>CM072547.1:7495000-8755833 GCA_036898215.1 Platycarya strobilacea
TGGAGTTTTTATTTTTATACTTTCTTAAAATTTTAAATTAATTAAATCCCAAAACTGATAAATGATATTCATTAATATATTGAATAAAAATTCCAAAACTCTGTACTCTTTCGAGTAACAACCAAGCAACTTACAGAGACAAATTAAAAATATAAACTCAAATGTTCAAGATATAAACATGCATCCATATTTATACATCTTACTACTGTAATTAATACCTACTCTGACAATAATTGAAATTTCGTTCCAAATAATTTATCAATTGAAGCACACCAAAACATGCATGATTGAATATAGAGAACCAAAAAAAGAATAAGAGTATAAAGAAAATGAATGACAAACCTGGGAGTGAAATTCTAGCACCACCTCCCATGGTAATACCACCAAAATACCTATATAGATGTCAATTAAAAGACAATCAGTGGCCCCTTTAATGATTGATTAAGTTATACATTTGTTGTTTTGAAATATCAACTTGAAAAGGATAGAACACACAATATCAATAAGAAATGCATATATTGTACTTTATAAAATAAATGAATAAATTAAGATGCATGAAACCTTATATTCACAAGTTAAACTAAGAAAGTGTAACAAAATCGCACACAACATGAAGCCACAAGCATACACATACACTTCATAATTGATGAGAAACAGAGAGAGCACCTTAAGCTTCCAGATTATGTTGAACCAGAAATACTTCCAGAAATTCTTTTTCCAAAGATTGGTATGACCAAATATATTCC
This sequence comes from Platycarya strobilacea, assembly GCA_036898215.1. Taxonomy (NCBI): domain Eukaryota; kingdom Viridiplantae; phylum Streptophyta; class Magnoliopsida; order Fagales; family Juglandaceae; genus Platycarya; species Platycarya strobilacea. Next base: position 7,495,747 of record CM072547.1, read on the forward strand.
AGAAAAAAGGTTAATCAAAAGGGAACTTGAAAAGCAAATTATCCTTTAATAACTTGAAAATGGTACTTTCTGCTCCAGTTCTATGTTTCTTATATGGAAAAACAAAACATCAGGTAATTATTTCAAAGTGTTTCATCAAACAGGGCCAGTTTTCCCATAAATTGTCTGAAAAGAAGAAACGCATTATTTGAAAGGATCATGAAGAAAAAGATAAATTGTAAAAGCTATCCAAACTTCATCCAACAAAAATTAAAAAAAGAAAAAGAAAAAAACCAAAAAAAGAGAAAAAGAGAGCAGGAAACAGAGAAAGGAAGGGGACTTTACCTGAATTTGATACTCGGAGCAAGACCCAATAGATAATATGAATCCTCTCTGACTCTTTCTTGAGAACTGTCAATAGTCAAACAAGACAACCAATATGTTCACAAACCCAAACACCAAAACCATATAAGCTTCACAACCCAGAAAATACACACATTGGTTGTGAAGCTAGAACACACCTATATTTTAGATGGTCATTGTCATAAGTTATTGCCAAACACACACATGTATATAAACTAACTGACAAATGCAAACACATACACCACATATATATAAGTATTTCTAACGAAAATTAGTAGAAGTTACAGTAATGGATTTAAATTAGTAGAAGTTACATATATTTACATTTGTAATTCATGAAAATATTTATGGCCATTAGGTCAACGATAGTGCCTATAAATCCAAACCATATTGATTACTAAAGTAATTAATGGGTGATGCAGAAAATTTCAATAACCAATAAAAAAAGAATGAAAAGTTTGACATTATCTGCTAGAAATAATTATACATTCAGCTAAAACTGATATTGCAAGCTGCATATTGCAAATTGGATGAAGATATTTAATAAATTAAAACTAATATTCTGCCACTGAACCTAAAATATATAGAAAAAATAGTTGCATGAATTGCAGAAACTGATAAAGTTCCTGTATAGGTAAATATAAATTGCAGAAGAGACACGTTTTTTAGGCGTGAAAGATTGGTTAGTCACTTATTTCTACCTTGTACATACAACTTGGTCCAGGATATATGAGTATGACATACTTCTACAAACAAAAAGGAAAAAGAAATAAGCATTTTCTAGCACTCTATAAGAAATGCTTGGCCTCTACTACTACTTCACAAATAGATCGACGAAGAAAATATAGATACCATTAATTTAAATAACAAGCAGCAATTAATTAATTAGTTAATTAATAATACTCACCTCAAAAGGGGAAAAAGAAAATAATTCTGATTTTGGCAGGCTGATCATAAGTTAACAAAGCTTGATAGCTTCCAAGTACTCCTTCCTGCCTGGATCATTTGCTTTAGAGAAAGCTGCTAAGATCGATGAGGGCTCGTGAAAACTCACAACCTCTTACTAGTACCATGTTTAAGGAAATAGAAAAGACTTGAATATCATAGGTATATATTTACTTGCAAATATGTGATCTGTAGACTCATCAACCGAAGGAGAAATAGGCCAATACAATGCATTGTTGGAGTTAAGATTGCTATCATTTCACAAGTTCCATGGATAAGATCAAGAGGCACCAAGAACTTTCAATACTCATACTTTCAATACCTATTCAGTTTTCTTGAAACAATAGCTGCAGTAGATATCTAAATAGTTGAAAGCAATGAATCAGGCCATGAGGCAATTGTTCTCAACCATTGAGAAAGTGATGTCAGGGTTTGTAACAAGTTACTAGATGGACATAAGGTTGCAGTATGAAAATAGTAGGAAATTCAGGACAATAGCTCATCATAGATTGACAATTACTACAATGTGATACCTTGGATTGCATTACCAATCTCAGCAATATACATAAACAGCACACAAGTAGTTAAAACCCTGAAACAAATAGAGAGCAAAGCAAATGCATGTAAAGGATCGAAGAAGGCGCAGGTGAAATACTTGTGTCCATTACAGACTTTATTCATTAAATGCTATAAAAGTTAGCTTTTGATTCAAATATTTGTAACAATAATGTTATGAAGATGTAGAAACAAAGAACAAATATTTGTATTCCATTTTAGCAGGTATTTCTTAAGTTAAAAGAATGATAATATATTCTTTATATGACAAATTTTAGTGATAATATATACTTCATAAGACAAATTGTGACGTCTTTTCTACCTTGGGAGTTTTGAGCGTTCCTCTCGCTGCTATTAGCTTTGAAACTAAGCACTACACAGTTCTTTTCATCTATTACAGCTTCTAATGAATATATTGCTTTAAATAGTACGAAAATTAATACAAATGAAACTCAAGCGAGGAAAAAAATTAAAGGCATCCTGAAAAAAGGACAAACAAAAACCTTTTTACATCTGTTTTCCCCTCCCTTCAACCTCTGTACATTTGTTTTCTTCTCCCTTTCTCCGACTTTCCCACCAGCCAAACACATTACAAAAAACCTAACATTAAAATTGAATCTAAGCCTCTATGTATGTGAGAAGATAAATACATTCAGGCTCAAATTAGGGCATGTATGCAATGAGAAGATAAATATATGATTTAGACTGAAGGATTTCAGATTCTAGAAGATATACCAGTCAAGCCAAGAGAGAAAAAATGAGAGATGAACGGGAGACTCACCAGCGTTGAGAGGATGAGAGATGACAGTTGGGCTGAACTGATGTCGTTGACGGGAAATGAGATACGAACGATGATGAAGAGAGGCAGAGATTTCGACAAAGAATGAGGGAAATATAAAATGTGGGAGACGAATTGGGGGCTTTCCACTCTTATTTCATTAAAAACCTTATTGCAGCTGCTTAGAGCCGCCGCTATAAATTACAATCAGCGCCAACTTTAAATTCGCGTCGCTGTATGTCAAAAAATTGCCGTAATAAAAGACTTAATTTGGCCACATTATTTACGGCGACATAATGTCGCCGTAAAAAGAGCATATTTGCTGCTCATTCCTACCTTCCGCCAGAAGCTTCCCAGCTGAAGATGTTAAACTGTCCATTTCCGACTATTTTAGCTTACTGGAAATAAAATGAGCCGGAAAAGGGGCTTTTGTTTGTAGTGAGCCCACAAGAGACATTTGAGGAATTAATCAATTGGCTGTCAGGATCTCCGGTCAAGCCCAACTAAATTCGAAGAATCTCGCCCATAAGGAGCCAGTGGACCTTTGCAAGGTATTGGACCAAGGACAAAATCCGTCAGTGAAGTGACCCCCAGAAAAAGTAAACAGGCAGTGAGGCCTGATGGGGACTCTTCACCCTAACACCTCCCTAATGATACTTTACTAACGAAAACTTGTGATGAAAGGCAACCGAAATGAAATGAATCATTTTGATCTCCGGACAGCATGCAAAATAGGAACTAACAATGAAAATCGATAGAGTAAAATAGGTTAAAGAGCTACAATGCATTTAATGGCGTCATTCTAGAAGCAACACTGTTACGCTACATTTATAAAGAGTTTTAATTAAAGTGAACAGTTAAAAATACATGATCCCACGAGAACGTATACAACTGTCACACCCAAAGTCCTAATATAATAGTCAGTCTCCTAGTACGAAGAACTCTCTAAAATTGGTAACATAATCAACAATTCAGGAACCCTTATGAAGAAGATACATAGACTGATCATGTAATTATACTCAAAAGAAAAGCAACATCGTAAATTATATGATCAAAGTAAAAGTTGCCAGAATCCTGAAGCTTTCTCTGTGTTCAATTTGTGGGCATGATTACTCATATAAGCTGATTTGTAAAGCTTGTTTTATAGTGGAATAAATTAGTAACATGGACTTTAAAATACGTATTATAGGACGATTATTCGTTAAAAATGTCACTATTTTATGAACTCCAGTTCCAGTTTTGGCTTAAGCCAAATTTGTGTGGTTTAACAATCTTGAAGAATCATAAAGTTCTGTGTGAAACAAAAAATCGCATATTGCTCTGAAGGTCCTCAGTTAATGCAGAGTTGGGGAATGAATGAAGCATATGACAATAGAATCTTTACATTTCGCAACAACCTTCAAGTTACAGTACTTCAGACACATTGATATTATATAGTGCCGGGAAACGCGGTGCCTCACGCCTTTAAATATCAATCTGATTTTGATTTATGTTGAAAAGTTAAATATATAGGGCTAGATTTAACCTCAATGAATTTAAATAATTCATCCATTCTTCAATCCTTCGATAGATTCAAAATATTCATTCATTCATCCTTCAATAAACTTGGGGTTTTTTATTTTTTCTAAGCAAAACCACACCAAACCTTTATTGATTTTTATTTTGTGCAAAACATATTCAAATTGCAATAAATAGGTGCATTAAAAAAAATAAGCTGTCAAGTGAGATTTAAGAACGAGTTTCATCAGTGGGGCTCTTCTGTTTATTGATCATCGTATAGAAACAAGAACTTCTTTGTACACTACTCCAGTGGACTGCGTTGAAACCCATCTTTCATAAACCAGAATTTTTGTTACAAAAGATTTTTTTTTTTAATAAAAAAAAAGAAATAAGAAAGATAGCAAGTAAATAAGCACACTGTATCCTTGTGGCAAAAAGTCCTTTTAGTCTAGCATATAATAAATACATATAATTAAATATCTTTATCTCATCAAGCTGCCAGCTTCTGAATGGGACACCATCTCTTCCTCGCCTATTATAGACCAAAGTGCCAAGCCTCTAATCCATTTAGACTGGGGTGAGGATGTACATCTTGCAAGCATGGGGAGCAACAGATGCAGTCAATCGAGAACGCATGTTCTTTGAAACAAATGATTGCTGCAAGAAGAATGATATGGAGTTTTTATAGCTAAGAATATAGCTGAAGTGACAACAAATACATGAGTCTTAGACAATATAGTAGCATCTACATTTGACCATTCTGGAAACAGAAGAATTTGAGTTCATTACAAATCAAAACTATTCAGCAGAAGATAGCCTAATGTAGAAGTTCAAAAGAAACTACGTCTATGGAATCCAAACTGAAAAGAAACAAGAGAAAAACAAAAAACTGCTAAAAGGAAAAAAAAAAATGTTCATACCGCCCATAAGTCTCGAACAGTCACAGGCATAAATGGAGAGAGTCCAATGTCCCTCCATCCCACAGATATAGGAGCCCTGAACCTGCTTCTATTCCATAAGACTATCACTACTCTTCTCCTGGATAAAGGTCCTGCCCAAACCTGCAGCACAAAGATGAGAAACAGAGAGAAACTTGTTGAGACCTTGTTACTTTTAAGATTAGACAGATACACTCTCGACAAAGCCTCTAGAGGAGCTAGAGAAACTTAGGCAGGATATGACTACTTGAATTATGATTCTTAGGTAATATTTTGAGATAATTGTTTCAGAAAGGCCTGATCAATTTCGCACTCTTTTATTTTTCCAATATGTAAGATTTGAACAAAAACTATCCCAAGTTCCCAACACCACATCATCTCTTTACCACATCATAGGTTTTCCTGTATATGTAGTAATGGTATGAATATTTATATATCATCAATTCCACATATGAAGGAAATGAACACCCTTTTGGATATACCTCTAGACCAGCTTCAGATCGAATTTTTCTGGCCTGAATTCCTAGTGGATCCTGATTAACACCAATCACCTCCTTGTTTCCAAGAATCTGAAGAGTCTCTGTGGTTGCAGATCGGATATCACATCCAATAAGTAATGGAGCCTGTCAAATTAAGGATTTTGGATCACAACCAAAATGGAAGTTGTAAAGTTTAAAATGGGAAAGATATAAATTGGAGACGGACTTTCATTGCAGCCCAAATACTAAAATGGGATCGATACTCCTCAGTACTCATCCCTCCATTTCCCACTTCCAACATGTCAGGATCTACAACGATCATAAGCAGGATTAGTTTAGTGAGGTTCCATATATGTTTATCAAGATTGACATAGTAACCTTTGCACATTCCATTTGTATCAGAGCTATTGATATTGATACTAACTCAAGCTAATACTTAAACTTGACAGTTACCATTCCACCTGCCAGGTCCTGCATATCTTCCCCAAATATTGTTTTCATCGGCGATTGATGTGATACTGAAATGGTGAAATATAATGATTAACTAATTTTCTCAGTGTCTAATATCAGATTCCCTGTAAAAAAATTTAAAGTAAGCATAGGAAAAAAAAAAGGGAAAGGGAGTGCCACCTTTCCCAGATGTCTTTTATGTCTCCTGCAGTTCGCCAAGCATTACCATACCGACTGGCCCATTTTGCAGGATTGTCTTCTCCCCTATGAAAATGATGCTCTGTCAAAGCTATTGAGATAGCATTCAAAAGGTTTGAGAAATCTGCAGGTTACATCTAGCTCTTGAACCCTAATGTTCTCTCAGCCACTGTTACTTTTCAAAATATGAAGCACATATATCACCTAAGACATGCCATAGCATGCAAATGCTTATACCTATTACACCTAAAAAGAATTTGGGGTTAAGGGACAGTCAACCAAAATTCATGGGGCTTACCATTCACAAATAGCATAAAGGATTGGCCTGCCAACCTTCTGTAACGCATAACTCATCCTAGCAAATCTGGAACAGAGGATGATATTTTCTAAAACACAGGGTCTGCACATTAAGACGACCTTCTCTGCACTAACAGGGATCACACTAGGTACGAAGTATCAAAAGATTGTACCTGTATAATGGCTTAGAACCATCATGATAGCAATTATCATACTTCAAGTAATCGATTCCCTACAACCAAATGCCCCCATAAGACAATAGTGTGCTTACTTTCCACTAAAATAGAAACCAAGTGCAACTAATAAATCTGAGTCGTGTAGCAGACTAGAAAACTAACCCATTCTGCAAAAGTTCTTGCATCTTGATCTTCATGCCCAAGAGATCCGGGCATTTTCTTACTGCAAGTTTGGTAGCTAAGGATGCAAAAATATAAGATGGAAAATAGTGAACATTTTGAATGGTATTTGTAATTGTATGGAAAAAGAATATGGGCTTATATAACACTGGTCATTGTAATCACAGTTATTATATAAAATCCAAACAAAGGGCAGAGCTCTACCCAGCATCAGAATATATGCCAAGCTTTAATCCTTTTGCATGAACATAATCTGCAAGGGCCTTGATTCCAGAAGGAAAAGTAGAACGTTTTACCCTTAAATTACCCCTCCAGTCTCTATCTTTTTCTCCCCAGCAATCATCTGCCATTTAACCACCACTAAAAATACGTGAGAAGTGTTATTTGCTATGTTTTTTTTCTTCTTGTCTACTTTACCTATGTTAGCCGTTACCATGGCAGATAAATGTGAAAATATTCATGGGTATAACTCGTTTCATAAAATCAGTTCAATAAGAAAGGCTTATACATTGTTATAAACATGCTCAAAACTTTGTCTACAGACAATGTAAGATTTATTTCTCAACACTATTTTTCACGTGCAGGTCAGTATTTTTCTTCGTTCTTGTCATGAGGTAAGTAGTGTGAATTCACATTTGTTCAGTGGTACGCTCTAATACCATGAAGAAATTTATAGGTCTAACTCATCTCATAAAACCGGTTTAACAATAAATGTTTACACATTATTTATAAACATACCCAAGACCTTGTTCATAGATAATGTGTGATTTATTCCTCAACAAAAAAGGAGAAAAAGGAATAAAGAAAAATACCCGCCTCACGTTGCTAGCAGAGTTACTGAGTAACACTTTGTTCCACAATCTGATACTCGGGAAAAAAGTCACTAATTCTCACAAGAACTAAAGGAAGATAGTATGAGGATGGCATACCAATATTTACATATTTGTACCCAAGTGCCGCCAAACCAGTAGAAACAAGAGCGTTTGCTGTTCTCAGTAGTAAAAAGTTGCAAGGAATAAACAAAACATTAATACTTAGAGAACTTGAAACCCTGAATAGATCAATGTAGGTAGCAAACCATCAAAAGTAATATTCAAGTACAATTCATGCTTAAGGGACCACAACTTCTTCACGCAATAAATAATTTACTCAATGCCACATCATACATGAGCGTCACATGACTTGCTTGCCTATATTAAGAAATCCAGTTAGGTATCATATTAAAAAAAAATTGGGCGTGAACTTCATCTGCAATGACTATAGTTAAAAATTCACTCAAGAATTTTCAATGGTTGATGGAAAATCAGCAATTGGGCTATTCTCTACAATCTCCCCAACTTCTTAGTCATTCATGAGGAACCTAATCAGGAAGTTCCTTCGGTTTTCCTAGTTCGGTGAAAAACGGTTCAAGGTTTTGAATAACGTATTCCGTGGGATCGAAAATCTGCCTAGGCATTCCTAGATCGACAATACCTAACCTTAAATTTTTATAATTAATCTCCAAGAAAAGATAAAATAATGAATAACGCTACAAAACTTTTAACAAAGAGCGTCACTACCAACTACAGAGGTTCAAAGTCAACCCATTGCATCTTCTTCCACGTTATGTTGATATAAAATATAATTCGTAATGAATAAGAAAGAGTAAGTTTATATATTTATTGTTAAAAAAATATGTTACTTCCAACTTTGCATTACGGAACAACCATTTTCATAACACAATTCAAGGGAGAGTCTTTGGAAAAAGAAACACCAATAAGCGTGGAGCTAGCGCAGTACCCGTGCTTTTCACAGTCCACTCGTCTACATCACATTGAAAATGGTTCCAGCTGTTCCATCTGCATTCCAAACAATTTACAATCTCACTTGAGCATTCTCACAACCATGTTGAAAGCATATAAAAAAAATAATAACAAGGAATTTCACAGCAGGCCTATGAAAGTTTACACACACCCCATGGGCGGCGTGTGAGCAACACCATTGGCAAGAAGGAACTGAGTGTAGTTTTCGTGGAAATTACTACTGATCAGATCCATAGCATGTGCCAGTTTCCCACTGCCTAAGACAACAATAATGAGAAGAAACAAGACAGAAGTACCTCTCCAACCCATTATGATCATATGATAATTATAAAACAAAAACAAAGAGGTATCTGATGGTTATAATTAGTTCATGATCCGTAATAGTGGGGAGGCTTAAGAAGTGGAAAACTGGAGATCGAGACTGTGGGGATGGAAGAACTTAGTTTGAAAAAGTAATGGACAAATGCAAATGGGTATTGCATGGAGAGGATCCTCCAGTAACAAAAGCCAAGAGGGCTGGTGTGTCGGTGGCAGACAACTTCCTAGACATTGAAAGCTATGCGGATACTGTGGGGGACAAGCAAGTCCTAAACCTTACTCTAGTGGTCAATACCTAAATGGCTAAATGCGAAGTACTTTTTAATTTTTTAATATATTAAAAATGAATAAATATTGGGCCTAATAGAAATTTCCAGTTGGTCATAGGGTAATGATGTGGTCCGGGCCGAATCCCTGGCCCTGTCAAGTACTGCATGGGGCTTTCTATGCCCTGAAAAATTGCTTAAAAAAGAAAAAAAAAAAAAAAAGGAGTAACAGCGGAAACAAGTGGATACCTGACATGATTCGGACCCCTCAAACATGCTAAACTGGTAAGCCGACTGGACCGAAAGAGAGTTGTTGTAAGAAATTAATTAGAAAAATGAAAAACACGTAACTTTTCAGAATATTTTATACAATAATCTTTTTAAAAGAAAGTATTTTTGTAAAATATCTTACATAAAAATATATTTATTTTATAATATATTAATACATATTATAAAATATATTGTGGGTATATTATTACTCAATTAATTACTAATATATATACGAATAACACGAGAGAAGAGATGCTAGCTAGATATTAATTAAGTTAGCTAGGTTTGAAAGAGAGGAAAATAAAAAGATAGACAGAGAAAGTAGAATAGAAAAATATATGTCAAAACGAACTTTGACAAAGCAAAGCGAGCTACGAGTACTCGGATTTAGTAAGGTTGACGACATCACGTCTGAGTTGGTACGACTATTTTAATTGACCGATCAATTCTGGAAAAGACTGGGGCTTTCTTTGCCTTCAAGCAAAAGGTTTGAGAAGCCCTTTTGATCTTTTGATTTAGTACTATACCTTTGGTGGGCGGTTGATTCGACTTTTGCTTTATCTCACTGCTTGCATGCATGCAAGCATGATCCATGCATCGATCAGATGGTTGGTAGACGGACGTTACATGAACAGTCCGGCTGCAGCTGAACAAACCCCTTACTAATTTATTTCCTGTGTTTGAATTTTAGACCTCCAGCACGATTAATGAATTACATATGCATGCATCTGTCTCGATCTATATGTAAAATAATTAGCATACAAAAGCACGTACGAATGAATCGTATAATTTTCTCCTTTCTTTTATATATATATATATATATATATATAAATCCTACAATGAAAATTGCATTGCTTCTTCTCCTAATATCGTTCGGTGCACGGCATTTTTCTACATAAATGAAACTCAACTTACAAGAAAAATAAATATTTATGATATTTTAATTATAATTAAAAAAATTATTTATAATAAAAATAACTTATTTTTATCATAAATAATCTATTTAATTATAATTAAAATATTATAAATATTCATTTTTCTTATAACTAGGGTCGGGCCTTTGCATATTTGAGGACACAAGGATCTCTTTTTTGTACCATTCTTCTCGTCGTAGGATCAATATATCTATATATATATATATAAAAGCTTCATATTTGAAGGTAAATTTTATATTCACCGATCTGGTCAAAGGTTGTAATTTGTAACTAATTTTTTTAGCTTTAATTAATATTTATGATTATTTGTAAACTCATCGACAATAATCCGGTAGGTTGTACGCAGCTGCGCCGCGTTAATTTCAACCGAACCAGTAACGATTACGTACAGGCACGCACCTCGGTATAGTTTATAATGATATATATTCAAATAATTGACTTGAGTAACCTTTCCTCCATAATTTCCTATAGCATTGCTAGGAAAGTATTCGATGTCTTCCATTTTTTTTATAACATAACGAGCTAGAGCTGAAACTAAAGAGGGAAAAAAATGAATTTAGCAGTACTTTCTATAGAATCTTATGGGTGGTTTCTTACGAGTGCTTGATTACATCTACCACTAAATAATTAACTTACAACTCGGCAAATATATTAAAAAAAAAAAAAAAGTCCAATATCCCATGACTTTATTAATGTCGTTATATATAATATACATGATTGTACGTAAATATCAACTTTACAATCCCTGATCACTAGCATTGATAGTTTTATGTACAGAAAAAGGTAAAAAAAAAAAAAAAAAAGGGAAGAACTCGTGGCCCCACCCCAATGCATGATGATCCATGTGAAAGATACAATAGCCTCAAATCATCAGTACATGATCTTTTATATACACTGCATTAATGTATATATATTCACAGAAAGAAATATTTTTACAGTTTGGTAACGAATTTAGTCGTGAACCATTGATACTATTTGATTTTAAATTTCTTCATATATATATATATATATATACAAATTATAATTAGTTATAATCGATGAGATCTCGATTTACTTTTTGTGGTATGAGAAGTGGATTAAACTTCGACTCTTCGCTGATGAGTGCTTGATTTTTAAAATTCTTCTCCCAATATCGTTCATCCCCACCTACCACGAGTAAATTCTCTAGGATTGCATGGGAAGCCCTTCTTAGGAACTCTGACCAATCCCTGAAATCAGGCCAAAAATAAAAGCAACATTAGAAATATGTGTTATTAATTTAGTTGAATAATATATACGACAGAAGTGTTTGTGTGAAAGATTTGTTCATCAAAAAGAAAAAAAAAAAAAAACATCAATCAAAACAATATAACAAGGAATTATAGGCCGAAAATTGGAAAGTACCCTGTTGACGAATCGAAAGCAAGTCCTACAGTATATTTAGCTTCTTCGAGTGCCAAGCTGAATCTCTGAAGCTCCTCCACCGAACAAGTTCCGTTGTCCTTCACCAATAGCTGGGATGGTTTTACGTCCCAAAAGATGGGTATAACTCTTTTCTTGGATTCCATGATCAGAGCCAATTCATAGAGACAAAACTTGGACTCACAATATCGGGGCGAGAACACAGCAACGCCGACCTTACAACTTCGGATAGCCATATCGATCTGGTCGAACAGTTTGTCCCCAGGTTTCATGTTTCGACAGTCGAGGAAAGGCCTAAGCCTCAACCTGAAAAGGTGGTCGTAGAGCAACCCGGCAAGAGTTTTCCTCGTATCATCTCCCCGGTGGTTTAAGAACACAGCGCATGATGGGCTTCGTGTTGTTCGGATTGGGTTCCGACCGCCGGAATTAAGAAACTTACGAGCAAAGTTCTTGGACAAATTAGCTGGTGAACCTTGCATGGCTGCTCCAAGAAGCTAGCTCTAGCTATTGGAATGACGTGTTTCCAAACAAATAAAAAGTTTCTATATTTTGTATTGAATTTCAAATCGGGTTTATAGGTATATATATATAGCTGTGTTCATCATATATATTTTCCATGCATACTTCCCAGAATATCCACGGAAATGCTGATGGAAATTTCCATCTCCGAATTAACGGAGCATACAAGGTTGTAACAGATCCTGAGGCTCATTAATTAATTTTGTTGAGAAAATAAAGGAAATAGCATCATGCAATATTGCGTACGTACTATATATATGAATGGAAAGTTACAAACTAGCTATTTCTCGGCGTCTCACTACATTAATTTAGAGAAACTTCGAGTGGCGTGCGCGCGTACTGATGCCGGCTATTGAGGTTTGAAGTATCGAAATTACTTCTCAATGCTTGAGTCGCTGAGATGTAGGAAAGGCATGCAGTAGTACTGCATATATGCAGCATGTGTTCATCATGTAATTACATGTTCAATTTTGTTCAATCTGTACTCCAGTATTTTGAGAATTACCTTGAAGCTAACAAGGACGTACGGTGAACAGGATGACCACCTATGCCGGCAGTACTGCTCATTACATACGTACATACATACATACATATATATACATATATATATATATATAATGATTCATTAGAGATCCCACGGAAAACAAATTCTTGAATAAAATATTTCAAGCACGGACGCCGTGTGATCCAGGGCATGCAGTATCTGATCTTGTAGTACTTCACCAACATTAGTATTACACTCTACAATAATAATATTAATATTTTATGATCATTCTATTGTGGAAAAGTAAAATTTGTTAAAGAGTATATAGGTAGAGCATTCAGATTATGTTTAAAAAATAAAACAAACAAAGTGGTGAATAACTTTATTAGCTAGAGCAGTAATTAGTACGCGTAGTGCCGCCAACTGATTGAGATCGTCTCATTATTCTTCCCAAGAAACAATATATGTGTGTGTGTGTGTGTGTATATATATATATATATCCCCGACCCAGACCAGAAAGTATCGTTTCCCCTGACCCGACCCGAAGCAATTTCCATGACAATTACCCGCGTTACTCGATAACTAGCCGACCGATCACCCGATTATTTCTATTTTTATTTTTTTCCTTTTTTGGGTGAGATTTCTCTCACTGACCCACTTCCAAATCTCTAACCTATTTCTGGAACAGGAACCAACTTTCTCCCATTGAAGTCTTATCAAGGATCAATTCTACCATTAACGTCCACGATCTTCGCATAAAGAACATTATCTCTGGTAAGGCCCATATTTCCGAACCATGAAACCATATCCAACGCCACATAAGTACCCACCAACGCCGACTGTAGAACAAACCCCTGCCAGGAAGCCATGCAGCTTGCTCTTCTCCGAGCGTCGCACCGCCTTGCACCAGTGCAGTTTCTTCCTTGACATCGACCACAACAGATTGAAGATTAAACATGTCGAGGATGACAAAAGGGTCTTGAGATACATACCAGACGCCCTCCATTTTTCTTGGCGCAAATCACAGCAGCATGGACATGGTGACAGGTTTGGCGGCGAGAATGGGAAGAGAGAGAGAGGGGGGATGAGTTTGTCATTCTGAATCAGTGAGGGCGTTGAAAGTCAAAATTGAAATAGGGTTTAAACCGAGTTACGGATCATACCCATTTCCCATTTTAACTGCAAATGGGTCAGATCGAGCATTCGATTTTTTTTTAAATGTATGCCTCTGTGTTCAGCCCTATACATATGTACATTGTACGAGGCCGTTTTTCTTCCATACCGCAAAAGTACGATCGAATAAGAGTGCAAAAGCTTATTTGTCACTAATTATTTTATGTGAAAATAATTATTTACTGTTAAAATAAGTTTGTTTTGGTGGAATAATCATTTGATGACAAATAATCTATCTCAACTACTCTTTTCTTTTTTTTTTTTGGTAGTGCCGGTCCAGCTAGCTCTTGTTCACCCTCCCCAAACTATAATTAATTCGGTTCCAGCAAAGTGCATGCATGCGAAATTTCTTCTTATTAATTAAGCCTTCGATAGATCACTTTAATTACTACAAACTAGTGCCACAAGCACTAATTATTAACATGATGCGCACGCAACTTTTCTCAGTACTGCGTGGGAACTAAACCCAACATAAAACTAGACTTCTGTAAGCACTTATGAATGAGAGATACGCAATTGATTTTGCCTTTGCAGACAATGTGCAGAACTGCAGATTATATGCAGTCCACGACTTTGAGATGAGAGATGATCTTTCCCTTAGGACATATGTTTCAAAAGGCCGGAGGAGATCAATTACTTCCATGGCTAGAACAAAACTTAAGGCAACATCGAGTTCTATAAAAAGAAAGTACAAACTATAGGCCGCCAGCCAACGTCTTACCGATGCTACAGGCTAGGCAATGGAGGAAAGATTTCGCATAAGCTCACGGGCTTAGCAAAAAATCACTTAGTGATCCTTATAAGAAACTTGGACTTGTCACAAATTAAAAGATAGATCTACATGGATGTGCACACAGTACTGTAAATGAATCGTGTAAAAATTTTGATTACATGACATGAATAAATGAATTTACAACTCGGAATACAAATGACTACAGAAACTACTTCATCCTCTTTATTGTCAGAAATACTCTATAGTTGTACATATCAACCTAGCTATAACCTCATTGATCATCAGCGTTGATACAAATGACCCTCGTAACCTGCTGTTTTAATGGAACAAAAACCTAATTACACACCTTTTTGAACGCATATTTATAATAAGACGTTACAACATGGGGATAAAAAAATTGAAGCAATTTACATGTTATAATATTGTTGTTTTGAGTTTAGTTTTTTATCAACAGGATAGTTAATTAATAATTGCTTTGATCGATCCCAATCCCATGATTTGCTTATAATGAGAATCGATCTCTTCATGATCATTAGTTGCTCATTTTGTTATTAGAAGTGAGTTGTACTTCAGCACACGTGGTTTAGGACTCTTGCTCTCCAATCGTTCCTGATCATCTACCTCCAGCAAATTCTCTATGATTGCATCTGAAGCTTTTTCTAGGAACTCTGACCAATTCCTGAAAACAGAAAAAAGAACAAGATAATTAGAGGTATTAATACACCAAACAATTCACAAAATATGCGAAATACACGTTCACTGATTTAAAAAGTAGCTAGTCAGAGAATATGAAAGATTACGTACCCTTTTGAAGAATTGAAGTCAAGTCCAACTGTATATTTAGCTTCTTCTAGTGCCATTCTGAATCTCTCGATCTCCTTCTCAGGTATGGGAGATCCATTGTCCTCAAATCGAAGCTGAGACGGTTTGACGTCACAAAAGATGGGAATCACTCTCTTCTTGTATTTCATCATAAGAGCCAGCTCACGTAGACAAAAATAGGACTCGCAATACCTGGGCGAGAACACTGCAACACCAACCTTACAGTCACGAACAGCAGTATCAATCTTTTCAAACAACCTGTCCCCAGGTTTCAAGTTTCGACAGTCGAGGAAAGGCCTGAGCCTCAGCCTGAAAAGGTGGTCGTAGAGTAAACCGGCAAGGTTTCTCCTCGTATCTATCCCGCGGTGGCTTATGAACACCTCGTGTGGGCGTTGCAGTTTCTGGATTTGATTCCAGGGACGAATATAGCTCTTGGACAAGGCTAGTGAACGCTGCATGGCTTCTTCAATAAGCTGGTATCGGGATTCGTATGTTTCAAGACTCAAAAAGATGATCAAAACTGATCGATCTTGCAATATATGTTAATGTTTTTAGTTGATCTGGCCTTTTGTGTTTGTAATAATTGTATATGTATCTAATAAGAGATATAGATTTCATGTGAAGCTAGGGGTGTATATATGTGTATATATATACAGAGGTATTGAGGGTCTGTCTGGCCTTTTGATTAATGACCAAAATCTGAGTTTGATTTTCAAGATGGGAGAATTCCAAATTTTGATTGGACTCCTGTAAAGAAACTACTCGGTATTCAAGAAAGCAAAAAATAGAGTAAACATGACGTTTGAATGTTTTGACGCTCTAGGCTTATTTGGAACAGTTTAAACCTTCAAACACGCTGATTATATATGTTATTAACTTTATTAAGGATCGCTGAAACGGTCACTCATTTCCTTTTTGCATGGTTTTCTGAATCGGGAAATTAATTAATAATGGTTAACAACTTTTTGCCATGGCCCCTCTATTAAATTGCGGCGATCGAGATTGATTAAAAAAAAACTTTTTACCTAATTAATCTGCCACTTCATGGCCGATCTTTTCAAATTTATAATATCTTTTGTTGCCTTTGCCGAGCGAATTAATTCAGGCGTATGTACGGTGAAAGGTACCCAAAAACTGATCTCAAATAATTAATTATCATACGTATCGACTTATGTATTAAAATAGAACAAAGGAGAAAATAATATAATTTAATTTGCGTACATTAAGGTTCCACTGTGGTGTGGCAAAAGAAATTAAAATGGGCTTTTCTAATTTGCTAGCAATTTGTGAAATTATTATTTGTTTCAAAATTTTAAATTAATAAAAAAAATTATTATTTTATATCGTAACATTTTATTTATTTATAGGCCGTCAGACTTTCTCTTAATTAGTAGATTCAATAAATGAAATATATAATTTATAAATAAGATAGAGTATAGAATCGTAATTTTAATTTAAGATTTCTATTTTGATATTATATAAAATTATGAGTTGTTTCAAAAATTTTACTGATGAAAAAATATAAATTTTATTATTTTATATGATAGTATAACACAGCATAATATATACATATTATATATCGTGCAATGGTACCTAGAAAAAATACTCATTTACAAATTTAGAACTTATTCTGCAAATATTGTAGACGATTAGAATATTGCGTATCCAGCATCGCCCAGCGATCAGGATTTTTATTTATTCTCCTATTCATCTATGATCATAAGAATTCAGCGTCGTATGTATGAACTCCAGAATCGTTCAGAGAAAACGTGGTCTCTGACTCGGTCCGAGTCGAGAACGACAAGTACTGCATGGATGGGCCATGGATGATCTGTCTTCATCTGTTAAAGCGGGACGAAATCTCTCACTGGTCGGACGAAACCGCGACCAAAGCACGACATGGTCAGCAATTTTCCTTAATTTGTGGGCCGCATAATGAATTTAGCAACAAAGGTTTTTGAGCCGATTTTAAACTCCAGACTTACTGAACTTCGCTTTAATTGCAACGAATTAAATTTAAGCAATATTAATAAGGTTGTAAAAAAATGGAATCGAATTGATGACTCAGATCGAATCGAGTATCTCAAATTGAGATGGATCGAATTCATGAACTGATTAATTTTGGTCCGGTTCCGATTCAGATTATTTCTCCAACTAGACTGAATCAACTCAAATTCCACGTATATATATATATAAATAATATATAAATTATAATATTAATATAAATTAATATATAATATATATTAACATATAATATACGTTAACATATGAATATATTAATATATTAATATATAATATATACTCTTATAATATTAACATATTATAAATTTATTGATTGACTAGTTGTAGTATAAAAATATAAATTATAATATATTTATATAGAATATTAGTAATAAATTATAAATAATAAGTGTATTATTATTATTTAATATATTATTATTAATTTATCACTATTTATTAACATATAAATATATAATATACTAATGTAATAATGTTATTAGTTATAATTTACTAACATATTTAATATATAATATATACTAACATATTAATATATAATATATACTCTTATAATATTAACATATTATAATTTATAGTAGTTAAATTTAAGCCAAAAAAATATTTGATCATTGTAATATTTTAGCTTAAATTTAGCCCATTAAATCATATGGGGCATCCCTGGACCAGACCGGACTGTCCCTGGACAGAATTGGATCGGACCGGTATGAACCGAACTCCTGTTCAGTCCAGTCCAGGGTGAGCGAATTCTTGGACTGAATGAAACCGGTCTACAAATTTTCCGAACCGGATCGGACCATTGATACCCCTAAATATTAATGTGTTCATGTCATAGGCTTGAAATTCAATGCATGCACCAGCTTGGAATTATACCTAATCTTAAGTTCTCGTTCGATTTTGCATATAAAATAAGATGAATAGAAAAAATATTAAAATTTAAATAAAATATTATTAAAATTTAATTTTAATATATTTTTATTTTAAACTTTAAAAAAAGTAAATTATTTATTTTATTTTATATAAAAATCTAAAAATTATAATGATTAGAATATAAGTTGAGTTGATTTTTTTTATTAAAGTAAATCAAGCCTAAATTAAAAAAAAAAATTAAACGAAAAGTTTCAATTTGCATCCTAAACTATAGGAAATAGGTTTTACGTAAGGGCAGGGTCCCCCTACTATCGCCCCCTACCCCTGCCTGGACGGGGGTGATTTTTTTATCCTGCACCCCGCCCCTATCTACATTGAGGTGAGATACTTCGTCCTACAGCGGGATAGCGAGGGTAAGGGTTCATCTACCTGCCCCTCGCCACTATTCTCTGACAGCCTTTCAAGATTTCATAAATGATCATTTTTATATTGAACATTGTTTCAAATATAGTATGTATTTTGCATTGATTATCAAGTTTTACTTTTGTTACTAAAACTATTAAAGAACTTATGCAAACAAACTCAAGCAAAAATGATTGTCCCGTCTCTATCTTAGCTTAATACCTGACAATCAAATACAAGTAAAAAAAAATCAACTAATAACACAAGCAAAAATGAAAAATTTAATAACGAAATCTCAAACTCACATGTTTATATGTTATATAAATCCCATAAATACTACTCCGAACAAAAGTGGAGCGACACACTTACCAGGGGGCAATGGGAGCCGAAGCCGCAAAGGGAGGCAAGGCTTCGATAGGGGTTGATGTCGCAAGAAGACGGTGTTGAGCGACAGGGACAAAGTCACGACTCACGAAGTCACAATGATGGCCTGGGCGGTGCAAGTTTAGGGGTTAGGATTTGGCAACGACAATTTCAGAGAGAGAGAGAGAGTGAGAGGGAGACGAGAGAGAGATGAGAGTGAGAAGAGAATTAGAGTTCGAATCAGGGGGTTTAATCCAACCTAATTTGCTTATATAAAATGATGTCATTTTATATAAAACAGTGTTGTTTTATATAAGTAAACTTAAAAAAAAATCTAGATGACAAAACGACGTCATTTTGAGTCATCTGAGTTTTTTAAAAAAATATATAATATATATATATAAATGCGGGGGCGGGGGGCAGGTAATGCGGGATGGGGTTAACCCTCTATTGCTCTCACCCCTGCCCTCTACCCAAAAAGCGAGCAGAGTTCACCCCGCCTACCATTGCCAGACGGTTTAATCCACCCCCGCCTTGTAGGGCGGGGCGGAATGCGGGCACCCGTAATTTTACGTATCGTACATATTTCATTGTAATGATCTAATGCTCTAAACTTATGCCCGATGATAGAGCCACGTTGGCCTCCCTCTAGTCCCACCCCTCCCCTAAAAGAAAAAAAATAAAATATGTTAATTTTTTATGATTTAGTAGGGTAATATTAACTTTATCTTATATTAATCTCTTCTCTAAACATTATCTCAATCCCCCTCCATAAAATTTAATCTAATTTAAAAATAAAATATATTTCATATAAAATAAAATGATATAATAACATAATGACATTTTTTTTATAAATAAAAAATAAGTTGGATGATTTATAACGTATTTTTAATATATTTTTATTATGATGAAATTTTTTGACATATCAGATTGTTCTATATTACATAAAAAACTTATATATAGAAATAAAATAAAAAAAAATATTTTATATATTTTAATTTAACTTTATTTGGTTCCTTAAAATAAATCCCTGACTCCGTTACTAACTATGCATGACACATGACTAATTCTTCTTTTACTTAATATTGCTTAAATTTTAAGGATCCATATATATCATGATGTACATGATTTAATTAAAGATATATATATATATATATGCACATAATTTATGATCATGTAAATTTATTTCTTTTATTATAATTTAGGATGCAAATTTATAAACAAACTGAGATAGCGGAAAGAGACAAAAGAGTCATGATCTTTGCTAGGAAACCTTATAAAAGGGACAAAAGACTAGACCAAGAATTTCAAGAGCTGCAAAGTACAGCACGTTGGGGGTGGCACATGGGGAATGAAGGAGCACGAGATCACCTAGACTAGCAAAATATGCTTCGCATGTGAATGATCTTATTGTTTGGTTGGCGTCATTCCCGGATGTTATTTCACCTGATATTTGGCTTGATAAACAAAATTTGTAAGCTCAGCTTGTACTTTTAATGAAAAAGTCTTGTTATAAAAAGAAAAAAAAAAAGAAAGAAAGCAGCCAAATATTATAATTGCGCAGGTCAAAATTATAGCCCATGTTATACCTATATATATATATAAATAAATAATTAAAAAAAACTTAGAAGCGGTCATTATTTGGCAATATCCATTGTCATATGATCAGGTGGTTAAATAAATTGGCCAATTTTTCTTTAAATAAATTGATCAATTGACCAATTTCTCATCTCTGTTGTTCTTGCTACATAACAACCACCTAATATATTTAATGGATGCTGTCAAATAATGATTGCTATATATGTATAGCAAAACTCATATATATATATATATATATATCTGTGTGTGTGTGTAGTACATTATTTTACAGTAATAGAATTGACTCTTTATATACAAAAGACTATTATATATAATTGGTGACGGCAACCAGCTCGTCACCAATCGACCCCTCGGCCAGTATAAGGTTTAATTTTCAAGTAAATTTCCTGTACGTAGCACTACTACTCTAGGCTTACAATACATAATCTGTGTGTACTATTGATTTTTGACACATTATAAGTGGTAACCTATCACTACGCTATATTTATATATATATGTAAAGTTAGAGAATACAAGTCTCTTTTATATACAACTCGTAAACCCACAAATAACTAAGTTCTTGAAATTAGGGTTTCAAGATACCAACAATCTCAGCAATATCAAAAACAAAAATCAAAGCAAAGTGAAATAAACAACATAAAATATAAAAGCAGTAAAAAAAAAAAAAGAGAGAACATATGGATTGCGTGGTTTGATCCTAATGGCCTATATCTACGGTAAGAATAGTCTTAGAAATCATCTTATTGAAGAATCTTCCAAGGCTAAAATGTCTGTACAAATAGTGCTAGCTTTCTAGCACAAGAAAGCCAACAAATCCCTCCCTTCCTCTTGAATACAAAATCCTAGTCCGTTGTGTATTTTGACATTGACAGCTCTCTCTCTCTTAGTCTCAAAACACATAAAATGAAAGTGTAGCCCTAATCTAAAGCTTATTACACATACATATACAAAATGAGAGATCATGACATGTGGTCATCCAACGACCTGAATCAATCTCGATATTAGGTTAACAGAAATATCTTCCTTGCCTAAAGACTATATTGACCCTTTTTGCAATGATAAGAATGCCCCTTTGTCTGTGTCAGTTAAGCCACCGAGATGCTCCACATGTCTACATGTTATTGGCTACACACAAATACGTTAGAGAAACAGATAATTCATTAATATTAAAAGTTTGACACACTTTGACCTAACAATTCTCCACCTTGGCAAACTTTAATTTACCAAATTTTTCCTAACTTTCATTATTGGTTGTTCTCGCAACATCCCTCTATTAGGGACCTAAATCAGACTCTATACTTATTAAGTTTAAACAATATCTAAACTTAGATGATGAGAGAGATTTAGTCATCATGTCTGAAGGATTATCTTTAGTGGGAATCTTTTCTACAATAATCTCCTTATACTATATAACATCTCTTACAAAATGTAGTCTAATATCAATATGTTTAGACCTTTCATGGTAAAAGTGATTCTTAGCTAAGTGTAAAGTGCTTTGGTTATCACAAAAGACAGTGATATCACCATTAAAAATACTCAGCTCTTTTGCTATTCCCTTTAACCATATGGCCTCTTTTATTGCCTTAGTCATAGCTATATACTCAGTTTCTGTTGTAAACAAAGTTACAACAAATTGTAGATTGGATTTCTAACTAATTACCCTCCTAAAAGCTGTAAACACATATCCTGTCAAGGATTTCCTTGTGTCTACATTTCCTGTATAATCAAAGTCCACAAACCCTTCCAGTTCATACCCCTTTTCCACATTTAATCCATAAACCAATCCTAAGTTAACAAAATCAGATAGATATCTTAGTACCTATTTAATGGCCTGCTAGTAAGATTTTTTAGGTTTTCTCATAAACCTATTAACCACATTAACATCATATGTGAGATTAGGTCTGGTACAGACGATGACATATATCAGACTATCTACCATGCTAGCATATGAAATTTTACTCATAAAATCAATATTTGATTCAATAGTATGGGATTGAGTTACAAACAGTTTAAAGTGTTATCCCAAGGGTGTATTACAGGTTTAATATGATCCATACCAAATCTTTTGAGAATTTTACAAATATAAGTTTTCTGAGATAAAAATAATGTTATGTTTTTTCTATCCCTTATTATTTTCATTCCCAAAATTCTACTAACAGAGCCAAGTTCTTTCATTTCAAACTCTGCCTTTAATATTCATTTAACTTGTTCAATTAACACTTAATCCTTACAAGCAATCAACATATCCTCTACATATAGTAACACATATATAATAGTTTCATTAACATGCTTGTAATAAATACAATTGTCATAATAGCTCCTATTAAAACCATTATCTTGCATATGTGTATCAAATCTCCTATACTACTGTCTAGGTAATTGTTTTAAACTATATAGAGATTTTTTTAGCAAACACATATGTTCAAAATCAAATTCATTTATAAAACCCTTAGGGGGTTGCATATAAATTTTCTTTTCTAGTTCTCCATGCAAGAAAGCGAATTTAACATCTAATTATTTTAAATGCATGTTCTCAAAAGCAATGAAAGATAACAACAATCTAATAGAGCTGTGCTTTATAACAAGAGAAAAAATTTCATTGCAATTTATGACTTCCCTTTGTATGAAGCCTTTTGTTATTAATCTAGCTTTATACCTACTGTTCTCTACCCCTAGTATGCCTTTTTTATTTTTATAAATTCACTTAGACCCAACTAGTTTTACACCTGTAAGTCTAGTGACTAATTCTCAAGTTTTATTATTAATAAGAGACTATTTCGTCACGCATAGTAAATATCCATTTAGATGCTTTCTTACTATTTATAGCCTTTTTATAAGTCCTAGATTCTTGATAAACCATCTCATTTGCAACTGTTAAGGCAAATACAATAAGGTTAGCTTGACCATATCTTTGAGGTGGTTTAATTAATCTCTTTTTTCTATCTCTTAACAAATTATAAGAGTCAGCTCCACCTTAATCCAAGTCCCCTAAATTTGGCCCCTCAAATTTCTTAATTTGGTCAAAATGGTGTTCAAGTGAGGTGTTTGACTCCACCTCAATCTGTACACCTCTTAAAGATTTTTCTTGAACATGTTTTGAGGCTAATTTTTGTACACTGGCCATCTGAGAGTCATTAAAGACCACATCCATGCTGACAATGCATTTCTGCTTACCAAGTTCATCTATTCATAATTTATAACCCTTCACTCCTTTAGGATATCCAACAAAAATATATTTGAGGGCCATGGATTCCAGTTAGTCAATTTTAGAATGTGCATAAGCCACACAGCCAAAAATCCTTAACTAATTATAGCTGGGAGGTTTCCTAGTCCACATTTCTTGAGGCATTTTAAAATTATAGTAGAAGATGGAC
Organism: Platycarya strobilacea; assembly: GCA_036898215.1. Lineage (NCBI taxonomy): Eukaryota > Viridiplantae > Streptophyta > Magnoliopsida > Fagales > Juglandaceae > Platycarya > Platycarya strobilacea. Next base: position 7,519,932 of record CM072547.1, read on the forward strand.
ATTTATTAATTAAATGCACTGCTGTAGTAGCAGTCTCTGCGTAAAAAGTTTTAGGTAAACCAGTATTAGATAACACGCATCTCACCGTCTCCAAAATGGTCATATTCGTTCTCTTAGCTAGGCCATTTTGTTGTGGAGTCTTCCTAACAATTTTGTGTCTAAGAATCCATTCTTTATTACAGAAACTATTAAACTCATTTGAAAGAAATTCTAAACTATTATCACTTCTCAAAATCTTTAGTTTCCTGCCAGTTTAGTTTCAACTAAAGATTTTCATTCCTTAAACCTTTCAAATGTGTCACTTTTATGCTTAATGATGTAAATCCATACATTTCTAGAGTAATCATTAATGATGGAGAAGAAGTAACTCCCTCTACCATGTGAGACTACTCTAGCAGGTCCTCACATGTTAGAGTGTATATAGTTTAGGGGCTGTTTTGTCATATGGGCTGACCTTTTAAAAATAATCCTCTTTAACTTTTCATAAATACAGTCTTCATAAAAAGGTAGTTTATCTAGGTTTGAATCAGTTAAAAGACCCTATTTTTCAAGTTCCAAAAGGCCTTTTTGATTAGCATGCCCTAATCTTCTATGCCAAAGCATAGACTTGTCCTCTAACATGTTCTGGATAGTGGATGATTCCCCAACAATGGTCTCTCCAATTAAGGTATAAAGACCATTTTTTATTACCTCTTCCATTACAGTAAGAGAACCCTTTGTAATCCTAAGTTTTCCTGCCTGAGACTTAAAGGCACAATCTGAAAGGTCTAACATGCCCAGAGAAATTAAATTTCTCTTAAGTTTAGGTATGAACCTAACTTCCTTTAACAGTCTCTCTATACTATCATGCAATTTAAGCCTTATAGATTCTATCCCCATGATTTTATAGGATTTATTATTACCTACAATTACATATCCTCCTTGTAATTCAAAAAAGGTTTTAAACCAGTCCCTAATTGAACACATATGGAAGGAGCATCCAGAGTCAAGGACCCACTCCTTTCCTGAGTTTACTTTAGCTACATTCAGTACTTCAAGACTTTCATAACCCTCTAGCACTACAGAGGCATCCATTTTTTCCTTGGTTTTATTTTCAAGATTTATTTTTCTGTCAGGGCAATCCCTTTTGAAATGTCATTCTTTGTGACATAAGAAACATTTCAATTTTTCCCCTAAGACTTAGACCTAGTCCTTTTATTCTCAGATTTTTACCTCTTTTCTATTCTACCCCTTATTGACAGACCATCACCATGTTCTTGCTCTGTTTCATTGCTGTTCTATAGTTCCCTAGCATGAAGTATAGTTTGTACCTCATTTAGAGTTAAGGTATCTCTACCATACATCATGGTTTCTTTTAGGCTCTAGTAAGATGAGTTTAGAGAACTCAACAAAAGAATGGCATGGTCCTCATCATCTACTTTTATGTTAATATTAGCTAAGTGTAATATAATCTTTGTTAAAGCTATCAAGGTATTCACTAATAGATTGTCCATAAACCATTTTAAAAGTATAAAGTCTAATTTTCTTGTATAACCTGTTAGTTAAAGATTTAGTCATATAAAGATTTTCTAGTTTTAACCAAATACTAGCAGTCGTGTTCTCATTTGCCATTTCTCTCAGGACTTCATCCCTAAAAGAGAGGATGATTGCACTATGGGCCTTTTAAAAGATGTCCTTTGAGACTTCCTCCTTTTCAGCCTCAGAAAAAGATGATCCTTTTTTTTTTCTCATCATTGAAGGCCTCTTGCAAGTCGTGTTAGACTAGCAGTGCCTTCATTTTAATCCTTCAGAGCCCAGAATCATTATCACTCGTGAATTTTTTTAACATCAAATTTCGTAGTTCCCATTGAACCTTAGCTCTAAATACCAGTTATAAAGTTACAGAATACGAGTTTTTTTTATATACAACCTGTAAATCCACAAATATTTGAGTTCTTGAAATTAGGGTTTCAAGATACCAACGATTTCAACAATATCAGAAACAAAAATTAAATAAAAGTAAAATAAACAACAGAACATATAAAAGTAGTAAAAAGAAAAAGAGACAATGCACAGATTACGTGGTTCAGTCCTAATGACTTACATCCACGATGGGAACAGCCTCAGAGATTATCTTATTGAAGAACTTTCCAAGGCCAGAATGTCTGTACAAACAATGATAGCTTTTGAGCATTGTGTGCCAATAAATCCCGCTCTTCCTCTCGAATACAAAACCTTAGCACACTGTGTATTTCGGCAGCTCTCTCTCTCAATCTCAAAATGCATAAAATGAAAGTGTAACCCTAATATGAATGAACACACACACACACACACACACACACACACATATATATATACAAAATGAGAAATCATGACATGTGGTCATCCAACAGCCTGAATCAATCTCCACATTAGGTTAACAGAAATATCTTCCTTGTAGAAAGACTATATTGACCCTTTGTGCAATGACAAGAATGCTCATTTGTTTGTGTCACTTAAGCCACCAAGATGCTCCACATATCTACATGTTATTGGATGCACACAAACAAGTTAGAGAATCAGATAATACACTAATATTAAAAGTTTGACACATTTTGACCTAACAATATATATAAATATATATGTATTTATAACAATAATGACCACCTAGCTACAAAGTAAGTACGCATGTATTTCTAGCACCCAATTCATAATTCAAAGTATGAGGCGGCTGGTATATTTAAAAAATAACTTTTCTCTCTTGCATAAAAGCACCTAGCCCCAGTGAAAAAACCCTCCACCATTGTTCCCAGCTTTGAGGGGGGCGGAGCTTCAACTCCGTCCTTTCCTCCATTCCCCATTCTTTTCACTCTTTTATTTTTTCCCTTTTCCAGCCACCCTCGTTGTACAGTATTGATAGTGGATTTCAAGTTTTTGTGATTTTGATTTATTTCTTGCAGGTTTGTAGTAGTCCGATAGCCTAACCCACAACGTGCATTTTCGTCGTTCTCCCTGTTGACTGGAGCTTTTGTCGAACAAAGCGGTGTATGCACCAACACGCGAGGTCCAAATCTCTACGTGCCTCGCTATCTTGAGGATCCTGTCCGCCGTGTGTGGTTTATTGTGGATCCAGGATCTCAATGATACTTAGACTTGTGAGTATTCACTCCTAAAGTGACGCATGTTGTCTATGCGCCACCACAGCCGGTTTTTATTTTTGAGTTGTTGTTTGTGTTGTGTTATTTGGCTGGTTTTTTGTTAGTTTCGTTTGTATAGAAAAAAAAATTTATAATAGAAAAATAGTCTCTTGGACTTTTGTTCATAAATTTGTAGTTATCTCTTATTTTGGAGAAAGAGACTTTAGCTCTTTACCTTTTGACAATAAACAGTCTCTCAAACGCTTTATCTGCAGAAATTTAGAAGTTGTGTCTTAATTGTTCCTAGTTGACTTATATACTGAGTTTTCTCAGTTTATATTGGTCAAATTTGTAAATTTTAATTTTTTTAGTTTAATGAAAGTAAGCCTATTTCTCAAAAATAGAAAAAAAAGAAGAAAAATAAGTATGAGATGGCCAAGAGATTTAACCTATTCCTTGTACGTACATATAGTTAATTAATTAAGGTTCGTTTGGGTGGCGGAGAACATTTTAGTATTATTTATTATTTTATTATTTATATATTTTATTATTATTTAATATTTTATTATTAATAAATTTTATTACTATTCAAAAATATTTGAGATCACTTCAATATTCAAAGATGGCCTAATTCATATATGCATCGACGTTGTTTATTACCTACCATTAAATTGTTTTTGTTTATTGGAGAGTAAAACGAACCCTAATAAAAATATCTAGGTACTTGGATTTACCTGAATATTAGTTATATATGAGCATAAATTATACATAGAACGTACGGACGTATTTACATACCGCCTAGCAAGAGATAATTTGTGGTTTCTTAGAAATAGAGTAGTCCATAGAAAAGAAATTCCATCTCTCCCCAATTTTCTTAATAATCTTTCGAAAAGCTACCAAAAACATTTATATTCCTGGTTTTTAGGGCAACGAATATCCATAGTGAAAGGCTTTGGCTTTCAAAAGATTTATACACCCTAACTTTTGATGTAGCAATAAGAATATTGGGAAGCACTATTGTGGGTACAATCACAAATGAAACAGAAAGAACACTTTGGACTAGAGCAGAATTTCCAACAACTACAAATGCAAACTTGGAAGAAATACAAGCAGCTAATATGATGATAAAAGAAGTAAAAGCAAGAGAATATAAAAAAATTATCTTGGTTGGAGACTTGAATGTTGTAATACAGTCCATCTCCAACCCGAATCAGATTCAAGATTAGACCATTCAACCTGTCATCAAAGACATTATTGAACAACTTTACCATTTTAATGAATGAAAAGTTGTAAAAATTTATCGATCCTCGAATCGATATACGCATAATCTTGCGCAATAGACAACTTTAATACATGCCCACTAAAATCTTCCACCAATTTACATACCACCCAATCTTCTTAATTTTTATAATGAAAATGATCCATCTCATACTTGTAATTAAAGTAACTACAATATATTATACTCCTTTTTAGATAAATATATGCTTGCTTGTTTATAAAAAAAAAAATTGATCAGTTAAATAAAAACTAATAATTATATACGATTCCCAACAGAACATATATATATAATGGTGGTTGAAAAAATGGCTTGACAATGGGTGTTTTCTTCGTTAATAATTATTATTATTATTATTAATTAATTATAAATATCAATTTTTTTTTAAGAAGCTGTAATTCGGCCCGCCAAGAAGAAACTAGAAAGAAATCCGCTCGTTAACTCCGTACGTCCAGCGACTAAATTTTTGTATATACGACAAATTCTCTTATTATTTTCCTCAATAGTGTGGGGACAATAACAATATTCTGTGTAATGCATAAAAGACTACATTCATGATTTGACTACTGATAGTGATATATTATATGAAAGCTCTTCCTTTCGCTGAGTTCCACTTCATGCATATATGTGTGCTAGCTGCATGCAAAAACTTCTTATGTTTATATATATTATCGTGACCCTCAAGTGGGAAGGCGGCCGGTGGCAATATTGCCAATATATAAAGAGACAATCATGATATGGACATAATTTAAGAACAAGAATTTACCCTCTATATATATAAGACATGATCTCACTCGCATAAGAAACATTATATATGAAAAAAATGAACTTCTTAAACGTAGTATACACTTTATTAATCCCGAAAATGTCCGGTGATTTTAGTGACAGTACGTACGACGTATATCTAGTTAGCTGAAAGTAGTATTAATTAAGAAAAACAATAGTAAAGATTATAAGAAACAATTTATTTAACTGGTTAAAATAATATTACTTGATATTGGGAATTCAGCGGATCATCATTGTAAATGTAATTCGGTTTGTCTAGGATTAGATATTTTGAGTTAAAATTTAAATATTAGATGTAATTTTAAATCGGATTCTAAGTATTATTTAGGGGTGTAATCAGTCCGGTTCGATTTAGTTTTGAACAAAATTAAGAACCGAATCGATACCACCAATTTTGCATTTTTTAAAATCGATTATGTCTCGATTATCTCCCAAAATCGATGATATCGGTTTTATCGGTTTCAGTCCGGTTCCTATTTTAATAAAATGTAAATTTATAAAAAAACAATCTATTTAAAAAAAAAACTGGTTTGAAAATTTTCTTTTAGTAAAAAAATTGTAATCCATTACAAAAATCTATTTTAGTAAAAAAATAATGTTATATAAAAACTGTATTAAAAAAATGCTATAAAATAAAATTGTTTTATAAAAAAAATGCTCTACAAAAAAAAATCTGTTTTAGCAAAATTTTAATATAAAAAAAAATTGCATTAGAAAAACCGTTATAAAAACAAAAAATTATTCTATAAAAAATCTACATTATTTCATATCTAATTATAATTTATATTATTATATATAGCATAGGATATACTATTTAATAATACTAAAAGAAAAATGAACAGGTCCGGTTTTAAGATAGATGGAACCAGAACCGAACTAATATTACCTGATTTTTTAATTTAAGAAGTTGGTACCAGATCGGATTAATCCAAAACCGGAATTTTCGGTCCGGTCCGGTCCGATCTAGTTCGATTTGAGTTGGTTCTCCGATTTTCCAGTTTAAATTTACACCCCTGGCCCTAGTGTTATCCAATAAAGAGAACATTTTATTTTATAATATAACACTTATCGAGCAACTTTTAAATTCAAAGATAGATTTCAACAGTTCTAGATAAGTGTTTGAGTCTGGAAATCAGCTGAAAAGATTCAAATGTAACAATTAAATGAAGAGATCGAAGCTGTTTTGAACTCGAAGGCATCCAGTATAAGTGTTTCATTTCGACACGTAGGTAAACTGTTAGTCGCGCAACATACTGAAAAATTGGATAAATTATCAATAGAATGCTAATCCAAATCAATCATTGTATTATCTATTTAAGAAGGGGCTCAATTGAGGTTTGGTGAACACTTGAGAACGTCAAAAGACACTTTTTATATATATATATATATATATTATTGAGAGCTTGAAGATCTGGTAGAATTTCAAATAATCGTGTGAGAGAAAATTTTCTAAAGGAGAATTTTTGAGGTACTCATTTTGTAAAGATTGAATAAGAGCATACTCCAAGGGAGAGTTAAAATGTTCGTGTTCAACTATTGAAGGTTTCAAAAGTAAAAATAATGGATTGAAAATCGTCAGAAATTCTAATAACTACTACGATAAAAGACAAACGAGTTTTTTGTCTTGTTGAATAAAAATATTTAGTTACAAAGATTTTATAATTTGAGTATTTTATTTATAAGATCTTAATTTAATAAAATTGACTTTTATAAATTTAACTGTCTCGTAAGATTTTTTCATTAAAGAATTTTTCATTGAATTTTTTCCATAATCAAATAGTGTATGTTTATTTTTTTATATATTTAATGCATGATATTATTGATTATTAATCAGTACTAAATGCTTTATTAAGCATAACATAAATGCGCATATTATATGCTGTTGCACCTTCCTTCCTGATCTGTTCTAAGAACCTTCGCGCCCCACTGCTCCATCGGCTGATGCAAGGAATTTACGTGGGAAGTAGTGCAGGGGCAACATTAGTTATTTGCATGGGAACGCGCAGTAATCAGCAAGGCTAGCAGTTTCAAAGCATGCATGCCGCATGCAGTTGCTTTTACTTTTCCTGCTATCTACCTTTCTTATCATCAGTAGCGAGTCAAAATTTTGAATTAGGAGGATCAAATAAAATTAAAATAAAAATATATTGATAAATTTTTTATTTGTATATAATTTTAATTTTATTCGTATATAATTTTTTATATGATATAAAATAATTTGATAATAAAATTTATAATAAAAATAAAATACATTTAATATAATTTATATATTAAAAAATTATATAATATAATAAAAACATATCATCATAATAAAAATATATTAGAAATCATTCAATTTATTTATTATTTGTTATTTTTATCTATAATAAAAATATATCATCTTTTTATTATATTATTTTATTTTACATGAATTTTATTTTATTTTTAAATTAGATTAATTTTATAAAAGAAAATCAAGACAATTTTTAAAAAAGAGCTAATATAAAATAAAATAAATATTATTTTATAAAATTATAAAAAATTAAATTAAATATATATATTTTAAATATATATTATATTTTTTTAAATCTTTTAAAAAAAAGGCATGGGCCGTGGGAAGGGGGGGCCATGGACCCCTCCCCAACGTGGCTCTGCCACTGCTCACTACCTGGAATAAGACGTAATAAATTTCTCTGGGTTGAAAATTCTTCATTTAACCGTGACCACATGTATAAATAATTAAATACCAATCAAATCTTTTTAATCCTCAGTTTAGAATTTTCTTTTTGGTTGCCACGACCGACAATTTATAATTTTTTCGCCTAGAGGCTCTAATTACTCTGTATCTTTCGAAGTTGCTTCTCTGAAATTCTCATCCAAAAAACTATGCTCTCTTCTTTCAGGAGGTAAGTACGTGCATATATAATTAATTATAAAGGACAATCTAATATAGATTCTTAAATATATATATATATATATATTAGATAAAAATAACTTGTAAAATACGTTAATTTAATTTAATTTTTAATAAAAAATTAATGATTATTTATAATTAAATAAATTATTAATAATTATACGTTTTCATATATTATAAAAAAATTTATCAAACTTATTTGAGATAATTTTGATTAAAATTTTAATAAAAAGTTAGTTCAAGATATAATATTTTTTTAATTTCAAAATGATAATTTAACATTTGTATTATTTTGTGTGGCCACAAAACAGAAGATATTAAAATATCTATGTTTTTTTAGTTATGTGATTATTTTTAAGAAATAAATGAGTTTTTCGAAAAAATAAATTATATATTTTATAATTTATATAAGAATGTTATATATCATAATTTATAATTTATATAAATTTATTTAATCATATATATTTCAATTAAATATCAAACATATAATATTAATTATATTTATTACTTATTATTACCAATTTAATATATTATAATAAATTGTATATACCGTATATATAGTTAATTTAATAAATAATGCATTCATTTTAAAATTATAAATTATTTTAAAAAAAATTAAACTATTAATCATATAATAAGAATAAAATTTTCATGAATAAAATTAAACTCTCTAATGTATAAATTGTTATGAATGATTTATTTCTATATATATTGTTATATTTATATATTCTATACTATTATTGTGTCATTCTATACTATTATTATTATTCTATATTTAGTTTACATAAAATAAAATTAAAAATATGTCCTAAATATGAATTCTAAAATAGAAATTTCTAGCATTATTTATGGGTTTAATGAATTGTATTTAAAGTATTAAATAGTATTTGTGAGATCCCAGATTTACGTGTATTTTTACACGTTATTTTATGCTCGGTGTTAATTATTTTAATTTATTTAAATAATATTATTGGTCATATTTTATTTATTTAAGATATTTAATTGAGTTATTAATTAGTTGATATCGAGTTGCGTTGCTTTTTATTATTTATTTTAATGAGTTAATTATTTTAATGATTGAGAATTTAATTCCTTTATTTTATTATGTGAAATTATTTTATCTGCTTTCGTTATATTATTTATTGTTTTATAAATAATATTGTGTTTGGGTTTAATTTATTTATATTGTTGGGGCTTTAATTATTTTATTTTATTGATATTAGATTGTAGTATTTTGACTGGCTTTTATTTAATTTGTTGTGTTTTTCTGGCTAGACCTTTTTTCCCTTCTTTTCCTTTTTTCCTTTTTCTTTTTTCTTTTCTTTTCTTTTTCTTCTTTCTTTTTCTTTTTTCTTCTCTTTTTTCCTCTGCCTTTCCCGTGTGCCCAGCCCGCGTCCCCTGCCTCCCTCTCCCCTTCGCCCGTCTCTTCTCCTCAGCCCCAGGACTGCCGCCGGCCACCCACCGGCGACACCGCCCAGCCCAACCTCACCCCCTCATGCCGGCGAGCTCAACGGCACCGGTGGTGTCCCCTCCGGCCACCCCACCGCCCCTACACGGCCCCCTACCCGAAATGGGTATTTTTGCTTCCCTTCCATTTTCCGGCCACCTCCGACCACCCCTTGGCCTCTGACCACCACCACTAGACTCCCAAACCTCCGGCGAGCATAACCCACCGCCCAAAGCCACCCATCGCCGCCGGTTAGCCCCTCCACCCGAAATGGGCCTTAAACGGGTCGTTCTTCGCCACGCCGCCGTTCGGCCACCGTAGGTCTCACCTCCGCCACCATTCGACTCCCCTCACCCAGCCGGTCAACCCCCTAACTCAGTTTCCCCAACCGCGGCCTCACCTTCCCGGTACGACCCCAAACCCGAAAATGGGTTTTCACCCCTTTTGGCCCCGATCCGCCACCTTCCGGTGGTTGTGCCGCCACACCACCACCTCCATGAGATTCCCCACCCTTTAATGAGTACCTCCCTAAATTTTGGGGTCAAACCGAGTGTTTTAGCCTAACGTACATGTGACCGCTACAAACGCTGCAGATTGGCGTTGTTCAAGGAAATGCGTTTTTACCGCTGTAAGTACTTTCCAAACAAGTTTTAAGATTTAAATATATTTTTTGGCATCAACAGTTGTTGTATTTGATTATTGCTGATATGTGATGGTTGATGTTGGTATTTGTTGGTTGATTGGATTATTTAATTGTTGGATAATTGTTGCATGGTTGTCTGCATTGTGGATTTACGCGCATGCTCATAAAAATAATTGGAAAGTGGATTTTGACATGATTTTGGATATTCATGTGTTGAGAATGGAATCTGGGATTTAAAGTGAGTTTAATGGATTTTATTGGTTTTGGGCTGAGTCATAACGGGGACGGCAATACGTAACGCCCGTTGTGATCAGCGTGTGAGTGTGTGGGTGACATAATGGGGACGGCGATACGTAACGCCCATTATGGTCATCAGGGTGTGCATTTCATATCGGGGACGGCGATACGTAACGCCCGGTATGAAATGAGTGTGTGTGGATCGTAATGGGGACGGCGATACGTAACGCCCATTATGGTTTCGGGTGTGTGTGTAATCATATCGGGGACGGCGATACGTAACGCCCGGTATGATCGATTTTGAGGATATTATTTTATGGAAAATGATGGGTGATTTTATGGTGGATTAAATTGGGATTTTGACGAGTGTGGTTATTTCATCGATTTTGAGGAAGATGATTTTGAGCCTCATGCATACGGAAATTGTTCTTGGTTGTCGTTGTGGCATTAATGTATTTTTGTCTTTTGGTTTGGTTGGGTTGTACTTACCTGCGATGCCATCTTGGCGTCGTAGTTTTGTTTGGATGCAAACTTTGGAGAGGCCGAGCCTGAGGAGACGGCTCCGCTATTGAGGTGATATTATTAATTGATATCTCGGGAAATTTATTTTCCCCTTTTTATAATTATGTATTTGTTTAAATTGTATTTTTAGATGACTGTATTAAATCTCTTGTTGGAGAGTTTTTATTAAATTGGTTTGTAAAATATTTCCAAAAAAATTCTGGTACTTAGATATTAATTTATTATCCGCTGCGACCTATATTTTTATGTATGTCACGTGTGCACACACGTTCGACACTGGTTGTTGGGATGTGTGACCCGTGTTGTCATCATCCCGACGCCTCGATTCCCGTGTTATTTTAAGGAAAATTTGGGGGCGTCACAGTATTAAATAGATATATCTTTATATATATATATATAAAGTGGCTATCTAACAGAAATTCTTGTTTTGACGGAAATTCTTATTTATCTGTTAAAGTTAATACTTTTCGTAAGTTTCTGTTAAAATTAATATTGCATCTAATAAAAATTACCGTTTTAAACACAATTTATTAAATTTATTCACTGAAATAATGTTCTTGACATTAAAACTAATTACACCCATTCAACTTTCTACAATAGTAAACTTTCAATTTAAAACTCATTTAACATTTATTTAATACTACTTAATACTTTAAATAAAATTAATTAAGCCCATAAATAATGCTAGAAATTTCTATTTTAGAATTTCTATTTATGACATATTTTTTAATTTTATTTTATGTAAAACAAATATAGAATAATAATAATAGTATAAAATGACACAATAATAGTATAAAATATATAAATATAATAATATATAGAAATAAACCATTCATAAAAATTTATACTTTAGAAAATTTAATTTTATTCATGAAAATTTTATTCCTATTATATGATTAATAATTTAATTTTTTTTAAAATAATTTATAATTTTAAAACGAATGCATTATTTATTAAATTAACTATATATACGGTATATATAGTTAATATACAGTTTATATAATTTATTATAATTATATTAAATTGGTAATAATAAGCAATAAATATAATTAATATTATATGTTTGATATTTAATTGAAATATATATGATTAAATAAATTTATATAAATTATAAATTATAATATAACATTTTTATATAAATTATAAACTATATAATTTATTTTTTCAAAAAACTCATATTATTTCTTAAAAATAATCACATAACTAAAAAAACATAGATATTTTAATGTCTTCTCTTTTGAGATCGTATAAAATAGAACAAATGTGAAATTATCATCTTAGAATTAAAAAAATATCATATCTTGAACTAACATTTTATTAAAATTTTAATCAAAATTATCTCAAACAAGTTTGATAAAACTATATGTTATGTTTATTTATGAAACTATTTTATAATTTTTATTAATTTTTTTTATAATATATAAAAATGTATAATTATTTATCATCTACTTAATTATGAATGATCATTAATTTTTTATTAAAAATTAAATTAAATAAATGTGTCTTGCACATTATTCCTATCTAGTATATATATAGATATAGATATATATATATATATATATATATATATATACACGCAATGTCTCCAACAAACATATGTATATATATACATATATAATAAGAGTCTAGAAAAATAGTTGTGGCTATGAGCACCCTCAACTCATGTACTATTATTACAATAAAGTTGAGTATTTGTAACGAATTATTTATAATAAAAATAACTATTTACAATTAAGACAAATTTATTTTGACAAGAAATAATCATTTTGATAAAAAATAACTAATCATAGATAAATAATTTTTTTGTAATAGGCCCGGCTAGCCACAACTTGTAACCTGAAGGGTCACGATATATATGATTGTCTCTTTATATATTGGCAATATTATCACCGGCCACCTTCACACAGCTAATTGAATGGTCACGATAATATATATATATATATATATATATATATAAAATAAGAAGTTTTGCTTGCTTGCATATATGCATGAAGTGGAACTCAGCGAGAGAACTTTCATATAATATATCACTACCAGTTCTCAAATCATGAATGTAATCTTCTACATAGTTTGGGTGAGATTTGTATTCAGTTTTCATTTAACTATGTAATCTGCTATCAGTTTCAATGATATTGAATAAGGTAGAGGTTTTGATATTAAAAAAAAAAGTTATTCAATTATTCTTATTTTTAATTAAATTATTCCAAATATTATATACACAATATATGAAAAACACACCATGGTTTGTTTAGAAATCTACTGATTTTCTGAGAATTAAGAGAGTAGATAGATATGGTGAATGTTAAAAAACACTACAATAGGGAGCAAAATCAAGAGGGTCAGAGATCTAGCTGTCTCTATGCCTCTGGGCCGCGCGTTCAGATAGCTAAGAAATAGCCCATCACTATGCATGTGCCATGTGCTGTGCTTCGTCAGTTCCCGCTGGCGCTCTCTCTCTCTGAATCAATAATCAATATACAGTTCATCTTACAATGCGAAATGCGACGTACGCGCACGTTCAACAATGTGATCTTTCGCTCAGTAACGTTTTAGAGCATCAACTTGCATTTCCAGCATCCGTTTTGAGATTGTTAATCTCTGAACCCTCCCTCTCTCGCTCACTCACTCTGTTTTTACGCCACATATAGACGCCAAAGCTCGTCTCGATTATGCTCTCTTCCAGCTCACCCCAACTAGAACCAGGTTGCCCACTTTATTTTCACGTATTTCGCTACAACTCTCTGTTTCTGTTCTCATATTAAATTCTTAACTCATTAAAAATGCCTTCTTTTTTGTGCGCTTGTTTGAATTTTGTGAAAATGTGATCTTGTGGTCTTTTCTGGAGTCATTACTGAGAAACTAGCTTCTGGGTTATTTGACCCTTTCGTTTCTCACCTCAAATCTTTGAAAGATGAGATCTCAAAAGGTGGGTATATTAGTTAGGATATAATATTTTTATTTTATCACCTGTATGCACGTGCATGTTAGTTAGGATGTTCTCTTTATTTTACTGTACCATATATATAGCTTCGGCTGATTAATGAAAATCGATTGATTCTGCATTTACTCTGCTTACATGGTATCAGACGAAAACAAACCCTAGTTCCTTTCTCCTCCACTTTCATCCGCCCTTTCTCGTCTTCGATGGCCTCCGACCACACAAATCACTACGAATCCTTCGATTCTCACCATTCTTCCTCTGAGGATTATTCTAATCCTCTGTATCTCTAGCACGGTGATCATCCCGGCTGTGTTCTTGGTTCCCAACCATTGAATGGCGACAACTACCTCACTTGGAGCAGATCCATGTCCATGGCTCTTTTATCCAAGAATAAACTCTGTTTCGTCGACGGAACTCTCTCATCGTCTCGTGACTCCGATCCGAAATATCATGCTTGGCTCCGATGTAACACGGTGGTTCTTTCATGGCTTCTCAACGCCATGACCAAAGAGATCGCTGCGCCTGTCCTCTACATCGACTCTGCTCAAGATATGTGGAACGACCTCAAGGAGAGGTTTGCTCAAAGCAATCGCCCTCGCATTTTTCAGATCCGTAAGAGTATTGCATCTTTAAATCAAGAGGCTTCATCTGTAAGTACTTACTTCACCCGTCTAAAGTGTTCTTGGGAGGAGATGATACATCTCCGCCCGTTACCTACTTGTTCATGTGGAGCTATCAAGAAAATTGTTGATTTTCAACAAGAAGACTACGTTATTCAGTTTCTGATGGCGCTTAATGAGACCTATGCCCCTTTAAGGAGTCAGATTTTACTTTATGATCCCTTTCCATCGATTAATAAAGTTTTTTCTCTCGTTCTTCAAGAAGAAAAACAGAGAGAAATTGCATCTGAGTCCAATGTTTCTGTTGAACCTGCTGTGCTCTTTTCTCATCGTGATGGTACTCGTGATCCTAATCGAGATGTTAATCGCGGCTCTAATGCATCTAGACAGAGCAAGTCTACTAGCAACAGGAAGGATCGTCCCTTTTGTACCCATTATGGCTTATCTGGCCACACTATTGATAAATGTTACAAGATCCATGGCTATCCTCCAGGATACAAGATTAAATCTCGTAATCCTAATATCAATCAGGCCACTGCTAACCAGTCGGTCTCTGATTCTGTTTTAAACTCATTTCCCTTTTCTCAAGAGCAGTGTAACCAGCTCCTTACATTCCTTCAAAATCACTCTAATGTTTCATCTGTTAATAAAGCAAGTCCTATCTCCACTTCGTCTTCTATTCCATCCAATTCAGAATCATTTTCAAGTAACTCTGTTGTGCTTTCATCTCATGATCACAGCCTTATTCCATCTAATTCCTGGATTCTGGATTCTGGTGCAACTGATCATATGATTAGTTCTCTATCTTTTTTTTCCTCTATAAAATCATCTGTTAATTTTTCTATGAAATTACCTAACGGTTCATACACTCAAGTTACACAAATTGGCACGGTTAGAATTTCTGATTCATTCATTTTAACTGATGTCTTATATGTTCCAGCTTTTAGTTTCAATCTCATATCTGTTAGCAAACTCATTTCACAATTATCCTGTTTTCTCTTATTCTTACATGATTTCTGTTACATTCAGGACCTCTCAAATTGGAGGACGATTGGAGTAGCTAAACAATCACACGGACTCTACCATTTACTGCCTGTACTAGGCATTCCTTCTCTTTCTTGTAAACCTGCAAACAACAATAATTTTTCTTCCTGTAATTCTGTTAGAAATAACTTTCATATATGGCATTCTCGACTTGGACATATTTCTAATGCTAGAATACATGATCTTACTTCTGAACTTTCTGATTTTGCATATAAACCTCATCATCATTGTGATGTTTGTCCGCTTGCCAAACAGAAACGCTTACCTTTTCCTTTGAGTACTTCTAATTCACTCTCTGTGTTTGAATTAATTCATTGTGATGTATGGGGGCCTTTTGCTATACCTTCTTACAATGGCTTTAAATATTTTCTGACCATTGTAGATGATTTCAGTAGGTATACTTGAGTTTATCTCCTAAAAACTAAAGCTGAAACCAGACAATATATCCAATCCTTCTTTGCTTTAGTTGAGACTCAATTTAGTTCCAAAATTAAAGCTATCCGCACTGATAATGCTTTGGAATTTGACATGCAATCTTTTTTTGCCACCAAAGGTGTTATACATCAACATAGTTGTGTCTACACTCCTCAACAAAATTCCATAGTTGAAAGAAAACACCAACATATCCTAAATGTTGCTAGAGCTCTCAGATTTCAATCTCATATTCCTTTACAATTTTAGAGTGATTGCATTCTAACTGCTGTTTATCTTATAAACAGAATATCAACTCCAGTTCTCTCAAACAAATCACCTTATGAAGTTTTATTTTCCTCTAAACCTCATTATAATCATCTTAAAGTTTTTGGATGTCTTTGTTATGCATCAATTCTTGGTGGTTCATCCACAAAATTCTCTACCCGAGCCCAACCTTGCATTTTTTTAGGATATCCTGCTGGTATTAAAGGGTATAAACTGTATGGCATCCATACTCACAAAATTATAATTTCCAGAGATGTGATATTTCATGAAACAATTTTTCCATTCCATTCAAATTCTACTTTCAGACATGCTGGTTCTGATTTGCCTAATATCTCTCAAATTCACCCTGTTTTACCTACACCCTTATCCGACTCTTCTGATATTTATTTGCCATCATTTCATGTTTCTGACTTACCAAATTCTTCATAAAATATGCCTGTCTCTGGTTCCCCACTAATAAATTCTGCTCCTACCCGAAAATCTACAAGAAATAGGAGATCACCTGCATACTTGCAGCAATATCATTGTTCCTTAATTACTAATAATGAAGCTACTCCTTCTCCTCTGATTGGTGGTTCTTTAAGTCCAGATATTGTGTATCCTATTTCTTCCTACTTGTCATATTCCAAATTCTCCAATTTATATAAACATTTTTGTAATGTTGTCGATTCTCTATACGAACCGAAATTCTTCCACCAAGCCATTAAACATCCTCATTGGAGGGATGCCATGGCAACTGAAATCCATGCTCTTGAATCTAATAAAACATGGATTTTAACTGAATTACCCCCTGGCAAACGGTGTATTGGTTGTAAATGGGTTTATAAATGTAAGCTGAAATCTGATGGTACTTTAGAGCGTTATAAAGCTCATTTAGTTGCAAAGGGGTATACTCAACGTGAGGGCATTGATTATTTTGATACTTTTTCCCCTGTTGCAAAACATACCACTGTTCGTTGTTTTCTTGATTTGGCTACTATTCATAATTGGAAATTACATCAATTAGATGTAAATAATGCTTTTTTACATGGAGAACTTGATGAAGAGGTATACATGACATTGCCACCTGGTTTCTCTAAACTAGGCAATTCCTGGGTATGTAAATTGCTCAAGTCCCTCTATGGTTTAAAACAAGCTTCTCGACAATGGTTCTCTAAGTTTTCCTCTACTCTGATTTCTTATGGCTTTAATCAGTCTAAATCTGATTACAGTCTCTTTACCAAATTTTCTGGGACATCTTTTGTTGCATTATTGGTATATGTTGATGATATTGTTATTGCTTCCAATAATTCCAAATATGTGGCTGATCTTAAAGCCTTTCTTAACCTGCATTTTCAGTTGAAAGATCTTGGAAATTTAAGGTATTTTTTGGGTCTTGAGGTGGCCCGATCCACTACTGGTATTTCTCTTTCTCAAAGGAAATATGCACTTGAAATTATCTCTGATTGTGGTCTTCTAGCCAGTAAGCCAGTTTCATCCCCTATGGATCAAAATTTGAGGTTATCCAAAACTGATAGTTCTGGTCCTTTAATTAAGGATCCAGCTTCCTATAGAAGATTGGTTGGTAGACTACTCTATTTGACACTTACAAGACCTGATATATCTTTTTCTGTCAATGTTTTAAGTCAGTTTATGGATCAACCTCGCCAATCTCATTTTGATGCTGCTCTAAGAGTTGTAAAATATCTCAAAGCCACTGCTGGTCAAGGTGTATTTTTTTCTAGTGCCTCCTTGTTGAACCTAAAGGGTTTTTGTGATGCTGATTGGGCTACATGTCCTGATTCCAGAAGATCAATCACTGGTTATTGTTTTTTCATTGGTGATTCACTTATCTCATGGAAGTCCAAGAAACAAGTAACTGTCTCTAGATCGTCTACTGAAGCCGAGTATCGTTCAATGGCTTCTGCTTGTTGTGAATTAAAGTGGCTTCTTGGATTACTTGCTGATTTTAGAATTACATTTTCAGATCCTTCTGTTTTGTATTGTGATAGTCAAGCAGCCATCCATATAGCTGCAAATCCTGTATTTCATGAAAGAACTAAACATATTGAGATAGATTGTCATTTAGTTAGGGATTTGATTCAAAATGGCACTGTAATTACTTTACATGTTTCTAGTAAACATCAATTAGGTGATTTTTTTACTAAAGCTCTTGGAACAGACAGGTTTAAAACTTTGCTTAGCAAGCTGGGAATGCTGAATCTGTGCATTCCAGCTTGAGGGGGCGTATTAGTTAGGATATAATATTTTTATTTTATCACCTGTATGCACGTGCACGTTAGTTAGGATGTTCCCTTTATTTTACTGTACCATATATATAGCTTCGGCTGATTAATGAAAATCGATTGATTCCGCATTTACTCTGCTTACAGGGTACTCGATCAAGCTTTGCCCACCAGCCCATGCTGCACCCTGGTTCACTAAAGGCACAATCGAAAGGTAACGCTCACATCTCATTTGCTTTATGTCCTCAATTATAGTAAATGTAGGACTTCCCCATTGGTCCTGGAGAAACAGCATGACACTGTCCTTGATTTTGAATTTCATCGATTGAAGGATTTGTCACTTAATCAATTATGCGGCTGCATGGTTTATAGAGGTCGGAATAATTACTGAGTTTTCTCATATTAATCAGTTGTTGACTGTGTAGGGAGGTTATATACAGTCTGGTCCCAAACATTTGTTGGATTTGCACACTTTTTCTCTTAGTTTAGGTATTTAATTTGGATTGGTTCCTCATATGTAAAAGTATGAGGGTTAATTATAGAAAGGAATTGGTATTCTTGGGAAATAGAGGGTTAGATCTTTGAGTTCCATAATTCATTAAACATTTTTGGGCAGATTTGTGAGCTTTGTAAGCACACCGGCACTTCTTGAGAGGTTTGTCAGCATAGAAAGAGAGATATTGCAGATTGACAGTTCAGTTCAAGCTAAACTATCTAATACCCATGTACATGGGCAATTGGTGGAAGGTACACTCAGAACTTGGGTACCATTGTTAAACCTTTTCCACTTGCGTTGGAGTTAGTTGATTTTGGTCCCCACCTTATAATTATTGAGCAACATGTTCAATCCTAAATAATAGCTTCTCCCTTAGATTGGGTTCGATGATTTTCATCCATTAAGTTAATATCTTTGATGGAGTCAACATGATGCTCTGTTTCTGAAGTTGAAATTTTTTTATTGTGTATGCCCATGCATATTGGATCACATATGAAATACATTTCTTTAATATTCAAGTTTGACTTGTTAGTTAGGTGCATTCCATGTCAACTCAGCTTAACTCAAAAAAAAAAAAAAATTACTGCATCTAAGATATTCATTCTCAGTGTGGTATAAAATAAAATGAAAAAATAAAACATGTTTAAGGGATTATACATCTTTTCAATATAATTTACTTCATCCTGGAAGAAAGAATTGGGAAGAGAGTTACAGTACTTGCTAGAATGTTGTAATTGTATCTACTAATTAACTTCATTTTATTAGGAAGTGTTTTAGCTGCTAATGGTCATACAAAGAAGCCTCCTGATTCTCCCAAGGTATTTCATTTGTTCAAATAAACAAGAAATGGTGCTGCTTTTTCAAAAATTAGTTTAGTATATTCTTCCATTTTTCTTTCCAGCTCAAATCTGAAGTAGAATGCTCAGATGATGACGTGAAAGAAGAAAACTCCAGGTAACTCATCCTGTATTTTAATTTTCTGCATTTGCTGAAATGCCAATACACTTAATTGTGGTGCATAGATTACTTTTATCATGATACTTTCAACTTTGTCATGACTAGGATTCACCTACAGTGCCTTCTAGATACTCGGAAAACTTTCCTTCAGAAAGAGCAGGAAATGGCTTATGTGTGTTGTATTCTTGCTGGATTTGAAATGGACAACATAGATGATCTCATTTCCTTTGCAGGTGCCTTTGGAGCATTGCGTTTAATGTATGAACTGTTATGTTCTATACATGTTCTTTAGGCTAGAATTTGGGATGTAATGGAACAAAATCGTCAAAAGACTCCATACCAAGATGCAGACACTCTATACAGTTGACCAATAAAAGTAAAATGAGAATGATAAAGATCATAGATCATAGATTCTTGTTTTGACTGGTCAAAATTATGCTTCTTGTTTTTCCCTAATTTTCAGTGGTGGAAATTTCCTTCAAAAACATTTTTTTCGCCATCCAAGTAAGTCCAAGCAAAAAAGAACTGTCATCAAGGTTTAAGCTCATTTGAAAGCCTTTTTCATTCATTTACCTTCTACCTTTGCTTGGCCAAAATATGTGCCTACCATCACACATTTGACTCACTAATTTATGTGAAACATTATGTCAGTCTACCAAATAGTTTTAGGAGTATGATGTTAGTCTATGAAGGGTATCGTTATGATTCTAGTCGCCGAGTCGGTGTTAAGATGCATCGGGAAGCATAAACCTGTAAAATCCAAATCCCTTCGGTTTATTTCTCCTCCCATTTCAAGGAATAAAATTCAATGTAAATATTATATTCTTACTCGAGTATTAAGATCAAGTGTCAACCATATGCAGGGAAGCATGCATTAATTTCAAAGATTTGTGCAAGAAAAAGGATGCAGATGCCCTTTGGATGGAGGAATTAACAGCCATGCAAGCATGCTCCCCGACAGAACTTTCATTTGTGGAAGCATCTGGAGTTCTATTGACGAATGAAATAAGTGCCGGAAATCAACGTGCTGCATTAGGCTCATCCAAAGGTAGTGTCTCTACCATTAAAGGTGTGCCAAATGAGTCTTTGGATACATCAAAATCTGGCTCATCTACAAGTCAAGCAAGTTTACACAGCAAAAAAGGTATTGTTCATTGTTGTATTGCTTTTTTGCAGTGCTATGAAAAATATTTTTCTTGGATTCAAGTTAGTAAAATTACTTCCTCATTCAATATGTATGCTTTCTGTTTTCACCAATATCGTGCTTTACATTCTTCCATAGTATGCTGTAAACCATTTCACAGATAATCCACCCAGTGATAAACCACATTTCAGGTTTACTGATTTGATATGTAGACTCAAGTTTTTCTGTAGAAGGAAACAATATATGTTTTAATATTAACAAAAAATCAAATAGATACATCAATGATGAGTTACAAGTCTCCAGAAAAGCACTCAAAAGAAAAAAATTCCATTTGTCTTTTTTTTAACCTAAACTAAGTGATCGGCCATTTGGTTAAAAAAAAACCTCATCTTTCCTCTAGAAATAAACACATCTTCTACTTTTCTATACAAAAGCAATGTAGAGTTTTTATCTAATTGCACCATTCTCTTATTCAATGTGTGTGGAACCTAGTAGTAAAAGTTTCACAGCAAATACTGCTGCTTGTGTAAGCCAGAAAATTACTACGAACTTATATAATCCTTATGTTTGGCAATGTAGTGTATAACAAATACAAAATCTAGACACCTCTGTGTTGGGAATTCGGGCTTCCAAATTCCCCCCACCAGGATATACTTTTGACAGAATAATAAGAAAAATAGAGAAATAAATACAACACAAGGATTTACGTGGAAAACTCCAAAAATAG
This sequence comes from Platycarya strobilacea, assembly GCA_036898215.1. Classification (NCBI taxonomy): domain Eukaryota; kingdom Viridiplantae; phylum Streptophyta; class Magnoliopsida; order Fagales; family Juglandaceae; genus Platycarya; species Platycarya strobilacea. The sequence goes on from CM072547.1 coordinate 7,541,684, forward strand.
GAGAAAAACTACCAGACCCAGAGAAGAAAATACACTATGTGAAAAATTGTTACAATCACACAATTTTTCTCCTCATCCCAACGACACCCACAAAAACTTCTTCCACTAGTAAAACTCTAACTTTCACCTCTCTTCCTTTTACATACAAAAAAGGACAATAGAATAATTTTACTAAAGTCAAAAATCACTAGATAAGTTTCTGACTGGTGTGTAATTAACTAAGGAGGCTAGGCTTCCTTTTATAATCACATGGGCTTGCCCCTTCATCAAATCCCACCGATGTAGGACTCCAAAAGGAGCAAACCCAACAATCTCCACCTTGCGACTTTGACTGATCCCACAGCTACGCTCCAACGCAATGAAGATCTTCATAGCTTTCACTATCATGCTCCACCATAAAAGTATAACCACTCAGAATAAATCAATTCTAAGCATTTCACTTTGGCCCATGTCGAAAATAACATTGCTGAAAAATTATGGTGCAATGCCAAACCAATGCCCGTGTGTAAACTTGTGAAACAACTAACATTAACACATCCTCTATCATGACAACTTTGGGATTAGCGACATGCCATGAGGATGTACATCTCTCCTTTTAACAGACATCATCTTCTGTAAAAAGAGACACGATATTAGTTTCATTGTCAGTATCTCCATTTACTGATTTGGAGTCTCTTGCCAAACCTGCTCCACCTCTTGGACAATTTCTTCTGACGTGCCCAGGTTGTCCACACACCCAGCAGACTACTTTTTTCTTAATGGAGTTCTTTCTCTTTCAATCACCAGCTGTCACCATTGCTAAGTTCTCAAGTGAACCATTACTTCCACTACTTAGTCTTCTTTCTTCAGAAAAAAGTTTGTTGGTAACCTCTGAAAAAATTATTTTCTCCTTCCCATGTATCAAAATAGGCTTCATATGCTCATAGGAAGATGGAAGAAACCAGATCAGCCTCAAGGCTTGATCCTCATCATCAATTTTAACTCCAATAGATTCTAGCTCAGAGACAATGCCATTGAGAACATTTAAATGATCTGAAATAGTCGTACCTCCACTCATCCGCAGTGTATGAAACTGCTCCTTCAGGTACACTCGATTCGAGACACCTTTCGTATGATACAACTCTTCGAGCTTTTCCCAGAGTCCCTTTGCCGTGAATATTCCATGCACATTTGCAAGAACATTCTTGGCTAGGCACAGACGAATTGCACTTGCCGCTTTCAAATCCAAATCCTCCCAATCTTTATCGCTCATTCCAAATCTGCTCTTTGTTTCACCAGTAATGCTTGGACCGCTACTGACTTTAAGGACTGGTCTACCTTTCAACGCCTTGTGTAATCCTGATTGAATCAAGATATCCTTGACTTGCACTTGCCACAAGCCAAAATTGATTCTCCCATCAAATTTCTCCACATCAAATCTGATAGGATTTGAAGCTCTACTTTCTGACATAACTTCGATAAATTTTACCGTAGAAATGAATAGTACGCACTAAGTAAGTTCCCAGGAAAGACTGATATTTCCTAGACAGAACTTCAAGGTTCCCAGGAAAGATTGGAGGGTCACAACGGACACACTTAAAATTTTCAATCTTCTAGACAGAACCTCCTTAGACCATACGTATTCACACTACCACACCAAAACTCCACCCTGCAAAAAGAACTTAGTGGCTCTGATACCACTGTTGGGAATCTGGGCTTCCAAATTCCCCCCACCAGGATATACTTTTAACAGAATAATAAGAAAAATAGAGAAATAAATACAACACAAGAATTTACGTGAAAAATTCCAAAAACAAGAGAAAAACCACAAGACCTAGAGAAGAAAATACACTATGTGAAAAATTATTACAATCACATAATTTTTCTCCTCACCCCAACGATACCCACAAAAACTTCTCCTACTAGTAAAACTCTAACTTTTACCTCTCTTCCTTTTACATACAAAAAAGGACAATAGAGGAATTTTACTAAAGTCAAAAATTACTAAATAAGTTTCTAACTGGTGTGTAATTAACTAAGGAGGTTAGGCCTCTTTTTATAACCACATGGGCTTGCCCCTTCATCAAATCCCACCGATATGAGACTCCAAAAGGAGCAAACCCAACACTCTGTTCTATTGTAGTTCTGTGATGTTAAGGTTACATCATTTGCAGATAATACTTTGCCATCAGATCAGATACCATCCTCTACTGCAAAATTACAATTGCCTATGCCATGGACGAACAAAATTCCTCCATATATATACAATTTCCAGATTCCCATCCAACAAATGCCTCCACATCAAGGATATCCTTTCCCCACTATGCAATTTGTTCCTCACAATGCAAATAATATGCAGTGGCCACGACCCAATTATCATAGGAATCCGAAGTCATATCCAGTGGGGAGCAAGAAAAGCTTTCCAAATAAAAAGAAAGTTGTATATTCAGAAGAAGACAGAGAAACAGAGTCCAGTGACTCTGATTCTGGGAGCGATTCCGATTCAAATTTACCGCAAGACAGACAGTGTTCTCTAATGGAGCATTCATACAGAAAAGAACGCAAGAAGAAGTCCTCCAGAACAGTTTTCATTCATAATATCAACTATATCAGGCCTAAGAGTACAGATGGGGACAGGGGTGGAGTCCCAGTTGAAACTTCTGCAGATGAAGAATTAATTTATGGAGATTCCCTTAAACAGGAGATAGAGGACTTGACTGGATCATCTAAGAAGATACATAACTCAAACTCACGTAATGAGAAGACAAGGGGTTTGGATAAGAGCTGCCACAGTTTGAACCAGTCAAGTGATGCTGCTGACCAGGATCTTCTTAGCGATCTGATCACAGACTCTTCTAATGGAGAGAGAAAAAATGAGAACTGGGATTCTTTTCAGAACCTTTTGATGAAAGATGATGAGACGCATACCAGAATGAGCATTGTCCAGTCGCAAACTCTGAAGATGAAACATTAATCTCACTCAAACCTGTTATTGAAGAAGCTCCAAACTGGCTGGCTGCTGCAGCTGATTCCTTTGTTGCGACTGAGAGGATGAGTGAAACTGATGGTAGAGTTGAATTGGAAGATTTTGAAAACAGCAAGAATTTCCATCATGTTATAAAGAGGAGGGACTCTGCAGATGAGGGAACTAGTAATGTCCCAGAGATTGGAAGAGTCAGGAACCGGACTTGGGATTACATTATCTAATTGTTCAGCTGAGAGGACAATAATCAAGTCTGGGAGGACAGAAGATTGGTTTATTACCAATCACTCAGGAATGCCAGGATGTGAATATTCAGCGAATGGTCCTTGATGAGGATTGCATTGTTTCATTAGAAGGTGACTGCCCCCACACTGAGAAAAGTAGAATAGGGACACTTACTGATGATTCTTTCATGATAGAGACTCGATCAGGACTTGATGATCTGTATGATTCGCAATGGAAAACAGACATATGCATGGAGACTGATATGACTTTAGCTGCCCAATTGGAATACAGAACTCCAGATATTTTGCAAGTGAAGCATGAAGTTTCTAACGCCTATGATCCAGATGATCTTTGTGTTGTATTTGAACGAGATTCCAGAGTGGCTTTCGCTGAGTTTTCTTTGAGTATGAACTATGGAATTGACATCTCACTCACAGAAGCTAATGGAAAATGCTCTGGTGCTGGAACAAGTGAACATGTGGACCAGAAGCTTCCTTTGAATTGTAAGAGCACTAGTGTCAATAATAGTGAAGCTACTGGAACAAAATACCCCAGTAAAGAAGCAAGATCAAAGGTTTTAGGTGGAGCTCGAGGAAAAAGCAAATATCAAATCTTGTCCAAAAGCAAGAAACCATCTCCCGTGAGCAGGCCCGTTGTCCAGAATAGCAAATTGGAGAAGGTATTAACAAATATTCTGTTCCTTATTTCCTCAGTTAGTTCTTTGGTTACCTTCATTTTTTTATTAAAGTCAAAAGTTATAGGTATGTTTCTTACTGCTGCACTTAGGCAAGGATTGTTGGATTTTGCTCTTTTGGCATTAGTCCCACATTGGTGGGGAATAAAGGAGGAGCAAGACCTAAAGTCTATAAAAGGAGGTTTAGCCTCCTTGCCTAAGGTCTAAACCCTAGTAACTTTTGACTTGTGCGCTTATCAAGGAGGCGAATCCTCATTTTATATGCCTTAGGCCTTACTCCTCCTTTATTCCCCACCAATGTGTGACTAATGCCAAAAGAGTAATAAAACCTAACAATTTCCAATTACTAAAATTGAGAATTTCTTGTTAACAGGAAGAAGAAATCCGAAAAAAGATGGAAGATATGTTGATCCAGCGCCAGAAAAGAATTGCTGAAAAAACTGCAGCTGGTTGTTTTGCTCCAACAACATCAAAGAAAGTCGTATCGCAAAGTAAAACAACGAAAAGTTCCTTTAAGAGTGAAAAGATAATTTCCACAACTAGTAATACAAACAGGATTGGTTCTGTCAAAATCAGTGCTACTTAACAAATGCAAGCTTGAGAAGAAGATCATCTCATGGGTGCACAGAAGCAGAAGCCCCTGTTAACCATGACAATGCATTACTTTGGTGCTTCTCCGAAATTCGAAAGGATTTTCTGTACAGTTCAACCACACCAATGTGATGGAAAAGGAGCAAGTTTACCAAAGAGATGTTCCCAGCCGAGAAAAAATTCACCAAGTTGGATCGCGCTACTTAAATTTATTTTTTCCCTACTCCTTGTTAATTGGATGATACTGTTCCAAGTCTTCATTTGCAGTTTTAGTATATATATATATATATAATATTACACGCCACATCATTTTTGTGTCTTTCACTTATTACCGATCTAATGGCATATTGGAGTTGAGATGCATGGTATCAAATTTTAAAATCATAATTATATTAAAATTAATATTTTAACAATATTTTAATCAAATTATATTTTAATTTATTTCATCTTAACTCATTATTCGGGTGGACTAATTCGAACAATTATAAGATCGTATCATATCGTGTGTTCCGGTCCCACCCCCCTTCCCCAACACCCCGACCACCCTTATTTTGGAAAAGAGTAACTCCTTGACAACCCTTAATTGCCTTTTTTTGTATGTTTCATATAAATATATATATATACACATATATCTATATATATTTGTTAATCTTAGAACCTGTGTTTGTTGTTTGTTAGAATTTAGGTTTTTTTTAACATTGTTTACATTTTCAATATATTAAACTTTGTTATGTTTAAATTAAGTTTTATTTTCTGTTGGTTTTATTATTATTATTATTATTTTATCTTTTGCTTTGCTTGTTTGAAAAAATTTTGTTTTCAATTTTCTTGAACCATCTTTTGGTTTTCAATTTTTTTCCCAATGCTTGGTATGCATTGGGAAGCCTACCCCTCATAAAAATCCACCAGCTTGTACTTTGTCTAGACTTCCATATGAAAAGTATTTTATATATGTTTGACTGATATTTGAGAAGAAAATTATTAAAAAATTTGAATACTTTTCATCTCATGATTTCATTATCATGACGTAAATTGATCGTTCCAAGATAAACCGTAGGAATGAGAATTGTGAATTAAGAACTACGGAGCTAATTTGGATTTAAAGCAAATTACAACGATTACTTTTGAATTTAATTATTATTAATAAAACAAAGAGGATGATGGACCCTAGTCTAATTCAAGTGTTTACTGCAGATAAATTTAGGAAAGTGTGGCACAATTGGGGAGTTTCGTAACAGATTGCAATGGTTCACACGTACGACAACCTGTCTCGCTCTTTCTTTAGCTATAGCAACCATCCAACCTTGCATGGAGTGGATTGGTTACCCGTTTCTGGTGCACCCACAAGCACAGACACTCGACCAAGAATGACACAAACTAACTCACTACAAGACAGCAACTCTTGACGGGGGATGTCGAGTACTTCCTCCTTAAAAAACCACCTTTCTTTTTTCCTTCTCTTTCTGAATCTCTCTTTCCCGAGAATTTCCAAATAATGGCTGTCCATTAAGCCTTGTATTAGCCAAGTGCGCCGCACGTAATGATTTTTCTATTCATGATCTCAAATACAATTTTTTGTTTCTTCCCTTTCGCTTTCTTCACAAAGCTTAATTTATAAATTCTATGTATTAACTTAGCCTTGGTGTCTGACCAGGAAAGGTAGGACAAATTTTATGGTCATTGGTCATCATCAACATCATCATTGTTTTCTTGCCGTTCAAGCTGTCTTCATAAGACTTGGAGTTGTTGTCTTGTTGCCATGGCTACAGGAAGCTGCTGCGGTTTGGTACCAACAACACTGTCTCGTTCCAAGGCATATGAATTTGAGGTACGTACAACATGGTTTCTCAGTTTTTCCTTTTTTCTTTCCTCTTTGTTTCCTTTTTCTTCTTTATGAATTGTGATGATCTGTTTTGCTTAATCTGTTGATCATGATCTATCATTATATATATGTAGAATTAATATTGATCGGTTCAAATCTCATTAATTCTCGGTAGATGTTCTCCCCATTAATTTGTATGGGTTTCCTCTACTTTTTCTATGAATTCTCTAATGATTCTATGCCTTTGCGTTTCTGGGAGCTTTTCCAATATCCAAGTTTTTTTCGGATATTTGAACAACTTTTAAAATCAGTAAACTAAACAAGTCTAGGCACAATATTGATTTTGTAAAATCCGTGATAAGGTGGCGAGTTGGAAAGTTAAGTTGTTATCTCAAGAGGGTCGCTTGATTCTTTTGAAGCATGTCTTTTCCTTTATGGCTACGCACTTGTTAGCTGTGCTAATTAATGTCCCATTGGCTACCTTGAAAAAAATAAATTCCATTTTATCCACCTTCTAATGAGGTGATATTAATGGAAAGGCGAGAAAAAAATGGTATCCTTGGTCCAAGCTCTGTTCGCCGACTTTGGAGGAGGGTTTGAGCCTTAAGGAGCTCGTGGATGTGCAATGATCTCTTTATATGAAATTCACTTGGTGACAGTTGGCCATGGAAAATTTGTGGAGTCAATTTTTAAAAATGAAATATGTGAAACGTGGTCATCTTTCCCTTGCAAAAAATATGTTGGCTTGTTCTAGGTTTTGGAAATCAATGATAAGAGTTTTTCTAGATATTTGTTATAATATCAGTCGAAAACATAGAGAAGGAAGGGCGTCTTTTTGGTTTGATGTGGCTTGCATCTGGCCATTATGCTTGCGTGCTACATTGATTGCCAATCCTTTACCTCAAATGAAGGATCGCTGGAATGACTCTAGTTGGAACATGGAGTTGTTGGAGGAGTTGGTTGGAACTTGGAACTGAGATTATAGGGGATATTATTTGTTCTTATTTGTAAGAAAAGAAAGGGAGGATGTTATCATATCAATGCCGATGTCGGATGGGGTTTCTCTTTAGCGAGTGCATGGGAGGTGATACGTCTAAAACAAGAGAAATTTTTAAGTATGGAGTAGCTTTGGAATAAACTTTTGCCAAAAAAACTTTCTTATGTATGTGGAAAGCTCGATTTTATTGCTTGCCGGTGGACACTTAGAGTGCATAAATGTGGTGTGCAACTGGCCTCTAGATATGATTGTTGCACTACCAGGAAAGTTGAGACACTAGAACATGTTCTTTGATCAGGTGAGTTTGCGACTCAGGTTTGAGATAGATCTAGTGTTGTTATGGGTCTTCCATTTATGTTTGCGAGAACCTAGTGGGGATGTGTGCTTCACTAGTTTTCCTTCGCAAAGAAATCATCTCAAAGAGGAATTATAATTGGATTGATGTCAACTCTTATAACTTGGCAGTTGTGGCAGTGTCGTTGCAAGTTGCACATGGATACAAGAAATATGAGCTTTTGTGACTTTTTAATTGCGGGAGAAAGACTATTTGTAGTTAATTTTGACTGTAAATAATTATTTCGTTATAATTAATTGATTGTAAATAAACGATTTTCTTATAGTAACTAAATCGAGAAAGGAGTATGGCGATCTCCTAAATTTTTGCTTAAGAAATTAGTGGCGAAACAAGATAAGTTTGGGTTGGTTTCTCCCATAGACGAACAAGTACTTAATATATTAGATATTCAATCCTTTGGTTCTGCTTCAAAGACGACAACTATGTCCTGTTGCGTGGAGCAAGCCGTCTTTTAGATGTGTAATGCTAAATGTTGATGGGAGCTACAAGGATAATCCAGGTTCTTGTGGCGATGGCTTCGTGATTCGGGGTAGATTTCGTAATGTTAAAAGTGCTTTCTCAACTTGTTTTGGGTAGGGTATGAACAATGAGGCCGAACTCCATCCTCTCCATGAGGGAGTGGTATTATGAAAAAAATTGGGTTTCTTTAATCTGAAGATTAAGTGTGATTCTAAAATAGTAGTTGATTAGATTCTTTCTGAAAATTATATGGTTTGATAGCTTTGGGAGCTTTGGGAGGAGACAGTTAAAGCGTTTCAGGGTGTCCACTTCATAATTGTTGATTAAGCCACCTTAGTGTGAATACCCAAGTGGGAATGGAAAAGGCTGCACCATCCAAATGGCTGCACCAACTAGCCACCCACCTAGAAGCTTCAACAATGGCTGCACCGTCCTAGGCACCGTCCAAGTTTAAATGCAGAAAATCAAATGTCGGTTGTACTTACTATTCACCTACCATTTTGGCTGCTGCACTTTGTAACATCTTTCCTATAAAATGAGAGTTCTAGTAGGAGTAGAGATGTGTGCAAATTAGAAAGGAACGTGAGATTTGTATGAGTATTTGTAATCCCATACAAATATATTGAATTTGACACCAATGAATGTAGGCAAATTGCTGAACTACTTAAATATCGTCTTGTATGATTCTGGATAGTATTATTTGTGCGCAACAATTTGTATCAGAGTTTTGGTTCGCATTGTCCAGAAATCAAGTTGGTCAAAATTAATTTTTGACAACTCTAGGCTGATTCTTGCATTGAGCGAATCTGTTAGTACAAACGGAATCGAAAACGGACGTTGGAGAAGCCTGTACGCCCCGATAGAAGGTCAGAGCATGTTCCCACGCGCCCCACTCATAGTTGAAGACGACTGGAAGACACTCGCCACACGCCCCCATGCGCGGCCCGAGGAAGAAGACGCGTGAAAAACACTGTCCATGCGCCTCCACGCGCACGCACGCACCTCCCAGCCGTTCTACACGTGAGTCCCACGCACCCTCACGCGCCTTGCACAGTCTTCATGCGTGAAACCCACGCTCCTCATGCGCCCGTGACTTCCTCAGCACGTGTATCACACGCGCCAGACGATATGGATTGTCCGAATTCCAGATTTGATTTTGGGCTTGATCTAAGCCATTTGGAGTCTTTCAATGATCAAATAGTGCTTTCCAACTATTTGGATCATTCCGAACTCATTCGTACAGTTAGAATTTTGAATTATCTTCTAAAATTTTTAAATTAATATAGAAGGTGTTGGAGGAGATAAGAACTCTATAAATGCCAGCAGTTCAGGGTGTAGGTCCACAGTTTCAAATGTTAAGTCTGAAGTTGAGAAGTTCAATGGAATTTCTAACTTTGATATGTGGCAATGTGAAATGATGGACATTTTGATTCAACAAGAGTTAGATATGGTGTTGGAAGAAAAACCCAACGAAATGTCAGAAAAGAATTGGAGGAAACTTAATACCCAAGCTTGTAGTACAATCCGTTTGTGCCTTATCAAAGATATGAAGTATTTTGTCATGAGAGAGACAAATATAAAAGATCTTTGGAAGAAATTGGAATATAAGTTCATGAAGAAGAGCATTGAGAGCTGCTTGCATTTGAAGAAAAAGTTCTTCAGGTTTCAATTTCGTGAAGGTATTGCTGACTTATTAAATTTGGATGTTGAAATCCAAAATGAAGATAAAGTTTTACTTTTGTTACATTCATTGCCCAATACATATGATCATGTAGTTACCACACTATTGTATGGAAAGGAAAAAAACCAGTTTTGACGATGTATCTAGTTCTCTGATTAGCAATGAATATCGTTGAAAAAATAAGCAGATACAACTAGATACATCAAGTAAAGCGTTGACAGTAAGAGGGAGAACACAGTCGAAGTATCCAGGAAAGAAATTGAAAACTCGGATCACATCACGTGGTTCATCAGTCGGCAGAAAACTCGCCAAAGATGAGTGTTCCTATTGTCACAACAAAGGATACTAGAAGATAGATTGTCTCAAATTGAAGGGACAACAGAAGAATCAAACCACCACAGCCAATGTCGCAGACAGATATGAAGATCTAGATGTTGCTTTGACAGGTTCATCATTCATTTGTCATTCCGATGAATGGATTTTGGATTCTAGATATATCTATCATATGTATCTCAATCAGGACTGGTTTACTGACTTCACAAAGATTGAAGGTGGAGTAGTACTTATGGGCAACGATAATGCCTGTAAGACTCGGGGAATAGGGAGCATTCAGTTAAAGTTGTATGATGAAACTATCAGGACTCTGATTGAAATTCGGTTCGTTCCGGACTTGCGGAAAAATCTTATCTCACTAGGATCTCTGGATTCAAAGGGATTTAGAATCACTATTGAAGATGGAACTCTCAAAATGGTAATGAGAGTTCAGGTGGCTATGAAGGGTTTGAGGCGAAGAAACTTGAACTTCTTGCAATGAAGTACTGTTGATGGAAGAGCTTCTATAGGTTGTGAGAAGCTAGATGAGATTGATGCTGACACCACCAGACTTTGGCATATGCATATGGGACACGCTGGAGAAAAAACTTTGCAAACGCTCGTAAAGCTAGACTTACTCAAAGGTGCAAAGATTGGTAAATTGTCTTTCTGTGAGCACTGTGTATTGGGGAAGCAGACACGAATCAAGTTTGGAATCACTGTTCACAATACACAAGAGATACTTGACTATGTATATTTCGATGTTTGGGGACCTACCAAAATTGCATCTTTGGGAGGTAAGCATTGGTTTGTAACTTTTGTAGATGATTATTCTCGTCGTGTGTGGGTGTATACGATGAACAATAAATATGAAGTGTTGAACATCTTCCTTATGTGGAAGAAAATGGTTGAGACTCAGACCGGCAGAAAAATCAAGTAGCTCAGATCAAAAAATGGAAGGGAGTATACTGTAGACCCTTTCATGGAAGTATGTCGAAGAGAGAGAATAGTCAGACACTTCACAGTACGAGGAACACTACAGCAGAATGGTGTGGCAAAACGGATGAATCGTACTTTACTAGAAAAAGTATGGTGTATGTTACTAGATGCTGGATTCAGTAAGAAGTTTTGGTCTGAAACTGTGACATATGTCTGCCACCTCGTCAACAGACTACCTACAGCTGCCAAAGGCGGGAAGACACCTATTGAAATATGGAAAGGTACACATGCTACTGATTATAACTCTTTACACATTTTTGAATGTCCTACTTACAATTATGCTACAGAAAGTAAGTTTGATCCTAGAGTCAAGAAAGCAAAATTCTTGGGCTTTAGTTCTGGTTTAAAATGGTATAAACTCCGGTACATAGAGTCTAAGAAGGTAATCATCAATAAAGATGTTATATTCAACGAATCTGAGATGTTTAAATCACATAAGTACAAAGATTCCAGTGAAGACAACTATGATGGTGAAACATCCGGTGATTTGCAAAAAGTGAAGTTTACTACTCCAAATGATTCAAGAGAAGACAGACAAGAGAATGTTGATAGTCCAGTCACAGTACCTCCAAGTCAAATTAAATCAATAGATACCAACAGGTTGAGAAGAGAGAAATGTGTACCAATACGTTATGCAGACTATGTGACATATGTACTACTAGTTGAAGGGGGTGAGATCCCTACTACTTACAGAGAAGCCATGCAATCCAGTGAACAGGATGAATGGATAAAGGCAATGAAGGAAGAGATGTAGTCTCTTCATAAGAACCAGACTTGGGAACTTGTGCCACTTCCACAAGGAAAGAAATCAATTGGTTGTAAGTGGATCTTTACTCAGAAAGATGATCAAGTTGCTAAAAATCAATTACGATACAAAACTAGATTGGTAGCTAAGGGCTACGCTCAGATAGAGGAAATTGACTATAGTGAAGTATTCTATCCTGTTGTGAAGCATTCATCCATTCGGATATTGCTAGCTTTGGTCGCACAAAATGATCTTGAGTTAGCACAACTTGATATGAAGACATGTTTCTTGCATAGTGATCTGAAAGAGGAGATTTATCTGTCTCAATCATAAGGGTTTAAAGAAATTGGTAAATAAAATTGGGTTTGTAGACTAAAGAAGTCTTTCTATGGATTGAAGCAGTCATCTCAGCAATGGTACAAGCAATTTGATCGTTTTATGATAGATTTGAAATACACTCGTTGCCAATACGATCATTGTGTATATTTTAAAAAACTTACAGATGGATCTTTCAGTTATTTGCTTTTATATGTAAATGATATGTTAATTGCATATAAAAGCAAGGTGGAGATAAATTGTTTGAAAACTCAGTTGAGTCATGAGTTTGAAATAAAATATCTAGGAGAAGCACGAAAAATATTGAGGATAAAGATCAGCAGAGATAGGGTGAAATGTACATTTCATCTTACTCAAAATCAATATCTGAAGAGAATATTGCAACTCTTTAACATGGACTCAAAGTCGAAGCCGGTGAGTACTCCAATGGCCCCATATTTTAAACTCAGTGCATTGCAGTCTCCTAAAAATGATGAAGAGCGAGACTACATGACGAGTGTCCCGTATGCAAGTATTGTCGGTAGCCTTATGTATGCCATGGTGTGTATACGACCTGATATCTCACAGGCTGTCAGTTTGGTCAGTTGTTATATGCATAATCCTAGAAAGAAATATTAGCATGCGGTTAAATGTATTATACGATATATTCTAGGGACCGTAGATATAGGTTTAAAGTTTGAGAAGAGTGAAGATAGTCTAATAACTAGATACATTGACTCAGACTATGCTGGTGATCTTGACAAACGACGATCGACAACTGAATATATGTTTACTATGTCTGGATCACCAGTTAGTTGGCGATCGAATTTGCAGTCTACGATTGCACTGTCATCCACAAAGACTGAGTATATGGCTGTAACAGAAGCCGTAAAAGAAGCCATTTGGTTATAGGAACTGGTAACAGATTTGGGCTTTAAACAGCAAAAGGTTACCGTTTACTGTGACAGTCAAAGTGCAATTCACCTGACCAATAATCAAGTGTATCACTCTCGAGTAAAATATATCGATGTCCAATTTCACTTTGTATGTGAAATATTAGAAGAAAATGACATATTACTTTAGAAGATTGGCACTGAAGATAATCCAGCAGATATGTTGCCGAAAGTCGTCATAGGGATCAAATTCCAACACTGCTTAGAATTGATCAATATTGTAAGTTGTTGAGCACCTTCGAGTGCGTTGGTACTTTTGGGTGCATTTGACTTTTTATGGCGCATTTGTTAGCAGAAGTCTCTCATGTCAAAGAAAGAGGTGCATTCATTTAAAAAATGAATCAGTTTGTAAGCAGCCTAATATGGCACACTTCGGTGGAAAGGGTAATTGTTAATTAAGCCACCTTAGTGTGAATACCCAAGTGGGAATGGAGAAGGCTGCATCGTCCAAATGGCTGCACCAACCAGCCACCCACCTAGAAGCTTCAACAATGGCTACACCGTCTAGGCACAGTCCAAATTTGAATGCAGAAAATCAAACGTTGGCTGTACATACTCTTCACCTACCATTTTGGCTGCTGCATTTTGTAAAACCTTTCCTATAAAAGGAGAGCTCTGGTAGGAGTAAATATGTGTGCAAATTAGAGAGGAACGTGAGATTTGTTTGAGTATTTGTAATCCTATACAAATATATTGAATTTGTCACCAGTAGATGTAGGCAAATTATTAAACTATTTAAATATCGTCTTGTGTAATTCTGGATAGTATTATTTGTGCGCAACAATGATTAGATGTCAATATAGGGAAGCAAATCAAGTTGCAGATTTTTTAGCTTGGCAAGATAAAGTAGGTTTGACATGCAAAAACGAGAGAACATGAGATGCTACCTAGGCATTTGAGGGGTACTTTAGCTGGACAAGATTGACCTACCTAGTATTAGACCTTAACATGTTTATGTTTTTGGTTTTGTTGCTAGTTTGTGTTTTTAGTTTTGCTGGTTTGGTTGGATTTTTTGTTTTTATTTTTTGGTTTAAGGTTTTCCTTCTCCATAAGTATTGATGATGGTTTTTAACAAAACTTTGGAGGTGCCATCCTCCTTTTAAAAATATATATATTGATTAATGAAGAGAAATAAAACAAAACAGCATCTTTAAAGGTCTTGTAATGTAAGAAATATAAAAGCATTTTTATTTTCAGAATTAATAATGATGGCACGTGTTGCTAAAATATGTTGGATCCAATTCCTGCAATAAAAGGCAAAGAATTCTAGACAAGTAGAAACCTTTGAATTCTTTACAAAACATTGAATACTAATCTTTGACATAAAAAAAATACTACAGAAGATGAAAGGCCACGACATACCCAAGAAGCTTTCCAAGAGTCACAAGGAAGTGCAAGGCATACCAATAGGTAGCACATTTGGTAATGCCGACGACTTCATTTTGGCGATGGAGCTCCGAAACAAGATCTTGTCATTCCGAGACATCTTTGATCTGCCTCCTTGTGATGGCTCGACTTCCATAAATGAAGTATTGATCATTCCTATTTCTCTTATAGCAACTTACCACAAGTAGACTCTTCTCTTGAGTTGATCTGCTGCATTTATTTTGGTCTTCCTACTAATTGTCTTCTTGCAGCTGTTGATTTGCACAATGGAAGATCTCCAAAAGCTTTACCCAGAAATTATATCAAGTAATCGGCTTTTAGAAATGAAGGGAAAGTTTATGGATCAGGTTTATCATCTCGTAAAACCATGATATATATATATATATATATATATATTGGTTTGAAGTTCTTAATAATTGGTTGCTAGAGTAACTTAGATCAGTACTAATCAGGCTGTGTTCGGTGCAAACAGAGCCTAACTTGCTTCTTGGGGGCTTTGAAATCTATTGGAGATTCGTGGATGATGAGGCATGATTGGGTCGACAAATTTAAATATGATTTCCCATCATATAAGGAGAATGCCAATCAGGAACAACTTGGTATAATAAATATGAATAATGTTACATATAATGGCGCATAATCATTTTGAAAAAGATTGGAGTTCAATATTAAAAAATTTTTTTTTTTATGTGGATTCCGTATTCTACTCATTTTTTTCAAATTGATTATGCGACTTGCATACTTAACGACTGCAAATATCATTTATCAATACATATTGTTTTACCTTAGGTCCAACAATGATTCATACAGTCGTAGAGTTCATAAATATCGTGCATTAATTGCCTTGAAAAAGAGTAAAATTCACTATTAAAAATTTAGTTTTTTTTTTGTATAGATTTTGTATTTACTCACTTTTTTAAAGCATTTGCATACAATATTTATGCATTGTACGATTGCAAACATCATTTTTCCATCAAGCAACTTTAATTTTCCCCTTAGAAAAGACAAAAGAGAGCATCTTACATGAAGCTTTTGCAAGACATTTTCTTTTCTTTCACCTTTAATTTCTTTCAAATTATATACCCTCACTAAGGCTAGATCTTTTAATTTTTTTGGTGGTTGTAGTTAAGATTGTCGTGGAAACACTTGATTTCATGAATAAGATGGCACGAGAAAAGTTCGATTTCATGGATGAAGATGACCAAAAGAAGGATGATTGTCCACAAGCTGACACATATCAGAAAACGTTCATGGAGTCCTATTCAGACAGCAACACCTTCTGCCCTTCTCCAGCTTCTCCAGCCACCCCAACCTCAGTGCTTCCAGATTCATTCTATAGTTACACGAAAACTGGAGAGAAAGCGAATACGTATTACAATCCACCAACTCTCTGGTCTCTCAGAGTTCTAGCAGTTGGAAAACTGAACCCTGTTGATGTAAAGCGCCTCGCACTTAATACATTATCAAGGATAGGAGGCCACGATTCCAACGCTGCTTTGAGTTTAAACAAAAAGGTTGAGGAACCAATGACAGGAATGGATAAAAAAGGAAGCAATTTTGAAGTACTGACAACTACCATTGTTGAAACAAGAGATAGCGGTACTAAAAAAGACACGCCAGAGGTTCCGAGGTCTGACTTAAATGGTACTAGAAAAAGGGAAAGAGAGAGAGGAATTGATGTTATTAACGACAGTCCAGCTACAAGTACTCCAGAGACAAGCCCAACTGAAGAAATCCTAGCGCCAACACCACTTTCACAAGCAATCAAGCAATCACCAGTCGGGCTTCCTTCAAATGCAGCACCAACCAGATTGCCTCCGCCTTCTCCGCCACCGCCACCGCCACCACCCATGCTGCCTTGCAAGGGTGCAGCACAGCCACCTCCTCCACCCATGCTGCCTTCCAAAGGTGCGGCAGTACCGCCACCTCCTCCGCCCATGCTGCCTTCCAAAGGTCCAGCAGCAGCACCACCACCGCCCATGATGCCTCTGAAAGGATCGGCAGTACGGCACATGCCACTTGCAAATGGGGCTCCTCCTCCACCTCCTCCACTTGGCGCAGCAAAATCCCTACGACCCAAAAAATCAGCTACTAAATTGAAGAGGTCATCCCAAATGGGTAATCTGTATCGGGTTCTTAAGGGAAAGGTGGAAGGGTCTAACCTTGAAAAAAGTAAATCATCTAATGGGAGAAAGGGCACAGTTCCTGGTAGTGCAGGTGGAAAACAAGGAATGGCTGATGCTCTTGCAGAGATGACAAAAAGGTAGTAGCTTTAACATTAGAAAATCTCTCTTGAGTACTGATAATATATGTCAAATACATAGTATAATTTATTCCCCTTTTATGTCTCAGATCAGCATACTTCCAACAAATAGAAGAAGATGTTCAAAAATATGCAAAACCAATCACGGAGCTGAAGTCTACCATTCATACTTTCAAAACTAATGACATGGCCGAGCTTATCAAGTTCCACAAAAACGTGGAATCCATTCTCGAACATTTAACTGATGAATCGCAGGTCACTATGATATGAACTTCTTCAATATAAAATCCACTACTATTTTTATTCCACATTCATCAGATCACTGCCTATTCTGCTACTTATTTTCTTGACATGCAATACTGTAAGCTGCTACAGGTGCTAGCAAGGTTCGAAGGCTTCCCGGTAAAGAAGTTGGAAGCACTAAGGACAGCAGCAGCATTATACTCAAAGTTAGAGGCCACAAGAACTGAACTACATAATTGGAAGATAGTGGCACCCTTGAGCCACCTGCTTGACAAAGTTGAACGTTACTTCACTAAGGTAATTTGAGATTGGCTTAAATTTGATGCTGCTTCGCGTGTTTTTTTATTATTATTTTGCGTTACAATGAACTTTATTTGTAACCACGATATCCTTCCACTATAATAAGTGAGATATTTTCAATAAAGCTTGGAGGTGCCGTCCTCCTTCCACGAAAAAAAAAAAAAAAACATTTTTTCCTCATCCATATATATATATATATATATGCATTCATAACCAACGAAAAATACTAACATAATACAGATCAAAGGAGAATTGGATGCACTGGAACGAGCCAAAGACGAAGAGTCCAAGAAATTTAAGGGTCATAATATAGATTTTGACTTCAGTATCCTCGTAAGAATCAAAGAAGCAGTGGTGGATGTTTCCTCAGCCTGCATGGAGTTGGCTCTAAAGGTACGTAGTTCATTAATCAAAATTATGTTGCGAAATTACGTAATTGAGATACCCAAATGGTTGACCAATTAAGTCAAGATATATTATGAGATATTTACTAGGTTTTACTTGAATATATAGAAAAATAATTAAGGAAGCTTGAATTTGGTGGAGGCATGCATGACGTCGTGCAATTTTCTTAATCTTGACATGAATGTTAACTTGAAAGTACAACATATACAAACAATATTAGTGCTTGACTATATATCTTGTATGGACGTTTTTTCAATCTTATAGGAGAGGAGGGAAGCAAAGGCAATAGAGAAGAAAGAGCCTGGTTCAAAAAGTGACACACGAATGAAGGGATGTACCAAAATGCTTTGGAGAGCTTTCCAATTTGCATTTCGGGTCTATACATTTGCTGGTGGACACGATGATCGTGCTGACAATCTGACAAGAGAATTGGCTCATGAAATAGAGAATGATCCCCACCACTAGCTGTGACTTGATCCATCTCTCTATTTTCAGTACTCCTACCAAAAAGCATTAAACCACACAATGCTAGCACGCCTTTCTCTCTCTAAATTATGAGATTTTTGTGGCCAATATTCATGCCAAATCATATATTTTCTGGACATGTAAATAGATTTCGCAAGGTTTGCTCGACTTGATCCAATCATCGATTTTCGTAAGTTTATCTTAAAAATTTGGGACTTGGGTCCGTTTAGATATAAAAGTGAGATAAAATTATATTATTTCATTTCAAATAACAATCTTAGTATTATTATTCACAAATTATCTCAACTCATTTCATTATTCAAACAAAACAAATCTTTAGTATTGCATACTTTTTAAAGTTTTCACTCCTCTTTAATTCTTTACTACTATTCCTGTTTGTAATATATATTAATGTGGGAGTTTTGTTTTGGGTGTGAATGATTGATCTGTAACTTATTTAAACACAATATTGCGTCCTCAAGTAGGATATAATATTAATTACATGATTAATATGGTGCTTGCTTGTTCGCACATCTCGACTCATGATATGATCAATCTCACTTACAGTTCTGTCACAAGCGATGCTATGTCGTCTCTACTCTTTTCTTTTCTCATTAATTTGAGATTTCAGGCATGAGTATCATGTCGCAGATCATGATTGAAGAAATAAAAACCCGATTCTCCAGAATTTTATCCATCTGGTTCGAATATCGTCTCTCACTCCAATCTTATAAACAAGTTACAAGATAGAAGCTATCATGAATGATAGTAGCATTAAGTCATTTCATGAGAAAAAAGAATAAAAAAAAATAGTAGCATTAATATATTGCTTTAATTATTTAAAGCTAGCGAATGGAAATTATGGCATTTTAATTCTTCATGTGCGCCGGGTCGTACTCTACTTTATAAGTAAGCGAAAGCTGCCATTAAATATTTAATTAAATAATCTAAATTAGGAGAATAAATAATATTTTGTTTATAAATCTGGTTACTAATACATTAACAAAAATTATTGAAAATATTCAAATTTATCACACTCATTTTTATTATATGAATAGATTATTATTCATATCATAGAGATGAGTGTGATAAGAATAAATATTCTCTAACAATACTCTTTATAAATATATGAATAGCTTTTGAATATCACAGGTCGATCGGTAAAAATAAATGCTTTTGAATATCTCTGTCCCTATAGAAGGATCCAATTAGAAAATAAATGCTTGAGATCTAGTAACAGGTCTCGAGTATTTCTTCTGATATATATATATATATATAATAATTAAATAAATATTTTTATTGATGTTATGAATTTAATTTATTATTTTCTTTAAACATTTTTAAAAATATATGAAGAAAAAATACATTTACACCTGCCAGCATCCAAATTTAGATCCCATGACTGTAGAACCACTCTTTTATTTTATTTTTTTGAAATTATAGAACCACTCTTAAACAATAGAAAATACTAAATATTAATAAAACCCAAGAATACCATAATAGTTGTCGAACACTTCTCTTTAGTCACTCCTCTAAAAGTAGAAAATAACCATTATTTTGTTTTTTTACAAAGAATTAAGAACCCTCGCTTTAAATAGAGAAATACCATGATTATTACAACTTGACACTAGTGATTACAATATAAGAAGCAATAAAACCAAATCCAAGTATCAAAAAAACCAACCAGCCCACTTAACACGAATTAAAGAATAAACAATAAACACCATCAAAAAACCAGAAAACAAAAATGCAACGACAGTAAACTTGAAATAGCGAAAATAAGGACGCAACATGGAAAGATAACCATTGTGAAACCAGCAAACCGTTGACTTTCACATCTTATATACGGAAAATCCGATCTATCCATTCTTAATATTCCTTTAAGCAGTTGAGGTAACTCATTGATCTGTCGCCACAACTCTGAATAATTCCAATTTCCCAAAAGCCAACCAAGCAAGGTAGTCTGTCTCTGAATTACATTCTTTGTATGTATGCTTTAAAATCAAGGTTATGAATACCATTTCATTTTAGTCGAAATCGTTGAAAAATTTTATTTTGAAACAGCAGTCGGAATGCTGGAAGCTTGTATTTCGTTCCGGCCTGAATTCTGGTCAAATTCTAGATAAGCATATATATATTTTTTCTTTTTTTCTTTTTTATTTATTTATATTTTTGGACTGCAACATTATTTTAATATTTTTTTCTTCATTTATTTTTTGTTTTTTGAAACTTTTATTATTTATATGATTGTTTATTGTTATTAATTCTGGACATCTATCTCAATCGAATTAATTTTACTTTTTAATAATTATTTTTAATAAATCTGAAGTTTTAAATTTATTAAATTTATCATGTATGTATGTTTTTAATTAAATTTGTATTGGTTTCTTTTATAATATAGTTATTATATATATAATTTATTCATATAATATCTATCTCAAAACGATATCTGAAACGGTGTTGGTACTGAAATTTTTCGTTCCAGTACCTTAACCGGAATAGTCACCAGAACGAAATTCATAACTTTGTTAAAAACTACCTGCATTCCTGCTAGCATCTCAATAATATTATTCCAATAAATAATAATCTTCTAAATATCATATACCATATATCTCCTTCTCTAACCAACTAACTATTAAAAGGTAATCCATTTCAACTTCCACCTTAGGGAAATCCAATTCTCTACTATGTTCCAAATGATAAAGAGCCAAAATTCAGCTGAATTATTTGTTCCCTGTCCTAGGAATTTTGTAAATGTTAGGTTTAATCAGAGTTTTAAATACCGTACTGTACCGACCGATATGACCAAAATATGTCATACCAGCCGGTTCTCCAGTACATATTATAGGACTGTACCGTTTCGCCCAAAATACCGGTCATACCGGATTGTACCGGCCATTTCGGATTTCGGCCATTCAATTCTTTTTTTTTTTTGATATTTTTTACTTGAATTCATACTAGACTAATCACATATATATTTATATGTATAATTATTTATATATTGACTATTATTTTAAAATATAATTTATATATGTATTTATATATATTTCATATAGACTATTTCGAAATGGTACACGAAACGGTACCGATATCAAAATATTTCGTTCAGTATCTTGCCCGGTACGCTCACCAATACGGTATTCAAAACTTTGGGTTTAATCTCCCATCATCATCTCGAACAATACTACATGCTCACGTAACACCCGAATTTCCCAAACAACATCCATTCACATTTAATTTGACCCATCCATGAGCTGGATTTTTTCAATTAATAAGACTCACCTGATTTCTTCTCAATGGCTTAAAAGGAATAGTCAAAGCTTGCAATACAACTTCATCTCCCACCTTATATAATTTTTAGTACATATCCGAATTACCACCCAAGTAATGGTCATTTTTATCGACAATTATAGGGACTCAACAAAATTTATTTTACCTTTCATACGAGCATTACATCGCCAAACTCAAAGTGACCATGTTGTAATTACCAAAATGAGCCCAAGAAGATAATCAGCTTGTGACGATGTGGTAGCTCTTCTCATCCATAATTTCATCCTCTCTTTCCACGATCGTTGTGGATCGAAAGGAATCTCAAGAAACAAAGAGGCACGACACCATATTTCCTTTGCTAAAGAACCAATAGCAAGAACATGATCCTGGTCTTCTAAGTAGCCCTCCACACAACATTCACATCTTGAAATAATGGGATACCCAATTCACGAATTCAAATATCCACATTAAGACAATTATTCAAAACTTTCCAACAAGTGACATATTATTTTTTGGGTAATGCTGAATTCCACAACCAATCATTCCAAACCATACAAGGTCCTTTTATACAAAAACAATACTAGGCTAATTTCAATGAAAAAACCCCTCAGCACTTGGTTGCCATATCAGAGTGTCTGCACCATTTTTGTGTTTTCCAAGACCATCCAAAACTTCTTCCGAGTTGCTATCACCCACCAAGTTTCTCAGAAGCTGAATGCCCCGACCATTACTAATTTTACATTCTCTAACTTTTAATTTCGGACAATCAAAGATACGAAGCACATCAGCCAATGCTTCATAATTTAACCATTTATCTCTCCAAAAGAAGACAATTTCATCTCTAAGTCGCCAAATAGAATGACTCAGAATTCTCGAAAACACGGCCATCATACCATGCCAAAACAAAGAATCTTTCTTCGAATCTACCAAAGAAATATGTTGATCTTTTGTATATTTTGCTTTGACAAAATTTGACCATACAGAATTTTGTGTTAAAAGCTTCCAGCTGAACTTCATAAATAAAGAACCTTGCACTTCCTCTAAATTCCGCAAGGCAATACCCATTCCTCTATTGATTTACATAAACTATGCCAAGCCACCCAATTACATTTTGGCTTACCATTCGAATTTCCCCAAAAGAAATTGCTCATAATTCGGTTGAGAGAACTAAATAACTTCTTGGGAGCTTGAATAAGAGAGCAAATGAATTGGAATACTGGCCACTGCATGTCAAAGCAAAAGCAATCTTGCTCCATTAGATAAGATTTTTTATTGCCACCCTCTCAACCGAGCTCTGATACAACCCAACAATTCATCAAAATGTAATACTCTCATGTGGCCAAAAATCAAAGGAACCCCCAAGTATTTAATAGGAAAATGACCTTTCGAAAAAGATGTTAGCCACAATAAACTTCTTCTTTTACTCAATGACATATTTGTAGAAAAGAAAATGGTAGAATTTTCTTTACTAACTATCTGGCCAGACCACTCCTCATAAAGATGGAAAATCTTAGAGGTCATTTTTATCGATGATCTACCACCATTAGCAAAGATAATTACATCATCAACATACAATAAGTGAAAAATAAGAGGCGCATCTCAAGGATGGGAGACATGAACAATTTTGCTACTTTGAAAATTATACTTTAGCAACTGAGATAACATTTCCTTCACAAGAATAAATAAATATGGAGAAAGACGATCTCCTTGATGTAAAACCACGACTACTCAAAAAAAATCTTTTAGTTGTACCATTCATCAGTATCGAGAACAAAGAAATGGATATACATTGTCTAACTAACTCACATACCAACGAAGAGAAACCAAAAGATTTCATCACATGAAGCAAAAAAATCCCAATTAATGCAATCATATGCTTTTGCCATATCCACCTTAATGAAAACATTTCTCCTATGACTCGGTTGATTAATCATGTGTATCATTTCTTGTGTCAAAGCAATATTCTCAAATATGCTTCTACCCGATAAAAAACGTCCTACTCTGGACATATAATTTTACTCAAAATAGGTGATAACTTTTTGACAAGGATTTAGAGAACACCTTATAAGTCACAAAACAAAGACTTATAAGATGGAATAAATCAAATCTTGATGGCTATGACACTTTAGGAATTGAAACTATATATGAGGCTGAATAAAACTGTGGTAGGAGAATACCACGAAATAAATTACTCATTGTCTCCACAACATCTACTTCAATCATGTCCCAAAAAGATTGGTAGAATCTTGATCCAATATCATCCGGACTAGGGCTACCATTAATCGAAATATCAAATATTGATTTCTTGACTTCTTGGATTGAAATGAGCTAAATAAGAGCTCTATTTTCCTGCTTCATATTGGCATTATCAAGATACATAGAGAGATTGTGGAGATCTCTATGAGGCCTAGCACGAATAAATGAGTTGAAATATTCAACGGCACCTACATGAATGGCTTCAGGATTGGCTAAGACTATGTCATCTCATAACGTTATCTCCTTCACCATAGGCTTAAAGAAGGCAGCAAAAGATTTCAAAAATTGACTCGATACCTCCCCTTTCTCTAGCCAATTCAACTTAATCAGTTGTGAGAGTCTCAGGTTTTTTCTTTCCAACCATACATCCAATTCTTCTTTGGCCTTAAGTAATTCAGCTTCCAGAGAACCCAAAAAATTTGATTGAAATTGCAATTCTGTAGCTTCAATTTTACTTTCCAATTTCTGGATATTCACATATGTGCACCCAAATACTCGAATATTCCACTCTTTAAAGACTTGTTTCATCATTTTTAGTTTTGCAGCTAGCCTAAACATCTCCACCTCATTGGTAGGTTCCTGCCAAGATGCTTTAACCACATATCAAAACCTTTAAGAGATACCCACATTTGTTAGAACTTGAATTAAGTAGGGCCATACCGAAATGTATTCGACTTCAAGGTAAAAAGCAAGGGGGTATTAGTTGAGTTTGTTCTCAGCAAATACATATAAAAAGCATCAGGTAGCATCGAAACAGCTACTAAATTCAACAAACAGCGATCAATGCGTGACCAACTTTTAGTCGTTTCAAGTTGCCCATTATATCAAGAAAATTTACTGTGTGTCACCTTCATTGCGCATAAATCACAAGACTCAATAAGATAATTAAATTCATTCATAGCCAACCACAAACGAGGTCTACCACCACATCTTTCCACATCTCCACATGTAACATTAAAATCGCCAAGAAAAAATCAAGACTCATGTTGTGGCATGTTTTGAGTCAGAAAATTTCATAAACTTCTTCTCTTAATATGGCTACATTTCGCATAAACCACAAAAACAAATAAACATTTTCTTTCAAAAATCAAAGAAATTATCACATGTTGATTACTAGAATTCAAAACTGAAATATGAATACCACTCCCCGGCCATAACAACCAAAGTTTTCCCCCCAACCTCTTATTTGAATAACAACTATCAAAGTTCATTTGGTTCTTCAAAACTTTCAATCTAGACTCATTCCCAAATGGTTCAGCCAACATAACAAAATCAATCTTAAACTTCTTTACTAACTTTGTAAGCCTTCTTCGTGATGATCGAAGACCACAAATATTCTAGGAAAAGGGAAAACACATCATGAAATAAGTCGTGCAGGTTTTCTAGGAATTCGAAAGGAGCTACGAGTAAGTATTACACGTTTACCATTTTTCCTTTTCACTAGAGAGTCACAATCAGATGAACAAACTTTTTCTTTACTAATATGTACTATAACCATACCATCAAGTGCCGACACATTTCCCTTTTGTAAAACAGGTTTAACATCCTACACTTTCCGCTGCACTTCAGCATTAACTAATTCCCCTTCAACATCCCCAATATCCTCTACCTGAACATTAATATCTTGCCCAGAATCAAAATTTAGAATAGGAACCAAAGCCAGAGAATTTTTTCCAATAGGAATCTCAACGGGCAATGCATCACCACATATTTCACCCTTTTCAACTACAGATCAGTCAATACTTTCAGACTCCTTCACAAGGTCTTCCTTTTGGGGATCAATATCCTTCATATTACAAGGACCCGCCATTTCATGATTCTTCAATTCTGAATCAGGAAGCAACAAAGATCCATTCATTGTCTCACTCTAGAGGCATATCACACAATCAATAGCATCTTAGTTCTTTTACTTCCAAACCTTCATTTTTTTTCTACCCTTCTCTCTTCTTTCTCTCCACATCTTTATTGCCTAAGTCCTTCCATCGACAAGTCTTCAAATTATGGCCTTGAGTATTACATTTGCAATAAAATCCAAGCAACGTTTCGTACTCTACTTTCACATAAATACTCGTCTCCTTAGGAGTTTTACCAATCCAAATACCAGGGATAGGTTCACGAGCCACATCAACCAACAGGCAGACCCTCACGCCATATGTTCTAGTAGCACACCTTGTCACATTATTGAGACGTAAAAAAATTCCAATCGGAGCTGTAATATTCTTGAAAAAGGATTCTTTATAAAAATTAGGGGATAATCTAGGAAGAACAATTCAAAATATCATCATAGAAGGCTCTTTACTTCGTTGAAATCTAGAGACTAATGGAAGAAATGATAAGGAACATCATCAATGTCAATGGCTTCTCCCGAAAAGGCCTTCAAAAAATCTAGTTCTTTAGAGAACCTTACAAATACATTACAAGGCCTTCGCATCGCCAAAACCATCGATTGATTATCCAAACCTCACATATTTTTAATGAAAGAATGAATTGCAACCAAGGTGGGGCGTTGCCTAATAAACTTCATCGCCATAGAGTATTTGAATGGAAAGTAGATCTAACAATTTCTTTTTTAGAGAATAATACACAAACTTCACCGTCAAACATTTTAGGTAGACGTAGAGGAACCTCTACCACAGGAAGCAATTGAGACGATTGCACCACCATGTCAACAAATGACCTCTGTTGACCTGTTGATACCGACGAGCCAGAGTGGCCCTCAACGGCAGCCATTGCAGCTCCACAACCAACTTGAAAATCTTAGCAGGGTCAAAATAAATCACCAAACCATGTCAGTTCATCTATCGATATTGCATATGTGAGTTCTATATTTCTACATTGAGTTAAAAATAAATAAATAAAAGTTTCACATTTTCTTTTTGGCAGTATTACTCTTACCAAGCATTTTTCTCCATTATTGTATTTTTTTCATACATTTGTTTAATATATACTCTTAAATATTTAAAAGAATTTATAATATTATTAAAAATAATTTCTTAATTATGGAATAAATATATATAAAGTGACTATCTAACGAAAAATCTTGTTTTAACGAAAAATTTTGTTTTTCTGTTAAAGTTAATACTTTTCATCCATTTTTGTTAAAATAAATACTGTATTTAATGAGAAATATTATTTTAAATACAATCCATTAATTACATTAATCACCGAAATAATGTTCTTGACATTATTTAATTACACCACTTCAATTTTTTATAACGATAAACTTTTCATTTAAAACTTTTTTATATGTAAAATAAATATAGAATAATAATAATAATATAAAATGACATAATAATAATATAGAATATATAACAATATATATAAATAAACCATTCATAACAATATAACAATGCAATCCTCATTTAGAGATATTAATTTATACGTTAGTAAGTTTAATTTTATTCATGAAAATTTATTCATATTATATAATTAATAATTTCATTCTTTAAAAATTATTTTATAAATTTAAAATGAATGTATTATTTATTTATTTATTGAGATGATAAATATATAGTATATACAATTAACTATAATTATATTAAATTTGTAATAATAGACAATAAATATAATTAATATAATTGCTAAATTTTAAATTTTAAATTTTAGTTTCGTAATAATGAATTAATAAAAAATATTGGGTTTTTTAAAACTATGTAAATACAATTTTTTTTTTTTCGTAGGAGCATCGACCATACATAAAAAATATTGTGGACAAATTAGCAAAAAAAAATGGAAGATACAAGTTTATGGAGATCCAGAGAAAATGAAAAAAAAGAAATATAAGTACTTTAATGTTCTTGCTATTAAGGAAATGTAAGATGAGGAAAATACTGGATCGTCATCCTAGATAAATCATCCTACAATAAATATTAGCTCAATCATATTTCATAAAACTATATTTATTTATCTGACTATATTATTATTTTTATTAATATTTTTTTTTATAATATATGAGTATTTTTAATTTTAGGTCACAAATTAATTTTACTTAAATTAAAACTATCAATACGTTATTATTAATCAAAAATTAATTTAATATAAATTAATTAAATAAATTAAATTAACGTATTTTATACGTTACATTCATCTAATATATATAAATATATATATATATCGAGAAAATATCTCGAGAGCACGTGCGTCTTGATAGTCTAATCAATTTTCTTTTCGAGTGGCTGTAGTCGCTCTACAGCCATCATGAACTGTCAAGTCGTTATCCAAATTTGGGTGTTCCTGACAAGTGGATTTCAACTATTTCCCTTTTTTCACTCTTATCATGATTTTTTTATCACAACTTCATGATAAAAATATATTTTTTTAATCACTAAAACAGAGGGGGAAAATAAAAAAGGCATCAGAACGCCCTATTGTGACCCAACAATTGGTGGGTTTAGTATTTTCGAAGCAATTTCTTGGTAATTTAAAATAATAAAATGTAAGCAATGCTATTGGATCTATAAGATATTCTGATATTATTTCTTTTATATTTATTATATATTATTCTTACTATTATTTATAGATCATATTCTAACATCGGGTTTAAATTGAGATATAAAATTTTAACTTATTTTAAAATTTTTATTATATTTTTTAAAATTTTTATATAAAATATAATAAATAATCTAATTTTTTCAAATTTTAATTTAATTTTTTTAAATTTTAAAATAATATTATTATTAAAAAATAATATTTTAATAATATTTTATTCAAATATTATAATAATATTTTATTCAAATATTATCTACATTAGAGATCTAATATATATACATACATACATATATATATATATAAAGTGAGAGTTCAATCCCTTTATTAATATTTTAATAGAGAAATATGTTTACTAATGCTAGAGAAATATTTTTATTATTTACAGTCATAGAAAAACAAGTATCATGTTTTTATTTTAAAAATAAAATAAATATAAGATTTCCATAAAAATTAATTTTTCAATAAAATTTTATTCTTTTTCAAAAATAAATTGTAACACCTATATAATTCATTACTGTGTGGATGATGCCGAAGACGAGCCACTTTTTTTTTTCAACCGTTACTGGCTTTCCAAATTAAATTAAAATTGTTTTTTAAAAAAAAAAAAAAGAAAGAAAGAAACCCTCACCAAAGTTAGGTAAGGACGGAAAGGTAAACAGTCATACATTTTATATCTACTTTATTAGTTTGATGGATGTGCCATCAAATCGGAGCTATCACATCCGAATTTAATACAAAACAATAGATATCCAACCTATCAGAAGAGTCAGAGAGATATTAGATAAGGATGCTTTAGATTTCCTTAAAGCCAGTAGTTTTAACTTTTCGTATAGCACTCTCATTCATTGTTATATTATAATTTTAATTAATGTGATTTAAATTTAAATTTTTGATTATTTTATTTATATAAATCTTTAGAATGATTATTTTTTTAAAATTATAATAATATAATAATATAATAAATTTTTGATTTTAATCATTCACATCAAATTTTTTCATTAAATTATATATTAAATAATTAATAATTAATAATTAATTTTTTAAAATTATTTATAATTATAAAATTATTTAATTTTTATTATATTTGACTATTCTATCTATTATATGTTAATTAATAATTAAATTTTAATTAAATTATAATTTTAGAAAAATACTTACTTATTATATTATATTTCAATTAAATTAATAATCAATATTTAAAAAATAATAAAGAGATAAAAAATAGAGAATAAAGTAAGAAAGAAAAAGAAAAAAAATAATAAAATAAAGATTTGATCGATCTCAAAATTAGCTATATTTAAAATTATTTTATTATTTTATTATTTATTTTAGTCAAAAAATAATAATTTTTGATCAATTTAATATGAGATGAGAATAAAATTAATTATTTAAAATCTTATTAAATTTTAGTTAATTTAAGCTCTATTTGAATTTGAAGATGAGATGAGTTAAAATAAATTTAATTTATTTTTTAATATTATTATTATTTTGAAATTAAAAAAATTAAATTAAAATTAAAATAATATATATTAAAATTTAATAAAATTATATTAAAATTTATGTTTCATAAAAAAAATTAAAAAAATATAATAATAAAATAAAAATAAATTAAATTCACTTTTAAATCCAAACCGTACTAATGAGATCGCTGTTATCCTCATCCATCTATCCACATTAACTTGTTGTCAGACCGTAGTATTCCAGTTTCGGTTTCAGCTGACATAACGAGTGAATTACAATTACTTGTTAAACACATTTTGCCAACAGAAGTTAATATACGTTGCGGCTATTTTTTTTAATCAAGTTAATTATATTAGATAAATTAACATATTACGGAAAGTTTAGATAAGACGAAAGTTTTTACATTCTTTTAAAAAAACTAATATACAATACAATACAAAAACTAAAATCAAATGAATTAACTCTTAAAAAAAAAAAAGAATAGATCGAAGTCAAATAACGGTTAAATGGAGGAACTGCTTGGTAACAATTTGAGGCTATAGTTGAAAATTATAACGGTAAAATATGTATTGTACTGTTTTAGTTTAAGCTGACTTGAAAAATTTTCACACCTACTTTTACTTGATCATCAATTAAGGAGAGCAAAAACGTAAGAAAGCAGCTTGAAATAAAATCAAGTGGCTGGTGGCACATGTATCATATGCGGGAGGAGGTCAATACCGATTATGGCACCGCATGTAGGACTTACGTCTAGTTGGCTTGTATGGCAAAAGTAGCGCGTGCGACGAACAAGCTAAGCAGACGGCAACGAAACCTTTGCAAAAATGAAGATTGGATGCTAGAGATGCGAAAAGCAAGACATGTGTTGACCGGAGGACACCAGAGAGTAGGAGATCTAGCCGTTTTGGAGCTGTGGAAAAATCACTACAAAAGGTTAAAAAAACAAACGAAAAAAATCGAATACAGCTACTGGCTAGTTAGGGGCGGAAGGGGGTGGAGCCGAAGCTCCAACCCACCTCTGCCCTGGGGAGGGCGAGAAATGCCGACGATAGAAGCTGAGTATTCCTAGATAGAGAGAAAAACAGAGAGGGAGAAAGAAAAAAATGGGATTAGACATACATATTTATATATTCATATTTCATGTAGAAAGATGATTTTGCGGCTAATTTTGTCACCCGAAAATATGGATATTTCTATTAATTTCTAGCAACGGCAACTTGGAGGCGACATTTTTAGTCCGAAATGATCAATTCCGGCGACTTTTGATATAATTTCCGGCAACTTCGACTTATTTCTTGTAGTGATAACCTGTAGAGATCTTGCTCAGATCAAAAAAAAAAAAAAAAAACTGTAGAGATCTAGATATATAATTAGGTAAATTGAATCATCCTTTAGATGATCATAGCTAGTATCCAGATTTAAGAAAATCATTCCAAATGTACGTACGGACTCATTTTTATACCTTACCATTACATCTTGCTTGTTTTATTGCACCAAAAAAAACTTATTGCACCTTGCTTGTTTTATTCATTCGATCACAACCGTAGGAAGTTAGGAAGAACGAAGAAAAGAAAAAAGAAAAGGTGCGACCGAAACATTAAATTATTTAAGTAATTTGGCTATAATATTGGCCAATAATAATGCAAGGACCGCTAACAATTTCTAATTAAGTTCAATCAACAAGCACAATCTTGATCCCACCAATGGTGGCCTGCCCTTTCCCGAACCGGGGTACCAAAGTCACCACCACGCTGTCATCATCATCAGCATCCAAGTCTTCCAACAAGTCAGAGATTCCTATCCTCAGGTAAGTTTTCTTCTTCCTCGCCCGCTTCTGCTGCGGCACGCTCACAAAGCTTCCGGCGAACTCCGTATTTTCAGGCCCGGTTGGCGAATCATCCTCGTCGTTGACAAAAACATCAAACTTCACTGGAACATCTCTCTCAACCTCAATCCCCTCAATCACTAAAACTTCTTCCTCGTCGTCCTTTTCTTTCTTGCTCCTCGATTTCTTGGGCCTAGCGACAACGGTACTTATCGCCTTGTCCAAAACAATCGGAAATTTAACGCTCGAAGTTTCAGCCGCTTGTGCTATACCCCCATGTCCGGCTGGAAAGACTTTCGCAGCTACTTTCTTAGCCTTAGATGTACTTTTACGGGGTGTCGGCTTGGACTTTAGCCATGGAATCTCCACATCTTGATAAACATATCTCAATTTAGTGTTATCAATGCAGTCCTTAACCTTAACACGAACAGGATCTGCATTTTCATCATAGAAGAAAAACGTGGAGTTCAACCAATCTGGGTCCGTGATATCTTTTCGTTTCCCTCCTAATGTTTTCCATATGGTCCACATTCGGTCCACGTTGGAATGGTGAGCGAAAAAGATAGGATCTCTTCCGGCCGAGTAGAAGTTCCCCATGTCCTCGATATTAGGTTGGTTGGGGTCACCGGTCCATAGATGGACAGGACCGTGGGGAGTGGTCTCGATTGAGCCAGCACCCGGGTCAGGATCATCCCCAGCCCGATAAGCGCTGCCGAAAAATAGCTTAGGGTTCTTGGCGCCGGACACCATTTGCCGGTACATGATTTTGAGGTTGCTAGTGTATTGATCTGTTTTGGTCGTTGACTCGTCGGTACCGCTGTAATCAAGATCAAGTAGGGTCGGTGGCTGGTGGTTGGCGTTGCGCAGTTTGTTATAGATTGATGAGTTGGAGATAGCATACAAGGATGGCAATTGCATGCCAGGAGGAGAATCCCAGTTCCAAAATGGCAAAGCAAATGTGGGATCCCCAAGCAACTTGCCCAATATTTTCTCGTAAAAGTAGACGTAGTAGCGATGGAATGGGAAAAAGAGCCAACAATCATGAATTTGGAGGTCCAAGTCTGGAAAACCGACTTGTGAGTAAGCGCCGTCGCAATAGGCGCAGTGGACATTTGCTTGTTGGGTGAAACTGCGCGGGTCATCGGCAGGGAGCGACTTCATGAGCGCAATGGCTTTGTTATATTTGGCTATGTAATCCTTGTCAACCAAATGAGCGGCAGGCCTAACACGTAAGGGGGAATTTTGGGACGGTAAAACAAAGTCTTTGATCTTCTTCGATGCCGGCGGGCAGCAATTCACCGGCAGTGCGCCCTCAGGAAGGTCTGCCTCGCTACACTTTGATAAGTCCGGCGCCGATACTGGATCTGCCAATGCGAACTGGTCATTGCAGAGATTGGAAGCACCATAAATGCCTCCGAGGCCAAGGAGTATATCTCTTCTATCGAACTTCCCTTGAGGGTTTTGTCCATTGTTAGTATTATTGTGTTGGTCATGACCATTTGCAGCGCTGCATGCCACTCTAGTAATAAGGTGGGGGTATTGCTTTCCAAATTTTGAAAGTTGGGTATTTCTTGGATAACAGGGAGAGAAAGCTGAGGGGGTGGGAATGGTGGTGGTGGCAACCACCATGTTGGTGCTTCTAGGGGAGGAGGAGGCTAAAAGAGAAGCCATGTCTGTGCAAGTTGTTGTGTGAAGGTAAAGCATAAAGGACCTTGCTTTTATAATAAAAGATAGCCAGAATTTTCTCCATGCGAATCCAAGGGAAAAAGATAGAAGAAAAAAATAAAATAATATGGTCGTTCTGAATATTCTCAGGCATTGTCTGTAATTATTGGAAGCGGACAAAAGTAAAAACTGCGAAAAATAGCCACCAAGTGCGAGTAGAATTTTTTTTTTTTTTTTTGGGACCTTTTTGGGGAGGTTGAAAATAAAAGATGGGGCTTTTCTGGTCATTAAGTGACTTCGGACCTATCGTTGGTGGCACCGTGGCATGGAATAGTCCACAATCTCCTGTCAATTAAGGATCATTATCTTAACGAGAAAATGTAATACGCATACCCTAGATTTTCAGGGACAGGGAAGGTTTTGTGGGGTCACTGTTTCTAACGGGTAACATTTATGTAAAATAAAAAATAAATAAATTTGAATTTTACAGAATCATGACCATATATAAAAGTTTTAGTTTTTGTATTTTTTTTTCTCAGTGACTATATATAAAAGTTACATCTCAATAAAATCATCTATTTAAAAAGAGCGCTTTCCTTCTAATGAAAAATATTTACAATTTGTCGTATATATAAAAATAAAAAATAAAAAAATAAAAATTAAGGCACAACTAATTAGTATTGATCCCTTTTGATTTCTAGTTATGTCTTTTTTGGAATAATATTAATCCATTTTTATTTTTGTAATGATATTTTTTTCAGAAATTTTGCTCTAAATAAAACTAACATGTGATTTTTCATAAATTCATCATTCATTTTAAGTATGTAAGTTTGTCCATACAACTTTCATATAAAATCTGGATACGATTCCAGAATTATATAATGCTACAATTGAAATTTGAAATAATATTTTCTTGCTTAATAAAATCGAAAGGATAAAATTTCTCTTCTATTTATTCATATAAAATATATCAACCTTAAATTTTATATTCTTCTAATGCTTAACTTTGGTTTCCATATTAAGAAGCTTAATATCGTATAATTAAGAAATTTAAAATCTATGCTAATAAATTTATTATTCTCATAAATCAAATTTCAATTTTAAAATTATTTAGAATATATATATATCTATCTCTTTCAAATTGAAAGAATTATTGGAGGCAAAGAAATTAATTTTAAAGGGGCCACACCACTGTAAATACGTGCACAATATATAAAAATTAAATTAAATTTTAGATCATATTCGAAAAATTCAGAAAAATACATCATATATACGTATATACAAATTTTAAAAAATGTTGAACAGCATGCAAGGTTTATAACTTTCTTCTATCTCCACAAAAATTTGAGAAAAAAATAGGGGAGATTTTGAATTATAAGAAAATTTTGGACCCCACTAGGCAATAGCTGTAAGTTGCAGATTATTCCGTCAACACGTGCATCGCTAAAATTGAACCAAAAACTCTTGGAATTTTGTGGTTTTTCACTAGATATATATTTGGTGCGAAGTGGGAAGGCCGCCGGGTCCCCCCCAAGCCTCACCGCCGGTCACTAGATATTTTGTGATCCGGATAGATATATACTGATATGCATGTGAATCATGTGATGGCGCGGGAGAAGGATATCTAGTATGATATATGTGGTGCAAATTGAAAAGGTATTCAAGTAATGTTGGTCAAAGACTCAAAGGGCCGGGCTTGTATTTTTCCCAGTCCACGCTACCAGCAGACTGCAGTATTCCAAAGAGTAGTGGGCCAGTGGCGTCTTTTGGAATTAGCCCCTTTACTTTAGATTTGGAAGTCGATGATCGAGAAATGATCATATATATATATATATAGATATGTTTGGTTTCTCCCTAATTAACATTAGAAAACCATTCCTCAAACCCAACTAGTGTTCAACTTGTTAATCATCTGTTCCGTGCATATTGTTGCTACTTAATTTCCCTGAAACTGCAAGCGCTAAAACACCAGGTCATACTATACACCCAGAAGAATTATGTCAAGAATTAAACGAAAGGGGGGATTTGGAACGTGGCAAACATCTACATATGGGACAGATGTGGGGTGATATTGATCTGTCTCCCCGATATCTCATCTTTTAAGTCAATAATTGCTTGTCAAGTCCTTTTACAAGTCATCCTTTCCACATTGCAAGCTTAAAAGTCTTGAATCACTTGTCAGGATGTGGTTGGTGTGTGATTAATTCTATGGCACCAGATCTCTCATATGTGAAATAAGAGGTAGTAGGTGGAGGTTGTTTCCTCTTCAACTTTTTTGGTTTCTCTTCCCCTCTCTTCATTATCAGTACAACCACTCAACTAGCTGCTTCACTAATTACAGTACTGACTACTGAGGAAATGGGATTGGAAAACCGCTTTAAAAACTGTAAAAATTGCACACCGATCGATGCAGATTTCATATTCGCATTCTTGCAGAAAGAAAAAGAAACAGGTAATGAGCTAATTCACTTCGAAAACTAATAGTCTAACCTAAATCTACGATTGACCATTCGGTGGTGCGATTTGACCTGTGAGATGCAATAATTCATGTAAACCGAAAAAGATAGTAGTAGATTGTAGAGAAACATACAGAACAATAATGGGAAAAAGTGGATGGAGATGCTTCAAGAGCAGGCAATTCCAGATCACGAGGAAAGGGGGAAGAACAAGAACAAGAGCTTATAAGGAAGGAGCGATCGGGCGGTAACCATGCACCGTGTAGTTCGATGAAATTATGATTTGAGAGTGTCGATGGTGCCGTAATCAGTAATTTTTATGGGTACTGATGTTACAGTACAAGACTAATTTCATAAGAGAGTACATATTGATTTAGCAGTACAATTCAGTACGTTTCGAAGCTAGCACTCTTTCTTTGCTTGGTGGGGTCAAAGGGAGCTTTCGTCGGCCCCCCAGTAAGTCCAGTACCAACGGCAATTGGACCCAAGATTTATCTAGTTCCGGGCCGGATCCAATGGTAAGCTGACCCAGAACTTATCTTCTTCATAATGGACTGATAATACCCGGTTTGGACTTAGCTTAGCTTATGCGCGGTTCTGTTGGGCTGGCTCAGATTTGCCGCTAAAACGAAATGCCCTAATAATATTGTAAACCCAATCATTGATCTAAAAACCTTAGAATTGTTGAATGTTTTAACCTTAGGATCATAATAATCCACTATGCTTTTGAATCCGACGTCTATAGCCGTCTACTTTATCAACATTGATCCAGTGGTAGTCCTTTTCTTTTGACGACTTCACACATTTTAATATTCAATAACTTAATACTATATCCATGTTAAGACATTTAGGCCTGATTTGTTTTTAAATATGAAATTGAGATGAGATGAGATAAGATAAATTGAGATTAAAATAGAAGGTTAAATAAAATATTATTATAATATGTTTTTTTAATATAATTTTTGTATTGAAATTTGAAAAAATTAAATTGTTTATATTATTTTGTATTAAAATTTAAAAAATATGTAATAATTAGATGAAATGAATTTTTTTTTTTGTAAACAAACTAAGTCTAAATCAAGCTTATAGGTCGCTTCCTTATCCCTAACTTGAATCCATAATAAGGTCCCTATTCTTATACAAATTGTTAACGACCCAACAATTAATTTAAAAAGTTTTAAAATGGTTAGATGCTAATTTGATTAAATCTTTAATTCTCAATATCTTTAACATATAATAATATGCCTACAAGAGGACATTGCTCAGCAATTTAATTAGGATTAACGGCCCCAAACTGCAAAAACATTTTATGAGTTGCTTCCGGAATTTACAGAGCTATGTCGTTTATTCTATTTCCATTTCAGCTGGAAAATTTTGAATTTGACACCAATACATACGAAACACGTGGTACAGGACAGGATGGCATGGCTAAGGCCTAAGGGGCTCTCGCAAAAGGGTGAAATTTCGGAAAGATAAATACTTTCACTCGTTAAAAGAATATTGTATATAAATAAATTTAGGTAATTATAAAATTGATTTGATGGATGACACGTAAATTTATAAATTTATTTTTATGTAATTATTTTATGTTTATAATTTATTTATGTTTTATATTGTATGTGAATTAATAAAGAGAAAATAATAACATGATATACATAGGCCGGGCGTACGCAAACATGCATGAGATCTGTAGACTTCCATTGAAGTAAGGGAAGATTAAGAATATTACGTATGGAGCGGAAGTTTCCTAGGCATGTTGAATGAATCAATGATAGCTAGATATTCAATGCCTTTGTAAACACGCATTATATATAAAATAATAATAATAATAATAAATATAGAGACGGTGAGAGGAAATTAAGCATGTTTTCGGGTGCACAGATTGCGACGTGACCATATGAATTGGGTGCAAGTTGTTTTCTAATTATAATATCAAAATTTTGGTTGTCATTGAATTATTTTGGTTACTTTGACTCTCGATCGGTTTCCTCAGCTTCTGATTGTAATTCAATCAATTATGCTCCGTCGATATTAAAAAGAAGAATAATGCTACATTTTACTCCATAATCAAGCTGGGACTTTTATGGCCATCGTGTTCTCTGTTTTGGATACTAAAAAACCGAACAAATTCTTTTCCTTCACGAGTGCTGAAAACGAAAAAGCAAAGGGAGGTGTTGGATTGCGATCGCACCTTAATATTTTGCAGTCCATTTTCTCGTACTCTCTATATTCTTATAATTGATATAAAAATATAATAAAAAAATATTAAAAAATACAATACAAAATATAAAAAATAAAATACAATTTAAAAAATACAATAAAAACATAATAAAATAAAAAAAACATAATAAAATAATACAATAAAAAAAGAAAATGAAGATGAATTTTTAAAGAAAATTTGGTCTCACCCATCCCCCGACGCCGCCGGCAGTGGGCGGTGTCGCCCCCCATCGAAACCAGAGGGAGTCGGCGACCTCGCTCCTGCGACGGCGAATTCCAATGACCTCCAGTGTGTCCCGACAGTTTTAAATCCGTTTCGATCGGACCGAACCCCAACTTTTTTCTTACGAAGAACTTAAAAAAAGCACTCGAGTAAGAAAAACTGAAAAAATGCGATTTTTATTTTCAAGTTTTGAACTCATTTAGGAGAAGGAAAATGAAATCAACTGGTTTCCGTTTCATTTTAACTCTAGAAGTTTTTTTATTCTAGAGTTAAAATGTCCCTGTAGATTATGAAGTTTAAAAAAATAAGTAAATGAAAAGGGATAAAGCAGCTTTGAGAGCTGATCTTGAAAAAATTGAGGAAGAACAACTAATAACTTGAGGAAGAAAAACTTGAAAAACGCGTGT
This sequence comes from Platycarya strobilacea, assembly GCA_036898215.1. NCBI lineage: Eukaryota > Viridiplantae > Streptophyta > Magnoliopsida > Fagales > Juglandaceae > Platycarya > Platycarya strobilacea. The sequence goes on from CM072547.1 coordinate 7,580,127, forward strand.
TTCATTTTGTGGGTCACAGGTGCGTAATGGCCCAATGGGTACCCAAAGTTGTTTGAAGTGTATTCTCAAATGGATTACTTAAAAATAATTTTTTAAAAATATAATTTTATATAAATATTAAAAAAAATTGATTATATTTAATTAAAAATTTGAAAATTATTAGATAAAATTTTGACTTTATTATTTACAAAACATACTTTTAGTTTATTTTTTCACAAATTTTATTGTCATATTTGATAGATGAAAGAGATAAGAACATAATAAAAACAACTTTTCTTTGATTTCATTCATAAAAATGATGTGTGATACAGTGCATATATTTATATACAAATATGGCAGAATATTCTTTCTAACAAACTTGAGATACGTATACAATAGAGAATAATTCTAGACTATTCTATTTCTAGCTAGTTTGTTTTACTGATATGTCATCTTTTTTATTTTGGCTAATATGCCCCAACGAGCCAAGCAGGGCTGGAAGCATTGTGAGATTCGATCTGAGAACACCAAATTTGGCAGGGGACAAAGGTTTGGTAAGCACATCAGCAATTTGATCTTTACTTGAAAGGAAGGAGACTTGAAGAGTTGTTGTAAATACGGTCACGTACAAAATGATAGTCAATATCAACATGTTTGGTACGAGAGTGCATGATTCGATTTACTGAAAGGTAAGTAGCCACTAGTCGGTTTAGGCAGAAAAATACCCACCTCAGAGAGCAGCGACTGTACCCAGATTAATTCACAGGTGGCATGTGCTAAGATTTTATATTCAGCCTCAGTGCTGGATTTAGCAATAGTGGACTATTTCTTGGAGCTCCAACTGATCAGATTGGGACCATAGAAAACACAATAATCCCCTGTAGATTTCCTATCATCCAGACATCCTGCCCAGTCAACATCTGAGAAAGCTGACAGTACAGGTGTAAAAGAAGGTTTAAGACCAATCCATAATCTAGAGAATGTTTCAAATGGAGTAGGATGTGCTTTACTGATTGCCAATGGGAGACACACAGTGCATGCATGAATTGATGGGCCCAATTGATTGAGAAAGCTAAGTCTGGTCTGGTAAAATAGTAGGTATTGCAGACTTCCTACAACACTCCTATAGAGGGTTGGGTGTTCCATAGAAGTAGAATCAAATGCTGACAGTTTCACTGAAGGAGACATAGGGTTACCCACTGGCTTACAATTGTCCACATTTGTCTTCTTGAGCAAATCCAAAATATATTTGCCCGTTGAGATAAGATAAGTCTAGTAGAGTTGCGATGACATTTAACACCCAAAAAATAATGAAGATTACCAAGATTTTTCAGAAGAAATTCTTTGCTAAGAAGATGAATAAAATTTGAAATGGCATGCTGATCTGACCCAATTAAAATAACATCGTCAACATATACCAGAAAATAAATGATGATAGACTGATGTCGATAAATGAAGAGTGAGGTATCAGACTTAGAAACCACAAAACCGAGCTCAAGCAGTTTGTTGCTAAGTCGTGCATACCATGCACGGTGAGCTTGTTTCAACCCGTCTAGTGCACGATTAAGTTTACACACATAGTGTGGAAATTAGGGGTGAACGAACCTTGGAGGCTGAGTCATAAAAACAGTTTCATCCAACAGTCCATGCAGGAATGCATTTTGCACATCTAATTTTTGAATCGGCCACGTAGATGATAAAGCAATAGAGAGAACCAACCAGATAGTAGTGGGCTTTACTACTGGACTGAAAGTCTGAGAATAATCTAAGCCCGAAAGTTGATTGTAACCCTTGGCTACGAGTCTCGCTTTACACCGTTCTATGGTGCCATCTGAGAGAAATTTAGTCTTGAATATCCAGCGACAACCAACAAGATTCTAAGATGAGGATGGAGGAACTAATGTCCATGTGTTGGTGGAGAGAAGGGCATCAAACTCCAGCTGCATAGCTTTCCTCCATTTCGGAAACTTGGAGGCCTCAGTGACAGAGGAAGGTTCATCAGGGGTAGCAAGGGAGATAACATGGGCGTGGGGTTTAGGCCATGCAACAGTGTCGTCGGTTTGAACTTTCGGGAAATGAAGATTGGATTTGGAACGGGTTTGAATGACATGGACAAAGGAACGGGTAGAAGATGAGATTGGTTATGCCTTAAGGGAGGAAGGAATCAAGGGGGATGCATGTTGTCCAGATGACTAACACAAGAGGGGGGTGAATTGAGTTGTATTAAAAAATTAACAATTATAAATCAAGTATACAATATAAAATATAAACAAAATATGAAACAGTAATAAATATAAAGAGTAAAGGTAAGAGAGAAGCAAATTCAGTATGTTAACGAGGTTCGGCCCCACTGCCTACGTCCTCGCCTCAAGCTACTCCTTGAGATCGCCAAATCCACTATTCAATCTCCTTTAGGTGGAGATAAAAACCTATTACACCTTTGAGCAGCACCGCTCCAAAGAATCCGTGTAAAACACCCTCTACACTTCCAATCACCTCTCACTTGGTGATTTAACTATTCCTCGTGTAGAACACCTTATACACTTCCAATCACCTCACACTTAGTGATTTAACTATTCCCCGTGTAGAACACGTTCTACACACACAAGGGTTATACACACCATTTTACTGATACAAGAATTGATAGTGGGTAGGCTATCAGAAAACACTCCTCAATGAGTGAAATAAAAACAATACAGCACAAACTATATCTCTCAAAATAAATAAGGGTTAAGGCTCAATGCTTAGAGAAGAGAGAATGAAAACTTTGAATGAATATTGTATGCTCTTGGTGTTGTAAATGTGAAGCTCTCAAATGATCTATTTATAAGCATATGAGACTTCATATTCAAATTTAAAAAGATTCACATGTCAAAAATATCATCATTTACTTTTTAAAAATTTCAAATCTAATCTTTTTACTTTTTGCATGTGACAAAAGGAGCACACTTTAGTTTTCAAAAATTTCAAATCTAATCTTTTACTTTTTGCATATGACAAAATGAGCACATTTTACTTTTCAAAATTTTCAAACAAAGATATATACCTTTTGCATAAATCAAGAAAAGCATCTATCACTTTTGAAAATATTCAAATAAAACATGCACATGTGAAAGATGACAATCAATCATCTTAATATTTTCAAAATTCAAACCTTTAATCATGTCATGCACATGTGAAAGATGACAATCAATTATCTTAATATTTTCAAAATTCAAACCTTTAATCATGTCATGCACATGTGAAAGATGACAATCAATCATCTTTCAAAATTTTCAAATTTAATTTTCAAAATATTTATGCACATGTGAAAAATGTATTTTAATGTTTTATGATAAAATATTAATTTTGAGCCTTAATCCTAATTTCGAATTTTTAAGAAATTTACAATATTATTCTATGATTTTAATATAAATTTGTTCCCTTCTTGCTCATGCTTGCTTCCTTGATGTGCTTGATTCTATTGTGTGGACAACTTGAACTTGAGACTCCTTTATTCTTTGAATTCATTTGTTATCATCAAAATTCATGTGTAGATTTACACGAAACTTGAAACCTTGAATTCAATAATGCAAAATTGGGTACCGGACTTAAGAGAAGAGTTGGACCGTGGGCCTGTAGAGGAAGTGGGAGGTGTGGAATGATTTACACAAGAAGAGGACGAGTTTGTGGGTTGATGATTGAGTCAGTTGTGGGCCGAGGGCTTGAATGAGATGAGGATGGAGAATGGGATAAAGGAACGGGACTAGATTGTAGAGGACTAGGCCGTATGTTCAAGTGATTGGGTAGACAGGCATGAGATGAAGGTGATGATGTAGAGCTGGGCTGTTGAAACGGAAAAGAAGTCTCATCAAATAGGACATCACGAGACACATACATGCAAGAAGTGGCAAGGTGAAAACAGAGGTAACCATGATGGTGTGGACTATATCCGAGAAAAAACACACGGGACAGAACAATAATCCATTTTTTGTTTGTTATAGGGCCTAAGATTGGGCTAACAAAGGCACCCAAAAGTTCTTAAGAAATTGTAATTAGGAAGTTTGTTCCATAATAACTCAAACAGGGATTTAAATTGTAACACACGTGTAGGGAGCTGGTTTATTAAATATACAGCAGTGATGAAAGCGTATGACCAAAATGTTTTTGGAGAGAATAAGTGAGCAAGAAGAGCTAGACCAGTTTCGACAATATGTCGAAATTTTCGTTCAACCAATCCATTTTGAGCATGAGCATATGGACAAGCCAAACGATGTGAGATTCCAAATGAATGTAAGACATGATTGAGGGATCGATATTCTCCACCCCAGTCTAATTGAAGAGCATGAATTTTTGTATTAATAACTGTTTCAACATAACGCTTAAATGAGAGAAAAAAAACTAACTACATCCAATTTACACTTTAAAGGAAATATCCAAGTGAAACGACTGTAGTCATTTACAAAGGACACATAGTATCTAAAACCACCCCGTGATAACACTGGTGCAGGACCCCAAACATTAGCGAATAGAAGATGTAAAGGAGCAATGGACCGAGAGGTGGATGTAGCATAAGGAAGCTGATGAAATTTTGCTTGACAACAAGAAGAACACAACCCAAGGCTGGAAAAAGTCTTCGTAGGCATTGAGAGACGTGAGATTATTTGTTGAACCGAGTGCATGGAAGGATGGCCTAAACGGACGTGCCATTGAAAAGGAGAAACACGGGAGCCAGTGTAGGCTTGGAGAGAAGTTGGTGCAGATGGAAAAACATACATTCCATTTTTAGTAGGTCCTTGTAGAAGTATGCTCTTGGTGTGGGAATCTTTCACAGTGAAAAAGGAAGAATGAAATTCAAAGAAAACAGAATTATCTTCACACAGTTGTCTAACAGAAATTAAATTTTTGGAAATGGAAGGCACATGATAAAGTTGAGAGAGAAGGAGATTGCCATTAGATGATGGAATATTGGAGCTGCCGACATGCTGTATAGGCAGGGAATTGCCATCTCTGACACGCACTTGTTCGTCACCTTTGTACTCAGATGGATTCAAAGACAGATTAGAAAAATTATGGGTGAAATGATGGGTAGCAGCGGAGTCAGGATAGCAATTAGAGTCAATGGAGGAAGCGGTGTCATGAGAATAGGGAGGAGCGGATGTGATATTGGTGAATAAAGAGGGAGGAGGTGGAGATTGATAGCTATGGTCAAACCGATAATAACATTGAACAGGAGTGTGACCATGTCGGTGGCAAACCTGACATTGAGGACGGATAGGGGAGAATTGAGAAGGATTGAACCGACCACCTTGACAACCACGGCCACGACCCCTATTACCTCATCTGCCTCGAGACGAGCCCCTTCCTCTGTTACCAGTGTTTGTAGTAGTAGAGTTGACCGATAACTCGGGTGTTGCAGTGAGAGTGGTCTGTAAATGGGAGAGTTTGGATTCATGGATGAGAAGATGACTATACATTTGAGACAGAGTGACAGGATCGACTCGAGTGGTAATGGATGTAACCATGGCATCAAAATCTGTACCCAGACCAGCCAACACATAAGTAATGAAATCAAAATCGGACAAGATTTTACTAGAAGCCGCAAGCGTATCACGAATGAATTTTGCTTTCTGATAATAATCAGCAATTGAATCGGAGCCTTTCTTAAGTTTATTGAGTTGATACTGGAGCTGCATGGTGCGGGCTTGTGACTTCGACGCAAAGAGGTCTTCTAAAGTGTTCCAGATCTCTTGTGACGTAGTAGCAGCAACAACGTAAGTTATGAGATTCTCCGAAAGAGAGGCGATGAGAATGGTAATGATAGCTTGATCTTGCTATCTCCAAATAGTGTAGGCTGGGTTTAGTAACTTAGAACTTTCATCAAACATAGAGGGTGCAAGAATGGTGCTATCGATATATTCATACACATTCTGACTATTGAGGTAAGGCATAAGTTGTGCCTTCCAGAATAGATAATTATCACGGTTAAGTTTCATAGCAATGAAATGGGAGGGAGAAGGGAGGAAAATTTTCTGACTATCTCATGGCAGAGCTTTGAATGTGGGTCCTTACATGGCTCTGGATACCATGATAGATGAAGGAGATAAGAACAGAATAAAGCAACTTTTCTTTAATTTCATTCATAAAAATAGTGTGTGATGCAGTGCATATATTTATATACAAATATGGTAGAATATTCTTTCTAACAAACTTGAGACACGTATATAATAGAGAATAATTCTAGACTATTTTATTTCTGGTTGGTTTGTTTTGTTGAGCTATCATCTTCTTTATTTTGGCTAATAATATTTGATCAAATATAATCAAAGTTTTTATATATTTAAACAAAATTGAACTTTTAAAAAAATAATTTAAAATTGAACTTTTAAAAAAATAATTTTTAACGAATGCATTAAGAATAAAAATGCTCAAAGTGGAATTTTCCATTTCGGTTTCACCTGGAAAATTTTGAATTTGACACCAATACATATGAAACACGTACAGGACAGGATGGAATGGCTAAGGGGCTCTGGCAAAAGGGTGATATAATTTCGGAAAGATAGATACTTTCGCTCGTTAAGAGATTGTATAAAAATAAGTTTATAAATTAATCTTATTAAATAATAAATTAAATTATAAAATTATTAAATATAAGCATGTTTACGGGTGCACAGATTGCAACGTGACCATATGAATTGGGTGCAAGTTGTTTATTCTGGCTACTTTGACTCTCGATCGGTTTCCTCAGCTTCTGATTGTAATTCATCAGTACCTATGCTCAGTCGACATTAAAAAGAAAGAATGGCTACATACAATATTAATAATGCATGAATGTTTATTTTGAAAAAACAAAAAAACAAAAAGAATCGTTCTTACAAATCGGTACGCACTGTGCTTTCATTAATAATCCAAATTAAATAATTCAGGAGGATTAATGCCATTTAGAAATTCTAGTGGTCTGCTTTATTCCACCGATCCAATCGCAGTTTTCATTAAAGAAATTTTAATACATCATTTATTGGGCAAGATATATAAATTAAAAATATCAAACAAGTGATCGGCAAATAATTTTCTTATTTCAGAATTCGATTTAATTGTTTTACAATATTTATTGGAATAGGGTGGCGCGGCGCTGTAGTACGTTAATTGGTAGGTAATAGCAGGTTCTCACCCCCTTGTTTAACAAAATATTTTCCTTAATTAACTGCATTTTTCAATAACATACAGTGCTGGCAACGCCAGTACAAACAGTACTACAAAATTGTTATTATAAAGATTAAAGATGTCATCTTTGCATAAAATGGATAAAGATTAATCTTTTTTCTTAAAATCAGATTTTTTTTCTTTTTTCTTTTCATTTACACACTTATTGTAATAGGTCAGTGTTTGGTAGGTAAGCCCGCCCTCTGCTCATATATCTACTTGATTTAATGAAGTGCGCGCTTACTTTAGAAAATAAATACATCTAACCACCCAAAATCAAGAAAATCGCCTTGAAAGTGGTATCAATGACTAAATAATTAAGGAGCCATGTGCACCAAGGCCATCCTATATTTATTGATTTATTAATATCTATTACGAAACAAAAATAAAAATAATCTCATCTCTTATATGTATGAGTAAATATTAATTCATAAACGATACATATAATATCTCTCTAAATAATTGAAATAATAAAACCTAGAGCATTCCATGTGTAAATTAAAATAGAAAGTGAAAATAAATCAATAATTTAACAATTACTTCACGACAAACTTAAAAAATAAATAAAAAAAAGAAGAGAGAGAGAGAATGGAGACAAAAAAGAAACGTGCATGGAACAACTTGCATTTGACGAATCTCAAACAAAATAAAGGTGATCATCATGCAAATCAATCGTGCTAGCACATATACAATAATTTCTTTGTAATTTGGTAATTGTTGGAGGTAGATGCATGTCCCATACGCATCTTTAATAATATTAATCAGATTCAATATCAAGATGAAAGAGACAATTTAAGGACGGTGGCTGCCCACTCAAGAAAATATTTCAGATTAAAGTAAATATATTCATGCATGTACAATACTAATTGGTGCTAACAAATAGTACTTATATCGGTCATGACTCTGCAGGATAATGTAAAAAATGAATTACCGACAACCTGGCTGGGGTAGCTGAGCTGATCACTCCAAAAAAGTAACAAATTATTACTTATGGGATATCGGAAAGTCTTTCAAGTTTTAGAACTCAAAAAATCCTCAAAATCCTCTCACTTTTTTCTAACATGTTGCCAAGTACTGAGTCACATTTTTAAATTAGCTTAAGTAACAGTAGCAGGATCGATCCTGATCTTCATTTCATTTTAATTGAGTACTAGTGTCATTTTTTAGTGTAATTATGAGACACTTTTTCATCATTGTATTTCTGAAAATATTTAGCTAATTAATTGATAAGTGAAAAATGATGAAGACACCATATATTTTAAAATAAATGAATATATATATATATTATCCCTTTCAATTAGTGAAATTGAGAGTTTTGCTTCTCTGAGCACTCATTTAGAAGTTATACCAATTATTATATCAGATTATATATCCATAACCATCAAAAAAATTCATAAAGATGAAGAAAACTCGAGCGAACAATATGGGTTATTGTCGACCGATAAAGCTTATTTTATGCATCTGATCACCTTGGACAAAACAACGACGGGAAACAAATTAATGGAAAGTGGAAAATCAAAATAAACAAAGACATGAAGATGTGGATGATGAATTTTATTAGATAGACAAGCTAACTGCCCAATTACAGGGATTTTTTTTAAAGAAAGTAGCCCAATTGGTCGATTAACAACGTACCACAATTTCGCAAGAAAAACAACGTCGAGTCACAAAACCAGGTACGTAAGATAATTAACTCAAAAGAACAAGATTTAGCAGACCATATTGATGAATGGAAATTACCACAACAACAGTACTACTGATAATTCATGAGGATCTCAATTAATTAGATGATCAATCAAGAAGCTCAATCTTGATCCCACCAATGGAGGCCAGCCCTTTCCCATACCGTGGAACCAAAGTCACCACAATAGAGTCATCATCGTCAGCGTCTAAGTCCTCCAACAAGTCAGAGATTCCTAACCTCAAGACGGTATTCATCTTCTTCCCATGTTTGTGCTTATGCGGCACGTTCACAAAGCTTCCGGCGAACTCCGTCTTGTCTGGCCGAGCAGTAGGCAAGTCGTCCTCATCATTTATAAAAACATCGAACTTCACCGGCGCATCTCTATCAAACTCGATGCCTTCAATCACCAACACTTCCTCCTCGTCTTCCTTTTCTTTCTTGCTCCTTGATTTCCTAGGCCTAGCGACCTCAGTAGTTATCACCTTGTCCAAAACAATCGGGAACTTGACGCTTGGGCCTGTTTGCGCTGCCATGGCTACATCCCCATGATGCCCTAAATGAAAAATTTTCGCCACTTTTTTCTTGAGAGATTTGCGAGTCGGCTTAGAGTTTAGCCAAGGAAGATCAACATCTTGATAAACATAACCCAACTTGGTGGTGTCAAGGCAGTCCTTAACCTTAACACGAACAGCCTGCCCATTTTCATCGTAGAAGAGAAATCCTGCATTCAACCAATCTGGTTCTGTGAAATCAGTTCTTTTTCCTCCCAATGTCTTCCATATGGCCCACACTCGGTCAACATTGGAGTGGTGAGCGAAAAAGATCGGATCTCTAGCGGCCGAGTAGAAGTTTCCCATGTCCTCCAAATTAGGTTGGGTATTGTCACCAGTCCATATGTGGACAGGACCGTGGGGAATGTTCTCTAAAGATCCGGCACCTGGGTCAGGATCATCCCCAGCACGGTAAGCGCTACCGAGAAATAGCTTGGCATTCTTGCCATTGGACACCATTTGGCGGTACATGATGCTGAGATTGCTAGAGAGTTGGTCTTGAGCTGTTGCTGTCTCATCGGTACCGTTGTAGTCAAGGTCCACCAGGGTCGGAGGCTGGTGATTGGCATTGCGTAAAGCATCATAGAGTGTTGACTTGGGGTTGGCATACATGGCTGGCAATTGCATGCCATCAGGGGCGTCCCAGTTCCAAAATGGCAAGGCAAAAGTGGGATCCCCAATCAACTTTCCCAAGATCTTCTCATAAAAGTACAAGTAATAACGATGGAATGGAAAGAAGAGCCAAGAATTGTGTACTTGGAGGTCAAGGTTTGGGAAACCGACTTGCTCGTAGGCCCCATCACAATAGGCGCAATGAACATTAGCCTGTTGTGTAAAATTACGTGGATCGTCAGCCGGAAGGGCTTTCATGAGCTCAATGGCCTTGTTATATTTGGCTATGTACTCCTTGCCAGCCAAATGAGCAGCAGGCCTAACACGCAAGGGGGAGTTCTGCTTAGGCAGCTTAAAATCTAAGATCTTTGTGGTTGGTGGTGGGCAGCAGTTGGTTGGTTTTGCGCCGGCGGGCAAGTCTGCTTTGCCGCACTTTGTTATGTCCGGTGCTGACACCGGAGCTGCCAAGGCAAAAGGATCGTTGGAAAGACCAGCAGCACCATAGAGACCTCCTATGCCAATGAGGACATCTCTCCTGTCGAACTTCCCAGCTTGGTTTTGGTCATTGTTTGATGCTCTGCATGACAGTGCTCCAGGAGCAAGGCGAAGGTTTCGCTTTCCAAATTTTGAAATCTGGGTCTTTTTTGGATAGAAAGAGAAGTTGGGAATGGTGGTGGTGGTGGTGGCAGCGGCCACCGTGGTGGAGGCTGGTTGAGTTGAGAGAGAAGCCATCAGGGGTTGCTTTTGGTGCGAAGTTAATGAGTAAAGGCTTTTGTTTTTATAATCGAACTCCTTAAGACTTTTCTCGATGTGAGCTCATGCCAACCCACACAAAAAAAAAATACTTAATTATCTCAAAATGTTCATTCACGTGTCAGTTTTGGAAGCTGACGATCTTGGTAATTTTGTAATGACGACCACGTGCGGAATTCTATCGGGGAATTAAGCTTTTTGAAATTAAACTTTTGCTAATTAGTGATATAATTAGGATTCTATTTCGGTGCATTAAATTTACTGATAATACTAATTATTACCATTGAAAGAGTACATGAATATTTAGCAACTAGCTAGCTTTAGGATTAGTGATATAATTAGCCGGCGAATATATAAGTTTAATTTGCACGTGAAATTGTGAATGTAATTCCCGGGCCGTAAATTTCATTAAAATAAATGAGTAATCACTATAAAAAAAAAAGACTTTTTGTGACATTAATTTTATCACAAACAATAAAAAAAAATATCGTAAAAATTTATTTCCAACAAATATAATTATTTTGATTGTAATAAATTAATTATTTTTACCTCTTTTTCTTATAATAAATTTAAAATTCTAGAAGCACGTTTGGACGAATACTAATAAATAAGCACTAATAAGTAATAAATAAGTATATGTTGAATGTGTCAATCAATTAACTGATGATGTTGATATTTCCCCAATCCTTCTCATCAAGATAATCTCTAATTGTCACAGTGGTTGCTTGTCAACCTTTTCAAGTTATTTTTTCCTTTGTTTGCCAGCACGAAGTTTGATTTTTTTTTTTTTTATTGGATTTGCTACATTGACCAAACTAATTTGAATTTTCTGTCTAGTTATCTTTATAATGATCCTCGAGCTGCCAATGCAAGACCCACATGATCGGAGCTGAATTAGGATTTGATATTTAAAAGGGTAATTGATAAAATATGTAATATATGTGAATATAAATTTTTATTTATGCATGTTTATATATAAAAACAATAATCATATTTTATAAAATTATATCTAAAAATACATGTTTATAAATCATCTTTTTTTTTTAATTTTTACAATTTGTTAGAGCCCACTACAAAAAAAAAAAAAAAAAACTTAAGATTTCTCTTATAAATTAAACTCGATAATGATCTTTCATGAAATAAAATTCATCTATTATCATTTTTAAAGTAAAATTATTGACAATAATTTCTTAATATAAATTAGCAAATGATATGTAAAAAATTTATATTTCTAATCATCTACATAATTTAGATAATCTAAATATATCTTAAAAATTTAGTTGCATTAGTACATCAAATTAAAGTAAAAAAGATAATTTAAATGTAAATAAAAATTTAGAGTGAGATTAGATAAATATTAAAATTTAGAAAAATAATTTTAATAAAATTTTTAGAGGTTCAAGAATTGGGGGATAAATTTTTTATTTTTTGATAAATTAATGTGAAAATTTTAATTATATAAAAAAAATTATATATATTTATATCTATGTATAATTTTTAAAAATTTGGGGGGGGGGGGAGTTAGCCCCTAGACTAGGGGCAGTTCCGCTCCTGCACATGACTTGTCTAGCGCTCTAGATCGACTCCTATATTTGAATAAAATATTTTCAATATATATATATATAGTATGAATTAATAATACTTTAACACCGACTTTTTAGCCTTTGAATTTGAAAGTTAGATCACGAAGTTTCGTCTCACTTATTACAAGTTGATTAAAATAAAGCAATAATAAGAAGGAACGAGGAAGAAAAGTGCAGCCTAGCTATGCTGCTCATGCGGGACAACTACCATGAAAAACAAAGTCAACAACGTGGCCTCCCCTAGAGTCCTATGATCCCATCCAATAAAAAAGCATGACTTGGCCATCACATTCACATGGGTTTTCCATTTAATTAAGTAAAGTCACCACCCTGGTTTCGGGTGCTATCTATTATTTCTTAATATTATCTTGAAAAGGAGTCTATATGGTGAAATAGAGTGCCCCCCTCACAAGGTGGACAACTGTAAATTTATTATATTTATATGATAAAATATGAAGGGATTTTCGAGGTGTAGGGCGACGAAATTGTCAGAACGTCATTTGGATACATTAAAAATAGAAAAAGAAGAAAAAGAAAATAATAAGCCTAATCCACGGCTACTAATTAACCTAGTGGATTTGGTAGAGCTAATCCGATTTCGTTAATAAAATTAGAAAATGAAATTTAAACACCTCATTTTCCTACCACCATATGCATGTTACGTATTTTGGTCTCAACTGATCAAAGCATAGGGTCACAATGACTCAATCCTTCACGACCTAATTATATTTATGATGGGTTGTTGGAATAGGGAAAGAAAAAGAGAAGTGGTGATTCATTGTTTGACTCAAAAAGCTAGATTTGAGCAAGATCGAGTACCATACATTATTGGCCGCAAATTCCTCGAGAAATAAAAACAAGAAATAAATTAGAAGATTCAAAGAAATCAGGCTCGGTTCATACCAATTAATACCGACGTAACACAGCCACCATTAAAATGAATGTAAAGTAGTACTCCTCTAGAAACCGTAGCCCTTGAAAACCGGCAAAGTTCTCCACGGATTGTTGTTGTACAGTATTGATCAAATACCACGGATCTTTTTTAGTACTGTTCGTCTTTCCACATTGGTGTCATCGTATGGCTTGCAATGGTATTTGGCGTTGATATATGAAAAGACAAATATCAGCTAGCCAGAATTAAGTGCTGTAATACATCTTGAGAGTCGGAGAAAAGAAATTAAGAGGAGATATGAAGATCAATTGAGGAAACGGCTGTCGGCAGGCCGAGGGAGTGGCCGAGACGTAAGCGGTAAGACCCTAGCTTGAAGGAGGCCTTGGACACCATGCATATATATTATTAGCAAGAACTTAATTAAAGAGCTGAGGTTTATATATAGGAAAGCAATACATAAATCCAGTACATTAACATTAATCCTAGGTGTTAAGTTGGAGAGTAGTACATGATATAGATTTAGCAGTACAATCCATGCAGTACACTTGACGACACATCTCCATCGATAGGACTATTAATAATATTTATGTACCAAGTATATGGGAGAGGGGCCCCTGGATATACTGGAATGTGGAACATAATTATATCTATAAACAACAGATCAAAAGTGCAACCTTTCTTAATATGTCTCATTGTCTTGTTTGATTTGTTGTATGTAACGGATGCCTGAAATGTCAAAGATATATAGTCTCAATATTATATTATATTAAATTACGCGTTCTTACGTTGATATGAAGAATACTATATATATATATATATATATGTATGGAAGGGGTATAATCCTCTCTCTTAAGACCAGCATTGACAATGACTTTTATATATATATATATATATACATATATATATATAAATCTTTATATTCATTTTCATATTTGCATAATATATATAAAATTACTTATTTGTAACTATTTAATTTTTAGTTGTAAATAGTCGTTTGATTGCAATTAAATAACCACAAAAACCTATTTTTCTTGTAGTGATATCTCCAATTGGTTTGCATTGGATTATACATTTTCAAAATTTTGCATAACTATAAATAGTGTTTCTTTACATTTGAAAAAAATACTATTTACTCTCCAAACATTATTTTACTGTTTTTTTCTCTCCTACCCCTTTCAAGTTGATTTTGATAGATGAAATTTGTATTTAGTTGATGATACAAATTTTTTTTCAGCACATATTAATACTTAAAATTGATAAAATTGGTCATTTTGATATATGCAATTGGTGATATTTGAATACATGGAATTTGTGTTTTTTAGCACAAATTAAATGATAGAATTTACAGTAAGTGCTAATTGTAAAATAAATAAATAAATAATAATAATTTTAGAAAAAATATAATTAAAAAAATAATATTTTATTATTATCTGATTCAAATATGCATAAATATCCAATGTGAGAATTTTTCTTAATATGCAAAATCAATCTCCGAAAGATATGATTTTACACATAAATGAGAGAAATCAATGTTATTGCTCTAAGGACCTGCAGAATCATAGGTTTGGACTATAGCATGGTCCAATAAGCTAATGAATCCAAGGCCTAACCTCATACCAGCCTGATTTGGTTGGCTCGAACACTTCGGGATGATAGGGCTATCCCCACAAGAGATAAGAGAAACCTTAATGTCCCTAAAGTTTTGAATTTCAAATAACAAGTGGGACAGTAATTGCATATTATCTATAAATAGAAGGAATGAGATTTACGATCTCACACGTTTACTGTGAGGGAAATAAAGTTGCTGATCTTCTAGTGCGGGAAGGTGAAACTGGGACTAGCAAGATATATGGGCATTCTGAAACTGGGACTAGGCCTGATAAAAATGGACTTCCATCTTTAAGATGCTAACAGATTATTCGGTGTTCATAGCTCTGTAAAAATTGGTTCTAGTTATTTATTTGTTTAGATTGGTTGTATAGGTTGTTTTTGTTTTTTTAATGGTCATGATGTTTTAGGGCTGGTTTATTTAAGGATAATTGTTTTTTTTTTTTTACAGTATTCTTCCATCATAATAAATAAGGGTTATCAATAAATTTGAGAATGAGTCGAACATGTACTGATCTTAATTTTTTACCCAAAAAAAAAAAGTATTTATGATAACATCTCAATAATTGGCTCAAGAAATTATATACCCTCCATTGACTTACGGGGGGCATTCTATTGAATCTCCAAGTCTCTTTAATCTTTCATTGTGTGTGAGCATATGTGAGGAGATGTGAAACAAGTCCTTAATAATTCAAGTATGGAATTAACGTATTAATTTTTTATTTTTTATTTTTAAATAATTAACTTGTGAAGTTGAAACCGAGAAGTCTAATCAGTATTTACTCCCTACATTAGAATACGAAAATATAACCAATCAAGAAGAAAATAAAATAAAATAAAATTACGTGCTTGGTCCTGAAGGGGTGTCAAAATTAAGAAGAGTTGGATTTCATCGTTACCATTATTTTATTTTATTTTTTGTCTTTATATTGGAGGATTGTTAATGTTTTGCTTGAGAGTTGTTAAATTATTATTATTACTACTATTAGATACATTGCATGTTTTGGATTGTGGCTATTAATATATATATATATAGTATTTAATTTTAAGGTTTTTAAATATTGTAGAATTTAATTAATAAATTTTATTGTTAAACAATTATTTACTAGTGTTTGATAATTATATATTTAAAATACTTTCAAACACGTTACATTTATTTAGAAATAACATAAAAAGAATAATGTTTTGTACAAGTCTTAAATATATAAATTTTGTAAGAGTCTTTTACAATAAAAGGATGATTTTTCATGTAAATCTTAAATTTTCATTTCTTTAAATATATATGTGTGTGTGTGTGTGTGCGTGTGTGTGTGTGGGTGGGTGTGACGTGGTTTGGCACACTAGCTATAGACTTCCCTTCCTAAAATTCCTCATTTTGCTCGCGCAAAACATAACTACATACTGCTACTGAAAATGCCTCAACTCAGAACGTGGAGCAGTTTTTGGAGGAAAACTGACATGCCAATTTCAAACAATAAAGCTTGTTATTTAGCAATATATGCTGGTAACTTCCCAACTGTCCCATATATATTATGAGAACAACATGGGCCTAGTTGATCAGTTACCTCCATGACTACCACACAGCATTGCTAGTCTCTTTCACACTCCTTAACACGGCCAACTTCTGCCTGTAATGATCTGCCGCATCCCTGGCATGATTATTCCGACATGTTTGACATTCTCTTTGGATGGAACAAAGCTTCTAAATGGTAAATTAGATTCTCTTAAACCATATCTACATTCTCTTTATGCTTAAGCAATAACATCATGATGCTCTAATTTGCAGCAAGAAGTTGGTGAAACGAGTCCAATGCCGTCTTAAGATTCTGAAGAAAAGGAGATGCTCAATTGTGAGGCATTTGCGGGAGGACATTGCTCAGCTTCTCAAGAATGGGCAAGACGAGAGTGCTTTTGCCCGGGTACCCATTAAATTTCCCAACTAAATGTTATATGATTGTGGCATATATAGGAATGAAAGTCATGTCATTAATTGCTTCATCTTATTCTAATTCTCTGTCACAAATAACTTGTGTTTGAATTTTCAGGTTGAACAACTTTTTAAGGACGAGAGCTTAGTGGCTGCATATGATCTTTTGGAACACTTCTGTGGATTCATCATCACCCACTTCCCCTACATTCGCAGGCACAAGTATGAAAATTACTTTAACCATATATTCTATGTAATGTTAAGGTTTTTTCATCTTATGGAAATATATAATTAAAAGCATCGACCATGCATTTTTTTTTTTCATGTATTTTCTAGGGATTGTCCTAAAGATGTTAAGGAAGCGGTTTCAACTTTGGTATTTGCCGCCGCATGGTTTGGGGATCTGCCCGAACTACAAACAATTCGGAAGTTGTTTGGAGAGCGTTATGGACACATATTCACAAAGCCTTCTGTAGACTTGCCCCAACTCTGCATAAGCTCCATTCCACATGAAGTGAAACTAAGATTGATAAATGAAATAGCTACCGAGTATAGCCTCCATCTGGGGCAACTCGGGTATGCTAATAATCAGAAAGTACAACATGTCATGCAGGTATATCTGTCCGTGCCACAACAACTATGATACTATCTCTCATCATAAAAGTAATTTCATAAACTGACGGTAGTTTTATCAAGTCACCTTAATTTATGAAATTATTTTTGTATAATAGCTAGAGTATTTATATTTGTTAAGTCTTATCACACAAACCCTGAAATGAGTCATTCAATTGCAGTTGTCAGGGAAACACGATTGCGAATGGGAAGGATTTGGTTTTGAGGGAGAGACTGGAGAGATGGAGGTCAATGATAACACCTCAAGTGGAGTCCATGCGTTAGTTTCATATGCTAACGATATTGTCCCAACAGATGCATCTTCCATTAAAAATCCTGAATATTTATATGAACCTAAACTTTTCCCAAGTAATGTATCTTGCCAGAGTAGTGTTGAAAGTTTCATTTCAGAATCGCTTTCTGCAGATTCTTTTGATAACAGGGTAAAAACAGGACAAACATCTACATCATCCGAGATTTCGTTTCTGTTTCACAGAAGTATTGTTTACCTGGATGAAATTCAGGAGTTTCAGTTTGGTGCACAAGATGATATTGGCGAGGACAAAAGAATATTTATGTTCCTCCCACGTAAAGGCAATAACGCTGAATCTGTCACTCAAATACCTGAAACACAGCAGAAGAGAGCATGCCAAGAGGACCATTTCAAAAGGGTGAAAACAAGTTGGAAATGGTGGAAAAAGAGATCTGATTTTAAGAAGAGTCATTCAGACCAACTTTCTTATGGTTCAAAGTGCAATTTTTCAAGTAAAAAGTGTATGTATCATCGATTCTTTCAGCAGGATAAGCAGTGGAGAAAGATGGCAGCCCAAGAAGGCAGAAGCTCTTCATACAAATTTCATGAGAAGAGCTTCTTGTCTCACCAGCAACTGGAAGTAGTGCATGGGAAATGCATGACAATCTCCCCTGAAAGACCAAAGAGAAGCACTTCATCTGGTAGCCATGTGCACCCTAAGCTACCAGACTATGACGAATTGGAAGCCAAATTCAGGGCTCTCAAACAAGACTATCTGCAAACAACTTCCGCAATTACTTCTGGTTTAAACATTGCATTGGCCTAGCTTTCACTAAATGCTAAAACACTGCAACTAGTCTTCATTTCTGTTTTTCTTTTGTTTCCTTTTTTGTTCTCTCAAGTTCTTATGCAATGTACGTTCAAAGATGCTTCATGAAACATTTTTTGTTTTTATGTAGAAAGTTGTCTTTTCATTGTAAAATCCAATTGAAGGTGATCAACTGTTTGTCTAGTAATGACTGGTTTGAAAAAAATTACAAACTCAACCTTATCAATTGGCAACGCAGTGTTAATCAAAGCATGGTGTAAAGAATTTTCAAGGAAATGTGTCACTTCTTATTTAGTGGAATGAAAGTGAGATAATAGTATGATGTATGTATATATTTTTTTTAAACATCAAGTTGGATTGATATAGGCATTGATTGATAGGGTGATTATTGTCGGAGAATTATAGATTTGTACTTAGAACTTCAGAATAAATACACGATTGCCTTGCAAGGCAGCTAACTCTTTAACAAACAATAAAGCCTTTTTGTTTGTTTTTTTTTTTGACAAGTTAAGCATTGCATGAATAAATTAAGTAATTACAATAATACAAGATTCAGTAGAGTGAAAGTTCTCAACAATCATCACAAAAAAAGAAAAATCAACTCTAAAATTGAGAACAACAAAGCAGGTTATATAGCCAAAAAACTGGTTCCAATCCATTCCCACTAAAGGAAGCCACTTAAAAGTAATTTTAACATAGTCTAATAAACAAACTATAAATCTAGGACTAAAAGACACAACTAAGAAAGGTGTGCTACGACTAAAAGACTATCACGATCAAACCATCTTGATAATTAGTTAGGGAAAACAGGAATATAAGAGAATAGCAACCCAAAGATGACTCGATGGACCATCACTAAGGAACAAATGAGCCTGCAGGTTTGAAAGATTTGAAGTCATTGGCCTCGAAAGTGCCGCGCACGTCAGCCCGTGAGAAACACGCGCATTGTAAGCCACACGTGAGCCACATATGCCACTACTTTAAAATTTTTTCTTCGATTGTCCAATAAATTGGTGGCTAGAGAGTTTGTAAGCAAGGCGCGTGGTGGTCTTTGGAGGCTAGTAGGCAATAAATTGGTGAATATTTGTGCTACAAATGGAAAACAACATAAAAATTGAAGGAAAAAAAAACATTATGGACAAGTCCGATGGTGGCCGCACAGGAGGAGGGAGGGAGGAAGCTCCAACCCCCTTCTAGGTGGAAAGAATGGGAGTGTGAGGAGAGGCCCATCTAGATAAGAAGGGCCCAGGCTCGAGCTAGAATACTTATGGACTTTAGTCATATGAATCGGGTCGACCAAGTAACGGATACCCAACCTAGAAGGGGTACAACAAAAAGCACCTCTAAAATAAAGGAATGGAAACAGCGTCTGACACAACATTTAATAAAAGATCAGGCAAACATCACGCCACATTAAATGCAAGACGAAAATCCTGGTCACACGGTGACAAAAAGTAAATGACCAATGCGGCTTGAATAAGTTGAAATCCGCTTCCTAACCCTTCTCGGCGACACTGCCCAAGGTAAACCTACCTGCCTTGACACCACCTACGGAATGATAATCGAATAGGTAGACAAGAAATTCTCATCATTCCTTATCAGGAAGCTAGACTCGGACGATCCTATAAATAGCACCACACTTTTCAGAATTACGATTACGTCTTCTCATATATTGCTATTGTCTATTTTTCACTATCACCTTTATCCTCGACTAACTTTATTATTGAAGCAGTCTGGTCTCGTTTGGATTTGGAGATGAGATGAGTTAAGATGAATTTAGTTTATTTTTTAATATTATTATTATTTTAGAATTTGAAAAAAGTATATTGAGATTTAAGAAAAATGTATTGAAATTTGAAAAATGTGTGTTGAGATTTGAAAAAAGTATATAGAAATTTGTGTTTTGTATAAAAAATTATAAAAATATAATAATGAAATGAAAATAAGTTGAGATAAGATTAACTCACTTCTGAATTCAAACAAGACCTCAATTGAGAAATGAGGGAGCTTGGTTCTCAAGCTGCTCCGGGTAGTAGTGGTGTTGCCATTCTTCTGGTTTTGTTTGAGAATCGAGACAGTGAGAGTGATGGCGAAGATGGTGCGGCTGAGGAGAACAATAAGCGAGATGTACGAGAACAAACTGGCCATGAAACTTGAAAGCCCATGTACAAGACATAGCTTTCTTGCAAATTTTGTAGAGAGAGAGAGAGAGAGAGACTGAGACTGAGCTCTATGGCAGAACATGGCGATAGTATCGTAAACAATAATCTTTCATTAACTGCATGTATCTAGAAGTTTTATTATTTACAAGTAGAATATACAAACATATTATTTATTATGAATTTAAATACAGGCATTTTTATGTTAGTTGATGTACTGTGTTACTGTTTTATGTTAGTCGGTCATGTGGCAGAAAACTGTTACGACCGACAGTGATATAAATTTGAAATTAAATGTGATCCGAAGTCCGTGTATATCACTGATAGATCAGACTTGCACAATTGTAGCCGGCGGGTGAAATCACTACTTCTAGAAAGTTACAATAATGCTACATACGTGATCATGAAAGGTATAAACATCACGTAAATATTTTAAAAATAATAAAATTTATTATTAAAAAATCAATTTTTTTTTCATATAAAATTTATAGTTATTTATTTTTTAAAAATATTTACATGATATTTATACATTTTATAACTATAGATATAATTTTTCAAAAAACTTAACTCTATGGATATAAAGTTAGAGTTCAAATTCCACATATATACTCTAAAATGATGTAAAATTATCGCTCATTCTAAATATTTATAAAGAGATAGAACTAATTTTTGTATATTATATTCTTAATAAATATTTTATAAAGATAATTATATTCTCATAATATTTATAAAATATTTGTTAAGAATCTAATATAAATTCACAAATTGATATAATTTGTTACGATATGTCAAATTATAAAATTGTTTTTATTATAAAATAAATCTAATAAATTAGATGTGATTATATTAATTCATAAATTTACTTTTATTATGTAATCTATTTCTACATATAATTTTTCTATTTGAATTAACAATTTTCCTTTTACAAAAAGAAAAATTATACTCGTCATTTTTTTTAATTTTTTATAAATACATAATGATAAGTAGAATAATTTTTTTTAATT
Source organism: Platycarya strobilacea (assembly GCA_036898215.1). Classification (NCBI taxonomy): domain Eukaryota; kingdom Viridiplantae; phylum Streptophyta; class Magnoliopsida; order Fagales; family Juglandaceae; genus Platycarya; species Platycarya strobilacea. Next base: position 7,601,755 of record CM072547.1, read on the forward strand.
TAACATGAGTAAAAATATTAATATAGTGTATAATATAAAAATAATGAATATAAGGACTCTTAACAAAACGTCCTTTCCACCGAGTTTTTGAATCAAAATAAAACACTACTCCAATTTATAAAATACTTTCGATAAAATTTATTGATTGAGATTTTTTTTTATCTCAATAGTTAATGAAGTATTTTTTAGTGAATTTATAATTTTTAGTTTTTTATTTTTTGAAAATATTTAAGAAAAATATTAAAAATTTATATTATTAGTCATTAAAAAAACACAATTTTACTAATAACTATTTTCTCAATTATGATGTAAAAATAAATAAATAAAATTTTAAGATTTAATAAATTTAATTTTAAAGTTCTTCACAAGCATTTTCCTTTTCAAAATGACATTATTTGGTCAATGAAGCTGGCACGAATATTGATGGAAGGAAGAGAGTGCAAAATACGTGGCAGAGCAAGAAAGTGCAACACTAGGTAAATGAGGACTCTCTTTCTCAACACCATCATTGTCGTTTCGAAATATTGTGCAGCCTACAGTTCTACTTCTCCCTCGGCCTCGGGTAAAGTAACCCGCAGATATCGCGTGCATTTATTTATTTTATATGTGTGTATATATGATAACAATTTTTTGTTTTTTTCTATTTTTCATGCAGTTTGGATTTCCTTAAGCTTTTATAATAAACCTTTTTGATCCTTTTCTGGGATTCTTTGTGAGTTGAGAGAGAGACAGAGACAGAGAGACATTACACTATTTCTGGGTCGCAAGTCATGGCTTTCACGCTGTTACTTGTCGTGGTGTTCGTGTTGGATCTGATAGCTTTTGCTCTTGCTGTTGCTGCCGAGCAAAGAAGGACCAAAGTTAGTTCTTCGTTTTCCTTAAGAATCTGTTTGTTTTCATTATCTGTGACCCTTTCTTCTATGACGTTTATGTGATTTTTGGTTAAAGGCTTGAAGGCGTAGTCTTGGAATTTGGGTGTACTAAGTGGGAAAAAAAGGGATCTTTCTGCGTTCGAATTGTGATTTCTTGTGTCTTGTCTTGGTGTCGGGGATGGATATCCACTTTCCAGCACCTGGAATGGATATTTCATCGACTCTCTGTTTTGTTGTTTCTGCAGACCAGTGATCTTTTTCCTCTCCTTTTGTCCTCTTTTGAGAGGGGTTTGGTAGTTGTTTGATACATAATCAAATCAGTTTGCGAACCCTAAAATGAAACTTCAGAGTGCGTTCTTTAAAATGGAGTATTCCTCCTGCTCACTGTGTGCAATTAGAAAACAGGGTAGATTTTCTGAACTCTTGAATGAGATGGTCCTAATTCTGATGTCCTTTCCTCTTGACAGGCCCGGTTAACAAAAGATCCAAACTACAGTTATTGTGTGTATGATTCTGACATCGCAACTGGCTTAGGTGTTGGATCATTCCTGTTCCTAATGGCTAGTCAAGTCCTGATTGTGGTGGCAAGTCGTTGCTTGTGCTGCGGGAAAGCTTTGAGACCAAGTGGTTCTAGAGCATGGGCAATTTGCTTATTCATTACCTGCTGGTATGTGCTTAATAACAACAGTCATATTAAAGGATTTGGTCATTCTCGCCGACATGACTTCATTTGGGTGATCAAAATCAACCCTGGCTTGAGAAGTGAGCTATTTATTGCCCTTTAACCATGGCGCTTGAGTCAAGTGGCAAAGGGCAGGGTTAGGGTAGGTCTTGTGTTAGATCTTACCCAACAGAATTTTTTATTTATATATTTTTTTAACTTATCAAAAAATATTATATATTTTTATTAGCACCAGGTGTCCAGAAGAGCGTTCCTACTAATCCTATAGGGGGTACACAGGCTATCAACAAGGAATTTTTTTACAAGAGCACCTCCTCCTTGAGATGAGATTGTTTACATTCAAGGAGATTTGAACTTTAGATCAGCATACTCTCACAGCCCAAGGCCTTTACCACTTGAGCTAACTCCTCGGAGTTCTTACCCAACAGAAAAATAGGGATGTTTTTCTTTGTAATGGTCTCAAAGTCGAGACTGACTTGAGTATAACATTTCAGGGTGATGTTTGTTATTGCTGAAGCATGCTTGCTGGCTGGTTCTGTGCGTAATGCCTACCACACCCAATACATGACTCGATTGACAAGTAATCCTCCTTCCTGTGAGATGCTAAGAAAAGGAGTTTTTGGGGCCGGGGCTGCTTTCGTGGTCTTAACAGGTATATTCTCCCAGCTTTATTATGTTAGCTATTCCAAGGCAAACCGTGTTACATCTACCTATGCAAGGGACACTGGTGTGAGGATGGAGAAACTATAAACTATAGTTTCTCTCTTGGAGAGAGAGAGAGAGACCTGTGATATTCTAGTATGTAATTTTGATCAGTTGATTGGGTTTCATGTCAACTCATCATGTTCCTCTCTTTGAGTGTTTGATCTGCATGTAATTGGATACCCACGTCTGTATTGTGATCTGGAATAGAACAAATCTATTAGCAAATCTGTTTATTGACATACCAAACATAAATTTATTTGCAATTCTGCTATTTAAGTTTGTAAATAGCAGAATGCTTTTGTTGAAATTTGTAAGTTTTAAATTTTGGCCACCTGTTGTTTTAATGCCAGCCTTGGCTTTTTTTTCTTTTCCCTGTTTCCGTAGTTTTTATTTTATTTTTCTTCCAAATACTCGAGCCTTGTTTATTGTATTCTCATTTGCTCATCAAGTTTTCTGCCCAAATGAAGCAAATGGTTGTTTCAACGTACATGGGCAACAAAAACATTGAAAAGCGCCTTGGACCAAGCTCTTATAACCTGTGGAAATTGAGAACTTCTCTACAAGAGGCCACGCATATATAGGCCAGAATAATAGCAAAACATTGCATGTGCGGTAATGGAGCATGCAGGATGGTGGTTGCAACGTCAAGCTGCCAGTTTAAACCCCGAGAAACATTAAAATCTTACTCATAAACATCGGTCACCAGTACTTTTTCAATTGTCATAGCCTTGACTTTCCACGAGAAATCAAGATAATGACTAACTCTTTATTTTTTTCTTTATTTCGTTTTTTTTTTCTTCTCAAAATTTGAAAGGAAGATATATCTGCAGGTTTTAACCCAAATGTGCCCTTTTAAAAAAGAAAAATCATACTTGTAAAGAATTTTGTGTAAGAATTGTGTAAGAAATGAGTTGTAGTTTGTCTCTAATTGTATTTTGCGTTTTAACCTTCTTCTTTTTCAGTTTCGCTTGTGTTGGGTAAATTGTTATTTTCATTTTTTCCTTATTTAATTTCTTTAATCGTAGTTGATCGTGAAATTGGAAACTTTCTTGTTTAATTTTTGTGCGAAATTTTTTGTATGTAGCAGAATCCTTAATTTTAAAAATATATGCATATTATATTTTCAAATGTGTGTATATTATATGCATAGAATATACATATGTGAAAAATAAAAATAAAAAACCCTCAAAAAAACTGACCTACTAAACAAATCAAATGCATTCATTGAATTTTCAAGCCGGTGTGTAGAACAAATTTAATAAAGTGTTCGCATGACATAATTAAATTTGGATAATAATTTTTAAAATTTGAATTTTATAAATTAAATTTTACAATTTAAGTGAGTGAATAGTGTGTTTTTTATGCTTGCTTGATAATAGAATAACGCTTGTAATAATATTATATGCAAGTGGTAAATTATTAGATCAATTGAAAAGCGGTCGCATGTTATAACCTAGCTAGCTAGCAAGATGGGTCAGTTATTGCATAGCTTAATTATTAGCAATCGTGTAGGGATTCCTTTCAACGCTATTGGGTGGGTTAATTTGGACCCTTTCTTATAAATTAAAAGCTGAATTTGTGCAGCAGATTCCTTCATATAATGGGGCTCAACCATTGAACCGTAGGACAATATAATATCATAGAGGAACAATCGTTTTAACTGTACGTGGTCACCACCATGCATCAGCACATGATGCTGATCATTTAAGAGTACTAGAAGGAGAGGATGCATGGGAAATGACCACCTTGGAAAGAGATTTTAGTCCTAAAGTAAGAGCTTAATTAATATATATATATATATATATATCATGAAGCCGTAAATTAAACTACAATATGATTCCTGATGAAAATAAAAAATAATATCTAAAGAACTACTTTACAACCAAAATGAGGAAAGAATTATTCTCGTGAATAAGTGGTCAAGAAGCATGAGCGCCAAACAAATCCAATTAATTAGTAAATAATATCAATATTGAAATTAATCCAAATATACATATCCACAGGAATCTTCCATCACATTGTGTCTGATCAGCCCTGCTGGAGTGGAGATCATCTAAAGCATCCAAAATTCTATCGACATCTATAGACTATGGTTAAGAACAAAACTAAGCTCCTAACAACATATATCATGCCACTATTCCATCAAATTAAAGAGAAGATAAAGAGAGATCAGGGACATCATGTACTTACTGATCATAGACCTGCACCTTAGCCTGAAGCTGAAACTAAAAAAGACAGCTTCAAACAGTCCACATCTCTCTCTATTGCGCTTACAGATTGATCAAATACCATAAAGATGTACGGTCACCTGAAAAAGAAGATCACCAAAGAGACCGGCGACAGTGTGATCAAAGAAGTGCCTTTCTTTTAACGAACATATATATAAACACCGGCCAGTGGATTCCGAATCACACTTTTTTATGGTTTGATTTCAAAATCATCCCATTGCAGATTGATATCGGTGGAGGCAAAGGAATCAATATCATCCCAAGTCCAGTAAGTCGAAATGTCCATTCCACTTGACGTTGTTGTAGGTACCTGCCATGGCTGAGTGGCAGTGCTGCTTGGGTTGGCCATGATATTGGTAATGGACGTTGGCTCCCCCATGGTTTTGAACTCTTGATCGGTGTGATTATCATGATGATAAACATCTAAGGACTGGAAAGAGGTTGGGATTGGAGATGGGTTTGTGTTAAAAGAGGTTGATGAGCTTGAGAAGGGAAAGTTTAGCTTTTGGTGATCTAGAGGAAGATGTGGATCAGCTGAACCCAAACAGACGTTGTTGGCGCTGAGATTGAGATTTTTGCTGTCCAAACTCTTTTGCGGCAGCGCAGATGGTGGAAGAAGCAACGCCTGGTAGAGGATATCAGACATGCATTTCTGATCACCTAGTGAAAGAGGATGATTGTGCCTTTGCTGCTGATCTTGAATAGCCATGTTCGCCGTCTTGAGCTTATTATCGACATCGCTATTGGTGGTGATGGTGGTGGCCGCTGCACTAGCGCTGGTGCTGGTGCTGGTGCTGGTGCTGACAGAGGTAGAAGTGTTTGATTTTCTTAGCCTCTTATTCTTGCGGCCGCCACCGACAGGAACGTTGCGTAGAGTTCCACCCTTAGTCCAGTGCCTTTTACAAGCTCTGCAGAAATGCCGAGGCTGGGACTTGTTATAGTTGTTGTAGTAACAAAACTTGGTGTTCGATGAATCACACCTCGGACACTTTAATGGCTCCGACTGTTGCTGCTGATTAATTTGTTGCTGTTGCCGTCTCATGATCGGAGGAGTTTTTGGCAACTCCAAAGTTGTTTGATCCTGCAACAAGGCTTGGCTCCAATCAAGCCCATCTCCAGAAACCTGCTTAGAACTCAAACCCATCTCTGAAAACGCCCAAAATTAACAACGGATCGAAAAGATATCTTCAAATCGAGGGATTTCCGGACGGGAAATTAGTTCTAGCCTTTGGATCGAGGAGCGAGAAGAGAAAACAATATGAAAAAGAGCAAGAGGATGAGATTAATGTTGCCTATAAACCAAACAGTGCGTTTCTCTAGAGAAATTGGTGAGCCGACAGTATTGTTAGAAGCAAGGAAATGGTAATTATAAGGAAGATGGTGAGAAGCGAGCATGTCTTCGCGAGTCTATATATCAAAGCGATTATGATCTAAAACAGCTAGAAACCTAGCGATCTATATATGACTCTTAATAATCGTTACCAAAGGATCAGCAATAATTATAAGATGAATAAAAGACGATCAAAAATTACTCGAGCTTTGGAAGGACCAAAAGAGTTTTGATTGATATATGTGGGGTGCAGTAGTCTAGTAGTGCTGGTGGCAACCCTATATACTTAAATATGCAGAACTTTGGTGACAAAACTAGAACTACCAACACAATTTTATAGCAAGAAGACTTTGTGGGGGAGGAAATAAGGGAGGGGAGAGACAGAGATGAGTTTCTTAGCCCCGAAGGTGTAAATGTCATGGGTTGGTGACAAGTGGGCGGACCTAGACCGTCGATAGTGGACTTGATCGCTTGGGTTGTAAAAAGAACGGACGTAGATTGCATGCTGTAAATTAATAATCGTACCTGATGATTGTATATAATTGACTTAACCATGAATGCATATATATATATATATATATATATAATTAAAGTTGGCACGATGGAATAAGAAGTACACTATGGTCTATGCACTCATCTTCTGCTGGCCCATGATGAATTATTAATTTCTTCTAGCTAGGTTGTTTAGATGAAAAAAATCGGACCCTGCTTAGTTTTGTATGGTTAAAAACAGTAGGCATCACATGGGTTCTGGGTGGGATACCACAATAGATCATGTGGTGACGATCCTCTATATATATATATATATATATATATATGGCCCCATCACATGATTACGGCGGAATTTAGATTCATAATTTATCTTAATTTATTTTTATGTCATTATTATATATTTTTAATTTCTTATACAAAATATAAATTTTTATAAACTTTTTTTTAAATTTCAATATATATTTTTCAAATTTTAATTTAATTTTTTTAAATTTTAAAATAATAATAATATTAAAAACTCATCTCAATTAAATTCAGATAGAGATTATATGTTACAGACAACCTTGGGTACTGTGTTTCATGCACGTGTTATTCGCACGAGTGAGCATTATTAATAAGAAAATCAGTCAATATTGGATATGGGTACTCTAATTTGTTATTCTGATCTTTTGGTTGGTGGGTGTTGGATTTGGTAATAATTATGGTATGTTTTAGTATAAGTAGAGATTTATTAATAGAATTGATACCGTATTTTTCTTACAAAAATAAAAAAATAAATCAATTATAGTTATTGTTTCACTAAGACATGAATCATGGTTTGATTACTTGCTTAGTCTTTAATTATATTTCTTGTGGCCGGTTGGTCTACATTCTATGCTTGATGATCTTATTGGTCAGCTAGCTAGCTTAGGTTAATTAAATTCCAATTGCGTCAGATAATGTCTAAGATATTCCTTAAAACCCATCATTATAATTTACGAAATACTAATTGATCATAGCTCTACACATCGAAGAAGATGGAAATCGAAGGCCACGTACGACAATTAATTAGGACCACGAGTGCCACATGCATATTATTAAGCAACGGTCGAAGTAACGTACGTAAGCTTAATCTTAAACAAATTCTTTAGCAAAAAAAAATATATATATATTAATATAAAGATATTGCTGATCAGGCGGGATGTGAATGGAAATCAAACTTGGTCGGTTGGTTAGGTAAAGTTTCTTGTATGGTCGTTTTCGATCTGCATCGATCAAAAGGACAAAACAGAATGTCTGTCACTTCGTTCTTTTTTTCTTCGTTTCTTTAATTTTTCGTTCAGAAATTTTGTAGTTTTATTATTAGAAGGATAGTGATACACTTATAATTTAGTTAGAGAGATGCTGGGATCAGTCCCCCTCTCAAAAAATAGCCAGTGTCGATACTGTATTGGAAATGTTACTGTTTATATTATCGAAATCGTCTTCTTTTAATAAATTTACTCTTGCAACGGTAATTCTACGTGATCTCTCATCTTTTTTACACAGTCTTAAATTTAAAATTGACCCATTTTAATTGATCCGACCAATTCTTAGAAATTTCCATTTAGTTATTATTTTTTTATTATCTTACATGTATTTATTTTTTATTATTGTTTTAAGTATTTTTATTATTCTGAATCATTAAGAAAGAATTTTAAAAATATACAATTCTATTAATAATAATAATCACTTTTTTAATTATTAAATAAAAATATTAAAAATTAAAATCCTGACATGTGCCCAATATTATCCCAATTCACGTAATGATGACTTTTTTTTTTTAACCATAATTGTGGTGATCTAAATAGTCCTCAACGTAAAATCTACCAGCATACTATTAGGATATTATATTAGTTTCATTAATTTTTTTAAAATTTGGTGAAAAATATTTATTTAATAAAAAATTAATATTTTTATATTCATAATCTCACATTGAATTCATTAAAATAATAATATAATATACAATTTACAAAACCAACAAACATATTAAAATTTAATAAAAAATTATTTTAATAAGTAAATAATAAACTTTTATATTTAAAAAATAAAATGAAGTTATTGTAACTCAAAACTTCTCATAATTTCTTTTAATAGATTTAATACATAAATATTTTAAATAAATATATCAAATTTACATTTATGTTTATATTTATTTTTTATTGAGTCAATATCAATTCTCTTATCATATCCGAATTCCTGACGTTAGAGTAATTTGAACAAAGAGAAATGTTAAAGTCACTCTCTAAAGTCACACCTCAATAATTTATTAATTTTTTATTAATTTTTTTAACTTAATAATTAAATAAGTATTTTTTAATGATTTGATGATTTTAAAAAATAATAATAATATAAAAACTGTTAAAAAGATTTATAAAAAAACCAAAAAAAAAAAATAGAGTTTAAATTCGGGATCTAGTGACTCTAGAACAAATGCATGCATAGGTTAAAGGTGATCGAGATCGATATGTCTTTGATTACAAAATGGATGTTGAAGTGCCATGCATCATTGAGGGCGGCGCTCAAAATTCATGCATTGCATGTCGATGGCAGCGCCGTGCTTGTGAGCTGAGTCACACGCCCATGACCGTGATCATGATGGTGGGCCCCTAGAGATTATCAATGGAATCACGTCAACAACTCGGACAAATCATATCCAACAAAAATGACACAATTTTTTTTTTTTTTTTTAAAATGAAAGGTGGGGGGAAACGAACTTATACTTAATATAATATATATAAAATTAAAATAATTTTTATCATAAAATAAATTTAACATATCATATAAAATTAATCATGTAAATTTATAAACTTTTTCTTTAGAACTCTAGCACTCCTCAATTTCTAATTCATTTGACTGAGCAGACAAAGATTATTAATTCAGAATTTAAACATGAACTAATTGCTTATTGGCGTGCCAATGTTTGGTGGCCGCCACAAGAAGCAGCCTGCAGCCTCCTTAGTTAATTAATATAATTCGTTTTTAATTTATTAGGGATTGATATTTCAATGTGAGTAATTGGCAAGGATCTAGAAATTATCGCCCGTGTCACTGCATGATGGGGCAATGGTGCCCCCCCTTCTCCTCCGGCACCATCACTTGTGTCATTGATGGGTCAAGGGAATGTCATCTCAAGTCTTATATATGAATTTTTTTTTTTAAACAAAAAACAAAAAAAAAAATCATAAATATTCGATCTGTTTTGGAGATCCGCTAATCATGAAAGTGGAAATTAAATCAAATTTTGACAACTGGCTGTTTAAGTCTTAACTGCTCACAGAACATGAAAAATGAAACTCTTGTTTTCATGTTTGATTCGAAGTGCAATTGCTAATTAATCCCTAATGCCCGAGTCAGAAAATTAAAAATTAAAAAAAAACATTTAAAAGAGGTAATGATAAAACATGGGATCAAAACTACGTGCCAAAGGTAGAGCCAATTAATGCAGCGTGACACATCAAAATGTGACGACACTTGAGCAGAACTCTTGACGCTATCAAACACCTCATGTGATATCTATGGATAATGATGCACATATGAATATGATGGCTCGGTCTGCCAGCATTCATTGTTCCATTATATATTTATATATATATATATATATATATTTATAGACCGTACGGTACCTCTTATATCTGTTGGTTTCTTTCGTCATATTGATCACAAATATCTGAGAAAATTACCATGCATCTCCTCAAAGTCTTGATCGACTCTTTGCTGCAGAAAACGTCGTACACGAACTGAGAAATTGAGATGGTAGGAGATTCCATTCACATGATAATTTCTTGACTAGTTAAATCATGAATGCCAATTACCTTCAATCCCCATTTACTCTAAAATTTTATAAGGTATAATCACTTTTACATATTTTATATTCATTTTATTAGTGTGATTGATTAAAATAATTATTTTATATTAAAAAAATACAGTCAATCACATTAATAAATTATACAAAAAATATATATATACATAAAATTTTCGTTAACTCTAACCCGCGTCCTAGCTGTCCATTCAGCTTGAGTAGCATATATATGACTGTGACGAGGTTCCATATGTAGGAAAATACGTACCCAGGAGCTAGCCTTACAATCAGGTACTGCTAGCTGGGCCTTAATGATATCATTAAACTTACAAATTTATTTCGTTGAAAGCTTAATGTTACCCAACAATCGACTTCCTACCCATAACCCATTAAGTTCAATGTTTAAGGTGGCAAGTACTGGGCATGGATCAAAGAGCATCCCTGAAAAAGTTGCTAGAAATTAAAATTCCTGCAAAGCCATGCAGACCTCCCAACGAAAGTACTACCGCATGCATGCATTCAGTGCCTGTGAGAACTACGGATTTGACCCCTACTGTTCCTTTTTGCTGCTTTTTTTTTTTTTTTTTTAATCTTTACAAGGACAGATTAATTTAAATTCCTGCTCTCTTTTATCACATAATTTTTCAGCAGTTTGACACGTAAATCGAACCAGAAGGACAAAATCATAAAAAAAAAAAAAGTTTTTCCTGGTTTCACTCACCTACAGTCCTTCGTACTGTTGTTTCAGTGATGAAACAGGTGCATGGACTGTTGACAAGTGCAAAACCAGTCATCCATCGAATACATACATATATATATATATATAAAATAAACCAATGTCTCGTTGATATATAACCATCAGATCAGATCCTTCCTTCCACTTGGGGTATAAATCGTGGTGGTAGGTCCACGCATGATTCGACATTCTATGTCTATAGCGGCAGACGGAGTAACGAGGAAGTAAGGAATATATATAGGTTTAATTATTTATATATATATATATGTCATATATAGATAAACTATAGGTGTGATTAGTCAATTAGCTGCATGCATGTCTGGCAAAAAGAGATAAGTCAGAAGAGTAACGCAGAAAGTTACAAAAAAATGGATTCTAATTCATAAGAGTAATAATAATTCTAAAAACATAGTGTCAAAGTAGGCTTTGATACCTTTGCCACCATACAGATATCCAACAAAATGGGTCTGCGTCACGCCAGAAGTGGGTCTTCTTTGGCTGTTGGCTTGGCACGGCATGCCGCCCCCCTATATCTGTCCATTCTAAAACTTTTTTTTTTTTTGGGGAGTCCATTCTAAACGTTAATCATCGAGGAGTTGTCTGCGATTTTTGACACGCTCGTTGTTTTATAATTCATAACATCCCATGATAAAGCCATATTTCATACCTGAAATTCGTATATATAAGCTTTACTTAAAGGCAATACCAGGATGCAATGTAGTACTTGAACAATAGGATTAATTATAATTAAATCATTTAGACCCGTTTGTATTCAAAGACAAAACAAACTCGTCTAAACTCATCTCAAACTCATCATTACATTTTTTATATTTTCATATAAAATACAAATTTTAATATAATTTTTTCAAATCTTAATACAATTTTTTCAATTCTTAAGTCAATTTTTTAAAATTTTAAAACAATAATAATATTAAAAAATAAAATCAATTTAACTCATCTCATCTCGTTTCCAAATCCAAACTAGACCTTAATCTAATATTTTCTACTTTTATTTTCTTTCTTTTGGTAGCTAGCTGGTATTGCTTAATGGAGAAGTTGTTAGCTAAAAACAGTAGTAGCAAAGTCGGTGATAGATGATGACGACGATTCACTTTTGAATCTGCAATCTTTTATTTCACTTTTTGGCTTTGGACGTTTTTCCCTGAAAAAGAAGGTGAATGAACCCACGAATTGGCATATTACAGATCGAGGTCCAACTCAACACATTTTCCTCTTGTTGAAGAAAGAAAAAAGAAAAAGGAATTACGAAGAAATAATCCAGTCTCGGGGCACAAAGCTGCCAAAGTGGAGTTGGCATTTTTTGAATGTGACCAATGAATGGCAAGTCTTGATCTTTAATCTCTCCCCAATTAAATATTACATAATGGTTTAAAAAGAAATAAACCACCACTCAGAAGTAGCCATAGTTTTCTTCCTGGATGTCTTCAGTTGTGTCTCGATGCACCGAGTACAACCAGGAACTGCAAATAATATAAATAAAAAACAAAAAAAAAAATGGGATCAAGACCATTCTAAATCCACCATCCGATATTATTGTTAGATCGAAGATTGTTCACTATTAAAGAATTACGAACAACGTGTCAGACTAATAGTTTGTTACAAATACATGAAATTGACAAACATACATTCTGTACTCTCCATGAGACAATGCTGCTAGCCTCAATCTCATGATTGCCCTGGCTACCCTCCTCAAAATGCGCTCTAGAACTTGAAATCCTTCTTCTTCGACTTCCCCTCCTTTTCTTGCATCTTCCGCTTCCTTTTCTTCTCATTCTGCACAAATTACATCTCAGAATCCCATAAACAAATTCAAATTAAAAAATCGGCTCAAATGGCAAACGTTCATTGAACATGTGCCTATTGCTAAGCATATCCCGCCCAACCACCCCCACGACACCAAAACCCTTAAATATATCTCATCAAGGCTGAATTTTCAAGTAAATTCTTTAAGTCCCATAAAAAAAAAAAAGGTAAATTCTTTTAAGATAGCTAAGAGGCACACCTCTGCAACCATGTCACTGAAATCTTCCCGCTGACTCCGCATCTTCTCTTCCTCCCTTGCTTCCTCATACCTATGAAAATAGAACAAAGTTTAGAAGACTTTCTGCCTCAGAAAGCACTAACAACAATACTAATAATAGCATACAAAAGGAGCGCTTACTTTGCTGGCAATACATTCTCCATGGCTTCCAACTCTTCTGGCTGTAGAGTGACATCCACTTTATCTGATTTCTGACCTTTAAGCAGATCAACCTGCAAGAATATGGCCAACTAGTATTCAGCGATCGACACTCCTACAGACAGACCAATAAACAAAGTAGATCATTGATTCCCAACCTCAAATTCATATCCTATCCCAGTAGAACAAAGGAGAAATACTTTAGATCAGAATCAGAATGCATGACTTCATGATTCTATGATGATAGAGTTACAATCAAGCACCTCAGCTTCTTTAAGTAAGAACCACAAGCTTAGTTACCATGGTCAAAATTTGTTTTCAAAAGAAAGGACGGGCATTCTTACCCTTTTCGCAGCTGCCTTGTCTTGGGTGCCAGTGTTAACAACGTATCTGTAAGCAGAAAGGAGAAATAAAATAAGTTAAGGAAATAAACCTTCTAACCAAATAGAAAAAAAAAAGATAACACAGTGAAAACAAGAACATTTCATACGTGTGTGTTGTTCCAAGCAAGGTCCCAGGAGCAATTTTCTCTTCTTTTTCTTCCAGTACCTTAAAACAAAACACAAACACAAAGACAGGGTTTAGGTGATATCATGTATGGAAGCATCAAATACAAAAATAATAAAACAGAGTTGGAATCTTAAGTCACAACACTGACCTGGTAAAGAGGCCTCTCAGGTTCCTTTCTCTGCTGCTTTCGAAGGTCAATAACATCCGGCATCTCAACACCAGTAGGAGTGCTGAAAAAGAAGAAAAGCAAATAAATCTTGCAAAACACAATATGCAATCCACAATCAAGCAATGATCTAAGGTACAGTATTTAGGTATACATATGTGCAAATCCTAGCCCAAAGTGGAGGTGCTCAAATATAAGAAAACCCCCAAGTACAAACACTCGTAACGTGAGATAGAATTTATAAATACAGGAAGCAGGAACCATTCGTAATCAAAGAAATACTATATACCTTGAGAGGCTATCTACAGACTGAATGCCAGCCTCTAATTCTTCTTCTTCAATCTCTTCCTCCTCTTCCTCCTCCTCTTCTTCTTCCTCCTCCTCCTCCAAATCCCCCCAATGTTTGGTCTTATCAACTGGCTCTTCCTACATGGCCGTACAATTTATAATTAAAACAAGTGCATCAATCTAATGGAAAACCACTCTGGTTATTCAATTATTCTACTTCACATTTAATGCAGCTGCCATCCTACTAAGACCATCTTAGCCAGCTTCAAAAGTTAAAACTACAAACAAATATTTGACTTAAAAACATTTTTCCCACAAGTGCACATCAGTTAATTCAAGGGAAAAATCCCCCAATCCAATGGCCCCTAGAGAATAGTTTGCACCTAAAGGAATTTGAACCTTAGACCTAGGGGAAGCATGCTCCTAAGCCCAAGGCCTTTACCACTTGAGCCAACCACTAGGGTTAATCAGAAGCAGAAAACATATATTGTGAAAGTACCTCATAGTTAGGCTGCTCTTGTTGATGAACACCAAATACATCTCCGTACAAAGGACGTCCAAACTATTCACAAAAAAGGACCAGTGAAATGATTAAACACCAACAACAATTACAGACAAAACTTATGTACATCAAGATACAATAAATCAACACTTAGAAAACTTGCCTCATCAACAGGAGGCTTCCCCCAGCCACCAGGATGGTAACCAAAGCTAGCTCCAGGAGGGATAGGAGCATTCAAACCAGGAATTTTCAGATGCGGGTATGATGGTGGCGGACCATATCTCTAAAAGAACATCAACCATTGAAAAAATATTACATTTAAAATATTTCGGAAATATCAGAGTCTTCTTCAATCCACCAATATATATATTTTTTTGATCGGTAATCTTCAATCCACCAATATTACACTGTCACCACATATATTACATTGTCTTGACAATATATACATTTAAAATATTACACTGTCTTCACATATATACATTTCCTAAAGTCACGACAATGTATATATGTTGTGCCAATATTACGTAAAAACCAAGCACAATATATTTTGGAATCTGACCTGCATATTAATGAGCCATGGGGGAGGAGCACCCTCTGGCATACCGAGAGCTTCTTTTAGTTCTTGTGACAACATGCCTGGCTTCATTTCCCTTAACTTCACCTATACACCAGGAAACAAGATGCAATGTAAATCACAGACTAAGTTTTAGTCCACAGAAAATGTCTTTCTTAAGATTATGACCATAATAAGTAGGCAGTTTTGAAATCAACAATAAATATCCTATCATGGAAATATTATCATATGATGATATGAGCAAGTAGACTAACTATATCATTACAAATAAGATTCGTTCACCAACATCTTGAAAAGAAAAAAGTAAGTTTAATCTTTTTCTGAGTGATCACAAAACATTTTGGTTTGCATACGTAGGTAAAATCTAAATTCTACAAAGTAGGAAATGAGAAAAATAGTAAGAAAGCATGCAAGAGGGTGAATATCACAATATGAGTTATTCATAAAAAAGTATGACAATAAGAGTCTTACCTCGAACTCTTTCCCTTCATGATACAGATCTCCAAGACTTGTAAGCTTTGGCTTAGTTTGGTATTTAAAGAATGCATCATGAAGAACCTGACAAACAGCAACCATAAATTGTTTATTTGAAAATAAGGAATCATTCTAAACTAACACTGCAGTAAAAACAAGAGATGAAAAGAAAAGAATCATAAAATCTTGCACAGGGTTATATAGTTTTTTATAAGTTAAATTTATTGATAGTAAAAGCATAGCCTAAGTACACCGGGAGTGTACATCAAACATGCCTAATTACAACTTGCAGAAGGTATATTAATAAAATAAAATAAAAGAGAGAGAGAGAGAGAGAGAGAGAGAGAGAGGAAAAACCTGATAGTCAATATCCATCTTTCCCATCTTTGGCTGCATCCGCTCTCGTTGCTTCTGCTTCAACTTTTTACTGTCCTCTTTTTCAATGTAAGCCTGTATAAGGCCACCAGGAAACAAATGCAATGGGCCATTAGCCTCAGGGAAATGTATGTATTGGCAGATGAATTGAGACAAAATTAAAAGTTTAAAAACACCAAAACAAACTAACTACGGTTTAATTCTTGATGGTTATAGGTAAGACTCAAACACCATAAAAAGGGTGAGGAAATGTGATATCTAAGTTGCTTACTCATCACCATCCGGCCTTTTGGAAAAATGTAAATTTCCCAAGATAAAATAAAAAACCATTACAAAAAGGACAATAGAGGTGGATGAATTCATCCAGCATAGGAAAAAAAACCTATCTATCCAGTGGAAAAAACAATTATTGAAACTTATAAAAACTACAATTTGACATGGGTAAGGCAGTCTTAGAGCTACACAAATGGTCTATTTTTTCATTTTTAAAACTATAAAGATTAAAAGAACGAGAAGTGCTACAAACCCAAAGAGATCCCACAAAAAAAAACTCACATGTTAGATTTACTTTACAATAAAACTAGCTATACAATCTAACTTACTACATCAAGTCACGCCAGTTTGTGGGTTTACTTAACTGTAATAAACTCTTGAAATTGAACTTACCTGTCGGATTTTTTCAATTCCAGTTGCAGCAATAAAATCAGGAAGCTGGAAAGGTTGTTTCTCGATACCACGCTTTCCCTACAAAACAGTATCCAATGCCCGATGAGATACCAAGTACAAATATGAAATCAGTTCTGCATCAGAATCAGGTCAATAATTAGATTCTTTCAAAACTAAGAGGGATTCAGCCTGAGCATTAAGCACAATGGAAATTCATCTGTAAAGTCAAAGCAGATTAACTAGCACCTAACTTTAAACAAATCCCTAACAATTATGATGAAAAGGTACTTTGATAAAATTAAAAGCTTAAATTTCCACATGAATGGAATCATATAATTTCTAGACATGTGATACCTCATTAACTAATAATTTATATGGGTAGATGGTGTATGAGATCCCACATTACTTGAAAAAAAGAAGTCTTTATTCTTTATAATGGTTTCAATAGAAGTCCAATTGCATCATCTTTTTAAAGTATAGGTCCAAATGTGGCTTGGACCTTCTTTAGAGCATTATTAATGATATCAGAGTCTATTCCAATTATAAATATAAGATTTCAGTCAGACAACCTATGATGTACTTGCATGACCCAGACGTCGGGAATTTAAGGAAGAAATTATGATCCTCCATATTAATTGATAAATGATAAGGGTAAGTGATGTATGAGATCCCACAGTACTTGAGAATGAGAAGTTTTTATTGTTTATAATGGTTTTAATAGATCGTTAATTGTATCATTGATTAGTCCTTTTAAAGTACAGACTCAGATGTAGCTTGGGCCTCCCTTCAGCATTAGAACACCCCCCCCCCCAAAAAAAAGCCACTAGAAAACAACATATAAAAACAAAATTAATTTAAGAGTTCCCATTGCCAAACACCTACATTTCCAAGCTCCACGATTGTCACAGCAATTCCCCTGCAAGAACCACATATTTACATATAAGAGAAACCTTATCGACCTGATCTTCCCACTCCCTCCCTACATGTTCCCTCTATCAATCAGTTAGGCATGCACATTTTAACCCATAGCTTTTACATTACCGCCAACATTTTACTTATTCAAAATAAAAAGGAGGAGAAGGAGAAGTCTTTAAACCTAGTGAGGCTAGCTAACCTGCAAAAATTTCCTTTTCTGGCTCCAATGCCTGGGAACTGGAACAGTATTTCGGTACGATTTCAAATAAACCAACAACTTTGGGTCTGCAGACGTTGCGTCCCACACCTAGAATTGAGAAAAAAATAAGTTCATAGTAGAGAAAAAATTTCTTAGAAGTATACATAAACAGAGAGCAATAACAATATGAAGAATAAGAAGAAGCAATCAAAGCACAGTCAATGACCTCCTACCTCAACAACATCAGGCCTTGAGCAAATTTGCTTCAGTTCAGCAATCTTCATCCGCCGTTGAAGCTGGAAGATGAAAAAAGAAATCTTTAGCCCTTATTATGATAAAATATTGCTACCAAGATGGTGACTTTTTTAATCTGTAAAAAAGATTTATTGATCACAAGGATAGGCAAGAGCCCAAGAACCAAGATATGATTACATATGGGGAGAAAATAACCATTGACAAGACAATCATACCTTTTTTTTTTTATTGGATACACCTTTCTCTTTTTGTTGGTTATCTTGTTCTTCCTCTTCTGAATCGGAGTCAGCCTTCTTGGTCGCTGCTGCATTTGGGACAGACTCGTCCTTGTTATCCTTCTCCTGGATGATTTGAATAATTAATGTATGGGGTAATACTTCTCATAACAAAAGATGAGAATTATACGCTGGAAAATTGCACTAAGAAGAAAAAGAATCCCTTTACCTGAGTACTGGCAGTTTCATGAAAATTGAATTTCTCAAAAACTTTTCTGAATTCTTCATCCAGGCCATCATCAAGCTCTGCCTGCTCTGGAACATACTCCACTTCAACTTGCTCCACAAGCTAAGAAATTCTCAAAATAAAAACTATACACATGTTCAGATCCCATACAAAAGCTACCATATTTATAAGGCACCAAAAAATGAGGATATGGATGTATTACAAGATCTTAATAAGCTTTACAATGTAATGCAGAATCAGCCTAAACTAAACATCTTAATTACTCAATTATTCCTCATATCTAGTAGTGTAAATATTAATATTTTTTATCGAAACATAAGATTTTATTTATCATAAGAATAGGCAACAGCCCAAGTACACAGGTGCTGAAAATTGTTGATCGGAACAAGAATACTTAACATAAGAATTCAGCCAGGTGCTGAAAAATGTTGATTGGAACAAGACTTGAGCATATATTCATTTTAAGTTTACAAGATCAATCACTTTATCACTCAACCTGGTTAAATACAAACGGGCAATGCTACTCATCATCTTATTTTTTCTCATCCTCTCAAATTCTATGATGTGGCATTAAATGAGTGAAGATATTATATTTTATTTATTAGACTATCATCTAATACTACATTATGGGATGATGAGAGATTTCTTCATATACAAATTCTTAGCAATTCCTTTACTTTCTCTAGCGTTTCCCTCCACTTTCTAGAAAGATAAGCGAAGAAGTCAAGCAAGACATGAATTACCAGCCAAGAGTCAACTCAAAATAACACAAAACCCTAGTGTCACCTATTCATTACCAAATTCAAAAGGAAAACCTTCCAATTAAGCTTCAATGCAGTGATCGTAAATTCACTCCAATCAAACCGAAGAACGTAGAATCAAGCATTTTGGATCCTAAAATCCACCAGAATCCTAAACGAATAAGACATATATATGTTGAGAGAGAGAGAGAGAGAGAACCTGTAGAGGATCGTTATTCTCCTTAGCATTCTTATTGGCAGCGTCGTTGTCGTCAAAGGCCGAGGGGTCCGCCGCATGGGAGGCCTTGCTGTTCTTTTTCTGCTTCCGCCGGCGGCGACGCCGTTCGCTCTCACGCGATTTCTTGACGGAGGACGGGTCAGGGTTGGGGGTTAAGCTTAGACCTCCGTTCGCAACAACGCCGTTAAGGAGCGGGTGAGTTTCCGCGACCATCTTCGGGTATGCGTCAAGCCCAAGGTTAGCAAGAAACGAAGAGATCTGAATTTCTCTATAAATGGCCCGTCCGGTTCGACTAGAAATATCCGAGAAAGATTAAGCACATGTGAATACCTTCTTGGCACGTGACTATTAAAATCAGGTTAATATGTAAAAGATGGAAAATTATATTCAAGTCGATGTATTAGGAATGAGCATCATATCAAGCACGGGAAATTATTATTTTTAAGAAATAATATGATGTATAAAGAAATACATTTGATTAATAATATAATATATATAAAAAAAAGTAAGTTCTAATAAATATTTGATATGTAATAAAAAGAGAATATTTTAATAACAAAATAATTATATAAAAATAAATTATAAATGATAAAATATAACTATTTAAAAATTATTATAATTTTATTTATAAAATACTATTATTTGAATTTAATGTTTCATAATGAATTTAAATTGAGAAATAAAAAATATTTATTCATCATTATATTTACAAATGTAGTTAGCAAAGAAATTTAAATTTAATTATTTTACATTTTTCTTTATTTATATAAATAATTGATAGAAATTTTAATTCATATATATATATGAATTTAATATATATATAATAATGTTATGTTATAATTTGTAACGAGAAATAGGTTTATTAATGTATAATATTATATTGTAATTTTAATGTTATATAATTTATTATTAATAAAATATTAATAATTTATAATTTATATATTATATAAATTATATATAATTTATATAATTTGTGTTATTTAATCTGAGTTTTATGTGAGTTTTATAGATTAAGGATAATGTTGATTACTAGAAAATTGAGTTGAGTTTGAAATTGTGTATTGATTTCAATTTAGAAATGCATTCAAATTGTATTTGAGAAAAAGAATTTATGGGGATGGGACGGACCAATTCCCTTGAAAAACGGACGTTGGTGGTTCCGGCAACAGGGGGCAATCCGAAACAGGTTTAAGACTGCATGGGACATACTGGAAATTACTAGGTAACGTTGGAGGCAGACAGTCATGATGGGGTAGGCGGTATCACCCACCGCCGCCGGTACTGACTTCGTCCGAGTGGGAGCCAAATCTTCTCTTAAATTTATCTTCATTTTATTTTTTTATTATATTTTTATTGTATTTTTTATTATGTTTTTTTCTTTTTTTTTTAGTTTTATTTTTTCTTGTGTTTTTTTATTTTATTCTATTTCTATTGTATTTTACAAAAAAATTATTGTATTTTAATAATGGGTTGTTTTTGGCTGAGGGCAGCTCGACCGGCCCCCAGCGTTTCTCTTTGAGGAATAGTTTAAACAGATTTGAGTTAAAAGAGAGTTTCAGATAATTATTCTTTGGAATATAAGAGTTTTGAATTTTGTTATATTTGAAATTTGAAGTGATTGATTTAGGAATTTGAATCAAGAAACTAAGGAGACGTTTGGATTTAAAGATAAAATGAGATGAGTTAAAATAAATTATGAACATTGAATATAATATTGTTAAAAGATTATTTTTTTAATATTATTATTATTTTGAAATTTGTAAAAGTTGAATTAATTATTATATTTTATACGATAATTTTAAAAGATTATAATGATGAGATTGAAAAGAGTTGAGCTCATCTTCAAATCTAAATTAAGACTAAATTTTCAGAATCACATCATTTCAGAATTCAAATAAACAAACAAATTGAATTAAATTTAACGAAAAAATAAGAAAATTTAATTAATAAAAAAGAAAATTTGTTAAGTAAACGTTAGATTATCACTTATTATAATAGAATAAATATAAACTTTAGAGCAAACTCAATAATATAATATAAATTACATATTTATATGCCAAGATTCTAATGGTCTGATGGCATACAATTTGGTTCTCTAAATGAGAAATCCAAGTTTGAAATCTTTCACTTTCATTATATCAAAAAATAATATATTTATATAATATAATTTAATTTATAGATTTTAATATTTAAATCTAACAAATTATTTTACTATCTAAATGAAGTAAGTAATGTATTATATTTCTACCCGTCTATAAAAGAATAATTCATAAAATATTGGATTAGTTTTCTTACCATTTCAGACCATTTCTCCCGTAACATTATATAATTAATAAATATTGTAAAGTCTATTTTATTTATTTATTTCTTGTATTGATCTAATTGTGACTCGTCGTAAGATAAAAATGTTGTAAATAGTATAATCTGTTAATATTAATAAAATAATTTGAGTTAAATATTTATTGAATTTTTGAAATGAAATAGAGAAAATTGAATAAAAATATTATAAAGTTAAAATATTATTATAATATAAATATTCTTTTAATATAATTTTGTTTTGGAATTAGTAAATTTTGAATTGTTTTTTGTTTTTTATTTAAAAATATGGATAAGTTTTAATGAGTAGTTTAAAAAAAAGTATAATGATTAATTTGAAAATATTTTATATTTAAATAATGTTTAAAAATAAAATAAAATGGGATGAGATAACGGGGCAAGGGATATAACTTTAAGGGAATGTTTGGAAATTAAAACATTCCCTTAAAGTTTGTGTAGTAAAATCTAAATTTTAAAACAAAAAATATCTATTTTATTTTCATTCCACTATAATGAGATAATATTGCCTATCAATTCTTGAAAATTTATTTAAAAAGAATAAATGATTATTTGAATTTGATAAAAAAAAATATCAGATTTTATGTAATGGGACAAAAATAAGATTAGATTATTGCTCACATATTATTCCATTAATTTACAAGTATTTTTTAATTTTAACTTGGAATTTAACTTCATAGTCTATTTGGTAACACAACTATTCTAAAGTATTCTCAAGTTCTTAGATATCTTTTTTTAGACATTATATAAATACAAAAAACTTTCAATTTTAATTTTTGAACTTTTCATTTAATTATTATAATTTTTTCAAACTCTAAAATAAAATATAAAAAATACTACTTTTTTCAATCCTAAAATAACAATTATATTTTTTCTTTTTAATTTTATAATATTTTTATTCAATTTTTTTCTCTACCATTTTTTAAAACTCAACAAATATTTTAACTCAAATAGTTTTATCATCATTTACAGATATATTAAGATATTCGAAGTATCTAAACACGTTCTTATAATAATCTTAGGTCTAAATCAAGGTAGACCCATTTAAAAAAAAAACAAAAAAATCAAGGTAGACCATACCATTGGGCCCCGAATTGGGTATAAACACGTGCAGAAATGAACGAGGGCCTGAAATCTATCTACAGCAGGGATTTTTATTTAGACTTTGGTAATTGATATTCATCATCTTAACACATCGTACATCTCATATGTTTTTATTTATTTATTTAATTTTTTTTAAAAAAAAGTTTTGTTGGTTTGGTATTCTTATACTAAGAGTATTTTCATTAGTCTCAGTAAAATAAATTATTAAAATTTAATAAAAAGTATAAATTTACACATATATCAAAAAATATTTCGTCAAATTTGACCAAAAATAAAGAAAAAAATGTCGAGAACAGTATAAAAGTACTTTTTACTTGACTTTTGAATAATAAATCATTAAATTTGATATTTTCTCATTTCTTTTATCAAATATAACGAAAGTTTTTTGTTTGTACGTAAATTTATACTTTTTATCAAATTTTAATGATTTATTTTGATGAGACTAATAAGAATGTTCTAATTAATTTTTTTTACTCATCATATTTATATTATATATTTAATAAAAGAAAAAATAAAATAAATAAAAAAAATCATATATAATTTGTGATACGAAGATGATTAGAAATCTCCCTTTATTTAAGATTTAAATGGAACGACTCTAACCTAAAAAGTGGTTAAAAGTCATCCATCCAAAAGAATATTTTTGCACAAATATTAAAAAAATAAATGTTTTGGCAATTGTTTTAACTTTTTTGTCAATTATTTTAACTTTATTACTCATTTCAAATATTTTTTGAATATTTTTTAGTATATTTTATTATCATATTTGATCAATTATAATATTTATTTTTTAATATTTATATAAAAACACGGTCATTCTCAAACGTAAAAGTTTAAGACAACGCTAGGCTTGACCCTCAGAGTTCAGGTGGTGGCATGGCTCAAGAGTCAAGATCATTCGTAGATGGACAAAAGAAATAGCAAGAATGAAGAAATGCTCAGCAAGGAAGCGTAGGGTTCATTGTCGATCGATACTGGTGATTTTCTTCTCCGTACGTGCCACTTGCCAGCATATTGCTTCGTTCCTCCCAAAGTCCAGGAGAGGAGAGAACAGGCTACACTTTGACAATGAAATTACCATTGTTTAAGGAAATACTCAGTTGGGGTGGGGACCACCACTGTGCACCTCAAATGTGTCAAGTTCGACCCTCTCCGCCATTCCAGATCTGCTGCTGGCTTGAAAATCTTTTCATCGGAGAGGCCCGCGCGTCAATGATTGTACTTTCATCCATGCTGATATAGCCAAACTAAGAGAGAGAGAGAGAGAGAGAGAGAGAGAGAGATGAGGCTGGTGGGTGATGTGGAAAATGGGAATTGAGAGGGGCTAGTGGAGATTGCTATTGGAAGCAAAAACAAATATAAGAGGATGAATCCTGATGACACAGAAGATGATGTGGTATTTTCCAAAGAAGGTATATCAATTACGAAAAGAAATGATATTATTACTATTATTTTATAATTATTTTATATTTAATTTTACTTAATGATTAAGAATGTGAATATTAATAAAATTATTATTTTTGATTAATTTCTCTTAATGATTAAAAATATTAATAAGATACTTTAAAAAAATGATGAAAAAAAAAAAAATCAAATACACTATAAGTTATAAAAATATTGTAAAATTAGTTGTTATGGATATCATTGCTCTTACGAAAAATACCTCCAGGAACTTTGCGTTCATCTGTGCCATCTTTGTCTCCCTCAATCCTGTGCTCCTTGGATACGGTTAGTCCTTTCTTTTTGTCACCTTTTTTCGGTATAATCTATTTATTTTTAATTTGATCGGTTGATTATCACAATCCTTAATGATATTTTTATTCTTTTTATTCACTGCTGCAACTTTTATCTTCCCTCTTTGACCTACTTATTTGGCAGGAAGTCAATATTATGTAAATTCAAAATTAAAATCCCATCTGATGTAATGTGAAAATGTATTGTGGTTTTAAAACGATGGATGTGCTTAAAAACTGGAGAACAGCAAATTTTTTATTTTTTTATTTAAAATTTAGAATGCTATTGGAAAATTGGTTGATAAGTACTCGAATGTGAATTTGAACGATGAAAATGCTGATAAGGGAAAGATGGTAGAAGATAGTTTGGATGCAATTTCAAATCAATGTTTAAAGACAATATTTTTATGTTAAGACGCCGTGGACCAGAGAAGGCAGTTGGCTACTTGTCCATTTAGACACGACTGAATGCACATGGAGATCCAGTTAAGCAAGTTTATGAAAATGTTTCCTGAAAAATTTGTTAACGTAAAAATTTGTTATTTTTCATATTGTGACAACAATACTTAGTCCAATTAACTTGTTATTGGGACTTGTTAATTGACTGTATATAGAATCCAAGATTTGCAAATTGTACATATGATTATGTAGATGTTGGTGTTATGAGTGGAGCAATTTTATTCATTCAGGAGGATCTGAAGATAACATAGGTACAAGAAGAAGTCCTTGTTGGAATCTTAAGCATAATATCGTTGTTGGATAGTTTGGCAGGTGGAAAAACATCGGATGCCATTGACAGAAAATGGACAATTGCCTTTGCAGCCATTGTCTTTCAGACAAGTACTGCTGTAATGGCTCTTCCTCCAAATTTTATAGTGCTAATTGTTGGCAGAATCTTGGCTGGCTGGGGTAGGGATTGGCTTTGGGGTCATGATTGCTCATGTATACATTGCTGAGATATCACCTGTTGTTGCTAGATGTTGGGGATGGGCCGGTTGACAAATTGTAAATATGAAGTCACACAACAGATGCAATAAGAGAAATTAAAACAAAAGACGCAGAACAGCAATGAACATCAAGATTGAAGTAGTTCGGCTTAACACAAGTCTACGTCCACTGTTGGGTCAATCTTAATGAATCCACTATAACAATAGAAATGGAATACAGAAATTAAATCATATGATTCTTACACTAGCAACACTCAAATCTCACATACAAGTTGCAAAACTCTCTCTCACAACTCTCAAACTCTTACAAATAGTTCTCCACTCAAAATCTAAACCAAAAATCTTCTAGAGCTTCTCACGCTGCTCAGCGTTCAAATGAACGCGAGTCCTCTTATAAGTTGAATCTCGCTAGAGCGAACTACTCTCGCTCGAGCAAAACATTATTCTAGACAACGCTAATCCTGGTACAGAAAACATTAGCTCGAAGCGAAACATCGAGTGAGATCGAGCGAACGTTTAGGGTTGATTCTCGCTCGATCGGGATGTCGAGCAAAGTCTTTGTCTAGAATCTCGCTCGAGCTGGATGTCGAGCGAGAGTCGAGCGAACTCTCTGTCTGATGTCTCGCTCGAGCGAGATGTCGAGTAAGGGTCGAGCGAAGCCACGGGTTGAGACTCACAAGAGCTAGTAGCGAGGGTCGAGCGAGAACTGTCTGATGCGCTTAATTGAACTCAATTCAAGTCACATCTCAACAAATCTGCACATTGGCTTGATTGTCACAAGCCCCACAAATTTCAAAAGACTCACAAATCACTCAAAGGGAATACCCAACACAAATGGCAATACACCACAACACAGACTACTTACTTGAACAAACGGCATCTGAATACAAATGAAGACAACCAATATTCCCTGTCAAAGTAAAAACCCAACAAAACCTGTATGATCATACACAAAAGGTGGCCAAACTACTTCCTCTATCTACCAACTGTAGACCTCCTCTCACTGTGCACCAATGCCAATGACAAAACCATACTCAACCACAAAAGCATTATCTAGAGTACCACACGTACTCTGTTATGAAATTCTTACAACAACTCCACATTCTTATTATAACTCTCTCACATTTCCTGTGGAATGAAAGGAGATCAGGTTCATCAAATAGTAAGCTATAGTTGACTGCTTTAGGCACAATCTATAGACAAGCCTGGCAAACTCAAAGCAAACTGTAGACTCAATACGAACCTACCTCATTCCATTCAGATACTCCATTGAAGTGAAAACAAATTATATGGTCTGAGTAACGCTCTACCTTCTTATCTATAGATCACTTGTCTTTTCAAGTGTTTAAATACCAAACACATCACGAAAAAACAAATAGACAAAGCCAAACTCCAATAGTCATAAAACAAATTTGAGTAAAACAAAACATGATTTTATACAAGATGTATCCTGATCAGAAATACTACAGGAAACCTGATTCTATACTATTTTCCAAGAACACAATACAAATAAAAAGATCAAGATTACTGACTTCTGATCATACCAAGTAAAAGTTGATGACTCATAAATGACCACACCATCTAGTACACTCACATGTGCTGCATGCGAGTGATATTTGAATTTGGAGCATGTGAGGATACTCCACCTGTTACCGTACTGCCCTCAAGGAAGTAGAGACTAATGGTCATCTTCTTCACTGTCATCACTAGTAGAGGAACTTTTCTCTTCCTCCACATTTTTCAGTTGAGGACACTCACTTCTGGAATGATCAAACTTATGGCAGTGGTAACACTTAACATTTTTCTTATTAGATCTAGAGCTACTGGAACTACCCATATCCTTCCCTGAACATCTCTCCCCAGATCTATTACCAGAATAATATGTCACAAACAAACCATTGGCTTGATCGTCTATGTCTAACCCCCCAAATTTTGTTTTCAATTTCTTAGAATTCAAAACAGACTTAACATTTACTAAGGAAATGGTATCTTTACCATACAACATTGAATTTACAAAATTATCAAACGAAATAGGCAATGAACACAAAACAATTAAGGTTTGATCTTCCTCATCAATCTTAATGTTTATGTTCTTTAGATCCATAATCATTTTATTAAATTCATCTAGATGTGCAAAAATACGAGTACCTTCCTTTATTTTGAGGGTGTATAACCGTTGTTTCAAATATAACCGGTTAGTAAGAGATTTTTTCTTGTACAAGCTATCCAGCTTATTCCACAGACCAACAACGGTCTCATTTTCAGCAACTTCTCTCAAAACTCTATTTGATAGTGACAATAGAATAGTACTATGAGCCCTATCTTTCTCATCCTTTGACGGTGCAGGAGACTCACTAGTTCTTTTCTCAAGAACTTTGAACAATCCCTATTGTCGCAACAACGCCTTTATCTTAATCCACCATAAATTGAAACTGTTCTGTCCATCAAACTTCTTTACTTCAAATCTGGTTGTGGCCATCCCTTCAATCCTCCACAGAGCTAGAAAGCTCTGATACCAGTTTGTTGGGGATGGGCCAGTTGACAAACAGTAAATATGAAGTCCGCAGCGGATGCAATAAGAGAAATTAAAACAAAAGACGCAGAATAGCAATGAACACCAAGATTTGAAGTGGTTTGACTTAACACAAGTCTACGTCTACTGTTGGGTCGATCTCAATGAATCCACTATAACAACAAAGATGGAGTACAGAGATTGAATCATGTGATTCTTCCACTATAAACACTCAATCTCACATACAAGTTGCAAAACTTTCTCTCACAACTCTCAAACCCTTACAAATAGCTCTCCATTCAAAATCTAAACCAAAAACCTTCTGAAGTTCCTCACGCTACTCAACGTTTAAATGAATGCGTGTCCTCTTATAAGCCGAATCTTGCTCAAGCGAGACTACTCTCGCTCGAGCGAAACGCTATTCCAGACGGCGCTAATCCTGGTACAGAAAATATTAGCTCGAAGCAAAACCTCGAGTGAGTTTGAGCGAACGTCTAGGGTTGATTCTCACTCGAGCGTGATGTCGAGCGAGAGTCGAGCGAAATCTCTGTCTGGAATCTCGCTCGAGCAAGAGTCGAGCGAAGTCACGGGTTGAGGCTTGCTCGAGCTACTGCTCGAGTGAAAACTGTTTGATGTGCTTAATTGAACTCAATTCAAGCCACATCTCAACACTAGAGAATCTCTTACCCCCTTCCTCGAGATATTTATAAATCTAGGAATCCTTTTTAGATACGTGCCAAACTATGTGTTTCCAGGACTGCCCACTCATATAAGCTGGAGGATCATGCTTGGCATGGGAATTCTTCCCTCCATTTTTATTGGGTTTGCCCTGTTTGTGATTCCTGAATCTCCAAAGTGGCTAGTTATGCAGAACAGGATTGAGGATGCAAGGGCAGTGCTGTTAAAGACAAATAAGAGTGATAGAGAAGTGAAAAAAAGATTGGAAGAAATACAGGTAGCCGCTGGGATGTCTAATGATGAGAAGTACGAAGCAAAATCTGTCTGGCCTGAAATGCTTAAACCTTCTCCTCCAGTCCGACGGATGCTAATTGCTGGCTGTGGAATCCAATGTTCCCAACAAATTACAAGTATTGATGCAACTGTTTATTACAGCCCCACAATCTTCAAAGATGCTGGAATTGAAGGCAATACACAACTCCTTGCAGCAACTGTTGCTGTTGGGTTTTCCAAAACATTGTTCATCTTGGTAGCCATATTTCTTATTGACAAAGTGGGGAGTAAGCCTTTGCTTTACATAAGCACAATTGGAATGACTACTTGCTTGTTTTGTCTAAGCCTTACTCTTGCTTTATTGGGGAAGGAAAAAATGGGGATCATATTGGCAATTTTAGCAGTTTGTGGGAATGTAGCTTCCTTGTCGGTAGGGATTGGCCCGATTTGTTGGGTATTGTCATCTGAAATTTTTCCTCCAAGGCTTAGAGCTCAAGCATATAGATTAGATTCTTCTAAAATTTGAAGATGGTACCTTTTGAGAAATCCAAAATCCCTTGGACAGGAACTATTATACACATAACGGAAGCATAAAGGAGTGAATACTTCTCCTCTTAAAGAGTACAACGTTAGTTCTTTGCACCAATGTGCTCGAAAATACTTTTTTAGATTAACATGAACATTTTCTTCTGGATGATTCTTTCATTTTACATGAGTCATGTGGATCAGCGGCCAGCCTCTAATGCTAGAGCATCAATCTCCCTCAATTGGTGAGCTCTAGATAAAATCATTTACGATTTCCTTATAATTTCCTAATACAAAAATATTATTATTTCTAATTCAAATATATGAGTCAAAATTATAGGTAGATAATTTTTTTTTAAAAGAATATTTTATTACGTAGTTATACATTAGCTGGCTCCTATAATTTTATTTATTTATTGAATAGTGGTATATGTTACAATTTTACCGCAACATTATATGCATTGAGTAAAAAGTCCACCATCATCACTCAATATATCGACGAAATCTGAAATGATAAGTCTTTACCAAAGAGTTGAAGCTAGATTTGGGTTGATTTTGTTAATGAGTAGGTTGCGCGTCGCCGACAATAGTCCTTTTCGATCTATTTCTTTTTAAACGTTGCTTTAACTTTATAAATATATATGGTTGTCGCATTTTGATGAGAAAACAAGGGACACTTTGGTTGTTGATTTAGGGAGTTTGGCATGGAAATTGATCAATTTTTAAAGAATGAGACAATTTATTAGAATCTTAGGAGACGTATTAGGGCAGATCGAACTAGCATAAAAACTTTACCATGTGCATAAAACATGTGGCAAAGGAGATTTCACGACATAGTTTCCTAGACTCACTTGTTCATAAAGTCTCATTTGGATGGTAAAGTATTTTATTTTATTTCATTCTATTTTATCTCATCTCGTATTATTGTTATAATTTTTTTAACACTTTTATATGATAAAATATAATAAATAATTTAATTTTTTTTAAATTTTAAGATAATAACAATATTTAAAAATAAGATTATATTAATATTTTATTCAATTTTCATTTATAATTATTTCAACTCATTTTATTATTCAAACCGCACGTTAAGTACTAAGCAAAATATAATTCGTTCATGATTTTTTTTTTCCTTCTCAAGATTCATGATTTTTTAAATGTAAGTAGCATATAATTTCCTAAAAGTTCTTATTTTGCATTTAGTGAAAAAAAAAACTATTAATGAGGTATAGAGTCTTAAAGGCAAAACAATTTCATCCTATATATTATATATATAGAGATTACCACCACGTTAATCTTTTGAACCTCTTGTTCTTGAAGGAGCAGTGGCCGAGTCGATCATCAGTATACTGTAGATGAAGTGAAACAGACGAGTTGATACATGGAGTGGTGTGTTTGACGTTGTTTTGTAATTAGTAAAGCATGAAGAGTAGTCCGTAATTTGTAATTAATTATGAGTTGCAAAATGCAAGTGTTTGATGCAGCAAAGAGAGCAATTTGGCCTGAAAAGTAAAGAAAAAATATATAATCAATCATGAATTAAAACATTACTGTATAATCGTTTATATATCTCTATCTATATATATAAAGAGTCTATCTAACAGAATTTCTTGATTTAACAGAAAAATAATATTCTGTTAAAATTTTAAGTCTCCCATGTCTAGCTATCTAACGTCGTTATATCTTTAAATTGCATTAATAATTGCATTAATTACAATTGTTTGGAATGATAACATAATATAAAAGATAAAAATGTAACAGAGTAATCAATCCTATTGTTTTTATTATTCTTCCCCAACATGCCTCGAAAATATAATTATTCATATTCTGTTTATTTGTATTCTTGGGAATGCAATTAAAGAAATAATCCAATTAAAGAAAGATATTTTGTATTACTTGGGAATACAATTGTTTTTATTATTCTCCCATGCACGCCTGCAAGACAATAAATTCAGAGTCAGTTACATCCAAATAAAGCCTGCGCCTTTACTTATTCACAAGCGAAACACTCCATTGAAAACTGACGTGCAGTAAATTCTATATTTATAATCTCATTCTCATTTTAATCAGTCCAACCATTCAAAATGCTTAAAATCAGAACCCCAAATAATTTCCTTCAACAAGCACGACAAACAAGACTAAAGCATGAACTATAAAAATCCTACGGTAGCATTAAGAGAGATTAAATCCGGTTAGGCTATGTAATTTTCTTTATATTTTATATTCTACTATTCTTTTCTTGTTATATTCTGTATTCTATTTTGTGTATATTATGTTTTTTTTTGCTGTTCTATGTTGTCCGGTATTATGTTCTTGTTATATTATGTTGCTGTTATATATTGTTCATGTTTTTTTATATTGTTCTCTGAAGTATTATTTTAATATTCAGTAAGTTTTTTTTACTACTGTTTTTCTACGTCTATTTTTCTATGGATTGTTTTATGTTGTATTTATTCTATTTTTGTTTTTCATTCCAATCAGTCCAACCATTCAAAATGCTCACAAGCATAACCTCAAATAATTTCGTTCAACAAGCACGGCTAATAAGACTAAAGTATGAACTACAAAAATCCCAAAATATAATTAAAAGAGGTAAAGATCTGGTTAAGCCTTGTAATTTTCTTTATATTTTATATTCTATTTTTGTTTTCTGAAGTATTATTTGAGTCCAAGTTTTTTTTTTTTATGTTGTATGATGTTCTGTATTCTGTTCTTATTATATTCTGTTGTTATATTTTGGTTTTTTTTTGTTTTTTTTTTATGTTGTTCTCTGAAGCATTAATTTAATATTCAATAAATTTTTTTATTGCTGTTTTTCTATGTTTGCTTTATGTGGGTTGTGCTTATTTTTCAACATAGTTTTTATAAAATAATTTGTTGAACCCAAGGTTTCAAGTTTCATGTAAATCTACAAATGGATTTTGATGATAACAAATGAATCCAAAAAATAAAGGAGTCTCAAGCTCAAGTTGTCCACACAATATAATCAAGCACATCAAGGAAGCAAGCATGAGCAAGAAGGGAACAAATTCACATTAAAATCATAAAGTAATGTTGTAAATCTCTTAAAAATTCAAAATTAGGATTAAGGCTCAAAATTAATATTTTATCATAAAGCATTAAAATACATTTTCCACATATACATGAACATTTTGAAAATTAAATTTGAAAATTTTGAAAGATGATTGATTGTCATCTTTCACATGTGCATGACATGATTAAAGGTTTGAACTTTGAAAATATTAAGATGATTGATTGTCATCTTTCACATGTGCATGTTTTATTTGAATATTTTCAAAAGTGGTGGATGCTTTTCTTAACTTATGCAAAAGGTAGATGTCTTTATTTGAAAATTTTGAAAAGTAAAGTGTGCTCCTTTTGTCATATGCAAAAAGTAAAAGATTATGTTTGAAATTTTTGAAAAGTAAAGTGTGCTCCTTTTGTCACATGCAAAAAGTAAAAATATTAGATTTGAAATTTTTGAAAAGTAAATGATGGTGTTTTTGATATGTGAATCTTTTCAAATTTGAAATTGAAAAATCATTTGCCTATAAATAGCTCACTTGAGTTTTGTAAAATTCACAATAAGAGCTTACACATCTATTACTAAGTTTTGTATCATTTCTTCAAAACTCTCATTCTCTCTTTTCTAAAGTTTTGAGTCTTAATTCTTGTTCTTGTTAAGAGAGATATAGGTTGTGCTGTATTGTTTCTATCTCACTCATTGAGAAGTGTACTTTGATAGTCTACCTACTATCAACTCTTGTATTTGTAAAAGGGTGTGTATAACCCTTGTGTGTGTAGAAGGTGTTCTACACGGGAAATAGTTAAATCACCAAGTGTGAGGTGATTGGAAGTGTAGAAGATGTTCTACACGGGGAATAGTTAAATCACCAAGTGTAAATTGATTGGAAGTGTAGAGGGTGTTTTACACAGATTCTTTGGAGCGGTGCTGCTCAAAAGTGTAATAGGTTTCTATCTCCACCTAAAGGAGATTGAATAATGGATTTGGGGATTCTCAAGAGGTAGCTTGAGGCGAGGACGTAGGCAGTGGGGCTGAACCTCGTTAACATACTGAGTTTGCTTCTCTCTTACTCTTACTATTTATATTTATTGTTGTTTCATATTTTGTTTATATTTTATATTATATATTTGATTTATAATTATTATTTTTTTAAATACAACTCAATTCACCCCCCCTCTTGTGTTAATCATCTGGGCAACATAATTGTTTATTATATGGTTGTGCTGATAAATCTGTATGCTACAAAAATAAAATAGTTTATTTTTTGTTTGAATTGTTTTGTTCATACTTTTATTTTGGTCTTTCTTCCATCAAATTTGATAGTATACTCTCAGACTTAAACAATGTTTTCATATTCTCTTTTTATTTTTATAAAGTTGTTGTTTTTTATTTATTTTTTTTGGATGTGATGTATATATATTTTTTTGTTAAACTTCGACACGCATGTTCTTCTATTTAGACTTGAACTCTAAACATTCACACACACACAAAAAAGTTCCTAAAACCAACAAAGAGACAACAAAACAGAGGAAGGAAAAAAAATATCCAAGCGGAAACAAGCAAAGCTAATAACTATAAAAGAATATCCATAACAAAAATTACTAACACAACATAAATTATCACCCAATCTTGATCTGAACATTGAGATAGCAGGTTTGAAACGGAGGACATAAAAAAAGTGGGTTAACTTGACCTCATTCAAATAATTTTGAACCCCCTAGCAGCTGCAAGACAATATGCTAATCACAGTCCAAATTCATATTGATTGTTGCATATCAAAACACATATAATACATGCATGCTTTACCAGCTAGACCAATGAATTAAAAACTGTTTAACCCTCAATTGTATGTTACCAAAATGCTTTTTATCCATCAGTTTAATGAATTCTTCATAACTGAGATGGAGTTCAACTCCTAATAAGAAGGGAAACTCATATTTGTCAATTAAAATTATTTGTGTAAATATGTAGATTAACCACAAAATATAAAGCAAACTACAATGGACCTATGATAAGTTCATAATTATAGCAAGAACATATAAAGGAGCTCGCTCAACTCAATTATCCCCAAGAAACTAAATTATCAGGAAACCTTAGATTTAAATAAACCCAAAATCAAAACAAAGAGACTTAGACGAAAATAAACTAAATAAAAGAGACAAAGAATGATGAGAAACAAATACTAAAATGCTAAACTATCTAAAAAAAGCAAAATCGAAATAGAGAGACATGATAGACGAAAAACTTAAAATAATTTTCAAAATAGGACCTTAATTAGCTCCAGTTAAGCCACATCAATTACTTCTATGGTGGTGTGTGTTTCCGAGATCCGTATTCTTGGAATGTAAATAGGAGCTGGGTCAACTGGCAATCATGGCTCAAATAGCCACGATTTCACAAAGGAGAGGGAAAAAGACAATGTAAAAGCTTGCCAGTTGGGGGTGGGAGAGGTGGTGTAGGTCAGCATGGATGGGTAGGCCGGAAAAATCGGAACTCCAGGGGAAACATGCGGATTAAGGTTTCGGTATCAGTAGAAGAGAACAAGGGAAGAGAAGTTGGGGTAAGGGAAGAAGGGGCGAGAAGAAGTCGGGGTGAAGAGAAGAAGCCCTAAGGTTTTATATATATAGCGCCAAAAACGACGCCATTTTAGCATTATAAGGGACAAAATTATAGGCCACAGGCTGGGCCATCACAACCACTCAAAAACCGGCCCAACAAGTTAAAAATACAGTAAATATACACACAAAGTCCAATCCGAATAAGAAAAAATAAATAATAAAATAATATAAAATAAACAGCCAATAAATATAATAAATATATATTATATATATTTTTTATATTTATAATATATCATCAAATTGATTTACATATTTAATATTAGAGTTTTATGTTATAAATTATAATATTTCTATTTTATAATATACAAGTACGCAATTATTTATCATCTATTTAATTATGATTAACCATAAGTTTTTTTTAAAATTATATTTTTTCTCTAATGCATTATATTATTAATCAAAATTTATTTTTTAATAAAAACAATATTAATTTTTAAAAATAATTGTATAATTAAACTAAGCAAACGTGCTTTGCACGTTACTCCTACCTAGTATATATATATATCTGAATTTTATATAAAAAAAAGTTAATTTTTTAATAATAAATTTTACCATTTTTTAAAATAATTACGTGATTGTTATGCATTTATAATTGTATATAGAATTATTTCAAAAATAAAAGAAAAGAAAAAGAACTCTATTGGCCAACTTATTGCATTCAATTTTCTCAAAAAATTCTCTTGTAGAAAATTTCGAATATTCTTTGTAGTCTGTCCATATCCAAACGAATATTCCTCACCTTTGTTACATGCCTCTATAACAGAGTTTGCATCCCCTTGAAAAGTATAAATTTACACAGGGTTGTAATGTTTTAAAAGCAAGAATATTACCATCACTCTATCCGATGAGGTTCTGTCTTTAAAATACTTGTGTGGTTTTTTGGCTATGTCGAAACTGCATGTAACTTTTCCACCTTTATTCAAAATAAAATACAGCTTGGTAGTATCCGACAACCTTTTGTGATATAAATTACCGCATCCCAACCTTAAATTATAGAAAAACAAAAATTAACACTTTAATGAGTTAATGTCTTACTTAAGTTATAATCTTATTATTGACTTAGCAGATTTGAGTTTTAAAATATTTTTTTTAACACATCTATTAAAATACTTATATGTTAAAATTTATTACAAAAATTAAATTTAAATTTAAGTTTTAACCATCAAATCTTACAATTTCTTCCCCTACTAAACAAAGGATCTTGACGAAATTGTCACGAATGAGATTTAACACAATTTTGTTAAAAATAGCCCACTGCGATTTGCCGATGAGAAATGATACATATGACACAATACATTTTACAACACGTTTTATAATTTATATTATAAAATAAAAATATTTTTTTAAAATAATATTAATTTTATAAGATAATTTATAAAAGTATTTCTCATTTTAAAATATTATTGTTTGATACGATCAATCATAATACTAGTAAAATACATTAAAAAAAAACATAAAAATAACTGTCCGTAAAAAACGTAATTCATTTTTCTTTTCCAATATCACCTCCAATATTTGATCAGAAACATTAAAAAGTAAAATAGTAATAATAAGTTTACAATTATTTTACCAGCACTTTATCATTTTTAATATATTTGTTTTTTATTTTTATTTTATTTTAAGTATTTATTTAATATTTTTTCTAATTAAAAATATATAATTTTATTAATAATTAATTTTTTAACTGTTAAGTAAAAAAAATTAAAAAATTAAAGATAATAAAAGAGTGATAAAATTATCATTATTTACTGTAAAAACCCTAGGCCCCGGCAGCGAAGCAACCGATCGGCACTAGCATCATATGACGGAAGCAATGACATCCGTAAAGGCATTTTAATTCGCATAATCCAATGAGATGCACGTTATAATATTGCCACCATATGTCCGTAACACTATTAAACCAGATAGACGTACACAACCTAACAGAAGTACATTAGAGGCTATACGTTTTAAATTTTCTGTGATTAGAATATGTCTATCACATCCGTAATATCCCAAGAATATAATAATATTTATGATGTTACTTTATCATCTAAAATGGGCACAACAGGATGGATGAAAAAAAAAATCATAATCGATTCGATATGATTTTTTATTTATTTAAAGCAAATAAATTTTATTCAATTAAAAGAGCGATACAAGAAAAAGAGGTGAGGATTCCGATAATTACTTAAAAATCAATAAATAATAGTACACAATAGATGAAAAAAGAAAAGTGAGTATATTTGGAATTACAAGCATGGTCCTTATTCCTGTCTCATAAGAGAGCGTCATTTTATAATAATATGGAAATAAAATAGTCGCTGCAAAACGAGCTGCAAGTCCACTACTAAAAGCAATGGAAACTTCACACAAAGCGATAAGCGAGATAGATGCACATTTGTTAATTGTTTAGAACAGATTGTTGGAGTTCACCACGGGTCCTCTAACACGACCACTAGTTATAAAAAGCGTAAAGATAGGATAAACAACAATCGTTTTCGATACACTTGAAAATGCCTCACGCTGGTGACGACGGTGCATGTAGCCCACATGCCTCTTTGGACGATGAAGCACAATCAGAGCTGATGGAACAGGTGACTCCGATACCAAAAGGGTTGTGCATGACGGCAACATCCTTCTCGAGAAGCAGTTACGCGTGACCAATGCGCATGGTTTAAGCCCTTAGTCTAATATGATGTCTATACGTACATTTATATCAAAAAACAATAAATAAATATTAAAAAAATGAGATATATAAATTTATGTAGTTCAATATTAAATCTATTTCTACGAGATTTGAAAAGGGAAAGATTTTCCTATAATATATTTATTTTATAATCTCTTATATTACCTCATTTTTATTGTATAATGAATATCGACAATATATATTTTAGTAGAAAAATCTTATTAAAACTCCTGTTGCGAGGTTGAAAAAACTCCTTCAAAAAAAATTTAGCCAAAGTCTAAAAAGTTGATAGTGTCTCTTTTATCTTTTGCCTCTATATATGTTACCTCCCCTCCTTATTTTATGTCTTTTCCTTTATTTTATGTCCTTCTCTTTCTCCTAACATTTTACACTCTCTTAACCTTTTCTTTCTCTCCTATCTCCTTATTTTTCCCTTCTATCTAATAAGTCCCCTTATCTTGAGCTAGGATTAAAAAAATACCAGACTTACTATATTTTGTTCCTTACATATTATTTCGAAACGTAAAGATTTTTTATCGACTCTCGAGTTAGATGCATTGGCATTTTGTCCAAAAGAAAAGCTTTGGCCTAGACAATCTATAAAATGTAATTTTGCGAACAGCCACTCGAGGATTGCCACGTCGCACATCCCTAAGAATTGCCACATCAAAACTTCTTACTAAACTTTCTGAAAATTGAAACTTGCTGAGAACTGAAATCCAAATCCACTCAAACGAACCCACCTGCGAATGAGATTAGCCCAATTGCCGCTATGAAATCCACTCGTGAGTGGGTTTCGATGATGTTTGAGGAAAAAAGGATAAAACAAGATGTGATAAAAATTTTGGGATGAAATTTTTTTTCCATATAAGTCCTAAATATTGAGAGAACGACGATAAAATGAACTAGAATTATAATTTTTTTTTATATAATAGTCATTATTTTTATTTAAGTTAGTCTAAATATACTTAAATGGGGATTGTTCTTACAAGAACATTCTCAATAGAGTAATTAAAATTTTTCTTTAAAATTATACTTTTTACACAACTTCTCAAGAAATTTGGTCATATTTGATCAAAAGCTACTAAAAAAAGTAAAGAAAAATCTAACTTTACTATTCACTTTTAAAAAATAAAATGTATTTTTTTTACATTTTTCTATAATTTTTTGAGTAGCTTTTGATCAAATATGATCAAATTTTTTGGAAAGTTATGCAAAAAATATAATTTTAAAGAAAAATTTTAACTACTCCATTGGAAATACTCTAAGGTTACATTTGGATATCAAGAGAGTTTGAGAGTATTTGAGAGTGTTTATGAATAGTAGTAAAAAGTAGATAATAAGTAATAATAAAATATTAAATAGTAATAAATAGTAATAAAAGTAAGTGAAAAGTAATAATAAAGTAGTGAATAGTAGTAGAAAGTGTTTAAGAACATTTGAATTTTTTTTAAACCAAACATAGCCTAAACCTATATGGGCGGTGCTACAATCGCCATTATAGTGCATCGCCCATATGCACCATTAGTGCAAATTCATTTTTTTGTATTTTCATTATATTTTTTATATCATTTTTTAAATATTTTGAAACATTTTAAAAAATCAAAATATTATTAATAATATTTATTTAATGATTAAGTAAAAGAAAAAAAAAGTCTTAATCCAAAAAAAAAGGCAACAGTAATTTGTACCAAATGGTGCATTTAGTATCATTTAAAGCTGGTTTCTTTTTATAAATGAATTTTACTATTTACAATTCATTTCGTATTTTCAATTTATTTTAACCACTCATTTCAAACTTTAACTCATCTCAATCACACATTTTATTACTATTCATAACTCATCTCATCTCTAAATTCAAATCACCCCTAACCTATACAGTTGTTTTCAAAAAAATTAAAATTATAATATTTTTTTTTTGAATAATTTTTTTGAATTATTTATTAATAAGACTGCACATGCACTGTAAATATGTTTTTTTTACTATATTATTGTAATATTAATCAAAACTTTTATATTGCTTTATTTTACGTAAGAGTAATGATATATATACTATTATTTTGTTATTATTTTACAATTCTTTAGTGCATTTAAGTTTTTTAAATAGATTTTTTAATATTTTTGATCATTAAAAAAATAATAGTAATTTTATTAATATTCATATTCTTAATTACTAAATAAAACTAAAAATTTTAAAAAAATTAAATATAAAAAAATTATAAAATGATAATAAGTATATCATTTCTTTCCGTAAATAAGATAGTAATAGTTTTAAAACAATGAATTAAAAATTAAATGATGTGAAGTTACGAACTTACGGGAAGGAATCCGTCATCCATGACGTGGAGCAATCTTGCATGCCAAGCCGTTCCAAGCCACTCTTCCAAATTCTAGAAATTATAAATATAAGGTCCCACTCTGCCCACTTCACATACTCGCTAAAGCCTGAAGTCGGTTGCTTTCGATATTCTGTGGCCCGTAACAATGGCAGAGCATGAGGTGGTTCTTCTCGATCTTTGGGCAAGCATGTTTGGGTTGAGGGTCAGGGTTGCCCTTGCTGAGAAGGGGATCAAGTATGAGTACAGGGAGGAAGACTTGAGGAACAAGAGCGATCTTCTTCTCCAGATGAATCCGATTCACAAGAAAATCCCAGTTCTCATCCACAATGGGAAACCCGTATGCGAGTCCTTAATCATTGTTCAATATATCGACGAGGTCTGGAACGATAAGTCTCCATTGTTGCCCTCTGATCCTTACAAGAGAGCTCAAGCTAGGTTCTGGGCTGATTTTGTTGATAAGAAGGTACATGTCTCTGAGATCCCTATTTTCCTTTTCTGGTTTTAAGTGTCGCTTTAATAATTCCTTATACCGCTTCAGTTGTCCGACAGATTTTTCTGGGGTCTAGCGTATTTTCTTTATTTGGTTCTTATTGTTCTTTAAATTTAAGACCATTTATAGTAGTGAGAGCAGCACAAATATTTTAATTTATGCAGTTATGCTTATTGTTTTGATTTGGTCGCTTTCATTTCATGGGTATCACATATGTTGGCAGTCAACAGACTGAACTGAGCTTTTCTGTCTGGATTCTCAAAAAAGTATTTGGGGAATTGACGTCAGAACTCGTGCTCTTATTGTCTTCCCTCTGCTGTTGCAGTTCTGTCCCAATTTCAATCTCTTATTTTGATTTTAGGATGTCCTTGAACTCTCGCAGAGAGAGCATTGGGGAAATAATTTGACCCTTGGAACAAAGAGATTACCTTCCAGTTCAATGAACCAGAAATTTCTGCTTCGGGCAAACTAATGTCATTCTATTTGCATTTATCATACTGGGACGTCTTCAATAATGGGAGGATGATAAGAAAATTAAAGATGAATAGATTTGCTCAACTACTACTTACATAGACAAGATGAGGAGAGGATGATGGAAAAAATAGATGATGACTAACATTAGTGGTGGTAGATATATGAAACCACTTAAAAGATGGTTCCACATCGATTTTTCTTTTTTGGGAGGAATTGTTCAGACATGTTCATCCTAATCTATATATAATCTATGGTGAGTGGTAATACAATGTGCGCGGAAGTGCAGGTGTATAATACTGGGAGGAAACTATGGACTACAAAAGGAGAAGAGCAGTCGGCGGCAAAGAAGGAGTTCCATGAAATATTGAAGACATTGGAGGAAGAGCTTGGTGAGAAGCCTTACTTTGGGGGTGAAACATTTGGTTTTGCGGATGTTGCTTTTGTCACTTTCTACAGCTGGTTCAATGCATTTGAGACATTTGGAGAATTCAGCATGGAGGCTGAGCACCCCAAGATTATTGCATGGGCCAAAAGGTGCTTGCAAAAGGAGAGTGTGGCCAAGACTCTTCCTGATCAGCAGAAGGTCTACGAATTTGTCTTGGGTCTGAGGAAGAGGTTTCTAGGAGAGTAATGGTTTGCCTCAACATCGAAGTTCTATATGTATTTGCAGTGTTTAGGATGGTTTGTATCTATCTCTGTTGAACGTTTTATCATAAATAAGAAAGACACTTAGTTGTGTCTTCTATATGTTATATAGATGAAATCGTTTTTTTTTTTTTTTTTTACCGTTTGCTGCGTGCACTAGTTTTGTTGTATTCGGATGAATGATTATCTTCTGTTCTTTAACAAATGCTATAAGTTTAGAAACTTGATTCTAGGCCTGTTCGTCATGTTTTGGTTTTGCCGGTTGGATCTTGAATTTTTATTTATTTTTTAGTAGTTTTGTTATTTTTATTAAAAGATTCAAAAAAATTATTTATTTTTAAATTTGAATTTTCAGATTGAAATTGGATTGCCGATGGATAAAATTAAGGTTAGCTGGATTCAGAAATGAGTTGAGTTTATCTCAAATTACTTCTATTTTATTATTATATTTTTATAATTTTTTATACAAAATATTTATTTCTATATATATATTTTTTAATTTTAATACATATTTTTTAAATTTTAATATATATTTTTTAAAATTTTAAAATAATAATAATATTAAAAAATAAACTAAATTAATCTCGATCTCATTTCAACTTCAAATCCAAATTAATTGAATCCAGAAAAAATTATTATAAAGCAGTTTCGTTGACAAACAATGATAGAGGTTAAATAATAATGGAAATCTAATTTGCACACTAGGAAAATGCTAAAGAAATCAATAAA
Source organism: Platycarya strobilacea (assembly GCA_036898215.1). Classification (NCBI taxonomy): domain Eukaryota; kingdom Viridiplantae; phylum Streptophyta; class Magnoliopsida; order Fagales; family Juglandaceae; genus Platycarya; species Platycarya strobilacea. Next base: position 7,644,278 of record CM072547.1, read on the forward strand.
TATATTTTTTTAAGGAACAGTGTAAATTATCTCTGTTGCCTCCAAGGACTTCCATTACACGTTGGTCGGTGCACCACTAGATAATTTCTAGAACAACCCTTGATTCAATCTAAAGTGTAGGCGCTTCTTCTGGGGAAAACAATGGCATAGAGAGTTTTAGATCGTCACACTTTGTTCTACAAACCGATCAACAGATATAGACCCTCCAGTCCAACCACGACTGACCTTTAAAAAGCCAGTTGCCAATATTCATAAGTCGCCTCAATTTTCAATCATAACGCTTGCCGTTCTACAGCCTGTTTAACAAAGCAGATATTTTTTGAATTAAAAAAAAAAAAAACAACAACAACAAAGCTGAGAAGAGAGAAGAGAGGAGGGGATTACGGTAAATTATTTGAACAGCATATATTTTTGTTGAGTAATACTATAGGTATATGATTATACGTATTTTTCGAGAAATTGTTGATATAACAATAATATCATCTCATCCAAAATATTAAAAAAAATGATAAAATTACGGTAAGAGAGAACAAAAATAAAAAATATGAAGAGATGTTATAAGAGAGAATGTGTAAAAATAATATTTTTATACGACGTGCAAAATGCTTACAAATAGCATTTTTTATTTTTATTTGCTTCCATTTATTTTCATGTTAAATGTTTGTATTGTTATTTTTTATTCAAATAAATATAATTTATTTTATGTTGTTAGGTTGAGATGCTGTTTTTTTTTTTTTTCCTTATACATCACGCTTTATCTTTAATTTGACTGTAATAAGATGGTATAGAAACACTCGGCCCAATACGAATACGTGTACATATAGACACGTAGTATGAACACTGAAGGTGAGAAGATAACTATAGTTACTACCCTTATTTCTTAATCATCGAATGTTTTATCAACTAACTCGTAACTTGCAAACAAATCTTATTAGATTCCCAGAAAAAAAAAAGGGAATAATATTTAATCAATGGTCATGTGGATCTAAGTATAAATACAAGGAAGAGCTTTTAGCAATGATTTCTAGTCAAGCAGATATTGAAACTGGACATGAACAGATGAACCAATCTAAGACTATTGCTCGGAGTTCTTTGTCTACTGTTTCAGTAAGTCGACTTAATGATACGGAAGTTGTGATACAAACATCCACATATAAGAGATCAATAATTCTCTCCATTATCTGAGATCCATCTCAGTTTAGAGGAGATTGTACTTCTACTACTAAATGTGTCATCCTATTCCTCCGAGTCCTTTGGAGGGAGGGTCTTTAATTTATGGTCTTCATCTTCAGGTAATTTGCTTCCTTTTGCTTTCTCAATTGTCAGTATCATCATGTACAAGAGCACTGAAATTCCTTGTGGAAAAAGTAGAAGAAAGGGAAAAATATGGATACAGAAAGAAAAAGTCAAACCTTAATATATTAATCTTGTTACATTATTTATATAATGCGAGATATCAAGGGAAAGGAATTTAAGATCACTTGGATGGACCCTTCTAGGAGAAAAACTGCAGAGCTTTATAAGTTCAAATCTTTCTTCAAATAGTCTTCTGTATTATTAATTAATCTTATGTTATGAAACTTAAATAAAGGAACTACTATTGCAAAAAAGAAATAAGAAATTCTCTCTGAAACTCTTAAGAACTGAAACTTTCTTTCTCTTTTTATTTTTTTTTATAAATTTCATTATAACTGAAACCCCTATTTATAGGCTTTAAAATTACTATGCAAGTTACTATGCAAGTCACTATGCATAATTTAAAATAATAGTGGTGGGGTCATTCACATAATTTAGTGGTAGGACAGGGGGCGGCTGATAATTTCGTTCGTTCATTTCACTCCCCCTTGAATGACAGCCAATAAGGAATCTGACTCGTTAAAACCTTGCCAAGTAAAAATCCAGTGGGAAGAAAAACCAATAGCGAAGGAAAAAGAGTACAGTTTTCTTATGTATCCACAAGTACTTTAAGATTGCCTCATTAAAACCTTGCAGAGGAAAACCCAGTGGGACAAAACCTCAGCGAAGGAAAAAGAGTACAATCAGCACATTTACTCCCCCTGAAAAGTGCATGACAAAATATTTTTGAGTTTTCGCATTCCAATGTTATGCACAATCTTCTTGAATGTGGAAGTTGGTAACGCCTTTGTGAATAAATCTGCCAGATTATCACTAGATCGTATCTGCTTGACATCAATTTCACATTTTTCTTGAAGTTCATGAGTATAAAAGAATTTCGGTGAAATATGTTTGGTTCTGTCACCTTTAATATATCCTCATCTGATTTGAGTGATACAAGCAGTATTATCTTCATATAAGATTGTTGGGCTATTATCGATCATGGGAAGTCCACACTTTTCCTGGATATGTTGAATAACTGATCTCAACCAAATACACTCTCGACTTGCTTCATGAATAGCAATGATTTCTGAGTGATTTGAAGAAGTAGCAGATAGTGTCTGCTTAACAGATTTCCATAATATGGCAGTATCTCCATAAGTAAATAAATATCCAGTTTGAGATCTACCTCTGTGTGGGTCTGAAAGATAACCTGCATCTGCATACCCAATCAATTCTGGACTTGAACCACGTTGATAAAATAATCCCATATCAACCGTACCATGAAGGTAACGAAGGACATGTTTAATGCCATTCCAATGCCTTCGAGTTGGTGCAGAACTATATCTTGCAAGCAGATTAACTGAAAATGTAATATCTGGTCGAGTGCAATTTGCAAGATATATCAAAGCTCCAATTGCACTGAGATATGGTACTTCAGGACCAAGAATTTCTTCATCGTCATCACAAGGACGGAATGGATCTTTCTTCACATCAAGTGTTTGAACAATCATTGGAGTACTCAGGGGATGAGATTTGTCCATATAAAAACGCTTTAGGATTTTCTCAATATACATGGACTGATGAATAAAAATTCCATTTGGCAAGTGCTCAAGCTGCAGGCCGAGACAAAGTTTTGTTTTGCCAAGATCTTTCATTTCAAATTCATTCTTTAAATATATAGCGGTTTTTGAGATCTCTTCAGGAGTTCCCACAATATTTAAATCATCAACATAAATCGCAATAATGACAAATTTGGATTCTGATTTCTTAATAAAAACACATGGGCATATAAGATTATTCTCAATTCCTTCTTTCAATAGATATTCGCTTAAGCGATTATACCACATGCGTCCGGATTACTTCAACCCATATAAAGATCTTTGTAGTCTGATTGAGTACATATTTCTAGATGTACTTGTAGATGCTTCAGGCATCTTATATCCATCAGGCATCACACCCTTTGGTGTTTGGACAACATGTCCAAATACTTCTCGTTTTGCTAGCGAATTTAATTCAGCTTCAATAGCTGTTTTCCATTTTGGCCAATCATTTCTACATCGACATTCTTCGACGCTTTTTGGCTCACTTTTTTCATTACTTCTGGTAATGTCAAGGGCCATTTTATATGAAAATATGTTGTCGACAACAGTTTTATTTCTGTCCAGAATTTCTCCAGTTTTCATGAAATGTATTGAGATCTCATTATTTTCAGGTACCTGTTCCTCTTCAGGGGAAAACATTTCATGACACACCTCTTCAGGAGGTCCCTTTTTAGGAGATTTATACTCTTCAAGAGTTTCCTCTTCAGGAGGTTCTGGAATAGAAGATTTAAACTCTTTAGGAGCACCAATTATATTTGTGGCCTGTATTGTGGGTAAGTATTCTTCAGGAACACCAAATTCATTTTGTATTCTTTTCCTTCTAGGAATTTTGTCTTTTGCACCAATAGGTCTTCCACGCTTTAGGCGTATTTTAGATTCACCTATTGCTGCTTTGACAATTTGTCCTTCAGGGACTTCAATCCTTGCTGGAGTATTAACAGCAGGAATATAAGATTTTACTACACCTTTAGTGTTAGTAAATACATCCGGTAACTGATTTGCAACATTTTGCAAATGAATAATCCTTTGAATTTCCCGTTTACATTCATTTGTAGGAGGATCAAAATGAGACAGGGTCTTTTTATCCCAAGTAATATCTTGTCGTGCTTCAGGCACCGACTTTTCTTTACCCATTAACGGAAAATTTGATTCGTCAAAATGACAATTCTCAAAACGTGCTTTAAACATATCCCCTGTAAGGGGTTCAATGTATCTAATAATGGATTGAGAATCAAAACCAACATATATCCCAAGTCTACGTTGAGGGCCCATTTTTGTAAGTTGTGGAGGTGCAATTGGAACATATACAGCACATCCAAAAGTACGAAGATGAGAAATATTTGGTTGTTGACCATATGCAAGCTGTGATGGAGAATATTTATGATATGCAGATGGTCTAATGCGAATTAGAGATGCTGCATGAAGTATAGCATGTCCCCAAACAGAAATAGATAGTCTTGATTTCATAAGTAAAGGTCTAGTGATTAGTTGAAGCCTTTTGATCAAAAACTCAGCTAAATCGTTTTGTGTGTGTGTATGGGCAACAGGATGTTCAACATCTATTCCTATTGACATGAAATAATCATCAAAAACTTGAGATGAAAATTCACCTGCATTATCCAATCGAATGGTCTTAATTGGATACTCAGGAAATTGTGCTCGTAGTTTAATTATTTGAGCAAGAAGTCTAGCAAATGCAACATTTCTAGTGGAAAGAAGACAAACATGTGACCATCGACTAGATGCATCAATTAGAACCATAAAATATCTAAATGGTCCACTTGATGGATGAATAGGCCCACATATATCTCCGTGAATCCTTTGTAAAAAAGATGGAGATTCAACAATGACTTTTGAGGGAAATGGTCTAATAATTAACTTACCTTGAGAACATGCAGAGCACGGAGATTCATTGAGTAGAAATATCTTTTGATTCTTTAAGGGATGCCCATGCGAATTTTCAATAATTCGTCTCATCATTATAAAACCCGGATGTCCAAGGCGATCATGCCAAGTCATAAATACTTTAGGGTCAATGCACTTCTGGTGCATTACCACATATGATTCAATTGTTCTCATTTTTGTATAATACAATCCAGAACGTAGAGCAGGCAGTTTTCTAATACGAGCTTCTGGCCCGATACTGTTTTAGTAATAAGAAGATGCTCTTTACTGCCTTCATTGGTCGTTTCAATATGGTAATCATTACGACGTATATCTTTGAAACTCAATAAATTTCTTCTGGATTGTGAAGAGAATAGAGCATCATCAATACAAAATTTGGTGCCATTAGCCAACACAATATAAGCTCTTCCGGAGCCCTCAATTAAATCCGATGAACCTGATATGGTATGGACATAGGCTTTATTTAGTGTTAGATTTTGAAAATATTTCTTTTCTTTGAGAATTGTGTGAGTTGTAGCACTGTCAGCCAGACATATATCTTTATCATTCAACTCAGAGATAAAAAGCTCATCAATGTGATCCATGATTAGAGGAATAAGGCCACTAGCTTCAGAATTGGTAGAACCGTCGTGCTGATAACGTGTTATGAAACTTAAATAAAGGAACTACTATTGCAAAAGAGAAATAAGAAATTCTCTCTGAAACTCTTAAGAACTGAAACTTTCTTTCTCTCTCTATTTTTTCTTATAAATTTCATTACAACTGAAGCCCCTATTTATAGGCTTTAAAATTACTATACAAGTTACTATGCAAGTCACTATGTATAATTTAAAATAATAGTGATGGGGTCATTCACATAATTTAGTGGTGGGACAGGGGACGGCTGATGATTTCGTTCGTTCATTTCATCCTATATATAGTTGCAAAAACCATCTTCTTATAGTAAATAGTCTTTTGCATTATTAATTAATCCTATATATAGTTTTTGCCAATGATCCATCAAAAGTTCAAAACAGGGTGAGCTGGGCTTGGCATAAGCACTGAATCATGATGAGTAGCTTTGCCATTCTAAATACAATAATGTAGTAGAGAAATGTTTAGCCACAAGGGTTTTATGATTTCATAAAAGTAAATCAAATACTGACATGGCTTGATATGTTATGCATGATTTCATAAAAATTATTTTTATTGATGAAAGTTTTAGCGATAATATAAAAATCGTCACTAAATGTTTATCTTTAGCAAAGAACTTTAAATTTGCTACTAGTATTACTTTTAACAATCAAAATTGTATCGTTATTTATATTGGTCGCAAATACATAAGCGAAACTTTTTTCCTCCAAATAAGAAAGTAATTGTGGCAATAATATAAAATTAGCAATGATTATAATCGTTGCTAATAATCTTTTTGCAGTATAGTATTACCAACTAGTTTTATCTTATCATAAATAATAAGTTTTAGAAAAATTGTAACTTTTTTGTCGGTTTTAGTCCAATGATTGATTTTTTACAATCCAATTTATATTCGTAAAATGTAATATTACAACAATGATAAAAAAAAAAATGTCGCCCAATTTTTATCTTTAGCAAAGAAAATTTTAAATTAGTCACTGATATTACTTTTAACAACCAAACTTATACCATTATTTTTATTGGTTGTAAATACATAAGAAAATTTTCTATTAAATAAGAAAGTAATTGTAATAGTAATTATAGAATTAACAATGACTATAATCATTGCTATTAATTTTACTATAGTAGAATATTACCAACTGGTTTCATTTTGTCATAAATAATAAGTTTTAGTGACACATGATTTTTTGTGAGTTTTCTTCAAATAATAAACTTTTTATGAATTAACATATCTTCACAAAAAGTAATTTTTTTTGTGATAACATAAAAATCGTTGTTGAAGAAGAACAAATCTACAAATGAAATTCATAGAGTAAGTTTGTACATCTTTTGATAAAATTTAAAATTGGATTAAAATTTAAAATTAATCTTATCTTACAAAGTATCAAATTTCATTTTTCACATATGCATGACATCATTAAAAGTCTTAGTTTTAGATATTATTTTTTTCACATGTGCATGACATCATTGAAAACTTTAATTTTGAAAATTACTTTTTTCACATATGCACGACATCGTTAAAAGTCTTAATTTCGAAAATTGCTATTTTCACATATGCATAACAATATTAAAAATTTGATATTTGAAAATTTGTAAGATGATTGATTGTTATTTTTGACATGTGCATATTTTGTTTAAAATTTTGATTGATGCACTTTTGACAAATGCAAAATGTAGATAATTTTGTTTGAAAATCTTAAAAGGTTGTTATGTTTTTTTTTTTACAAATATAAAAAGAAGATGATTTAGTTTGAAAAATAAATCATACTCATTTTGTCATATACGAAAAGTAAAAGATTATGTTTGCTTTATTTGAAAAATGAATGGAGTTATTTTTGACAAATGCAAAAATGAGATGTTTTTATTTGAAGATTTTGAAAAGTGAATAGTACTATTATTTAACATGTGAATTTTTTCATATTTAAAATTAAAAACTCATTTACCTATAAATAACTCACTTGAGTTTTGATAAAATCACAACAAGAGCTTACATATTAATTGTTAAAATTTTGTATCACTTATTCAAAACCTTCACTCTCTATTTTTTAAGTACTGAGTCTTAATCCTTGTTTATTTTGATAGAGATCTAGATTGCACTTTATTATTCTTATTTCACTCATTGAGTAGTGTACTCTAATAATCTACCTAATATCAGCTCTTGTATCAGTAAAATGGTACGTATAACCCTTGTATGTGTAGAATGTGTTCTACATAGAGAATAGTTGAATCACCAAGTGTGAGGTGATTGCAAGTGTAAAGGGTGTTCTACGCAGATTATTTGTAGCAGTATTACTCAAAAGTATAATAGATTTTATCTCCACCTGAAAGAAATTGAATAGTGAATTTGGGAATTCTCAAGGAGTAGCTTGTGGCGAAGACATAGGCAGGAACTGAATCTCGTTAAAATACTGAGTTTGCTTCTTTTTGCCCTTATTCTTTATATTTTCTGCTGTTTCATATTTTGTTTATATTTTATATTATGTATTTGGTTTATAACTGTTAATTTTTTAATATAACTCAATTCACCCTCTCTCTTGTATTAGTCATCTGGACAATACAAAGAACCAAAAAAATTTTAAAATATATACTATGAAATGGTCAACAATATGTTAAATGTTTTAAAAATGATAATACAGTACCTGAATACTGAATAGCATAGTTATGAGCCTATGTAACTTGTAAGACTATCAAACTACACAACTCATCAATTATCAGTAATTATGTTGGGGTTCACCACTATATCTACAAATTCAAAATGCATAGAAGTTAAATAACTAAAATATTGCAAAATGAAAATAATCAACATAAAATCATATAAATTATAAAGACTAAAGTTACTTGATTCAAGTCTATAACTTTCCGAATAATTGTATGATCTAGATCTACAAGCTCGGACATCTCTCTTAGCCAATTCTACGTGCAAAGGAGGGCTTCCACAGTTGTCGGTGCTAATGAACTACGATATACATCCAAAACGCAACCTCTAGTACTAAACGTTGACTCAGAGGCAACAGCAGTGATGAGAATAGCTAGCACATCACGGGCTATTGGCGAAACAATAGGAAACTTCGTAGAATTAACATTCCACGAAATTAATAAAACAAATGCATCACTAGGTACTTCAATATTTTTCATCAAATAACGCTCAATTTCAGACTTACATTGCATAACATTTCTCGATGCACGGATTTAATGATACCATTGCACCATTGAAGATGAAAGGTTTGTACCTCTGTCCCTTAAGGAAGATTTCAAACTGGTTGGGTATGAGGAGCTACGGCTACCACCTATTGAAGTAAGCTGACCACTATTGTTGTAGTGGCTATATAAGTCATCGATATCATTTCTCAATTCTTTAATGAACTCTGCAGTCTTCTCTTCCCCGAGGACGTCAATAATCCAAAGCTCTATAACTTCCAACTTATATTGGGGGTCAAGGATTGCAGCCTCAAATAATAACCTATTTATTTTCATAATATCCTCCCAATATTTATCATATTTAGTTTTCATCCTCGTAGCCGTTTTAAATAAAACCCCTTAAGTATTAGCATAACTTATTTTCAAGTGGTCATGAAGCCTCGACAACTCGTCGAAATACAAGTTTGCAGTACATTATTTCAATCCAGATATCTGCATTAATATATCATAAAACAACTTCAAAAAATTAACAAAAAGATTTACATTTTCCTAGTCATATGTGTCCGATGGACCAAGCCCTGTTCTCCTTCCTGAGGACTCCAACAAAGCATATCGCATGCCTCAACCCTCAACCTTCATCTACTCAAATGCTTTTTGATACTTGGACGCCACATCCAACATCATATATGTTGAGTTCCATCTCGTCAGAACGTCCAAGCACAACATGGCAGAAGATGGAATTTGAAGCTGTTCGGCTATGGCCTTAAACTTGTTTTTCTTTTGGGGGGAAGCTCTCACATATCTCACGCAGTTCCGAACTTTGGTAATACAAGCATCAACCTCCTTCAACCCCTCAGCCACTATGAGGTTAACGGTATGAGCACAACATCAAACATGTACAAACTCATGGTCACGAATCATATCTTTCATTGCTGTCGTATTCTTCCTGAACCACTCCATTGCAGTGTCATTAGCACCCACATTATCAACTGTGATACAAAGCACTCTTTTAATTCCCCAATACTTAATACAATCATCCATCAATGCACCAATAGATAAACCGTTGTGATCAACAATTTCTTTAAATCCAACAATTCGCTTTTGCAACGCCCATTTACTGTCTACATAGTGGGCAGTGACACATATAGCTAGTATTTTGTACATACATCCATGTATCAGCTGTAAATAATAACTCTATGGCCAGTCCGAATAAATATATCCTTCAATTCCGACTTCTTCTTCACAAGCCTTTTCATGCAGTCCTGCATCATTGTATATCTTGAAGGTATGGGAAAATGTGGCTCAGAGTATGAACAAAATTATTGAAGCCTTTTTGGTCCACTGTGGTAAAGGGCATCTCGTCAACAATGATCATCTCTACAAGCATTTTCCACAACATCTTCTCGCTGTATTGAGGAATTGACATCTTCTTAACATGTTGACCAGTACCATCAATAGTCATTTGAGTCTCATAACTAAGTTTGGTCTGTTCACTGGCACTGGCTGCTAAATCCTTCGTGATTTATATCGCTGACAATCATTAAGATGTGCTTTAATACACTAGTGCTTTGTCTTTGAATGGCAGCCACAAAGTTGCCTACAATGGTGATATCTTGCTTGCGGGTTTGCACGATCACCATGGATTATCTGAAGTGTTCCCATGTCTACAATCTTTTATTAGGAGGTCGTGGTGGCAGATGTGCTAAATGGGATTGCACATCTCCTCATCTTCATTGAACATATCCTTATCTTCTATATCTACAGCGAGTCAGTTACTTGCACATGAAGTAGCTGCTCTAAATGTGGCTCTACAAGTAAGAGTGGCGATAGCCGTAGTGTCAATACTCACTTGTACTCGTGCATTGGCATCCATGAATTCCCCTTCTTGATATATATAATCCATATCAAAGATTCAAAATTTCACAGATCAGTGGAAAAAGCTGAAAAATAAGAATAAAATCCAATATTTCAATGTAATCTGTTAGTGTTATATCAATTATCCGTTGTCCAAATAAAAAATAAAAACCACATAACTCATTAAGTCATTGACTATGATACTTTTATCATTTATTTTCATGAAGGATTTGACATCAACTCAATGGATAAAATTAAGTTTTTATTCAATATTTGCTAATAGTGAGAAATAATAATAATAATCAAAATTTAAATATTAGCATTTATCAATCATCTTATTATTCTTTAACCTTAGAATTAGCATTTATCAATCATCTTAATATTTTGTATCTCAACAAAAGTTCCTTCGTAATATTCTACTACTTGTATAAAATTTGAAGCAATGTCTTCTAAGCTGAAGCAATGTTTAAATATTTGAAAAAATTCTTTCAATTTCCATCTCAAGTGCTTGACCATCCAAGTTATCCAACAATAACTACTACGAATGAAAATTAAATCACAGATTCAGAGTCATATTAATTGTCACAAATTTATTTTTGCGTGCAATTTGCTTTAAATAGTTTTTAACTCAATTTTTGAACTGGAAAAAAATTAACAGCTACTGTTCTTAACTATTAACTAGCAATCAACCACCAAAAATCTTAACTTTGTAGTTTGCACAGAGTCACAAACCCTCTTTAAATGAGAACAAGAACAATATTGAAATAAGAACAAGAACTCACAGGATAATATTGAACAATCTCGATTTACGGACTTAGGGCTCAATGAAGTAAAACTTATCGATTACCAGGACAATATAATGGGCTCAGTGAAATGAATCCACCACAGCACAGCCATGCACAAGGAGAAATAGAGACTCGGAAGATCTCAAAGATCCGACGGTTGTCATTTTTGTCGTCTCTAGTAAAACCATGCGTTGTTTTGGTATTTTCTCATTTTTGGAGGTTGTGGGTTCTCTTTGTGGAACCTCAGTGAGACGGCGGCACGATGAGAGAAGAGGCAGCGTTGTTCACTAAAGGACAGAGAGAGAGTTAGGGTTCCGATGGCAAGGGAGAAAGAAACAGGTGGAAGAAACCCTAGAGAGAAGATGAAGCTGCCGAGACTCGAGAAAAGTAGATGAACCTAGAGGGCCAGAACCATGAAATATTGAACTAAAGTGAAGGGATTTGTCTTTCTAGAATAACTTGAAACGGTGTGCACAGAAGGATGGTGAAACGGTGCGTTGAGTTAGATTTGTTGCAAGTTGCACTGCTGAAGGTTCAATACGCCTATAGGGCGTTTTTCTTTTAATTGGTCGGAATTTTCAGATTCGGAGTCGAAATCCGACTCCGAATCCAACTCCGGCTTAATCTGTGTTGGCCAACTTTGACCTCCATTCTAAACTCTAACAATTTCGACTCTGATGCCGTCAAAATCGAGGCGGAAGTCAAAACGAAGGTCGAAGATTTTGCACACCCCTACTTTCTTTTCTTTTTAGCTCTATGCTTTATTGTCATGAACGTCCAACTTTTTGTTCTTCTACACATGCTAGCTTCTCTATACTTTATTATCATGGGAGTTTAGGGGGATGGCTTCTCGTTCCCCTTAATAGTTCCATCGTTGATATGGGGATATCACACACTTTATTCTACAAACCAAGCAACAAAAATATACCCTCCAGAATCTAGTCCAATCACGAATAACCTTTAAAAAGCCTATTCCCAATCTTCACGAGCTGCATCAAATTTCAAATTTCAATTGTAAATCTTAACCTTTTATAAATTTTACTTTTTTTAAAATAATTATATGATAATTACGCACTCATAATCCTATGTAAAATTACTTCAAAAATAAAAGAAAAGAAAAAGAACTCTATTGGCCAACTTATTGCATTCAATTTTCTCAAAAAACTCTGTTGTAGAAAATTTCGAATATTCTTTATAGTCTGTCCATACCCAAACGAATATTTCTCACCTTTGTTATATGAGTAATAATACACATACCTTTCGTTTACTATTTGTTTACCACTTTTTGGTACATTCATTTTTTTATTATTTTTTTAAATATTTTTTTAACATCCTCATTCATTAAAAAAATTTAAAAAAAATTATAATTTCATTAATAATCACTTTCTTAATTATTAAATAAAAAGAAAATTAAAATAATAATAATAATAATAATAAAATAATAAATAAGTTATAAATAAATAGTATGTATATCATTATTCTTGTTACATACCTCTGTAACAGAGTTTGCATCCCAAAGTATAAATTTACACAGGATTGTAATGTTTTAAAAGCAAAAATCTTACCATCACTCTCTATCCGATGAGGTTCTCTCTTTAAAATACTTGTGTGTTTTATTGGCTATATCGAAACTGCATGTAACTTTTCTACCTTTATTCAAAATATAATACTTGGTAGTATCCGACAACCTTTTGTGATGTAAATTACCGCATCCCTACCTTAAATTATATATATATATATATATAATTAATTAATTAACACTTTAATCAGTTAATGTCTTACTTAAGTTATAATCTTATTGTTGACTTAGCAGATTTGAGTTTTAAAATGAACAAAGTACATCAAATAAAATACTTTTTTTAACACATCTATTAAAATACTTATATGTTAAAATTTTATACAAAAATTAAATTTAAATTTAAGTTTTAAGTTTTTAACCATCAAATCTTACAATTTCTTCCCCAACTAAACAAAGGATCTTGACGAAATTGTCACGAATGAGATTTAACACAATTTTGTTAAAAATAGCCCACAGCGATTTGCCGATGAGAAATGATACATATGACACAATACATTTTACAATATATTTTATAATATATATTATAAAATATTTTTTTTTTTATAAAATAATGCTAATTTTATAAGATAATTTACAAAAATATTGCTCATTTTAAAATATTATTATTTGATACGGTCAATCATAATATTAGTAAAGTATATAAAAATGACTGTACGTAATAAAATGTAATTCATTTTTCTTTCCTAATACCACCTCCAATATTTGATCAGAAACATTAAAAAGTAAAATGGTAATAGCAAGCTTATAATTATTTTACTACCATTTTATTATTTTTAATATATTTGTTTTTTATTTTATTTTAAGTATTTTTTTAATATTCTTAATTATTAAAAAAATTAAAAACATATAATTTTATTAATAATCACTTCTTTTTAACTGTTAAGTAAAAAATAAATAAAAGTAAAAGTTAAAAGATAAAAGATAATAAAAGAATGATAAAATTATCATTGTTTACTGTGAAAACCCTAGGCCCCGACGGCGAAGCAACCGATCGGCAATAGCATCATATGACGAAAGCATTGACATCCGTAAAGGCATTTTAATTCGCATAATCCAATGAGATGCACGTTATAACATTGCCAACATAGGTTCATAATTCACATAATTCAACGAGTATAATGAGTGTTGGATGTATTCTAACATTATTTTTAAACTCGTAGACGTACTAATCTAATAGACGTACATTAGAGACTATACGTTTTAAATTTTCTGTGATTAGAATATGTCTATCACATCCGTAATATCCCAAGAATCTAATAAAAATTATAATGTTACTTTATCATCTAAAATCGGCACAACAGGATGAAGGGAAAAAAAAAATCATAAACGATTTGTTATGATTTTTTTTTAAGCAAATAAGTTTTATTAAATTACAAGAATGCTACAAGAGAAATTGATGAAAATTATGATAATCACCTAAAAACCAACAAATAATAGTAAACAATAAATGAAAAAGAGAAAAACTAAATGTATTTCGAACCACAAGTATAATCCTTATCCATATCTCATAAGAGGATGTCATTTTATAAAAAAATGAAAATAAAATGGTTGTTGCAATGCGAGCTACAAGTCCACCGTTAAAAGCGATGGAAACTCTGCACAAAGCGACAAGCAAAATGGATGCATTGTTGTTGATTGTCTAGAGCAGATTGTTAGAATTAATCACAGGTTCTCTAACAAGATCATTGGTTATAAAAAGCGTAAAGATAGGATAAACAGTAACCATTTTCGATATACTAGCAGAGTGTTTTAAATACCGTGCCGTACCGACTGGTACGGCTGGTACAAAAAATACCCTATTTCGTTTCGGCCGATTTTTCGGCCGTACCACCAAATTGGCCGAAAAATGATCGGTACGGCCGGTACCAGCCGTACCGGATTTCAGCCTTCCCAATTTTTTTTTTAATTTTTTATTATGTTTTAACCTTAATTTAGACTAAATTAATTACATATATACATATTTATCTATATAATTTATTTATATATCAAATATTATTCTGAAATATAATTTATAATCGTATTTATATATATAATTTATTTATGTATAAATTATTTCGAAACGGTACATAAAACGGTATCGGTACCGAAATATTTCGTTTTAGTGACTTGACCGGTACCGGTACGGTATTCAAAACATTGCTAGCAGATGCTCCATGTCGACGACAACGATGCACGTAGCCCATGTGCCTCCTTGGACGATAAAACACAGTCAGACCCGATGGAACAGGTGCCTCCGACACCAAAAAAGTTGTGAGTGACGACAACAACCTTCCCGAGAAGTAGTTACGCATGACCAACGCGCATGGTCTAAGCCGACGACAATCTTAATTGATATGATATGGAGTCCCTAGTCTAATATGATATCTATACGTAGATTTATATCAATAAACAATAAATAAATATTTAAAAAAATGAGATATATAAATTTATGTAGTTTGATATTAAATCTATTTCTACGAGATTTAAAAAAAGAATATTTTACTATAATATATTTATTTTATAATCTCTTATAGTATCTCATCTTTATTATACAACAGTTATCGACAACAAATCTTTGAGTAAAAAAATCTTCATTAAAATTCTTGATGTGAGGTTGAAGAAACTTCTTGAGAAAAAACTTAGCCAAAGTCTAAAAAATCGATGGTGTTTTTTTTTTTTTTGCCCTTATATATATATATATATATATGTAACTTCTCCTCCTTGTTTCATGTCACTTTTCCTTTATTTTATGTCCCTCTCTTTCTCCTAACATTTTACGCTCTCTTAACCTTTCGTTCCTCTCCTATCTTCTTATTTTTCCGTTCTAATAAGTCCTCTTATCTTGAGCTAGGATTAAAAAATACCATAGACCTACTATATTTTGTTCCTGTCATATTATTTCGAAAGTAAAGATTTTTTATCGACTCTCGAGTTAGATGCATTGGCATTTTGTCCAAAAGAAAAGCTTTGGCCTAGACAATCCATAAAATGTAATTTTGCAAACAGCCACTCAAGAATTGCCACGTTGCACATCACTAAGAATTGCCACGTCACTAAAATCCACTCTACATTCGCATTTACCAAAACTTCTTACTAAACTTGCTAAAAATTGAAGAGAACCGAAACCCAAATCCACTCAAACGAACCCACCTGCGAATGAGATTAGCCCAATTGCCGCTATGAAATCCACTCGTGAGTGGGTTTCAATGATGTTTGAGGAAAAAGAAATAAAATAAGATGTGATAAAAATTTTGGGATGAAATTTTTTTTCCATCTAAGTCCTAAATGTTGAGAGAACGACGATAAGATGAACTAGAAGTATAATTTTTTTTTTATATATAATAGTCATTATTTTTTATTTAAGTTAGTCTAAATAACCTAAATGGGGATTGTTCATGTAAGAACACTCTCAATAGAATAGCTAATTTTTTTTAATTATATTTTTTGCATAACTTCTCAAAAAATTTAGTTATATTTGATCAAAAACTACTAAAAGAATCGTAAAGAAAAATCTAACTTTACTATTCACTTTTAAAAAATAAAATGTACTTTTTTATATTTTTCTATAATTTTTTTAGTAGTTTTTGGTCAAATATGATCAAATTTTTTAGAAAATTATACAAAAAGTACAATTTTAAAGAAAAATTTTAACTACTCAATTGGAAATATTCTAAAGCTACGTTTGGATATCAAGAGTATTTGTGAGTGTTTATGAATAGTAGTAAAAAGTAGGTAAAAAATAATAATAAAATATTAAATAGTAATGAAAAAGTAATGAATAATAATAAAAATAGGTAAAAAGTAATAATAAAATAGTGAATAGTAATAAAAATATTTAAGAATATTTGAGAGTTTTTTTAAACCAAACCTAGCCTAAACCTATATGGGCGGTGGTACAATCACCATTGTAGTGCATCGCCCATATGCACCACTAGTGCAAATTCATTTTTTGTATTTTCATTATTTTTTTGGTATCATTTTTTAAATATTTTGAAACATTTAAATAAATCAAAAATAATATTTGCTTAATATTAAGTGAAAAAAAAAAGTCTTAACCAAAAAAAAAAGGCAACGGTAGTTTGCACCAAATGGTGCATTTAGGATCATTTACAGTTGGTTTCTTTTCCTAAATGAGTTTTATAGTTCAGAACTCATTTCATACTTTTAATTTATCTCAACCACTCATTTTAAATTTTAACTCATCTCAACTACTATTTTATTACTATTCATAACTTATCTCATCTCCGAATCTAAACCACCCCCAATCTATATAGTTATATTAAAAAAAATTAAAATTATAATAGTATTTTTTAGAATTATTTTTTAGAATTATTTATTAATAAGACTGCACATACTGTAAATATGTTTTTTTATTATATTATGGTAATACTAATCAAAATTTATATTACTTTATTTTACGTAAGAGTAATGATATACATACTATTATGTTATTATTATTTTACAATTTTTTAGTGCATTTAATTTTTTTAATTTTTTTAAATATATTTTTAAATATTTTTAATTTTAATCATTAAAAAAATAATAGTAATTTTATTAATTACTAAATAAAACTAAAAATTCAAAAAAAAAATAAATATAAAAAAAATTATAAAAAAATTATAAAATGATAATATATATTATTTGTTTCCGTAAATAAGATAGTAATAGTTTTAAAACAATGAATTAAAAATGAAATGATGTGAAGTTACGAACTTACGGGAAGGAATCCGTCATCCATGACGTGGAGCAATCTTGCATGCCAAGCCGTTCCAAGCCACCCTTCCAAATTCTAGAAATTATAAATACCTATTCCCTGTGGCATCCGTGTCTGTGGTCCTTGTGTATGCCCAATAATTGAAACGTCCATCAAATGATTTAAATCTTCTCCAGATTAGAAAAATAGATAAAAAGGCACTTTAATTTGTCATCTAAAAAAAATACATATAAGGCTATTACAATTTATCATTGGTGATACTGAAATCGCAAAAATAGTTTGTCCGTAAAACAAGAGATATCAAATAGTTCTTCTTATGGGTCTTTTATCAAACATGTAGAATGCATAAAATCATCTATTTCTCCAACGAAATCGTTAATTGGTTTCTTTCAAGACATAAAGCTCCTTACCCACCAAGCCCAACATATATTATTCAGTCTGCTGATGGAAAAGCAGTTCCTTGTTTCATCATAGTTCAAGTGAAACAGTTGTTAAGATTAGTTATCGAAACAAAGATGAGTACGGTGCAACAAAATGTAACAGGATATAAAGAGTGTAAAGAGTTACCACTTACAGCTTCAATTAATTGTTTGACCTCATATTCAGTAGAAGGAAAGAGTAAAATGAAAATCAAATCATTTTATTTATTGTATAGTGGGATATGTAGTACAAAATGGACAGATTCCAAGAAGCATAACCAAAAAATATGACGATGATTTGATCATTACCCCAACAAACATACAAATAAAGGACCCCCATTTTATTCTCTCTGATATTCAAACTTTTATGACCCAATAATCTCTATATAAATTATATAACAGTAGTTAATAGTTTTAAATGGAAATCCATGACACTCAAAAACATCCCAACTTAAAACAAAGAGATTTTCAGGGGTACTTGGACTTGCCCTTGTTCTTGAGGTTCTAGATGGCTCGTAAGGGCACTTTTCACAGCATATACCACAGCTTCAAGCATCGATCCTTCACTCATTCCTTTGCACACGTTGTCGTGCACTTCAAGTCATATAAGCCTTTAAAAAAACCATCAGCGAACCAACAAAATAAAAGAATTAATTGGCACATTATCAAACTCCCCCTCTCTCTCTCACCGAAGACCAAATATGCAAACGCAGTGGAATCACTACAAAAAAAAAAAGAACACAGAGATTACATAAAGCATGACTCATCCAATACACAGAAACATTCAGGCATAGTGTAATCGCCTTCAAATTTGACCCAACCACCCAAAAAAAAATGAAAAAAAAAATGAAGAACAAAGATTGAAACAGAAATGCATAGAAACTCCAAAATTGATCACCAATCCAAGAATAGAATAAACAAACCCATGGGTAATAGTCACAAAACCCTTGAAGCATACCTCAGTATAAGCATTGAGCCGCTCCAAACAATGATGTGTGATGCCATCATATGGTGTGATATGGTGTTCCGGCTAGTGGTGGGAGGTGCATGAAAAATTGCTCCTTTTTCTCTGGTGATGCATATTAGTGGCAAAAATTGAGAGGCCCAAGGACCCAATGGACGCCAAACGGAAAATCTATGGAACAAAATGCATACGAAAATAACATAATCCTTTATTTATTGTTTATTATACGAAAATAATATGTTTAGAGAGAAAATAGAACTCACTGGAAAAAAATCATCAGAGATGTTCATCAACGGCCCTAGATCGCGAAAGACTAAAGGAAGCAGAGAAGTAGATTAGTCTTGAATCGAAATTAAAACAAAAGTTGGCAACGTCCACTTCCTTTTTGCCTTTGGGCGTGCGAGCAAAGACAGCGAGAGATAAAAGATCAATAGATCTGATCAGAGGACATGAGAAAGGGTGGCGCCTTCTTAGCATTATGAGGCAAAGCACAAAAGATACAGAAATGCAGTTAATTCTATTCTCTTTGCTATTTGTGAAGTAGAAGAGTATGAGAGAGATGAATGGATTTTTTGAGAAAGATTCGATGAGTTGTTTGGATTAAAGCGTACGCAGCAGGACTTGGTTAGAAGTTACACCATTTTTTGAATGGTTTATTTTCTTTTCTTATTTTTCTGGCATGAATGCCAAACGAAACTCACGTTTTGTGCATATGGGGGTGAATCCCGGCATCTGAAAGTGGGAGAGTACATAACGGTAGTGTGTGAAGCGGTAGTATTTAAATTGATTAGTGAAACGGTAATCTTATGTGGCGTGTTTCTCGATAAAGGTGATAGCCATACCAGTGGCAAAGTGCACGTGAATGGTAGAACGTGAAACGCATGCAAGCGTTTTATATAACTTATTAGTGGAGCGGCAGCGTTTTACGTGTAATTTTAAACGAATAATACGGTTTAGTTGCCAAGTGTGTTTTTGTGATTCCGCTTTTATATATATAAATATAAATAGGTAAGGTCCCACTCTGCCCACTTCACATACTCGCTAAAGCCTGAAGTTGGTTGCTTTCGATATTCTGAGGCCGTAACATGACAGAGCATGAGGTGGTTCTTCTCGATCTTTGGGCAAGCATGTTTGGGATGAGGGTCAGGGTTGCCCTTGCTGAGAAGGGGATCAAGTATGAGTACCGGGAGGAAGACTTGAGGAACAAGAGCGATCTTCTTCTCCAGATGAATCCGATTCACAAGAAAATCCCAGTTCTCATCCACAATGGGAAACCCGTATGCGAGTCCTTAATCATTGTTCAATATATCGACGAGGTCTGGAACGATAAGTCTCCATTGTTGCCCTCTGATCCTTACAAGAGAGCTCAAGCTAGGTTCTGGGCTGATTTTGTTGATAAGAAGGTACATGTCTCTGAGATCCCTATTTTCCTTTTCTGGTTTTAAGTGTCGCTTTAATAATTCCTTATACCGCTTCAGTTGTCCGACAGATTTTTCTGGGGTCTAGCCTATTTTCTTTATTTGGTTCTTATTGTTCTTTAAATTTAAGACCATTTATAGTAGTGAGAGCAGCACAAATATTTTAATTTATGCAGTTATGCTTATTGTTTTGATTTGGTCGCTTTCATTTCATGGGTATCACATATGTTGGCAGTCAACAGACTGAACTGAGCTTTTCTGTCTGGATTGTCAAAAACGTATTTGGGGAATTGACGTCAGAACTCGTGCTCTTATTGTCTTCCCTCTGCTGTTGCAGTTCTGTCCCAATTTCAATCTCTTATTTTGATTTTAGGATGTCCTTGAACTCTCGCAGAGAGAGCATTGGGGAAATAATTTGACCCTTGGAACAAAGAGATTACCTTCCAGTTCAATGAACCAGAAATTTCTGCTTCGGGCAAACTAATGTCATTTTATTTGCATTTATCATACTCCCCGTCTTCAATAATGGGAGGATGATAAGAAAATTAAAGATGAATAGATTTGCTCAACTACTACTTAAATAGACAAGATGAGGAGAGGATGATGGAAAAAATAGATGATGACTAACATTAGTGGTGTTAGATATATGAAACCACTTGAAAGATGGTTCCACATCGATTTTTCTTTTTTGGGAGGAATTGTTCAGACATGTTCATCCTAATCTATATATAATCTATGGTGAGTGGTAATACAATGTGCGCGGAAGTGCAGGTGTATAATACTGGGAGGAAACTATGGACCACAAAAGGAGAAGAGCAGTCGGCGGCAAAGAAGGAGTTCCATGAAATATTGAAGACATTGGAGGAAGAGCTTGGTGAGAAGCCTTACTTTGGGGGTGAAACATTTGGTTTTGCGGATGTTGCTTTTGTCACTTTCTACAGCTGGTTCAATGCATTTGAGACATTTGGAGAATTCAGCATGGAGGCTGAGCACCCCAAGATTATTGCATGGGCCAAAAGGTGCTTGCAAAAGGAGAGTGTCGCCAAGACTCTTCCTGATCAGCACAAGGTCTACGAATTTGTCTTGGGTCTGAGGAAGAGGTTTTTAGGAGAGTAATGGTTTGCCTCAACAGCGAAGTTCTATATGTATTTTCAGTGTTTAGGATGGTTTGTATGTGTCTCTGTTGAACGTTTTATCATAAATAAGAAAGACACTTAGTTGTGTCTTCTATATGTTATATATAGATGAAATCATTCTTTTTTCTACCGTTTGCTGCGTGCACTAGTTTTGTTGTATTCGGATGAATGATTATCTTCTGTTCTTTATCAAATGCTGTAAGTTTAGAAAGTTGAATCTAGGCCTGTTCATCATGGTTTGGTTTTGCCGGTTCAATCTTGAATTTTTATTTAATTTTTAGTAGTTTTGTACTTTTATCAAGAGATTTAAAAAAATTATTTATCTTTAAATTTGGATTTTTAGATTTAAAACTCGAATGAAGAAGTCTAATTGAATCCAAAAAAAATTTATTATAATACACTTTCGTTGACAAGCAATAATGGAAATATAATTTGCACACAAGGAAAATGTTAAGGGAATCGATAAAATATATATTTTAAAAAGGAACAGTGTAAATTATCACTGTTGCCTCCAAGGTGCCCTTCGTTCACACGTTGGTCGGTGCACCACTAGATAATTTCTAGAACAACCCTTTATTCAATCTAAAGTGTAGGCGCTTCTTCTGGGGAAAATAATGGCATGAAGTTTTAGATCGTCACACTTTGTTCTACAAACCGATCAACAGATATAGACCCTCCAGTCCAACCGCGACTGACCTTAAAAAGCCAGTTGCCAATATTCATAAGTCGCCTCAATTTTCAATCATAACGCTTGCCGTTCTACAGCGCCCTGTTCAACAAAGCAGATATTTTTTGAATTTAAAAATAAAAAAAATGAAAACAACAACAAAACTGAAAAGAGAGGAAATTACGGTAAATTATTTGAACAGTATATATTTTTGTTGAATAATGCTATAAATATACGGTTCTGTGTTATGAATTGTAAATGAACGAACGAAACGGCACCGCCTCCGTCCCACCACTAAATTATGTGAATGACCCCACCACTATTATTTTAAAATTGACTTGTATAGTGACTTGCATAGTAACTTGCATAGTAACTTCAACGCCTATAAATATGGGTTTCAGTTGTAATGAAATTCATAAGAAAATATAGAGAATGAAGAAAGTTTCAGAGAGTTTCTTTTACATTTCTCTTGCAATAGTAGTAGTTTTCTTTTTAGTTTTATAACACGTTATCAGCACGAGGTTCTACCGATACTAAAACTAATGGTCTTCTACTTCAAGTAAGTTTTTCAATATATTATTTGCAGTCCTTGAGATAAATATTAAAGGTAATATTTTTGAATATTACTTGATAAAATTTTATTTTTATTCTTATGATAATGTAAATATATTTTTTAAATTCACAGATTTATTTTTGTAATATAATGTCAAATATTGAGATTTATTACTATTGACATTTCTGAAAAATGTTATTTATCCAGGATCCTTGATGAGATCTATTTGGATATAATGATGAACTTGAAAGATACAATCATAGAAGAAAATCATGTGTCCCTGAAGGACCGTGCTGTGTATCTCATGATGAAAAATCATCTTACTGTGTGAAATAAATTAAGAGAGTGATATAAACACCAGAAGATCAAATCCTCTCAAAAGATCATTATGATTTATTGCATCTGAAGTTGCAAGATTTTAAGAGTGGTATTGAATATTCTACGCTCTTTAAAATCAGCTCAATATTAAAATTATACAGTAAAAATATCACTGATGATGATATATAAAAGAAGACATTATTTTTCATACCTCGAATGTGCTCCTGCAGAAGCAATATCGAGAGTGAAAGTTCAACAAATATTCTGAACTTTTATTTTGTCTTCCAGTGATTGAGCTAAATAATGAGTTTTTGTTACACCAGTTACGTCCTATTAATGATATCGAATTTACACAATTCCCAGAAGTGAACGGGAACTAAGGGCGTAGACGTGGTAGAAAAATTATAGAAGTGTTGGTCCCAAAAGCGACAACACTAAAGATGATAAAAATATATCGTATCACCAGAAGTGATCAAACTCAGAGAAGGGTAAAGGCCCTCAGAATAATTCTTCATAAAAAGATGAAGATGTTTGTTATAGATGTAATATGACCAAACAGTAATCACGTACCTGTTATACGGCCAAGCACTTGATTTATTTATACTAAGTTTTTATATATAAGCTTATTAATATTTCATCATGTTTTGAAATAATGAAATATCGGTGCCTGAAGCACGACAAGAAATTACTTGGGATAATAAAGTCCTGTTTAAATTTGATCCTCTTACAAATAAATGTGAACCAGAAGTTCAGAGGATTATTTATCTGCAAAGTGTTGCAAATCAATTACATGATGTATTTACTGACACTAAAGGTGTTGTAAAATCATATATTACTGCTGTTAATGCTTAAGCAAGAATTGAAGTCTCTGAAGGACGAGTTGTTAAAACAGCAATAAATGAGTCTAAGATACACCTAAAGCGTTGAAGACCTATTGGTGCACAAAAAAAATAAAAATCGGTACTCATGAAGAGACCGTATTTTCTGTATAAAATATAACTCCTGAAGAGTATAACTCCTGAAGAGAAAACTCCTGAAGAGTATAACTCCTGAAGAGTATAACTCCTGAAGAGTATAAACCTCCTGAAGAGGAACCTCCTGTAGAGGTGTTTCATGAAATGTTTTCCCCTGAAGAGGAACAATGAGATCTCAATACATTTCATGAGTACTGGAAAATTTATGGATAGAAATAAAACTGTTGTCGACAATATATATGATAACACTTGATATTACCAAAAGTAATGAAAAAAAAGTGAGCCAAAAATCGTCGAAGAATGTCGACGTAGAAATGATTGGCCAAAATGGAAAGCAGTTATTAAAACTGAATTAAACTCGCTAGTGAAGCGAGATGCATTTGGACCTGTTGTCCAAACACTAAAGGGTGTAATATTTGTCAGATATAAGTGAGTATTTATACGAAAGCGTAATGCGAAATGAAATTATGCGGTATAATTTGTCGCACAAGGTTTCTAGTAGAAACCTGAGCAATTATGAGGAAACATATTTCCTTGGTATGAATGCAATCACATTCATATTTTAATTGATTTGGTTATTACAAAAGGATTAGATATGCAGTTAATGAATGTGGTCACTGCATATTTATAAGCATCATTAGATTATTACGATACTTGAAGCATCTAATCCAAGTACATTTAGAAGTATGTACTTTATAAAGTTTCAAAGATCTTTATATGGGTTAAAGCAATCCGGACACATGTTGTATAATTGAATCAACGAGTATCTATTGAAAGAAGGATTTAAGAATAATCCTATATGTTCATGTGTTTTATCAGAATCCGGATTCGTCATTATTGCAGTTTACGTTGATGATTTACCTTGTTAGAACTCTTGAAAAGATTACAAGGGTTGCTATAAATTCAAGGACTGCATTTGAAAAAAAAAAGATCTTATTATTCAATTCATAGATGAGTTACAAGAATTTGAGACTTCTAGCCTCATCTCTCAAATGCATTTGCTCTTCATAAAGCAACATACCATCTTTATCTAAAGGATTAGGCAGTCGAAATGAAGAGGCAAGTAAGGATTTTAAATCCTTATTCTCCTGTTTTAAGTCTGCAATTTTTTTGTTAGACTCTTGAACGAGTCGTTGAAGTACAGAAATCTTCTCGTTAAGCTCCTCAATCTCACGATTTTTGGATTGTAATCGGTTGGAAAATCCAACAATAGAGGAGGAGTATCGGGTGCCGAGAGTCACCAGCTCATAAACAGTTTCACGATCTGACTTATTATCCAGATCATTTGCTTGCTGCAACATTGCACCTGCGGAAGATGCACGATCAACTTGTAATTGAGGTGAAGGATACCTCATATGTTGATTGTGAGAAATAGTAAAAGGAAATTGATGAGCCATTGAAAATTTGTAGAATAAGAATATAAATACAGATGAATTATAGATATGAGAAGAAGATTTGATGCGTACTAAATGAAGCTAAAGACGGTTCTTATAGAAATGGAAATAAGAACAAGACAAACCATCATCTCTTAAAATCTCACTTTACAAGATATGCTGGATGCATAATTTCAAAAGCCAGCGAGATTAATTACAGCTATCCCTATTTTCTTGTAAACGTTGAACCTCTGC
This sequence comes from Platycarya strobilacea, assembly GCA_036898215.1. Classification (NCBI taxonomy): domain Eukaryota; kingdom Viridiplantae; phylum Streptophyta; class Magnoliopsida; order Fagales; family Juglandaceae; genus Platycarya; species Platycarya strobilacea. The sequence goes on from CM072547.1 coordinate 7,669,881, forward strand.
CGTTAGCTGATGTTGTTGACTTTGTATCTGAGCTCTTTCTCGTTCCAGCTCTTCTACTCGTGTTTTCAGGTCACGAGAATACCAGTCTACAAGTTTCTTCAACTCCTTGTTTTCTTGTTTTAAATCTTTATTTTTTCTATCTTTAATTGCAAGCGTTTGATGCAACTCAGATATTTGATTTTTAAGATGATCAACCTCACTCGTTCTCGCCAATAGCCTCTGCGACATAGTTGTAAGAGAAGCAGCATATTGAGCACTGAGGGTTCTTGATGCTGCAACAATTTCAGGATCAGATTTACTAGATAGATATATCTCTACTCCTATCATGGTGTTTACAGCCTCAGAAGAAAATATAAGTGGTTGAGGTATAAAAGGTTCATGGTTTAAATATGGGACATTAGAATTTCAATCAGACATAATATCGTTCTGGATGAACAACAACTAAATCTATGAGGAATGTGAAATCTTTTTGCTGGAGTAAACCAATGGTAAAATTGGTTATATTTAAACAACAACCCGAAACCTTCAAATCTCTTCAAGATCTCGTTTGTCCACAATGTCAAGCGAATTTGATTTTCCGCCGAACCGATAATATTAAACCTCAAAACTTTTACAACTTTTATCATATATAGATGGTTTCTAATGTTATTTTTGCCGTATATAAACAAGTTCTTCCTAATAACGCCGAATGATGGGGAGAAAATTTTAGATGAAAATATTATCATACTCTCTCTAATGCATTATTTAGTTGGAGATCGTGTTTGAATTCTTAATTTGTTATATATACTGAAATCATATTTGCTTATTACTTGAAACACTAACGCATATTATCAGGGAGAGTTTAAGTATTACTGCAGGTATCAGATTTCTATTAAGTTTGTCAACCAGATATTATTTTTCATCTTCAAATCACTCAGAGATTATTGCAATTCATGAAACAAGTCAAGAGTATATTTGGCTGAGATCAATGACTCAACAATTTTATACGAAAATAATGCTACTTGTATCACTCAAATCAAAGGAGGATATATCAAATATACGATCAAGTGATAACCTGGCAGATTTATTCACGAAAACAGCACCAACTGCGACATTCAAGAAAATTGTGCAGAATATTAAAATGTGAAGACTCAAAAACTATTGTCATGCACTTTCCAGGGGGAGTAAAAGTCCTGAAAACTTGTGCTGATTGTACTCTTTTTCCTTCGCTAAGATTTTATCCCATTGGGTTTTCCTTTGCAAGGTTTTAATGAGGCAATCTTAAAACACTTGTGGATACATAAAGAGACTGTACTCTTTTTCCTTTGCCATTGGTTTTTATTCCCACTGGGTTTTTCCTTGGCAAGGTTTTAACGAGGCAGATTCTTTATGGGTGGTCATTCAAGGGGGAGTGTTATGAATTGTAAATGAACGAACGAAGCAGCGCCGCCCCCTGTCCCACCACTAAATTATGTGAATGACCCCACCACTATTATTTTAAAATCTGTATAGTGACTTGCATAGTAACTTGCATAGTAATTTCAACGCCTATAAATATGGGCTTCAGTTGTAATGAAATTCATAAGAAAATATAGAGAATGAAGAAAGTTTCAGAGAGTTTCTTTTACATTTATCTTGCAATAATAGTAGTTTTCTTTTTAGTTTTATAACATTCTGCATATTCTTCGAAAAATTATTGACGTGACAATAATGCCATTTCATCCAAAATATTAAAAAAATAATAAAAATACGATGAGAGGGAGCAAACATAAAAAAATTACGAAGAGACGTTAGACGAGAGAATGTGTAAAAATAATATTTTTATATAACATATATGCAAAAGGTACACAAAGTGCATACAAATAGCATTTTTTATTTTTGTTTGCTTCTATTTATTTTCATGTTAAATGTTTGTAATGTTATTTTTTATTCAAATAAATATAATTTATTTTATGTTGTTAGGTTGAGATGCTGTTTTTTTTTTTAAAATGAAAAATCTGATACATCACACTTTATCTTTAATTTGACTGTAATAAGATGGTATAGAAACACCCGGCCTAATACGAATACGTGTACATATAGACACGTAGTATGAACACTGTGTTGATGTGTGTTTTGCACCCCTGAGTTGGATCGTGACTTGCAGTCCTAATCTGCAACAACAAAAGCAGAGGGTTGGGTTCCTCGACCCTGAGAACTCTCCGAATGTTTAGTTAGAGATGGAAGCGAGAAAAGATAAACAGACAATAATTCAAATGAGCCTTAGAAAAATGTTCATACATGTTTCCAGTGATCTATTCTTTTTTTTATATGGGTCGAAATACTGATCAGATACACGTGTAACTATCCGGAAATGTCGGAGAACATTTTACTCCTCTTCCCATCCTAGATTTCTTGAGAGCATTTATTAATTTTGTTTATTTTCAATAATCTCTCTTTTAACATGATTATTTCCGATCGATCAATAGATCTCTTGGGATATTCTCACCCATCCGCTTTAATGCGGCATGCCACCCTGCCAGGTATTAAATGCTTACAAGATCTCCGATTACCACACCATCAATATGTCAAGGATAACTATAACAGGCTGACTAAACTTATTGTCTTTATATAATAAGGAACCACGTGGGAAGAATTTAGTTTGAGTTGGAAACACTCAGGATCTAACTCAATGAATTCTACTGAATACAATTCCTCCTAGGAATCTGGAATAAAGGTAATAGGTGGGCGCCATTTCGAAGGGCGCCCGCTACTTTATCCCCTGTAGCAATTGCCTCCCTCACATTTGGAAGGTGAGAAGATAACTATAGCTACTACCCTTATTTCTTAATCATCGAATGTTTTATCAACTAACTTGTAACTTGCAAACAAATCTTATTAGATTCCCAGAAAAAAAGGGAATAATATTTCATCAATGGTCATGTGGATCTAAGTATAAATACAAGGAAGAGCTTTTAGCAATGATTTCTAGTCAAGCAGATATTGAAACTGGACATGAACAGATGAACCAATCTAAGACTATTGCTCGGAGTTCTTGTCTACTGTTTCAGTAAGTCGACTTAATGATACGGAAGTTGTGATACAAACATCCACATATAAGATCAATAATACTCTCCATTATCTGAGATCCATCTCAGTTTAGAGGAGGTTGTACTTCTACTACTAAATGTGTCATCCTATTCCTTTGAGTCCTTTGGAGGGAGGGTCTTTAATTTGTGGTCTTCATCTTCAGGTAATTCGCTTCCTTTTAGTTTCTCAATTGTCAATATCATCACTTGGATGGAAGATATCAAGGGAAAGGAATTTAAGATCACTTGGATGGACCCTTTTAGGAGAAAAACTGCAGAGCTTTATAAGTTCAAATCTTTCTTCAAATAGTCTTCTGCAGTATTAATTAATCCTATATATAGTTGCAAAAACCATCTTTTTATAGGAAATAGTCTTTTGCATTATTAATTAATCCTATATATATATATATATTTGCCAATGATCCATCAAAAGTTCAAAACAGGTTGAGCTGGGCTTGGCATAAGCACTGAATCATGATGACTAGCTTTCCCATTCTAAATACAATAATGTAGTAGATAAATGTTTAGCCACAAGGGTTTTATGATTTCATAAAAGTAAATCAAATACTGACATGGCTTGATATGTTATACATGATTTCATAAAAATTATTTTTATCGATGAAAGTTTTAGCGATAATATAAAAATCGTTGCTAAATGTTTATCTTTAGCAAAGAAAATTTTAAATTTGCTACTATTATTACTTTTAACCATCAAAATTGTACCGTTATTTATATTGGTCGCAATTACGTAAGCGAAATTTTTTTCCTCCAAATAAGAAAGTAATTGTGGCAACAATATAAAATTAGCAACGATTATAATCGTTGCTAATAATCTTTGGTATTGCCAACTAGTTTTATTTTGTCATAAATAATAAGTTTTAGCAAAACTGTAACTTTTTTGTCAGTTTTAGTCTAACGTTCAATTTTTTACAATCCAATTTATATTCGCAAAATGTAATATTACAACAATGATAAAAAAAATTGTCGCCAAATTTTTATCTTTAGCAAAGAAAATTTTAAATTAGTCAATGATATTACTTTTAACTACCAAACTTGTACCGTTATTTATATTGTTTGTAAATACATAAGAAAATTTTTTATTAAATAAGAAAGTAATTGTAATAGTAATTATATAATTAACAATGACTATAATCGTTGCTAATAATCTTCTTGTAGTAGAATATTACCAACTAGTTTCATTTTGTCATAAATAATAAGTTTTAGTGACACATAATTTTTTGTGAGTTTTCTTCTAATAGTAAACTTTTTACAAACTAATTTATCTTCAAAAAAATTAATTTTTTTTGTGACAACATAAATATCGTTGTTGAATGTTTATCTTTAGCAAAAATAATCTTAAATTCGTCATTAATATTACTTTTAACAACTAAACTTGTATCGTTATTTATATTGGTTGTAAATACATAAGCGAAAAAAGTTCTCACCAAATGATAAAGTAATTGTAGCGACAATTATAGAACTAACCATGATTTGAAATGAACGAACGAAATACAGCCGCCCCCCTGTCCCACTACTAAATTATGTGAATGACCCCACCACTATTATTTTAAATTATGCATAATGACTTGCATAGTAATTTCAAAGCTTATAAATAGGGGTTTCAGTTGTAATGAAATTCATAAGAAAATATAGAAAGAGAAAGAAAGTTTCAGTTCTTAAGAGTTCTAGAGAGAATTTCTTATTTCTCTTTTGCAATAGTAGTTTCCTTTCTTTAAATTTCATAACACGTTATCAGCACGACGGTTCTACCAATTCTGAAGCTAGTGGCCTTATTCCTCTGTAAGTTTTTCAATATATTATTTGAAATCTTTGATATATTTTATTGATGATTATCTGTGTGAATTTATAAATATATTTTCTGAGATACACATATTTATTATTTATATGTGTAGAAAATGGCAAATCTTACAAAATTAGAATTTGTTGCTCTTGATATATCTGGGAAAAATTATTTATCCTGAATACTTGATGCTGAAATACATCTTGATGCAATGAACCTGGGAGAAACTATTAAAGAAGGAAATCAAGCATCCATGCAGGAACGTGCTAAAGCAATGATTTTCCTTCGCCACCATCTTCATGAAGAATTGAAAACTGAATATCTCACAGTAAAAGATCCCTATATTTTGTGGAACAATTTAAGGGAGAGGTATGAACACCAGAAGACTGTCATCCTCCCAAGAGCTCGTTCTCAATGGATGCACCTGAGGTTGCAAGATTTTAAAAGTGTTAGTGAGTATAATTCCGTACTTTTTAAAATAAGCTCAGTATTAAAATTATGCGGTGAGAAAATCATCGATGAAGATATGTTAGAGAAGACTTTTACTACATTTCAAGTCTCGAATGTGCTCCTGCAGCAGCAGTATCGAGAGAGAAAGTTCAAGAAATATTCTGAACTTATATCATGTCTTCTAGTAGCTGAGCAGAATAATGAGCTCTTATTAGAAATCCACCAGTCACGCCCTACTGGCTCAATATCATTCCCTGAAGTGAATGGTAATAGGTTTGCATCATTCCCAAAAGTGAATGGTGCATCCTTTAGAAGAAATCGGAGGCGTGGACGTGGTAGGAGAAATTATAGAAATGTTGGTCCCAGGAATGACAACATTAAAAGGGATTATAATATACCATATCACCAGAAGTGGTACAATTCAGAGAGGGGTAAAAATCCTCAGAATAATTCTTCAAAGAAAAGTGAAGAGGTGTGCCATAGATGTGGAATGACTGGACATTGGTCACGTACCTGTCGTACGGCCAGGCACTTAGCTGATTTATATCAAGTTTCTATTAAAGGAAAGAATAAAGTGCATGAAACAAATTTAGTAGAACCATCAGATGATTTATTAGATTCAGTAGATGTAGACGTTACTCATCTTGATGTATCTGATTTCTTTAATCATCCTGATGGTAGTATTGAACACTTAATTGGAGATGGAAGTGTTCCACTCAATTAATGTATTTTCTTTCTATCAGTAATAAAAGTTTTGTATATTTTATAGAATCATGGATCACATTGATAAGCTTTTTATCTCTGAGTTGAATGATAAAGATATATGTCTGGCTGACAGTGCTACAACTCACACAATTCTCAAAGAAAAGAAATATTTTATCTAACACTAAGTAAAGCCTATGTCCATACCATATCAGGTTCATCGGATTTAATTGAGGGCTCCTGAAGAGCTTATATTGTGTTGCCTAATGGCACCAAATTTTGTATTGATGATGCTCTATTCTCTTCACAATCCAGAAGAAATTTATTGAGTTTCAAAGATATACGTCGCAATGATTACCATATTGAAACGACCAATGAAGGCAGTAAAGAGCATCTTTTTATTACTAAAACAGTATCGGGCCAGAAGCTCGTATTAGAAAAACTGTCTGCTCTATGTTCTGGATTGTATTATACAAAAATGAGAACAATTGAATCATATGTGGTAATGCACCAGAAGTGCATTGACTCTAAAGTATTTATGACTTGGCATGATCGCCTTGGACATCCGGGTTCTATAATGATGAGACGAATTATTGAAAATTCGCATGGACATCCCTTAAAGAATCAAAAGATATTTCTACCCAATGAATCTCCGTGCTCTGCATGTTCTCAAGGTAAGTTAATTATTAGACCATCTCCCTCAAAAATCATTGTTGAATCTCCATCCTTTTTACAAAGGATTCACCGAGATATATGTGGGTCTATTCATCCATCAAGTGGACCATTTAGATATTTTATAGTTCTAATTGATGCATCGAGTCGATAGTCACATGTTTGTCTTCTTTCCACTAGAAATGTTGCATTTGTTAGACTTCTTGCTCAGATAATTAAACTACGAGCACAATTTCCTGAGTATCCAATTAAGACCATTCGATTGGATAATGCAGGTGAATTTTCATCTCAAATTTTTTATGATTATTGCATGTCAATAGGAATAGATGTTGAACATCCTGTTGCCCATAAACACACACAAAACGGTTTAGCTGAGTCTTTGATCAAAAGGCTTCAACTAATCGCTAGACCTTTACTTATGAAATCAAGACTACCTATTTCTGTTTGGGGACATGCTATACTTCATGCAGCATCTCTAATTCGCATTAGACCATCTGCATATCATAAATATTTTCCATTACAGCTTGCATTTGGTCAACAACCAAATATTTCTCATCTTCGTACTTTTGGATGTGCTGCATATGTTCCAATTGCACCTCCACAACGTACAAAAATGGGCCCTCAACGTAGACTTGGGATATATGTTGGTTTTGATTCTCCATCCATTATTAGATACCTTGAACCCCTTACAGGGGATATGTTTAAAGCACGTTTTGAGAATTGTCATTTTGACGAATCAAATTTTCCATTAATGGGTAAAGAAAATTCGGTGCCTGAAGCACGACAAGATATTACTTGGGATAATAAGACCCTGTCTCATTTTGATCCTCCTACAAATGAATGTAAACGGGAAGTTCAAAAGATTATTCATTTGCAAAATGTTGCAAATCAGTTACCGGATGTATTTATTGACACTAAAGGTGTAGTAAAATCTTATATTCCTGCTGTTAATACTCTAGCAAGGATTGAAGTCCCTGAAGGACAAATTATCAAAGCAGCAATAGGTGAATCTAAAATACGCCTGAAGCGTGGAAGACCTATTGGTGCAAAAGACAAAATTCCCAGAAGGAAAAGAATACAAAATGAATTTGGTGTTCCTGAAGAACACGTACCCACAATACAGGCCACAAATATAATTGGTGCTCCTAAAGAGCTTAAATCTTCTATTCCAGAACCTCCTGAAGAGGAAACTCTTAAAGAGTATAAATCTCCTAAAAAGGGACCTCCTGAAGAGGTGTGTCATGAAATGTTTTCCCCTGAAGAGGAACAGGTACCTGAAAATAATGAGATCTCAATACATTTCATGAAAACTGGAGAAATTCTGGATAGAAATAAAACTGTTGTCGACAACATATTTTCATATAAAATGGCCCTTGATATTACCAGAAGTAATGAAGAAAGTGAGCCAAAAAGCGTCGAAGAATGTCGACGTAAAAATGATTGGCCAAAATGGAAAACAGCTATTGAAGCTGAATTAAATTCGCTAGCAAAACGAGAAGTATTTGGACCTGTTGTCCAAACACCAAAGGGTGTAATGCCTGTTGGATATAAGTGGGTATTTGTACGAAAACGTAATGAGAAAAATGAAATTGTGCGATACAAAGCACGACTTGTCGCACAAGGTTTCCTGCAGAAATCCAGGATTGATTATGAAGAAACATATTCTCCCGTTATGGATGCAATCACATTTAGATTTTTGATTAGTCTGGTTGTTACAAAAGGATTAGAAATGCGGTTGATGGATGTGGTCACTGCATATTTATATGGATCCTTAGACCATGACATATATATGAAAATTCCTGAAAGATATAAGATGCCTGAAGCATCTACAAGTACATCTAGAAATATGTACTCAATCAGACTACAAAGATCTTTATATGGGTTGAAGCAATCCGGACGCATGTGGTATAATCGCTTAAGCGAATATCTATTGAAAGAAGGATTTGAGAATAATCTTATATGCCCATGTGTTTTTATTAAGAAATCAGAATCCGAATTTGTCATTATTGTGATTTATGTTGATGATTTAAATATTGTGGGAACTCCTGAAGAGATCTCAAAAACCGCTATATATTTAAAGAATGAATTTGAAATGAAAGATCTTGGCAAAACAAAACTTTGTCTCGGCCTGCAGCTTGAGCACTTGCCAAATGGAATTTTTATTCATCAGTCCATGTATACTGAGAAAGTCCTAAAGCATTTTTATATGGAAAAATCTCATCCCCTGAGTACTCCAATGATTGTTCGAACACTTGATGTGAAGAAAGATCAATTCCGTCCTTGTGATGACGATGAAGAAATTCTTGGTCCTGAAGTACCATATCTCAGTGTAATTTGAGCTTTGATGTATCTTGCAAATTGCACTTGACCAGATATTACATTCTCAGTTAATCTGCTTACAAGATATAGTTCTGCACCAACTCGAAGGCATTGGAATGGCATTAAACATGTCCTTCGTTACCTTCATGGTACGGTTGATATGGGATTATTTTATCAACGTGGTTCAAGTTCAGAATTGATTGGGTATGCAGATGCAGGTTATCTTTCAGACCCACACAAAGGTAGATCTCAAACTGGATATTTATTTACTTATGGAGATACTGCCATATCATGGAGATCTGTTAAGTAGGCACTATCTGCTACTTCTTCAAATCACTCAGAAATCATTGCTATTCATGAAGCAAGTCGAGAGTGTATTTGGTTGAGATCAGTTATTCAACATATCCAGGAAAAGTGTGGACTTCCCATGATCGATAATAGCCCAACAATCTTATATGAAGATAATACTGCTTGTATCACTCAAATCAGAGGAGGATATATCAAAGGTGACAGAATCAAACATATTTCACCGAAATTCTTTTATACTCATGAACTTCAAGAAAAATGTGAAATTGATGTCAAGCAGATACGATCTAGTGATAATCTGGCAGATTTATTCACAAACGCTTTACCAACTTCTACATTCAAGAAGATTGTGCATAACATTGGAATGCGAAAACTCAAAAATCTTTTGTCATGCACTTTTCAGGGGGAGTAAATGTGCTGATTATACTCTTTTTCATTCGCTGAGGTTTTGTCCCACTGGGTTTTCCTCTGCAAGGTTTTAATGAGGCAATCTTAAAGCACTTGTAGATACATAAGAAGACTGTACTCTTTTTCCTTCGCCATTGGTTTTTCTTCCCACTGGATTTTTACTTGGCAAGGTTTTAACGAGGCAGATTCCTTATTGGCGGTCATTCAAGGGGGAGTGAAATGAACGAACGAAATACAGCCGCCCCCCTGTCCCACCACTAAATTATGTGAATGACCCCACCACTATTATTTTAAATTATGCATAGTGACTTGCATAGTGACTTGCATAGTAATTTCAAAGCCTATAAATAGGGGCTTCAGTTGTAATGAAATTCATAAGAAAATATAGAGAGAGAAAGAAAGTTTCAGTTCTTAAGAGTTCTAGAGAGAATTTCTTATTTCTCTTTTGCAATAGTAGTTTCCTTTCTTTAAATTTCATAACATGATTATAATTATCGCTAATAATCTTGTTGTAGTACAATATTGCCAACTTGTTTCCGACCTGATTTTGCCATTTTGACATTTCCTGTCATTCCTGCACCTGAACGGTTAAAGAACTTGCATCCCATTATTCCATTCCAGCACATGCATTTCTGGTTTCACTACGCAGCTACTTCACACTTCACTATTATAAATTTATTAGTTAGTTAATATTAAATAACATAAATAATTCATTAGTAAGTTCCAAGGCAGTAACTACTAACTAGTAAGTTCAAACTTCAAAGTTGTAACTTATAAGCAATAATAGTAAGATACTTCACCTGTTCACCATAGGTCGATAACCACTAAGGCACTAACCACTACTAATTAGTCAAAATGCAAAGTGCAAACTGAAAGTCTGAAACCAATGCAAACCATATATGAAGAAAAAAAAATACAAAATATAAGAATCCTAATTATAAATTACATGTCTGCTACCACATGGCACAAGGAACATAGGCACATGCATTACAAAACCAAATGGCAAAGTCCAAAGAGTGACAAACATAATAATACAAATGACAATATAAATTAAAATCTAGAAAGATAATAAAACCTTCATTCTTCAAGCTACTACCAAGTATCAGTCGTCCTCATCTACTTTTATCTGCAAAATAATATATTTAAAGTGTTGAACCTAAGATTTCAAATCTCTTATCTATGTATAAATTTGATCATAATAAATAAATTTAAAACTCAAACTCAAGTTATCTACGCATAAAGGAAATCAAGTATATCAAGAAATCAAGCATGAGTAAGAAGAAGAACAAATCTATAAATGAAAATCATAGAGTAATTTTGTACATCTTGTGACACCCCCAAATTCTCCTTAAAATAATACGGGAATCGAGGCATCAGGATGATGACAACACGGTCGCACATTCTAACGACAAGTGCCAAACGTGTGTGCACACGTGACATATATAAAATACAAGTCACAACAGATAATAAACTCATTATCTAAGTATCAGGATTTTTTTGAATTATTACAAACCAAGCCAAAGTAAATTCTCCAACAGGAGATTTAATACAGTCACCCTAAGGTCCAAACATACAATTACATAAATAACAAGCAGGAAAAACAACTCCCAATATACAAGTAGATCAAGTTACTCCAACGGCGGAGCTACCTCCTCAAACTCAACCTCTTCGTCCTCTGCAACAAAATCTACGATACTGAAAAATGATACCGCAGGTAAGTAAAATCCCAAATAAATCTAAGATAATAAATACATCTATGCACAACAACAACAACCATGAACAATTTACCATATGCATGAGTCTTAAATCATTTTCCTCAAATAAATAAATAAAGCACACACTCCAAAATTTCAAAGATAAACTTCCAATAAACTCATCCATCATTTTTTTAGAAAATAATGTCCGTAAATCCGCTAAAACCACAACCATTTTCCCAGAAAATAGTCAACGTAAAATCAATACTTAAAACCCGTTATTTTTCCAAAAAATGGCCTAAACATCCATATTATTAACCGTATGCACCATGATCTTCCCTAGGGACTATCCGCACACCCTGGTTTTCATCGTCACACCGAAGATAACGATCACGCATGTGACTTCGGAATGGGCGATGCCTAGCTAATCGTACTCAGCACGTACCATGACCAGGCATCCCCTAACTCTCGCTAGCCAAGGAGCCACGGAGTCGGCACGAGAGCGTTACCATCCTGTCCGATCCTGTCGTCGCCCAGCGACGACCCAGAGACGTCACTCAGTATATTCCTCTCCCGAGTGACCAAAGGAGCTCCACTGATATAATACTCAATCTCGGCTTGAGGTCATGATACATACGCACCCAGAAGCCGTTAACACATTTGGAAACCCAGTTTTCAAATCCAACACATGAATACCCAAAATTATGCGAAAATCTAATTTCCAAATATTTTCATGAACATGTGCGTAAATACACAATGCATACGACCATGCACATAATAGCCAAAAATTAATAAATTTCAACAATGATCAAACACAACAACTGTTGATGCCAAAATATATTTAAATCTTAAAATTTATTTGGAAAATACTTACAGTACGTTCGCTAATAATTCCTGAAGTTATCGAAAATTTCAAACAGCGATTTCACGTACTCGCTGCTATAGTCACGCCCAAAGCACCAACGTATATAAATCGATACAAGTAAATAAATATCAATATCGAAAACAACTAAAATAATAAAAAATAAACATAAACAAAACACCAATAAAATATGGTAACATCAATAAAAACAATAATTAATATTCATAGATTAATTAAACAGATAACATAAATAAAACGACATTTATTTATAAATAAAGAAAATAATCTCAAATATTGCAACCCAACAAATTAATCATTTTACTGTAAATAAATAAATAAAAACAATTATCATCCAACTAAATTAAACACTTAATCATATATAAAATCATACCACAAAAATAAATTAAGATTAACACATAAATAAATTAATCAATTAAACTAGAGAAAAAATGCTTACCCAGAATATCGTAAACGGTAATTTTATGACGAGAAAATACCCAATAAAACACCACTATGATTTTCGGATTTAGGTGGATTTTGAAGAGGCTAACTCAAACTTGAGTTGAGAAGAAGAAACGAGCTAAAAAAATGATTAAACCCATGGTTTCAGACCCCAGTAGAGCTCGGTGTAGGGAGGCTTTTGGTGTGGTTTTTCGCATGGTTAGATAGGTATTTTATAGGCCTACACCCGACTAAAAATCATAGATTTTGGATAGGATAAGTCACGTGTAAACTCACTAACACCAAGCGAAGACAACCAGGCTAAAAAAGGAGAAGAAACATCACTCTTACAGCTGAAAAACCAGAGCAAAATAGGGCTGGACGCCCACCGTTGAGGAGAAAACTTAGATGCGTGAAACATGGATCGACTATGAATTTTGAGGGGAAATGTTCACTAAGTATTGGGTATTTAGTAGAGCATCGCGTGGAAGAAATGGATGAAGGAAAAGCTGAAAATCTGAGGCTGGAAGTCACGAGTATGTAGTGACGAAAACAGAGTAGGAAAAAAAAAAGACAAAAAAAAAAGAGAGGAAGAATTGGAGAAGGAGACGATGCCTGCGTGAAAGGCCTGGGGTCATTTAATAAAAAGAAACAAACGGCATCGTTTGCTAACATTAAAAGGAGCTGACACCTTGAAGAAATTAAAACGGTCTTATTTAACTAAGTTGCCAACTCAAACGGCAACGTTTGAGATCACAAAATGGGGTGGCCTAAAAGAATTAGAAGGGTTGTTCCCCTAAATGTAATCATATATATATATATATATATATATATAAGTATATGCCTAAAACCGAAAGCCACCTTAAACCAATTAATTGAAGCCCATACGCCACAATTAAATATAGGGAATTCCTAGGGGGCAGACGGGCTGCCCCCCTCCACCAAAACAGCCCCGTCACCCTCGGTGGCGGTGGGCGACACCGCCCACGCTATCGGGACCGTGAAACGGGTTGAAGGCTGCCGGGGGCACACTGGAGCTCGCCGTTGTAGGGGTGAGGTCGCCTGAGTCCGCCGGTCCCGATGGCGTGGGCGGTGTCGCCCACCGCCACCGGGGGCGGCGGAGCTGTTTTGGTGGAGGGGGGCCGTACGGGTCCGAAACGGATTGAAGGCTGCCGGGGGCACACCAGAGCTCGCCGTTGTAGGGGTGAGGTCGCTTGAGTCCGCCGATCCCGATGGTGTGGGCAGTGTCGCCCACCGCCACCGAAGGCGGCACCGTTTGCTCTATGGCCGAATCTCCCTCTTAAATTCATCTTTATTTTATTTTTTTATTGTGTTTTTTATTATGTTTTTATTTTTTTATTGTATTTTTTATTATATTTTATTCATTTTATTTTTTTAATATATTTTTAATCTTCATTTTTTTATTTAATTATATTTTTTTATTTTATTTTCATGTATTTTTCATCATCAAGCAGCCCAACTAACGTTGGGCTGCTTTAGACGCTGGGGACAACCAGACCGGTCCCCAGCGTCTCTCTTAAACATATGCATCTATATAAAAGCCCAAACCGGCAAAACACTAAAATAAAATGATTAAAACACATCAAATTAAAAATACAATAAAATAAATTACAACACTTTAATTTTAATACTAACATAATAAAATAATGAGATTAAATTCAAATATTAAATTAAATGCATCACAATAAATTCATAAGAGAAAATATATTAGCTTACAATTAATCATGAAAATAATTCTTAAATGAAAATGAATTATTCCAAATATTTAATTATAAACACAACAAAATAATATTAATGTACTCAATTCACAACATCCAATATTTATGTTCACAAAAATATATATTTAATATTAAAATATTAAATCATCAAGGGGTAAAATTACGGGTCTTCACATATCTCTTGATAAAATTTGAAATTGAATTAAGTTTCAAAATTAATTTTATCTTACAAAATATCAAATTTCATTTTTTACATATGCATAACATCATTAAAAGTTTTAGTTTTGGAAATTATGTTTTTCACATGTACATGACATCATTAAAAATTTTAATTTCGAAAATTGTTATTTTCACATGTGCATGACATCATTAAAAATTTGATATTTGAAAATTTGTAATATGATTGATTGTTATTTTTGACATGTGCATTTTTGTTTGAAATTTTGATTGATGCACTTTTGACAAATGCAAATGGTAGATGATTTTGTTTAAAACTTTTGAAAGGTGGTTATGCTTTTTTTTTTTACAAATGCAAAAAAAAAAAAGATGATTTGGTTTGAAAATTAAATCATATTCATTTTATCATATACGAAAAGTAAAAGATTATGTTTGTTTTCTTTGAAAAATGAATGGAGTTATTTTTGACAAATGCAAAAATGAGATGTTTTTATTTGAAAATTTTGAAAAGTAAATAGTGTTCTTATTTAACATATGAATCTTTTCATATTTGAAATTGAAAACTCAATTGTCTATAAATAACTTACTTGAGTTTTGAAAAAATTACAACAAGAGCTTACATATTAATTGCTAAAGTTTTGTATCATTCATTCAAAGTCTTCACTCTTTATTTTCTAAGTATTGAGCCTTAATCCTGGTTTATTTTGAAAGAGATATAGGTTGCATTGTATTATTCTTATTTCACTCATTAAGGAGTGTACTCTGATAATCTACCTACTATCAGCTCTTATATCAGTAAAAAGGTACGTATAACCCTTGTATGTGTAGAAGATGTTTTACATAAGAAATAATTGAATCACTAAATATGAGGTAATTGCAAGTGTAGAGGGTGTTTTATACGGATTTTTTATAACGGTATTACTCAAATGTGCAATAGGTTTCTATCCCCACCTGAAAGAGATTGAATAGTGAATTTGGGAATTCTCAAGGGGTAGCTTGTGGCAAAGACATAGGTAGTAGGACTGAATCTCGTTAAAATACTGAATTTGCTTCTTCTTGCTCTTACTTTTTATATTTCTTGCTGCTTTATATTTTGTTTATATTTTATATTGTGTATTTGATTTATATGTGTTAATTTTTTAATATAACCAAATTCACTCCCTCTTTTGTGTTAATCATCTGGACAACACAAAGGACCAAAAAAACTTTTAAAATATATACTATGAAATGGTCAACAATATGTTAAATGATTTAAAAATGATAATATAGTACCTGAATACTAAATAGCATAGCTATGAGCCTGTGTAACTTGTAAGACGTTTGACTTTACTAAATGAGTTGGCGTATTTTGTGCATTGCATACAGCTCTACAATGGAATTCACTTTTCCCTCCCATCGAAGAAACGGAAAATATAGGGGAACTCTAGTTGCGCGGCTTCAAAGAAAGCCTGTACCCCACTCAGAATGGTTACTACTATCAAACCACACAACTCATTAATCATCAATAATTATGTTGGGGTTCACCACTATATCTACAAATTCAGAAATACATAGAAATTAAATAATAAAATATTGCAAAAGGAAAATAATCAACATAAAATCATATAAATTATAAAGACTAAAGTTACTTAATTCAATTCTATAACTCTCTGAATAATTGTATTATCTGAATTTACAAGCTCGGACATCTCTCTTAGCCAATTCTGCGTGCAAATGAGGGCTTCCATAATTGTCGATGCTAATGAACTACGATATAAAACTAAAATGCAACCTCTAGTACTAAATGTTGACTCAAAGGCAACAATAGTGATGAGAATAGCTAGCACATTACGGGCTATTCGAAAAAGAATAGGAAACTTAGTGGAATTAACATTCCACCAAATTAATAAAACAAATGCATCACTAGGTGCCTCAACATTTTCCATCAAATAACGCTTAATTTCAGACTTAGATTGCATAACATTTCTCAATGCACTGATTTGTTGATACCATTGCACCAATGAAGATGAAAGATTTGTACCTCTGTCCCTTAAGGAAGATGTCAAGCTGGTTGGGTTTGAGGAGCTATAGCTACCACTTGTTGAAGTAAGCTGATCATTATTGTTGTAGTGGCTATATAAGTCATCAATATCATTTCTCAACTCTTTAATAAACTCTCCAGCCTTCTCTTTCTTGAGGACATCAATAATCCAAAATTCTATAACTTCCAACTTATATCGGGGGTCAAGGATTGCAGTCTCAAATAATAACCTATTTATTTTTATAATATCCTCACAATATTTATCATATTTAGTTTTCATCCTTGTAGCCATTTTAAATAAAACCCCCTCAGTATTAGCACAACTTGCTTTCAAGTGGTCATGAAGTCTCGACAACTCGTCGAAATACAAGTTTACAGTACATTATTTCGATCCAGATATCTGCATTATTATGTTATAAAACAACTTCAAAAAATCAACAAAAAGATTCACATTTTCTCAGTCACGTGTGTCCAACGGACCAAGCCCTGTTCTTCCTCCTAAGGACTCCAACAAAGCATATCTCATGCCTCCATCCTCAACCTCCATCTGCTCAAATACTTTTTGATACTTGGACGCCACATCCAACATCATATATGTTGAGTTCCATCTCGTCGGAATGTCCAAGCACAACATGGCAAAAGATAGAATTTGAAACTGTTCGGCTATGGCCTTAAACTTGTTTTTCTTTTGGGGGGAAGTGCTCACATATCTCACGCAGTTCCAAACTTGAGTAATATAAGCATTAACCTTCTTCAACCCCTCAGCCACTATGAGGTTAACGGTATAAGCACAACAACAAACATGTACAAACTCATGGTCACAAATCATATCTTCCGTTGCTGTCATATTCCTCCTAAACCACTCCATTGCAGTGTCATTAACACCTGCATTATCAACTATGATACAAAACACTCTTTTAAATCCAACAATTCACCTTTGCAATGCCCATTTACTGTCTACATAGTGGGCAGTTACACACATATAGCTGGTATTCTGTACAAACGTCCATATATCAGCTGTAAATAATAATTATGCGGCCAGTCCGAATAAATATATCCTTCAATTCCAACTTCTTCTTCACAAGCCTTTTTCATACAGTCATGCATCACTGTATACCTTGAAGGCATGGGACAACGTGGCTCAGAGTATGAACAAATTTATTGAAACCTTTTTTGTTCATTGTGGTAAAGGAAATCTCATCAACAATGATCATCTTTACAAGAATTTTTTGCAACATCTTCTCGTTATATTGAAGGATTGACAGCTTCTTAACATGTTAACCAGTACCATCAGTGGTGATTTGAATCTCATAACTAAGGTTGGTCTGTTCACTAGCACTGGCTGCCAAATCCTTCGCAATTTTATACCGCTGGCAACCATTAAGATGTGTTATTAATACACTAGTGCCTTGCTTCTTTGAATGGCAACCACAAAGTTGCCCACAATGGTGACATCTTGCTTGCGGGTTTGCACGATTACCATGGATTATCGTGAAGTGTTCATATGTCCACAACCTTTTTTTAGGAGGTCGTAGTGGTAGATCGTGCTAAATGGGATTGCGCATCTCCTCATCTTCATTGAACATATTCTCATCTTCTATATCTACAGAAAGTCGACTACTTTAATATGAAGTAGTTGCTTTAGATGTGGCTCTACAAGTAAGGGTGGCAATAGCCGTAATGTCAGTACCCACATGTACTGGTGCATTGGCATCCATGAATTCCCCTTCTTGATCCATATAATCCATATCAAAGATTCAAAGTTTTAGAGATTCACAGTGGAAAAAGCTGAAAAATAAGAATAAAATCCAATATTCCAATGTAATCTGTCAGTGTTATATCAATTATTGATTATCCAAATAAAAAATAAAAACCACATGACTCATTAAGTCATTGACTATGATACTTTTATCATTTATTTTCACGAAGGATTTGACATCAACTCAATGGATAAAATTAAGTTTTTATTCAATATATGCTAATAATGAGAAATAATAATAATAATCAAAATATGAAACATTAGCATTTATCAATCATCTTATTATTCTTTAACCTTAGCATTAGCATTTATCAATCATCTTAATATTTTCTATCTCAACAAAAGTTCCTTCGTAATATTCTACTACTTGTATAAAATTTGAAACAATGTCTTCTAAGTTGAAGCAGTGTTTAAATATTTGAAAAAATTTCTTTCAATTTCCATCTCAGGTGCTTGACCATCCAAGTTATCCAACAATAACTACTATGGGTAAAAGATAAATCACAGATTCAGAGTCATATTAATTGCCACAAATTTATTTTCACGTGCAATTTGCTTTAAGTAGTTTTTAACTCAATTTTTGAACTGGAAAAATATTAACAGCTACTTTCTTAACTATTAACTAGCAATCAACCACCAAAAATCCTAACTTTGCAATTTGCAGAGAGTTACAAACCCTCTTTAAACGAGAACAAGAACAATTTTGAAACAAGAATAAGAACCCACAGGACAATATTGAACAATCTCGATTTACGGATTTAGTGATCAATGAAGTAAAACTTATTACTTACCAGGACAATATCATGGGCTCAATGAAGTGAATCCACCACAGCACAGCCACGTGCAAGGAGAAACAGCGACTCGAAAGATCTCAAAGAACCTTACACCCAGATTCGACGGTTGCCATTTTTGTCGTCTCTATTAAAACCACGCGTTGTTGTGTGTATTTTCTCATTTCTGGAGGTTGCGGGTTCTCTTGGTGGAACCTCAGTGAGACGGAGGCACGATGAGAGAAGAGGCAGCGTTGTTCACTAATGGACAGAGAGAGAGTTAGGGTTCTGATGGCAAGGGAGAAAGAAACGGGTGGAAGAAACCCTAGAGAGAAGATGAAGCTGCTAGGACTCGAGAGAAGTAGATGAACCTAGAGGGCCAGAACCATGAAATATTGAACTAAAGTGAAGGGATTTGTCTTTCTAGAATAACTCGAAACGGTGTGCACGAAAGGATGGTAAAACAGTGTGTTGAGCTAGATTTGTTGCAAGCTGCGCTGCTGAAAGTTCAATACGCTTGCAGGGCATTTTTTTTAATTAGTTAGAATTTTCGGATTCGGATTTGGATTCGGATTTGGAGTCGGAGTCGGATTCCGACTCTGAATCCGACTCCGGCTTAATCTATGTTGGCTAACTCCAACCTCCGTTCCGAACTCTTAACTATTTCAACTCTGACGTCGTCAAAGTCGGAGTGGAGGTCGAAACGAAGGTCGAAGGTTTTGCACACCCCTACTTTCTTTTCTTTCTAGCTCTATGCTTTATTGTCATAAGTGTCTAACTTTTTATTCTCCTACACATGCTAGCTTCTCTATACTTTATTGTCATGGGCGTCTAGGGGGATGGCCTCTCGCTCCCCTTAATAGTTCCATTGTTGATATGGGGGTATCACACACTTTATTCTACAAACCAAGCAATAAATATAGACCCTCCAGAATCTATTCCAACCATGAATAACCTTTAAAAAGCCTCTTCCCAATTTTCATGAGCCGCCTCAAATTTCAAATTTTAATCGTAAATCTTGGCCTTTTACTGCTTGTTTAACGAAGCATAGACTAAATTGAAAGGGATTACAGTAAGTACTTAAACGGTATATTTTGTTCGCTTCCATTTATTTTCATGTTAAATGTTTGTAATAGATTTTTTGGTTCAAATAAAAGTAATTTATTTTATGTTGCTATGTTGAGATGCTATTTTTTTCAGAAAATTTCCCACTCATATGTGACTGTATGCAATAAGATGGTATTGTCCATTACTCTATGTATTCTTCTTTAAAAAAATTGTTAAAAAATTACTTAAAAATAATAAAAACGCCACATTTTATGTAATAGGATAAAAGTGGAATAGGAGTTGATAGTATTGCTCTTCTTTTTTTTTTGGATATCGATGTCGATAGAAAAGCCTCCAAAATTCTGATAAGTGAAAACTATTGTGATCAATGCAGTGGTGGTGAGACTAGTGATGTGGTGGCAATGGCTCCAAATAGGTGATTAGAGGTGGTAATAGTGACGGTTGTGACATCAATCCAGTAAAAATGGCTTTGATGCCCAAAAATAAATAATGTGAGCTAATTTAAAAGACATGAAAGAACATAGATACATGAAAAGGAATGGTGATGCGCAGAGCCTATTTTGATCGGAGGAGTACCATATGAAAAGAGAAAATCTTATATCCGATCAGTCTGCACTCCCCTTAAGTGCAGCCCTCCAATTAATTCACGCCACGTAAGCCTCCCACATCAATCAACAATGAGCAACACCACATGGAATCTAGTCAGCCCCTTCCCCCTTTCGAATCAGGCCATTCCTTCCCCTTCGAGTATAGCACATCCCAACTCCCCTCCCCCTTTGAACTCTATAGACCCCCTTCATTGCACCCTTCCCAGCGGCGGTAGCAGTGGCGTCGCACCTTACGCCCCCCCCCCCCCCCTTGGGCAGACTCGTGGAGGCAGCTCAAGAATCCATGGATTGGTAGAGGCCTTGCTGGATCATCTTTGTGTTAGATCTGATTTCAATTGTTTGTCATTTTTGGAATGCGAGAGTCGGGGAGAAGGGAGGTCTGCGGCGTTGTCCCCTCCACTTCACAGCATCACAACGCCTCTGGAAGAGGTACTGAAGAATTTGGTTATTTTGCTTCACCGACATGAAATGGGGAAATATTAAGTTGCAATCTATTCGTTCTTCTCTTAAATATGTAAGTTTAATTTATTGAATTCTTTACTTTTTCTTTTCTTTTGATCCGTTTGGTCTTCAGATTGCAACGATTTATTCTCCCAAATTGCAAGAATAAAGTACATGGATTCCAAATTTCATATCAATGGGAAAATTGATTTTTTTTTTTTAGTATTGTGTATTATTGGAATCAGAGTAAATGTCGGCAAAATTATACGGATTCGTTTGGATGATATTTGATTTTGTTTGGGTGATTTTTGAGAGACATATAGTGAATATGGCGAAATTTGAGCTCACTGACGGCAACAGTGTTTCCTAGCTTATCGACGGCAACACTTGTTTCCTAGCTCACCGGTGGCAAGAGACGATTGTTAGAAGATGAATCTGATAGCCTTCGTGCAATGGAGAGAGAGAGAGAGGGAGAGAGTAAAATGGAATGGGATGGAAATGAGTGAGAGTGTTATTCTGCAAACATTCCATGCAATCGAGCTTAACTTTGTTTTGGTGTGATTGATGATATATTGCTATTTTATTGGATGGCTGCAAACACTCCTATTGCAGCCGGACCGTATAGAAAAAGAATCCATATGAAAATGGTGTCTCCAAGAAACAATCTATAGTTTCCATCTCAATTATAGTCATGAATTTTACTAAAATTTTTACTAAGGAGAAGCTCAACCAACATAAACATTGAGTAGTAACTGGGGAAAAATTAGAGTTAAAAAATAAATAAAAAAACAGCTAATCCATCAATCAATCAAATGTGTAAAAAAATATGTTAAAATAAGTGCTGTACATAGGAGTTTTTCTAAATAGACGTATATTGAGTTTTATAAACTATAGCCTATAGGACCTCATCATGTCACAACATACAGTACAATTAAAATTATTTACACAAGCATCTGATAACATCTTATAACTGGAGTAGGATATGAGTACTATGTGCCAGGGCCGGTTATTGCCTTAGATAAGGCCTACCTTGTCTAAGGCCTCTTAGTGGTAAAAAGGCATATTCTTAAAAAATTTAAAATATAATTTTTTTTAAAAATAAATAAATTAATCTAATAAGAAAACATAATTATTAAATAGATATTATATGTCATTATTAATTTTAAAAGCATTTCATATAATAATTATTTTAAGTATTCTCTTTATAAAAATATATTTATTTTTTTATCATTATTAATTTAATATATAATGTGAGAACTTTAAATAATAAAATCTAATTTTTGAATATTAATAAAAAAATTTGTATAATTCTTTGAAGATATAAGGGCCAATTTTTTTTTATATAATTTTATTTATGATAATTATTATAATTGCTTCTAGGTCTCTTTTAGATACTATTAATACTTCAAAATATCTATTATGATAATGAAATAATTTGAGTTAAGATGTTTTATTGGCTTTTGAGTGAGAAGAAAAAAGTTGAATTTAAAAATATGTGGAAATACATAAAAACAGTTGTGTTCTCAAACGACCCCTAAAACTGAAGAACACGTCTTATAAAACTAGTTAGGTTTGATAAAAAAAAATTAATTAAATTTTTTTAATAAAGATTGAGTTATTAATTGAAAAGATAGAATAAATTTTAATTAATAATTTTACATGACAACCGATATATTATTTTTAATTTTATTTTATTTTAATAAAAAATGCCTCAATAAAAAATTTTGCCTTATTGAGCCGGCCGTGCCATGTATATTTTGAGAGTACCTACTAATCACTCTGGGTATAAACTTTGTCCCAAGAAATCTTGACATCCATTGATCTCCTCTTTGAGGATAAGAAACCTTTTGAGACGGAGGCAGGAACATACTGAAAGCGAAAGAGCATAAAGGCCACGTGCTCACGCACTGAATAAAAACACTGACGGTTTTGGTAGCATTCAGAATATAAATGGAAATGTCAACCGTGGATTTCTGTCCACAAGCTTTTAACTGTTCGCTAATTAATCCCTCTTTGTTGGTCCAAGACATTACTGATTAACTTTCATTCACAGCAACCATGTTTTTCATAAATCAAGGAAATAAAAGACAAACTATGTAGGCCGTAGGAATATTGAACCCATGTGCGCACAACTCCTAAGTCCTAATTTACCAATAAAATGGCATGTTGAGCCAATGAGCCTTTAATGTGGCTTCCAATACAAGGGTACGAAGGAACAAGGCAACTGTGGCAATTGGACAGAATTCCCCTCTCTTCAGCTCCAGCTTCTGTTTTACATATATAGTAATGAGAGATTTGAGACAAAGGCTTTCCATTTTCATGCATTTCTGAAATGATTTTAATATGTCATTAATGTTGGGGGAAGGTGGTGTGGACGACAATATAAACAAAAAGGAACACATGGTGCAGTCGTTAATTATTTTTATATTTATTTAATTTTCTATTTATTTAATTAATAATTTTTTGTCAGGTTATTTATGAGGAGGATACTGTGAAGATAAGGCCTGCTAAACCCACCCATCCCTGCAGTTATCACGTTTCACGAATTAGCCAGAAGTTAATGACTCAACTAACCAAGGGGATACTCGAGAGTAGCCAGTAGATGGATCACCATAGTTGCGTGTGCTCAACTTCTTAAGATAAACAAAGAAAAGATTGTAGGAGAAAAATAGAAAAATAGAACTTACGAGAAAATGATTCGTGCATGAAAGATCATAATTTTATGATTCATTTTGGGTGCACTGTCTTTTTCACTAATGAATACCTTTTAGTTGTTTGCCCTTTAAAAAAAAAAAAACCCTTTTAGTTGTTTACAATTTTTTCTTTTTGTTTAATATTTAAAAAATATTCTAATTACAAATAAATTATACAAAAATAATTTTATAAATTAACATACATTGATGTGATTTATTAAATTATAAAATTATTTTTAATATAAAACAGATCAAACAGATTAAATGAAATCATATGAATTTGTGAGATTATTTTTATACAATTTCTTCATAAATATAGCACTCATTTTTGTTTACCCTCTGTCTCTGTCTTTCTCGGAAGACCAAAAGGAGGTGAGGAGGAGAGTGTTCGCGGATAACAAGAGACTAAGATTGTTCATTTAACAGAGAGTTATAGACTATAAAATAAGCCTACGTGAGAAAGATAACCATTTGGAAGCGGAATTCTTGGAATGGTGATCCTGCATCAAGTATAGAAGATATTGTGCCATTAATTATTATGTATTTGACTTGTACAAATCTTGAAACTCCACATGGGTGAGGCCCATATATTAATCCACATATAATGACGACTCATGCCCTCACTAGGGTGGCAACAACTTGCAGCCAATTGTAAAGAGTTTTTCATGCTCATTAAAAACTTCAGAATTTTCATAAATGCAGAGCCATATGATGGAAGAATTACACAAACAGATAACTAAGAGGCCAGAAAAGTTGGCGCTGATAAACCACTTTTACAAAGTAATTATCTCAGATCTTCTTCAGGAATAACAAAAACATGGAATCTTAAATATGAATTAACAGATAATTATGAAGAAGAAAAAGATTATCATTGCCTAATATTCTTTCTTTATGGACTTCAATGGTGGAATGAACCAAGCGGGTCCATAAACCACATACAACAAACTGAAATGCATAAGACACACTGTTGCAATTGCCATATGTTGTTTATTCTGTGATTACAAACTGGAAAGTGCAGAATTGCAGAATATGCAACAATCGGACTTTATGTGACTGATGATGCTTCCAATTTCAACCTCTAGCTTCCTGCTCTGCCTATTCCACAAGTGAACAGCCAAACTTCTGGACTGAATCTGCCTCAACTTTTTATGCAACCATTTTAAATGCAACTCGTCTCTCGGTCCCCGAAATAGACTTCGAATCCGACTCCAATCAACCGGATAAAATGCCGATGGCGGCAACACCGTGAAGTTAAATCCAGGCCGTCCATCTAGCCGGGAAACAACCCTCGAGACTAAGTAAGGGCCATTATGCCCCCATTTGTTCCCGTCGAAGGTTAGCGCAAATTCTTGAATGAATTTGTAAAGTAATGGATGATTCTTGTCGAATATCAGCACAGCATTGTTCAATCGGCTCCAATTTCCAGTTTCAAGATCAATTGTTTGAGCACCGATCACATTTCTCAATTTCGAGAAGCTCTTCAACACTATAACATCTGTGTCTATATAAATGCCTCCAAACTTATACAACAAAGCAAGCCTGAGCAAATTGGAGAGATTCTGACCCAAAGAAACTTCGCCAGGATCCACATTCCCTTTCCTTAACCTATCAAACCAAGCTTCCGCATGAGTGTCCTTGAATATATAATCGTAATCCGGATCAATTGCCATTACCCGAAACCCGTTATCTAAAAATGGTCTAAGAATGCGCCTTCCTTTTCTTGATCTCATTGAGTTTGAGACAATGACCAAACAAGCGTTTGGGTGAGAGTTAAACAAGCTCTCCATGGCTAACACTTCTCTATCACCAAATGACTTCAACGAAATCCTAGTCATAAAGAACCGAAACTTACAGGAAGTGGTAGCATTTCCGGCGAAGAATTCAGCGATTCTTGCCGGAAAAGGACTGGACCGAGCTTCGAAGGGCACACTCTTGAGCTTGCGCTTGTGCTTTCGAGCCCGTCTCGGCCTAGAAACCGTAGAATTGGCGAAGGGTAGGATTGGAAAGCGTGATTTGCGAAAAGGGGGCAACTGAATCTTCAAAATCACGGGTGGGTTTTTTTCTTTCGTAGCATACATTACTGAAGAAACCAGCTTTGAAGAAGAGGACGAGGAAGCAGTCGAAAAAGAAGACCATTTTCTCATGGGTTCACCGGCGGTAATTACAGGAGAGAAATTGGCGGGTACGGATGAGGACTTGGCAGGAAAAGGGAGATGAAGGTAGAAGACAGAGAAGCCATTGTAGAGCAAGAGGAGAAGAAGAAGGAGAGCGAAAAGAGAGGTGGGCAAGCAAAAGAGAAGCGCAAGGATGGATCTCTTGAGGTCCTGTACATGGTGAAGAAGACGGAGAAGGAAATTAGGCTCAGAGGGTTTGGTGGTGGGACATTCGTACATGGTCGTGCTTGATTGATCAAAAGTGGGCTTTGTCAAAAGAAGTTCGAGTGCGGTTCCCGATCAAGTTTTGGGGTGGTGGGAAACTGATCAGAAGAGTAACCGCGGAGCGAGTTGAAAGGCATTTTAATGGTGGAGGCGGCAAATATCAGAAAAGAGTGAAAAAAACAAAACAAAACAAAAATAGTTTCTAGTGTTTTTTTGGACATTGGGATTCGGGAACCCAAAAAAAAAAAAAGCTTGTATTTAGGCTTTTAGCCAATGGGACGGTTTTCCTCCAACCGGCTTTTGTGTGGGGCGGGGGGGGGGGAGAGAGAGAGAGAGAGAGAGAGAGAGAGAGAGAGAGTCTGGAAAGTACCGGTTAAGGTGGTTCGACTTTGTTTTCTTTTATTTTCTTCAGAGTATTTTTATTAAATGGTCCATTTTTTTTTTAAAAGTATAAATTTATTTCCATATCAAAATGTTTTATTATAATTCAAATTTAAAAGATTATTATTTATTTTTAAAAATAAAAAATATTTTTATTCTCTTTTCTTATTTTCTTTTCCTTATTTTTGATTAAATATAATAAATTTTTTTAATATGCATATAAATTTATACTTTTTTTAAAAAAAATTGATCAATCCAATCCAATAAAAGTGAAAAGAAACAAAATAGTTCAAATTATAATTTTGTCTGAATTTTAAGGTTGAGAAAGATAGAATCATATACCAATTGCAATACAGCACACTATAATATTATTGTAACTATTATTTTTATAAAAAAAATTTATTTTTAATCAATTATTTTTTATTAAAATAAATATATTTTTATCGTAAATAATCATTATTATTATAAATAATTTATCATAAATACTCATTTTTCTTATAATATATTATATATTAATCCTTTTATACTCTAAAAATCTTAATATTCAAATAAAAATTTTAAAAGTCATCGTCACCCTTTCGAAAAGTGCAACATGTGGTGCTTTTTATTTTTCTTTCCTAAGCATGTAACATGTAAAGTTTTTTTTTTTTTGTTCTAATCAAACTGCATTGATAAAAAAAATGTATATATATGTGAACTTAATTGTGTGAAATGATATAACTCTAAAGAGATTTTATAAAAATAAGTTTATAAGTTGTTATAATTGTATTTATTATTTAGTTTTTAATAAAAATTATTTTCTAATTTTTTTTAAAGGATGTAAATTTATAATTTAATTTATTATATCAAATCAATTTATAAATTTATTTTTATAAAATCTTTTATAATGAAAGTATTACACTATCATTTATTGCTGAAATGTGCAACACATCTAAATCTGATTTATTAAAAGAAATCAATGAATTAGTGGAAAGATGAATTTATTAATCTTATATATAAACAGACATATTTGTTGTTCACTTCATTTAAGAAAAATATTATTTTAAATTTATAAAAATGATTGATAAAATTTATTAATTATATTTTTATTTTTTATTTTATTTGGTTTAATGATTAAGGAAATGATTATAAATATATTTATTCTTTTATATTTTTAAAAATTATTTAAAAGCATATAAAAAATTATTAAAATTTAAAAAAAAAAAGATGTGGAATTTCATTATTGGTCAGAAATCGTCAGTCTTCTATCGATTTCCGTAGCAGTGCCCTTCGTTTAATCATACAGATCGGTGCCCGAATTTCTCCCGAAAGGGTCATTTTAATTTTTTATATTTTTTTAATCAATTTTTCGATAGTTTAAAATAATTTTTTTAAAAAATTATATCATTATTCAAAAAAAAAAATTTGATCCTTTAGTATTTTTTTTTTAAATCATTAGAGATAAATAATTCATCCGAATTCGAAAAAAATAGCATTTTTCAATCACATATAATTGAACTATTAATTATTGGGCATTAATGTTTCTGCTGTACTTGCCAGGACGTCTCTTAATTGCTGCTGCCTTATCTTGCACTTGATCCTCTCCTCCGCCTCATCATGCTTGCTTTGTGCAATTCCAACTCCCTCCACGTGCAGCCGATCTTTAGTTAAAGACGTCGAGATAAATTAAATTGAGTTGACGTAAATTAAATTAGATATTGTTAAAATATTAATTTTTAATATAATAAATATTTAAAAAATTAAATTATTTATTATATTTTATATAAAAATTTTAAAAATTATGTAAAATTATAATAATTTATAATAATAAAAATAAGATAAATTTAAAAACCAAAGCTGCAATGTTTAATGGTCTTACGACGCATATTAGTTCTCTAATGACATGATTGAATGTGGCAGCCGATTAAACATACGTACTGGTCTTTCTAATAGCCGCCTCATCTATACCGTCACACGATGCAAGCTTGCAGTACAGTACTCCTTGATCTGTACATTGTAATCTTCTCATCTTTATTCAAGAAATAAAATCGCAGGCAAGTACATCCCCGAGCAATTCCCCGCTGGAAAATACGAATTACGAAACTTTAG
This sequence comes from Platycarya strobilacea, assembly GCA_036898215.1. Lineage (NCBI taxonomy): Eukaryota > Viridiplantae > Streptophyta > Magnoliopsida > Fagales > Juglandaceae > Platycarya > Platycarya strobilacea. Next base: position 7,698,705 of record CM072547.1, read on the forward strand.
GGAGAGAATAATTATAAAACGAGTTTAAACAACAAAAGAAAACTCAATGTCTGTAACAACTCCCAAAAATTACCTAGACTTTGTCACCAGTATAGTAGGAAGAAAAATAAAATAGATTGTTAAACTCAAGATATCAAATTTTGTATAAATCTACACATAGATTTTGATGATAACAAGTGAATTCAAAGAATAAAAAAGTCTCAAGCTCAAGTTGTCCACACAATAGAATCAAGCACATCAAGAAAGCAAGCATGAGCAAGAAGAGAACAAATTCACATTAAAATCATAGAGTAATTTTGTAAATCTCTTAAAAATTCGAAATTAGGATTAAGTTTCAAAATTAATATTTTATCATAAAACATTAAAATACATTTTCCACATGTACATGAATATTTTGAAAATTAAATTTGAAAATTTTGAAAGATGATTGATTGTCATCTTTCACATGTGCATGACATGATTAAAGGTTTGAATTTTGAAAATATTAAGATGATTGATTGTTATCTTTCACATGTGCATGTTTTATTTAAATATTTTCAAAAGTGATGGATGTTTTTTTTTACTTATGCAAAAGGTAGATGTTTTTGTTTGAAAATTTTGAAAAGTAAAGTGTGCTCCTTTTGTCATATGCAAAAAGTAAAAGATTAGATTTGAAATTTTTGAAAAGTAAAGTGTGCTCCTTTTGTCACATGCAAAAAGTAAAAAGATTAAGTTTGAAATTTTTGAAAAGTGAATGATGATATCTTTGACATGTGAATCTTTTTAAACTTGAATATGAAGTCTCATATGCCTATAAATAGATCATTTGAGAGTTTCACATTCACAACACCAAGAGCATACAACATTCATTCAAAATTTTCATTCTCTCTTTTCTAAACACTGAGCCTTAACCCTTATTTATTTTGAAAGATATAGTTTGTGCTGTATTGTTTTTATTTCACTCATTGAGGAGTGTTTTCTGATAGCCTACCTACTATTAATTCTTGTATCAGTAAAATGGTGTGTATAACCCTTGTGTGTGTAGAAGGTGTTCTATACGGGGAATAGTTAAATCACCAAGTGTGAGGTGATTGGGAGTGTAGACGGTGTTCTACACAGGGAATAGTTAAATCACCAAATGTGAGGTGATTGGAAGTGTAGAGGGTGTTCTACACAGATTCTTTGGAGCGGTGCTGCTCAAAGGTGTAATAGTTTTTATCTCCACCTAAAGGAGATTGAATAGTGGATTTGGGGATCCTCAAGGGGTAGCTTGAGGCGAGGACGTAGGCAGTGAGGCCGAACCTTGTTAACATACTGAGTTTGCTTCTCTCTTACCCTTACTCTTTATATTTATTATTATTTCATATTTTGTTTATATTTTATATTATATATTTGATTTATAATTGTTATTTTTTTAATACAACTCAATTCACCTCCCCTCTTGTGTTAGTCATCTGGGCAACAATTGGTATCAGAGCTAGTTGACCTATACTGTTTATACAGGCAGATCACTCATGGGAACTCTCGCTTGTAATTGTGTCACCGAAGCAAGACTCTCCGACCATGGGTGACGGTGCACCGATAGAGACGGTGGCCGGCTAGTCTGGTAGGTACAGTTGTTAGGTGACATAGGTGCGGCCTATGGTCAGTAACAATTGGTATCAGAGCTAGTTGACCTGTACTGTTCATATAGGCAGATCACTCATGGGAACTCTCGCTTGTGACTGTGTCATCGAAGCAAGACTCTCCGACCATGGGTGACGGTGCACCGGTAGAGACGGTGGCCGGCTAGTCTGGTAGGTACAGTTGTTAGGTGACATAGATGCGGCCTATGATCAGTAACAATTGGTATCAGAGCTAGAGCTCTATTATAAGATTAACTATCTTTTGAGTTAAGATCTTATGGCTAACATTGCAGCTTCATTTGGTGAAGGTCAATCCAGCAGTCGGCCTCCACTCTTTTGGAGAGACAATTACTCATTCTGGAAAGTTAGAATGAGAATATTCCTTCAGGTTCAAGGTCAAGAAATCTGGAAATGTATTGTAAATGGACCTTATATTCCAACAAAAGTGATTGATGGAGTAAAGGTCAAAAAGGAAGAAGAAGAGTTTGATCGTGAAGACGATAGATTTTATACTTTGAATTTAACTGCTATGAATTTATTATATAATGCTCTTAATGGTAATGAGTTTAATAGAGTAATGACTTGCACTACAGCAAAGGAAATTTAGGATAACTTGGAAGTTACTTATGAAGGAACTTCTCAAGTCAATGAATCAAAAATTTATATTCTTACTCATGAATATGAAATGTTTAAGATGAATGATGATGAATCTATTTCTAGTATGTACACTCGTTTTACTAACATCATAAACAGCTTGACAGCTCTTGGCAAAGTTTATTCCAAAATGGAGATAGTAAGAAAAATTCTCAACTCTCTACCAAAACGTTGGGAATCAAAAGTGACAGCGATTCTTGAAGCTAGAGACCTCAAGAAGCTCGAAGTGAATGAACTCATCGGGTCACTTATCACCCATGAGTACACATTGAAAAGAGGAGAAGAAGAAAGAAAGTCAAAGAAGAGCTTGGTAGTTAAAGCTGTTCCACATAAAAGTGAAAGTGATGAAGATGAGGAAAATGACGACAAAGATGAAAAAGTTGCGATGATAACAAGAAGAATTCAGAGGTTCTTAAAGAAAAATAAAACTCCTCCAAGGAAATCCTTCAAAAAGTTTTCCAAGAAAGATTCAGGTAAAAATGACACTTTAATTTGTTATAAATGCAATAAATCTGGTCATATCAAGTCAGATTGTCCTCTACTAAAGAAAGATCGAAACAAAGGCAAAAAAGCAATGAAAGCTACATGGGATGATGATTCAAGTAGCTCAGATAGTGAAGCAAGCAATGGAGAATAAGCAAATCTTTGTCTTATGGTTAAAAATGATATTGAGGTAACAAATCTTGATAATATTGAAGATCCTTCATATGAAAAATTGCAAAATGTTTTAGAAGAGGTATATGAGGAATTTGAAAAATTGGATATCAAGTATACTGTTTTGAAAAAGAAAAATTCTTTTTTAACAAACGAAATTGATATTTTAAGAAAAGAAAATATTGTTTTGAAAGATGAAAATTTTGAGTTGAAGAAAAAGAAAACTGATTTAGAAAATATTATTAAAAACTTTACGAATGGAAAATAAATTTTGAAAAATTTCTTGGTAGTCAAAGATGTGTTTTTGACAAGGCAGGCTTGGGATATATGCCAAAACAAAAATACAAACCTTATAACAAAAATTTTGATAATCCTTCTACATCAAAGTCCAATATTCAAAATTCTTTTCATAAAAATAATTTTGTTAAAAATGATACTATTATAATCACTCAAGTTCTTCATATATGTCACATGCTATTTACAATTTTTGTAATAGAAATGGTCATAATTATTTTGTTTGTCCTATTAGAAGATCACATACAGTGATTATTAGGGTCATATGGGTATCTAAAAATCTTGTTTATTCTAATACTAATAAATAAATGACCCAAAGAACTTGGGTACCAAGAAAAGTCATTTTAATTGTTTTTATAGGTGTGCATGAAATCTTCCACGAACAAAAATAAATGGTTTTTAGATAGTGGATGTTTAAGACACATGACGGGAGACAAGACTAAATTCTTTGATCTTAGATCTAAAGAAGAAGGACACGTAACATTTGGAGACAACTCAAAAGGGAAGATCATGGGAATAAGTAAAATTGGTAATGAGTCTTCTCTCATAATTGAAGATGTTCTACTTGTTGAAGGTTTAAAACATAATCTTTTAAGCATAAGTCAATTATGTGATAAAGGATTTACAGTTACTTTCAAAATGGATAAGTGCATTATTTTGAATGATTGTGATTGTAATATTTGTTTTATTGCTTTTAGAAGTAACAATGTTTATACAATTGATTTTGAAGAAATTACCTCACAAGATGTCATTAGTTTTTCAGCTCAAAATGAAACTAATTGGTTATGGCATAGAAGACTAGGTCATGCCAACATAGAACGTATTTCCAAACTTTCAAAAAATAATCTTGTGAGAGGTTTACCAAAGGCAAATTTTCTTAAAGACAAAATTTGTGATGCATGCCAATTTGGTAAACAAACAAAAACTTCTTTTAAAACCAAGAAACATATTTCTACTACTAGACCACTGCAACTGATACACATGGATCTTTTTGGACCAAATAGAGTTACAAGTTTAGGAGGAAAAAATTATGCATTTGTTATTGTTGATGATTTCTCTATATATACTTGGGTCATCTTTCTTGCTCATAAAAATGAGGCACATAATGCCTTTACCAAGTTATGCAAGAGAATTCAAAATGAAAAGGGTTATACTATTTCAAGTATCCGAAGTGATAGGGGAAAAGAGTTTGTTAATAAAAATATTGAAACATTTTGTGATGAAAATGGTTTTGTACATAATTTTTCTGCTCCTCAAACTTCTCAACAAAATGGGGTAGTAGAGAGGAAAAATAGATCTCTTCAAGATATGACAAGAACAATGCTCAATGAGAACAACATGCCTAGTTATTTTTGAGTCGAAGCAGTAAGTACTGCATGTTATGTTATAAATAGAGTTATGCTAAGGTCCAAATTAGATAAAACCCCCTATGAGTTTTGGAATGAGAAAAAGTCCAACATTGGTTACTTTCATGTATTTAGATGCAAATGTTTTATTTTAAATGACAGGGATAATTTAGGCAAGTTTGATGCAAAATCTGATGAATGTATCTTTTTCGGGTATTCTACTAATAGTAAAACTTATAGAGTATTCAATAAAAAGACTTTGACTGTACAAGAATCTATGCGTGTAGTATTTGATGAATCTAATTCTCTAGTCTCCAAGAAATCTATTGATGAAGAAACAGGAAGTATAAATAATACGGAAAGTCTCAATCTCAACAAAGAGAACACAATAGAGAAAGTCCAACATGGAGACATCAGGAAAGATCATCAAAATTTAATACAAGATGCAACCAAACAGTGGAAATTTGTGAAAGATCATCCAGTGGAACAAATTCTGGGAGAACCTTCACGAGGTGTAAGCACTCGATCATCTCTTAGAAATATTTGCAATCATACTGCTTTTCTATCTCAGATTGAACCTAAAAATATTGATGAAGCACTTCTTGATGAATCTTGGATTCTAGCTATGCAAGAAGAGCTTAATCAATTTGAAAGAAATGATGTTTGGACACTTGTTCCTAGACCCAAAAATCATATTATTGAAACAAAATGGGTTTTTAGAAACAAGAAAGATGAGTCCGGAGTCATTACTAGAAATAAGGATCGACTTGTAGCCCAATGTTTCAATCAAGAAGAAGGAATCGATTATGATGAGACATATGCACCAGTCGCAAGATTAGAAGCTATTCGAATGCTACTTGCATATGCTTGTTATAAAGATTTCAAACTTTTTCAAATGGATGTTAAAAGTGCTTTCTTAAACGGTTTTATAAATGAAGAGGTATATGTTGAGCAACCTCCAAGTTTTGAAAATCATATTTCTCCAAACTCACAAAAGCACTATATAGACTCAAACAAGCTCCTAGAGCGTGGTACGAGAGACTTAGTGGTTTCTTGATTGAAAAAAGCTTTTCAAGAGGAAAAATTGATACAACTCTTTTCATTAAATACGAAAATGATGATATTCTTTTGATTTAGATTTATGTTGATGATATAATATTCAGTACTACTAATGAAAATATGTGCCAAGTTTTTGCTAAGACTATGCAAGAAGAATTTGAAATGAGCATGATGGGAGAGCTTATATTCTTTCTCGGACTGTAAATTAAGCAAGAAAAAAGTGGGACATTCATCAATCAATCGAAATATATTAAGGAATTGCTGAAGAGGTTTGGGATGGAAGGTGCTAAGGAAACTGGAACACCAATGAGCCCATCTACTAAACTTGATAAAGATGAAACCGGTAAACCAGTTGACTCGAAGGTATATCGAGGTATGATTGGTAGCTTATTATATTTGACAGCCAGTAGACCAGATATTATGTTTAGTGTGTTCTTATGTGCACGCTTTCAATCATCTCCAAAAGAATCACATTTAATTGCAGTTAAACGCATTCTTAGATATCTTAGTGGTACAATTAACTTAGGGTTATGGTACCCTAAGCACACATCTTTCGATCTAATCAGCTACACGAATGCAGATTATACTGGCTGTAAAATAGATCGAACAAGCACTAGTGGAGCATGTCACTTCTTAGGTCGTGCACTAGTTTCCTGGTTTAGTAAAAAACAAAATTCTGTTGCACTATTTACTGCTGAGGCAGAATATGTTGCTGCGGGTAGTTGTTGTGCTCAATTTTTTTACATGAAGCAACAACTTGAGGATTTTAAACTTATGTACAATCACATTCCAATCAAATGTGATAATACAAGTGCTATAAATCTTTCAAAGAATCCAATACAACATTCTCGGACCAAACATATTGAAATTAGATATCATTTTCTTAGAGATCATGTGCAGAGGGGCAATATTGTATTAGAATTCACTAGTACACATGATCAATTGGTAGACATTTTCACAAAACCCCTACTATAAGATAGACTATGCATGATTAGAAGAGAAATAGGAATGATGCATACCATGGATATCTGCTAGATACTTTTATTTCATTATCTTAAATGACCTAAAGAAACTTGAGACGTTTAGCCTTATCATTCAAATGCATTTGCTCCTCATAAATCATCATGTCATCCTTGTCTAAAGGATTAGGCAATCGAAATGAAAAGGTAAGCAAGAATTTCAAATCCTTATTCTGTTACTTTAACTCTACTATTTTTTTGTTTGACTCATAAACAAGTCGTTGAAATACAGAAACAGTCTCGCTAAGTTTTTCAATTTCGCGAGTTTTGAACTGCAACCGAGCAGAAAACGCGACGATAGATGATGAATATCGAGTTCCGAGACCCACAAGCTCGTAAATGGCGTCATGATCTGATTTATTAGCTAAATCAGTCTCTTGTTAGTTCATGATACCCACGACAGATGCAGAAATAGATTGAGACTGAGGTGAAAGATATCTCAAATCTTGATCAAGAGAAGTACTGAAGGGAAATCTACAAGCCATTAAAAAATTGTAGAATGAGAATGCAAGCAAATTGCAAAGATGAGAAGAAAGCTTGATGCGAAATAGATAAAACTAAGAATTGCTCTTATAGAAACGGAAATAAGAACAAGACAAGCTTACAAATCATGATAATATCTCATTTTTCAGCAACATCAAGCAGATTAAATCTATGCACCGAATTGCCAGAGCTACGTCTCTAGCCTTTGCAGGTTTTGTCGGGCACGGGTGGTTTCAATTATTCAGCTCTTTACAAAATCTCATTCCGCACGGAATTACCGAAACTAGGCCTTCAACCTTTGCAGGTTTTGTTGAACACGTGTGGCTACGTACCGAATTCTCTACAGTCTCTACTAACGCAGCGTTTTATTTGTCTATTGGTTATTGTAGGAATATATCTTATTGAGCTAATTATGATTCCTTTTTAATGATGCCAAAAGGGGGAGAAGTTTTAGACTAGAATATTAACATTGTTTAATTTGCTAAACTTGTTATATATGCTTGGAATTATATTTATATTTTTTCTTGAAAAACTAACGCACATTCTCAGGGGGAGTTTAAGTATTCATACAGATTTCAAGTTCTATCAAGCATTTGTCATCATCAAAAAGGGGGAGATTGTTGAACTCAAGATTTCAAGTTTCGTGTAAATCTACACATGGATTTTGATGATAACAAATGAATTCAAATAATAAAGGAGTCTCAAGCTCAAGTTGTCCACACAATAGAATCAAGCACATCAAGGAAGCAAGCATGAGCAAGAAGAGAACAAATTCACATTAAAATCATAGAATAATTTTGTAAATCTCTTAAAAATTCAAAATTAGGATTAAGGCTCAAAATTAATATTTTATCATAAAGCATTAAAATACATTTTCCACATGTGCATGAATATTTTGAAAATTAAATTTAAAAATTTTGAAAGATGATTGATTGTCATCTTTCACATGTGCATGACATGATTAACTATTTGAATTTTGAAAATATTAAGATGATTGATTGTCATCTTTCACATGTGCATGACATAATTAAAGGTTTGAATTTTGAAAATATTAAGATGATTGATTGTCATCTTTCACATGTGCATGTTTTATTTAAATATTTTCAAAAGTGATGGATGTTTTTCTTGAATTATGCAAAAGGTAGATGTTTTTGTTTGAAAATTTTGAAAAGTAAAGTGTGCTCCTTTTGTCATATACAAAAAGTAAAAGATTAGATTTGAAATTTTTGAAAAGTAAAGTGTGCTCATTTTGTCACATGCAAAAAGTAAAAAGATTAAGTTTGAAATTTTTGAAAAGTGAATGATGATGTATTTGACATGTTAATCTTTTTAAATTTGAATATGAAGTCTCATATGCCTATAAATAGATCATTTGAGAGCTTCACATTCACAACACCAAGAGCATACAACATTCATTCAAAGTTTTCATTCTCTCTTCTCTAAGCATTGAGTCTTAACCCTTATTTATTTTGAGAGATATAGTTTGTGCTGTATTGTTTTTATTTCACTCATTGAGGAGTGTTTTCTGATAGCTTACCCACTATCAATTCTTGTATCAGTAAAAGGATGTGTATAACCCTTGTGTGTGTAGAAGGTGTTCTATACGGAGAATAGTTAAATCACCAAGTGTGAGGTGATTGGAAGTGTAGAAGGTGTTCTACACGGGAATAGTTAAATCACCAAGTGTGAGGTGATTGAAAGTGTAGAGGGCGTTCTACACGGATTCTTTGGAGCGGTGCTGCTCAAAGGTGTAATAGGTTTTTATCTCCACCTAAAGGAGATTGAATAGTATATTTGGGGATTCTCAAGGGGTAGCTTGAAGTAAGAATGTAGGTAGTGGGGCCGAACCTCGTTAACATACTGAATTTGCTTCTCTCTTACCCTTATTTTTTATATTTATTGTTGTTTCATATTTTGTTTATATTTTATATTATATATTTGATTTATAATTGTTATTTTTTTAATACAACTCAATTCACCCCCCTTCTTGTGTTAGTCATCTGGGCAACACAGACCGACCAGGATGATAAGAAAAAAAGCCACAATGATTTAACTTGGATGGAACTATAACATCGTTGATTTCAAAATTCAAGTTTGACTAGGTCTCATTTGATAGTAAAATGAGATGAAATTGTTCTAAATAAAAGTTGAAATTTGAAAAATATTATTTTTTAATATTATTATTATTTTGAAGTTTGAAAAAATAGAATTATTTATCATGTTTTATATAAAAATTTGAAAAAAAATTAATAATTAGATGAGATAAAATCGTTTCTGTATCCAAACGAAACACAAGTACTCACAAATATGTTAAAACATCTTTTAGTCACAAATAGATCCCCAAAAAATAAATTTATAAACTTATGTGATTTAATATAGTACCTTATATCATAAAACTATGTTTATTAGTATATCTAATATATCATATAAAATCATATCAGTTTATGAGTTTAATTCTATAGAGTTTCTTAATGACTGTAGTCAAAATGGATATTTACATTCCCTATCAAGCTGGACTAACTTATCCAAGAGGCCCAATGACCAAAGTGTAATCAGCTCACAAGTCAAGAAATGAGAGAAAGTCCCAAGTCCCCTTTAAGAAAGAAATAGATGTGAAATGATGGGATGCTGGCATTTTGACGTCGTCCTACACATGCACATAATGATAGGTTTATACCTCCCTTAAGGAATGACACGAAGTGTGGACAAGGAACACGGTTAGGCACCCTATCCTTGACAAAGTGTGCGACACAACCCCCTGTCCCTAATAGAATGCATAGAAAGTGGCCGCATTCACCAACTTACCATAAGGATGTGACTTGGAAAGGTTACACCTCATGAAAAGAGACAACGTGAAGTCCCATACAAAAAACAGTTACCTTTAACATGGGATACAAATGACCACCTAAGCAGTGTATAAAAGTCAAGCACCAAGTCATAATTACTTTGTATGATCTCTCATATACTATAATTCTCTCTAAGGGGCAAGAAAGAGATTTAAGCATCAGAGTTATTTCATCAATCCCAAGCCCCCGATTTTTCTTGTAATATTGTAAGTGGTGGAGCTCAATGACCGATGTTTGAAGCATATTATTAAGGTTGTGTTTCGACGCTTGTGCTAAGTTCTTGCAACCCATGTTAAGATGTTTATACCTACAATCACAAAGATAAAGGTAGGGTCAATGTTGGTTCAGGAAGTCTCTACTATTAAAATTAGTACTTTGTTTGAGAAAATTGTAGGAGAATAATAGAGTCCAGAGAGATTTAAACATACCTGAAGCATGACATTTTATACAAGGTTTCGCGAGATATTCATGTACCTTGTGTCAAGAGTTTGTGTCACGCTTACACTTGTCCCGATCATAGCCTTAATGTAGTGTGGCGTCTGAGGTGACTTTTCGAGTAGCATCTTGATTATGTGTGTAATTGGTTCAATTCGGTCAGAGAGATTTACTTATACCTAAAGCATGACATTTTATATGAGGTTTCGGGAGATATTCATATACCTTGTGTCAGGAGTTTGTGTCACGCTTACAGTTGTCCCGATCATAGCCATAATGTAGCATGGTGTCTGATGTGACTTTTCAAGTGGCATCTTGATTATGGGTGTAATTGGTCCAATTCAGTCCGATTTTGAAAAAAATGTGTGACCAAACCGATAATATTGATTTTACATTTTTTAATACCGATTATGTATTTATTGGTTACCCTAAAAACTAGAAGTATCGATTTTATCGGCTCCGATCCAATTTCGGTTCAATTTTTTCAATTTTAAATTAGTTTATATTAATCTATTAGACTATTAATATATATTAGTATTAATTATAGTGACTAGAATAAATATATATTAGTATTTATTATAGTAAGTTTAATTTTTTATAACTATATGATTGATAGTGATAATATTAATATAGAATTAAAGTATATTAATAATAGTAATATAGTATTTGAGATAGAATCATTATAAAACAAGTTTAAACAATAAAAGAAAACTCTTATGTTTGTAAAAACTCACAAAAATTACTTAAAATTTGTCACCAAAATGCTAGGGAAAAAAAACAAAACAGACCATACAAGACGATAAGAAAAAAATACACAATAATTTAATTTTGATGGAACTAAAACATCATTGATTTCAAAAATTGAGTTTGAGGTCTCGTTTGATAGTGAAACGAAATGAAATAGTTTTAGATAAAAGTTAAAAGTAAAAAAAATTAATAAAATATTGTGTTTTAATATTATTATTATTATGTTATTTGTAAAAATTGAATTGTTTATTATATTTTATATGAAATTTTGAGAAAAAAATTAATGAATAGATGAGATGAAATCGTTTCTATATCCAAATGGAACATGAGTATTCACAAATATGTCCGAACATAAATATTTTAGTCATAAATAGATCCAAAAAAAAAAAACTCACAAACTGATGTGATTTGATGTAATACGTTAGATTATACAACTATGTTTATTGTAAGGTGTATATGATATATCATATGAAATCATATTAGTCTATGAGATTAATATTATAGAATTTCTTTGTAGCTGTAGTCAAAATGGATATTTACATCCCCTATCGGGCTGGACTAACTTACCCAAGAAGCCCAATGACCAAAGTGTAGTTAGCCCACAAGTCAAAAAATGGGAGAAAGGCCCAAGGCCCACTTGGGAAGGAAATAGACGTGGAATGGTGGGATGCTAGCATTTTGACATCGTCCTGCACACGCACGTAATGATAGGTTCATGCCTCCCTTAAGGACTGACACGAAGTGTGGACAAGGATCATAGTTAGGCACCTTGTCCTTAACAAAGTGTGCGACACAACCCCCTGTCCTTGATAGAATACACGGAAGGTGGTCGCACTCACCAACCTACCATAAGGATGTGACCTATGAAGGCCACATCGCATGAAAAGAAAACGGAAGTCCCCTATGAAAAAGGGTCACCATTGACATGGGATATAAAGGATCACCTAAACCGTATTTAAAAGCCAAGCACTAAGTCATAATTACTTTCTATGATTGCTCATATGCTAGAATTCTCTATAAGAGGTAAGAAAATGACTTAAGCATAAGGAGTATTTCATCAATCCCGAGCCCCCTACTTTTCTTCTAATATTGTAGGTGGTTGAGCTTAGTGATCAGTGTGTGAAGCACCTTATTAAGGTTGTGTTTTGAAGCTTGGGTTGAGTTCCTACAACGCAAGTTAGGATGTTTCTACTTGCAATCACAAAGACAAAGGTAGGCTCGATGGTGGTTTAGGAAGTCTCCGAAATTAAAATTAGTACTTTATCTGAGAGAACTGTAGAAGAATAATAGAGTTCAAAGATATTTATTTGTATCTAAAACATGACTTTCTATACTAGGTTTCTGGGGGAGATTCATGTATCTTGTGTCAAGAGTTTGTGTCACGCTTACAGTTGTCCTAATCATTACCTTAATGTGGCGTGGCATTTGAGGTAGTTTTTTTGAGTGGCATCTTAACGATCGACAGTCAATGCGGTCACTTCTTGTCCCTATTCTTAAAAAATGGAGGTTGCTTATACTTTTCATCAACTTTTTCGACGTAGATCCTTTAATGATGGACATCACAGGCGAGTGTCAGGGTTGACACATCCTGTTTGTCCCATTCGATTGTTTCTTGTATGATGCATTCCCTTTTTACTAACATAATTTGTATGTTGGCTATTTTAGTAATTTTTGAATTGTGGGAGAGGAGGATCTAGTTCGAGAAGGGTCTTAATATCTTGGCCAAGCCCAACCCAATGAGACAGGATAGAAATATTCCTTCCATAACATCATTAAAATTTTTGTAGAAAATACAAACCCTATCACAAAAAAAAAAAAAAATGGGCAGGGGTATGATACCTCATTGGAAGACAATACATTCCACATTCCTTTGGATTGTGGGGAAAATTTGCTGGCGAGGAAGGTTGGATCAATGGGATTGAACTATGAATCATGCATTATGTGTAATAATAGAAAGGATAATCATTATAGGATGTTAAACTGGGGTCTCTAGAATGAGAAATATACACCTGTAATTCTTTTATGATTATTTTATAACTCCTTTTTCAACAATCAATAAAATCATGGTACTCTATTAAAATTAAATTTTAATATTACAAAACTATCTTAAAATAAAATATAATAAATAATTTAATTTTTTTAAAATTTTAATTTATTTTTTGAAATCTTAAAATAATAATAATATTAAAAAATAATATTTAAATAATATTTTATTTAATTTTTAAAAATCATCTCAACTTATTTCATCTTATCTTCAATCTAAACATCTCTTTAATTTCACGAAGGTGAAGTTTGGTTAATGAATTTAGACAAATGCATCTCAAAGTCTCAACTCATCTCGTACGGTGAATAAATTGCATATTGTATTAAATAAAAAAAAATCTCGAAACTACTTTTATTTGAAGTGGTAATTTATTATTTTTATAAAAACTAATACAGAAACTTGCACTTCAACAATATATTAAATGCCTAAATAAATAGACTTGCGTCCATGACCAAGTTATGATTTCTAATTTCCGTCCAATCGTAAAGCATAATATATTTTTTTTGAGCGGTGATTGAAGTCGATTTAGATTTGTTAATCATATTATATGGTTCAAAAATTTAAATCCATCACATCAAAATAAAAATAAACCAAAATTTCAAAATACATATATTCGTAAAATATAAAGTTGTTAGAAAATAGTTCACCTAACATTTTTCTATTTTGTATTTTTTTCTAAGATCTCCATCAATGGCCTAATCATATGATCATCAATCCACTTTTATATATACATGCCAAAAACTTACATTCATCGAAAACCAGAGGAGGGTAACCGGGAGAGGCAGTTCGGGGAGAGGCAGTAAAGTGATCTGACCCGCAGAAATGGACCAAATCCAGCACAAGTTCGTGGACGTACGAGGACTCAAGCTCCACTTAGCAGAGCTCGGATCTGGTGTAGATCATACAACGTTACACTTGCACACAATGTTTTCAGTTCACTCTCTTGTTCGTACACGGCACCCCCGGATTTAATCAAACGTCCTTCGTGTCTCTGGTTTTATTTTTGGGTTTTTGTTTTCTGTCCTCAGGTCCTAACGTCGTTGTGTTCCTACACGGATTCCCGGAGATATGGTACACGTGGCGCCACCAGATGATCGCCGTCGCCAAAGCCGGCTTCCGGGCGATCGCCCCCGATTACCGAGGGTACGGTCTCTCGGACACGCCTGCCGAACCGGAAAAGACTTCCTTTACTGACATGATCACTGATCTGCTTGCCATTCTTGATGCCCTCGGACTTGACAAGGTATTGAACTAATTTTGGTCCATGAAAAATGTCCAAATTGGACATGAATCTGAGTACAGATTTACAGGTTATTTGAAGCATTTCTTGATAATTAAGCCTCTCTATAAGATTAAAGCATCTAACCTATTTTTGTCTGCACGGCAAAGGATTACTAACACGTCAATTAAGCAAAAATAAAATTCCTAACCGAATATATATATTTTTACCCATTTTAATCTCTCGCTTTCTCTCCCTCATGTAATTTGCATAGGTTTTTCTTATTGCAAAGGATTTTGGAGCTCGGCCTGCCTACTTGTTTGCTATTGTCCACCCAGAAAGGGTATTGGGAGTGGTAACGATGGGAGTACCACATCTACCCCCCGGACCCTCTACATTCCATAAGTATCTTCCTGAAGGCTTCTACATTTCAAGATGGGGGGTATAACTTTCTTTCTTGAGGTTTATATGTGAATGCAGTATGCACCACTAGAAAATTCCTATTTATCATCCTCTCCATCATACACCATAATTTTTTTTCTTTTAAAATATTTAGTATATGGATAATGAGTAAAAGAATTCAATTTTTTTTTTTTTATATATATTTAAAGTGTGGTGTATAGTGTGAAGGATGATGAGTAACAAAGCTGGCCTATATATGGATTTGCTTGCAACCTCATGTGTGAACTGTGAACCCTTTCCAGGAGCCTGGACGAGCAGAAGCTGATTTTGGGCGCTTTGATGCTAAAACAGTGGTGAGGAACATTTACATCCTCTTTTCCAGAAGTGAAATACCAATAGCTGCTGAGAATCAGGAGATCATGGATTTGGTGGACCCTTCTACTCCTCTGCCCCCTTGGTTCACTGAGGAAGATCTTGCAGCTTATGGAGCTTTGTATGAGAAATCTGGATTCCGAACTGCATTACAAGTTCCATACAGGTAATGAACTGATCCAGAAAATGATATTTGTAATCGTAAAATATGTAAATGTCGAGTAATTATTTAACCAAAAGTGAGTAAAACACGAAATTCACGTGGAAAAAAAATTGTTTAGCAGTGAACTCTACACTTTTTCAAAGTGATTACACCACGCTTCACGACTGAATGGAGCATACTGTTTGAAACAATTGACCGATAAGTATAAATCATATAACTGCAGCACCTCCCATCCTATTGGAGGGTTATGCTCTTCTACTGTTGCTTTGTTTACTTATAACAACCATTGACCCTTTCGCAGTATGCCACCATTTTTCTTGTAGAAATGCAAGCATCATTTCCCAAAAGCAATTTACATTATAGTTGTTCATCCGATTCAATGTTTGTGACATTATTGTGGAGTAATGTGTAGTGTAGACCACTGTGATTGCAGGAGGTCTATGATTGCTGTAGGAAGTGCCCAATTTCCGCTAAGTCCGCCAAGTTGTTCATGGGTAGTGTTTACCTGCTAATAATTTTGGTTAATGTCATGCAACTAACAGATCATTTGGTGAACACCTCGAGTTGCCTGATCCAAGAGTTAAAGTTCCAGCACTTCTTATAATGGGGGTTAAGGACTATGTCCTCAAATTTCCAGGCATAGAAGACTACATAAAGAGTGGAAAGGTGAAAGAGCTCGTTCCTGATTTGGAGATCATATATTTGCCTGAAGGAACCCATTTTGTTCATGAGCAGTCACCTGATGAGGTGAATCAGCTAATACTCTCCTTCCTTGGCAAGCATGTTTGATTGTGGGCACTCCATTTACAGCTACTCTCCTTCCTTGGTATATCTAAAGTTTGGCTTTGAGTTTTCTGTTGTATTCGCAACAATCGTAAACCCAAATATTGTGATGATCAATTACAATAATCGAGCATTTGAAGTGTTTGTATCAAAAGACACTTTCTGTTTTGGTTTTAAAAATAAAAAAAATAATAAAATAATGAAAAAAAAAAATTATCTGTTTTTGAATACTCATCATTAATTTTTGGTTTTTGGTATCAAGCAGTGCCCTGAGGTAGAAAAGTGTTGAATGTGACGACCGAGTCTGTCTGACCGATAGTCTCATTTAGAAAGTGGACACGGGTTTGGGCTTTTTAATTATTAAGATAGGCCCACTATGCATGATACATGCTCCATTACGAGTTGGCATCTTTTTTTTTTTTCCTTTTTTTCTAGAAGAGTTTGCATCTATTTCAGTTGGCGTAAAATTCCACATTTCTCTCCCTTCTGAATCAGAAGGAAAATTCTTGGAGCTTAATTGCCATGAAATCATGGTGGGCCTTATATTCTTGAAGCAACGCATGTTCTATTGTGGTAGTTTTGGATTATGGAGACAAAAAGGCCTATGATCTTCTGTACATATGTTATTTTTGGGAGATAATTAGGGCTCCATGAATAGAATCGCTCATCTACAATTTGAGTTTGATTCATATAAATTCGATTTAGATTCAATTCATTTAATAAATAAGTTGTTCGTAAATATTAATATTGGTTCGAATATTAAATGAATAAAACTATGGCTATAAATAGTCTGGTCGGGTGTGGTCTGATCCGAGAAAAATGTGGACTGGTTCTATTCAGTCCAAAATTTTTCTATCTTGGACCGGAATGAATTCATATTCGGTCCATACCGGTCCGGTCCAATTCAGTTCAAGAGTGGTTCGGTCCGACCCAGGGGCACCTCATATGATTTAATTAATTAAATTTAATCTAAAATCTTCAATGATGAAAAATAATTTTAAATCCAAATTTAATTATTTTCAACCAAATTTACGTATTTATCATAGATTTAAACTAAATAATATTAAAAAAACTTACTCTTAAAACAATTGGCAAAAGAAAAAATAATATAAATAAAAAAGTAAAAATAAATTATAAATTATAATTTTTATACTACAATTAGTCAACTATTATAAATTATAATATGTTAATATTATAAGAGTATATATTATATATTAATATGTTATACTATTACTCTTAATCTATATTAATATTAATTTTATAATTTATATACTATTATTTATATGTATATATATATAAAGAAAAGTCATTCGGTCCGGTCCAGTTCAGTCCAGTTCAGTCCATAGGAGGAAATGCCATGGACTGGGACCGGATCGGAAATGTTTAGTCCATGCAAAAAATGGACCGAACCGAACCGAATTCCATCCGGTCCGGTCCGGTTCGGTTTTCTTACACCCCTAAGCAAAACTCGTATAATTTTGACTCGATTTAATTTAGGCTCATAAACAATATTCGTATAAATTCAATTCAACTTATTTTAAACTCGTCATAATACTGGTAATAATTCTATATACACACTCTTACATATATTTTTTTATTTCTTATCTGTAATCTTTTATTGTATATATTTTATGGGTTATATTTATTAATTTTGATATTTTATATAAGTAATATATTTTGTTACTTTATATTATTATGTATAAATAACATATTTTATTATATATATTATAATAATAATGTATTAAGTTCACAAAAGAATTATTAAGTCAAATATTTATAAAAAGTAAGCAATCCTAATTTTAGTTTAAATTGATTGAGAGAAATAATCTCATTTGTGTTTCAGCAACTAAAAAAAAATAAAATTATGTATCTTATTAAATCGAGCTCAAGTTGAGCTACTCGAACTCGTATCAACTCGAATATTTTTTATATTTAAGTTCGAGTTAAATTCGATCAGATTATATGTTAAACAAGTCAAATTCGAACAACAAAATATGTTAAATAAACTTTTGATCCCTCCTTAAAATTCGATTTGATTGGGATTGTTTGCAGCCTTAAAGATAATAGTAATGCGCGTACACTTTAATATGGGTGTGCTTCTGTAGTCACTTACATCTAGGGCTGTAAAAAGACCGGATTGTACCGGTGGACCGGTTGTGTCGGATCGAGACTGGACCGAATGAAATTCAGTTCGGTCCGATCCAAATTTTACATGGACCGATTGATTCCGGTCCGATCCCGATCCAAAGGATTTCTCCCCTGGACCGGACTAGACCAGAACCCCATATATATATAAATAGTATATAAATTATAATATTAATATTAATATATATTAACAGATTAATATATAATATATATACTTTTATAATATTAACATATTATTATTTATTGGTTGACTAGTTGTAGTATAAAAATATAAATTATAATATATCTATATAGAATATTAATAATAATTTATAAGTAATAAGTGTATTATTATTATTTAATATATTATTACTAATTTATCACTATTTACTAACATATAAATATATAATTTACGAATGTAATAATGTTATTAGTTATAATTTACTAATATATAAATATATAATATACTAATGTAATAGTGTTATTAGTTATAATTTACTAACATACTTAATATATAATATATACTAACATATTAATATATAATATATAATTATACTCTTATAATTTTAACATATTATAATTTATAGTAGTTAAATTTGGGTTAAAAAAATATTTGATCATTGTAGAATTTTAGATTAAATTTAACCCATTAAATCATATGGGGCATCCCTGAACCGGACCGGACCGTTCCTGAACCGAATTGGACCGGACCGGTATGGATCGAACTTCTGTTCGGTCCAGTCCAGGGTGAGAGAATTTTTGGACCGAATGGAATCGATCCACAAATTTTTTAGACCGGACCAGACTATTTACACCCCTACTTACATCATAGGAAAAAGAACAGCAGCAGCCAGAGCATCTTTACTTATCAATTTTGTCACACTGGGAGTAAGATAATGAATATCATTCTCATTGGATTTGGCTCCAAATTATATTGAATTGGAGAATAAAGTTTTTTTTCAGTTTATATTGAATTGGTCAAAAATTATATATATTAATTAAAATAAATAATAATATTAAAAAAAATAAATATAGTCAATTAAATATAATAATTTTCTTTTCTGTTTTACTTTACTCTCTCTTTTTATAGTTCTTGAGTTGAGAAAATTAAATTGATAAAAAAATATAATTAGATGGAAAATAAGTTGAAATTTTTTAAATATCGATTAGTAATTTAATTTAAATATTATATGATTACTAATTAATTTTTTTAACTCATAATTTAATTATAATATGATTATTAATTAACATATAATAGATAGAATGGTCAAATATAATCAAATTGATTAATTTATTAATTGTAAAATAACTTTAATAATGGTCAATTCAATGAAAGTGTTCTAAGAGAATGTTTGAAAAAAGTTTACGTCTTATTTTATTTTATCCATCTCATTTTCTTTTTAAATATTATTAAAAAAAATACTTTTAAATTAGTCATTATAATTTTTTAAATTAATTATTGCCACTTTCTAAAATTTTAAATAAAAGATAATTCAATATTTTAAAATTTTAAAATAAAAATTATATTAAAATAATTCTATTCTAATAATATTTTAATATTATGATATTTTTTATTTAAAACTTTATCTCCTTTTTCAAAATCTAATAAGTACTTAATTTAAACTATTTCATTACTATTTTTATTGTATTATTATTCATAAAAAATTTATTTCTCACTAGACATTCATATTCTAGATATAATAAAAAAGAGAATGATATATACAAGTCAAAAGTCTCTTGCAAGTTTTTTTTTATAAAAAGGTAGATCTCACTATGAAAGAATGTGAAAATTCATTTTTTTTTCTTGATAAACCCATATTTTTAAAACTTAAATTATACATTTAAAATTTATATCTAACATTACTATAAACAAAATAGTTGGAAAGCCATAAACATTTTTATATCATAATGCAGCCTAAAAATTATGCCTAATGCTGATTAGGATCTCGTTAATTGTTTGAGTCTTTGATCATGAGCATATCGTTGTATAATTATTTTTAAAAAATGAAAAAAATATAGAATTTACATTAAAAAGAATTAATTTTTTATTAATAAATCTCATTTCTTTTTTTAAAATAATTATATTATATTTACACACATCATAATTAAATTCGTGGACACAGTTAATTACAAATTTAAATTTACATATGTATATCAATATGTTATTATTCATTTAATGTAACTTCTCTCTATTATTTCTCAATTACAAAAAATTAATATGCATGTGCATATCAACCATGTTCATATCAACATGGTTACGCGGGTCCCTTATGCGTAGCATTACTCTATTAACATAATCAACCAAATTGAAATGGTCTTCAACGATTCAAAAAAACGTTGAAAGAAAACTAGGGAATATAGTCGTCGATAACAGAGGAAGAGACCCAGAAGGAGCAGTTCAGTGGGAAGCAGTAAAGTAATGATCTGAGAAGTAGAAATGGACCAAATCCAGCACAAGTTCGTGGACGTACGAGGAGGACTCAAGCTCCACTTAGCAGACATCGGATCTGGTCTCAAAACTTTCCAACGTTACACTTGCACACAATCTTTTCAGTTCACTCTCGTTTCTGTACGTGACGATCACCCTTCGTTTTTTCTTTCTGGTTTTTGTCCTCAGGTCCTAACGCCGTTGTATTCCTGCACGGATTTCCGGAGATATGGTACACGTGGCGCCACCAGATGATCGCCGTAGCCAACGCCGGCTTCCGGGCGATCGCTCCCGATTACAGAGGTTACGGACTCTCCGACACACCCGCCGAACCCGAAAAGGCTTCCTTTGCTGACCTTAACGCTGATTTGCTTGCCATTCTTGATGCGCTCGAACTTGACAAGGTATTGAACTAAACCGGGATTTATTTGGTCCTGGACAAACGGTGCTTTCAGTTTTCTCTGCTATTAGCTTGCCAAGAAAACATATGAGAGAATAAACAGAAGTTGGTATCAATATCATTACTGGACACTCCCCTGTTTTCCTGCACCTCTATTCTATGATTTTTATCTGGGTTTGACTTCGTTAAATACCCAACATTTGTTTTCTTTGTAGATAGAAATATTAGTTAGTTTATGACTCTGAATCCAATTTCGAGATTATTTGGTTCATGAAATGTCCAATTGGAGATGGATTTGTGTATAAATTTTAAGGTCATGTGGTGCATTTCTTTTTTTATTGATAGTATGGCCTATCTGCAAAGTTGAAGCGTCTTAACTTATTTGTTTGCACGGCAAAGGATTAATCAAACTCTAATAAGCAAAATTAAATACCTAGGTATAAATTTATTTATTTTTCCCCGTTGAAATATCTCTCTTTCTCTCCCTCATGTTATTTGCATAGGTGTTTCTTGTCGGAAAGGATTTTGGAGCTCGGCCTACCTACTTGTTTGCCATTTTCCACCCGGAGAGGGTATTGGGAGTTGTAAGCATTGGAGTGCCATATAGACCCCCAGGCCCCTCTACATACCACAAGTACCTTCCTGAAGGCTTCTACATTTCAAGATGGCGGGTAGAACTTTCTCTCTTAATGTTCACATATGAATGTACTAATAATATATGAGTGATGCTACATGTAATTGTAAAGTACGTAAACGTTACATAATCGCTTTAAAAAAATGGGATCTATGAGTAGTAAAAAATCATTATTATTTTTTTTCATATGGATCTCGTATTTTACTTACTTTTTTTCAAAGTAATTATGCGACGGTTACACACTTCACGATTGTAAATATCATTTCATTTTATATATGGACCTGCTTGCAATCTCATGTGTTAACTCTTTCCAGGAGCCTGGACGAGCAGAAGCAGATTTTGGGCGCTTCGATGCCAAAACAGTTGTGAGGAGCATTTACATTCTCTTTTCAAGAAGTGAAATCCCAATAGCTGCAGCAAACCAGGAGATTATGGATTTGGTGGATCCATCTACGCCTCTGCCTCCTTGGTTCACCGAGGAAGATCTTGCAGCTTATGGAGCTTTGTATGAGAAATCTGGATTCCAAAATGCATTACAAGTTCCATACAGGTAATGAACTGATCCTAATTTGACATGATTGACACCGATAAGTATTACTCATTTAGCCGTAGCACCTTCCATCCTATTGATATTGCTTGGTTTACATATCACAACCATTGACCCTGTTGCAGCATGTATGCCATCGCTTATTTTTGTAGAAAGGCAAGAAGCATCATTTTGCCGAAAGCAATTAACATTATAGTTCTTCTGATTCCATGATTGTGATGTTATGATGGAGTAATATGGTTACAAAAGGCCTATCTATGAAGACTAATTATTTTGGTTGATGTTATGCATTTAACAGATCATTTGGTGAAGACTTCAAGATTCCCGATCCAACACTTAAAGTTCCAGTACTTCTTATAATGGGAGTTAAGGACTATTTTCTCAAATTTCCAGGAATAGAGGATTACATGAAGAGTGGAAAGGTGAAAGAGCTCGTCCCTGATTTGGAGATCACATATTTGCCGGAAGGAACCCATTTTGTTCATGAGCAGTCACCTGATGAGGTTAACCAGCTAATAATCTCCTTCCTTGGCAAGCATGTTTGATTGTGGGCACTTCATTTACACCTAATTTTCATATGATATATCTGAAGTTTGGCCGTGTTTTCTTGTTTTCTGTTGTACTCGCAAAATCATTAACCCAGTTATTATAATTGATTAATTACAATAATCAGCCATTTGAAGAGTTTAACTGTCTGGTTAGGGTCGAATGAAAATCTGTTTTTGAATACTCATCAGCAGTACTTTTATTTTTGGTATCAAGCATGTGCCAGGGTTGTAAAAAATTTACTGGGAAAATATACTAGAAACAAACCTTAGGTTAAAGTGATTTTTTTTTTTTACCACATTTTTTAATGGGAACCCACTTTCTCTTTTCTTTAACCTCATTAGAACTAATAGTTAAAATCCATACCTAAATGCCGAACATTAATAATCTTTCACATTTGATGTCATGAGATGAAATATGTCCATTCCAATTCTCTCTCGAGACGAGTTGAGTTGCCAAAGAAGAACATGAATAAAACAGAGAAGAGTGACATGAACATTGAACATACGTAAACACTTCCATTCTACTGATCTTTTTTTTTTTTGCCTATTTGGGGACGTATACAAAGCGTCTCAGCCTGCACTAAATAGTGCAGAAAGACCTAAGAAAAGAATACAATGGAGTAAAAGAAACGAAAAGGAACCTACTAAGAAAGAAGAGAAATAAACAGAAAAGATCAATCAGACAATAACACATGCTCCTCGTCAGCTTGATATATTTGCAGCAGCAAGGATCGTGTTTGGACCAAATAGTAGTCCTCCAGTCAGTGACAACACTGCTGCCAGATACGGAAAGGAACATTGAGGCTGTACAAATTTCTCTAGTTCTCACGGTATCCTACATGATTCAATCACTTCGCTCACTGCTTTGTGAGTTTCCGGAGAAATCATGTTTAATGTCAGATGAAATGCCTGAAGCAAGAGATGAAAGAAAAAATAATTATTTACGGTAACATAATAAGGATCCCAATAAGTCATCTGTAAGTATTTTTCTTTTCCTTCTTCAAATAATCAGCAATAAGTAACAATAATATTAAAATGCACAAGTCTCGCACAAACATTTTATAAAAAAATAGATCCAACCATAGAAAAGAATAAAAAAATAATTTTTTCTTGATGAGATTCACATTATTACAAAAGGATTGTACAAGACTTGTACTTTTGAAACTTGTACCTAGCATTAATCTATTTTATAAAAAGGGTTCATAAATCCAATTGGGCGAGATGAGGTTCTCACCCACAGCAAGCCAAAATGAGAGCGGACCTTATGTAATTTGCCTTAGTACGAAAGCAACTTTAATAAATTAGCTGCTAAAGGACACAACCATCCTAAATGACCATTGGACGGGCTACAGGCTTTTGAAAGTTGTTTCAAGTCCAACAAGTGGCCTCGTGAAGGGAAAGTTGCAACACCAAGATAATCATCATCACTTTAATGTTCAACACAAATTTCACATATGACTGTTCTATAGTTTCAG
Source organism: Platycarya strobilacea (assembly GCA_036898215.1). Classification (NCBI taxonomy): domain Eukaryota; kingdom Viridiplantae; phylum Streptophyta; class Magnoliopsida; order Fagales; family Juglandaceae; genus Platycarya; species Platycarya strobilacea. The sequence goes on from CM072547.1 coordinate 7,722,985, forward strand.
TCTTCATTACTAAGGGATTTACAAGTCGAAAGAAATACATACCACAAATCTCTCCAACACAGGGACAAGAATTTTCAGGCTGCGATTTGGGAGACAGTCGGCAATTGCTTCACGTATGCTCTTGCTGTAAACAACAAAAAATTCTCCTTGAGAAAATCTGTAATGAAACTTAATTAACAGGAGAAAATATTGAGATGGTAAATGGACCTTTCCGTTGAAAGGAACGCTAGAAGAAGGGCTGCATAAGCTTCTACAATCATCTTTTCAGCTTCTTTCTCTCCTTGTAACACAGCTGCCTCATCATTCTGTAACATAAAACACCATGCAGATTAGGAGTTGCTAGAATCAGATTTCTTCTGTATAGAATGTAAATAAATGTATTTTAACTTCTTCCTCACTTCCACTTTCTCAACTGTTACCACTCATTTAGCCTGGTTAAAGTGAATTTGAACGGCTAGTCACTCACACATGGCAAATGTTCTCCTTCCTCGGCTCCCTCGCCTGCTCCTTGGTTTGCCAAAAAGATAGAGCACAGTAGTGGAATTACATCCGTCTGACTCGCCTCTTCTAAACCTTCCAAGCTAGGCAATTGAACACTGGCTGCTGCAAGCTGTGATCTGCAGGAAATTTAGTTGTAAGTATTGATAAACTTTATATGAAAATTCTTTCCATGGCTCCAGGAACTATGGCACTGAAGGTATGATGAGTAACCGTACGTCAAGATCAATAAAATGGAAGTCTAATCAGTAAACTAGCAACTTAACAAAGTTTTTCAATGAGCATCGGCATCAGTGCATATGTGCATGTATGTGTGTGTGTGAGAGAGAGAGAGAGAGAGACAGACAGACAGACAGAGGGGAGGACTGACATCATTCGCCACAAGCTGTTGATCTAAACACTTAAACTTAGGTGTGTTTAAAATGATACCTTCTCCCACTGTTAGCTAGTTAGAAATCCACCCTACCCCCACCACGATGTGGGAAAAGAAATAGAGATCCTCAAACCCATAGAGGGCCAATGGTTCCTTTACATCTAAATAGAACTTCAATTTGAATGTTTTCTAGTAAAAACTAATTTAACAGTTTTCTTGTTTTGACTATGGAATTTTGAAGTAAAGTCATGCATGGTGACTTACCATTACCCACTACCTTATGGGAATATCATAATAAAGGAAAATATGAACACACAAAATTTGTAAAGGCACTGGCAACTGCCTCATCTTTCAACAGCCAGTACATATAAATTGAATGATCATAGGAAAAGGGGGAGAGGTTGAAAAATGCATGGAAAAATTAGGATGCTAATTGAATTGCCATAGGCACCAACATCTCCAAGAACCAAATATAGAAAGCTTTTTTGACAAATAAAATTAACCTGTTATGACTGTCTTTCTCCACCAAGTTCACAAGCAGGCCCAATATAGCGACAAGAAAATCCAACTCTTGATCAGTGAGTCCTCTATCGTTCTGGCAGTCAAGAACAGTGCTCAAGCTACTCTCTTTTATCTCACTCGAGGGAGATGAGGATGAGCCGAATGAAGGAAAGTGACCAGCAATCAAAGATGACATAGTCTCCAGTCCTCCACAGGCAGCAATTTGCCGACAACCAACAGGGTTTTCATTGGTTAAGTTCATTAGAACCTGCCACGAAAGAATACCAGTACAATTTATATAAATTTAAATACCGTGTTGTCCATCCTAACACAAACCACATAAATCAATTTCAATTTTAGATCAGCTAATTCATATTAGACAACCCAAGAAGTTACATCAAGGAGGACGTCTTGTTTATTAGACCACAAGGACAGTATATCATCAGCCTCCACTCGATAACGCCGAAGCCACAAAGGCACAAAACTGAAATGTGGAAAATTTCAAACATTAAATCAGTGAAATACCTTAACGGCAGCAAGAAGGCAGTCAGCTAGAAGACCGGACTCCTCATCATCAACAGCACTCGGACTTGAAAGTTCAAGGGAATTATCGTTTTCACAATTACTTGATTCTTGTTGCCTCATTAAAAGATGAGATTGACACCCATCTTCAAGTTTCCTGTATGATACCGTACTTTTTTGAGTTCGAGTTGGTTTTGGTTTCCTATATAATAAGTCCCACTTAGAGGGCTCAAACTCATCTTCATCAAAAGCAAAAGGATCCTGGCTTTCCACTAGAAGTTCAAACTTGGTATCTTCAGCAAAGTTTGGTCTCTTACCAAGACCAAAACGACTGCTGGAACCGTTCTCAGTTATTAATATTCCACTATTTGAACCCCTTGAAGTTCCACTGAACAAGCTAGACGTGGAAGAATTGGCTCTCAGCTTTAATGAAGAAGTATGAGCCCTGGAAGTACCGGTAGTCTCAGTACTGGATATGGAATAATCAAACCAAGTATTTGGCAACAAATGGCCTTTCCCAGATGCATTCAAGCTCTTCTGAGAGGAGGTCCTCTCTGTGCTACTGAACTTTCTAGAAGAAATAATGGGAAGAGACCCAGTGCAGTCCACTGAAATGAGGAGAAGGACATCATTTTAGAATCTAGGATCGATGCAGTTTTGTCATAATAAGGATTTCATAGCAGTAATTACCAAGCAGCTGGAAGCTGTCAAATCTGTTTCATTTATATTCGATGAACAATTCTTTTTATATAAGTAATATTTTGTTAAGAATGAAAATCAATTATATTTTTACTTACAAAAAAAAAAAGAACGAAAGTCAAGGTGAAGCCCGAGTACACAGGTTCAAATAACAACTTTGTAGAGATTTTCTTAACTTTTGGAGGTGGCAGTCCCACTTCAAAACCAAAAAGATAAATCGAGGAAAAAAAATCCAGGGTCATGTGGAATAGCCCCTTAATTAATACCTGTGTCATCGAGATTTTCATCAGTTTCTCATCATAAAGTTCAACTGCTCTCGTCAAATGTACATCATCCATAAATTATGCAGAGAAAATATGTACAACCAATATTTTTATTCAATTTTAACCTCCTTAATTATATCAAGAAAAACTTTATCAAACAATGATAGGCATAGCTCAAGTACACAAGAAGATATACAAAGGCACGCACTATCTATGTGATCAAAGATACAAGAAAGTCATGCAAATCGAGGCCATTAAAGTCTATAGCTATGGCCCATGTACATAAGGTTCGAATATAAAAAACTCTTAATTCCTCTATTGATCGCTCCTTTATCCATACTCTACAGAAACATACAAGCACAAACATATCGTGATAAGATATCAAAATGATGAAAGCGTGCACAAGGGGGAGAGAGTAGTTTGCAACAAATACCTTTATAGTCCTCAGTCAAAGACAATTCAGAAGCCTGATCAGACCCATTGGAGAGATTATTAGACTTTTCATCCTTGTAGGTGGCAGAAGAAATTCTTTGTAGATAAATACCTAAAATCAAAACCAACAATTGTCAAAGGGTAAATAGAGAAGTGCTATATATAACAAAGACGGGATCAAAGCAATATTTACAGTAATCGTGCTCTTTATAATAAATAAGGAAGTAGTAGTTTAGTATAAGAAGCAACGCTTTTTTATTCTCAGTTACCTGAGAGAATCTTAATAAGACTTATAATGAGCTCTACAAAAGATAGTGGGGCTCCCAGAGGATCCAAGTTTCCTCTCATTCCAAGCAAATGACTCTGTTATGGAGAAATCTATGTAAAAGACGTATCAAAAGAGAAAGAAAAAAAAATATCAAAGAACACAAATTTCACGATAAGCTAAAATCACGTTTCACTTCACCTGATTATCATTACTAAGAAATGTGGCATTTTCCATTATCTTCAAACATTTCAATAGGTGCATCAGACTTTGTAGATTCAGTCCATTCTTGACATGCTGAGAACCATGCTCCATCCAACCCTGCAATTAAATTTGGTAGTTTGAGAGCTTCCCCAAATAATACCAAATATAATCAATTGTATAAAACAAACAGGAGAGAATTTAAGGAATCATTTTTTAATAATCACTCCCATCATTCAAAAATTAAGACGCCTATAAAGTAAAAAAATCATCATTGGACACAACATTAATTTAGATTTAATGAAGAAGTGGCAGAAGTTAGAGGTGGCATTGATGGTTTCTCATGTGGCATAAAAATAAGAAAGTTGGAACGAATAATTAGTGCTAGACAAATCCAAGAATGCATGACAAATTGAAACACGTTATTCACCTTTTTTCTTCTCGGTAAGCACACATTCTTCAAAAGTTATAGCACTAAACTCTTGACATTTTCTACGTTATTTAGACCATTTCATTTGCAGAAGGATGAAACAGATAATGAGATCAAACAAACATACAGGTTCACACCTCCATATCAGAATGACAATTCATGATGACTTCAAAGACAGCATCAAGTCCTCCAAGCTCTCTTAACTTTTCCTTGAAATTGCCCCCAGTCTTCCTTGCTCCACCAGTGGTTTCTAAGTCCATGTAAGGACACATAAGGGGAGGAAAAAAAAAAAGAAGATAAAGAAACGCATATAATAAGGATATATAGGGCATAATGCTTTATCTACAAAATAACAATGTTTGAGGATAGCAAAGATTCCCGCCCAAACTAGAAGAACAGAGTTTGACAATTTGTTGCTTATTGAGGTACTAGCAACATAAATAAAATAAAAAAATTCATCATGGTTTTGAAAAGTATAAAATAGAGCATCGGAAAACTCGCAATTCGGATCAGTAATTGACAAAAGAAGCAAACAAAACATCTTCAAGGATAAAATGACAGTTCAGTTTAGGTTGATTATTGATAAATGCAGTTACAGGCAATCATGACTAGGTGTTGCTCTTGTATGTGTCCCGTGTACTTGGGCTATGCCTATTTCTATGAGAAAAATTTGTTTACTGATTAAAAAAAACAGTAATAGGCATTCTGAACTTTGCAATGGAAAAGGAAAGACAAAAGAAGAACTCTATTGGACAACAGACCATGAGCTGGGAAAAATATGTGCTAGGAAAAATAAATAAATACTTAAAACAAATGAAATCCCAATTCAGTTTCTAGCTGGTAAGCACCCAGAACTTGAAAAGCTCTTGATGTTATAACTTGAAAAGGAAAATTGTTGGGCCTACAAATAGAATTACAAAGAAACAATTCACTAATTTACATAGCTTGATGTGATACATTAGATTGTATGTAGATCTATTTGAACCGGTTGGATCAGAATACATTTCACAAGATATATCCTTCTGATATGTTTTTTTCACAAAATATATAAAATTGGGTGAGCCCTATTAATTTTGATAGCACAAATCCCCATCCAAGTTCATCCCAACATAAAAATAACCATGAGATTCTCACACAGAATGCAGAAGGGGCTAATTCCTTGCATTACCTTCAAGAGAGATAGTGGTCAAGCAAGCTTTTTCCATAGTCAACAACGCTATCCATTTTGGGCATAGCTCTGGCCTTACCATTCCACCATCACCCTCAAAGCTTGATTTCAATTCCTTGCAACTTACAAGAACTTCCCAAACCTTGGAAACAATAGTAGAACTGGAGTCTACTCTTTTTGCTGCATCACGACATACAGTGGTGACATTACGTAATGCTAGAAGCTTGCGGCCTATTTTTGGCTCTTTGTCTTCAGTAGATATTGAAACCTTTGGGTTCAACAACTTGATTAGAAAATAAATGCAGCTGGGTGATTCCAAAAGGTGATCATCTTGGCCCTGAAATAGTGAATTTAGACCTTCAGGACTGTACTTCTATGATAAAAGGCATTCCCAAAGAATGAAGGTCAATTTTGAAAAATGAATAAACAAAATGATGCAAGTCAAAATTGCATATTTGAATGATCAAAAGTTCCTATTACACAATCAAAAGTGGAAAAAAATCTAATACATTTGGATAAATGAGTGAAGCGCCAAATACAAACACTATTCACATATACATTCAATATGTTTAAACACTTCCTTTCTCCATATTCATCACAAAGCATCAACAAAGGTAGGATCTTTTTCTTTTTCTGAATATAATTTACATAGAAAAACACTTGAAAATGTCATATGAGTAAAACCTTTTATAACCCAAGAGAGGCCCACCAATGAAAAATGCATCTAGTTAGTTGACATTAATTCTACTCTTCTATATCACTTCTGAATCAAAAGGAAAATCCTTAAGCGTAATTGCCATTAAATCATGGACCTTATGTAGGGCTTTGGCAGGTCAAAGTTAATTAACTTTTATCTCCATACTCAAAAAATACCACAATAGAAAATCTGTATAATCAAAAAAGGCCCTTGATCGTACACTTGTGTGTACAGATATTCCTCATTGGGAGAATTATCATCTTTCCATAAGTTTACAAGAGAAAAGCATTTCACATCACTGGCTATTGTCCTTTGCCATGAATATTTGCATCACTTACATCACTGGCTAAAACACAAAAAAGAGCTGCAGCAGCCAGATTGCTGGGTGAGTCGTCGAAGCTAAGACCCAAAATAGCATCAACTATCATCTTTGCCATCCTGAAAGCACGATAACTCAGAGATTAGGGTAAGAAATTCTCAGTCTTGCACATGTATTGGTTTCAGAAAGGGAATGAAGATATACATATTCTTGATATAATAAAAAAGATAACAAGTAGCTGCACCATAAGCAGGACAACACAAACCACCTCATCCTAACCGCTTGCATATGGCATTGTCTTAGATAGCCAAAACAAGGAGAAATTAAATTTCTTCAATGGTCAATATCTTATGGGAAAAGAAAAAAAAAAGACTACTCCAATGAAGTGCATTCAACATAGGAAAACTGTAAGTCTCCTGTCAAACAACTCAAAAAGCATGAATTTGACAATTCGTTTCTTGTATACCATCTTGTGTACTTGAGCTTTGTCTATCCTTATCATTTATGTCGTTTACTCATCAAAAACAAAAAAAAAAACAATTGACAATTCTTTTATAATTATTTAAGCACAGGCGGACTAACACCCAAACATGTTATAATCCACAAGCTAAACTCCCACAAGTGCATGCAAATTTGTGCACTCAGACAGATGCATACTTCACCCCAGCCCTATTCATCAGCAAATACTTGGAAGAAATTATATAAAACCTAATCTTCCCTGAATCAAATGGGGAGTAACTTCTTGCATCACTAAAAAATAACTATAAAAAAGGTAATAAAGAGTAAATTAACTGACATAACCAAGAAAATCCAGCCAATATCAGGAGTACTCAGTTAAATTATGATAACAACTAACACCCCTTCCATTTTTTTATTTTTTATTTTTATGTCGGGGAACCTCTCCAAGGCAAGGCCCTTCGGACCCACCCTTGTAGAGTAAGATCTGGTTCCGTGCACCGCACCCTCAGAAGTATTCCTACACGAAACTGGTTAAATCGTTGGCTTTTCACCAAGGGGTGTGACCCCAAAGGATTGTTTGTACCTATGAGATGTTGAACCTTGGACATTGAAGGGAGTGATATCCCAAGACCAAGGCCTTCACCAACTTGGGCCCACACCTTTAGAGTTAATTTACAATTCTCCTTCCAATATAGCCAAGATCATACAGCAAGGGGCTAAACACGCTCCTATATACATATTCCTACACACCAATTGCTTGTCACACTAGTTTTTTTAACAGAACTCACACTGAACCGTCAATGAAGCTTCAAAGCCACAAACGCACTTAGATGAAATTTATGAATCTATATAAAACATCTTGACATAATCTACAATTAAAACTGGGAAGACATGATAAGAAAACACCATGGAACACATAGCCACAAACTTCAATTCATAAACTTTCCAAACCTAAATTGGACTTTACATAGCCCCATATGCAAATTCCAAACAAACTTCCCCGTTTCCAAGTAAATACACATGAAATCTCGTATTTTTACTCAAAAAACATTACAGGAATTATCGAAATTCACGTACCCTTGAGTCCGCAAAAGCCGTCTCTGCTGCACGGTGCCGCAGATAGACAGCAAAGACAACAAGCTCGCCCTCCTGATCCGAACGGGCTGACCCTTCCTGAGCCCATCCAAAGCGAAATTGACCTCGTCCACGTGCTCCATCATCTCCCCAAACTCCTGGGCCTCCATCAGAGTCGAGGTGGCCGGAATCGACGGCCTACTACAGTTATTGATCAACTCCGGCTCCCTATTCCCGGCCCTCCTCGGTTTCTTCGGCCTCCTAACAACGCCGTTTATCGAATCGTCAAAAGAGGGCCTCGAATTAAAACCGTAAGGGTCGGAGTCGGAGGCCCAGTGATGGGAGGAAGATTCCTGGGACGAGAAGCCGAAACCGGTGTAGAGGCCGAGGCCGTGATCTTGGGGGCTGTCTTCTGAGAGAGAGTCCTTAAAGTGGTCGTCTTGTGCGGCGTCGTTTAAGGTGTCGGAAGAGTAAGTCCTCGGAATGCCTCGGTTGCGACGACCGTAGGTTCGGACAATCATCGTTGATTCTTGGTAGCTTATCTCGAATCGCTTGACCCGGGCATTTACGACACTGAGGGGCTTTTGGGTCAAAATTTAAATTTGGGGTTAAAGAATTGAGGAGAACCAATCAAAAAAAAGGCAAATCGAGTATATCTCCCTTGACTCTCTGCGTCTTTGTGTTTGTGTGACGCCGGGCGGTTGAAGAGGCTGATTTTGGATCCGTCTTATGAAATTCCGTGCGAGTTTTTGTTCGAACTCCAAGAGGGCTGGCTACGTCTGGCCCAGCGCTTTTCCGGCGTTGATATCAGATCTAGGGTAGTTTAGTCATCAATTAAATTTTTTTAAAAATGAAATTATGTCTAATCATTTTCAATATTGGAGATTAAAATTTTTTAAATTAAATTATATTACGTAAATAATATTTAATATAAAATTTTCGAGTAAAACTATTCTTCTATTTTTAAGGTAGCATGCATGTCTTGCCAATGAGTAATTTTAAATAAACATAATTTTTTTTTTAACAATCTTAGAATATACATCATTACTCCTTGTGAATTTTGCATCCTTCTCTCATTTTCAATTCTTCAAATATAAATCACCTTGGATCTTTTATAATCTCCAATTAAATTTCCTGCATCACATTGTCAAGTTGATCGCAACTACAATATTCAGTGGAACAGAAGAATCTAGTTAATTAATTAATATCTTTAAATTAGTTTATTTCAGTCATTGATATTAATCACTAATAGTAACCTCGTCCTCTTTTAAAAAAAAAATAATAATAATAATAATAATAATTTTGTCAAACATTTCAAACCCTACTAATTATAAGAAAAAATATAACAAAAAAAAACTCGTTGAGAGTTCCTTTTTTGCCCTCATTTTTTACTTAAATCATTAAGAGAATATTATTTAATAATATTAATAATTTTTAAAAAATGTTTAAGAGTATTAAATAAAATAAAATAAAATTATACTAATGGACCCCAACGGACTCCCAGCAACGTCCTAATTATAATTTTTAAATTGAAAGTTCAACGTCCTAGAAAGCTTTTAGCAACTCTAAGTTGGAATGGATCCTTCTCCATGTAAAAGGAGGAGTTTCTTCCCACAGTTGAGAGTCAAGGATATCTTTAGCTGAAAAATATTTCAATTTAAAAATTCTGGAACTTATGGAGCGTGGGTCTTGAATCATTCTCTCCATAGTTGCTTGGCTAAAAGGGCAATGTTAAAGAGTTTGAAATCCTTAAATCCCATTCCCCTCTTCTTTGGCTGAGCTGATTTTATTTTAAGATATCTACTAAATTTTAGTGCTATCTTTATTATATTTCCACCAAAATTTTTTAAGGAGAAAGTTTAATTTGTTAAGAACAGATTCAGGCAGCCTAAAGATAGACATGAAGTACACTGAAATGGCTTGAAAGACTGATTTCAACAAGGTTTCTTTGCCGGCAGAGGAGAAGAATGGATTCTTCCCGTTGGAAATTCTGGACCAAGTTCTGTCCAGCAGTGCATGAAATGCCGCATTCTTTGTTCTACCTAATTCTGGAAAATGTTAGTTGCCTCGTCAAAATGTCCCCCACTTCGAAGGAGTGTATGTTTTTTATTTTTATTTTTGTTTTCAAACAGCATTGCCCTTTGGTTGTCACTTATCAGTTTTGGTTCCTACAAACATGTTTTGGTTCATCAGTTTTGCCGTCAGCATCAAATCTGTAAATGTCCCTTAATTTTCAAATCCGACAGTTAGTAGGATTTTTATTTTTATTTCATTACAGGGCATATTATCACGAGAAATACTATTTCATCCGAATTCTTTTTTCAAAAAATTCTCCCAAAATCTAAAAAATAATAATAGGTTTTTTACTTAATAATAAGGAAAGTGCTTTTTTTATGATATTATGAATTTGTTCTTTTTTAAAAATTATTTAAAAAGAGCAGAGAAAAAAATAAATAATTACTTTTACTATTTTGATAGATTTTTGGGATATTTATGAAAAATGTAGTATCGCTCTATTATTATTTTAAAAGAAAATTCAAAAAACAAATACACTAATAAAATGGTGATAAATAGGATTAACATTCTCGTTACCCTTGTATTAAAAGTGACCCTAATATATCAAACTGACCATCCCATCAAAAGATCATCATGAAGCTAGACCTGTCAAGAATTAATTAAGGCATTTATATGCTCCCACAAAAACAGCAATTCAATTCATTTTCTACCACCGGGATGGGGCTGTTTCAAAATTCAAACTACTCAGAATTAAGTAAAAAAATCGATGCAGGTGAATCATTATGCACATCCTTTTATTTTATTAAGAATAGAAGGTTAGATTTATTGACAAAATAATATTAAAATTATTTGATGTAAAATAAAGAAATAATTGAAAAAAGTCTCCACATTAACTCCTGGTATAAATTTCTAAGTATATAAAAAGTATATAATACGTATCAGTGCGCATAAAAGGACAATTCCATTCTAAAAACGCGAAAGTACTAAAGGATTATTAATGAAATATTTGAAAGAGAAATGATATTTTTAACGATATACAGGTTTTGTATACTCTTATAAAAATAGAAAAAACCCTCAATTTGTAAAATTAAAGTTTAATTTCTTTTTGGATATAAGATTGAGATGAAATGAAATGAGGTGAAAAATTAAATAAAATATTATTATAATATTTTCTTAATATAAATTTTGTATATAAATTTGAAAAAATTAAATTGTTTATATTATTTTATATTAAAATTTAAAAAATATGTAATGATTAAATGAGAAGAGATAAAATAATATGATATGATTTTTTTTATAAACAAACCAGACCTAATTTTGTAAAAAAAAATTGTGCTTATAACAGTATTTTAAAAAAAAAATATGTTTGTTATTAAAAAATAAATTTTTAAATCTTAGATTTATCTTTAAAAATATAGAATGTATAGAATTGAAAATTGAAAATTGAAAATCTGCCCCAGTATGCGACACGAGGACGTGAGAATCCAAAAATTGAAAATCTGCCCCAGTATTCTTTTTTTCCCTAATTATCTTTGCCTCGCGCAGTGGAGTGCTATTTTCGACCTTTCGCTTTCTGGATCTAGGGTTCCGCTTTTGACGACTCTTTTATCCACCACCACCACCACCATCATCATTATCATAATCAACACCATCAAAATCAAAACCCTACCTCCATCATTCATTGTTTCTGAGACGTAAATCCAATCTTAGATCGCCTAGAATTTTGGACCATCGTCATCACCAGCAATCCGATCTAATTTTGTTTCCAGGAAAATACCCTAAATTTTCTTTGAATGATCTGGGATTTTTATTTTTGTTTGTTAAATTTCCAAAAAAAAAAAGGGAACAAATAAAGCATTCTTGAGACGAAGATGATATTTGCCCAGGAAAGGAACTCATAGAAATTACCAGTTTTACAAAGAAACTGATGACCAATCTGAGCCACCAGAGAGTAAGATTTTGACTATTTCGGTTTTGGGAAAAAATTAATATGTATAAGGCGTTGGTGTATCAGGGGGAAGAGTTACTGGGAGAGGTAGAGATATTCCCAGTACAGAACATCATCAACAACAACAACAACACGATGGTCGAAGTGAAGGAAATCAGAATAAGTCACTTTACGCAAGCGAGTGAGAGGTGTCCACCACTGGCAGTGCTCCATACCATTACATCTAGTGGGATTTGCTTCAAAATGGAATCAAAGTCCTCGCAATCACAGGACTCACCGCTCTATCTTTTGCACTCCTCGTGTTTCAAGGAGAACAAGGTATAATTACAACTCCACAAAATCTCAGAAGAAAAAATAAAGCACCAAGGAAACTTACTGAAACTCCAATTTTGACACTCAGAAATAAGAAAAATCTATACGAAGACAACTAAATGAACTCTGTTGATCTTGCAGTGGACCCCGGACAAGAAATAACGAGGACCCAACTTGAAGTTATAGTGAATTTTTAACAGTTCCATTGGACTCGTAATGCCCAAAATTTACGAGAACTGTCTGAACTTTGAATTTTTTATTCTGAACTCTTAGCGCTGATGATTTGAACTGTCTGACCTCGTTGATGCTGCCAGAAAGATGTAAACTTGTTGCGTAGGACTGTGAACTGACTGGTATATTAAGCCGTGTGATAAACTCGCTAAAATGGGTAACTTAGTCGAAATATTATGACGTCAAGAATATGCCATACGAAGTTATTGACGGCGTTTTGTTACTAGTCTTCCTAAAAATGTGGTTGATGATTTCATTTCTGGCACATTTTTGTGCATTTGATAAGAGTGTTAAAAGAAAGAACTTCACCTAGGAACTCTGCAAAAGAAGTCTTCAATATCGATTTCTTTGTATAATTAACTCAGAATATTGGAACAACAAGCAACTCTGTGGCTCTGATTTCCTTATGTAAAACGCGTGTAATATTTGAAATGAACACTGATGGGGTTATCCAGGAAACTTTCCCTATTTTTTCTTCATGGAAAGCGTGAGAACCTTATTTTATCTGTATCTTCTTGCCCTTTTTGTCGTGTATCCTTATATTGTAAGTTACCATTCTTACTTCATTATCTTGTTTGGGTACGGATGGTTTTTGCAAATGTTAACAATGATTTGCCCTATGCCATGTACAGACTGCAGTAATTCCACTGGTAAGGGAGGAGCTTCATTTGGTCGCCATGTCTTCAAGGAATAATGAAAAGGGTTATCCATGTTTCTGGGGATTCAATGTTGCCTCAGGACTTTACGATTCTTGTCTTGTCATGCTGAACCTTAGATGTCTTGGAATAGTATTTGATCTTGACGAAACACTCATAGTAGCAAATACAATGCGCTCATTCGAGGATCGGATTGAGGCCCTACAGCGGAAAATTAACAGTGAGCTGGACCCACTACGCATTTCTGGTATGTTGGCAGAGGTCAAGCGTTACCAAGATGACAAGCATATATTGAAGCAATATGCTGAAAATGATCAGGTTGTTGAAAATGGGAAGGTCATCAAAACTCAGTCTGAGGTTGTTCCAGCCTTGTCGGATAACCATCAACCTATTGCTCGGCCTATTATACGATTGCAGGAGAAGAACATTATTCTGACTCGCATCAATCCACAGGTATGTAATAATTAATACTTACCGCCCCTGTTGTTTGGTTCTGTTTTGACTTGCATTTCTGAACTTACACACCAATGCTAAGGGGTGCCATTTATTGATTTTTTTGTCCTTATTTGTAGATAACTAACTCTCTTTCATTTAAATAGATAACATCAAAGACAAGGTGCGTGTGCGTGCGCATGCGCGTGCGCTCAAGAAGTCTGAATTTCAATTGAATACTATATAGCTGCTTCATAATACCATGAGAACCTTGTAATTGGCTACTGCCCATTCATTGATTATTAATACATTTTTACTTATCAAAAAAATAATAATAATATTTTAGACTCTCTACCATATGCCAGGGACACCAATAAAGGTTTCTGCAATATCACTTGATGGGCTAGACTGGATGGTGGAGATATGCTTGTAGATGTTGGGGATGAAGTTTATTATTTTATAAATTTTTTTTTTCCCTCCATAGATTCGTGATACAAGTGTTCTTGTGAGGTTGAGGCCTGCATGGGATGATCTCCGGAGCTACTTGATTGCACGAGGACGCAAGCGTTTTGAGGTTTATGTTTGCACAATGGCTGAAAGGGATTATGCTTTAGAAATGTGGAGGCTTCTTGATCCAGATTCAAATTTGATAAACTCAAAGGAGTTATTGGATCGCATTGTGTGTGTCAAGTCTGGTTAGTGAAATGATCCTTGCAAATAGATTCCACTTCTGTGTAGCTCATTAAGAAGAGAAGTTAATTACATATAGTTTGTAATGTCTCATTACCCAAGAAACAAAATGCTTCGCCCCCCCCCCCCCCCCCCTCCTCTTCCCAATTGTTCAAATCAGTGTCTTCATTCCCTATGATACTGCTTATGGCTTGTTTATATGATGAACTTATAGGTTTGAGAAAGTCGCTGTCCAATGTATTCGAAGATGGATTATGCCATCCTAAGATGGCATTGGTCATTGATGATCGCTTGAAAGTGTGGGATGAGAAAGATCAACCACGGGTCCATGTTGTTCCTGCATTTGCTCCATACTACGCTCCCCAAGCTGAGGTATCGCTATTTGCGTTTGCCATATAGTGCAAGCACTCCAGGAACTAACTTATTCGAATCCTTATGTTGTAGGCTAATAATGCTATACCTGTCTTGTGTGTGGCAAGAAATGTTGCCTGCAATGTTAGAGGTGGTTTTTTCAAGTAAGGATACTAAACCCCAAGACATTTGTTTTCTTTTAATTAGACTAAGCTCCAAGACGTGTTCAACATCCTTAAATACTTATCAAAAAAAAAAAAAAAACATCCTTAAATACTTTAAAGGATGCTAAAATATTTTATGCTGGGGCTTAAAGTTTTGAGCAAATAAACGCCAGTTGAATAATATGTATAATATCTTTAGTTTGGCATGATGTGACCTTCAAATTTGATGGCAGAGATTTTGATGAGGGTCTTCTACAAAAGATTTTTGAAATTTCACATGAAGATGATACAAAAGATATTCCTTCTCCTCCTGATGTGAGCAACTATTTAGTTTCTGAGGTTAGTGGGGAGAAAAATTTGTTATTACCCTGTTCTTGTGATTTTTGCTGGTTATTCAGATTTCTTGTTTACCCATAATATTTTTATGCCATGCAGGATGATGCTTCTGCTTCAAATGGCAACAGAGATCCACTTTCTTTTGATGGAATGGCTGATGCTGAAGTTGAAAGAAGGCTAAAGGTAATCTGCTAAATTCTGAATTAATGTGTTCGTATAATATATCTACTTTCTTAAAGTATGCTTATGGGGGTTTTGATGTTAATATGTAGAGTTCTCTTGTTTTGTATGCTTTGTTATATGTGGTTTTGAGTTAATATCAGGTTTATATTTTTCTTTGCTTTTTTTTTTCCCTTCAGGATGCCGTATCTGCTTCTTCAACAGTTGCTAATCTAGATCCAAATCTCACTCTTGCTCGTCAGTATCCAATTGTGTTGGCCTCTAGCTCAATTTCAGTTCCAACAACTCCAGTATTATCACAATTTTCTGATTTTCAGTTCCCTCAGCCAGCTTCACTTGTTAAATCATTGGGTCATGTTGGGGCCCCAGAACCATGCTTTGAAAGTTCTCCTGGTCGAGAAGAGGGTGAGGTACCAGAATCAGAATTAGATCCTGATACAAGGCGGAGGCTACTCATATTGCAACATGGGCAAGATACAAGAGAACATGCATCAACTGAACCCCCATATCCTGTAAGACCTCCCATTCAAGTTTCTACTCCTCGATTGCAGTCACGTGGTGACTGGTTCTCGGTGGAGGAAGAGATGAGCCCACGACAACTGAGCCGAGCAGGAGCCAAAGAATTTCCTTTAGATCCAGAACCAATGCATATTCAGAAGCATGGACTTACTCATCCACCCTTTTTCCCTAAGGTTGAGAGTTCAATTACTTCTGAAAGAGTTCTTCACAAAAATCAAAGATTGCCAAAAGAGGTAATTGTTACTGTGTTGGTCTGACTTTTTTGTTCACTTTCTGTGCTGAAAGGTTATAGCTACTTGTGACTAGCTGTGAATCTTATAAGGTTATTTATTTGCAGGCATTTCACCAAGATGATAGGTTGAGATTAAACCATGCACTGTCTCGATACCATTCTTTCTCAGGTGAGGTGTCACATAAAATTGCATACTGAGACGAATCTTATGGGTCTTTTTTCATAGTTGGTTTTGCAGCTTGTGAATCCTGAAGCATCTGACCTCCGCTACATATCTTTATAAAATTCAACTTTTTGAAAATGCTTTTCTATTTGGAAGTGACTGTGATGTATAACAGATGTTGAAAGTTTAAGCCTAATAATTTGTCATTCATGCGCATTAATGAATGAATTAGACTCAGGCATATGAAGTTTGATAGAAGAGATGATCTTGAATAAATATGAATTCAGGCATACCAAGTTTGATAGAAGAGATGATTTTGAATAAATATGAATGGTGAGAGGGGGATACCTACACAAATCCTGAGCTGAACAAGGATCTTATTAGCTGGCATCCCTTCAGAATTTCTTTGATTGTAAAACCGAATATGGCTCTTATTAGTGGGTTGCCATTTAGAATTTTGATGATTATCTAACTCTAATTTTTGTGCCCATGAGCAAACCTGATGAATAACTTCTTCATCATTTTTGGTTATAAGGGTTTTCTGAATTTGCATTATGAATGGAAATTTATTGGCTCTCGACTTTCTAGAAAAATGTGTATCAGAGTTTTTAAAGATGTTGACACTAGATAATTTTGTTTGGATAGAGTGATCTTTTAGTTTCTCTATAGTATTTTTTTTTATCAGTAAAAGATACGTATTATTAATGATAAAGAAAAGGCAAAGTTTGTGTACACAAGAAGTATACGAACATACGCCTAGTTACATTCTAAGACCTGTAAAGAAAGATAAAGAGTCATGAACATTATTCCCGTTAAGTACAATAGCTGATCTCTATGGTATTAACTGTAGTTTATCATGGGTGGTATTGTATTATGGTGATGTGATTTTGAAGGTGAAGATATTCCATTGAGTCGACCATCTTCCAGCAACAGAGATTTTGATTTCGAATCTGGACGAGGTGTTTCAAATACAGAAACTCCAGCTGGAATCTTACAGGATATCGCAATGAAGTGTGGAACCAAGGTAATGGGAAAGAGATATTGTTAAAAAAAAAAACAATTAATTGCTAGTGCCATAAAGCAAGCTCATTTTATCTTTCTTACCTTAGCTGATCATGTGTGCATATTGAGTTCCATCTAAATTCCTTTTTTGGCCTTCTCCTTTTAATGGAACTGGTAGGTGGAGTTCAGGCCAGCTTTGGTTGGTAGCAAGGAATTGCAATTCTCCATGGAGGTATTTTTAACTCTTCACATCCAAACTCTTCAGTTTGTATGCTACTTTCGGGAAGAGGGAGAGAGGGGGGGGGGGGGGGGGAAGGTTGGTCATGTTTGCCCAAACATCAGACTTTCTGAATCAAACAATTTTTTCTTTTCATTACAAACCCACCCCCAAGGACTAAAACCCTGAATACATGATCCACCCGCCAAAATTGTGTAAATAAATCATTTTAGTCCTCTTTGAATTGTTGATGTGGTCTATGTGAACTCATCTCTAGGAAGTTAGGTTGGAACTGTAAGGCAATGAAGGGAAGACTAAAATACCCATTCTCATTAAATATATGAGAAGTATATCCAATTAGGTGTTCCTCTTGTGTACTTCCTCTAACTGGGCTATACCTTTTGTGTTTTTTAATATACCCTTTAAAATAAGTAAAGATGATAAATTTATTGCATATATTGAAAAATATCTTGTCATCCATAATTTACCTATCATAAAACTATTTCTGTCACTTTTAGAATAAACAATTACACTTACCTAGCTTAGCAAAAATAAATCCACTGTTTTATGATAACTGTATGTGTGTGTGTGTGTGTATTCATAAGAGTTGGTCAAATTAAGAGTTGGATTCTGACTAATCCAACAAGGACTAAGTTCTCCTGGATCCATAAAATCTATAGGATGGTTTAGTTCAGAGCTGAAGACCACAGCTTGTTTGAAAGAAATGGTGTTTCCTCTTTCCCAATGACCTGATTATGTTGTCGTCCTTTTCTTCGTTATGAAATACCATGCCTTCATAACTCATCCCCCAATTGTTTATTTAGGCTTGGTTTGCAGGGGAAAAACTTGGTGAAGGAATTGGTAGGACAAGAAGGGAAGCCCAACATCAGGCCGCTGAGGGTTCAATTAAGAACTTGGCTAGTAAGATTTGTTTAATCTCAATATATTGAATGATTAGTGCTTGTGCTTTCAAATCAGTGTCTAGAGTCTATACTGTATGTGGCTTAGGTTATGTTAAGCCCAGCTGAGCTTGGGTCCTGATTCACACCCCATGATGAGTTGGTTTCGTTTTAGCAGACTAAATATCTCCAACTGGATATATTTCTTTTACTTATAAAAAAATCTCCAAGTGGACATCTTATTCAGTGCTTATATCGATTATCGCATAGGGAAATTTCAAATATCATTTTTATTATACATCGATACATCTTGGCTTTCCTTACATGGTGGTGTTTGGATCATGGCATTGCCTTCTTGTGACCCTGACCATTTTCATACATTTTTTTCCCAACAGATATGTACATGTCACGCATTAAAACTGATTCTGGGTCTATGCATGGGGATGTGAGTATCCTTAGCGCAAACGTCAATGGGTTTCTAGGTCATTTGAATTCTTTTGGGGATCAGCCGTTGTCCAAAGAGGAGCCTGTTTCATGTTCAACTGCGTCAAATCCATCTAGGCTTCTAGACCCTAGGTTGGAAGGCTCTAAGAAGTCAATGGGTTCAGTCTCTGCACTGAAAGAATTAGTAAGATGCAAGAACTTGATCATTTTATTCACTTTCAATGTTGCTTGCAAGTATTGGTTAAAACTTTATGATTATTCCTGTGCTGTATCTTTTTGCCTTTTTAACTTCTTTCAGTGCACTCTGGAAGGCCTTGATATAGCTTTTCAACCTCGCCCTTCACCTTCTGGTAATTCAGTTCAGAATGATAAAGTTTATGCTCAGGTTTGCATTTAAATCTCATTTGCTTTAATTTTGATGAAGTTTGAGAATGCTTGTCTCAAAATTTTACGTGGTGATTGATTGTTGTTTCTTTTTTCCTACCGTCATCCGAAATCTTAGGCAAACTTGGTCAAACAATGAAAGAACTATTTTTTGAGATACTTACAAAAGAAAAAAAATTGAATCAGGCTCCCTTTGAGTTTGGCATGGCCTTTTCCTAGTTTGAGTAGTTTATATCCTTATTTTTGCTTTTACTGTATCTATGTATCTGTTCATGACATATCAATATCCATAAAAAAATTCTTCTTACTTATAAAAAAATTGTATCTGTTCATGATAATTTGTCCCGGATTCATTCCCACGTGTGTTTTGATTATTTACAGCTTGGTCATTTAGTTGGTTTGTCATCAATGATCTGAATATGGATCAAAAGTCATGTTAGTCCGCGAAGGTTTAAATATTTGAAAATGAGGAATCGGGTTTGTATTGTTTTTTGGATAAGTAAAATAAAATTTTATTAAAATGAGTGAAATAGGCAAAATTTTATTAAAATGAATAAAATAGGTGTAGCCCATGGACACAGGACGTATAAAAAAAAAAACATCTAAGATTCTAAATTCATTCTAAGAAGCGGAAAATGACAACAAAAAGACATGAATTGAAGCTCCATTTTTTACTAAAGCAAATAACCAATGCAATAAAGAGTACACAAAATAAATCCAAATTTCTCCAAGGTACACTCCTTATCATTTAAACACCGTTCGTTCCTTTCCAACTAAATACACCACATAAGACAAAATTATCTTCCTCACCTCAGCCACTTGAGAGCTACCATATAGCCCATTCCAACATGCAAAAAGATCAACCACTCTCAAAGGCATTACACAAGCCAATCCAGTTCTACTAAAAACTCCATCCAGCAAATCCCTTGCCACCTCAATGCAAAAGTAAATGATCCACAAATTCCCCATACTTCTTACACATGAAACACAGATCCATAACAATGAGATTGCGGTTCCTCAAATTATTCGTTGTTAGAATATTCCAAAGTGAGGCAGTCCATATTTTAATAAAAAAAAAAAGGAATTTGGAAAGAACATGAGACCTCCAAATACGCTTCCAAAGAAAAGGAGTACTATGTTGAACAATCAACAACTTATAATATGAACAATCGTACGTTTTTTACTTCCCTTGGACATCCACAAACATCCTATCCTCATCATTACCCCCAGGCTCAAGGAATATAAAAAGCTGAAACATCACCAATTTCCCAATCATGTACAACTCTAGTAAAATAACATCCCAGACCTCGATCAAAGTTGTACTCATTTCTAATAAACTTCCAAAGACTTGTACCAGAAGTCCTCTGTAACCTCTTTAGAGCTCCATCCCCTTAATCACTCACATATTTCCGATCAATAACCTCATTCCATAGAGACTCCCCTTTCGATTGATTTTTTTTTATTGGCACCAGGTGTCCGGGATTAGCTTCTCGATTGATTTCAGGATTGCACAAGTCCTCGGCAAGGATTTTGCCGAGGTTCTCACAAGTGCACATCGGGTGATCCAAACGGAAAATCCTTTAGTCTGATAGCCCCTAGAAATTATTGTTTTCACCCAAAGGGATTTGAACCTTAGACCTGTAAGGAGCATACTCCCAAGCTCAAAGCCTTTATCACTTGAGCCAACTCCTAGGGGTTTCCCCTTCTTATTTATATCTCCATAACCATTTCGTTTTCTACTTGCTTGGGAGATGTTTTATGCATAGTTCTCATGGTAAATGCTTACAAAAAACACCAAGTCCATCCTTTAAACGACTATCTAAACATTCTTAGCAACAAGAATAGAATCAAGTATTTGTCTCCTCTCGGGAAAAAGCATTTTGGTCTTAGAGTTCATTTGCCCCATTACCATACTCATATGATTAGCAAGCACTTTCGAAATTATCTTGTAAATCCCTTACAAGTAATAGGACGAAAATCCTTCAGTTCAGAAGCCCGAGATTTCTTTGGAATGAGAGCAATGAAGGTAGTATTAAGAGATTTTTCAAACTTATGAAAGGAAAAAAAATTCCTTGAAAATCCGCATCACACCTTTCACAATATCCCAATAAATTTGGAAAAAGGCCATAGAGAAGTCGTATAGACTAGGGGCTATATAGTTAACCATCACACTAACCACCTGAAAAACCTCATCTTCGTCAAATGGACTCTCCAGCCTTTTCACACTAAGAAGATCTAGGGAACCAAATGCCAAACTATCAAGTTTAGGTCTCCAAGCAGTTGTTATAGTTAGAAGCACTTCATAAAACTGCATAATATGATCTTGAATCTCAGGAGATATGAAATCACAATTTTATCAGAATGAAGCAACTCAATGTCTCCCTTTTTCAATCAAACAGGTTTTTTTTCTGCCAAGAAATCTCTTTCATTAACAAAACCCTCTCAAGTTGTCACCACACCTTTTTTCCTCAACAACGCCTCCTCGGACATGACATCATTCTCCTCCCCAACCTTTATAACATGTAGCTCCTCCAAAAGAGATTTTTTTGGTTTCAACATTTCCAAAAACTTTTACATTCCACTTCTTCAAATCAAGCTTCAAAGCTTTAAGCTTACCAGCAAGGATAAAATTGGGAGTACCCGAGAATTGATAAGAAGACCACCAACTCCTAACCTTATCAACATAACCATCCGCTCCTAAACACTTGTTTTCAAACTTAATATACCTCTGACCCCAATGAGTACCACTACAATCCTGCAAAATGGGGCAATGATCTAAACATACACGAGACAATCTCTTCTGGCACAACTCCAAGTAATGAACATCCAAGATGGAGAAACAAGGAATCTACCCAATCTCGATTTGTCCCTCCAACCTTTCAATCTGCCCTCCCACCATTTCCCTCCTTAATCTCATAATTAATGAAACGTTTAAATCTTTTAATTCCTTTGTTTTAGAAGCTGATTTCAAAGCCGAGGAACATTCAAATTCAATGGCAACAAGGAGAGTCTTAAATTGCTCTTCAAAACCATCACAAGATATCCCTACACATGCTTGTATTTCCTCAACCTCTTTTAGGACCCAATCCAAGATAATACTGGAAGAAGATTGAGGCGGGATAGTGCATAAAGGGGTCGGACCACCCACATTCTCATCAAAGCATTCCCCCTCACAACAGAACCATTTGCAGTTTAAACTCATCCGAAACCCTTCTTGGTGAGACAACCTGTTGCAACATGTCAATATTGGGTTCATATTTTAGGAGTTTGGGCAAAATTATTTTTCCTTGGGGTGTGCACTTAACTAGGGGTGTTCATCTGGATTCCAGATCTAGAATTTTCTTAAACCTTTTAAGTAAATATGTCAAAATTATTGAAAAATAAATCAAATTTCAAAATCGGGCTGGGTTGGATGAACAGGCCTACACTTGACTAATATCTCTACATTTTGGTTCTCTCCATTAAAGCAGCATGGATGGTTTCATCCTTGGATTTCTTAAGATTGGTACTGGTGTAACTAATTGAGAGAGAGAGAGAGAGAGAGAGAGTGGTACATATGTAATTTGTTGGAGTTTAGCAGCAACGATTTTTGGTTTATGTACGGCCATTTATTGATTCATATTCCATTTTTAATTCTAACAACCTATATTATGGGTTGATGCTGTATTTCAGGTCGAAATAGATGGAGAGGTCTTAGGGAGAGGGATTGGGCTAACATGGGATGAGGCTAAGATGCAGGTAGTTTTACTTATATGTATATATATATATATAGACAATTTTGGTTTAAGGGTTTCACATTATCTCTTCTGTGAAGTTTATGTGCCTTTATTTTTCCAACCACCTCAACTTGCTTTTCCTCAGGCTGCTGAAAAGGCACTTGGAAGTCTAAGATCAATGCTTGGTCAATTTAGTCAGAAACGTCAGGGTTCTCCTAGGTGTGTGATTTAAGTGTTCCGTTTCTAATTTTCTTTTGCATTAAAACTTCTAATTTAATGTTGATTTAAGGCATGGCAAGCAATCCCCACATGATATAATCAATATTGTGATTTTGTGGGGTGAGAAGACTGATGGAGAGGTCCCATACTCCCCATTGAATGTTTGTTCAATTTTCTCATATTTGTTCAGATTTGGGGAAAACATTGTAAATATTGAGCGGACTCTCTTATAGCATCTTCCTCCTGTCAGTCTTCTGTTTGTTTTTTGGAACGTCCTTGGATAATTGCTTATATGGCTCTAGCAAACATGTATAAACAACGTTTGTCCTTATTTTGGGGGGTGGGGGAAGACCTCAGGTGAAGTTGATGAAACTAATTCCTTCATGCTGCAGTTCTAATATCTGGAATTCTATTTCTTCTCTAAGAACATGCTTTTCTAGTTTCTTTTATTTTCTTTTTCCACTTCCTTTTTCTCATTTGGTGTTTTTGACAATGTGAATAAGGTCATTGCATGGTATTTTGAATAAACGTATGAAGCCGGAATTTCCACGAGTTCTGCAGCGGATGCCTTCTGCTAGATATCCCAAGAATACTCCACCTGTTCCTTGAAAACTATAGAACCTTCCCCCATTTTGGTATGGCTGCCATTGGGATGTTTTGATGGTAAATAACAAACTTAGAGACAGACAAGGGCCATTCAGATCCAGGGCTGCCAATTGACTATCGGCCCTCGATTCTTCTTAAGATCTCCAAAAGACGAGCCGAACTCCCAACAATTGATCTTTTGGCTTCATCTCGAATTGATTTGAAACCAGAGACACCAAATTAACTCAAGTCTCGAGGTATATATGCATTTCAAGATTTTTCACTCCCTATTCTATGAGGCATTTTCTCCTCAAAATGCTTAGAGACCTGACAAGAAGATAGAGGGCTCTTATTGAGGGCGAGGACCATGTAGTCCCACTTTTTTATGTGGCCGGTGCTGTAAGTGCCATTCTTTTCTGTGAGCCAACACTGGGTTGGATTTAATTGCAGTGTAATGGTGTTTGTTTAAGCTGAAGAAAACTGAATATGGTGTTGGCCAAGGGAAGTGCCATGCTTGGGGTCACTTAATTTACTAACCATTTACAGTCCTACTCAATCCGACTGTTTTCCTCATCGCCACCTCTATGAAGATACTTAATTTCATTGTCCTGAGATTTGTGGTAGTTCATGGCTATAGAGAACCGAGCTGATCAATTGCAGTCTCTTCACTTGTAAGTATGGATTGGAAACCCCTTTTTTTGGTGTCCATTGTCATTGAGGTGTTGTGTGAGTAGTTAGGTAGTTACCTTAAGGTGGATTTCCTTTTTTGATAAAAAAAAAATCTGGTTAGCCATTGCATCTGGAATTGTACGATGGTCAAACGCTCATATAAAGACATGGTTTTGAAATCAATGGACACAGAGGCTGTATTTTTTTGTACACCCTTTTATGTGCTTGATCACTTCCAAATTCCCATTCAGTCATATGCGACCCTTTTTTTATCACAGTTTTCCTTCATACTCATTTTTGTGATTAATTAATTATATGGCCAATACTTGTTACAGAAGCAATATAATTCCTAGTCGAAATGACTCTCATTTAAGGGTGCTACCGGCCTTACCGGGGGCAGAACACCCCTCCCTCCGCCCCCTGCCCCCGTATGGACGGGGTTTTTTTTTTTTTTTTCGTTCCGCTCCCTGACCCCGCCTATACGGAGGCGGGGTACTCCGTCCCGCAACGGGGTGGCGGGGGTGGAGGTCCAGCCGCCCGTCCCTCACCATCGTATTTAATCCCAGACCTTAAAAAATTTCAAACAATACATTCACATTCACATGCACAATCAGATCTTCCACAGCACACAATCACAATCTCATCCTCTAATATCCATCCATATTTAACAACTAATTTAAAATATATATATATATATATAAATTTATGGCAAATGAGAATCAGACTCGATGGACTTACATTCGGCGAATCGGCAGTTCTGGAATTGAGAGACTACACGATAGCAAAGTAACTTGTTGGGGTGACGATTACTCGATGGTGTCACCGGAGAATCTAATTGGAGGCATGACGATATCGCAAAGAAGAGAATCGACGAATGAGATCAAGGGACTTGGGGGAAATAGGGAAACTCGAAGTCGAACACAGGGGGAGGGGGGCAACAGTTGGGTTATTAACCCATAATCAAGTCGGCATCGTTTTGATTATGGGTTAATAACCCATAAATCCCGCTCATTGTTGGGGTATTTTTTTATTAAAAAAAACTTGTTTTGTGCTTCGATATATATATTATTATATATAATCTATTAATATATATTAAATTAATTAATTAATGGGAGGGGGCGGGACAGGTATGTGTAGGACGGAGTTTTACCCCTTCTTCCCCCCCCCCCCCTCCTCTCTCCCCCGGCCTGTCAGGCGGATTAAACTATGTCGTGCGGGGCAGGGCAGCGAGTGCAGGTACCCGTTGCACACCCTTACTCTCATTCATTTGAATCATTTGTAAAATATCTTAATGATTTGCTTATTTTGGGGAAAAAAACTAAATCTTTACTAATTTTCTAAAAAGAAAATAAAATTTCTATTGATATAATTTTGGATATTTATGTTTTGCAAAAAAATGGCAGTAAATAAATGCATTATGTTGTGCCAAAAACTAGATAGAGGAAAAGGAGGACAACTCCCTAGTTGTTACTGCGTGTTAATTATTATTATTATCATTTGAAAGAAAGTAAGTTGCATTTAATAATAAGCAAGCATTATAATTGGATTTAAAACATAGGTTATAAGTTAATTAATGATAATTTGTAACTCTTCAATATATTAAAAATAATTGATATAATCTAATATGGATTTTTAAACCTCTTCAAATTATCATTTAAGAGACAATTTAATTCTGCTCAAGATAGAATTAACAAACATGTCCTATCTAGAGTTAGTGCACGTTGTTATTGATGTGTCATCATCTTACCGATTAATTTTATTAGACAAAAGAGAGAAGTTGAAAGGAAAAGAGAGTTTGGAGAAACGACGTCATTTTAATCTCAATAAACTAAAATTCGATTTACTTATTGGAAATGAAATTTAAAATTTAGAATACATTACAAATTTATTATTATATATATTTTTTAATTCTTATATAAAATATAATAAAAAATATTAATTTTTTTAATCCTAAAATATCTCTTTAAATTTTAAAATAAAATTAATATTAAAAAATATTTTATAATAATATTTTATTTTATTTTTAATTTTTATCTCTTTCGTCTTTTAAAACAAATCAGGTCTAAGTGCTCGAGATGATGAGATCTCTATATAAAGCTGAAAGTTGAGTGCGCGAAGCTGTGTCTGAGACAAAAAAATCGTACGTTTTACAGAGAGACGGTGCGATACAGGCAGAGCAGCATTTCGAGAGAGATGTCTTCCTTCGACGCGTACGGCATCGATGGTGAGGAGATGAACGTGAACTCTTCTGATCGTCATTTCGTTGACGAGGACGACGAGAACTTCGCGGGCGGTGGTTACGGATCCGGATCCTACTCCAGCTTCCCAGCTGCCGCAGGAGACTTCTCCGGAGGGTTCCCTGCGGACAGTGATGTCGCCGTAGACCATGCCTCTGACTCTCCGGAGATCTTTGGATTTGATGATCCAAACGCTAGCTACTCCCAGTCTCCGTTCGATCAGATCCATGCGGAGAATGGAAATGGTTACGGTGTAGGTGAAGACGGCGCTGATGACGATATTTTTGTCTCGGATGGGCCCGTGCTCCCACCGCCAACTGAGATGGAGCCCGAGGAAGGGTTTGCTCTTCGTGAATGGAGGCGGTGAGGATTTAATGTGTTGATTTCTTACTTATCTATCAAAACTCTTAGAGATTTGATTTCTTTGATGTGTTAACTTTCAGATCTAAATTGGATTTTGTTGCAGTGTTCATAGATCCGTATTTCTTTGGATTTTCTTTCATAGTTAATTTCGATTATTTTGCTTTCTTTGCTTGGTTGTTTAGTTGAAAATGTTGCAGCGAATGGTACTCTTATTGTGTCTGCGAAGTTGTGATTTTTGGAGAATTATGTATAGAAACTGAAACTGTTGCATCGAAGGGTGCTCTTATTGTGTCTGCAAAGTTGTTCTTTTTGGAGAATTTTGTATAAAACTTATTTTTTATGATCTTGTTTATGAATTATATTAAATGAAGTTAGTTCACTGTTAGTTAAGTGCAGCTTAATGTCTGTGTTATCTGGATGTAGAATTAAGTTTTCTTAGTTGATGGCTTAATTCATTATGATCCTGAAGACATCACAGAGTCTTATGGCATGCATGCATGGACACGCATAGTTTTTGTACGTAGCTGTGCATCTAAGCTATCTGTGTGCCACAGAGATTTATTTTCTCTCTCCGTGCAGTTAGATCCGTATTTTACTTATTAAAAACATATAATGCTTTTCTCAAAAAAAAAAAAAACATATAATGCTGAGGAATGTCGAGGATCAAACTCATTTATTGGGACCCCATGGTTTTAATTCCTGTAGGTAAGGATTCCTCACATATCTGCTTTAAACCAGTTAGTGATTCTTGAATCCTTACCATCCTATCAGATATTATTTATTGTATCAGAGGATTTAATATAATGCTGAGGAATGTCGAGGATCAAATCTCATTTATTGGGAGCCCATGGTTTTAATTCCTGTAGTTTAGGATTCCACATATCTGCTTTAAACCAGTTAGTGATTCTTGAATCCTTACCATCCTATCAGATACTATTTATTGTATCGGAGGATCATGTTTCATGGAATTGTGGCACATATCAAGCCAGATGTTGGAACTTAAATTATGCGATAGCAGTAGTGATCACGAGATGGGAATTACCTTAGGCCTTAGCCAAAGGGAAGGAAAAGAAAGGAGGGTGGGGGGAGAAGGTATAGCTTAGGTTCATGTTTTGCTGATTTTAAGCATTTACGATTAAGGCTCTGCTGACTGTAGGCAAACTTACTTTTCCTCAATTCAATGATAAAATTTTTGCTTAGATGTTATGGGTGTGCTTTGATTGCAATGGATGAGCAGCATTGGTGTCATGCAGGGAGGTCCTGAGATGTCATGCATGTTAGAGTGGACAGGATTCTGCCTTAGGAAGAGAAAGAAAAGGAATTGTAACTGAAGATCATTAAATAATCACTTAGAATCTAGATAGAGAAGAGTAACAGCGGTGCTATCACTTGTTCAAGAGTTTGTGGGTCTTGGTACTTCCATTGTTGGTCAATAGAAAACATATATAAGGATGGTCAAAGTTTATAACTTCAGCATATTGTCTTTAGCTAGAAGCGTTGCTGATCAGTGCACAGTGACCAAATTTGGGTTTGCTACCGGTGCATCATGCCATAGTACTGAGCTTGATCACATATATGTGATTTCCACCCACACGATGTACATGAGGTGAGATGCAAGCTTAGTTAACTTATCATACAGGCAAGCCCTGGCATATAGCTGGAAAGAACAGGGATTAGTTTTAGAAAAGGGAGGGGCGTGCTACATGTCCCGCCGATTGGGATCCCGGTTTGACCTTCTTTTTTTTTAGTTTTGTTTTTTTATATATTTTTAAGTAAATATTTTTAAATGATGTCATGATTTTTTTATATTTTTAAAAAATATTTTAAGATGTTTTTTTTACATGATTTTTTTAACATCTTAAACAAATTTTAAAAAATACAAAAAAAAATTACAACATCATTTAAAAACACTTACTTAAAAATCATATAAAAAAACAAAACTTAAACAAAAAATAAAAAGTCAAATAAGGATCCAAAATGGCGGGATAAATAGTATTTCCCTTTAGAAAATTCGATGGCTGGTGTAACACTTGATTGATCTGGTTTTTCTAGTAAGGAACTCTTCTGTGTTGTTTGATAATTATAAACGTGAAGAAACTTTTTTTATTTTTTAATCTTTCTGAATTACAATTAAATATAAGAAAGGACGAACTGTGAATTTGCTGGTGCAGTCAAAATGCCATTCAGCTTGAGGAGAAGGAGAAGAGGGAGAAAGAAATGAGAATCCAGATTATCATAGAGGGCGAGGAGTATATACAAGCTTTTTATGAGAAAAGGAAGGTCAATGTTGAGACTAACAAGGCTAACAACAGAGAAAGGGAGAAGGTAAAATGTTGAAATGCTAACATAGCCGCACCCAATTTTCTACTACGGTTATAGTCTGCTTAGTGCTTGAATTTTTCTCTGGTGCAGTTGTCCTTGGCTAATCAAGAGAAGTTTCATAAAGAGGCAGACAAACAGTACTGGAAAGCAATAGCAGATCTCATTCCTTATGAGGTCCCTAACATAGAGAAGAAGAGAGGTAAGAAAGATCAGGACAAGAAGCCCTCAATCACAGTTGTTCAGGGCCCAAAGCCTGGGAAACCCACTGATCTTTCAAGGATGCGCCAAATACTGGTGAAGCTAAAGCACACCCCTCCTCCCCACATGGTAGCCCCTCCACCTACTCCTGCTAAGGATGGAAAAGACGGGAAGGGAGGAAAAGATGCCAAAAATGAAAAAGATGCGGCATCAAATGCAACAAGTGGATCTGCAGCAGGAGAAGAGCCAGCTTTACCGACCAAAGATGCCAACTCTAACAGTACTTCACACGATTCCAAACAAGAAGTTCTTGCTAACGCTGAGAAACAGCCTGCAGCATAGCCATATATCGGGTTTTTTTTTTTTAGTCCACCAATCTTGCTCTCATTTTGAACCTGTAAAATTTATTCCCTGATTCTAAAATCTTAATATTAGCCCATCTTACAGTGTGTTTGTTCACGGAGAATAAGCATGTATAAAACTTGTGTTCATTTTTATTCGGCTTCGACTGGAAGAATCCCCCCCGATTTTTGCTCTGCTTTGTGGCACGTGTTATGATGGATATTTTTAAAATGGTCATTGTTTACAGGGCATTTATGGAGTTTATCATATTTGTACCGTGATTTTTATCATGTGAGGATCGATCTAGCTTGCAGGTTTAGATATGTAGCTGAAAATTATTCTGTGACAAGACTTGTTTTGATGGTAAGAACATGCTATGCAGAGGTCACATGTGATGACTATTCAGTACCACTTTGTTCTACGTTGAAAATGTTAAGCGAGATAGACTAATTGTACTGAAGCAAACAGCCCACATAAGATGGGACAATTTCTTGGCATGCATACCCGAGAGAGTGTTAACAAATTCACTGTTCTGCTCATATAACAATATGTCTACATGAACGATGACATGAAATACTGCACAATTGTACTGCATGCTATCCACGAGATAGCAGACCTCCCACTTGAAGCAATCCTAGGACCTGAAAATGATAGTGTGTGCGTTTGTATGAAAGAGATTATGCTCGAATCCCCAATCCGAAGGCCAAAAAAATGTGCAACAATTATGTGACCAAGTAAACAGGAAAAAATAATAATAATAACAATTTTGACTAATGGGAGATGCATCCACTCTATGCTATGACAAGTTGGTGGTTTCTTTTGGTGAGTTGTATCCACTATGTACCCCGGAATTATTAAACCTCGTTCTTCATCTAGGGGTTACTTGAGTGATTGATTCTGGGACTGAGCTCATCCGATAACTGGTGCTCTCGGAGGAGGACTGTTTTTTGGAGGAAGATGCCCCCGAATCTGTGAAAAGGCCAGGGGCAGTAAGTTGTTTCTCATTGAGCCGGTTGTTCCTCGAAAGCATGTCGATGACTTGGCTCATCAGTGGCCTTCGGCTTGCGGTTGCTTGGGTGCAGAAAAAGGCTACCTTTGTGTATCTAATGACTTTTTCCTCAGGAAATTCTTGCATATCTGGATCCACAATCTCTAGAAGTCTCCCTTCCTCGTAGAGTTGCCATGCCTATAACGGCAAATAATCGTTGTTATAGGGAAGGAGATGGTTGAGGACTCACATAACAGCAAGATAAATGTTTGGTCTAAACAAATAAAATCTTACAAAAGTAATGCTATTGCTATTTATGATTCAAAATACTGTTGGGAATCGGGATAGCACAAAGAGGCTAATGGCCTTTGCTCCAAAGGGTCTCCACAACCAGTGAATATGAGAGGTTCTTATTTGGACGCTAGAAAAACACATAAAGTGAACCTTACCACATTTGCTGTTACCTGTTAAGTCTCCCGAGCAATATAAGATGCTCAATAAATGCTACAGAACTCATTTTATATGTATATTTATTTCTCATTTTAGGCACTAAAATTTGGTATAGGAGCTCTTGATCCAATGTGGGAGGAATGATGAGTGAGGTTGGGGGTTTGAGTCCGAAGCACTGGCCATTCGTTAATGAGGGGAGCAGTAGATTTCAAAAGGTACTGGAAAATGTTTTGAAAATAGGAAAGGGAAGACAACCGTACCCATTCCAAGAGAACTTTTTCTGTCCCTCCCCAGTTTTCATTTGCACTGCTTCTGCCGCTTACAATTTCAAGTATAAGAACTCCAAAACTGTAAACATCAGCTTTCAGAGTTAAATGACCCCCCAAGGCATACTCTGGTGCTAAATAACCACTGCACAGAACAAGCACAAGTTATGCATTGGCTTTCAAAGATCATGTAAGATTAAATATCTAACACATTTTCCTTGTATGTGGAAATATCTAATTGAAATAGGATAAAAGTTACAGTCTTACAGAAATGTAGATTAAAGTAGGGAAGGTCAGAGTCTTGAAAGGCAAAATCTTTAACGATGCAAGGAAGATATAGCTTCAAATATGAAATCAGTCAAGCAGAAATTTGACATACGTTGTTCCTGCAATTCTAGTGCTTATGTGAGTGATGTCATCTGGGAAAAGTTTAGCCAGTCCGAAGTCCCCAATTTTTGGGTTAAGATCTTTATCAAGAAGTATGTTACTAGCTTTAATGTCTCTATGAACAATATGTGGTACAAGCTCTTCATGAAGAAATGCAAGACCCCTAGCTATGCCCAGGCAAATAGCAGATCTTTTCTCCCAGTTCAAGTTGATATTCGAACTCTTTGAACCTACAAACATTAGGAAACAAATTATATTTTCGATCCTTCATTATGTACATAGCCATTGAGTTCATCTTGCAGACTAATATGAATTACTTAATAATGCACGATTGAGGTTGTTATTTTCTGCATATTCATAGACCAAAATTCGGTTGGATCCTTCAACACAGCAGCCTACCAACTCAACAAGGTTTGGATGCCTGACATTTGATATGGTATTAATCTCGGTCAAAAATTCACGTAATCCCTGCTTCGACTGGGCAGAAAGTGTCTTCACAGCAACTTCTCTTCCATGTTTTAGGGTTCCCTAGAGAAATTGCAGTGCGTTAATTAAGAGTTATTTTGAATACTAGATGGACAAAAAACATCTTCATGTTCCTTCATATTTTAATCAAATTAAGTCATATTTTTCCCTCACCAAAGTCTGATTTCCAGAAACACATTCAAGTAAAGAAAATCGAGACATTCATATTCTTCGGTAGAGAAAGAAGTCAGAAAAACCGACTCACTGCAGTGACTAATTCTTCAACTCGACTTGATTAGTGCCCTAGACATCAATCAGCAAGTTGCATAGCAAGATAACAAAACCCAAGTTTTCATGTCTAGTTGTTTACTGTGAATCAAAATTTGATATAATGTAATGTTAAAAAGTTTTTGAGGTTGTCACCAATCAGGTTTCAACTTTTTGGTGCATTAAATCTTGAACCAACCAATGGAAAGGTGCTTTATTATGCCATTGGAGATCTAGACCCAAAAACTAATCTTCATTCGGAAGTGCATGTTTGATAACTTGCCATGGAAAAAGACCATTACAATGACATGGGAAATGAAAGGTAAGCAGCAGTATCTCTATGTCTTAATGGTTCTATGCGTACCTGTGAAGATTGTTTGATAGTAAGTTTCACTCTCACAATTGAAAGGTAAAAATCATATGTAAATTCTAGTACCTTGTAAACAGTTCCAAAACCCCCTTGGCCTAACTTATTGCTTGGATGAAAATCGTCTGTTGCCAATCTTAATTCATTGTAGCGGAAATATTTAATATTCAGATGCAAGTTCTCTGCACGACAAATGGAAGACAATGAACAAACATAAAAACAAAGAGATGAAACAAAAAAATTAGAAATGCATAACAATCTCAAGAGAAAGGGGGAGAAAAAAGTGCCATAAAAATATCAACAATGACTACAGATGAAATAGTCATAACCCAAAGCATGGCTACGCTCTGACTCCCAATTTGCAATAAGACAGGATAAGACGACAAGTCACAGAACGGAGGTCGATTAATCATTTTTCACATTTAAGGGCCTTACTAAAGCTTTGATGAGAATGCAACAAAGCACGTGTGAATAATTCTTTTTTAAGTCAGAACGAGTACAAAGATGTTAGTACCAAGAGATGTTTAAAGCAGCTAAGAAAAAATTAGTGGATCTTCAATGGTTAAATCAGGATCTCCATTCTTACAGTCTCGACCAATCTAGTACTGTAAAGTGAACAACTGTGATCCAGACATCAAAGAGAATTAAAAGACAAGCAATATGGAAAAAGAATATTAACTTCTTCTGTTAATCAAACAAAAACATGCCATGTATGAGATACAAGACATCAAGAGAATAAAACAACAATAAAAATGGAAGAAAAACTCAAAATGAAAAAATATGTATATTAACTTCTTCTGTTGATCAAACAAAAACATGCCACGAATGAGAGACAAGACATCAAAGAGAATTAAACAACAATCAAAATGGAACAAATTCCAAAATGAAAAAATAATAATAATTATAACTTCTTCGGTTGATCAAACATAAACATGCCATCTATGAGACACCATGGCACAAGTTGCAGTAAGTACCATAGTAGTTTTCTTCTTCTTCTGCTTCTTTTTTTTTTTGGCTTTAAGTAAATGGTGTAATATTATCGGTGAAGACTGGAGGAGCAAAATGCTAAGATTCTCTCATAGAGAAATATTTATTTCTGAGAGATTAATAAAGATAAGGAAGTTTTTATTTTTTATTTTTTCTGGAAAACCCCCGTGATAATGAAAATATAAAACTGCATCTGGCTTTGAACAGGGTTAGGCATCATTTGACCAATTTATAATCATTTATGACTTTTTTTTTTTAGTTTTAATTCCATACATTTGCCATCCTTAAAGAATGCCTCCTATCCAACAGATTCCAAATCCATGAATCTATTAAAGAATCAATTTGGCAAGTTGATTAGATGGATCTCAAAGAATCAATAACAGTTACCATTACTTGCACTAGGACCTGTTCTTAGATCAATGAAGCTAAATGTAGAGCTCAGAATCATTGGCCTCACACCCTCGGGTTATGGTTAGAAGGGTACACATAAAGTGGCTCGTGCAAAACTACAGAAAAGATCCTCAAACTGTTTCGTGTGTCAAAAATGGTATTACTCCGTTTCATTGCACGTATGCAAATGGGCACAAATTTATCCAATGAAGCAGACATTACACATCACACTAGAACAGACAAATCAGGCAACAATTTATGTGGTACTTAACAGAATAGAAAATATGATGAAAAAGAGTGACGTACCTACTATTTCATGATGAGCAGATCTCTCTATCCGCCTGAGTTTTGAGGCCCCGAAGCAGCTACAACTCATAAGTAACTAAATTATGTGACTATTATCTTCTTGGTGTAAAGTTGTACCTTGCACCTGCAAGATGGAATGGATCAGAGATGACTCATTCAATAGAAATTAACAAAAACATTCGTTTTTCTTTCTTGAAGAAGATTTTCTGATTAAGAACAGAAAATCAGTTGAAATTCAACTTATGACCTCATTTTGATTATTTTAAATTCCCCAAGCATCGTGGGCATCTTTTGGTTATTTTCTTTCTATTTTGTTCATGTAGGTTTCGGGAATCAGGGGAGTTGGGATTCATCCTAGTATGTTTGTACATGTGGTACTAAAGTGAAAGGAGGCCCCCATCATGTACTCAATCTCACGCATCATAATTTAATCACCAAAACAGGAAACATAGAGACTACTCGTAATGTTGACAATCGTAAAACGCCGTCTCTTACACGTTAACTGCAATATGAAGAGACCACAATCCACTTGCAACCACTCCCTTCCACGTCCACTCCACCTGAGGCCCCAAAACAAAATTTGTTCTTCGACAGTAATTAAATGCCAAGCTGCTTATCCATCCAAACCAAAAACACGTCCCTTGAGAGCAGCCAGAAGTCCCCAAAACAGCATAAATTCTACAACACACGATTAAGAGTCCCAAGATCGTGCATTCTTCTAACCGATTTCTATATAAGAAGACGCAGATTCGAGCAGAATTTGAACGAATCAGCACATGACACCAAATTCCCGTGCATTATGACCAAAAAAACAAATCTCAGTTAATCTAAGTTCCAAAGCAAACCCAAAACAATCTTCAACAAAAAGCAGGAAAAATTCAAGATCACTTCAAACGTAAAAATAACACAATTGAGCTCATTCAACTTTGTAGTTAAGAGCATCAGCTACCTCATTAACTGAGTGAGAACAATTCAAACTAATTCAGCGGAGTTAGAATTGGATCCCTCCTGATTCGGCTACGAAAGCATGGAGGAGACCTTGAAAATCATATTGTTTCCGAGATTTTTAAGCGGCTCCTAGAAGAAGTAAAAATAAATAGTACCTTATTGCAGCCGGCTTTAAGATCTTAATTATGACCTTCAATGATTATAAAAGGGATATATAATAATAATATAGCAGATGGGTGGAGGTTGTTGAGGCTGATTTCTCCTGTTCTTGGTCCAGTTGTTGGACGAGTGAGAAACGGTCTTGAATGACTTGTATGCTCCTTCCTTCCTTGACTGCTGCAATAATGCAATCCTGCCTCGGTTTTACTCTGTCTTTTCCTCCTCCTCTGCGCGTTTCCAATTTCACGCTGCTCTCTATGCCTGAGAGTGACAGTTTGTTGTTTCTTGCACTATGGCACGGATTTCTCAAATCTATTCCTCAATTCATGTTCTTAGCATCCTTTCATCATTTCACAATGACAATATTGCATTAGATAACAAATTTATAATTAAAATATAATAAATTATTAAAAACTATTTAAAATCACATTATATAATCATACAAATGATAAAAATTAAAATGATAAATAATATTTTTTTTTAAATCAAAAAATTTTTGGTGTCATTTGAATTACTATAAGATTAATGCCACCAAATTTGCTTGTTTGGTATGCCTATAATGTAAATTATATTTTTAATACTAATATATTAATTGTTATTTTTTAATTATTAAGTAAAAAAATACTAAAAAATTAAATAAAATACATAAGGACAACTTAGGAGTATAATATCATTTTTCTTTCTATAAAAAAAATTCATAAATTAATATACTTAAATATCATATATGAAATTATAAATTTTTATTTTAAATAAATACAACTTATCTCTTTTCTTTTATGAATAAATATAACTTATCTCATTATTAAACATATTAATTTATATATTTATTTTAATAAAATTACTTTATAAATGTAGAATTGTCTTGTTCTTCCTACAACACGCGTGATAATTATTTCTACGACATTCTCGTCCAGGGTCCTCTATATAAAGATACATTTCATTTCCTTATGTTTTACATCAAAACTCATCATGCATATATTTTAACTAGATTTGTCTTTTAAGTAGTTAATATAAAAGAATCAATTACAACGTGACTTTTAAATTTATATGAGTCTATGACTAAATAGAATAAGTTAATGATGAATAATAACATTTTTATTTTTATTTTTATTTTTATTTAAAAATAAAAATTTAAACTAAATGTAAGTGGTCGATGGCCATGAAGGAATAAGAATTTTGTGAATTCTTTTCTTCTAGTATTAAAAACTTTCAGTCATTTTTTTTTCCTTTTCCACGTAAAGAAACTGGGGGCTTGTTTAGAAATATATCTCGTTTCAAAATTTTCATCTCACCTCCTTCCTAAATATAATTCATAAAAGGGATAAAATATAACACACTCACAATATTTTCTAGGCCCAAACCAATAGATGGAAACTTTTCGAGAAAGATAAAAGAGAGAAGAAATGCATGATTGAGGCAATGTATCGATGGGAAAATGAGTAATGTGATATAAAATATAGGGAGTGACATAAATACAAAGGGTCCGTGAAATAAAGGATTTGGTGCATACAAGTTCAAGGACTTTGGGCAAGGTTATGGGAGATTTCATCTTCTTCAATTTCACCATAGAGACACAGGTAAGAAAAGAACAATTAGAGATTGTAACTCAGATCTCCATTATACAGTGAGAACAAGACTAGATCATAAAGATTGTAAATAAATATATTATAATGAAATCTCTCATCCTAAAACCCCCGTTGGACATAGGTTCAGTATCGTATCGTATAAATTTATCTATCTCTCTATTTATTCTCTGCATTTAAATATTATTTACTGCCTTGAATGTATACACAGACACCATATGGTTGCATTGGATTAGTGATAAGGGCTCCACGCAACACTTAGCGAGACCCAAAGCCACCTCAGTGGGATCGAAAAATTGATTTTTTTTTTCCATTCCAAACTTGCGCTATTTTTAGACGTTAACTGTTGGCGTGGTTTGTAGATCAAAATTATTTTTATATCGAACGTGAAAGAATGACAACTTTCTAGCATGTTAAATAATCTCTAAAAGAGCATATGAAAGTTTTCCAAATAAGTATTATTAGCCCTTCAACTTTTATTTTTATGAATATTTAATAAGAAAGGGCACCAATGCCTTTCTTGTTTAGGCAAACAAGTCAAATACCCAAGCCACTTGAGTTGCAAAATACTCAACTTTGAATGCACTCTATAGGAAAGGTGAGACACGCCCGTGATACACGAAGAACAAAATGTACTATCAAAGTACACAAATGCATGTGAAGCTTGGACATTGTGTGCACCCATTGGCACACAACGGCAGGCAGCTAGCCCACTACCCCATCACCATGCGAGTGACTTTATCATCAGAGATCGTGCTGATGGACGGCCAAAAGAGACTTGCGCTTGACCTATGCTATGCGAGACCCGTTAGCTGGTAGGATGCATCCCTCTAGTCACAAAGGAGGTCCAAGACAGCTACCGGTGGCCACCATCGAGGTCTCCAACGGAACCTCCCGCTACTCGAAATGACAACAGGCATTGAAGCTTGCATCCATGATGCCCACTACATATAAGACCATGGGCTGGTGAGATCCATCCCACTAGCCACCAGGGAACTTGAGACAGCTACTTATGCCCACCACTGGGATATACAGTTTAGGGTTGCAAACAATCCAATTAAATATGAGCTCGAGTCAAATTGAGTTAAATTAGATTAAAATAACTTAAGTTCGAGTTTGAATTGGGCTGAGAATTCACCGAGTTGAGCCGATCAAAAACGAGTTCGAGCTGAATCAAGTTATTTATCGATCTTTTGTTTGTATTCTTTAACAATTCGTGCGAACCGATACAAATTGATTCGAGTAATTACTTGAATTGTTTATTCTTTATATACATTTGACTCAATATTATTTTTATGAACTTAATACATTATTACCGTAACGTAACAAAATATGTTACTTATACATAAAATAATAAAATATATTATTTATATAAATTTATTAAAATAATATATATAACACAGAAAATACATAAAATTAGGATTACAAATGAACAGAGCTACTCGTAAATAATTCGAGTTCAACTCGTATAAACTCGACTTGGATTCGATTTATTTATAAATGAGTTGTTCGTGAACGCTAATATTTGTTCGAGTATTAAATAAGCGAAACTTGTATAATCTTGATTAATCTCAGTTTAAGCTCACGAACAAGATTAATATAAACTCGATTCGACTCGTTTTGAGCTCGTCACAATACTCGTAATATTTATATATATATAGATATATTTTTAATTTCTTACCTATAATATTTTATTGTATATATTTTATGGTTTATATTTATTAATTTTGATATTTTGTATAAGTAATATATTTTGTTACTTTTTATTATTATGTATAAGTAACATATTTTGTTATATACTTTACAATAATAATGTATTAATTTTACAAAGAAATTATTAACTCAAATTTTTATAAAGAGTAAGCAACTCTATTTTAATTACGAATTTAACTCACTTTCTTATCTGATTTCGTTTTGATTGTTCAGCCATATTAAATATTATCTCAAGAAAAATTATTAATTTAATATTATATTAATTACTTTATTATGTTTTAAAATGACTTTAATAATTTATTATTATGTTTTAAAATCATTTGTGCTTCTGCCAACAAAAAAAAAAAATGTATTAAATGAGTTGAGTTCGATAAAAAATTTCTAAAATTTTTTGAGTTCGAGCAATAAAATATATTAAACGAGTTTTTGACCCTGGTTCAAAATCGACTTAATTCAGATTATTTGCAAACCTAAAAACAATAAAAAAAAATATAAGAATGTATATATATATTACAAGTATTATTACGAGTCCTAGACAAACTAAATTGAGTTTATACAAATTTTATTCATAAATTAAAATTGAATTGAGTCAAAATTATAGGAATTTAGTTCATTTTATATTTAAATTAATATTAATAATTACTAATAACTTATTTATTAAATAAATTAAATTAAAATTAAATTTATTGGTTTGCAGCCTTAATAAATTAATGTGAGAACTGTAATCCTCGACATCATCATCGTCGTGGTACAAATTTCAATGTCTTTATACGTTTTTTCAACTTCCAGTCTTGCATTTCATCCGACAGTGCCTTCATGCGTAATATATTCTTATAGACCAATTACAACATATTCAAACATGTCGTTACAGCTGGATTGCGTAGGATCGGGTACATTTTGTCCCCACAGAAAATACGACCATTGGAGTGTCGAGACAAGACAAATGCCCATAAAACTTGTTTTGGAGATGTTAAGAATTTTTCAGATTTCTTTATAAGAATTTGAGATTGTTTTAATTCTAGATAAGTTAAATGAACAAACTTGACAATAAAAGATGAGGCTCAAACCATTAGCTTCAGCAATTTCCAGTCTAACACATTGGGGATCACTATGATGGCATGAGTGGCCCTCCTTATATGGGTTTATAGATTGTTCTATCATCTTCATTCTTGATTTGTATTTTACAAATTAAGGTGTAGATGGTTGGCAAGCCTATCTCAGTTCATTTTAAATTAATTATTAATAAAATTTATTATATCTTTAATTTTTTATAAAAGAATTAAATTCCTCCCAACTTATATCACACATTTAGACACAAATCTCAATATTTATATTCAAACACCTTTCAATAAAAATTTAAAATATTATTATTCACGTATAAATTCAAATTTTACTTAGGTCCTGTTTAGGTTTAGAAATGAGTTGAGTTCATCTCAACTCACTTTTATTTCATCGTTATATTTTTATAATTTTTTTTATATAAAACACAAATTCATATACACATTTTTCAAATTCTAAAATAATTATAATATTAAAAAATAAACTAAATTTATCTCAACTCATCTTATCTCCAAATCCAAACAGGACCTTAATATTCAAACGGAGCCAGGAAAAAAAAAAGTTGGAAAGGGAAGAGTTTTGCAAATAGGTTCTCTTATGGAAAATGATAAAAGTAAAATATATCTCAAAAAACTTTACACAATAATGTTTTAAAAAGATGAGTATTTTTGTAAACTATTTTATAAAAATTACACCACTTTCTAAAAGTATTCTTTTTTTTTTAAATATGTGTTGTGAAATATATTATAATTATAAAATAGCTTATAAAAATAACACTATCTTACTATAATACTCTTAGTTTATATCATTTGATGTGAGAAATTTCGTAAAAATTAGTGTCTATCATTACTCCTCTTATTGCAGACATTGACTTGGTCCTCTCCTATGGCCTGTTTAGATCCCATTTATACATAATAGAAATAAATTTATTTATCATATATTTATTATTATTATTATTTTATGATATATTATTAAATGATAGGTTAATAAATAAAATAAAATAAATAATATTCAATTATTTAATATTATATCATAAAATAATGAGAAAATAATAAAAAATAAAATGATGAATAATATTGCTATGCGTAACAGTAGTTGCTGTGGAGGCTGAAATTGTCTCGAGAGCATAATTTTAAATTTCGCACCGTACCGGCCGGCAGGTACGTACCTACCAAAGCAATGACCAGTATAGAATCTGAGTCTGTTTCGTACTGGTTTAGATTTTGGCCCTTATTGGCCTGTACCGGTCGTATCGAATTTCGAAATTTATTTATTTATTTATTTTATTTATTTTTATTTTTTGCTATTTATTTTTATCTTAATTTAGATTAAATTATTTACATAAATATTTATGTATAAAATTTATTTATATATTGACTATTATTTTAAAATATAATTTACATATATATATTTTTATGTATAAATTATTTTAAATTAGTATTTAAAATTATATTAATATTAAAATATATTTTAATATCTTGATCGATATATTTATTGATACCATATTCAAAATATTGGTCGAAGATTTTGAAGGTAAGCAGTGAACAAGAGGTTGACGCATCTTCAAGACTTCGTTAGTAGTGTTTTGAGCCGTGTAAAATTTTTCCGGGCAAAGATTGACAAAATATCTTCTCCTAGCCAATCAACTCTTTATCAGCATGGGCGCGCTCCATCCAACTGGCAACCACCCAGATAGTCGACGTTGCTGTGCGTGCTTTGAAGGACGACTTAGTGCCAAGAACATGGGGCTGATGCTTAAAAAGACACTTGAAGTTTTGTGACTTTGTTCATAAAACAAGTTCATATATCAGAAGAAAATATTATATTTTATATTCTTATTCCATTTTTAAGCTGTCGTGAGGATGTTTTATTTTCCTAAGTTCTAATAATTGAATTTGTTATCTTAAAAATAAAAAATAATTAACGTTTATTCCACAAAAAAGCTTTTGTCAGGTTGTGTGCGAGGGAGTGCGCTTCGTTTGTTTTTGTTATCTAATGACCGAATAAAAACATCGGGAACAAAGCGAGCAGCACTGCCTGCCCCTCCCAATCACAGGGAGACAGAGAGAGAGCTCCTTTACGCAAAAGCCCTAAAACACAGACACAGAGACACGAAAATTAAAAAGGCCGAACCAAAATCCAAATCGTGAATCCTCCCCACTCACTCACACTAACCCCACTACTCTCTCTCGCTCTCACTGTAGGGATATCTGTCGCCCTCAATTGCGACTTTCTACCACTCACATCTCTCTCTCTCTCTCTCTCCTTTTTTCTCACTCTCTCGCTCTTAATTTATATAAATTAGGGTTTTTTAGGCAATGAGTCAAGATTCGGGCCCTAAAGAAGCGGAGGACGAGCCCGCAGCTCCCGAGTCCATTGAAGTTTCCAAGGGCGCTGAGGATACCGAACCGGTCGCTTCCGCAGAGGAGGACGCCGTGGAGAAGCCCGACGATCCAATGGATGAGGACTCCGTGAGTCCCGCCACTGTCTTCTGTATCCGGCTTAAGCAGCCTCGCTCCAATTTGCAGCACAAGATGAGTGTCCCCGAGCTTTGTCGCAAATTTAGGTAATTTTTACCGAGATTCTTGCCCAATTCAGCTAATTACGATGTATTTTTTCCTTAATTTGGTTTTGATTATGTTCGGACTGGCTGGTGTTTTTGAAGCTTTGTTTTTGGCCTTTTTTTAATAATAAATCTCTCGTGGCCTTTTAAAAAGCGAAAGGCGAAATATTTCTGATGGAATTATTTCCCAAAATCGTAAGTATTATCGGAGTTTTCCTCAACTTTCTAGCTGCTATGAAAATTCGGAACAACTTTAAGGAGATCAGAAATGTAAATAAATTGAAGGAAGCGAATTGCTATCCTAAAGCTGCGGGCAAGAATCGCTTTTTGATGATAGAGGAGACTAATGAATCTGTAAAGGTGCTTACTTGGCAGTTTTAATCCCGATACAGTAAAGCGATCTCCTCTCTTCTCACTTAGGTCTATGATGTAGTAGTTTGAATGCTTCCATCCCATGCATTACTAATAAGTTGGAAAAAAGAAAAGTTTTCATGTGAATTATGTGAAAATGATCACAAATGGATGCTTGCCTCATATGGTATATTTCGAGAAAAATGATTGATAGGAGCTTTGAGGACCTTGATTGATGCCGGACGAGCTCAAAACTTTCTTTACTCTCTTCCTTTGGGCATCTTCTATAGACTAGAATGGGCTTAACTTTAACGATCTTCTTTATCTTGTCTCCTTCTAGATAGTGTCTCTCTTGTATGCGTGTTGTGTGCTAGGGTTGTGCCCTCCGCACTTTCTAAGAAAAATATAATATTTTAAAAATATTTTTTCAAAATTTTCCAACTCTTATACTCCATGAGACCAAGTGCTCAAGGAGTTGATAGTTTGTGGTGGCTCCCTATAGGCACTTTTTCATTTTGTTCTTTCTGTAAAGCCTTCACACAATTGCAGAATAATCACTTCACAAGGAGAAGAATTTGGAGGAATAAGGCACTTCCTAGGGCGACATTCTTTGCTTGGACAACATCTTTGGGAAAGATCTCGACGATAGATAATTTGCAAAAACGTGGGGTGATAGTAGTGGGCTGGTGTTGTATGTGCAAACAATGTGGCGAGATTGTGGAGCATCTTCTACTACATTGTGAGGTTGCTAGAACATTATGGGTCGAGGTATTCATATGGGTAGAGCTAGCTTGGGTTATGCCAGCAACAATGGTTGAACTTTTGGCATGTTGGACGAATTTGGGTGGTATTTCACAAATCTCAGCTATGTGGAAGATGATTCCTCTATGTATTCTTTGTTGCATATGGTAGGAGATAAATGACGGGATGTTTGAAGACAAGGAGCGTTCATTGAAGGAGATTAGATTACTTTTTATTAGAATCCTTTTTTGGGCCAAAGCTGTAGATTTCAACAGCCTCAATTTTCATGAATTTCTTATTTCTATCTCTTCTTCCTAAATTGATGTTATCTCTTGTTTACCCCTTTGTGTACTTGGGCTATGCCTATTCGTATTAATATATTATAAATGTTTACACATGAAAAAAAAATCATTGACTTCATGATAACATTGCCTTGTGCCAGTTGTTGTGTTATTTAAAAATTCTACTATATGGCATTCATTTTGTGTTTTTTAGTAAGTAATGAGAAAGCTATCATTACAGGCCCAAAAGGCGCAATAAGTATACAAGTGAAAAATTAAAGCAAAGATTTTGCTTGCCCATCTGAATTCATATGCTTATCTTAAACTGAGTTGTATACTTTTTTACTCGTATGCTAGTGAAGATTTTGCTATTTGTATATATATATTTTTTGATAAGTAAAAGTTTATTAATAAACAATGAATGGGCAAAAGCCAATTACAAGGTATCCAATGCATTATGACTCGGCTCATTAGAAACAAGAAAAGCATGAAGGTCCTTGCCATTAAAGTTCACGACAATTGTCCAAGTACATAATGTTCTAAAAAATAAAACAATAAGCTCCTCCCGAGATAATTCCTTATCTTCAAATGTCTGCTCGTTATGCTCCTACCAAAGGCAC
This sequence comes from Platycarya strobilacea, assembly GCA_036898215.1. NCBI lineage: Eukaryota > Viridiplantae > Streptophyta > Magnoliopsida > Fagales > Juglandaceae > Platycarya > Platycarya strobilacea. The sequence continues at coordinate 7,767,604 of CM072547.1, forward strand.
TACATAATACAATTGAGAATCATTTTCCAGACAGCTTTGATCTGTATCGTGCCTCGTATAGATGTTCAACACGCCAAAGCTGCCACTACGGTTTCTGGCATGACCCATGCAATATTCATTATACTAAAAACCTCATTCCATAGCACCCTTATTGACTCGTAATGTAAGAGTAGATGATTCACCAACTCACCCTTACTACGACATATGCAACACCAGTCCGCAATTATCATTCTCCTTTTCCTTAGGTTATCCGTTGTGAGAATCTTGCCTAATGTAGCTGTTCACACAAAAATAAAAAATTTGCTTTCGGGGGTGCTTGATGGCGCCAAATCTTCATTCAAGGAAACTTAGGCCTGATTTGTTTTTATAGATGAGATGAGATAAGATGAAATAAAAGTAAAAATAAAATAAAATATTATTATAATATATTTTTTAATATTAATCTTGTTTTGGAATTTGAAAAAAATGTTTTGGGATTTTAAAAAGTTGAATTGTTTATTTTATTTTGTATGAAAATTTGAAAAAATGTAATGATCAGTTTGAAATGAGATGGTTTGGGAAAACAAACAAGGCCTAAATTTCATTTGCTTGTGTAGAACCTTATAGAAGGATCGAACGGTGAGTTTCCCTCTCCTCGCAGGGTTCCACCACAGGCAATGCATTCTGGAAATTTGGTCTTTGAGCATAAATGAGGTTGTAGAAGTTTACAAAACTATTCAATTCCCAATCTTGCACTGCTTTGTTGAAATTAATGTTCCAAAGAATCCTTCCCCCTTCTAATCCCACAGCCTCTGCCATAGTGGAATTCTTGTCACTTGCAATCTTGTAGAGAAGGGGGAATAAATCACTAAGTGTCTTGTCTCCACATCAAACATCCTTCCAGAATGTAATTCTATTACTGACGCCCAATTGAAGCCTCGTGTGCCGCTGGAATACCCCTCACCCACTTCTAATGTTTTTCCACACCCCACTTCACTTGCCCCCCTAACTTCATTAGTACTCCCCCCACCCCCACCCCCACCCCCAACCCCACACACACACACACACACACACACACCCATATTTGTATTCAATCATCACTTTTCTTAGGGCCTCTGGTTCCTAAAGAGATTTCCACAACCACTTGCCAAGTAACGCACGGTTTGAACATCCTCAAATTTTAGATACCCCACCCGCCATCAGTGATAGGACTACAAACCGTCTCTCACTTGACTAGATGATACTTGAATTCCTTCTCCAGGCCATCCCACAAAAAGTCTTGTTGCAACTTCTTTAGCCGACTTGCTACACTTGCCGGAATAGGAAAAAGAGATAAGAAGTAGGTAAATTGGAAAGAGTGCTTTTGATCAAAGTAACACGGCCTCTTTTGGATAGATACATCCTCTTCCACCCTGATAGGTTCCTCTCCACTTTTTCAATTACCATTTTGCTATTTGTAATTTTCTAGTTATTAAGTGAAGTTTTGCTTTGAGATTTCAATATTACTTTTGTTTGTCTTTCCAGTGCTGTTGCTTGGTGTGGGAAACTGAATGCCATAGCTTGTGCATCAGAGACTTGCGCAAGAATTCCGAGGTTGGTATACTTTTTTGAGTTTCCCGTGCCATTTCACCATGTTATATAGATTGTGTGTTAGAATTGTTAGAGACTTGCACAAGAATTTCGAGGTTGGTGTACTTTTTTGAGTTGCTCGTGCCCTTTCACCATATTATATAGATTATGTGTTAGAATTGTTATTGAGAATTAGTTTTCTTATGGCTTGATGGTATGCGTATAAGTCTCCCTATTTGTATCTTCATTTTGCAGTTCTAATGCAAATCCACCGTTTTGGATCCCCATACATACTGTGATCCCAGAGCGACCGACTGAATGTGCAGTGTTCAATGTCACAGCTGGTATCTTCATACACATTGCCACTTTATTTCCATCATTGAGTTGTGATTTTTTAAATTGTTCGATCTTGTTACTTTGTACAGCACTATTGTCGGTTCAGCATTTCTAGTGTGCTTCCTCTAGGAGGTCAGGAAAATACTTACTGTAGGATTTGAAATCTAGGTGCTCACTGTTCTGAGCCTTTGCTGAACTGCTTCTGTTAGTATTGTTCTTTACATTTGTGCTGTGCCAACGGCTTTATTTTGACCTATATCTTCTTATTATTCTCCATTTAAGAATCCAAAATTTGGGAGAAGCTAATGCTCTTACAGTACCTTCAAAAGGCCTGGGTTAGAGAGGAGGTGCATTTCAAATGGGGAGCTGGTATAAATAGTTCCATGAAAAGCATATGAATACAGGAAGAAAAAGTCTTTACTTCCTATGTACTTGGGCTATGCCTATTTACTTCACTCCGTAAAATTTATTTTACCTTTAGAAAAAAAAGAATACAAGAAGTAAAAGTTAGAGATCTTCATTTTGGGTGCTCAAACTTTTGTTGATGGGACATGGGGAATATTATTACGAAAACATATGATTTTGAACTCTCATCTTTTTTTTATGCACATATATTTAGGCCATGTTGATTCCATGGGAAGTCCCTGAGTGAAAAACCCCAACCTCAATATGTTTGTCCACAATTTAAAGGAATTGTTTTATGCAGCTTCAGATGACCTTCAGTTCGTATGCTAGTTATTGAAGCTATAAAATTTTATATATTGTTTCCTATTAAAGTTTTACAGTTCTATATTTGACGGTGAAACCTCTTTATATCATAAGCAACTTGAGTTGTATTGAAAACAATGTCTTATTTTGTAGCTGAATTCATTGATTTACCTGTTCACTGCTGTTATCACCACCTTTATTGGTGCTATTTATATGGAATAGTGTCCAACTGTTATCATATGGTCTAAGTTCAGGATGTCCTTTTGGTATAGCAAGTGTAATTTAATGGAAGGAATTCATTGTCATGTTATACAAGGGGGGAGGGATTGGTTAAATTTTGTCACTTATGCTTTCTTGCATTGAATACCTTTTCCAGATTCTCCACGTGATTCTGTTCAGTTTATTGAGTGGTCTCCTACTTCCTGCCCCCGTGCCTTACTAATAGCTAATTTTCATGGGAGGATAACTATTTGGACTCAGCCTTCTCAGGTAAGCTACACTACCCAGTTAATTCTCTAAATACTTAAGTAGATGGCCTTTCACTAGAAAAGTTATTACCATGGGTTCACATAATGAAATAATTTTACGTGGGCTTTGCTTAATTGCATTCAATCAATAAAGATTATTACTTAACAAAAAAAATAATGAAATAATTTGGGCCAGCGAGTTTGTTTTCTTTTTGTTTAGGCTCTTTTCCTGTTCGTGTTTTGCCTTTATATATTTACCTGTATTTTTATTCCTTGTATACTTGGGGCTTTGGCTATTTCCATGAATAAAATTTCTTGATTACCTTACCTATCATTCAGGGATCAGCTAGTCTGGTGCGTGATGCGAGCTGCTGGCAGCTTGAGCATGAATGGAGACAGGATATTGCAGTTGTTACAAAGTGGCTATCAGGGGTGTCTCAGGTATTGGGGCAATTGCTGTCTTCCATGTATATAACAGGCGTCACTTATGTACAGTGGCGAAGCCACCTTTTGTGGGGGGGGGGGGGATTTGGCCCTCCCCCTGGCCCCACCCCTCAAACAAAGAAAAATAATAATAAATGTTTTTTTTTAAAGAAAAAAAATAATGTATGTTGATTTTTTATGATTTAGTAAGATAATATTAATTTTATCATGTGTTGGCTCACTCTCTAAGAATTATCTTGGCCTTCCTCCACAAAATTTAATCTAATTTAAAAATAAAATACATATCATATCAAATAAAATAATATAATAACATGATAACATGTTTTTATTATAGATAAAAATAAAAAAGAAGTTGAATGATTTTTAATATATTTTTATTATGATGATATGTTCTTGACATATCAAATATTTTTTTAATACATAAGTTATATTAAACATATTTTATTTTTATTGTAGATCTTACCATTAGATTGTTCTATACCGCATAAAAAACCGTATAGAAATAGAATAAAAAATATTTTATATATTTTGTTTTAGAGTTGCTTGGCCCCCCCTAAAGCAAATCCCTAGCTCCGCCATTGCTTAGATATCTATTTGCTCTGTATTTCATTATGTATTTTGGTGGTTGGATTGTAATGTTTTAGCTGCACTAACGGTTTTCATTGAGCTTCTTGTCATGTGGACAGAAATAAGATCAAGCAAATTTAATTGCTGCCATATAGAGTTGATATATCTTGATTTTGCTCTATTATTAGAAGCAACTTATGATAAGGCATAAATTTTTCTAAGCTATGTTTTTTTACTTGTACTTTTTAGCCTTTTTTACTTATTTATTTTTACTTCTTTGAAAACTCAGTATAGGTGGCTTTCCTCAAAAGCCGGTACCGCTGTAAACTCAAAGTCAGCTTTTGAGGAAAAGTTCCTTTCACATCAGTCTCAAACTTCGGGTATGTTGAGGAATTTAATGTTTGATGTGCATCATATTTAACTTTTAGAATAAGTTTGCTTTCTAGTTAGTAAGAACCTCAAAACTGGGTGGTTCAGATCTTGGAAATCAAATAAATTGGATTTTTGCTGAATTTTTTTGTTTTCAATAGTTCTTTTATTTTTATAAGTAATAAATGATTTTATTCCCAAAGAAATAGGCAAAGCCCAAGTACACAGGACGTATACAAAGGAAATACCTACTACTTTCCACTACAAAAAGAAAATTAAAACAGAAACTAAAAGAAGTTCTTCCATTACAAAGCTTTAGCCCAAAAACTCGGAGTACTAAAGAAAGAAGTCCTAAGATCTCCGTGAGGGCATTCTTTGTCTTCGAAGTATCTCCCATTCCTTTCAAGCCATATGCACCACATAAGACAAGAAGGAATTATCTTCCAAACACACATTACTTCCTTGTTGCCCTTCAAACCCTTCCATCCTAGCAATAAATCCACCGCATCTTTAGGCATAACGGAATGTAAACCCAGCCAATTCAGAACCTCATTCTACAAAAATCTGGCCACTTCACTGTGAAGAATAGATGACTAACAGATTCCCCTTCTTGCACATAACACACCAATGAGCAATACACATTCCTCTCTTTCTTAAATTATCAGTTGTCAACATTTTGCCCAATGAAGCCACCCAACAGCAAAAAGTAACCTTGGAAGGAACTTTCACTTTCCAAATATTTTCAATAGTTCTATGGTTTTAGTTTCTTAATATTGTACTCATAGGGTGAGCCTAGTGACCAAAGGGCATTGTCGGGATTAGATTTAGATTCAGACATCCTGTGTTCAATTCTGCACTAGCATTTTCCGTGGACTACCCGAGACATAGTTCCATACGTGTATCCGGAATTTACTCGCCAGGGGTCGGTTTGAAGGGCCTTGTGTGTTGAGGTTGCATGCTAGAAAAAAGAATTTCTTGAAGTTGCACTCATAACTCTGCTGCCTAGTGAGAGGATGAGAATCATGAGATTCTGAATCCTAGATCGTGTTCTTTTCTTTATTGTTGCTTATCAAAGAGTAAAATTTTTTCTGTTGTTTTCGCTGGTAGTTTTTTATGGTATAGCACCCTTTTAAAGATGCACTGTACAAATAAAGTATTCTCGTTTGAAGTTATATATGATTGTATTCTCTTTTTAAGTTATATATGACAAAAACTATGTGATATGAACAGAAGCTGAGAAAATTTAGTGTTACTTTTAAAAGGCATGAGAAATTAATGTATCCATTTACCTCATTTATATGGGTACAACTGCTATCATCATTACCATGATAGTGGTTGTCTGATTTTGCAAACAAACGTGTCGTAAATCTGGACACCACTGTCAAGAATGTTATACCTGATTCAATCTTTGGTTTTTGTTTCAGCTCGGTGGCCCAACTTTCTGTGCATCTGTTCTGTTTTCTCATCAGGCTCTGTTCAACTTCATTGGTCACAGTGGCCTCCAAGTCAGAATGGTGTAGCATCGAAGTGGTTTTGCACAAGCAAAGGGCTTTTGGGTGCTGGACCTAGTGGGATAATGGCTGCTGATGCCATCATAACAGATAGTGGTGCCATGCATGTGGCAGGTGTTCCTATTGTGAACCCATCCACTGTTGTTGTTTGGGAGGTCACTCCTGGCCCTGGAAACGCATTTCAAGCAATTCCAAAGACAAGTTCAAGCAATGGGGTCCCACCTTCACTTAATCCTCCCAGTTGGGCAGGTTTTGCCCCTTTGGCTGCATATTTATTTAGTTGGCAAGAATATTTAATATCTGAAGCTAAGCAAGGAAAAAGGACTGATCAAGATCTCAATGACACTGTACCACTTCATTGCTCACCAGTTTCTAACTTTTCTGCTTATGTGAGTCCTGAGGCTGCAGCTCAATCTGCAGCTACCACTACATGGGGTTCTGGGGTTACTGCCGTTGCCTTTGATCCAACCCGTGGTGGATCCGTGATAGCTGTTGTGATAGTTGAGGGTAAATCTATATATTCTGACTTGAAATTTATTTTAATTTTTAGATTCAGTTTCATCTAGGGTAAATCTATATATGCTGCTGAAGTGGAGGCCTTTGTTTATTGATGATATTTGTTTGAGTAATTCAGGGCATTGATAATGGCATGCTTTTCCATTAGTAACAGTTGCTTTCTAATTTATATAGATGTATTTTTTGTGTAAGTATTTAGATGTAATTTTTTATCCATTCAAAGTGTCCAAATCTTCCCCCTTTCCACCCTCATTCCTGTGTAATATACTGGTTAGTATTGCACAACATAGCGATTATTTTTCACGTTTCTATGATATGATCTCACAATCAACTTAAAGAGGATTACTGGTAAGTTTTGACTTATGCCCTGTCCTCTATCTCACACTAGCTTAGGCACCCTTCAATTAAAGTCTTTTTTATTGCTTCATAGAGGTGCATAATATTGTGTGATCCTTCTTGTAGATGTATAAATGTACTTTTTCTTTCATATAATTGTTTTTTGAATCATTCCAACTTTCAATTGTTCTGAGATGTGAGCACATTAACAGACACAAGACATAAATACAAAACCTTATCTGCCATTTTTGTTTTTCAACAAACAGACATAGGCATCTGGCTTTCTTTCCAAATCTCAGACTTACATACCTGGTTTATTTCCATGTATAGACTTGATAGAATGCTGGATCTGATGCCTCGTATTCTCCTCACTTACTATGTAAATAAATAGTGGGTTTAACTAGTTTCACTTGTGCAGGACAATACATGTCTCCTTATGATCCGGATGAGGGTCCTTCCATTACAGGATGGAGAGTGCAACGTTGGGAATCATCACTTAAGCCTGTTGTCCTACATCCAATATTTGGCAACCCCACTTCTAGTTATGGTGGGCAAGAACCCAAGCAAACAGTTTGGGTGTCTAAAGTGGATACAAGCATTCCTCCAACTAATGATTTTAAATCTCATGAGGCAGCCACAACAGGTCCCACTTCTGATGTAAGAATGACATCTGATCTGACCATTGATAAGGGACAAAAAGTCATTTTTGATCCCTTTGATCTCCCAAGTGATGTTAGGACACTTGCTCGAATTGTCTATTCTGCTCATGGTGGCGAGATCGCTATTGCTTTTCTGCGGGGTGGGGTCCATATTTTTTCTGGTCCAAACTTTGCACCTGTTGACAACTATCAGATTAATGTTGGATCTGCAATTGCGGCTCCTGCCTTCTCTTCAACAAGCTGCTGTTCAGCTTCTGTTTGGCATGACACTAGCAAGGACCGCACGATGTTGAAGATAATTCGTGTTCTTCCTCCTGCTGTTCCAAGTAGTCAAGCAAAGGCCAACTCGTCAACCTGGGAGCGTGCAATTGCTGAGAGGTACTTAGAAAGTTCTTAAGGATATATCATGCACCAGGAGTAACTTTTGTAGTCCGCATGTCGGTGCTGGTGGATATTTTTATATCACTTTTCAAAGTTTTGCATTGTGGTGCTGATTTCTGTTTGTTAGGGCAGATTTTGGTGGAGCCTTTTGGTTGGAGTTGATTGGTGGGATGCTGTTGGCTGTACACAGAGTGCTGCCGAGGACAGCATTGGTAAGAATATCTAATTTCGCAGCGGTATTATTGTGTGACTAAGTTTATAGTGCAAGATAATTAGATGATAAATTTAATATAATTATATTACCTTTGTTTATGGATTTTCCCAGATTAAGTTTATAGCAACTATTATTGATGACAATGGTTCTTGTTTTCTCAGTTTCTCTGAACAGTGTTATTGCAGTCTTGGATGCGGATTTTCATTCTCTTCCTTCTACACAGCACAGACAACAGTATGGTCCTGTATGTTTCTCTGCACTATTGCCTTCTTAAAATTTTGTAAATTTTTTCTTTTTCATATTTTTAGTGTTCTTTTTTCGGCTTTTGGAAAATTTTGTCCGTCAAATTGTACTTGCAGTAATGAATGTGGGTTTTGCTTGCTATTGTGGAATCTTCTGATCTTTTTTTTTTCAAAAACTATATTTCCGGATAGTTATGTGCCATCTCAGGATCTTTCTCATCATCTTGTAATTATGTTGTTCATTACTTGTCTTAATAGTCCCACCTCAAAGTTAAATAGATAAAAGGTAGGAATGGGGATTGTTACTTCTAGAAGACATTATTAATATGTTTTTAACACATGTTCTGAAATATATTGGGTAGTTGTGATCTATGGTGAAGTTATGGGACATTCACTAGAAAGTTTCTGCTACTGCTTAATGACGTTGCAGTGCTGCAATTGCCATCTAATTGAGGACATTGTTTTCCTTTTGTCCCATTAAAATGACCTTCGGTAAAGTTCTGGACTGCCTTGCTTTAGAATCGATATGAAGAGTCAACATAGGTGGTCTCCTCGTTTTACATTTCTCTAGCTGACACCCATTTGTCATGTAATATTTTGAAAGCTTAATGTTATTTTGAGTTGTCATACTGATGCATCCTGCCAGGGAATAAAGAAAAGGGGAAGAAGGGGGGGGGGGGGGGGGTTATTTTGATGACATTAACTTAACTTGTTTGGTTCATACTTGTATAAAAAAAAAACCTGTTTGGTTCGTAATTTTTATTTTTAATGATTCATGAAAGAGACTTGGTTTGCATGATGCAGAGTCTAGACAGGATAAAGTGCAGGCTACTGGAAGGTACAAATGCGCAAGAAGTTAGGGCAATGGTTCTTGATATGCAAGCAAGGTTACTGCTGGATATGCTGGGGAAAGGAATTGAATCAGCTTTGTTAAATCCTTCAGCTTTAGTACCTGAGCCATGGCACGCATCTGCTGACACGTTATCTGGCATTGATTCTGAAGCAATGGCTGTTGAACCTGCATTAGTACTGAGTATTCAGGTTTCCCCTTGCTCTACTCCCGACTTCTCTGAATCTTCATATCACCTGTTGTGTCCTCAATCTTTTCCCTCCTCATCTTTTTGTTTTTTGCGAGCTCACTGAAATTTTAAACACTAAGATCTGCTGCTGAAAGATCTGCCAATGCTAGTGATTATATCTTGTTGTCTTGTAGATCCTGTTTGTGGAATGTTGGGGTGGTTGTTTACTTTGCTGATATGATGTCCCACCCTCCTCCCGTGGCTGCTCTATGACCATTAGATAAAGTAAATATTTCAGTAAATACTATGGAATGCAGTATGGAGGGTTTTGGCAATATCTAGGCCGTATAGCTTAGACTGTGAAACCTAAGCAAAACCATTAATGTTGGCCAATTTTGGGCTGATAATTTCAGCTTTAGCCTTAATACTGTCATTTAGCTGGCCAAAGGGGTCCGTCCCTTCATCAGCTAGTTAATTTGTTTGTTGATATGGTACTTCAATTTTGTGAGAGTTTTCCCTACTCTTTGAGCTTTTCTAATTGTTAGAATATAATGCAGGCATATGTTGATGCTGTTCTTGATCTAGCTTCACACTTCATTACACGCTTGAGGCGCTATGCAAGTTTCTGCCGCACATTGGCTAGTCATGCTGTTACTGCTGGCACTGGAAGCAATCGCAACATGGTGGCTAGTCCTACCCAAAGTTCTGCAACTCCTGCCACAAGTCAGGGTCAGTATGTGCCATGTTCAGATGACAATTAAAATATATAGAAGAACAGAATTTCATTGGTTGGTTAAATCAGAGGAGAGGTCAAATTCTAGAGTACTAACTATACGTGATTAAATTGAGCACGTGGTGATCAGTCACACACCATTTTTGACCTACTTAAGAGCCGAGAAGGTTGGTACAACAATGTTAAGATAAAGTTGCGAGAAACAGGAACTATTATTAAAAAAAAAAATGTCTCATGAAACAAGCTACTCCCTTTATGTGCATTTTCTGAGAACTTGCTTCCCCTTTCTTCATTGATGTCAATGCTGCGTTTCTTTTTCTTTTTCTATAAGTAATGTAGTTTAATTAAAAGCGGAGAGGGGCTACCCTTGTACACAGTATGCAAAAGGATACACCCAACTACCTCGAAAAGAAAAAGAGCAAGAGTTTAAAAATTATCTTTTCTGCATTTCATCTAACCATTTAATGCCATATTGTCCAGGAGGTCAAAGTGGTACTGCGAGCTCCACAGGAAGCACTCAAATGCAAGCTTGGGTACAAGGTGCTATTGCTAAGATCAGTAGCACAAATGATGGAGTGTCCAACTCAACTCCAAACCCTATAAGTGGTCCATCATCTTTCATGCCAATAAGCATTAACACAGGAACTTTTCCAGGAACACCAGCTGTTAGGCTTATTGGGGATTGCCATTTTCTTCATCGATTATGCCAACTTTTGCTGTTCTGTTTTTTCTTTCGGCGAGCACAGTTTCCCCGCTTTCTTCTGGGTGCACAGAGAAATGCTGAAACAAATATGCAAAAACCTCAGCCCAGTGCTCCTAGCAAGTTGGAGGAGATCAATTCTGTCTCTGCAAAACCAGCTTCAGCTGTGGCCAGGTCGGAAGATGGTCAGATATCTAGAGTTAATCAACTTTTACCTGGGGCAAAAGGAGTTGAAGAAGGACCTGCAGGCCGGTCAAGATTAGGTTCTGGAAATGCCGGTCAAGGATACACTTTTGAGGAGGTAAAAATTGATGCCCTTGTATCAATTCAGACTCCACAGAAATGACGCCTCAAATATTTTTTCAAATACAGAAAAATGAAATTTGTTTTATTCATGAACCAAGAAAAATTTTCTGGTTTCATGTTAATAAGAAGACAAGGTTTGACGCATAACTCTGCATTGATGTCATGCAGGTGAAGGTCCTTTTCCTTATACTTATGGACCTTTGTCGGCGAACAGCTGGCCTGGCACATCCCTTGCCTGTTTCCCAGGTGGGGAGCAACAACATCCAGGTGCGGCTGCATTACATTGATGGGAATTATACAGTACTTCCAGAGGTTGTAGAAGCTTCCCTTGGCCCGCATATGCAGGTAACTGTATATTTTAACCTACTTAAAGACTTGCTGATCATAAAGAAGCTAAAATCAGGTTGGCTATCACTATTTATTGATGATTCTGCAAAAGAGTAGAGTAATCCTGTTTTGTTTTGGAAACCTTTTATATAAATGAAAATCCCTTGGGTAGTAAAATATTATACTGATAAGAGTTTGGTAGATTGTGCTTTTCTACCACAATTTGGAAGGGCTGTTTAGAGCCTGGAAGTCTGTAATAAAATTATGTGCTTGAGCACTACAACTGAATCTCAACTTCGTTCAGACTCTGCTTGCTTTGAATTTTTTTTAACCAGTGTCATTTTTCTTGTTACCTTTTGTTAGTTATTCTCCTGAACTTATCCGCATTCTGCAGAATATGCCCCGGCCTAGAGGTGCAGATGCTGCTGGTCTGTTACTCCGCGAGCTAGAACTCCATCCTCCTGCTGAAGAGTGGCACAGGCGGAATATGTATGGTGGGCCTTGGTCTGATCCAGATGATATGGGTCATGTAGATGACTCTCCCAAGCTAAGAAGTTCTGGAGACCTGCTTGATTTCAACTCATTGGAAAATTCAGATGTTTATTATGGTCCCCATAGCCTGTGGCCGAGGAAACGCAGGATGTCTGAAAGAGATGCAGCTTTTGGATTGAACACTTCTGTAGGACTGGGAGCATATCTTGGTATAATGGGTTCTCGTAGAGATGTTGTTACTGCCGTATGGAAGACTGGCCTTGAAGGTGTTTGGTACAAGGTTTGATAGCCTCCTTGTTTCTAATTGTTGTTCTCTTTCTGCCGCTTTATTTGTTTTGTCTTGAACTTCTGATGTCCCTGGTATATTAGCGTCCTTTGGCTTAGAATCACTTGATAAAGATGTGCAGACATTAAGAATATTCCATAATGCATGAACGGATCAGCAGAACTATGGAATCCACCTAAAAAATTCTATAAGTACTGGGTACTATTTTTTTCTTTTAAAATCACTGATTTCTTTGATCCACTCGAATGAAAAAATCCTTTAGCAAACACCAAAAGATGTGTATTTTAGGCAATGTTTGCACTTCTCATCTATTTATTTTTCTGTAATATCCTGAAAACTACCGATACCTGAAAAAATTAGTGAATGCCGTTGGTGTTTTTGCATTAGTTATGACTAGTGTAGAGTATAATCCTACATAACTTGTGTGTGTTCTGTTCTGTTTTATCTTTTTGCTTTCTCATCCTCCTTCCCTCCTCCCTATGCCATTGTGCTTGCATGCGCTCTTTCTTCCTAATCTAACTTTCTGATTTTGACTTCATGTGATCCAGTGTATAAGATGTTTGCGGCAGACTTCCGCTTTTGCTTCACCGGGTGCTTCTCCCTCACCTAATCAAAATGACCGGGAAATTTGGTGGATCAGCCGCTGGGCTTATGGCTGTCCAATGTGTGGTGGAACATGGGTTCAAGTTGTATAGATGGCTGCATGAAATATATCTGTTAGGGGCACTCTCACCTCCTTCCCTGCATGAATGGAAAACAAGCTTCATGGTGATAGATGCCTATATTATAGTTCAACTACTGACATTTAGAGGAGGCATTGATTAAGAATTTAGGCGGATAGAAACTTTGGAGAAGGTTTTTTTTTTTTCTTAAGAGTGACCAATTTCACTTGGATCTAATGATAGTACCATTTTATGTATTACTTTAGTGTGTCGTGTTCCAGTCATGCAAAAGCAAGATTCTGTCAAATCTGCAATTTGGGTTTTGAGGTCAACATATCCACAGGATGACTCGACATCTCTCCCTTATGTGCACGTCTTCTCTGCGTAAACTTTTTGGATTTGAACCCCGCCAAGATATTGTACATATTAGTCTGTCCCAGGTATCGTCCAACCAATCCCCAACCCCAAGAAAATGAACTCATAATGTTTTGTGGATTTTCTTTTTGTGGCATCGATTCAACTGAGCCTTTGGAGAATGAGGGCAAATTCTCAATGCTTAACAGACTTACTGCAGAACTGTGGAGGAGCTTCACAATTGCTGCCAGGTAATGGTGGTGATTTTAGGAGCTTGGATGACTTTATTTTGCAAATTGTATTCCATTTTCTGGCAATTGTAACCTACGAAGATATATATTTTTTTGTTAATTTAATTGTCGTGTGATAATGTTTGTGACTTCCTCTTTAGGACATCACAACGTTTTGTGGTAAATCTCATTTTAAATGCCTTGGCTTTTCCTGATTCTCTTCAATGCCCAGTTTGCAGATTTTGAAGCTTCTGGCTCAAACCTTGATGTATCTATTCTGTGTACTATTGGGAAAACCTCTGCCAAATGGATGCTTTTATTTGTCTACATCACTGTTACATAGAGATTATTGACAATTCCTAGCCATGCAAAAGAATTTGCTCTTGATAGAAGGAAGTATTTGAATCTGTTCGTGATGGAAGGATTATTGCTTGAATGATGCCAGCCTGCTCTCAGCCCTGCATCGGCCAGCAAATGCCCATTACAGCAACATCTTGTACCTTTCAAAGGTACTTTTTTTTTTTAAATTTATTTTTGTCTTTTTGGTTTTTCAAAGATATTTCGAGGCTGTAAAAAGCAGAGCTTTGCTATTTATTATACGACATATTTATTTTTAATTTTTTTAAAATTTATTCTTCCTAAACTAATTTAATTTCTTCTACTGATTATCTATACAATACACATTTGGTAAGAATTATGCGTGGTGAGTATGATGAATATATTGTAAATTGTTGGGGGGCAATGAGTGACTTTCATGCTCTATACCACGTAAACTCTTTTCCCCTCTCTTATTATTGTCTCCTAGAATTGAATGAACATCCTCCTCCCATCTTCAATCTCTCCCTATAAATAGAGAGGTTGAGAACGTTATACGAATAGGGAAGTAAGAATAGAAGAATAAAATAAAGGAAAGAGAGAGAGAGAGAGGAATAGAGAAAATTTAGTTCTTGAAAAATAAAGAGTTATAAATAATTTTTCTTGCAATAATAATTTTTATTTTAATTTTATAACACTTTATCAGCACGAATCTTTATCGATATTAAAGCTAGTGGTCTTCTTCGAGTAAGTTTTTTTAATAGATTATTTGCAATCTTTGATATAAACATGAAATATTTTATTATTGATTATTATTTAAAATCTATGTGACTTTATAAATATATTTCTGAGTTACGCATATTTATTTCACTATTTATATGTGTAAAAAATGATAAATCTTACAAAATTGAAATTCTTTACTCTTGAGATATTTGAGAAAAATTATTTATCATAGATTCTTGATGATATGAACCTGAGAGAAATAATTAAAGAAGGAAATCAAGCGTCCCTGTAGGATCGTGTTAAAGCAATGATTTTTTTACGTTACAATCTTCATGAAGAATTAAAAATTGAGTATTTTACAATAAAAGATCCTTTTATTTTGTGGAATAATTTAAGAGATGTATGAACACTAGAAAACTGTCAACCTTTCAAAAATTCGTTTTGAATGGTTACACTTTGCAAGATTTTAAAAATATTAGTGAGTATAATTTTGGATTTTTTAAAAATTAGTTTAGTACTAAAATTATACGGTGAGAATATCACCAATGATGATATGTTAAAGAAGATATATATTACTTTTTATATCTCGAATGTGCTTTTGCAACAGCGGTATCGAGAGCGAAAGTCCAAAAAATATTCTGAATTTATATTATGTCTTCTAGTAGCTGAGTAGAATAATGAGCTTTTATTAAGAAATTATCAATCACTCTCTACTGATTCAATATCATTCTTTAAAGTGAATGGTAATATGTTTACATTATTCTCAGAAGTGAAAATTGCATTTTTTGAAAAAATTAGAGGCGTGGACGTGGTTAGAAAAACTATAGAAATATTGATCTCAGAAGTGAACATTAAAAATGATACTAATAATAATATATTGTATCACCAGAAGTGGTACAGCTCAAAAATGGATAAAATTTTTTAAAATAATTCTTCAAAAAGGTGAAGATTTGTGCTATAGATGTGATATGACTGGACATTAATCACATACCTGTCGCACGACCAGACATTTAGTAGATTTATATCAAGCATCTATAAAATGAAATAATAAAATAGTTGAAACAAATTTAATATAACCATCAGATGATTTATTAAAAATAGATATCACTCATCTTAATATTTTTTATTTTTTTGAAAATTCTAATGGTAGAATTGATCACTTGATTGGAGATGGAAGTGTTCTTCCTAGTTAATGTATTTTTCTTTATTATTTATAATAAAATTTTTGTCTATTTTGTAAAATCATGGATCACATGGATGAACTTTTTATTTCTGAGTTGAATGATAAAGATGTATGTCTTACTGACAGTGTTACAACTCACACAATTCTTAAATATAAGAAATATTTTCAAAATCTAACACTAAACAAAATCTATATTCATACCATATCAAGTTCATCAAATTTAATTGAGGGCTCTGGAAGAGCTTATATTATGTTGCCTAATAGCATCAAATTTTGTATTGATGATATTCTAATTTTTTTTACATTCTAGAATAAATTTATTAAATTTCAAAAATATACATCGTAATAATTACCATATTGAAACGATCAATAAAAGCAGTAAAGAACATTTTATCCAATGAATATCTGTGCTCTACATGTTCATATGGACATCATTTAAAAAATCAAAAGATTCTTTTACTCAATGAATATTCGTGTTCTGCATGTTCTCAAAGTAAGTTGATTATCAGATCATCTCCCTTAAAAATCGTTATTGAATTTCTATCTTTTTTACAAATGATTCACAGAGATATATGTGGGCTTATTCGTCCATCAAGTAAACCATTTAAATACTATGGTTTTAATTGATGCATTAAGTCAATGGTCACATGTTTGTTTACTTTCTACTATAAATGTTGCATTTGTTAGACTTTTTGCTTAAATAATCAAACTACGAATACAATTTTACGAGTATCCAATTAAAACCATTCGATTGGATAATACAGACAAATCTTCATTTCAAGTTTTTGATAACTATTGCATGTCAATAGGAATAGATATTGAACATTCTGTTACCCATACACACACTCAAAACGGTCTAACTGAATTTTTGATCAAAAGGTTTAAGATAATTGCTAAACATTTACTTATGAAATCAAAATTACCTATTTCTACTTGGGGACATGCTATATTTCATGCAACATCATTAATTTGCATTAGACCATCTGCATATCATAAATATTTTTTATTACAACTTGCATTTGGTCAACAATTAAATATTTTTTATCTTCATACTTTTAGATATGCTGTATATGTTCCAATTGCAACTCTACAGTGTATAAAAATGGGCCCTCAACATAGATTTGAGATATATGTTAATTTTGATTCTCCATCTATTATTAGATACCTTGAACCTCTTACATGGGATATGTTTAAAACACGTTTTGAGGATTGTCACTTTGACGAATCTACTTTTTCATTACTAAGTAACGAAAAATGGGTGCCTGAAACATAACAAGAAATTACATGGGATAATAAAGTTATGTCTCAATTTGATCATCTTACAAATGAATGTAGACTAGAAGTTTAGAGGATTATTTATTTGTAAAATGTTGCAAATCAATTATCGGATATTTTTACTGATACTAAAAGTGTAGTAAAATCTTATATTCTTACTCTTAATGTTCCAGTAAGGATTGAAGTCCCAGAAAGACAAGTTGTCAAAACAGCAATAAGTGAATCTAATACACGCCTGAAACATAGAAGATCTATTGGTGCAAAAAATAAAATTTTCTGAAGGAAAAAAATACAAAAAATTGGTATTCCTAAAAAATCAATACCCACAATACAGGCTACAAATATAGTTAACGCTTCTGAAGATGTCACATCTTCTATTCTAAAATTTCTTAAAAATGAACCTCCTGAAGAGCTATTTCATGAAATGTTTTCCTTTGAAAATGAACAGATATTTGAAAATAATGATATATCAATATATTTTATGATTATTAAAGAAATTCTGGATAGAAATAAAACTGTTGTCGACAACATATTTTTATATAAGATGACCCTTGACATTATCAGAAGTAATGAAAAAAGTGAGTCAAGAACCGTAAAAAAATGTTGACGTAGAAATGATTGACTAAAATGGAAAGCAACTATTGAAGTTAAATTAAACTCACTAGCAAAACAAGAAGTATTTGGACCTGTTGTCTAAACACAAAATGGTATAATACCTGTTGGATATAAGTAGGTATTTACACGAAAACATAATAAGAAAAATAAAATTGTGCGGTACAAAGCACGACTTGTTGCATAAGATTTTTTGC
Source organism: Platycarya strobilacea (assembly GCA_036898215.1). Classification (NCBI taxonomy): domain Eukaryota; kingdom Viridiplantae; phylum Streptophyta; class Magnoliopsida; order Fagales; family Juglandaceae; genus Platycarya; species Platycarya strobilacea. The sequence continues at coordinate 7,785,316 of CM072547.1, forward strand.
AGAAATTTGGGATTGATTATGAAGAAACATATTTTTCCAATATGGATGCAATCACATTTAGATTTTTGATTAGTCTGATTGTTACAAAAGAATTAGAAATACGATTAATGGATGTGATCATTGCATATTTATATGGATCCTTAAACCATAACATATATATGAAAATCTCTTAAAGATATAAAATGCCTGAAGCATCTACAAGTACGTTTAGAAATATGTACTCTATCAAATTTCAAAGATCTTTATATGGATTAAAATAATCCGGACACAAATGATATAATCGTTTAAGCGAATATCTATTAAAAGAAAATTTTGAAAATAATCCTATATGCCCATGTGTTTTTGTTAAGAAATCAGAATTCGGGTTTGTCATTATTGCGGTATATATTGATGATTTAAATATTGTGGGAACTCCTGAAGTGATCTCAAGAACCGCTACATATTTAAAGAATGAATTTAAGATGAAAGATCTTGGCAAAACAAAACTTTGTCTCGGCCTGCAACTTGAGCACTTGCCAAACGGAATTTTTATTCATCAGTCCATGTATACAGAGAAAGTCCTGAAACATATTTATATGAACAAAACTTATCTCCCGAATACTCTAATAATTATTCGATCACTTAATGTGAAAAATAATTTATTTCGTCCTTATGAAGATGATGGAAGAATTCTTAGTTCTAAAGTACCATATCTCATTACAATTAGAGTTTTAATGTATCTTGTAAATTGCACTCGGCCTGATATTTCATTCTTAGTTAATCTGCTTGCAAGATATAATTCTGCATCAACTCGAAAGTATTGAAATGATATTAAACATATCTTTCGTTACCTTTATGGTACGATTGATATGAGATTATTTTATCAACATAGATCAAGTCCACAATTGATTGAGTATGTAGATGCAGGTTATCCTTTAGATCTACACAGAGGTAGATCTCAAACTGGATATTTATTTATTTATGAAAATACTGATATATTATGGAGATCTATCAAGCAAACACCATATGCTACATTTTCAAATCACTCAGAAATCATTGTAATTCATAAAAACAAGTCGAGAGTGTATTTGGCTGAGATCAATGATTCAACATATTCAAGAAAAATGTGGTCTTCCAATGATCAATGATAGCCCAACAATTTTATATGAAGATAATACTGCTTGTATCATTCAAATCAAATAAGGATATATCAAATATAACATTAACAAACATATTTTACCCAAATTTTTTTATACTCACGAACTTTAAGAGAAATGTGAAATTGATGTTAATCAAATACGATCAAGTGATAATCTGACATGTTGAATCTAAGGTTTCAAGTTTTGTATCTATGTGTAGATTTTGATGATAACAAATAAATTCAAGTTTCAAGCTCAAATTATCTACGCAATGGAGCGAAGCGCATATCAAATATAAAAGAACAAGTCTACAAATGAAACTCATAGATTATTTTTGTATATCTCTTGATAAAATTCGAAATTGGATCAAGGCTCAAAAATTAATATTTTCTCATAAAGCATTAAATTACATTTTTTTTATACATGACATCAGCATGATATATGCATGACATAAAAAATGTTTTAATTTGGAAAATTATATTTTACATGTGCATGACATATGCAATGATCTCATTAAAAATTATATTTTCAAAAATTATATTTTACACGTGCATGACATATGTAATAACTTCATTCAAAAATTTGAATTTTGAAAATTGAATGATATATGCAATGACTTCATCAAAATTTGAATTTTGAATTTGAAAGATGATTGAGTGGGACTCATTTGCTATAAATAGCTCACTTGTGTTTTGCAAAAATCAAAACAACAAGAGTTTACACATCTATTACTAAATTTTACATCATTCTTTTAAAATTCTCATTCTCTCTTTTCTAAAATTTTGAGTCTTAATTCTTATTCTTTTTTAGAGAGATATATGTTGCGCTATGTTGTTTCCATCTCACTCATTATTGAGTGTACTTTGATAGTCTACTCACTATCAATTCTTATATTTGTAAGAGGGTGCGTATAACCCGTGTATGCATAGAAGGTATTCTACACGAGAAATAGTTAAATCACTAAGTGTGAGATAATCAGAAGTGTAGAGGGTGTTCTACACGGATACTTTGAAGCAGTACTACTCAAAAGTGTACTAAGTTTCTATCTCCACCTAAAGGAGATTGTTAGTGAATTCGGGATCCTCAAGGGGTAACTTAAGGCAAAAACATAAGCAGTGGGGCTGAACCTCATAAAAATATTGAGTTTACTTTTTCTTACTCTACTCTTTATATTTCTTACTGCTTTATATTCTATTTATATTTTATATTGTGTATTTGATTTATAAGTGTTAATTTTTATAATATAACTCAATTCACCCCCCTCTTGTGTTAGTCATCTGGGCAACATGACAGATTTATTCACGAAAGCATTACCAACTGTGACATTCAAGAAAATTGTACAGAACATTAGAATGCGAAAACTTAAAGATCTGTCATCATGTACTTTTTAGGAAGAGAAAATGTCCTGAAAAATTTGTGCTGATTGTATTTTTTTTCCTTCTCTGAGGTTTTGTCCTACTGGATTTTCCTTTGCAAGATTTTAATGAGACAATTTTAAAGAACTTGGAGATACATAATAATACTGTACTATTTTTTCTTCGCCATTAATTTTTCTTCCTACTGATTTTTCTTTAGTAAGGTTTTAACGAGACAGATTCTTTATAGGTGATCATTAAAGGGGAAGTATTGTAAATTATTGGGGGTAATGAATGACCTCTCATGCCCCATACCACGTGAACCCCTTCCCTCTCTCCCACCACCTCCTCTTATCCTTGTCTCCTATAATTGAATGAACATTCCCCTCCCGTTTTCAATCTCTCCCTATAAATAGAGAGGTTGAGAACGTTATACGAATAAAAAAGTAAGAAGAAAATAAAATAAAATAAATGAAAGAAAGATGAGAGAAAGAAAGAAAGAAAAGAAGAGAGAAAATTCAATTCGTGAAAAATAAAGAATTATAAATATTTTCTCTTGCAATCAGTGGTGGAATCAGCAATTTTTTTTAGGGGAGCCAATTTTTCCATCACACGATATGTTTATGTAAAATACAAAAAAATTACAAAATCGTAAAGCATATATAAAATTAAATTTTGATAATTTGTCAAACAACGTAAAAATAGACTTCAAGTTTATTTAAGAGAGTAATATTCATCCATTATTATTTTTATAAATATAAAATATTTAAAAATTATTTTTTTCACAGAAATTATCAATTGATGTTTTAAAGTACCATTTTTCATTTTAATATCTAAACTAGTTAATCAAATTTAATATAAAATCTATTTATTTTGGTGTCAAATTAAGCATATAAAAATCTTACAAATGAAACTTTAAATAAACTTTTCCTTGCTTGATGAAGTTTAAATGATAAATCATCTCTACTATTTTTTATATAAATTATTAATCTTAAATGATTATTCTAGTATTCTCACTTTAGATCCTATATTAAAAAACTCAACAATGTATAATATAAGATTGAGATAAGTGTTAATAGTTTATTGTCTAATTTAATTTCAGTGTGGCCACATCCTAAAAAATAAATAATATATGAAAATTATACAAAATCTAAAGATTATAAGGAAAAGAAATTTGAAAGAGAAATTTTTATGTATATTAAAATTTTATAAAATTTTAAAAAGTAAATGAAAATAAGAAAAATTATAAATTTTTAGGGAGGGGCAATTTCTATATATGAAATTATAAATAAAATTTAAGAGCTATTTTAAATTTTTTTTTAAAATTGAGAGACTATTTTTAATTTTAGAAAACTTTTTTTTTTGGGAGGGGTTGGCTTTCCCTAGCCCCAATGTAGATCCATCATTGCTTATAATAATAATTTTTATTCTAATATTTTATAAGATAATAGAGTTTTTTTAAAAAGTTTTCAGCACGCTCTTCTTTGTCTTTTAACACAATTTAGATAACCGAAATATAAACAGTTGATTCGATTACGATATAAATCTACACATACATGCAGGCCCGCTTGGATTCAGAGATGAGATGCGTTATGAATAATAATAAAATGAGTAGTTGAAATGAATTAAAATTTAAAATGAGTGGTTGAAATGAGTTGAAAGTACGAAATGAGATGAGATGAGTTGAACTTATTTTCCAGAACAAACAACCCCAAATCAAGCTGGTGTTGAGCTTTAGTTAGGCATTATCAAAAGAGATTGGGCTTTTAATGGTGCCTAAAGGTAATCGAGATTTTAGAATTAATTTCTGTTTTTTGTTTTGAGGATTGTTACAGCTATAAAAAAATTATATAAAAAAAATTATAAATTGATGTTATTTTATGTGATTTATTATATTTATTTTATAATAAAAGTAATTCTACAGTTTAATAAATTATATGAAATTTTATCATTTATAGAATTATTTTTATATAATTTATTTGTAATTAAAATATTTTCCCTTTATTTTAAAAAAAACAAGACGGCTCTGTAAGTAAAAGTATAAATTTGTGAATGAGGTAATAAAGACCCAAGTGAAAATTAGAAGCAAGATTTATATTGGCTATACAGGATGATCGATCTTTTCAATTGTGTCTTAAACAATTATCATTTCTCCATAAATATTTCTGGTAAACAAAACGAATGTGAATGATAATTACCTGTCCGGATTCGGTTTAGCAGTCGAAGAATGGATTTAAAATATAATTGTAATGGACGGATCATGGGGTGGTGTATCCGGAGTTTATTTATCAGAAATGGATCTGCAAAACCTGCCTTGATTTTCCAAAATAAAAATAAAATTTGTTCTACTAATATTTTCTTCTCAGCTTAGTTAGAGCATTGATATTTAATTTATTATTGGACTCATTAAATATAAATTTGATAATTTTTTTAAAAATAATCTTATATTAGATTCATCAAAAACTAAGCATTGATATTAAATTTATCATTGGACTCATTAAATATAAATTTGATAATTTTTTTTAAAATAATCTTATATTAGATTCATCAAAAGTCACTAACTCAAACTTTCAACTAGAAATATAAGAAAAAATCGAAGAATCGGTAAACTGGACGAGACCGATTCAAACGGGTGGAATCGGTCCGATTTTAGAAATGTACGAGTTTAAAATCAGTTTTCATAAGTTAAAATCGATAGATACCGATTCAGTTCCAGTTCTAAACGTTTTTAGAACTGGAACGGACCGATTCAATATAATATATATTTTAAATTAATTTTTTTAATATAATACATGATATAAAATATTATTTTAATTATATTTAATATGTTATATATTAGCATATAATATAAATTAGTTATAATTTACATTTATTGACGTAGTATTAATACTATAATACTATAATACTATAATACTATAATACTATTATACTATTATAATATACTTTAAGACCCCGTTTGGATTTGGAAACGAGTTGAGTTCATCTCAAATTTATCATTATACTTTTTCAAATTTTCACACAAAATACAAATCCCAATACAGTTTTTTTAAATTCTAATTCAAATTTTTCAAATTTTAAAATAATAATAATAATATTTTATTCAACTTTTAAAACTCATTTCAACTCATCTAATTGCAACTTCGAATCCAAACGAGGCCTAAGTCTATATATAAATTATTATACTAAATAATTACATATGAAATAATGATATATTAATACTAATATAACTTTTTTGAGCTAATACTAATAATATAATTGCTGAGAAAAAAAAAACTATCAATAATATAATTATAAAAAATTAAACTTATTATAATAAATACTAATATATAATTATTTTAATCATTATAAATAATACTAATATATATTAATGATCTAATAAACTAATATAAGTAATTTAAAACCAGACCGGTAAAATCTTTACTACTGATTTTAGAAAATAATTAGTGCGTAATTGATTTTAAAATATTAGAAAACCGGTGGTATCAATTCGATTCTATATTTTATCCAAAATCAAACTGAATCGGACTGGTTATACCTTTATTTTCAACTATAGTATTTGAGCATCATTTTTCATATTTAAAGAGTTACTATTCACACACAAAAATATTTTTCTAATTTTTTAATATGTTTATTGGATAAAAAAATTATAAATATATTTGTTGATTTAATAAATTATATGGTATATTATTATTTTAATAAATTTAATATAAAATTTGAATATAAAAGTATTAATTTTTTTTATCAAATTGATATTTTTTTTTATCAAATTTTAAAATAAATTTTAATGTAGCAATGCTAATGCCCTTAATACAGAACACTTTCTAAAAAAGAGAAATAATACCCATAATATTATTTTATAATTATTCTACAATTATTTTATTTATATTTTTAATTTTTAAGTTTATTTAGTGATTAGGAAAATGAATATTAATAAAATTATATATATATTTCTTAATTATTAAGAATATTTAAGAAATATTTAAAATAAAATGATAAAAAATAAAAAAATTATTGAAATACACTAATAAATTATAAAATTGTTATAAATTAATAATATGTATATCATTATTCTTTTAAGAAATAGAAGGAAAGAAAACTACGGATTTTCCAAACCGAAGTACGCAACTTTTGCTCAAATTTAGATGAATTCATTCAGGTCGATTTAAAATTTTTTTAAATTTTTTTAAACTTATTTTTATTTTTTTTAATATTTTTAAATTTTTTTATAAAATAAAAATTTTTATACAATTTTTTTAAACTTTAATATATTTTTTTTTTAGATTTTAAAATAATAATATTATTAAAAAATAAATTAAAACTTTTCCCAGTTAATCCTATCTTCAAATCAAACGATCATTTGCTGAGCACATTGGTCAGCGATCTCGCATTTTAATCTTTCAGAGAGAGAATCGAGAGAGAGGGAGAGAGGATGAGCAGCACTCAGGGTTCACACTCCCTGGCCTTCAGGGTGATGAGGCTATGCAGACCCTCCTTCCACGTGGACCCTCCCCTCCGCCTCGACCCCGCCGATCTCATCGTTGGCGAGGACATCTTCGACGACCCGATCGCCGCCTCCGAGCTCCCTCGCCTTTTCGACAGCCACATCTCCAAGCCCACCGACTCCTCAGATCTCAGCTATCGGTCCAGATTCCTCCTCCACGACCCCTCCGACGCCATGGGCCTCTCCGGTCTCCTCGTCCTTCCCCAGGCCTTCGGGTCCCTCCCGCCGCGCTCTTCCCTCTTTCATTTGTTTGGTTACTTTTAGTACAATTGTGATTTCCTTTGCTTAAGGTTGTCGTTTTTTTTTTTTGGTTCTTTTCCCAGGGCGATTTATTTGGGAGAGACTTTCTGTAGCTATATCAGCATCAACAACAGCTCCAATTTTGAAGTTAAGGACGTTGTAATCAAGGTTTGTAGCCATTCCATTAAATATAAAGCTTGCAGGATATGTTTAGACTCTCGGTGTTCACTTCTCTCCGTTTCGTTATAGGCGTTGTACTTTATTCAATAATCACGCAATGTCGTCCATTAACAGGCAGAAATTCAAACAGAGAGACAGAGGATCTTGCTCCTGGATACATCAAAATCACCCGTTGAATCCATTCGTGCTGGAGGGCGTTATGATTTCATCGTGGAACACGATGTCAAGGAACTTGGAGCTCACACGTAAGTAGTGATTCGTACCTCACCATTGGGTTTTAATATAAGTGAGGGTGTGCATTTGGGAATTGGATTGCTGCCTCATTTTACCACCACCGTTAATTGACCCTGTACTTATTAATGTTGATTCACAATCTTTAGGTTGGTCTGCACTGCATTGTACAATGACGGTGATGGAGAGCGGAAATATCTTCCACAGTTTTTCAAGTTTATCGTTGCCAATCCACTTTCAGTAAGGACAAAGGTATGATCCACTTACATGTAACATCCAACCCTTTCCTTTGTTTCTACTTTTGTTTTTCCTGTCTATTGGTGGCCAAAAACGCCGTATTGGGAGCCCCCAACCACTAAACCTCCCCATCCCTAGAGAAGAAATCAGAACGCCGTAATGACGTGTGAAAATAAAATCATTTTACCGTGATGATGGCACATAGTTAATACCAGGGGCAAATCATTTTTAACGTGATAATGTTACACAGTTTGTTAAGGATATGATATAAATAATTAAATTACCTCTTTTCATTAGTTTAAACTTTTGAGACAGATTTCACATGGTTTTAGAGCAAAGGTCATGAACTCAAACATTGACTCTATACTTCACCTATTTAATTAAATTTTCTACGTGTTGGGCCTACTTAGTGAGGTCCTATCTGGCCCATACGTGAGAGGGAGTGCTAAGGATATATATAAATAATTAAATCTACCCTTGTCCTCTTCCCATTAGCTTAAGATTTTGGGACAAGTAATGGTTTCACATAGTTAATACCAGGGGCACCGGTTGCTTCCTGGTATGTTTTTTTGTATCTGACCTAGTTGCATTATATTGTTTTTTTTAAGTACATTTTGTTGTTTTCTGAACATAATATCTATGAAATTCTCTTTTGCAGGTTCGTGTTGTTAAGGTATGTTGAGATTGACAATACTTGTTAAATGTAAGTTTAGTAAATCTTCCTTCCAGTCTTATTAGATTTTCAAAACTGAGCTTCTACATATATATATATATATATATATATATAGAGAGAGAGAGAGAGAGAGAGAGAGAGAAGATAATTTAAACTGAAGAAGGGTTGGTTTGATATATTCACTGTTTCAATAGGAGTAATGTGTTGGGTTGACTTGGGAATAAAGTGAGAGTAAGTGTCATCAGCTCTGACAAGTATTGGTGGCCATCATGATCTTGTTACACTCATATTTTATCATTACCTTTTCTTCCTTTATTTGTTTCTCTAAATCTTTTTTCCTTTTTCTTTGATGCTTCAACAAATTATTCGGTGCCCTTTTTTAGTGTAAATCTAAATAAAGAATTCAAGTGATGGTTGGAACTTTCTTTCTTACTTATATAAAAAAAAGTGATGGTTGGACTCTGTGATTACTGCGTCTGGCTATTTGACTATTTGAATGTTAATCCAGTGAGCAACCCTGTTAGTCAACCTGCTGCAAATTCTAATTAGGTGTCCCGTGTATATGTCAAACACCTAGATACAAGGAATGAACTAGAATAGGCTAAAAGCGATTATCTCCATTCAATACAAGAGCCTTTGCCCAAATACACAAATTACTAAAGAAAAACTCTTAAATTCTCCCATCAAGCGTTCTCTATCTTCAAAGTACTGCCCATTTCTTTCCAACCATAAACACTACATCAAACATAAAGGGATCGTACTCCATATGGAAAAAATATGATGAATCCTCTTAAAACCTTGCCAACAAGCTAAGAGATCCACCATTTGCTTAGGCATAACCCAATCAATACCCCTCCTACCAAAATCTCATCCCAAAAAGTCTTAGCCACCTCACAATGAAGAAGTAAATGGTCAACAGATTCACCATCTTTTTTACACATAAGCACTAATCCACAACAAATAATCCTCAATTTCTCAAATTATCCGTGGTCAAATTATTTCCAAGGGATGCCAACCAGCAGAAAAATGCAACCTTACCAGGCACCTGAGACCTCCAAAAGCTCATTTGACAAATTCTAGTGCTTAAGTTGCACAGACCACATGGTTAAATGTTGATTGACTCGACCATGCCAGATCATCTTGTCTGGGAGACTGGGACTGTTATGTTGATACTGAGATTCTATTTTCAATTAGTTATGAAATTACCCTCCAGCACTAGGTGACATTCTTTGTGCCTTGTCATAAATGATCAAGTTTGTGAAATTAATCTCGGTGTTTGTCTGGTAATTTTAGCCTCTATTATAGCTGCATCTTCTACCTCAGGAAACTACATTTCTGGAAGCTTGCATTGAAAATCATACAAAATCAAACCTTCTTATGGACCAAGTTGACTTTGAGCCTGCTCCACGTTGGACTGCAACAATATTAAAAGCAGAAGGGCACCATTCAGGCAGCAATTCTCAGACTAGGTGTGTCGCGTACTTATAGTTTCTGGGAGAGCTTTCTTTATATTTCAGAGAGAGAATTTTGACGGCTGATATGCCCTGCTTATTTACCCAACAATTATTTTTCTTTATGCTATTTTTTGGTCTGTGTACCTAGATAGTATTTTTTCCCAATTATCTGAACTGATATTATCACCCTATATTTCTTAATTATTGATCATGTACTAGTTTGAATTGGCAGAGAGACATTTAAGCAACCTGTCCTTATCAGATCTGGCGGAGGAATTCACAACTATCTTTATCAGTTGAAATTGTCATCGCATGGTTCTGCAGGAATGAAAGTTGAGGGTAGTAACATTCTTGGTAAGCTTCAGATTACGTGGCGTACAAATCTGGGTGAACCTGGTCGCCTGCAGACACAGCAAATTCTGGGCACTGTAAGTGTTCATTCTTCAAGAGAAGGAAACTTTAATTTATTTGAAGATATTGCATAAAAACCTATCATTGGTCAAGAGGAATTTTGCCCTATTTGTTGATTTTATTTTGTATCTATTCTTACTAACTATTTTATTTATTTATTTGAAGAGTAGTTTTTTTTTTTTTTTAAACTTTCACGGAGATATATTTTTTCCATTAGAAGCCTGGGCTCAGAGTTTAGGATGGGAGCATGGCAGTGTTCTATATTCTTTTGGACATAGTAGTGCTTGGCTTTCTATTTTTTTGCCCTTTTTCTTCTTTTCCTCAGTAGGCATGTATCTATGACTTGTTTACATTAGGAATAGTAAATTCGAACTCATGCTTATCAATATATGTTCATGTGTGTGCATGCACGCACTTGTATAACCATATTGAATCAAGTAAAAAGGTCGTTTCACTAATTCTGTAGACTCATTTCATATGCAGCCCATCACACTCAGTGATATTGAGTTGCATGTTGCAGAGGTTCCATCTGTTATCAACTTGGAAAGACCCTTTACGGTAACTAAAACATTTGATTTTTTTTTTCTGTCTCTCTATCCACACTAGTCATGTGCAGTTTAACTGTAGAATTTTAATTGGGCCATCAGAAATTATTCACTCAATCTAGCGTCTACTAGAAGTGATTTTTCCATCATATAGTTTGTCCTTTTCATTGTTGTTTGACTTAAACCGTTAGGAAGCTAAGCGATTGCTTGCTACCTCTGCAGCTACATTTGAAACTCACAAACCAGACAGAGAGAGAATTGGGACCCTTTGAAGTTTTGTTGTCGCAAAATGGCTTGCATGAGGAGAAGGTCGTTAGGATTAATGGTCTCCAAACTACGGTAATGCATATAAATTGTTGGAATTTTTTTTTTTTGATAAGTCAGTCTAATAGATAAACTATTGGAATTATGTTCAAAAGAAATTTTACATTTTTTTTATAAGTAAGAAGCATTTATATTAATGAGAATATAAATAGGCATAGCCCAAGTACACACCCGCGTGGGGGGGGGGGGGGCGTTGTTATACAAAAGAATACTCCTAATTACATTCTAAGAGTTCGAGCTAAAAGACAAGAATTTATGCACATTACTGAGAAGTGAGAACCATAGTAAGAGAGTATGCAGAACAAAAAATCCAGGTTTTCCATTCAAAAGAAATTTTACATTGGCAAACGTTTGCCTAATTTTTCAATTTTTTTTCACCATTCTGGATTTTCTGTCTGGCGGGGAAGGCTTATCTTAGTATTCTAATGGTTAGAAACTTAGATGCATGGTTGGTCCTTTGGCTTGAGAAATTACTTTCCCCTATTTAACTGGGCATGAACCTGGTGACTTGAGGTTGTAAGAGGCCTCTTGGAAACTTTTTGTAGTTTGAGTCATAATTAAGATGGATTACATCAATTTAACTCGATTAGAAGTAGGACGGAAATTAAAATCTTGCGGAAGTCCAGATTTATCAGGAAAATCTAATTATTGTCACATAACTCTATATGTACATTAGCATACCTATGAAAAAAAGCTCTATGTACGTTAGTTTCTTAATTTCAATTTATCAAAAGGAAAAAATTCAGTTTCTTAATCCCTCTTTTCAGGCTTATAGAAATTTTGATTGTCTGTGGTTCTATTTGTGTTTGATATTGGTGTACAGGCTTTACCCCAGGTTGCAGCATTTAGTTACACAGACTTCCACCTGGTAAGGGAAACTGATGTGCTCCTTGCAGCCCATGTTAGTTTCAAAATACAACTTTACTAGACACCTTCAGTCCTAGTTTTTATCAAATTGTTGTGTAGTTGTGAAGATTTTATATATATTTTTTTATAAGTAAAAGATATTATTAATAAATGAGAAGGCATAAGTGCCAATTACAAAACAAGCTCATGCCCCTATTAATTAGGCGCATTAGAGATAAAATCGTGAATGTCTATGCCATTAAAATCTATAGCAATAGATCAAGTACAAAGAGTTCTGTAAAATAAAACTTTGAGCTCCTCTAGTGATCTCTCATTGTCTTCAAAAGTCCTCTCATTTCGCTCTTGCCATAAGCACCACATAATACAAATAGGGATCATCTTCCAAATTGTTTTGATTTGACGTGTGCCCCGAATCGAAGGCCACCCCTCTATAGTTGATACTACAGTCTCCGGCATAGCCAAAGCAAGATTTAGTCTGAAAAAACCTTGTTCTAGAGAAACCTGGCTATCTCACAATGTATGAGTAAATGGTTCACTTACACCAATTTGCCTAAAGACGCTGTCCACACAAAGAAAGCCGCTTTCAAGGATGTCTTGTGTCGCCAAAGATGTCTCAAAGGGAACTGATAATCTAGGTCTTGCGTGAGAACCATATAGAACGTACGGACTGTAAAGATCCCTTTCTTTGCAGGCATCCACCATAAGCTATGATCTTGTTGTAGATTTGGTCTTGTTGCGTAGATAAGGCCATAAGGGTGGGATCATCTAGTGGGATTGATTTTAGAAAAAGGTGTGGCAACTCCTTTCCCCAAAAGGGTGGGATCACTTGTTCAATCTTCTTTGGGTCCATGTTGTGCTTAAACTCACAACACAATATATTTGTATGCATATTTATGTCTCTTTGTATGTCTATATATTTACATATGTTTATGCATATGGGGCCGTTTTGTAGATGTAATAGAGGGTGTAGAGATTTTATTTTTTTGCAGCAGTTACAAATTATCCAGACCCAGGTCCATTGTATTTTAATCCTCACAATATTACTGCATCAAATATCATATAACCATACTTGGCATGGACGTTTCTTTTGCCAGCCCCATTCCTCTCCCTTCTTGTATTTGAGCGAAAGCATTTTCAGTTTGCCACAAGGACTATTGCCAACCATAATTTTTTATTTTTATTTTTGGGTTGGCTGAGAAATCCTTCCTATGGATCTGCTGCGAATTAGACTTTTCTATAACACTTACCTGGTACAGAAAGAATGGATGCTGTTCTTTTACTAGGAAATAAATAGCCTGGCATGCCACATAATAGCATGTGTCATCCTCCTGAGAGTTTTTCTAGATCACAAATGTTAATTCAGCATCTTATTTCTTACCTAAACTTTGGCCTTTGGACCTGTCAATACTAAAAGTTGGCTCACCGTAGTTGGAAGGGTTGTATAGTCCACATGGTCCTCCAATGGAATAGATGTAATCGATTACTGTTGCTTGTTCCCCATCTTAATTTTCTCCTTTGACAGTTTAACGGTCGCAGGGGTGTTGACATTCATCCTGTTTCCTCTCTCTTCTTATCCATTCAACAGTGGAGGTACCTCCTCCGTGGATAAAGCCAATGCCGATCAACTTAAACTACTGCCATCAAAGTCTTCTAATCAACATCATAGTTCTGACAATATACAATAAGAGCATTATTCTGAACAAATTCTGCTCCATTGGTTATTTTCTCTCTTGGTTAATTCAATAAAGCTGTCTTTGCTAATGCAGAACCTCATTGCTACTAAACTTGGAGTTCAGAGAATCACAGGCATTACAGTGTTTGACACAAGAGAGAAGAGATCTTATGACCCCTTGCCAGACTTGGAGGTTAGTTAAGCGTTCAGTTACTAACTTATTCCATTATCTTTCAGATTGCTAATTGCTTTGGTTTTCAGTCATAGTGCTTGATGGAACTAGTGTTCATGAATTTCTATTTTTAATTTCAGGTTCCTAGAATGTATTAAGGTTTTTTTTTCCGTGTGTACATTGGGCTTCACCCATCTCATTCGTCTTAATAAAATGTTCTTTTTACTTATGAAAAAAAAAAATCTTTTCAGACAGCTAGAAGCTATAAATGACTGCTGATGTTATTAGCTCTTGGTTGGTAGGACTGTTAGGTCTATTTGCTGGAGTCCTAGGCTGGGCTTTGAAGTTTGATGGTCAAAAACTGATTAATTCTAGGAAGTTTATCTAGATTAAAAGCTTATGCAGTTGAACTTCCAGTCCTTGTTTAGATCACTAATTTGGTAAATCAACTCATTGTTGACGTTGTTAAATGTTCAATCAACAGTCTTGCCATTTGAACTTTATAACGCCAACATGATTAGTTGAATGACTGCTCTGATCTGTGCTCCGGAATGTTGCAGATTTTCGTGGATTTGGACTAATAGATTGGCTAATTTTCTCCTGCTGGGGTTGATATTGTTCTTATACTTTTGGAGGGATCAGTCTGTCTGTGATAGATGATATCATGAGTTCTATCATCAGTGGGCTTTAGTTAGATCGAGCAGATGAAGACAAAGATAGAAACCCAAATTCTTCCCGCTTTATGACCGTGCGACTGAGACCCACCCTTCTGAGGATAGGACAGTTTTTGCTGCGGTGCTTTCAAACGAATCTTTCAGTTCTCACGGCAAGGACAATCTGTTTATCAAAAGTGTCGTGACTCCATTACTTTGAGATTAAACACAAAGCTGTATGATCGCTTTTACATGTATAAATCTACTCTCGCTCTCTAGTTGTGAAGAATCAAATGACTTTGTTATGTCGACATTTTTTCTTGGTAGGAACTGTTATTAGCTGTTTTTTGTTGTGCTTTATTGTGGGTAAAACACGTACCAATGATGACAAATAAAAATAAAAGTAAATATAATCAATCACACAATATAAGATTTTCATAGTTTAGCAAATTGTCTGTGTTTACAAAGCTGTAAAAATATTATTAACCGAATGAGATTAAAATTACTCAATCTCAACTTACTCTTTTTAGGATCTTTTTATTCTCTTAGACAATATATACTCATGAGGTAATTGTTCTATCATAAAATTTACTGAAAACGCATTTAAGCAGTCATATACAACATATTTATAGTAAAAATAGAGCTGGAAATCTTAGTTTTGAAATTTCTGTAAATCTCGCTCGAGCCGGATATTGAATGAGTGTCGAGGGAAGTTTCTGTCTGAATCTCACTCGAGCTAGTATCAAGCTATTCTCGCTCGAGCCAAGGTCAAGCCAGTGTCGAGTGAGATTCTTGACACACGATTTTCAGTTCTCAGACCAGTCTTCACATGTAATCCAACAATATCCTCCTTGGAGACTAGGTCTCCACATGCAATTCCTTGTTTCAGCCAAGCCCTATCATCTGTGCAACTCACAATTTTCGTCTTCAAGCTAGAAAATGAACTGAAGTCGAATTCGACTTTAGTCTCCCACATATATCGTCCTTAGTTAGCACATCAATTAGGCGATTCACAACTCTCATTGCAGTAGGAGTATCCGGTCTCGAACCATTCTTGGCAACCTCAGCCAACTACCCTAGGCTTACATGAAGAACGACAAAGCTAACTCCCTTTGACTTTCTCATAGGTTTCACGCGATCAAACCTTCCTTTTTGTACTCTTGTATTTTTCAGCACATCACCGAATTTTCATATTAAATACAAAGAGTTAGATCTTTTACCATACGTTAAAACCAACGCACCCTTAGTGATCTTCCAAACTTCTCCAGAGAACACTATTGCATAACCATTGTTATCAAGCTGTCCCACAGAGATCATGTTTTTCTTCAGATTTGGAACGTGTCTGACTTGTAAAATCCACACACCCCTATTTGGAAGTGTGATGCGCACATCACCCATTCTCACTACATCCAGTGCCTCTCCATTAGCCGCATACACCTTCCTAAAATCACTAGTAACATAATTATGCATCATCTCTTGATGTGAGGTGCTATAGAACAAAGCTCCTAAATCCAACACCTAATCATCAATCAAATTGTGCACTGCAAGAAGTAGGGCATCGTGAATTTCTTCTGCTACTACATTCATATCATTATCCTCAGCACTTTCTTGATTCCTGCAACTTTTCTTGATGTGGCCCGACTTGCCACAACTCCATCACGTGATTTGCTACTCAGATCTCCATCACGTGATTTTCTTGAGAACTCATCGGAGTCTCTCCTACATACCTCTTCAACAAGGACCATGTCACATACGCCGTCGTATTTTAGTTTCATATTGTCAGTTGAACTACTCATAGCCATCCTCATGGTCTCCCAACTATTTGACAGTGATGCCAACATAATCAAAGCTCTGATCTCATCATCAAATTCAATCTCTATAGAAGACAATGAATTTGTGATCGTGTTGAATTCACTCAAGTGTTGGGCTACATACATACTTTTCGACATCTTCAGATTGAATAATTTATTCATCAAGTGCACTTTGTTATTTGTCGAAAGCTTTTCATACACACCTGACAAAGTCTTCATGAGATTCTTCGTAGTCTTCTCCTTATTGACATTGTGTGTCACTATTCTGAACAAAGTTAGCCGAATAATTCCTAGAACCTGTCGATCTAACTGGGTCCACTCATCATCTTTCATACTCTCTGGCTTCATCCCCAATAGTGGAAGATGAAGTCTTTTCCCGTAGAGATAATCATTAATCTGCATCTTTCAGTACCAAAAATCAGTGCTGTCAAACTTCTCGATCTCGAGTATGTTCACTTTATCTCCAACTATCGTTGTCATTCAGATCCGACCTTGAGTCTTGATACCAGTTATTGTACTTTGTTGTGAGCAAAACACACACACTAACGATGACAAATAAAAGTGAAAGCAAACAATCAATCACACGACACAAGATTTATGTGGTTTAGCAAATTGCCTACGTTTACAGAGTTGTAAAATTTTTATTAATCAAAGTAGATTACAATCATTTAATCTCAACTCACTCTTTTTAAGGTTTTTTTCCTCTCTCGCACAATATGCACTCACTAAGCAATTATTTTCTCACAAAATATACTAAAAAATGTATTCAAGCAGCAAATACAATATATTTATAACAAAAACGGTGCTGGAAATCCTACTTCTGAAATTCCTGCGAATCTTGTTCGAGCCGGATGTTGAGCAAGTGTCGAACGAAGTCTCTAAATCTCGCTCGAGGTAGGGTTGAGCTAGTGTCAAGCTATTCTCGCTCAAGCTAGGGTTAAGTCATGATTTCTAACACACGATTTTTAACTTCTAGATCTTGGGTGCGTTCATTTTATCTCCAACTATCATTGTCATTTAGATCCGACCTTGAATCTTGATATCAGTTGTTGTACTTTGTTATGAGCAAAACACATATACTAACGATGACAAATAAAAGTGAAAGCAAACAATCAATCACACGACACAAGATTTATGTGGTTTGACAAATTATCTACGTTTACAGTGCTGTAAAAATCTTATTAACTAAAGTAGATTACAACTACTTAATCTCAACTCACTCTCTCTAGGGTCTTTTTGCTCTCTCGTACAATATGTACTCACTAAACAATTATTTTCTCACAAAATATACTAAAAAATGTATCCAAGTAGCAAATACAACATATTTATAACACGGTGTTGGAAATCCTACTTCCGAAATTTTTGCGATTCTCACTCGACTTGGATGTCGATTAAGTGCCGAACGAAGTCTCTATCTAAATCTTACTCGAGCTAGGGTTAAGCTAGTGTCAAGCTATTCTCGCTGAAGCTAGGGTCAAGTCATGATTCCTGACACACGATTTTTAACTTCTAAGTCTTCATGCAAGCCAACATTTTTAGCTTGTGATCAACTTCACTTTTGACTTATTATTATTATAATTATTATTGGGACGGTTTTGGGTGTTGATCTTATAGAAAATAATCTTATGCCATTTTTGGATACGAGGAGGTTAACTTGATTAGGGACGTTATTGCCGGCACACAGAATAATTAAGGAAAATGCTTGAATCCCAATTTTGGAATTTTGATTGCATCCGATTTGTGTTTTTTTTTTTTTAATTATATAATTTTTAAGTAAATATTTTTAAATATTTTTCTATTTTTTTTGTATTTTTAAAAATTATATAAAAATTTAACATCTTAAAATATTTTTTAAAAATATAAAAAAAAATATAACATTATTTAAAATACTTACTTAAAAATCGTATAAAAATACTAAAAAAAAAAAAGCAATTGTGATCCCAAAATCGAATCCTAGCATCTTCCCTCGTTAAACCACACTAATGTTAATAGTCTTATAGACAGGTTCCGTGCCTTTCCTTGTATGCAAATGGCAGAACGATTGTATTTCTTTTTATTTTTTCCTAACGATTGTCCTCTTTATCATTGGAAATAGAGCTTAGAAAATTTAGAAATTTAGAAATTTAGAATCAATCCATTCCTCGACCGAGTCATTTTGGTAAATGGAAAGTAATGCTTTCCTATATAAA
Source organism: Platycarya strobilacea (assembly GCA_036898215.1). Classification (NCBI taxonomy): domain Eukaryota; kingdom Viridiplantae; phylum Streptophyta; class Magnoliopsida; order Fagales; family Juglandaceae; genus Platycarya; species Platycarya strobilacea. Next base: position 7,803,949 of record CM072547.1, read on the forward strand.
GCCTGAGCATGATTCCCAACTTTTGAAGCTTGAACACGTGTCCATATAAAAGAACTGCAGGTCACCGCGACTCGCCAAAGATAGACAAATGTACATACAAACGCGAATTGACTAGGAAAATAAACATAAAAGCAGGTGGAAGTTGTGGATTGATTTCACGTTATTATCCTGTCCTAAAAATCTCGTCAGGAATCAGGATTGTGAGCCCCATATTGCCCAGTTGGCTTCGCTTCCAACACGTGGCATGCTGTGAATCCTTGATTGAACATCAACCTTGAAGTCGGCCCCACACATGACCCCCTCACTGTCAATCCTAGGCATTGCTTTGATTTTCATTCTTGGGTACTCGAAGCTCATCAACCCATGCTCGCTGTGGAACATGCACCCTGCATTTCAACCCAAATAAAAGAATTGACGGCCACGATCATTTATATAAAAATAATTTTATTAACCAGGAAAACGCACGATTCTTTTTGATAAAGCCACATGATGTATCATGTACATACCAGTAGGGAATGGTGCGAATGATTTAGCACAGCTTGCTTTTATGACCTCTAACTTGTCAGAAATCACAACAGACCCATCAGCTGAAATGCCCCAAAAGAGCCTAATTTCTTCATTCTCACCCTACACAACCAAACAACAAAAGCCGTGAGCAAATGGATTCAAATCCTCCTGTCATTTTAGAGAGGTGGAGGAAGATTTACCAGTGCGGCAAAGACTGTTTTAGCCTTGTTATCGTAGATCACAAATCCAAAGCTTCCATCAAGATCTTTGAGGACCTGATCGGCTGGATATGGACCTCGATCACGTAGAGTCCGATAGGCCTCCATCACGAACATGGCCTCGTTTGTGCCCTTTGATAGGCCGTATTGCTTTATCAGGCTGCACAGATTGTTTAGATTCCCCAAGAAAATGCAGTATATTTCGTCCATAGCACAGAACAATCTGCAAAAATACCAATTTATTAATATTTCTGCAAATCAGAAACAAATGGGTTTAAACAAAGCATAGATTGGACGCAGAGAATCGAGATAGGAAACGTCCGTACCTCTGATGAATGGAATGTGGTTTCTCGGGTGGAACATAAGCAAACGACGTCGCATTTTCAAAGCTGATTGAGAAGGCATTGCCAGATTGAGAAACGAAATCCTTCAAAATCTCTGATGAAAGCTTGGCCGGCTTCACAGAGGAATTCAATGGCGCCGGGCTATTCAACTCCTGAGGTGGCTGAACCAAACCTTTGTTGAATATACTCAACATCTCTTCCTGATTTTTCTAAAAGAACAAAATCTTCCTAACAATCAACAAACTTCAAAAAAGAGTAAACCGATCAAATACAAGAGCCGATCGAGAGACTTTTACAGTAGGAGATAGGTAACAGATATTGATGCAGGAAAACATTATCTTGTCCGGATCTTATATAGAGTGAGAGACAGAGAGGGGACAACGTGTCATAGTTATCCAAAAAACTCATAGATCCGAGGTTTGAATTTGGATAAAATGATTACTTAAAGTTGTAAACTCTGCTTTTTGTTGGCAAAAATATCTGTAATTAGTATTAATATTGCATTATACAGCTAAGACAAGTATTGTTAGACTATTTGAAATTTATTGCTCAAAGGTATATCATTAGGTATAACGTGATTTATTAAAACTAAAAAAATAAAAAGGACATTAAAAAATATAAAAAGTGAGAATAAAATTCTAAGTTTCTTTTATCTCCTTTATTTATTTATTTATTTATTTATTAATAAATTTAACATTTAATCAAAGAGGATTATTATTTATGCAGCTAATAATACCATCAGATGTGCTTTATTAATTAGTATCATCCAATAAATTATTGAAGATTGTTATATTTTAAAAAAAAAATTATATAAAAATAATGAAATTGATATAATTTAATTTAATCGGTTTAAATATATTTTATAATAAAAATAATTTCTAGTACTGAAAAAGCAAGAGCAATATTTAAACGTGAGAAATGGTCAAAGTGCAGAATCTTATCCACAAGAAAGCATAAAAAAAAAAAAAAAAAAAACAGACTGTGGTCAGAGTGAGTGACAGTGTTCCGAGTCAGCAAGATTATTTTGGGTCGGTGACTTCCTCGTGCCTCTTGCGTGCACCTGTGGATAAATGAATCAACCCGATCAAGATTATAATGAATGATGTTTCTACTTTCTAGATTACTTTGGAATCGAGCATATCGGGAATATCTTCTTTTTTAGGTACTATATCTAATTAAAACACTACTTGAGAGACACATTATTTTGAGGAATATTTGACGTTGTTAATTTTATTTTATTTTTGATAGATTGACGTTGTTAATTGATGAACGGTTCCCTTTCAATTTTCTCGACACATTCTTTTTTTTTAGTTTTGCTGCGGACAAACGGGATGGATCGGTGGAATAAAAAACATTAAAATAATCAAATAAATCTCTAGCTTTCTCTTTCTTCTACCATTTCTTCTTTTTTTAAACTTCAGACAACTTGCAATTTGCAAAGCCGCCTTGGCCCTTTCTCTTTCTCGCCACCATCCATTCTTCACACTGGATATTTTTATGTTAATCTTCATCTGGTGTGACTTCTCGTTTTCTAGAAGTTATCATTTCTTGGAGTTTTTGGCTTCTACTATGTTGCAAGAAAGTTTAAATAGAAAGCAAAATATGCTACCCCTTAAATCAGAAATAAATCAAACAACGCTAATTAACGTGTTTTCCTCGAGCAGAGATTATTATTCTTTTTGTTTTTTTAGCCTGAAAAAATGAAAGAAAAAAGAAGGGAAAAAATGAAAGTTGGAGATTAATGGCAGCATTTACAGTTTCCCAAATTCAAAGAAACCCAGTCCAGGAAATGAAATCCACATAAAAATTTGGGAAGAACTCAGTAAAATGAAAAAAAAAAAAAATACCTCTTCCATCTAATGATGAAACTCATTTCTTCCTTAAAAAAAGATATGGAACTGCAACAAAAATCTTCTTACTTCATTTGAAAGGAAATACTTGTTGAGAAATATAGATTGAAGAAATTGTATAGATAGAAGGGAGGAAATCGTCTTACTTCATTTGAATAACAAATTTGGCCGTTAAATAGCCTTACAGAGAACTGAAATAAAACTGAAAGCAATAACATAGCCCACGCTTCATAACTGCTATAACGTGGTAGAAAGACTAAATCAACAAGTAACAGACATCCCAACATATAAAAAAAATACATACATGATAATAACTGACCACTTAAACAATACAATAAACATAAATTAACATTTCCTCCCTTAAATTGAATGCTACAAGCTTCAGTTTACATCAGTTTGAGCACAGATTCCCAAATGTTCTCGTAGCTTGACAAAAGTGTTTTGCTTGAGTGGCTTTGTCATTATATCAACTACCCAATCTTGTGTATCACAGTGCACCAATTCCACAGTTATTTCCTTTGTAAGATCTCGAAGAAAATAAAAACGCACATCAATGTGTTTGCTTCGACCATGCATTGCTAGATTTTTTGAGAGCTTGATTACAGAGCTACTATCACACTGAATAATACATGTTTTGCCTTGATTTTGATCCAGCTTTCTTAACACCCTTTTTAACCAAACTGCCTGACAAGCACATGAGGTTGCAGCAATGAATCCTGCTTCTGTGGTGGATGAACTCACTATAGGTTGTTTTTTTTATGACCAAGAAATTGCCCCTGAACTCAATAAGAAAATGTAACCTGAAGTGCTCTTATGATCTTCTAAATCTCCAGCATAATCACTGTCAATATAAGCAATAAGTTCATCATCTACTCCCTTCCTATAGAAAATCCCAAAATCAGAAGTTCCTTTCAGATATCGCGTCACTCTTTTTGCTGCTTGCATGTGTAATTTAGTGGGATTCTCCATATACCTACTAGTCATACTTACTATAAACATTAGGTATGGTCGTGTAGTAGTGAGATACATGAGACTCCTTATAATATGCTTATAGTAAGTTTTATCAACTTTAACTCTTTCATCTTTCCCAAGTTTGCAGCCAGGAACAATAGGATTGAAATCAGAGTTGCTATTATCCATTCCAAACCTATACAGTATTTCCACCTCCAAAGCATATTTCTTCTGACTAATAAAAATATCATCAGACTTTTGCAACACCTCTAGCCCAAGGAAATACCCCATCTTGCCAAGATCAGTCATATCAAACTCATGCTTCATTGAAAATTTAAACTCTTCAAACATTGATTCATCATTTCCAGTAAAGATTAGATCATCCACATACAAGCTTATAATCAACACTTTACCTTCCTTGTTAATCTTGATGAACAGAGTGTGCTCATAATCACATTTCTCAAAAACTTCTTTCATGAAATAAGCTTTTATACGACTGTACCAAGCACGGGGTGCTTGTTTAAGTCCATAAAGTGCCTTCCTTAGCTTGTAAACATTTTACTCACTTCCTTTCTGTACATAATTGCAAGGTTGTTCTACAAAAACTTCTTCACTCAATTCACCATGTAAAAAGGCAGATTTCACATCTAATTGATAAATAGACCACCCTCTTTGAGCTACAAGTGCTACTACCAAATGAATTGTCTCCATTCGTGCCACAGGTGCAAAAACTTCAGTATAGTCTACTCCATATTGCTGTGTATAGCCCTTTGCTACAAGTCGAGCTTTGTGCTTTTCTATTTTTTCATTTTCATTCAACTTAGTCTTATACACCCACTTTACTCCAATTGTCTTTCCTCCCTTAGGTAATTCTATTAATTCCCAAGTCTCATTTCTCTTTATTGCTTCCATTTCCACATCCATGGTTGTTCTCCATTTTTCACTTTTTACAGCTTCTTCAAAATGAATGGAATTAGCAGCTATGAACATGACACATTCCCCTTCATTTTCTCCATCAGAAAGTCCCTCTCCTGTTTCATAATTTCTCATCCAAGTAGGTGCTCTTCAATTTCTAGTTGCATTCGAGTTTCGAGGGCTGTTTGTGTTGTAAATTAAAGAACCTGTCCCAGTATTTTTAGCTTCAACTATACAGTCTCCTGCATTGTCTTTTATATTAGGATCAAAATAAATGTCACTTCTTTCCTCATTCTCAATTACTTCTTCTTCAAAATCACCCTATTCTAAATCATATATAGTGACTTCCTCATACTTCTTATCCCAGACCCAGCTCTTGTCTTCCTCAAATACCGTATACCTACTAATTATGATCTTTTGTGAAAAATAATCATACAATCTATAAGTCTTTGATTCTTCACTGACTCCTAATAAAACACAACTGAAGCTCTTATCATCAAATTTAGTTATTTTATTGTCAGGCACATGGACATGAAAAATACATCCAAACACTCTAAAATAATCATCTGAAGGTTTAATTTTACTCCAAGCTTCTTTTGGAGTTTTGTTTAGCACCGCAAAGGTGGGACTTCGATTCAAAACATGTATAGTCCAGTTAACTGCTTCAGGCCAGAAGGACTTCGGAATTTTCTTTGTTGAAAGCATACTTCGAAGCATGTTCATAGTTGTTCTATTCTTTCGTTCCGCAACTCTATTCTGTTGTGGCGTATATGCAATCGTTAAGTATCGCCGTATACCATTTTTATCACAAAAATGGACAAATTCCTGGGATGTAAACTCGCCTCCTCGATCAATGTGTAAACTTCTTAGAAAACAGTTTGTTTCTTTCTCAACATGAATCTTAAAAGTTTTGAAACAACCAAAAGCTTCTGATTTTTCCACCAAAAAATAAACCCATGTTTTTCTACTAAAATCATCAGTGAAAGTGAGCAGATACCTTTTCTTGCTATTAGAGATGGGTTTAATTGGTCCACAAATGTTTGCATGCACCAATTGAAGGATTTCTGCAGCTCTCCAGGTAGTCTTCTTAGGAAATGAATTCATGTGTTGTTTCCCTGTCAAACAATCTTTGCATAGTTTCGAAGGAGGTTGGAAAGCTGGCAAGTCATTCACCATTTCTTTTTGTTGAAGAGTCTTTAATCCTTTAAAACTCAAGTGTTCATATCGACCGTGCCAAAGCTGTTCAATGTCTTCAATGTTTATGTTAAAACAGGTGGATGCTATAGGCTGGGATATAGCATGAAGAACAAACATTCTATTGGAAGTTATTTTCGTATCCATAATCAAACCTTTCTGAGAATGAAAGACTTTACATTTGCCATGTTGAAACAAAATAGTAAGTCCTTTTTCCTGCAATTGTCCAATACTTAGCAAATTATTCTTCAATTCAAGTACATAAAACACACCTGTAATTATCTGTATTAGACCATTTACTTGCAACCTGACATTTCCCTTTCCTAACACAGCCATGCTTGTATTGTTGCCAAGTTTCACAGAGTCTCGAAAAATACCATCAAAGTCTGAGAAATAATCTTTGTTTCCACACATGTGATTGTTGCAACCAGAATCAAAAAACCACATGTCTTCTCGACTAATTTTGTTCGTATTCACATATGTCATCCATCAACAACATTTCTTCCTGATTCTCTACATAATTTACTTCTGTTTTCTTGTTTGGACATTCCCATGCAAAGTGTCTTAGTTTGTGACAATTGTAACACTCCACTGTGGCCTTAACCAAAAAACCTGTTGTTGCGTCCTCTTCATCTTCCTCTTCCTCTTCCTCTATGGTTTCCACGACCATGACCTCTTCCTTATGAGGAATCTCCATGACTGATCTTCAAAGCCTGCTCTTCTTCAACGTGTGAACTCATGCGTTGTTCATGTACAATCAGATTGCTCTACAACTCATCAATAGTTAAAGTATCAATATCTTTAGACTCCTCAATAGAACAGACAACATAATCAAATTTTGAAGTCATGGATCTTAAAATCTTTTCAACAATAGCAGTACTTCCCTTATCTTCTCCATTTGCTTTCATCTTGTTGGCTATAGTAAGAGTGCAAGCGAAATATTCATTCACAGTTTCTCCAACCTTCATGTGAAAAACTTCAAATTCCTTTCTAAGAGCTTGCAAGTTTCCACGTTTCACTTGTGTTGTTCTTGATATTTTTGCTTCATGGAATCCCAGATATCTTTTGTAGTTTCTTGTTAAGAATTGTATCTAGAATAAAACGATCTAATGCCTGAAATAGATAGCTCTTAGCTTTCAAATCTTTCAACTGTTGATCTTCAAAATGCTTCTTTTGTGCATCAGTGAGGACAACACCTTCTGTTGCTACAGGAATGCCATGTTCCATCAGGCCCTAATACTCCTTTGATCGCAGGAAATTTTCCATGAGCATCGCCCAATGATCATAGTACCCATCAAACTTTGGAACTACTGGTTGTACAAACGAACCTTCTGTCATCATCCTTCAACTAAAACCACTCGTAGAAGACTGCTGCTTCTAAATAATCAAGCACTTGTGATGGAGCTCTGATACTAATTGTTGAGAAATATAGATTGAAGAAATTGCACGGATAGAATGGAGGAAATCGTCTTACTTCATTTGAATAACAAACTTGGCTGTTAAACAGCCTTATAGAGAACTGAAATAAAATTGAAGGCAATAACCTAGCCCACGTTTCATAACTATTATAACATGGTAGAAAGACTAAATCAACAACTAATAGACATCCCGACATATAAGGAAAATACATAAGTGATAATAACTGACCACTTAAACAATATAATAAACATAAATCAACAATGCTTTGGGTGAAGGCTTTGAAGATGCACAAAAAAAAAAAAAAATGAGATCAAGAAGATGAGAAGAAGAAATGGAGATGAAGTTGTGAACCCTTTCCTACGAGGATGAAGGATTGGGAGGGGAAGATGAACTGATAAAGGTAGGGAGAACGAAAACTCTGTTTTAATACATTGTTAAATGCACCATTTTTTTATTCAGAGAAAGGAAAACGAAAGAAATAAAAAATTGATTATATAATGTGCCGTTTGTGCGCCGTTTGCAGCAAATGTTTGTACGTAACATTTTTGTTCTTTTTTTTGCAACATGAAATTAGCTAATATGAGATCTGTTCATAAAGATACAACTTGTTGCAATGCCTAGTGTTCGTGTTTTGACACAATGCTGAATATTAGAATTTCTGTCGCTTGGTATTAGAATGAGTTATTCTATATACAATATTTTTTATATACATTGAAATTTTTATTTAAAGACTGTATATATATTATACAGTCTTTAAATAGAAATTATTAGTGTAAATTCATATAATTATGTTAATTTAAAAAAAAAAATTATAATAACATTCTTTTTTGAAATAATATTTTATTTTATTTTATCTTTATACATCAATTAGATTATACAATAGTAAATAAAATTTCTCATATTCCTCACAACCTATTTTTTTTAATGTAAATTATTGTATAGAGTAGAGAAACCATGCTTAACGGAAACAGTGATATAAAGAGGCCCGAATATTTAATGCCGAATTAGGAAAACAGAAGTCTCAACAATACCATGCCAAATATGGGCTTGGAAAGCCCATGGATCAGTATATACCCGTCGCGCATGCATGTCATGCAAAATGTAAGAAAAGAAATACACCGGAAAATGGCCAATTAGAAAATAAAGAAATTCTCGCGAATATACATATCTATTTGAGCCCCCTCAAAACCAGGCCTTCAAAAGACAGGTCATTGAGAAAATCTTCTAAACACCCAAGATGGTGTAGGCCGAATAAAGGAATGAGTCTTACTGGAGACACAAATAGATCCCACAAATCAACAATTAAAATTTTTTTTTCTTTATCGATGGTGTTCTTTTCTCTTTCCCTAATCTACCCCCATTTAAAAAAAAAATTGACCAAAAACACCATTATTTACAATTTATTTACCTATAAAACGAGAGCGTTTCATTCAGGCCTATAATATAAGACTGCAAAAAGAATTATTTAAAAGATTAATAGTTGATGATCCATCTGTCTGAGACTTACCATTCATGTGATGTGGAGGTACAATGCAGCAAAAAAGATGTGTGGTCTTTGAGGAGACTTTGATGAATGAATTCATTTTTTAGGAAAAATTGTCCAATCCTAAGCAGATCATCCAAGCTACTGAGGTAACAGAGTCTGAATTCTTTCAAGCTCAACAAAGTGGGTAACACACAAGAAGTTTGTGGTGGTGGCTGTTGGAACAATTAGCAACCTTGCCCTGTAGAGAAAACCTTAAGAAGGTTTTGTGAAGGCCAATCGGGATGATGACAAGGGTAAGAAGCTGGGCATGGGAGTTGTTATTAGAAACCATGATGGGAAAGTAATGGTTGCAGTACTGAGTCTACATAAAAAAAATCAAAACAGAACCTTTTGTGGCGGAATGGTTGACTTTATAGAAAGCCATAGAAATATGCATGGAACTTGATTTAAGAAAATGTTATTTTTGAAAGAGATGCTGAAGTGATTATAAAAATTTTTGACTCTGATCCAGAAAGTTTGTATTGGTATGGCCCAATTATTAAAGATATAATAAGACTTCTATTGAGGGACATAACTGATTGGAGAGTTGTATTCATCCCTAAGACTGGCCAAATAGTGTAGCACACCAGCTTGCAAAGCTAGGCTACTCTTCTAAAGAGAATGTATGGATTGAAAAAATTTCATAGGTTGTGTCAAGATTGGTTTCAATTGATAACTTCTTGTATTTAATTGATTATATGAATAATGCTTCCTTTTGAAAGAAAATAAAACATTCGGTTTGACTACCTCGTAGGACCGACGATCGACGTTCAGCCCTGGCCCGACATTACACTACACATTATTTTATAATGTAATAATTCTACTTATTATATTCACACTACACATTATATTCATTTCAATTTATTTCATTATGTTTTCTACAATAAAAATGTGATATATGGATAATAATTAGTAATTTAGTAGAACAATTCAATATGTTTAATAAAAATAAAATAAAATTAGAATTAATAAAAAATAATTTTAAAATATATAATATAAGATGATGAATAACATTTTTCTTGTATAATGCATCCGACACTCTCTGCACGAACTTGAAAAAAAAAATGAAAAATTTCTCCTTTTTTTTTTTTTTTGTTTTTGTTTCTTTCCAAAACAGATGGGCCCATTGCCAATACAGTGAGCCAGAAGGCCCAAAACAGATTACTCCCATTACTCTCTCTCAATCAAAATGATCAATTGATAGCACCATATAAAATAGTCCGTGACGTAATCGTACGTGTGGTGGGTTAAGTTACGTGTACGGACAGAACTCTAATGGTTTTCAGCGGTTGATACTTCATACTTCAGAGTGAGTGGCTGGTTTGTCCTGAAGCTGAAGGCTTTGTCCCACAAGAGGCCGCGGGTTGCCCTTTCCACTATCCACTTTCCAGCCTAATTAAAGGCGGCATCCACCCGAACAGCCAAATAAGACCGTACACTTATCAATATTTATCGTCTTCTCAATCTCTTTGTTTTTTTGCCTTTTTTTTTTTTTCTTCGGAAGAAGGACACAAAATATAAATGATTTTGCACTTTGCAGATGAGAAATTAACACCTTGCAGGCGGGACCCATCTAAGATATTGAAATCCATGTGGGACATTGGTCATCAACCATCAACTTCACATACATACAAATACGTACACATACATGCATGTATATATATAACTATATAAGTAGATAAACAGATTGACAATATTCAACAGATCAATTAACACTTCTATGTTGATGGATTGAAAAAAAGCCGAGATCATTCGAGAAAAAATACAACTTTGCTTCTTCTTATTTAGATACGACTTTTAATTTAGGCCCCGCTTGGATTGGGAAGTGAGTTGAGCTCATCTCAACTCACTTCCATTTCATCATTATATTTTTATAATTTTTTATACAAAACACAAATTTCTATACACCTTTTTCAAATCCCAATACACATTTTTTAAATTCAAACACACCTTTTTCAAATCCTAAAATAATAATAATATTAAAAACTAAACTAAACTCATCTCAACTCATCTCATCTTCGAATCCAAGCGGGGTATTGTGTTGATGTTTCTATCATTCTCAAGGAATAGTCGTATGTAACTGTTAATTTTCTCATTAATAAATTTTATGTGGTTATTAAAAAATAAATAAATAAAAAGAAAAAGAAAAACTGTGTCACGGAAATATCTAACTTGAAACAATCGCAGATTCACAAAAATACAAAACTAATGAACAGTAAGGGAGCAGAAGTTGTTTCCTATGGATCGCTGTATGATCAGAATGATATTTCAGAACTGTTAAAATCAGAGTAAAAAATGCAACGAATTGTACCGACTTTTATTAATGAAGATCAACAGCATCTACATGTGGCTCCTCAAGATAACCCAAACGCGTAGTTAATCGTATCATATAAATATATGTATGGGGACCAACTACCAAGAGCGTCGACCCCAATATCGTATTCAAGATAAATACCAAGTAAATCATCATGATCCTCAGAAAATCTTGCGGTGCGTGTCTGTCTCAAATGAAAAGTTGGTTTCATACAGGAATATCTAATATAATATCCCCCCCCCCCCGTCTTGGTTGTTGGCTAATTACATCTTTGGTGTTATTTGAATGAATTGAAAGCTGTCAAACTTATCCAATAAATTACGATAGTAATATATAATCAGTTTCTTTGATTGTAGCTTTTTTTTTTTTTTTTTTACTGCCACTTTGTATCTTGGATTATTTTAAAAAATAAAATAAGATAAAATGAGATAAAAATTAAAAATTAAAAATTATAATATTATTATAATATATTTTTTAATATAAATTTTATTTTAAAATTTGAAAAAATTAATTTAGAATTTGAAAAATTTTGAATTGTTTATTTTATTTTATTTTATATAAAAATTAAAAAAAATATAATGATGAATTTGAGATGAGGTAAAATAAAATGAGATAGTTTGTGTAAATAAATTGAGTCTAAGACCTCGTTTGTATTCGAAAATGAGACGATTTCGTCTCAATTAAAATGAAATTTATCATTATATTTTTTTATATTTTAATATAAAATACAAATTTTAATATAATTTTTTTAAATTCTAATATATTTTTTTAATTTTCAAATCAACTTTTTTAAATATTAAAATAATAATATTATTAAAAAATAAATTTAATTTAATTCATCTAATCTTATTTTCAAATCGAAATTAAGCCTAAATCTTGTCAAGTAACTTTAGCCGTTGATTGAACGTGACATTATTTTTTACTTTTTTGCTGTCTCTCACGCGCGAATGCGCATTGACAAAAGGTGGACTAAGGGAGAAAACAAAATATATAATGGACGCTGTACGTACGTGGGTTGGAAATGGTCAGAGAAGTCGGCCGTATAAGTCGTGGATGTCTAGCTTTTCTTCGTCCGTTTCAATGGAAACGACATGAGCAACCATTTCTCAGGCTGGGCGGCTAGCCAAGCTAGAGCACCAGATATTCAAGTTGCATTGTTTTTGGATGGATATATTGCGATGGCTTCCTACCCTTTTTTAAAGGAGAAAATTTTTGAATCGGAACTTTCCTATAAAATTAAGTTATTAGAAGCCAATCACCGAATGTCACGTCAGATTAATAAGAGAGATCAGCAATCATACCGTATGCATTTTCGCACAGGATTTCAAATCCTCACTCCTTTATCTCTGCTCTCTCTCCCCCATAATGAATTCTCCCTTTCTCTCTGAGTTCTTTGGTGATACTAGGTCTCTGAGTTCGATTAATAATAGGTCTTTGAGTTCGATGCTTTGCCGATGGTTTGGTGATAATGGGTCTCAAAATCGTGAAAATGGAAAACAAAAATGAAATCGCATGGTTATTTTCCTTGAATGAAATTGCAAAAAAGAAAATCGAAGGAATTTGGTTCCTGCAAGAATGAAAATTAAAGTGTTTAGTTCCTGCGAAAATTGAAGGGTTGTTTTTCCTGGATGAAATCGCAAAAATGGAAAATAAAAATGAAATCGCAAGGTTATTTTCTTTGAACGAAATTGCAAAAATGAAAATCGAAAGGTTTTAGTTCCTGCGAAAATGAAAATCGAAGTGTTTGATCCTGCAAAAGTTGAAGGGTTGTTTTTCCTGGATGAAATTGCGAAAATGGAAAACAAAAATGAAATCACAGGGTTATTTTCCTTGAACGAAATCGCGAAAATGAAAATAGAAAGGTTTTGATTCCTATGAAAATTAAAGTGTTTGGTTCCTATGAAAATCGAAATGTTGTTTTTCTTGGATGAAATCGTGAAAATGGAAAACAAGGGAGGGGAGGGGTCGTTCAATCTCGTTCAATCTCGAAGGGTTTTGATTGCACGGGAGGAAGAAGAGGGGAGGGGGGGGGGGGGGAGGTGGGGGGAGTTCGATCACTTCGATCTTGAGCAAGGGAGATGTGAGAGTTTTCGATTGTAGGGGGGGTTCGGGTTCGAAAGAAGGAGATGTGAGGGATGTTCCCATGCGATGCATTTAGCATACATTTTTTTATTTTACTTACATGTCATCCAACCAACGGCCTCTAATAACTAAGACATATAAGAGGGCTTTGGTCAAAAGCGTCACCCTTTTGAAAGTTTTTTAATAGAGTGGAAAACTGTTATCCTTTTATTTTCATTTTTTTATGAAAGATCATGAGAGCCCTTTAGCCTATGTTCATACGATCGATTGATTTTATTTTATATTTTAAGTATTTTGTTTTTGTACTTATTTTTTGGGAGTAATTAATAATTAAGTTGGTGGAAATGTCGCTCGGAGAAAATAAAATGGTTGAGAATCACTGTATCATGATCTAGATGGTCTATAATTAAGAAGTTTGCTTACCCATAATGGAATCGATTGCATCCATTTACTCAGTCAAATATGTACTGTCCATCAACATATTTGGGATGATAATAGTATTATTTTTGTCAAAAATAGTTATGTTTGTAACATATAACTGACTTCTGTTTTTTTTTGTAGTGAAATATATATCTAATATATATATATATATATATTGTTTTCATCCAAAATAGTCATATTCGCAGCATATAACTGATCTCAAAAGTCTGTTTTCGTCCAAAATAGTCATATTCATAACATATAACTGATCTCAAAAGCCTGTTTTTTCTTTAGTAAAATATATATCTAATATATATATATATACAGTACTTAATTCCAAGAAATAAGGTGGTATCTATTTCTACAAAGCTGGGAGCTGACCGGGATCATATGATTGTGGATTAATATCTGACCCATTGCCTCGCAGATCAATTATGTGAAGTACTAACGCATGAATGGTTGAGTATAATTTTAATTATCAAATAATAAATAAGTTTTTAATAATAGAATTTATTATTTATAATTAAAGTTATATAAGTTTTAAAATTATAAATAATATTTTTTATCATAATTTTAAATTGTACCAAATGTCTAAGGTCAAAAAGTAGTACTGCTTGTATGTTGCAAAACTTTATATGTAAGTTCTTTTTATGTCAATGCTGCTTAATTAATCAAAAAGTAATATGATAGCATCATATATTCCTATATGGGCAGTGAATAGTATCTCGTTTGGCTCTCGATGAAATTTTTTATTTTTTTGAAGATTCTTTTAATATAATTTTTAAATAATATTTTAATTTTTTATATTTTTTTACATGATTTTTTTAATATTTTGAAATATTTTTTAAAAATATAAAAAAATCACAATATTATTTTAAAATATTTATTTAAAAATTATATAAAAAAACTTATAAAAAATAAATAAATAAATTCAACGAAAAACAAACGGAATGAAATTCAACAAAAAAAAATATATATAGCATTTTACATTCCTATATATAAAAATTATAATATAAGGTTTTTTGAATTTATGTTTTTTGAATTTTTTTTAAAGAAGTCGCGCACTCCACGTCCCCGTGGCCCGTCTGCTGAAAAATTTATTAAAAGGACGTACGTGGACCAATAGTAATATCTGCAATATTTGTGGCTGAAATTTTCTGATCAAGTGTTGCCATAAAGCACGTACATACGCGGTCGTGGTTGTCACAATCTCAATTCTAAAACCATATATAAATATATATATATAATATATATGTATGTATGTATGTATGTATGTATGTATGTGTGTCATTCACAACCATGCATATTTATTTTTATACGGAAGTATATGCCTGATATTTTTATTTTTGGTCACATTCACATCACAATATCACATGCATGCATACAGTTCACATTTGTTTGAAAATATCCTCTAATTCCATTAATGAGAAATTAATGATGCTCGAAGAATACTAATACGGGTAATCTTATGTACAATTATATTTATGAATGTTGTGTACATTTTACTGATATGATTGTTTAAGATATTTTTTATATTAACAAAAATGACGTTATTAATCATTTTAATAGAGTACAATAAATTGCAAAATTGACTGTATACAGAGTTTTCGTACAAATTTTATATTTTTATTTTTGGTTTTAGTACTAAACTTGGAGTTCAGAGAATCACAGGCATTACAGTGTTTGACACAAGAGAGAAGAGATCTTATGACCCCTTGCCAGACTTGGAGGTTAGTTAACCGTTCAGTTATTAACTTATTCCTGTATCTTTCAGATTGTTAATTGCTTTGGTTTTCAGTCATAATGGAACTAGTGTTTATCATTTTCTATTTTTAATTTCAGGTTCCTAGAATGTATTTAGATTTTTTTTTTTTTTTAATTTCCTGTGTACATTGGGCTTCACCCATTTCCTTGTTTAGATCACTAATTTGGCAAAATCAACTCATTGTTGATGTTGTTAAATGTTCAATCAACAGTCTTGCCATTTGAACTCTATAACGCCAACATGGTTTGTTGAATGACTGCTCTGATCTGATCTGTGCTCTCGAATGTTGTAGATTTTCGTGGATTTGGAGTAATAGATTGGCTAGTTTTCGCCTGCTGGGGTTGATTTTGTTCTTAATACTTTTGGAGGGATCAGTCTGTCTGTGATAGATGGATATCATGAGTTCTATCATCAGTGGGCTTTAGTTAGATCGCGCAGATGAAGACAAAGATAGAAACCCAAATTCTTCCCGCTTTATGACCGTGAGACTGAGACCCACCCTTCTGAGGATCATAGGACAGTTTTTGCTGCGGTGCTTTCAAATGAATCTTTCAATTCTCACAGCAAGAACAAATACAATCTGTTTATCAAAAGTGTTGTGACTCCATTACTTTGAGATCAAACACTAGATTAAGGGACGTTATTGCCGGCACACAGAATAATTAAACCAAACTGATATTATAAACACCTGTCAGAACGATTGTCCTTTATTTTATTTTCCTAACGATTGTCCTCTTCATCATTGGAAAATTGGCAATAGAGTTCGGAAATTTAGAATCAATCCATTCCCCGACCGAGTCAATTTGGTAAATGGAAAGTAATGCTTTCCTATTTAAGTCTTGAGCATGATTTCCAACTTTTGAAGCTTGAACACTAGTCATCCTCGTGGAGAACAGAAATATGGTGATGGCCGATGGGCCATTAGCAGTTGGGGGACACATCCATTTGTCCTTGTTATCACTCTTTTAGTATTTATTGTTCTCTATCTATAATCTGACTCTTGAGTACCAGTTCTACAAGATGAGAGAGAGAGAGAGAGAGAGAGAGAGAGAGAAAGAGAGAGAGAGAGATTGGTTTATTTTGTCAACAATGTAACCCTACAGCCCCAAGTCATATTAAAACATTCTTTTATCCATATAAAAGAACTGCAGGTCTCTGCAACTCGCCAAAGATAGACAAATGTACATACAAACGCGAATTAACTAGGAAAATAAACTTGTTAAGAAAAAAAAAACTAGTAAAATAAACTTAAAACAGATGGAGGTGTGGATTGATTTCACGTTATTATCCTGTCCTAAAAATTTCGTCAGGAATCAAGATTGTCAGCCCTATATTGCCCAGTTGGCTTCGCTTCCAACACGTGGCATGCTGTGAATCCTTGATTGAACATCAACCTTGAAGTCGGCCCCACACATGACCCCCTCACTGTCAATCCTAGGCATTGCTTTGATTTTCATTCTTGGGTGCTCGAAGCTCATCAACCCATGCTCGCTGTGGAACATGCACCCTGCATTTCAACCCAAATAAAAGAATTGACGGCCACGATCATTTATATAAAAATAATTTTATTAACCAGGAAAACGCACGATTCTTTTTGATAAAGCCACATGATGTATCATGTACATACCAGTAGGGAATGGTGCGAATGATTTAGCACAGCTTGCTTTTATGACCTCTAACTTGTCAGAAATCACAACAGACCCATCAGCTGAAATGCCCCAAAAGAGCCTAATTTCTTCATTCTCACCCTACACAACCAAACAACAAAAGCCGTGAGCAAATGGATTCAAATCCTCCTGTCATTTTAGAGAGGTGGAGGAAGATTTACCAGTGCGGCAAAGACTGTTTTAGCCTTGTTATCGTAGATCACAAATCCAAAGCTTCCATCAAGATCTTTGAGGACCTGATCGGCTGGATATGGACCTCGATCACGTAGAGTCCGATAGGCCTCCATCACGAACATGGCCTCGTTTGTGCCCTTTGATAGGCCGTATTGCTTTATCAGGCTGCACAGATTGTTTAGATTCCCCAAGAAAATGCAGTATATTTCGTCCATAGCACAGAACAATCTGCATAAATACCAATTTATTAATTATTCTGCAAATCAGAAACAAATGGGTTTAAACAAAACATAGATTGGACAGAGAGAATCGAGATCGGAAACGTCCGTACCTCTGATTAACGGAATGTCGTTTCTCGGGTTGAACATAAGCAAACGACGTCGCATTTTCAAAGCTGATTGAGAAGGAATTGCCAGATTGAGAAACGAAATCCTTCAAAATCTCTGATGAAATCTTGGCCGGCTTCACAGAGGAATTCAATGGCGCCGGGCTATTCAACTCCTGAGGTGGCTGAACCAAACCTTTGTTGAATATACTCAACATCTCTTCCTGATTTTTCTAAAAGAACAAAATCTTCCTAACAACCAATAAACTTCAAAGAGTAATGCTTCGCGTGGATTTAGGATGAATTTAGCTGAGTTTAATTTATTTTTTAATATTATTATTATTTTAAAATTTAAAAAAAGTATTTTGAGAAAGATTTATTAAGAATTAAAAAAAGTGTATAAAAATTTATATTTTATATAAAAAATTATAAAAATATAATAATAAAATAAAAATAAGTTGACATTTACCGAATTTATTTCCAAATACTAACAGAGCCTAAACCGATCAAATACAAGAGCCGATCGAGAGAGTTTTACAGTAGGAGATAGGTAACAGACATTGATGCAGAGACACGTATCTTGTCTGGATCTTATATAGAGTGAGAGACCGAGAAAGACAACGTGTCAAAGTTATCCAATCTCAAATATCGAGGCTTGAATTTGGATAAAATGATTAATTAAAATTGTAAATTCTGCTTTTTGTTGTCATAATTATCCGTAATTAGTATTAAAAAAATATTAGAAATCGGTCCGTCTAATCTTCTTAAAAAATTGATGGTGGCGTCTCTGTTGACGATGGGCAACACCATCTATCCCATTGTAATCGCTGGAGTCCGACAATCCTACTCCTATAACGATGACTTTTGGTGTACCACACGCAGTTTTAGATCTGTTTCGGACTCATATCGGACTTAAGACTGCGTGGGGTACACCGGATGTTGCCAGGGGTTGCCGTTGTAGGAGTGGGGTTGCCGAACGCCAGCGGTCACAATGGGGTAGACGGTGTCGCCCGATGCCGATGCTAGTGTTCTTTGGGTTAAGGCCGAACACTTATTTAAATCATCTTATTATATTTTTTATTGTATTTTTTATTATATTTTATTGATGGGCTATTTTTTCAGAGATCGGATGGACCCAGCGTCTCCCTTAGTATTAATATTCTGACATTTTACAGCTAAGGCAAGTATTATTAGACTTATAATTTGCTTATCACTAGTTTATCATTTTTAAATATATTTTTTTTTGTTATTTTATTTAAAATATTTTTTAATATCCTTAAACATTAATTTTTTTTTAAATATACAATTTTACTAATAATTATTTTATTAATTATTAAATAAAAAAATTAAAAATAGTAATAAAATGGTGATAAATAAATAATAAACCTATCATTATTTTTTAAAATTTATTGCTCAAAGGTATATCATTACGTATAACGTGATTTAGTAAAACTAAAAAACATATTTTAATTAAAAGGACATTAAAAAATATAAAAAGTGAGAATAAAATTCTAATTTTCTTTTATCTCTTATTTATTTATTTATTTTTTAATAAATTTAACATGTAATCAAAGAGGAGTATTATTTATGCAGCTAATAATACCATCAGATATGCTTTATTAATTATTATCATCCAATAAATTATTGAAGATTATTATATATATAAAAAAAAATTATATAAAAATAATTAAATTGACGTAATTGACGTTGTTATATTGCAAGATTGACGTTGTTAATTGATGAACCGTTAACTTTCATTTTCCTCGCTTGGTATTAGAATTTGAGTTATTCTATATACAATCTTTAAATAAAAATTAATAATACAAATTCGTACAATTTTTTTAATTAAAATAATATTCGTTTTGAAATAATATTTATTTTCCTATTATCTGTATATAGTAATTAGACTATACATATAAGCCCTTAATTAAGATTGTAAATAAAATTTTTCATATTTCTCGCAACCATTTTTTATGTGAATTATTGTAAAGAGCCCAGAAACCATGCTTAACAGAAACAATGATATAAGGGGCCCGAATATTTGAGAAGTTCTTCATAACCTCTCCAATCTCCACGTACTATAATTTTTTAATTTTCTTTAATTTTTTTTAATTTTTTAATTTTGAATTTATTCTTTTTTAATTAATTTAATTTTTTTATTTATTATCTATATATCAAATATTTAATAAATAAAAAAAATATGATACGTGAAAATTGTATGAATAACAGAAGATTGTAAAGATTTTTTTCCTAATACTTAGCTAAGGAAGCACTTAAGTTCTATAAAAGAATGGTGTTGGAGGAAATTCTTTTTTTATCTGTCATATGCTAATTAGAAATTGAATGAAGTAGACTCTACAAAAAGAAAAAATCTAAAATAAAATTTTAAAAATAATAAAAGAATAAAAATATTAAATAAATATTATATATGACATTATTAATTTTAAAAAGTATTCTATATTATAATTATTTCAAATACTCTTTTTATAATAATACACTTTTCTTTTATTATTATTAATTTAATATATAAAATGATAATTATAAATAATAAAATCTAATCTTTGAGTGTTTATAAAATAATTTTATTTGATCATTTGAAGAGGTAAGGGATCACTTTTTTATAAAATTTTATTGACAATAATTATTATAATTACTCTAAGTCTTTTTTAAATATTAAGAATACTTCAAAATATTTAGAATAGTAATTAAATAATTTAGGTTAAGATATTTTATTAGACTTTAAGAGAGAAAAATGAGTTGAATTTGAAATATAAAATAATTGTATTTTCAAATGACTTTTAAAACTCAAGAACATTTCTTATAAAATTATGTTTGATAAATTTTTTTTAAAATTGAATTTGTTTTAATAAAGATTAAATTGCTTGTTGGTTAAAAAGATAGTATAAATCTTAATTAATAATTTTATATTAGTTTTAAATAATAATAAAATATACTGTAAATATTAAAATTATTTTATTTTATTTTATTTTAATCAAAATTTTCGTCCTAAGCGTCCTGACTCATTGAGTCGGCTATGGCGGCATCGACGCGAATAGATAAGCTAACTTCGTCCCTTATCTTAACCCCTGTCACAGTGTCACTACACTTATCCAATAGGAAAAGTCTTGTGACAGGATGGGTGTGAAAATTAATTTTACGCAGACCAATCAACAAATACCAGATGGGCATTCCAAAATAATTAAAATCGACCCACAAACACTCCAAACTTCTCCATTTCCTTCTTTCTCTTCCTCCTCTTCATCTGCGCTCAGGGTGATCTCGTGCTCAACAGAGCTGTAGCGACGCCGTTGGGCAGCAGCACCTTTGTTCAGGCTATTTAATGTTACATTCACAGATGAATGTCGTTTACAACAGTTTTATTGCTTGACTATCTTAAGTTGCGTAAACAGCTTTTGGGAATTTCGGTAGATGAGGTCCACCAGGTGACCGACAGTGCTCCAATTGCTTCAGAGACGCGTTCTTGATTCCACCCACAACTCTATTGCATTTTTTTATTCTTTCTTTGCTGGGTTCATCATTGTTCTTGATCTTGAAAAAAAAAAACAACTATTATTTGGCTTCTTTATTTTGCTTGACTTGGTGGGAGAGGGAGAGAAATAAGGAAATGGACACCGGCCATTCAACAGTGGAGACTTGAGTGCAGATGGGTGGGAGAGGGAGAGAAATAAGGAAATGGACAATTGGCGTTAGTGCAGACAGGGGAGGGAGGCCAGAGGGTGAGGGAGAAGGAGAAGGAGAAGAAGAGAGATTTTGTTTTGGGTCTTTTGGCCTTGCATGCGCGTGTTCTTTTTCTCTCACGACTAATGGTACGCCCATAATAATTTTCACAATACTTTTCATGAAGATATGATATAAAATATTTTTTATTTATAAAATAGTATTATTTTTATATGATATTTTAAAATAGTATTCCTCATTTTAAACTAAGATTGTGAAATATATTGTAAAAAATATTGTGTATTTTGAAATGAACGAACGAAATTTATCAGTCGTCTCTGTCCCACCATTAAATTATGTGAATGATCTCACCACTATTATTTTAAATTTCGCATAGTGATTTGCATAGTGACTTGTATAGTAACTTGTATAGTAATTTCAAAGCCTATAAATAGGGGTTTCAGTTGTAATGAAATTCATAAAAAAAATAGAGAGAGAAAGAAAGTTTCAGTTCTTAAGAGTTTCAGAAAGAATTTCTTATTTTTCTTTTGCAATAGTAGCTCCTTTTTTTAAATTTCATAACACGTTATCAGCACGACGGTTCTACGAATTCTGAAACTAGTGGCCTTATTCCTCTGTAAGTTTTTCAATATATTATTTGAAATCTTTGATATATTTTATTGATAATTATCTGTATAAATTTATAAATATATTTTCTGAGATACACATATTTATTATTTATATGTGTAGAAAATGACAAATCTTACAAAATTAGAATTTGTTGCTCTTGATATATCTGGGAAAAATTATTTATCCTGGATACTTGATGCTGAAATACATTTTGATGCAATGAACCTGGGAGAAACTATTAAAGAAGGAAATCAAGCATCCCTGCAGGAACGTGCTAAAGCAATGATTTTCCTTCGCCACCATTTTCATGAAGAATTGAAAACTGAATATCTTACAGTAAAAGATTCCTATATTTTGTGGAATAATTTAAGGGAGAGGTATGAACACCAGAAGACTGTCATCCTCTCAAGAGCTCGTTCTCAACGGATGCACTTGAGGTTGCAAGATTTTAAAAGTGTTAGTGAGTATAATTCCGCACTTTTTAAAATAAGCTCAGTATTAAAATTATGCGGTGAGAAAATCACTGATGAAGATATGCTAGAGAAGACTTTTACTACATTTCATGCCTCGAATGTGCTCCTGCAGCAGCAGTATCGAGAGAGAAAGTTCAAGAAATATTCTGAACTTATATCATGTATTCTAGTAGCTGAGCAGAATAATGAGCTCTTATTAGAAATCCACCAGTCACGCCCTACTGGCTCAATATCATTCCCTGAAGTGAATGGTAATAGGTTTGCATCATTCCCAGAAGTGAATGGTGCATCCTTTAGAAGAAATCGGAGGGGTGGACGTGGTAGGAAAAATTATAGAAATGTTGGTCCCAGGAATGACAACATTAAAAGGGATTATAATATACCATATCACCAGAAGTGGTACAATTCAGAAAGGGGTAAAAATCTTCAGAATAATTCTTCAAAGAAAAGTGAAGAGGTGTGACATAGATGTGGAATGACTGGACATTGGTCACGTACCTGTCGTACGGCCAGGCACTTAGCTGATTTATATCAAGCTTCTATTAAAGGAAAGAATAAAGTGCATGAAACAAATTTAGTAGAACCATCAGATGATTTATTAGATTCAGTAGATGTAGACGTTATTCATCTTTATGTATCTGATTTCTTTAATCATCCCGATGGTAGTATTGAACACTTAATTGGAGATGGAAGTGTTCCACTCAATTAATGTATTTTCTTTCTATCAGTAATAAAAGTTTTGTATATTTTGTAGAATCATGGATCACATTGATGAGCTTTTTATCTCTGAGTTGAATGATAAAGATATATGTCTGGCTGACAGTGCTACAACTCACACAATTCTCAAAGAAAAGAAATATTTTCAAAATCTAACACTAAGTAAAGCCTATGTCCATACCATATCAGGTTCATCGAATTTAATTGAGGGCTCCGGAAGAGCTTATATTGTGTTGCCTAATGGCACCAAATTTTGTATTGATGATACTCTATTCTTTTCACAATCCAGAAGAAATTTATTGAGTTTCAAAGATATACGTCGTAATGATTACCATATTGAAACGACCAATGAAGGCAGTAAAGAGCATCCTCTTATTACTAAAACAGTATCGGGCCAGAAGCTCGTATTAGAAAAACTGCATGCTCTATGTTCTGGATTGTATTATACACAAATGAGAACAATTGAATCATATGTGGTAATGCACCAGAAGTGCATTGACCCTAAAGTATTTATGACTTGGCATGATCGCCTTGGACATCCGGGTTCTATAATGATGAGACGAATTATTGAAAATTTGCATGGGCATCCCTTAAAGAATCAAAAGATATTTCTACCCAATGAATCTCCGTGCTCTGCATGTTCTCAAGGTAAGTTAATTATTAGACCATCTCCCTCAAAAGTCATTGTTGAATCTCCATCCTTTTTACAAAGGATTCACGGAGATATATGTGGGCCTATTCATCCATCAAGTGGACCATTTAGATATTTTATGGTTCTAGTTGATGCATCTAGTCGATGGTCACATGCTTGTCTTCTTTCCACTAGAAATGTTGCATTTGCTAGACTTCTTGCTCAGATAATTAAACTACGAGCACAATTTCCTGAGTATCCAATTAAGACCATTCGATTGGATAATGCAGGTGAATTTTCATCTCAAGTTTTTGATGATTATTGCATGTCAATAGGAATAGATGTTGAACATCCTATTGCCCATACACACACACAAAACGGTTTAGCTGAGTTTTTGATCAAAAGGCTTCAACTAATCGCTAGACTTTTACTTATGAAATCAAGACTACCTATTTCTGTTTGGGGACATGCTATACTTCATGCAGCATCTCTAATTCGCATTAGACCATCTGCATATCATAAATATTCTCCATTACAGCTTGCATTTGGTCAACAACTAAATATTTCTCATCTTCGTACTTTTGGATGTGCTGTATATGTTCCAATTGCACCTCTACAACGTACAAAAATGGGCCCTCAACGTAGACTTGGGATATATGTTGGTTTTGATTCTCCATCCATTATTAGATACCTTGAACCCCTTACAGGGGATATGTTTAAAGCACGTTTTGAGGATTGTCATTTTGACGAATCAAATTTTCCGTTAATGGGTAAAGAAAAGTCGGTGCCTGAAGCACGACAAGATATTACTTGAGATAATAAGACCCTGTCTCATTTTGATCCTCCTACAAATGAATGTAAACGGGAAGTTCAAAGGATTATTCATTTGCAAAATGTTGCAAATCAGTTACCGGATGTATTTACTGACACTAAAGGTGTAGTAAAATCTTATATTCCTACTGTTAATACTCCAGCAAGGATTGAAATCCCTGAAGGACAAATTGTCAAAGCAGCAATAGGTGAATCTAAAATACGCCTGAAGCGTGGAAGACCTATTGGTGCAAAAGACAAAATTCCCAGAAGGAAAAGAATACAAAATGAATTTGGTGTTCCTGAAGAACACGTACCCACAATACAGGCCACAAATATAATTGGTGCTCCTAAAGAGCTTAAATTTTCTATTCCAGAACCTCCTGAAGAGGAAACTCTTGAAGAGTATAAATCTCCTAAAAAGGGACCTCCTGAAGAGGTGTATCATGAAATGTTTTCCCCTGAAGAGGAACAGGTACCTGAAAATAATGAGATCTCAATACATTTCATGAAAACTGGAGAAATTCTGGATAGAAATAAAACTGTTGTCGACAACATATTTTCATATAAAATGGCCATTGACATTACCAGAAGTAATGAAGAAAGTGAGTCAAAAAGCATCGAAGAATGTCGACGTAGAAATGATTGGCCAAAATGGAAAACAGCTATTGAAGCTGAATTAAATTCGCTAGTAAAACGAGAAGTATTTGGACCTGTTGTCCAAACACCAAAGGGTGTGATGCTTGTTGGATATAAGTGGGTATTTGTACGAAAACGTAATGAGAAAAATGAAATTGTGCGATACAAAGCACGGCTTGTTGCACAAGGTTTCCTGCAGAAACCCGGGATTGATTATGAAGAAACATACTCTCCCGTTATGGATGCAATCACATTTAGATTTTTGATTAGTCTGGTTGTTACAAAAGGATTAGAAATACGGTTGATGGATGTGGTCACTGCATATTTATATGGATCCTTAGACCATGACATATATATGAAAATCCCTGAAGGATATAAGATGCCTGAAGCATCTACAAGTACATCTAGAAATATGTACTCAATCAGACTACAAAAATCTTTATATGGGTTGAAGCAATCCGAACGCATGTGGTATAATCGCTTAAGCGAATATATATTGAAAGAAGGATTTGAGAATAATCTTATATGCCCATGTGTTTTTATTAAGAAATCAGAATCCAGATTTGTCATTATTGCGGTTTATGTTGATGATTTAAATATTGTGGGAACTCCTGAAGAGATCTCAAAAACCGCTATATATTTAAAGAATGAATTTGAAATGAAAGATCTTGGCAAAACAAAACTTTGTCTCGGCCTGCAGCTTGAGCACTTGCCAAATGGAATTTTTATTCATCAGTCCATGTATACTGAGAAAGTCCTAAAGCATTTTTATATGGACAAATATCATCTCCTGAGTACTCCAATGATTGTTCGAACACTTGATGTGAAGAAAGATCCATTCCGTCCTTATGATGACGATGAAGAAATTCTTGGTCCTGAAGTACCATATCTCAGTGCAATTAGAGCTTTGATGTATTTTACAAATTGCACTCGACCAGATATTACATTCTCAGTTAATCTGCACCAACTCGAAGGTATTGGAATGGCATTAAACATGTCCTTCGTTACCTTCATGGTACGGTTGATATGGGATTATTTTATCAACGTGGTTCAAGTCCAGAATTGATTGGGTATGCAGGTGCAGGTTATCTTTCAGACCCACACAGAGGTAGATTTCAAACTGGATATTTATTTACTTATGGAGATACTGCCATATCATGGAGATCTGTTAAGCAGACACTATCTGCTACTTCTTCAAATCACTCAGAAATTATTGCTATTCATGAAGCAAGTCGAGAGTGTATTTGATTGAGATCAGTTATTCAACATATCCAGGAAAAGTGTGGACTTCCCATGATCAATAATAGCCCAACAATCTTATATGAAGATAATACTGCTTGTATCACTCAAATCAGAGGAGGATATATCAAAGGTGACAGAACCAAACATATTTCACCGAAATTCTTTTATACTCATGAACTTCAAGAAAAATGTGAAATTAATGTCAAGCAGATACGATCTAGTGATAATCTGGCACATTTATTCACAAAGGCATTACCAACTTCCACATTCAAGAAGATTGTGCATAACATTGGAATGCGAAGACTCAAAGATATTTTGTCATGCACTTTTCAGGGGGAGTAAATGTGCTGATTGTACTCTTTTTCCTTCGCTGAGGTTTTGTCCCACTGGGTTTTCCTCTGCAAGGTTTTAATGAGGCAATCTTAAAGCACTTGTGGATACATAAGAAGACTGTACTCTTTTTTCTTCGCCATTAGTTTTTCTTCCCACTGAGTTTTTACTTGGCAAGGTTTTAACGAGGCAGATTCCTTATTGGCGGTCATTCAAGGGAGAGTGAAATGAACGAACGAAATTTATCAGCCGCCCTTGTCCCACCACTAAATTATGTGAATGACCCCACCACTATTATTTTAAATTCCGCATAGTGACTTGTATAGTGACTTGCATAGTAACTTGCATAGTAATTTCAAAGCCTATAAATAGGGGTTTCAGTTGTAATGAAATTCATAAAAAAAAATAGAGAGAGAAATAAAGTTTCAGTTTTTAAGAGTTTCAGAGAGAATTTTTTATTTCTCTTTTGTAATAGTAAATCATTTCTTTAAGTTTCATAACATATTTCAATTTTTTTTTTTTTCAATTTTGGTGCTCGATCTTCTTCTAGATCGTCATGATTCATCATGTCGTGCACTTGTGGGGGACCTCGTGGGTCACCGAAATCATGTTGTCGGTCGGGCACAAAATATAAAGGATAATGATATCTACATAATTTTTTTTTTTATAATAAATTCAAAATATAAAGAAAAATGATATCTACATAATATTTTTTATAATAAATTTCACAGCAATAAATTAGATGGAAGATAATTTTATATTATAATTTATAAAAATAATATTATTTTATAAAAATATTCTTATATTATAATATTATTATAAAATATATTGTACAAATATATTATATGTATCAGTGACCTATATAAATGATTTTGCGCTTTGCAGATTAGAAATTAACGCCTTGTAGGCGGGACCCATCTAAGATATTGAAATCCATGTGGGACATTGATCATCAACCGTCAACTTCACACACATACAAATACGTACTACACATACATGCATGTGTATGTATATAGGTAGATATACAGATTGACAATATTCAACACTTCTATGTTGATGGATGGAAAATTAAATCGAGATTATTCGAGAAAAAAATACAACTTTACTTTATTATGTTGATGTTTTGATATACAGATACGAATTTTATTTTATTATGTTGATGTTACGATGATTCTCAAGTCGTTTGATTTGATAGTGTTAATAAATTGAAATTTTTTTTTATAATTTTTTATAATTTATACATTTTTTATATGTCATATTTTTTTTTTATTAAAAATTTGATATATGGATAATAAATAAATAAAAAATTTAAAAAATAAATTCAAAATAAAAATATGAAAAAATAAAAATATATAAAAATTGAAAAAATTATATAGAATTTCCCGATTCACAAAAGTACAAAATTAATAAACAGTAAGGAAGACCCAATCGCGTTGTTAATCGATATATGTATGGGGACCAATTAGAGCGTCGAGCCCAATATCACATTCAAGATAAATACCAAGTAAATCATCATGATCCTCAGAAAATCTTGCGGTGCGTGTCTGTCTCAAATGAAAAGTTGGTTTCAACAGGAATATCTAATATAATATCCCCCCGTCTTGGTTGTTGGCTAATTACATCTTTGGTGTTATTTGAATGAATGAAAAGCTGTCAAATTTATCCAATAAATTACGATAGTAATATATAATCAATTTCTTTGATTATATCTTATTTTTATTTACAGCCCACTTGTAACTTTAGTATTGTCAAGGAGCTTGAACCGTTGAAGTACGTGACAATATTTTTTGGATAAAGCTATAGAAAATCGGGGTAATTATTAACCCTGGTACGGCATTGCTGATTATATGCAAGTATTTTATTAAAAATTAAAAATAAAAATAAAAATAAAAATAAAAATTTCTCCCACCCGTTTGGCTCTCGAACTTTCTCAATATTTCGCGATCATTGTCTTCTTTTCATCATTCGTCTTCTCCACTCCCGGTCATCATTAATATTTGTTTCCTTAAGATGGTAATGGCTTGAGTGCGTGCGACTAAAGTCTCGTTTAAATTCTGAGATGAATTTTTTTTTTCTTTAATATTATTATTATTTTAATATTTAAAAAAGATATATTAAAATTTTAAAAAAATTATATAAAAATTTATATTTTATATAAAAATTATAAAAATATAATAATAAAATAAAAGTGAGTTGACTCACATTTAAATCCAAACTGCCCTAAATTGAAAATGGCAGATTGGCACGGAACTGTTAGAGGCAATTAGGTTTGCCAGCAATATTTGAATATGGAAGAATTATCACGATTGCCCCACTCACAGAACAGGTTCTTCTCAACCGAAGGGAAATAAATCAAAGGAAAGTAATGATTTTGGGGTTGAAGCTTGGTTTTGAATGGAGCTTGATGGTGGCAAAAAGTAAATGTTTTTCCATTTTAATTACTGTTTTTCCTCTCTGTTTCATCCAGTTTTTTCTTTTAATGTGATTTTCAATTTATGGGTTTCTTGCTCAGTTGCTTGACCATTTTGAGTTTTCCATTGGGCTTATTTGATGGAGTTTTCAGTTGGGGTTCTTGGTTTTAGCTTTTACTTTCGTCTTCAAAAGTTTTTTAAAGAAGCACTGCTCTGCTTTGATTTCTTTTTTTTTTTTTTCTTTTGAAAGAAGTCCATTATCAGACCAGGTGATAAGCATCCAGACGGTAGTGGAACGTCTTCCTCTCTCTAGTTTCGCCTTCGTCCTTTTCTCTTCCTCACATTTTCGTCCTTCTCTCTCTCTCTCTCTCTCTCTCTCTCTTTTTTAAATTTATTTATTTATTTTAAATAGCAGCTGATCAGCCGTGAGGCCGCAGAGGAGACAGCTCCCGGTTCCCTCTAGCATTTCTCATATTTTTCTCATTTTTGGCTGTCCATCACTCTTAGAAATATAATTAAATTTTTTATATATATGTACAAACTTTTTTTTAAAGCAAAAAAATTTAGATAGATGCATGACTAATGCTATAAGAGAATTTGCTTTCTATCACTCGCGAATGCGCATTGATAAAATAATTCATTTTAAATTTATTATTATATTTTTATAATTTTATATATAAAATATAAATTTATATACATATTTTTTAAATTTTAATATATCTTTTTTAAATTTTAATACATATTTTTTAAATATTAAAATAATAAATTAAACTCATTTTGTCTGAATCCAAACAAATCTTGAGAGAATTAGTAATAAATTCATTACATTTTTTTTAAATATAAGTTTCTAGAATAATTCGATAAACTCATTTGGTCTATAATTAGGAAGTTTGTTTTACCCATAATGGCATCGATTGCATTCATTACCCAGTCAAATATGTACTGCCCAAATTCATTACTCATTTGGTCTATAATTAGGAAGTTTGGTCTATATATTTAGAACATGTCTGAGGTAGTATTTCGAAGTTTAAAAAATTCTTTTAATTGATTAAAAATTATTTTAAAAAAATGACACGTTTAATAAATTAAATTTATATATAATATTTTAATCACTAAAATAAGTTGAAAGTCTACTTTTTAAAAAAAATTTAAAATTAAAACTTAAAAAAAAACTCTTAAGAATAATTGTATATTTTTAAAAAATTGTTATAATTAACTTTAAAAGCATTATAGATATATATTTATTAAATAACAAACAACTTTTAAAGTATATAATTTATTATTTAAGTTATAAGCCTTAAAATTAGTTATATTTTTATCTCAATCTTAAACATGTACTTATTACTAGTACTTAATTCCAAGAAATAAGTTGGTACCTATTTGACCGGGATCATATGATTGTGGATTAATATTTGACCCATTGCGTCGCAGATTAATGGGAAGTACTAATACATTAATGGTTGAGTATTTTGATTATTAAATAATAAAAAACTTTTTAATAATAAAATTTAAATTATAAATTTATAATTATAAATAATATTTTCTATCATAATTTTAAATATGTACCAAAGGATCTAAAGAGTGGTATTGCTTGTAAATTACAAAACTTTATATGTAAGTAGGCCTCTTTATCTGAGTTGGATAAAATTCGGTTTGATTTGAAATTTTAATATATTTTTTAATATTTTAATTTTTCTTTTAAAGAATTAAAAAAAAAATTAATTCAAATTTCGAATTTAAAAATCTCAAACCGAGATAAATATCTAAGTTCTCTTTGTGTCAATGCTACTTTAATTAATCAAAAAGTAATATGATAGCATCATATATTCCTATATATATATATATAATATTAGCTTTTTGTCTTTTTGTTTTTTGAATTTCTTTTTAAGAAATCGCTATCAATGTCCCCGTGACCCGTCTGCTGAAAAATTTATTAAAAGGACGTACGTGGACCAATAGCAATATCTGCAATACTTGTGGCTGAAGTTTTCTGATCAAGTGTTGCCATTAAGCACGTACATACGTGGTCGTGGTTGTCACAATCTCAATTCTTTAACCATATATATATAGATTATTCACAACCACGCATATATGAGTCGTGCTGCGGTCCAATTGGTGTAATATATATATATATATAATATGAGTAATATTACTTCTAATTATGAAAATGCAAGTAGCATATAATTATTTTAAGAAAAAAGTGAAATTTATAATTAAAAAATTAATTTTTTTTTATATAAATCTTATATATATTTATTTATTTTAAAACGACTGATACGACTTACAAATCTATAACTATATCTATCAATTTTTCTTTGTGTGTTCACAATGTGAGTATATGCCTGATATTTTTTTTTTATTTATTTTGTGTCACATTCACATCACAATATCACATGCATGTATACAGTTCACATTTGTTTGAAAACATCCTCTAATTCCATTAATGAGAAATTAATGATGATCGAAGAATATTAATACGGATTTTGTTATGTACAATTATTTTTTTTGATATATATTTTTTTAATATGTTTTACTAATATGATTGATTAAAATATTTTTTTATATTAAAAAAATGATGCAATTAATCACTTTAATAGAGCGCATAATAAACTATAAAATTGACTGTATATAAAGTTTTGTACAAATATTACATTTTTATTTTTGATTTTAGAACTTTGTTAGAGATGTGAAGGAGGGAGGATTGAGGAAAATGGGATATAACTTATAAGATCATAGGTATTTGCCATTTGGAATGTTACTATATATATTTGCTTCTAAATCTTTACCATTTCCAGAAAGTACGGAAGGAAAATTATTATGTTGGGAAACAAAAAAATTGAGGAAAATTCATTTGGTCGTGTCTGTGATCATAACTTCGACAGCTTTAGCTTGCTCAAAATTACCAAATTAGGAAATCGATAGCTCCGACAGCAATATTATAATTTATAAATCTAGTTGGGAAAACTATTACAAAATTTTAAAAATTTTACTTTTGCGAGCAAGTCCACGTGATGTGTCATACTAATGCCTAAGGGCATATATATAGAAGAACTTCGAGAAATAATTTTATTGTATTTTTTATTACAAGATGATATGTCTTAAATTGCAAATTAATATTAAAAGATAAGTTCTTAAAATTAAAAGTATATTTATTACATGACGTTAAATTAGTTTAATTCTCTAGATTCTGTTGGTATAAAACTATTACTTTTTGTAATATATGTTGTTCCTTTTTTTAAATGTAGATTCTCTAGATTTTATATTCAAAACATTTGGTTTCAAACGAGAAAAATAAATATTAAAGTGAGTATTACGAAAATAATTTTTTAAAAAAATTATGAAAGATGTTTATTTTCTTTTTTACGCCATAAACTCATAAATTGACATAATTTTATACGCTATATTAGATTTATTATAATAAAAATAATTTTTTAATCCTACCAAATCAAATTTATCAATTTATTTTTATAATATCTCTTTTCGGCTGAACATTTCTATTTGATAATAGAGATCCAATTCCAAATACAAATTTAACCAAAGCACTAATAACTAAAAGGAAAATGATAGGCATATAATTCATCCTACAATCTTTTATGCAACTATATTATAAAAATGATTTATACAAATAATATTACTTTATACAAATATTCTGTTTTCAAAACACATAATCATATAAAAAATTGTAAAAAATTAAATAAATATATTAGTTACAATATAATTATATAAAAATAATTTTATAATTTAATATAATTTATTAGATTATAATTTAATATAATTTATAAATAATTAGAAATAATTTATTAGATTATAAAATTATCTTTATTATAAAACAAATATAATACATCACATAAAAATATTTATAAATTTATTTTTATAAAATTTATTTACATTAATAAGTTATAACAATTCTCAAAAAATTATACCCGTCACCAAAATGGCTTCCTGAACGGACCCCAGTTGTTCACGGTAAGTACGCGAATTAATCCTACTTTCCCCGGGCCCCTTTTGGCTTTTAGCTTAGAGTTAGCTGTCATCTATACCTAACCGGAAAACGTTGGGCCCCTCCACTACACGGTCCTTAATGACCATCGTACTGTACGGTGTGACCGTGGTGACCGGCTAGTCCCTGTAAAAAACCGTCTATATGTATCAGATGCCAGCACCGATACTTCAAAGAATCAATAATAATCTCCAGACTGTCCTCTCTATCTTCATAACTCTGTTTCTCTCTCTCTCCAGAAACTTCTCCGTCTTCACATTCCAGCTCTTCGAGCTCTCTTTTGAGCTTCTTGTTTGTGCATGGCAGTGAGCATATTTTCCCGTGAAGTATTCGATCTATGTCTGGGAAAGCCTGCCCTTAGGAGCCTTTCTGTTTCCGCTACTGTTGGCGACGCCCTGTCGACCCTGAAGAGGCTCGGCGAGAGCTATTTGAGCTTGTGGAGCTGTGATCACGACAAGTCGTCGAGGATCTCCGATGATTGCCGCTGTGTAGGCAAGGTTTGCATGGTAGACATAATCTGTTTCCTCTGCAAAGAAGAGAATCTCAGGTCCCCTGCCGCCGCCCTTCAGTCGCCGCTCTCGGTTCTGATTCCCAAGACTCCTACTACGATCGTTAGGCATTTGGAGCCCAACGCAAGGTTTGTTACCCAAGAAATGTTTGAACAAAACGAAATAGATTTCTTTCCTTATATATCTGATTTGGTGTCTGCTGTATGCCTAATTTGCTATTTACTTATGATAAATTTGCAGTTTAGTGGAGGCTATAGATCTCATACTTGAAGGAGCACAGAATCTTGTGATACCAATACCAAGTCAAAGCCGGAGGAAGAAGATTTTGCAGAAGCCCTCCTCCAAATCCACCATCCACAACAATCGGGAATACTGTTGGCTTACCCAAGAAGACATAATCCGCTACCTTCTCAACTCCATTGGTCTTTTCTGCCCCACCCCCATCAACCCCATCAACACCCTTAATGTAATCGACCCAAAAAACATCTTCGCCGTCCAATACGACGACCCTGCATCGGCTGCATTGCCGCTCATCTCCCAGTCCCTTGTCAATCACACCTCTGTTGCCATCGTCGACCTAGACGGCAAGTTGATCGGTGAAATCTCGCCGTTCACCCTCAATTCTTGCGACGAGTCTGTCTCGGCGGCGATCGCGACTCTCTCGACGGGTGATCTCATGGCATATATAGACTGTGGTGGTCCACCGGAGGACCTAGTGCAGCTGGTGAAAGACCGACTGGAAGCGCAAAACTTAGAAGCGGCTATGGAACTAATGGAAGAGGAATCGACAATCACATCATTGTCGCTGTGCTCGTCTTCGTCGGACGAAGAGTCTGGGCCGGGGAGGAGTAAGTCAGGGGGGTCGTATTCGGCGAGGTTGGTTAGGAGATCAGAAGCAATCGTGTGCTATCCGTGGAACTCATTGGTGGCGGTGATGATTCAGGCACTCGCGCATCGCGTGAGTTATGTGTGGGTTGTTGAAGAAGATGGGAGTTTGTCTGGGATCGTTACCTTTGCAGCCATGTTGAAAGTTTTCCGGGAACGTTTGAACTCGTTATAAGAAATATAACTCAGAAGATGTTAAATCAAAAGTGAAAACTGCAAGATCACCATGGAAGAGTTTGCCAAAGAATCTGAATTTACAATGTTCTGCTATAATCGAACGTTTGAAGTTTGAATAAGGTTGTGCTCTAATAACAACAATAAGCTTTATTCCTGAATTAAAACAAAGTTGCAAATGGTATTCCACAAAGGGAAATTTTAGAATTATTATTATTTTTTTAATTTTTTTAATGATTAAGAATGTGAATATTAATAAAATTATATATATTTTAATGATTAAGAATGTTAAAAAAATATTTATAAATGATAATAAAAAATTAAAAAATTTAAATACAGAAGAGATTAGTTGTAAACGGATTAAACGTGTATCAGTGCTCTTCTAGAAATAAACAACCGTGCCGAGGCCCGATTCCTAAGACTTTTGATTAAAAAGTTCAAAACGGTGCCGGTTTCGAGTACTGTGGGAAATTTTAGGCAGGGATAACTAACATAATCGAGCTTCAAAGAACATAACATCCGATGAAAACGTCCAATGAAGTCAATCAGATGTCTTCGTGCAAATTCCAGGTAAGTTCAAAAGAGGATTTTGCTTACAAGTTTATTTAAACTTATACGGGTTTAGTACTAAGGGTGTTCATCCGGACCGGATTTTTATCCGGTCCGGTTTGAAAATCGGATATTCGGATTCCGGTTCCGGATCCGGATCCCGGATCCGGATTAATTTAATTCCGAACCGTATTTTTAATTATCCGGTTTGAGAAATTTATATGGTCCGGATATAACCCATTGAAATCTGGTACCGGATCTAACATCCGGTATCCGGATTTTAAATACATCCTCATTTCCATCTCTCTCGCAGTCGCACTTCTCTCTTTCGCTCGAAATCTAAAACTCTAAACCCTAGCCTCAAACGGTTGCATCCCAGTCTCAGTCGATCCCATTCTCAATCCAATCAGCGCCGTGAGCTATCTCCGTTGCCGATTTCGTTGTGAGCTATCTCCGTCGCCGATTTCGTTGTGAGCTATCTCCATCGCCGATCTAGGGTACGCTCTCTCTCTCTCTCTCTCATCGCCGATCTCATTGTGAGCCATCTCCATCGCTGATTTCTGCCTTTTTCAGTCTCTTATTTGTTTCTTTCTTTGATCTACCATGGCAACGATTTCCAGGCTTTCCACACCGAGCGCTGCGGCTTATGCGTCGTCCACAACGATTTCTTTGATCTACCTTTGGTGTATGTTTTCTTTTGTTCACTTTTATTGATTAGATTTTTTTTGTTTTGTAATTTAGTGGTAATGTTGTTGTCTTGGTCTATATATGTCTCTCCGTGGTGAATGGTTGGTTGCTATTAATTTATGTTTACGTTTCTGGGATTTGATGTCACTATTCTATGTTTCAGTGATCTGCTCAACAGCCATCTCTAGAGACTAGGTCTTTATGGTTGGTTGCTGTTTTTATTTTATAAAACAGGGGAAGTAGAGCTCATGAATATGCATATGAATATGAAACAGGAGAAGTAGAGCACATGAATATTTACTCTGTATATCCATTTCTCTATGAACGATAGGGGTGGAATAAAAACTTCAAAAGATCTTTTTAATTATTCTTAAAAAGATCTTTAATGTTAGCTTTTTGTTGGTTTTGGCCAATTATCAACTAGTTGTGGCCATAATTTTAAATTTGATATTTCAATTATCAGTCACTATCTGTTTTTTTAATGCTGTTAAAAAAACACATGCCACAGCCAGGCTGTCCAGCTACATAAATTTCTAAACTAACAAAATATTTCAAAAAACACAATGTGGCTGCATTAAACATATAATCAACATATTATTAGTTCTTCTATGAATGTAAGAATCTATATTTTTAGTACAGTACAAGATACCTACTTGGAAGGTAGATCCGTAGGTATTGATATTGAACAAAACGTACGTACGTTTAAACGTGCAGTATTGGGAAAATTCTACTAATATATTGCTACCCTTTTTTTTAACATCATTATTGCTTCTTTCAATTATGCTACTTGAACTAATTTTCCTGCTTCATATATCATTATGGTATGGAACTGTATTGAGTTGAATGATGCTGGATATTGTTGCTTTGTGTGCCCTGTAGCCGAGAAAAATTCGGGGAGATGCATGCTCGATTATGGTGGGAAGAGAACCGTGCCAGGATACATGAACAATACTTGTGAATGAGCAAAAGGGTTGATGCTAGCCATTTCCAATGGTGTGGAGGTGTTCCCTACTACCAGAGTGTTTTCTTTTGTTTATTTTTCCACACTATTAAAGTCTCATCTATAGCTAATTGGGTATGCAAAGAGGTGCTACCAGCACCTCCCGATGTTTTTTTTTAATCCTTTGGGGCCGCCCAGGGGAGGGAGTGGGGGGCACACCACAATTTGCTGCAGAATATATTCTCAAGGGGATGTGGGTGATAGAAGTTATAACCCTGATCAAGTCAATGTTAGTGAAAAGCAATATCTTCATTCTTCTAAATCTTTTTTGAGTACATTTTTGCTTATCCAGTTTCTTTTCATACTACACAATGTCTACGCATCTTTAGCTTTAAAAATATAATCTAGTAGCTCATTTAATATGGAATTAGCAGTGGTTGAGATTGCTTAGGGAATTTCAATTAGTAGTGATTTTAAAAATATAACAAACTAAATCATTTTTAAAAACTTCATTGCAATATATAATTGTACATCATGATGATGACACTGATCATTCCAATGAGAATATATATATTGCAGCATGCAGCAGCAAAGTGACATCGGCATATTAGGGAAGGCGTGCGGCATGCCTTGTATATACTTCTGGCTGTATGAATGAAAGAACGAGAAATGAATGCAGTGTACATTTTATTATGGTTTTTACTCATTATTATTGTTTGTGGGCTTACATTAGGTTTTTTGTTGTGAGCATGAAAGCAGTTTAAAGTGTTTTCTGTGTTGTTGGTGGGGTCTTATTTGTGGAGATTGTATTTGGTAACCCATATTCTAAGGACACGATTTTAATGCAATATTTTTCTTTGTTAATCTTTTGAGGAATTGGTAGTTTTGTTTTATAAGAGCCGTACAAATTGGAGGGATTACATTGCATGGAATGTGATATCCAGTTTTGGGCTTCTTAAGGAGCTTTTAAAAAAGGTGTAATGCTTAATATAACAATAATATCACTAAAAATAATAGAACCATAATGATAGTTGAAATTTCATGAATGGACTAAATTTGTTATTTTTAACCAGATCCACAATCACAAATTTCTCACCTTTTTTTGTTTTTTTAAATATCCTCACATATATATAAGTTGGCAGCACAAGAGATAACCTCTCAAAGTGCGGCTGCCACAATCTCTTGGTAGATTATATGTAAAGCGGTGATGGGTGGAAAAATGTTATAAATTCTACAACAAATTTCTCTCAAAGTATTTTTGATCAATATTTTTACAACAAATTTCTCTAAAACGAGATTTAAAAAAAAAAAAAAAAGCCCGGTTTAAATCCGGAAACCGGATTTCCGGATTTTAAAAAACCGAATTGATCCGGATCCAAACCGGATTTCAACCCGGATAAAACCGGGTTGGAGTCCAACCCGGTTTTGGACATCGGTTCCGGTCCGGGTTGACCCGGATTCCCGGTTTGGACACCGGATGACCCGGTTTACCCGTCATCCCTTTGTATTATTACATTGGAACAAGCTTTTTATTTTTTATTTTTATAAAAATTAAATAAAATATTATTAATTCAGATGAGATGGGGACGTTTTTTATGTGAGTTCTTCTTGTTCCTTTCCTAGATAGTTTTGGGCATTCTAATTTTTTTTTTCTTTTTTATTTAACTTAAAAAAAAATATTTTTTAATATTATTATTATTTTGAGATTATTCTTTTGAAATTTGAAAAAAATTGTATTAATTATTATATTTTATATAAAAATTTAAGAAAATTATAATGATGAGATATATAATGAGATGAGTTTCTAATCCCAACGGGAACATATCTTGACACTGCATTCTACCATGGATTCTGTGCTTGTGCTTGTAAAGTTCTATAATGCAAGCTGAAGATGCTGCTCTTCAATTGTAAAATAATATATACAAAGCTTCGGAATGCAAATGGATGCAGCCGAGGGGCAATTAAACTATGAAACATTGAAACCTACACTCAAGAAAGCAGTCGGCTGGCCAAGGCCTGAAACCTCCCCAGCCTCCAAAATGGAAGTTCGAAGTTTGAAACCTCCGTCTCCTATCAGGAAAAAAAAAAAAAAAACAACAGCAGTCGGCTGATATAAACTGACCCAAACAAAAACTCCATTCCCACCAGGTTGATCAGCATCATTAATGAAAAGTAATAATAAAAATAGTGAATTTATTGAAAAGTAATAATAAAATAATAATAAAAATAGTGAATAGTAGTAAAAAGTAGATAAAAAGTAATAATAAAATAATGAATAATAATAAAAAAGTAATGAATAATAATAAAAGTAGGTGAAAAATAATAATAAAATAATGAATAGTAATAGAGAGTGATTGAGAAGATTTAGGAAACTTTGGTTTCCACACCTAGCTTTGCGATAATATCATCGACCGTGTCCAGGGAACTTACACCGAATGGAAAAGCATTGGTTGGGAATGAGAAAAATAAGGCATGGATCCAGTGAAATCAATAGCTCGAGCGAGCAGACACCGAGCAACAAGAGCGGGTTTCTTTCATATTATTACATCAACGTTATTCATAATACACTAAAAAAAGAAAAAAAGAAAAGAAGATATAAGAGGCTATCCATCATGCATTTTGCACCCCAATGGTGGAGAAGGGACAAAACAGGGAAAAGAGAGAACAAGTGATGACAATAAATCTAAACAAAGAGAGATGCAAAAAAAGAAAAAGAAAAAAGCAATATGAGCTAATTCTTTCTTCAAAAGTGCCTAAAATTGAGTTCAGATACACATGTTGATAGGGCTTCTCTTACTTGGAGATTGTCGGAGTCCATGTGGAGTGCATCTTCATATAGCCTCTTAGCCTGCTGCAGTAACTTCACTTTCTCTTTACTATTACGTGGGCGTAAGCGAGATCTTTGCTGCAAAGCCACACCCCATCTGAACAAAGCTGAAACTCGCACAATGAATTAAATGAGAATCTTACACTTGGTCAAAATGATGTCTGAATTAAAATTTGGAATGGCAAAAATAAGCTTTGTGCTTCTCTCTACTGCATGATTTCATGTATCATCCGGCAAAAAAAAATGAATGCTCCATGCTTTCACTTCAAAGCATTTTTATGAAAGTAGAATTATGAAAATGCAGCCAAGTATAAAAACACAAAACCCATCCATTCAACGTTTTACCCCGGTATGTTGTTGTCTCATTTGTAGTTCAAGGCATTGCATAATTGTTATAATCATTTTTTGCTTTTTATTGGCACCGGGTGTCTGGAACAGCGTCCCGACCAATCTCGGGATGCACAGGCAAGTGTTATCATTGTCATGCAACACATCTATTTCATAATCTTTACAGTACCATTCCCGTATGATGACAATAGATTCTATCTTGGCCAGTTTATTCAAAACTTGTAATTGAACCATATAGATGCAACTGCAATAAATATTCACATCATGAACCAGTTAGACTGGCAAACAAAACTTACCATCAGGTGCATAAACATTGCCTTTGGACATCATAGCATCAAATTTATCAATTGCAGCCAAGAATACTTCATCGGCCTCAAAAGCAGCTTCCTGAAAAGATTTATTTCAGATTTAAAAATCCAGCAGCAAAGTTTAAATTGATAATGCATATCAAATCAAAATGTAACCAAAACCAACGTAACAACGTAATATTGAAAGCTTATGTCAGGTTAGGAAATATATTCCTCTAACTTCCACACCCAAGTTTATACTGAAGAAAAATGCCTACCGGTCCAATATCCGCAATCAATTGTGCACGGAAGGAGAGAGCAAGACCCCAGTTGTATAGGGCTCTTACATCATTCCCATCAATAGATAATGCCAATCTATATTTTCTTCCTGCCTCCACAAGAAGTTCTTCACACTCTTCACACACATTAACAAGGACAGATGCAATTTCATCCTTGCCAGTGATTTGATCACCTAATCCCTTGAGTACTCCATTTTGCTTCTCAATAGGAAAAGGACCACCCCCCAAAAGGAGAGCTCTCAATTCACGACTCATCTTCAACTTCAATTCCCCATGAAGAAGATAGGTGTTGCCTAATTGGCCCGCAGCCAACAAACTCACTGGCTTCATAGCTATGGCTTTGGAGAGTAACTTGGCAGACCTGTACAATATGATCTCAGCACGCTCCTTATCACGTCTACTCCTTATACACTCTTTTGCTTGTTTCAAAAGCTCATTAGCTTCTGTAAGATACCTATCAAAGACCACATCATCAGAAACCTTTGGAGATGAAAAGGAATCAACCTCACTCTCATTTGAGAACAGCTGATTAGCCATATGAGAATCGTATTCTTGATTCAAAATTTCTTCTCTAGATTGGAACCTGTATGTCTCATCGTTATTCATTTCCCTGTCGAGAGAAGTTCGGTAAGCTCCATTGGATTTCTTGAGCATCTGTTGTTGAACAAAGGATGCTTCAGTTCCCAAACGTTTCATCCTAACTCTAAACTCCTCAGAGTTAAACTTATCGTGGGATTCCCACATCTCAGTTCTGTTATCACGGCCCAGCTTCAAAGAGAGACTTTGACTATTTGTAAATCGCAAACTGTTATTCCAGTAACTATACTCTTCACTTTCAATAAATCTTTTACCACGGCCGCCCATCTCCCCTTCACTCATTTTCCCCATCTCTGAGTCAATTTTTATTCGTCTACCACCATTCTCAACAAAAGCTGATGAATCCTGAGACACACCCAACTTCCCATTTCCTTTATTGCCATTGACTAAATTGAAATCACTTTCTTCAATTGCAGAAGTAGACACATTTGCTTGATTTTGATCATTTGCCAATCTCTCTACAGTCTGTCGCTTAATGTTATCTTTCACTTTATTAGGCTTGGAACCAACAGAGTTCTCCCCAAAGAAACTTCCAACAGACTGCAACAACTCAAACCCAACTTCACCAAGCGCTTTCTTCCTTCTACTTGGCTTCTGGTTCTCCACTAACAAAACATCAGAGTTCTTGCCAGCGTTGTCTATGGAAGCCTTGGCGAGGCTTCTTGCATTCGAAGCTGATGAACTAATTGATTCAATTTCATTTACATAACTTTCCAAATCACTTACAGTGATTTCGTTATTATCAATAGCTTTTTGTATATCATTCTTTAAATAATTAACCTTGACATAAAACCCTTCAAAAAAATCCACCAAGTTCCTCAAATTATCAGTATAAACGGTATTAATCTCCTCTTTTACCCTTTTCTTCCCTCCATTTTCACTCACCTCACTGAATTTTCCGGCACGAATAAACCCAAACGAAAAACCAATAGCAAAGACCAAAATTGAAGCTGGAAAGATTACAGTCGAAGAGACTCTAACTCTAGAAATGGCTAGGGCGCACACAAGCCCCAAAAGGAACACGAATATGTGCTTTCTATCTTCGACTTTAACAGAAACCATAAAGTTTCGAAATTGATCCGACTCACCAGCGAATTCCGAGTCTCCGAAGATTCTAAACTCGTCCCACCCGCCGTAATTCACTGAGCCTGAAGCACAACTAGCTCTTACAGAGATGCTCTTGTGGGACACGAGAAGACATTTTCGGCGGTGAAAACGAAGACTTTCTCGGATTCGCCGCGAAAATAACGGAAAATCAAAGAGAAAAACTGAGGGTGCAAATTGAGGATTCGAATAACTGATGGGAATCGCTAAAATTTGGGATTCCATTTGGGAATCGATCGGAGACGAAAATGTCGCACGGACAGGCTAACCTCTTACCGGAACTGCAACACGAGCAGGTGGACAATCCAGGCTTATTTACAGGTCCAGCTACGAACCGGGCTCATTAAATTTGAGCTAAGGGCTGAATCAAGGCTGTGGGAGCCTCATTGACGGCCCAGTTTCAGTAGGCCGAGAACTCAAACTAAGCTTGCCCAAAGTCCAGGCTGGGCTCAGACCGTTGGAACCCAGTGGCGATTTCTATACCCAACCCAAAACTTTGTATATTTTCATTTTGATAACCGACTCAGTTTATGTTATTTGCCGATATAGTTATTTGTTTTTTTAATTGAGGATATGGTTAGTTGAATGATACTAATTAAGAAGGTGGGTGAATGTGATTAATTAATTTTTATTTCAACACCTAACTGAGATATATATTTTAGGAGCGGGTAAAGGATTGCAGGCTGAGTTGGAGAGCACCAACCAGGATCCACCAATTGTGTTACCTAACCCATACCATACTCCCCGGGTTTCCGGCCCCCACCACTATCTTTTCCCACTTATCTCTAATCCTTCCACAATTACTAACCAGAAATCAGAATAATCTTCCCTACAGATTCATTAAATCCCACGTTCTTCCTTTAAAGCACGAGAAATGATAGTGTGAAAGTGTTATGTATTTTTTCAAAAATATATATATATATATATAATTTATGTAAAAGAAAATTATTAATATATATCACTTTTTTTAAAAAGAATATATATACTTACATAATTCATGACTATATTTAATATTACTCAACTCTCAATTAAAAAAATAATAAATAATAAATAAAATCCATATATATATAAATAATAAATTCACAGTATTTTATATAATATGTGTTGGAAAGTAAAAATATTCTTATAAAGTGATATTAATTTTATAAATATTGTTATTTTATAAGATATTATGTAAATATTGTGAAATATACAATATATTGTGTGACACAATATTTTACACAAAACCAGTTTAGGTGATGTCTGTTGGCGGTTCAGACAACAATTTTGTTGGAAAAAATTATTAGTAGACATTGGAATTATAATTATATATGATTGCATCACACTCAATTACCAATGATAAAAGCAATTAGAGATGTTAAAACAGGAACTTGCAATTATGAATGAGTAAATGAATGTTGGGAGTATATTGCAATTATGAATGAGTAAATGAATGTTGGGAGTATCTTGCAATTCTGCACGGCTTTTCTAATATATTAAACCGCATAAAGTTAATTGAATTATTATTTGTAAAACACAAGTACAAATAGTTTTGTGATCAATTTAGTTCTCGTTTGTTTTTTTAAAATTATTTCAATTTATTTGGTCTCAAATATATTATTATATTTTTAAATTTTTTTATATAAAATAAAATAAATAATTCAATTTCTTTTTAAATCTCAAAACATATTTTTTAAATATTAAAATAAAATTAATATTATAATAATATATTATTTATTTTTAAATTTTTATTTCATCTTATTTTAATTCATTTATAAAAAAAAAATAAAAAACTAAAAAAACGTTAATCATCAAATATGTGAAGAAAGAAAATGACAAAGACGCTAGGTGATTGATGTATTATATGCTGGTACGGCATACGACTTTTGGAAAATGAAAAAGTGTTCACACCTGATTGGCTATTTGTCAATCCTCAAAACGACATTAAAATGTATGTGGCCACGTACATAGGAATAAAAAAGGGAG
This sequence comes from Platycarya strobilacea, assembly GCA_036898215.1. NCBI lineage: Eukaryota > Viridiplantae > Streptophyta > Magnoliopsida > Fagales > Juglandaceae > Platycarya > Platycarya strobilacea. Next base: position 7,848,351 of record CM072547.1, read on the forward strand.
CCGAAACGAGGAAAAAATTCTTTTCAGAAAGAGATTGAGGTGCATATATCAAATTTGATAACACGAATCCATGATATCACAATGACGGTTTTATCCTCCAAAGAAACATAAACTCTTGGAAATTCCATACCATTTTTCCTGGGGATCTGCACATCTATGACAAATTATTTCCTTTTTTTTTTTTTTGGAAAGAATCTATCGAAAATTCACTAAATTATATAATTTATTAGATTAAATTAGATTTTGTTAAATTAAATTTTTTGTTTAAATTTTTGGTACGGTACAAACAAATTTATCCTTATTTATTTTTATAGATAAAATGAAATAAAAATTAAAAATTGAATAAAATATTATTATAAGATATTTTTTAATATTAATTTTATTTTGAAATTTAAAAAAATTATTTTATAATTTAAAAAAAATTATTTATTTTATTATATATAAAAATTTTAAAAAATAATAATAATAAAAAATGAGATGAAATTATTTATAAAAACAAACTAAATTTTAGTTAACTATTAAGCATACATATTCAAGTCATTATCGTAAATAAAATGGAATGACGGGGGGGCAAAGGCAAACTGCAAAGTGTGTCGAAGGGGATAGTGTGATGATCGTCAGTATCGGACTGCGTGGAGCGAAAGCAACCGAAAGAGAAGGAAAAAGTGGCAGACAAAAAACACACACCAGAGAGAGAGAGAGAGAGTGTGGATAAGGGCGTCACGGCCCACGGGGCTCGCCTTTCGTGCATCTCTTCAAAGCTCGCAATTTTATTTATTGTAATTGCTCTGTATCGAGGCTCCACGACATCCCTCCTGGTTCCACGTGTCCTCGTCTTCTCTCTCTCTCCGTCTTCACTTTCAAGAACAGAATGGAATAGAAACTATAGAAGCCACAGACCGCAAAACACTGAAAAAAAATTCGACTCAGAGAGAGAGAGAGAGAGAGAGAGTCTTGGGCGGGTTTTTGGGGCTCAAATTAGGGTTTTTGGCTTTTAGAATCGATTCTGATTCTGGGTTTTTTCTTCCCCTTCCTCACACGTCGTGAGTGAAAAAAAGGCGAGATGTATATTGCTTCTATGAGAAAATCATTCAAGGACTCTCTCAAAGTTCTTGAAGCTGACATTCAGCACGCCAATACTCTGTAAGTTCATGAGGGTCTCTCTAAATTTGGTTTCTTTGTCCTTTTTTTTTCTTGTAAAAGGTCTCATTTTTGTCATTAAAAAAAAAAATTTGAAAGGGTCTCATTTTTGTCATTTAAAAAATAAAATTGAATATGCATGCCATCGGTTTGAATTTCCTACGTGCGTCGCATGAAATGTGAATTTAATGTTCTTGGGTTTTCTGGTTCTTACATTTACATTTTTATTTTTTACCAACTACTTGGCGTGTATATTAAAAATAGAAAAAAGAAGTGTGATTTTCTAATGGATATAATCTTACTAGCCAAACTCTTTCTCTCTCTGAAACACTTCGGTGAAGAGGAGTTAGCATATTTTTTTTAATTCCCCGCATGCAAGTTTGGTTCTTTTTTCGCTCGAGGTGGGTTTTCGATTTATTTTACTTTTCTTTTTAATTTCCCACCATATGTTGCTCAGAAGTCCGAACCGTAGCTTGGTGTTATCTCAATTTTTTAGTTGGTAAGAAACCCATCCAAAGAAAAAAAAAAAGTTGGTAAGATGATGCTAAGGATAATATCTTTTGTGATATTGAAGCACATTTTTGCTCTCTCTCTCTCTCTCTCTCTCTCTCTCTCTCTTTCTCTCTCTGTGTTTTCTTCTTTTATAGTGGTGAGAAAGAGGGGAAAGAAGGTGCGGGGGTTTAATGATGCCAAACATTGAAGTTTTTATATTTAGGTCTTGGCGTTATCTTTATCTTGATAACATGCGTCTGTAAGCCCATGTGGCCAATGGGTTCCACCAGTTTGGGGAGCTGCAGCATTGATCTTGATGCGCTTAAATTATTAAATGAGTCAGGTTACGGATTGTGTTGTCCAAACTCCAATGTTTCCATAATTCCATTGTAATGTTTTTGTAATGATTAAATGGGCATTTATCTATATAATTGGGTGTTTAATGAGTCAGGTTACGGATTGTATTGTCCAAACTCCAATGTTTCCATAATTCCATTGTAATGTTTTTGTAATGATTAAATGGGCATTTATCTATATAATTGGGTGTTTAATGCATTTATCTATATAATTGGGTGTTTAATGCATTTATCTATATAATTGGGTGTTTAATAATTATTAATCTAAGTTATAGGAAGTGGCAAGCTGAAGTTTTAATGGCTTGTTATTTGGATTTGAAATGCTCGATACTTCTCACTTGGGTGCCTCATGAGTTTCTAATGTTTGTGATGACGTTGCTAGCTTAAACTGATCATCCATTTTCATCTTTCTATTTAAATTCTTATCTTGCAAAGATGCAGTGCGTCAGATTTTCCAGGGGAGTATGATGGTGCCTGCCTTCAGATGAGGATGTCATATAGTCCAGCAGCACACCTGTTCCTCTTTCTGGTGCAATGGACAGACTGCCACCTTGCAGGAGCCCTTGGACTGTTAAGAATACTCATTTACAAGGTTGCACTTGTCTACCTTTAAATGGGATTTATGCCTTTGCTCATTGTCCAATCGAGGAGATGGCTGACCTCAGCACTTTGCCTTATGCTTCAGGTTTATGTGGATGGCACAACCACCATGTCCACTCATGAAAGAAAAGCAAGTATAAGGGAGTTCTATGGTAACTTCTGGAGTCAGCATATTTCAAATTCGGGTTTGGAGTCATTGACTTGCCTAATTTATTCCCTATTATCTTTCTAATATGTGATTCTTGTTGGGATCAGCGGTCATTTATCCCTCTTTACTGCAACTTCAAAGTGGTGTTACCGATACAGAAGATAAAAAGCAGAAGGCAGTTTGTGTGGAGAGGTATCGAAGAAGAGATGATGCGGAATATAGACAGTTCTCAGATGTAGATGATGAAAGAGAGGAAGAATGTGGAATATGCATGGAAATGAATAGTAAGATTGTATTGCCCAACTGCAACCATGCCATGTGCTTAAAATGTTACCGTGAATGGTACTTCCAAGTTTCTCTCTATTTACTTGGTACTTTTTACTTGGTTCTTGAACTGAAAACATTCCACAATTTATTTAGTCTTGGTCTTGGGTAAATAGTTAATAGATAATACTTGCTATGTGATAATTAGTATATAATATTTGGTACCTGCAAATGAAGTTAATTAATGATGCACTGGATGGATCATGGACTTGTTGTTGTTGTTATTAGTATTATTATTATTATTAGTATTATTAATTTGTATCTAATACTAGATAATCAGTTCCAGCAAGCCCCTTCTTCATTGATTGTTGCCCCATTTGGAATGATATACTTGTCCCTAAATGTTTAGTGGAAAAGACTAGTAATTTAAGTAAATGATCAACCACAATCAGGACTCGTTCCAGTGAACTCTTAATAACCTAAACAGTTACAAGTAAGACGTCTGTCTTGGATTGATTTATATGTGCATATGCATTGATTCACTCTGTGAACATTGGGTTGTCCCTGGATTATGTTAATGAGATAGATGTACCTGTGCATGAATATGAAATACAGAAACATCTTTTTTTCCCCTTCAATTGGTGCATATGAATATGTAAGATCATAAACATTATGTGGATTCTGAAAAGGTAGATGACAATGGGTTGAATAATTTTTAGTCCGAGGCATATTAATTATTGAATGGTGTGGCCTGTTGGTTATCTTTCTGCCAATAAAAATGGAAGCCGTGATCTGTGTTTTTATTTTTATTATTCTGTGTCCTGATAGTGGAAAGATTATGCCTATGATGTATTAGGTTTGAGTGTGGGATGCTTGGAGTAATTAGTTGAAGTGTGCTAATTATATGTGTATATATATATAGAGCGGAACGGAATTTGAAAAATCTTACTCACACAAGCTTTAGTGCATTTTAGGGTCCTGTGCTACTCTATTGACTTGATTCCTTGATTTAAAGGATAGTAGCCCATTAGCCTATAAAAAAAAGGATAGTAGCCCATTAAACTTGTCATCTACTTTCCCTGTGCCTTAATAATACTAATTTCCCATTTCCATCTTTGGCTGCCTCAAGACATCTGTCCATTGCCAAAACTTCAAAGCTTAAATTTTACATTCTTCCACAAATATCTGGTTCATTGCATTTAATAGCAGAGCATGCAAGATTCCGATAGGAAGCATTTGGAATTTGGTTTATTAAATTTCAGTCTTTTTTCCGGTATTTTAGGGACTCTGAATTTAGGATTATCAGCATAAAATTGTATTTGACTTTTACTTTGTTGACCGTGCCATCCGAAGATACCACCTGTAGTCCTGAATTTTGTGAATTGTCAAGCATCACGTGCAACCATGTGTGAATTCTGAATTTGAAATGTAAAGGGAAGGAAATATATGTTGCAATGGAGGCCCCCACACAATTTAGGCCTGGTTTGTTTTTTAAGATGTGATGAAATGAGTTTAGATAGAAGTTTAAAGATAAATAAATTATTATTAGAATAGGTTTTTTTAATATTATTTTGTTTTGTGATTTGAAAATGTTGAATTATTTATTTTATTTTGTATCAAAATTTGAAGAAGTTGTAATAATTAAATGAGATGAGATGAGTTAGAAATTAGTTAACTGTTAAATGATTGCTAGGACTCTAGCATCTTGTCACACAAGCTTCTTGTTCCTGATGAAATGATCTTGGCAATTTAGATGTCTGGCTTTTTATGTTTTTATCTTATCTTGTGACCATTCATTTTTACTTAAGACTGTCTGTCTCATATACGTTTTTTTTCTTCAACATGTTAGACTGGGAGGAACAAATCATAATAACATGTTTATGTGAATTAACCATGTTGGCGCTGGAATGCTGCATTTTGATATTGAGTTCCTTTGCAGGTTGCAGTTAGTTTCTTGTTTGTGTATAGCTTCTCGTTATGTGGTTGTAATGCTTTTCTTTGGTTGTCTACCTGTATTCCATATTGGCTTTTGAGTAATTTAGCTCATTTTCTGTTGGTTCAGGCTATAAACGTTTGTTTGTTTATTATGCAATTAATCTAAATAAGAGTAAGGATCTATTGCATTTAATGCAGGCGTTCACGGTCGCAGTCGTGTCCCTTTTGCCGCGACAGTCTTAAGAGAGTGAACTCGTGTGATCTCTGGGTATTCACCGACGGCAAGGACGTAATCGACCTGGCAATGGTAACGAGGGAGAATCTTAGGAGGCTTTTCATGTATGTAGATAAGTTACCGTTGATTGTGCCTGATACTCTTTTTGATACCTATGATTCTCACCTACGGTGATGAGTAGAATTTAATAAAAAAAAAAAAAAAGAAGAAGAAGAAAGAAAGAAAGAAAATCAAGACCTTTCTTCTTGGTTTCATAAGGACTATAATTTATGCGGCTAATTTAGATCAGCTCAGCTGAAATTGCAGTGCTTTCTTCCCGCTTCTGATTAGAAGAACCCAGCCTGAATTATGATGGGGCTGGTGCGTGAAGTTGAGATAGTCTTCTAATTTGGAGGGTTCATCGATTGTATTTAAGAACCATTTGTATATGTCTGTACAGCTTTGAAGCTTGCTTATAAAGAAGCATTTGAAAATGTCTCTCTCTGTTGGATATCTTTTGTTATTACACCGATGAGCTTTCTGTTATTTTCTTAATAGCTTGCTAAAGTTTTAAGGTAAAATAACAAATCACTTATTGACTAGAGTTTTTATGTCGAATTTTTCTTTTTTTAAATTCTAAAGCATTACGTGCGTTTACATGGAATGCTGAGCCATTATTGGCATTTTCTTCTGTTTTTTATGCCTTCTCGTTAGGACAACCTGTCATTACATGAGCCTGTAGTGACTTATTTACAGAAAAAAAATTATGTTATTAATTTTTTTAATTTTTTATTATTATAGTATTATTCTTTATTTATTTGCCCATCATTTAGGACTGATTTAAATAATGAGATGAGATTAAATAATTTTTAAAAAAATTAGATAAAAATTGAATAAAATATTATTAAAAATATTATTTAATAATATTATGAAATTTGAAAAAAATTTATAGCTTATTTTATTTTATATAAAAATTTGAGAGAATTGTAATAATAAAATGAGGTGAAATGTGATGGTTTTTATATCTAAATTGAAATTTTGTGATATGATAAATAACATATTTTTAAAAACCGAAAATTTTAAAAATAACTAATATCAATGCATGTTAAAGGAAATATAAACTGTCTAATGATATATAAGGCAACAATGGTGTAATTAGCTGTTGCCAGAATGCCACTAATCCTATAAGCTGTACGACCCACGTGAATGGCCAATGGGGTCCAAACGAAACGCTCCTCTCTGGATTCTTGTCCGCACAGTCGCGGCCTCACAGCTCATTCATTCGGATTCACCTTCAAATTTTTGAACTTGCAAAACAAGTAAGCGTGAGGAGAGGAGAGTAGAAGAAAGAGGAAATGGGGCGCAAAGGGGAAGAGCGAGCGGAAGGAGTAATGGCTACAGACTTCTTCTGGTCGTACACGGACGAGCCCCACGCTACTAGGCGCCGCCAGATTCTCTCTCGGTACCCTCAGATCAAGGATCTCTTTGGCCCTGACCCATGGGCTTTCCTCAAGGTTCTCTTATTCTTCCTGACTCTTGTCTCTGTATCGCTCTTTGCATATATTCTGTTTGAATGTGATTTACGCGGTTGCGTGATGCTGCTTGATAACTTTTTTTTTTTTTTTATCTTTTTCTTTTTTTCTATGAGAAAGATGCTTCTTGATCTTTGGATGTCGGTTAAGGATTGCATTTTCTTCAAATGACGTGCGGTTTGGCCGGTGTTGTTTCGTAACCGTTGTGTCTTTTTAAGTCCACTTTTTCCCACTTAAAAGAGAAACTCAAATTGAACTTTCTTGGTTTTGTTTCTTATGCCATTTTGTCAATGCAGGGCTGTGCTTGTTTTGGATTATATTTAAAGGTTTCTGCATTCTTCACGATTGGCGGTACAGTTTTAATGTGTTCTTAATGTTTGATGACTTCTCAGGAATCCGCATTTTTTTTGTAATTGTAGATTTGAGTCTGATTTCGTTAATTCTATTCCAAGTCCCACATTTCCAGCATTGAACTTCCTGTTAAAAATTTATGTTCAGTGCGGTCTGTTTGCTGATGTAAACTTATTTATTTTGGATTCTAAATCAGCTATCTATGTAATCTTCCAGATTTGATAGCACAAAGTTAATGCATATTGCCATCTTCTGTTGATTTACTCTCCTATCAATGAATTTGAATGACACCTGTTTTGTATTTCATATTCAATTTTGAAGTACAAAAAGCAATTCAGTGATGCGATTAGAATGCGTTATTCCTGCTGGCCTGCTGGAGTAGGGGTAAATTTTTTCACCTTTACCCCTGTTGGTTGGGCCGAATTCCGGGGGCATGCTGTTCAACCCTATGATATTGACAGTGTTACCTTTGCATTCATCAAAGTCTTGTTTCATGCCTTGGAGGCTGTGTAGAAATTCCAAAAGCTACTAGTCCATATTTGAAACTAAACGACATTCTTTCCTATGAACAATCTTCTAAACCCCAGTGGGTATGCAGCAAGAACATGAAGTAGCAAAATTATTGGCAATTGTTGGAGATGAATATGCTCTCATGTTCTATGTATCAAGATTTTCCCAGTTTGAGTTGTAGGGAATTTCAAATTATATGAGAAACCATTATGAACAACAAATATGAAGAATATCATGACTGTGTTTTGGAAACCCAGTTTTCTTTTTGGACAGTTTTCTGCCTGTCATAATTTCATTATTTTTGCAGTGGTAATTTGATGTGGTGACTGTCCTGCGCTTTAGTATATCAGTTATTGATATTAACGTTTATGTTTCATGTGCTTGTAACTGTGTTGCTGTAGGTTTCAACAGCAGTTGTCCTTCAGTTATGTACTGCTACTCTGCTCCATGATGCTGGTTGGCTGAAGATACTCATCATAGCCTACTTCTTTGGGTCTTTTCTCAACCATAACCTTTTCTTAGCCATCCATGAACTCAGCCACAATCTTGCCTTCTCAACTCCAGTCTATAACCGTTGGCTTGGGATTTTTGCCAACCTCCCTATTGGTGTACCCATGTCTGTCACGTTTCAAAAATATCACCTTGAACATCATCGCTTCCAAGGAGTAGATGGTATTGATATGGACATTCCAAGCCACACTGAAGCCCATCTTGTGACAAATGTTGTCACTAAAAGCATATGGGTCGTCTTCCAACTTTTCTTCTATGCTCTCCGGCCTCTCTTTCTGAAACCAAAACCTCCTGGTTATTGGGAGTTCATCAATTTATTTATTCAGATGGCCCTTGATGCATCCATGGTTTACTTTTGGGGCTGGAAATCTTTTGCCTATATGATTCTTTCCACATTCGTTGGGGGTGGGTTGCACCCAATGGCTGGTCACTTCATTTCAGAACATTATATTTTCAATCCTGACCAGGAGACATATTCTTACTATGGCCCCCTGAATCTTATGACTTGGAGTGTGGGATACCACAACGAGCACCATGATTTCCCTAGAATTCCCGGGAGCAAGCTCCACAAGGTGAAAGAGATTGCACCAGAGTATTATGAGGATTTAGAGTCATATAAATCTTGGAGCCAAGTTATATACATGTACATTATGGACCGAGCAGTGGGTCCATTCAGCCGAATGAAGAGGAAGGTAAATAAATCTGAATAGGTGTGTTTAATCTATACTAGTTCGTTTTTTTTTTTTTTGGTTATTTCCTGGATTTGTAATGGTTATTGCCAGAATTAGTATTATTTGTCTCATTTTTTAGGAATGATATAATTTTACAACGAAAAGATTTAGTCATTTTTTTATTCATTTATAATGCAGAAGTCCTTATTTACTGATTTATGTGCCAATTAGTGGATAATATTTTTATTCTCTCTCTCTCTCTCTCTCAACTACACTTTTCACTACCATGAAAGATTTTCCTGAAAAGAACATGTCGGACTCTAGCAGAAAGAAAATGAGCATGCATCAACAATAAGAACAATAGCATGACATGAATGTTTTACTCATGCATAGATACAGACATTATAAAAGCCCTGGAGGGCACACATACAATCAATTTTTCGTACTCGCTTATAGCAGAGTAACTAGCATTCATCAATTCCTCCTAAACATCAAACTCGTCAGCAAATGCGACACTGAGTTGCAATATGTGAACAACATTTGACATTGCTCCCTTCACTTGTTTGCCTGAGAAGATATAAAAGAAAACATAAGCCAAGAAAATCAATCCTAAGACCTCGTTGAGAAAAAACTAACAAAAGTGAGCCATGGATAATGGAAGTTGAGAAAGAGAACTAACATTCCAGGTGCTACCATTATTGGTGGCAAAGCGCGGGTCGGATATAACTTTCACATAAGGTGGCGGTTGGACTTTGTTATTTACGAGCGGAAGCCTCTCGGGAGCATAATCCTCGTCAGTATCATAGTTGTAATAGGATCCCGGATTTGTCCCAAGAGTTCTCAGAGCCACGGCCAGCAGAATTGAAAGTCCCTGCAGGTGAAGAACGTGTACACAGGTCTTAAGGGAAAAAAAAAAAAAATTGTCGTTTTGAACCAGCTGACAAGAAAATGGCACATGGAAAAGAGTCTCAAAATGCTTGTTGGTTTCACATTTGCCTTTAAACGTCTACAGAAAAAGCCTGGTTGAATAGGTCTCCTGGTTTTCTTTTTCTTTTGTTGATATGATTAAGAAATCAAATAATGCAGTCAAGACTCGGTTTTTTTTTTTTTTTTCTTAAGAACTTAAATTAATGCAGTATGGTCCAACCCAACTTCCATTGGACTCAGATTGCAGATTCGATCAAAATCATTGGTTCAGATAACGGATCCAATTAATTTGGGTTTAAGAGTTCATTAATACTTTCACCCAAGCTCAAAGTCAGCATGTCAGAAAACTCACTAACTTAACGATTCATAAAGACAAAGTTATCAGAAAATTCTCATCCCAGCACATAATGGAACAAATTAATCTTTAAAAAAAAAATTAAAATGGAATGATAGGTAGAGGATAAGCAGTGATCCAAATTCTTTTTCCTAACATTTTTACTGCAGCTTCTTGTTAGTATGCAAATTGAAAGAACAAGTTAATGTTACCTGTGCCAAGGTGAACAGCAAGCCTATCCATTGGAAAATATCAAAGTTTGACTTCACAAAATCTTCAAAATCATGTAACCTCCCAGTTGGATCTTCTGGCAAATCCTGATATAGTGTGTCATGGCATTTCAAGATAAGAGACAAATTTTCGCTTGTTAAATTTGGAAAAAAAGAAGCCGAGAGAATATATATATATATATATATATATCATATGTAGAAAAGAGAACATGGAAAGAAGTAGCATAGAAATGAAGATAACATCACCTTTTCCCAGTCAGAATTCAGGAGCATGTCTGCTGTCATTGCAATCTCCGATAGGAGAAGTAAACTGATGATCCCCACATACTTTTTTCATTTAAGGCCAGCAATACTTGAGATACACGAGCCTTGGACACATATTTTAAGTGCAGCAAACGATGGAATTTTTTTAAAATATATTTTTTTAATGTTCCTGAACACTCGGAAAAGAGAAAAGACTGCTAGTATGTTGTTCTCAATCTTATAATTTCAGAAGAAGAGTTCAGAAAGCGTACACATATACATGATGTTTTCAGGAAGAGAGACCCATTGACATCCACTTAAAAAACATGCTATCATCTGCAAAGGATATGAAGTTTAGAAGGATACAAATGAAAGGCAACAACCATTTGCACTATCGGCAGCAATATGGCCTAGACAAGCTATTGCACCCAAGATAATACCAATTCCAAGAAAACTGTATATGAACCTGCAATTTCAACACAATATACGTTTTCAGTTGTCAAAATGTATTGAACAAATTTGTCTTTCTGAACATAAGCTTACCAAAATATTAATCAGGTTTCATGTTATTTAACCACAGAATGAAGGGGACAAACGATACATATTTCTCTTTTTTTGAAGAATGAGTAGAGACAGGGCAAGAACTCTACAATGACAAAGAGCAGGTACTTTACCATGGACCAGTAGAATTATAATCAACATGTGAGGAATCTCTCTGCCAAACTCTAATCATCCAACAACCATACAGAATCATCGCAATCCCAATAATACCCAGAACGGAATTCGCAAGTTTGAGCAATGACCTTAGGCAAGTCTTAGCAATTCTTCCCATTTTTTACAAACCCAGGAAAGTTTTCAGGCACTCGGAGAAAGAGAGGAACACAGTATTTAAGAGTTTACAAGTTACAACCAGCCCTCACGTCATAGAAATTTAGCATACTCAATATATGATAAACAAACAAAGACAAAACTGGGGTTTCCTAGTCATGAATTTTAAGAAACGACCATAGTGTTTTTCAAAGTTTTAATATGAAAGCTGCTTTCCATATTACATATGTCACTGTCTCTGCCTTGGAGAGAGAGAGATTCAAAATATGGATCTTATAAATATTTTTTATAAGAGTTATTCTATTTTTTAAGTTGGTGTCTAGATTGTAGAACGTACAATCCATATCACATAAGACTTAATTTGTAAGATTTAAATTTTAAAATTTATCTTTTAAATTAATTTCTTGTAATAATTTATTATGTGTTATTCATAATTGCTTATAAAAAAAGTTTTTTTTTTTTTCAAGACAAAACTCGCTATTCCATAATTAAAAATATATATATACGCAACCGAGCCTAATACAACTAACGGTACGACAAAATTTAGAGTTTTTAGTATCCTAGTCAGTACGAGATATAAAGGTGCAAAATATATATTGGGGAAGAAATAACGAGAGCCGCGGCAGGTAGGTAGGAAATTTCTTAGAAACCGTCTCTATTATGTCTTCTTATGGGTTGGTCCTACAGGATTTCCTTGCGGGGAAACGAAGCATTGACATCTCTATCGTGTCTTTTGAGGTGGAAAGAAATTTCTTTCCTCTTAATTCCTGGCGAGGTGGAAATCAATTCAATTCAAATAATTTAAATCATTCAGATTTATAAACAAAAACTGTTGCTGTGGTGTAGTGGTTATCACGTTAGTCTTACACACTAAAGGTCCCCAGTTCGATCCTGGGCAGCAACATTCTGAGTTTTTTAAGACTAATTTGCAAGTGGAAGATACTTTCTATTTTTGCTCTCGGGAGTTTAAGCTACTTTAGCTGTAGTGCTGGCTAACAAGCCTCCTCTGCCATTTATCTACCCCCCCTCCACCTTGCTTGGTCTCTTAGGTTTTTAGGTTTTAGACGTCGGTCGCAGAGTGAACACTGAATACATGGAGAAAAGATAGACAAGTGCATAGAAATGATAAAAAAAAAAAAAATGCTCGAGATAAATGGAGAAAATAAAATCTATATTTTATAATTTTAAGGGGAAAAAACTGAAAAATATTATGATACATGGAGATCCTTTGATTCAATAATTCTAATTAAAGAGGACATTATACAGTTATACTGCCGTGATCTGTATTACAAGATATAGGCGAGACACCCTCTCTTAGCATATATCACAGCATGTTCAAATGCCTATTGCTCTCTGCCTGAAATCGATTGTTACCCGTTATCTTCATCACAGACCGATTAAATCATATCGGAGCTACTACTTTTGACGGCGTAAATGTTCACGCATGTGGCTGTGTATTTCTGCTTTGACTACTATACGCATGCTTTTTGAATCCTCCCAAAGCAACCCATTCCACTCTCGTGCGTAATCACAAGCAGCCTCGAAGACATCCTGCATCACATGAGATACAATCATGAGAAAAATGTAGTCGTTGCATGTCACTCATTAAGGTACTACCAAATATCAGTACCCTAGAAGGAAATTCATCGTAGTAATGTGCAGGACTCATCTCAACTCTATTAAGATCTGATTCCCACAGCCTAATCTGTCGAAGACATCAGAAAACAAAGGAAAATCATGGGAAATAAATAAACTTTAAGATTACTGCCAACTCCAATATCAGATAGAATCACACAAATTAGACCACAAGAACGGAGGGTAAATCTATATATATACATATATATATTAAATACAGAGATGAATACTGAGAATATGAAACCTGATCCGTGACATTTTCAGGAACAGATGGTATTCTCCCTGCTACACGAGGATGGGCATTCTGCTGAAGAAAGGTAATTATCTGCAAATATTGTTCAGGGGTTAAACCAGAGAGGCTCAACTTGTGTAAATGGATCCATGTAGCGGGTCTAAAGCTTAATGAAGTTGAGTTGTAAACTTTTTGATGAATAACGAGTTGTAAACTAGAAGGCATTAGAGCAGACTAGAAATCTACACTTGCCTGCTCTGCTGCAATACCATTTTCAAAGGCATTATATAAACTTTCTTTTGTGATTGCTCCGACTATAAGATTAGGAAGTTGATACTCTATCCTGCATATGCAAGCACAGCATTTTTCATCTAAGAGAGGATTAATAAAATATAATAACGCCGCCCGGATAGCATGAAGATAGTAACAACACCACCTAGCTAGCTAACAGTAAAGAGAAAGTCTAGTGTAAAGACGATATAGGCATTCAAGACATGAATTCAATGACAGATACAAAAGAGAAATACTTGATTTTTTAAATATATAAAAAAAAAAATATGGATATCATATGGAAGAATTGACATAATGTTGGCTCTTTGTCAAATATTATTGGTCTGTTTAGAAACATTTTCAAATATGAATGAGTTCTAGTAATAAAATATTTGGAGACCTGTTTAGAGCAGGATGTAAAGAATTCACTTTACTGTTCACCACTCAGATACCCAATTCCACTTGATATGAGAAGCAACTGGTTCCTTATTTTCAAAGAATCACTTCCACCAAAACTGCCATCCATATAATACCTAAGAGGGATCACTTGAAAATCACAAACTACTCATTCTTATGCTTATAATTTTTATGGTACTAGTCTTGAATCTGAATAAAAATAACATTCTGACCTAAGTAGGTAGTTCTATTGATGTCAAAGTTGGAAGATAATAAAAACAAGAAAAAGGTTCTCAATGAAGTTTAACCTTCAAACTTTTCCAAAAGACTAACAAAGTAAAATATCAAACCTTCACCAAAGAATGGACCTCTCAAGGTTCTTCGCTGTGATAGCTTTTCTTTTCAAATTCCATTTATTTGGTTACTGCTTTATCATGCTTATGCACCTCCCCATTATTTTAAAAGATAATAATACCTCACAACCACATCAAGACCTCTTTAAAGTTGTCTTGACAAATTCAATACCCACAAACAATTAGCTTGTCTACGAAGAAGAGATTGACTAAAAGAGAAGGCCAACAAGATTCTATCAACCAATTGGCTTACATACTTTGAGAAAAGACGCAGAACTTCAGAGTGCAACTTTGAAGAGGAGTAAGCATACAATCTAAAATTTGTTTCCACAACCACAAACCCCTGGAAAAAAAAAGCAAGAGATGGAATATGTATTAATAAACTTATGCTATATATATTTTTGATAAGTAAACAATTTTTATTAATCAATGAGTAGGCATAGCCAAGTACAATACACAAGTAGAAAACAAAAGTATGCCCTAACTATGAGACACATACACACACACACACACACACACACACACACACACACACACACACACATAATTCTTAACTGGGAAAATAGGGAAAATATTGCAGAGAAGGAAGACAGAAAGAATCAGAAAAAAAGAGGTGAGACAAAGAGACTATTATTACAATCTAAATAAGGAAAAAGTATTAAACAAAGTCATGACAGGTGAAACTAAGATTAAAATTGACAGTCAGAAGCACTCGGATGAATCACTCCCTGAGTGAATAAAATGACTTAACAAATCCGATTTATCCTACAAATGTCAGTATTCAGGGCTGGTGACAACAAAACAACCAAAAAATCCAAAATTGCTCAACAAGTGATAAGGATATGTTAAAGAATGCAGGCATATAACTTATCAAAAAAAAAAATGCAGGCATATAAATGTGACAGCCAACACCTTGCAATTAATGGGCCACTATATTTCATGATACCAATACCATGCAGATAAAATAAGTTGCTTGTTTAATGTCCAATTTAAACAGACCAACTTATGTTTGTTTTTGAACATATGACCTGTAATGATCACATAATAATTTCTTTTTTGATAAGTATGACCACATAGAAATTAAGTTCCAATTCAGCTTTAGCTGATAGTAATTACGTAATAATACAGAGACAAAAATCCAGGAACTGTTAGCTAAGAAAAAACCATCAGATATAGAAATTGTTATGAGATAACTACTCCCAAATTCTTCAAGAAGTTAGCAGCATTGTTAGTGGTTTAATTTTACAAAAGAACTGATGAGCAGAAACAAGCAATTTTCTTCTGAGGCTCCATCAGAGAGAATAGAGCAAAACTTTGGCTAGCTCCTAAAGCTAGCGGGCCAAGCCAGAAAGAAAAGGCGTGCACATTTTTTTTTTATCATTAAACAAGATTTTATTGATCATAAGAAAGGCAAGAGCCCATGTACAAGGGAAACAGGTGTGCGCATAATATTACAGAGTCCATGCCAGCAAGAGTATAAAGGCATATGTTATATTACATTTGGCACAAACAAAAATGAAAATACCAATCATGTTCGCTGAAAGACTGATTTGTCTTCCACTCAGGAGTAAGGCCATATACCGTGGGGCGGTGATATCACAAACAAAGAAGAATGAAGATCAACAACCCCCCCCCCCCCCAAAAAAAAAAAAAGAAGAAGAAATCAACTGCCGATTTAAAAGGTCTGAGTCTATGAACTGAACAATAATTCAAGCCTTCCAAGAAGACATACTTGTTTCCGTGACGATGAATCTGTCAAGCTTACTGAAAGATTGGTAGCTAATTTAGTAGGTATAAACCAACTCTCTTTCCTGCCCTGTAGATATGCCAAAAATCAAACCTCTAAGAAAGCTATACTCCAACGATTATCTGAGGGAGCATTAAGATATTTTTATTGGTAACTGATAAAATATTCTACACAAAGAAAAGAACTAGCATACCTGCTGGAGTTTGACCAATCCCAAATCTGTGAGGTCCTTGAGCAAACTCCTCTGAATCTCAGTCAACGTGTTACTATTATATGCCTAAGACATAATGAAGCAAACAACATCATGCCAATGAAATATCAAACTTCCTAGAAAGCAGGCAGACAGGTCTCCACACATGATACAAGAATTAGTTTTTCAAACTGGTAAATGTAACTCACACTCCTGGATGGGATTGAATCCGGGACTCACCCTTTACTATTTGTTTATCATTGGGTTAAAAGAACATTGTCGAAAATATAAGAAAAATAGTTCAAGCACCCTTTAAACAAGGCGTATCAAATACCTTGCCAGTGACATGAAAACTAAGTTCTAGTAAGAATGAAATCAAATCAGCTGGATCCACACCTCGCTCCTGGAACAAAATTAGAAAAAACAGATGTAAAGTGAATAACAGTATCATGCAGAAAAATATGAAGCTGTGTTATCCTACATAGTCAAACTAGAAATAAGTAGTAGAAGGCAAGTACCAATTTCAACAATACACAAAATATCATTGAACTTCCATCTCTATAACTCATTCAAAAAAACAATACAATGATCCTTTCGGGAGTAAAATTTTTTGAGGAAAAGGTCTACTTTGGGAAGCATAAAAGACAAGAACCAACAGAGACAAAACATCCTAACTTTGGTTTTGTCTGCAGAAAAAAAAAATGGTTACAATTTTTTAATCAAATGGGGGAAATTGTGAGCATCTATTATGCAAGACTCTAGGATCAAATGTTCCGTTCGTTGATAATATAATCATAAAATTTCTACAATGATCAGTAAGCGCCATAGAGAGAGAGAGAGAGAGAGAGAGAGAGATTTGGTGAGAAACCAATTCTAATGATGCTGTTGGCAAAATTTCTAAAGAATGGAGAAGAAACACATATACTTGAGATGGGGACCTATCAAGGGAAGTGGGAAAGTGAACTATGAAAAGAAATCTCACTATCTCATACCTCAGAATTAGAGATGTACTCTCTGATGATGTACCAAAGTTGTGCATTCGTGTCCATCAGCTATAATTTGTACAGATAAAATCTATTTCAATTAAAACACATCATAAGAAGTGCAAGCAGATCATGATTCATGTGATGCATACCAAGAATTGAAAACCACTTTCAGTTAATCGTGGAGCTTCCTTCTCCCTGTGATAATGCACATACACGTCACTATACCAAATGTGTGCTCGGGCATACTTGCGTACACACAAAAAATAAGCATATATACAATGATTATAGATTAGATTGATACAAGAGAGAATACCTTTGACTCAAAAGGCCTCGCTGGAAAACTTTCATCATAGAAGGGCTTATATTTAATGGCCTTTCAGCTTGAGCCGAGTTTATAAGTTGAAGCAAAAAACACTAATTTAAAAAAATAGAAAATCACAAGAGTGTAGTCAGTAAAATGAACAATGAGTAATTGCAAACACAAATTTCTTAAAAAACATATGCAAGTAAACAGACAATGGAAACAAATAGATGAACTTAGCACCTCCCATTGTGCAAGGGCATAAACCTCAAGATCCTCCAAGCTTGGGAGCCTCACTGTTATGTCAGAAGACATCGGTTCCCTTGGCAAAACCTCACTGTCATATTAAATGATGTGGTCATATCCCAAATAAAGTTAAAACGTCTTGAACATTGCAAAAACTGAAATCATTGACTGCACGATCATATTTTTGTAGTTTTTTCATGAAATTAAAAAACTGAAACAATAGGCATTAGAATTACACTTATACAGCAACTAAAATAACCTATGCATTCCGATGTCAAAAATTAAATACATTCATAAGAACACACCGCAGCATATGATGAAGTAAAATAAAAATAGAATAAAACCAGAATTGTTTCCTTTAAAACTCCATATTGGAACTAATAAAGATCATGTAACCTCTCCACGAGTGACTTATAGAATACTTGAACCATCATCGATCTATTCCTTTTTCTGTAATTAGTAGACTCCCAACGATGCACGATCCAAATAAAAGGGTAAGAAACACATTCTTCACAGCTAACTAATATAAGTAAAAGTTACAGCAATGAATCTAAACTCACCCAAGTGTTACAAGCTTTTGGAGGTTTGTCTGAAACGTTGGATGAATTCTGTAAGTTGTTTCCCTTCTCCTGCCAGCAAAACATCAAAGTTCATGGTAAAAGGCCAACATAATATGGGCAGATTCAAAACTGCAGTCCAGTAATTCAACATGAATATTAGAATGATAATGGTGATGGAAGAATGTTGTCTCAAATAAAGTAAAAAAAATGTATGGCCTTTATACCAAAAACAAAAACATATAATACTAGTAATTAAGAGACTGGCTAGATGTAGCATCTTGGAAGTCCAACAATATGCAACTAAAAGCCAAATATACTTTTAATTCATAAAAAAATTCTACAAAAAAAAAAATGAAAGCCATTAAATTTCAGGGGTACTCACTATGAGGTGGATTGACAAACTTAATTCCAGTCTTATCACATAAGCATGTACAATAATATTGCATAGCATGAAGTCATTTGATCCAATGCCATGCAGTCCACAATAGAACCCAGGATATCGGAAAAAACCTCTAAACTTGAGTATGTTTTCTATCCCATATTCCCATAAAAAAGTATTGCAATCAGATGGGCATGGGCATGGATGCCTGCTCAATCTAAGTCAAGCTTCTTCAAGCTTCAAGATATGACAGCCTTGTTGCAAGCTCCAAAGGTGTTTTCTAGTGCAGAAAATAATTTTATGCTAAGGGAGGCAGTATTTCCCAAGAGATTCATTCCTCATTTCCATAGCTCACATCATACAACCATTTTGGTTGTCGTTGTAGTGAAAAGTACTTTAAAAAAAGGTTCTTTGAATGGTTCAAGCATTGGAGAGGGCTTTTCCCCTTTTTTCCATCTACCCTATTCCATGGGAAATGCCACTACGCATCACGCCAGATTGAAGTGGAAGACTAACAACCACAAGAAATATACAGTTAAGGCATATTATAAAATGTTGTCATTCTCAAGAAATAACCATTTCCCTTGGAAGAGTATTTAGAGGTCTCGTGTGCCCTCTAAAGTAGCATTTTTTTGTATGAAACGCCACCCTTGGAAAGATTTTGACTTCAGACAACTTGAGAAGGAGGGGTTGTGTAGTGATGGATTGGTGTTACTTATGTAAAAATGATGGAGAATCTGTTGATCATCTATTATTCCATTGTGAGGTAACAATGGTGTTGTGGGATGAAATATTTCCAAGGGTTGATGTTGCTTGGGTCATGCCTTTGAGGGTGGTGGACTTGTTGGGTTGTTGAAGGAAGATGCAAGGTTGTTCTCAAGTTGCAGCAATGTGGAAGATGATCATGTTGTGTCTTATGTGGTGCATTTGGTCAGAAAGGAATGCTTGTTGTTTCGAAGATAAGGAACGCACAATGGCAAAGTTGAAGAACTTTTTCCTCCACGCTTTACTACTTTGGTTTTCAACTATTGCATTAAATGGGGATAATGTCCATGATTTCCTTTCCTTAATGAATCACTTAGAATATATTTAGGTGTTCTTTTGTATACTTCCTGTGTACACCGGCTATACCTATTTCATTCATATCAATAATATTGATCTCTTATTTATCCCAAAAAAAAAAATGGTTCATCTCCTCCTCAATCTATGCATTTTATTTTTAATCATCTTTTACACCTTCAAAGGAGCAAAAGGGTTTTTTACATACATACTTCAATCTTTGCACAAAACAGAAAGCCATTAACCTGTCAACAGTCTCAGTGAATATCCTTAATTGAATCAATCTATCAATTGCAACTCTATGCTTTGAGGACCCATCTGGAAGCACCCACTCCTCCATTGTCTTGGCTGTTATTGGAACATCAATGTACAACGTCTGCAAAACATACTTCTTGGCCAGAGGTGGCAGTGACCTGAGTACCAAAGGAAAGCCACAAATGATATTACAATATCTCAGAGAACTAACTTAATGCAGTAAATCTCTAGGACCTCCACTGTATGTAAACCTAAGTGATGCTGAAATTTGAACATAAAGCATCTCAGAGTTTTTTTTTATTTTTCCTTTCCAGAAAATATCAATATCAATATTCCATCATCATTGGCGAAGAAGCAACTAGCGTACAACGATGCAATTATTAACAATGAATTAGTCCAGCAGTATTATAAATGAGGATGAATAACAGGAAATGATATATAATTGATAAGAAAAACGACGCGTATATACATTAGGGCATAAAGGAGAGAAAGAAGTGATCATAAACAAACAGGAGCAGTATAGGAACAGAATGACGGAGGACCTGAGAATGGCTTCGCAGATGAACGCATTCTCGTATAATTTATCCAGCTTCATGGCGGGCAAGGAGGACACCATGTCCATGAAATTCTTCGCGATTATCTTCACCTGAGGCATTTCGAGTAGGATTCCTATTCCGTTTTATTTTTCCTATTTAATTTTTATCTTTCCCTGAATCCGACTACGATATTAGGGTTTTCGGCTTTTCGGCTTTTCGATTACTGAGTTTAATCAAGCTAAAGGTTCAAAAACGTAAACATCTCCGAGATTTCACAAGGAGTTCGCTACGAACCAATTGCGACGTCGCTTTACAACCTCGGTGTGGTGCTCTGTTATGGCATCTGAAGGTGCTGGAGTGGACGAGCAGCCATGGGAGTGGGCAGTAGCGGGAGCCGGAAACTTGTTTTAGGAGGTTATGGCTGGTTTGCTTTGGGTGAGAAAATTACAAATTAATTTTTTTTTAATTTTATTTAAAATATAATAAATAAGATTTTAATTTTTTCAAAATTTTAAATTAATTTTTAAAATTACAAAATAAAATTAATATTAATGATATATTTTTTAGAATTCTTATCTAATTTCATTTCAGAAAACAAATCAGATAAATAAAGTTAAAATTATAATATTTTTTTAATAACTTTTAAGATTTTATCATATTATTTATGGGTGTAAATGATCCACTTCGGTTTGAAAAATTTGTGAACCAGTTCCATTCGGTTTAAAAATTCTCTCATTTTGGACCGAACCGAACTCCTATTTGGTCCATACCGATCCAGTCCAATTCAGTCCAAGGACGGTTTGGTCCAGTCCAAGAGTGCCCCATATGATTTGATGGATTAAATTTAATTTAAAATTTTACAATGATCAAATATATTTTTTGTCTAAATTTAATTATTTTCAGCCCAATTTACATATTTATCAAAAAATTTAAACAAAAAAATATTTAAAAAACTTACTCTTAAAAAAATGTAAAAGAAAAATAATCTAAATTAAAATATATATATATATATTACTAATAACACCATTACATTAATATATTATATATTTATATGTTAATAAATAGTAATAAATTAGTAAGAATATATTAAATAATAATAATATACTTATTACTTATAAATTATTATTAATACATTATATAAATATACTAATTTATATTTTTATATTACAACTAGTCAATTACTATTTATATATATTATATATTAAAATATTATTATATTAATCTATATTAATATTAAGATTATAATTTATATACTATTATTTATATATATATATATATGGTGGGATTCGAAGACGAACCGGACCAAAATTATCCGATCCATATATAAATTGAACTGGTGTTCCATCAGTGCCATTCAATTTTTTTACAATCCTAAAATTATTTGATCATTTTATTTAAAATCGTGGTACACTCAATTTTTTTTATAACATTCTGACCACGTTGTCAGCGTGTACGTTGTGTTGTTTTAAGAAAAATATTAAAAAATATAATATATATATATATATATATATATTCTTCAACCTATTTTTTAGAAAAAATCTACTCTCAATTTGGCTTAGGTATCACACGCCACACGAATCTGATACAGCAAGCCGATCTAATTGAAATCCAGTCCAAAACAAATATCAAGCTTCAAACTTGGGTCATTCAGTCATTCCCCTCCTAAACAAAATCAAAGTGAGGGTTTACATTGTGACCATTGTGCAAGCTATGGTTAAGGAGTCTGCATAAATGAAATCTACTTGGACGAAGGGATATGATTGCTTCAGCTAAGCCTGGGAGCGACAAAGACAAGGAGGCATTCGGCTTGGTCTGTAAGAAATTGTTGTACCTGCAGAGCACAGAGAGGAAAAGGCTCGCCACACTCATCTCGTCTCTGTGATCTCTGACCACCGTTGTTCAGCGCCAGCGGCATCATCTCATGTGAGTCTCCCTTCTTTGCTTCTCGCCTCGACTCTCTCTCTCATACTCTTGATGTACCCTCACTCCACTTGTACAAAAATCCCTAATTAATCCACTGTTGTGAAGCATGAAGAATGAGGCAAAGGGACAATTTCATCTAGTTCTTTGCACGATTTCATTTGGTTCTTTTGCACGATTTAAGGCGAACGAGGCGAAAGGCACAAGCTTGTATCATTAGGATTTGCACGATTTCGCCTGGTTCTTTTGAAGAGGGTCCATGGGAGAGAGCTTCGAGGTGAGGCGAAAGGATAAGAATTAGAAGAAAATGGGCAAAGGTCATGTTATAACTTTGGCTATGATAAGAGAGGAGGTGCAATGAGGAATGTTGAATATATTTAGTTGAGCAAATGTTAAAAAGGGAACCAAATCTCTCATTTGAGTATCATATGCTCTTTTATGTGTTTGCTAACTTTGAAGTGTACCAATTCTTATTTTTTTGCCTCTTGAATTTTCAATATGTATTAGTTTTTGTTATTAAGGTGCTCTGATTTGTGAATTTTGTTGGGTTTCAAATAATGGGTTGTTCTTAATTTACATAAGATCTAATTATTTACAGTTAGTTTACATTTTTTTGTTTTTTTGCAGATTATTGTGGAAAAAAAGGAAAAAGATAGAGAAGTGAATGATCCGAAGGTGGAACATAAATTTTTCCTAAAGAAGAAGTCTTAAACACGATTATAGATGTGGTTTGGAGTTCGGAATGTGATATGCTTTGGAGTAGTTCTAAATAAGCTTGGAAAAGTTGGCCAAATTGATGTTATTGTATATTTTGAACATGTTGGAATGTTTTGTTTTTTACACTTGAAAATATTCTATAACAGTTTTGGAATACTTGTGATAATAAATTGTGTAGAGTTTTTTGCATGATTTTTGATTTACTCTCGGATCAAACTTCTACTACTAAGAATATACAGGATGATAGGTAATAATAATCACATCAAGTAATTCACTTGATTTAATGTTTTTGACCCTTGGCTTTCAGGCTTATTTGTTAACTTTCAACATGCTGGTCTGTACTTTCTAGCATCATTACATTCAAAGAATAGGCAAAACATGCTCTGTTTGTGCACTTGTGAAACAGAACATGAGTATAAGCATGTCAAAATAAATTTCTCTACCATCAAAGAAAAGAAAAAAAAAATAGCTTGAAAACCTAAGCTGAAAGTTAGAGAGGGCGTGAATGATTGAAAATCTATGCTTGAAAATCTAATTCCCGATGGCTTATATAGATCAAGAGCAGCAAAATAAAGAGATGAGGAACATAGTTTTTTGTCCTATCTAGCAACCTAATTGCCTCCTAGACATAGAGGTGAATGTTGAGAATAATAAGAAGCGGAATAAGAAGCTAAACGTAGAGAAATGCGTGCACAAACATGGAAGAAATAGTAGTCTTCATATTCATAAAATCATGTGGGCTATTATTTGTATTGTTAGAAAGGAAACAAACCATAAACATCACATATATACGATTAATAGAAAAAAATTGTGTACCTATTTCTCAAAATTAACAATTTGTAAATAGCTTGGCTATCAAACAGATCCTCACCTCAGGTTAAATTTCCTAATTCTAAAAATAAAGCCCCATGGGCAACATTATTTTTAATAGCTTTTTTGCAAAATTTGTACATTTTTACAACCACAACCTGCAAAAAAAAAAAATTCCAGATTTTCATAACATATTTTAAGAAACCCATCAAAAAAATTGAATAATGAATTTCATACAAGTAGAACACTCATAAATCTGTACATTCTTTACAACCATAACCTCCAAAAGAAAGCCTCATGATTTTCACAACATATTTTAAAAGAAACACTTCAAAAATAGATCGAGGATTTTCAATCACAACCTCACATCTCATTATTGCCCAATGATGTTTGCTGTGTGTCAGCATTACATTGGGTTCCAACAATAATAGCTTCAATGTTAGCACCAATTTGACTATGTGAGACCTCACCAATTTGATTGAACAGAACCTCACCAACTTGATTGTGTGGGACCTCACCAATTTGTTCGTCATCAAATATGTTGAACCTAAGGTTTCAAGTTTCGTATAATTATAAATTTACACATGGATTTTAATGATAACAAATGAATTCAAAAAATAAAGGAATCTCAAACTCAAGTTGTTCACACAATAAAATCAAACACATCAAGGAATCAAATATGAGTAAGAAGGAAACAAGTTCATATTAAAATCATAGAGTAATGTTGTAAATCTCTTAAAAATTCGAAATTAGGATTAAAACTCAAAATTAATATTTTATCATAAAGTATTAAAATACATTTTTCACATGTGCATAAATATTTTGAAAATTTTGAAAGATAATTGATTGTCATCTTTCACATATGCATGACATGATTAAAGGTTTGAATTTTGAAAATATTAAAATAATTGATTGTCATCTTTCACATGTGCATGTTTTATTTGAATATTTTCAAAAGTGATAGATGCTTTTCTTGACTTATGCAAAAGGTAGATGTATTTGTTTGAAAATTTTGAAAAGTAAAATGTGCTCCTTTTGTCATATACAAAAAGTAAAAGATTAGATTTGAAATTTTTGAAAAGTAAAGTGTACTCCTTTTGTCATATGCAAAAAGTAAAAGATTAGGTTTGAAATTTTTGAAAAGTAAAGTGTGCTCCTTTTGTCACATGCAAAAAGTAAAAAAATTAGATTTGAAATTTTTGAAAAGTGAATGATGATGTCTTTGACATGTGAATCTTTTTAAATTTGAATATGAAGTCTCATGTGCCTATAAATAGATCATTTGAGAACTTCACATTCACAATACCAAGAGCATATAACATTCATTCAAAATTTTCATTCTCTCTTCTCTAAGCATTGAGCCTTAACCCTTGTTTATTTTGAGAGATATAGTTTGTGCTGTATTGTTTTTATTTCATTCATTGAGGAGTGTTTTCTGATAGCCTACCCACTATCAATTCTTGTATCAGTAAAAGGATGTGTATAACCCTTGTGTGTGTAGAAGGTGTTCTACACAGGGAATATTTAAATCACCAAGTGTGAGGTGATTAGAAGTGTAGAGGGTGTTCTACACGGATTCTTTGGAGCAGTGCTGCTCAAAAGTGTAATAGGTTTCTATCTCTACTTGAAGGAGATTGAATAGTGAATTCGGGGATTCTCAAGGGGTAGCTTGAGGCGAGGACGTAGGCAGTGGGGCCGAACCTCGTTAACATACTGAATTTGCTTCTCTCTTATCCTTACTCTTTATATTTATTGTTGTTTCATATTTTTTTTATATTTTATATTATATATTTGATTTATAATTGTTATTTTTTAAATATAACTTAATTCACCCCCCCTCTTGTATTAGTCATCTGGGCAACAAAATATTTTCCTGCAAGTCTAATTTTTAAAATAAAACTACACATATATTAGAAAGGAAAGAAACAGTAGACATTACATATATAGAATTAATAAAAAATATATATATAGTACTTGTTTCTTCTTTTTCTTATTCGCAACTTTCTTTACAGGCGAAATCTTTCTCTTCGTCTCCCTTTCCCTCGAGCAATTTTGGGGCTTAATATTTTTTTTACATTTATTCACGACGTTGCTCTCATTGACTTTGATTGAACCAAACTTAAGTGGTAATCTTATAAAATTATGCTCAAATTCACCCAAAACCCGCATAATATCCCTATAATTTACAAATAAAAATACATTAACTAAATGATAATATCGGACATAATGACATTTTCAAATGACCAATATGTTTATGCCTGACTCTGTGAAATCAATGTAGAAGACATAGGAGACATTTCATCTTCATTTTTATCCATTCGGCTATTACAATTAAGTAATTAAACAAAAAGGCACAAATCATCCCACAGTTGAGTACGCTAAAAGCATGATGGTTAAACATAAATCTTCAAATTAAATCCATAAAACAATCCACTACACTTGAGTACGAACATATTTTTGTACATGGTTAATTCCCTGATCATATATATACATATACATGCTATTTTCAGTTTTGGAGATAAATACAAAGACCAAAATAATAGGAATTTAAAACTAGGCGATACACTCACAAAGTTCCCACTGACTTTGCTCAAAACTTGGCTCTATAATCTTCAAAGTTTTTTCATGATACTAGCTCATGTGTAAAGTAGACAGGTCCATGCTTTTTGTAGTCATAAATTAAAAGGATTTCCTACCTGTTTCATCCTCATTTGTTTTATATTAACTCTCTAGAAAAATACAAAACCAAAAAAAAAATAAAAGACCAAACTTCCATAGTTGTTTTAGTTTTTTTTTTCTTTTTCGATGCTTGATATAAAAAAAAAAAAATCAAACTTTATCCAACAATAAGCACTAATCTGGAGACCTATAACCATCATTTGTCTTCATCTTCAACCATGAATGCTTGAACGGGCATTATAGGGCATAAGAAAAATAGAGAAAAAAAAAAGAATTTTTTTGAGAAAAAAAAAAGAATTTTTTTGAGAAAAACAAAACTTGTGTGAGTCGGTTGTGGGTGGGTTCCGTCGTTCGGTCAAAGATTTCTCGTCGGAAGTCCCAAATAGTGACAATGATGGTTGAGGAAGAACCGGGGGGGGGGGGGGGTATGGGGGAGTAACCCAGAACCAAAATGTGCTTTTGATTTGGAAGAAGAAAAAAAAGCCAGATCAACATCTCGTGTGGCATATGAGAGAAGGGGCAGTTGCATAGAATTACTCTTTTTTTTTAACACTCCGGCTATACCGTCCATCCTGACAATATAAAATGACTAAAAAGGACTTTTACGAAAATTAGCTTCTTCAACCTACTAAATGTGAGTAGGGGTGGGCTCCGACTCTGAAATGGAATCAAAGTCTGACTCCGATCGGAATTCGGATCGAAGTTCGATTGGAATTCCGAACGGAAGTCGGAACTCCGATTCCGTTCCAACTTTCGACTGAAATGGACAAATTTTTTGGCCCATTTCTGATTCTATTTGCCTCAAGGGAGCCAATATTTTGATGTATTTTATTTGTTTTACATATAAATAATAAATTAGTAAATTAGTTTTAAATAATCTACCGTTGAATAGTTGATATTTGATAAATAAATAATACAAATTATATTATTATAATTTAAAATGCTAATTGTTAATGCTAACTGCTAAAGCTAATACAAAAAATAGGACAAACTAAATTATTATTAAATAATCTACCGTTGAATAGTTGATATTTGATAAACAAATAATACAAATTATATTATTATAATTTACAATACTAATTGTTAATGCTAACTGCTAAGGCTAATACAAAATATAGGACAAATTGAATAATACAAATAATAGTACAAACTACAAAATAAACTATTTGTAAAGGAGAGAAAAAATATATGCAACCGCTCCATCGTAATGTGGTTCATCAATTATCGACAATTATGTCAGGATTGATATGTAAATCTATGAAATTATAGACAATATAAGTTAGATAGATTTATGAAATCATAAAAAATAGTTATTGAAATACTTATATATACTTTGTTACTTTAATAATAAAAAACAAGTAAATAAATTAATTTAATTTTACCTGACTCAAGCCTATAACTAACAGCATCGATGCCAATGCTCTCTAGTCCAGAAGGAATATCACTAATATAATTCTACGTGCAAATGAAGGCCTCCACAGTTAATGGTGCCAATGAACTCCGATGAGCATCCAACACTCGACCTCCGGTGCTAAACGCCGACTCAGATGCAACTGTAGTGATAGGAACAGCTAGTACATCTCGAGCAATACGGGAGAGGATTGGGTACTTGGAGGAATTAGCCCTCCACCATATCAAGATTTGAAACTCATCAGTAAGCTCATCGACCTCTGCCAATAAATACCGCTCAACCTCATTCGTACACTGCAGTAGATTTCTCACCGACCGTGCGTGAAACGACGTCATAACGTTGAAGCCTCGGGATCGACTGACACTGTCTGCATGGCTTGACGGGTACGAGCATCTAAAAGAAGCCCTGACCTCGAACTCAAATGTGAGCTACTTGCAGTTGCTGAAGATGAATGCCGGCTATTAATACTATAGTGGGTGTATAAGTCGTTCAGATCTACCTTAAGTGCTGTGAATAATGCAGCTGCCTTTACTGCCCCGAGAACTTCAGTTGCCCACCATTCTATTACCGTCAACTTCAATCGGGGATCAATGATCGATACTATGAACAACAATCGATTTATTTTCTCAACTTGCCCTCAATATTTATCATATTTCGACTGCATCTATAATGCTATACTAGATAATAGTTCGCTCGGGTTAGCACAACCTTCTTTCAAGTGGTAGTGTACCATTGAGATCTTGCTGAACCACATGTTTGCCGTCGCATATGCGGATCCAGATACCCGCTTAGTAATATCATAGAAAATCTGTAAAAAGTTGACAAACTCGAATATAGCTTGCCAATCCATACTGTCTGGCGGACCGAGCCCCATTCCATTAGGCTCCAGCAGGGCATACCTCAAACCCTCATCCTCAATCTCCAACCGCTTAAATGCTTTCTGGTACTTTAGTGCCACATCCAACATCAGATATGTGGAGTTCCATCGAGTGGGAACATCCAAACACAAAATTTTTGAAAACTCAATCCCAACCTATTCTGCTATTACTTTGAACTTCCGTAGCCTTTGGAGAGAATCCCTCGCGTACCATACAATGTTGCGAACTTTCTTGATGGAATCGTCCACATTTTCCATCCTCTTAACTGTTTCATCATTGAAAAATGATACTATTTTCAAAAACTTTAATCATAAAAATATTAAAATATAAAATACAAAATCAAAACCAGAAAGGTTCACCAACAATAAGGTTGAGTATGTGAGCAATGCATCGAATATGGATATACTGATGATTTTTAATCACATCGTATATTGCCCTCGTATTCCGCAAAAACCACTCAATGACAGTCTCATTAGCACTGGCATTATCAACTATAATGCATAGCATTTTTTGGATGCCCTAGTCTACCAGACAATCATCCATCTCTGCCCCTATTGATGCACCCTTATGGTCAACTATTTTTTTAAATCCAATAATTCTCTTTTTAAGATTCCACTCACTGTCAATGTAGTGTGCTGTGATACATATGTACGAAGTATTCTGTATAGACGTCCATGTGTCAATCGTAAATAATATTCTTTGGCCAGTGGTGATGAACATCTTCTTCATCTCTACCTTCTCCCCCATATGCCTCTTCATACAATCACGCATTGCTGTATAACGAGATGGCAGTGGAACTTGGCTCAAGTAGCTTCACAAACTTGCGGAACCATTTCTTCTCAACAATGTTAAATGACATCTCATCCTCTATAACCATCTCTGCAAGTGCCTCACGGTACACCTTCTTACTGTATTGAGGAATCACCAGATTTCTCATCTAGTTTCCTGTCCCATCAGTTGCTGTAGAGGTCTCGTAGCTAAGATTAGTTTGAGACCCACCTGCGACTACATATAATAATTTTATGGCCCAATATTAGTTTTAAACTTTTAAGTTAAAATTAAATGGGATTAAATGAATAAATCAATTAGCATACATAATAAATATGGCCCTATGAGATTAATAAAACACTAAACTCTTGACGCCAGCCCCTTTGCTATTTGGTATCGCTGGCAATAGTTGAGATGTGATGATAGACAAGCGGTGCCTTGTCTTTATGAATGACACCCAATTTGAGCGCCACAATAGTTGCATTCAGCCCGTGGCTTCTCGAGATCCCCATCGTCAACTTTCATGAAATGTTTCAATGTCCACGATCTTTTTTTATTTGATCGTGGACGGGGTGGCCTCATAGCTGCAGGGTGTACTGGTACATCCGGATCCTGAACCAGATCGTCCCCAAGACCCATATCCTCCTCCTCCATAAATTATCGAAATCTTCCACTTTTAATTCTATGTTGACTGGGAGTGGAAATCTACTACTAATACACGAGGTCTGTGCCCGAGTGGAGCTAGGTAATCGACTCCGAGTCCGACTCGGTACTGCTGCTTGGGATGCAGACGGAATCCTGACATCCGGAGTCTTATATGGAGTCAGAGTCCCACTGGCACTATATGAGCGTGAGGGATCCATCTGTTAAGTAGACCTGAAATTCAGGTATAACAATATAAAAAATATTATATATGTTTAACTTATATATAAGTTTATATATATGCTTATAAAACATCACCCAACTCACGCCACTAGCTATATATGTTTGATTAAAGAACCCCAGTCAGAAATCATGTAAAGGAGTCAAAAATCATACTAGTTTATCATTTTTTTATAATATTATAATTTATATATAGGTCATGTATCAATCATTATCCACCAATTTTTATACTAATATTGGGCCTTGCTGCCAACTACTCATATGGGCATTCATGAAAATACCATTCCCAGCTTCAATAATTCTCCAAAATTGATTCTATTCAACAAGTTGGTAATTGAAAAAAGTAATAATCCTATATGAAAGCAGAGTTATGTTTGGTGGGACATCCAAACACACAAGAAAGTGAGGCCTTGTATACATCTACTACATGATATAAGTTCTTTTGCACACTCTATTAAATTAAAAGTCATAAATCTAGGCTAAATCATAGGGGATAAGTACTTTTTGCCACAGGAATATCAATATTTCGAGTGACTAGCTATATGAAAGGTTTTTAAGGACAACACATACAACTAGTTATGCTATTTTTGTCATGTGCATGATTGGGATCAGAGGCGGACCTACTTGGGGGCTTGGGGGGGCTACAGCCCCCCCAAAGATTCTTCAAAAAAAAAATATATTATATAAGTTTATATATTTACATATATATATAAATATATAATATTAAATTATTTCTCAAATTATAAAAAAAAATAAAAATTACCCCCCTCAAATTTTTATTAAAATTATTCTCTCAAATGTTAATACACATATAATTTTATTCTAACTTTTAACTTTATTGAAATTCAAATTTCAACTCACTTAATCTCATAATTATTTTAACAGTCTAATTCTAAAAAAAATATGATTATAAATTTATATGATTGTCAAAATTGATTAATTATACTTATATATTCACTCTAACTTGATTGTATGATTATAAGATATAGTTTATTAAAAATCTAACATCGATATATCAGTAGTTATTAGAAATTTTTTATAGTTATTCTTGATCTATAATTTTTTTAAATCAAAAAATAATATGAGCAAGTAAAAAAATTGATTTTTTTAAAAAGGATGTAGATAATTCGAAGAGTAATACATTCAGAGAGTTCGATAACGAAAAAATGTGATATTTCTATCGAGTCCTTTTAAAATTTATATATAGTACGCATTTTATCGATCGCCCCCCCAAATACAAAATCCTGGTTCCGCCCCTGATTGGGATGGATTGTTAAAAATTATTAATGTGATCTTTGTGAATGTAGAAAGTCAAGGTAACTAGTTTTCTTATGGATATTTACTACCTAGTTTCATTCATGTACAAGTTGTTCTTTTCGAAAGCTTTATTACTTTCCTTTGACACCTTTAATCCTCCTTTGCAGCA
The DNA here is from genome assembly GCA_036898215.1 of Platycarya strobilacea. Lineage (NCBI taxonomy): Eukaryota > Viridiplantae > Streptophyta > Magnoliopsida > Fagales > Juglandaceae > Platycarya > Platycarya strobilacea. The sequence goes on from CM072547.1 coordinate 7,880,272, forward strand.
GTTCTAACCATCCAACCATGCACATAACACAATCTGGTATTTTAGGCTTGGGGATCAGTAGAAAAACTAGTATGGCCCTATTTTTAGACGTTTGCTGTCTACCCATGAGGCACCTAAGCATTAGTGATTTCATGTCATGGACAGGTTTACATACAAAGAATCTCATTTTTTTAAAGCTTTGAAACAATTTGGGCTGTGGTCCTTCCTACACCATGTTTATATTGTGTTAAATAGGTTGTCAAGAAAATTTATCTTTTCTAAATTTTAATCCAAATTTAAAAAACTATACTGTTTTTTCTCTTTTTATTTTCTTTTGAATTGTTCTTCTCAATCTTCTCTACTCATAACATTGGAACTTTTATCATGTGAATATGTGATAATCATATTTGCATAACACCAATTATCAGCCATCGAAGTGACTCAAAGTCTCAAACAATCATATGGAGTCCAAATTGAGCATTCTATCAAACACCTAGTGGGCAGTGAGCATCTCAACATTCTATCAAAATCAGGATAATTTTTCTCTTAAATAAACTATATGCAATACAACCAAAACCATATACAACCAGAGAATTCTTTAATTTGCTACCAAAAAAATTTCGAAACCCCAGAAGGCGGACGGCGTCACGACAGAGACTAGAAATTTGAAGAAACAAAGAAATTAAACACTAGAAATTTTGAATCTTCAATTACCTTACCAAATTAATACAATAGAAAATAATTAACACAATCCAAACTCAATTTCTCAGATTAAAATTAAAAATAAATTCCTATTTTGAAACCCTAAAAAGTACCAATTAAAAAGGGGGATATCTGATTTCTCGGATCTCCTAGGCAGTGGCGGAGCGAAATTCAGACGGCGGCGTTGCGGATGGAGAAACGGTTGCTCGAGCCTCGAAGATGGGAGAAGATGAAGCTGGAAAAAGGGCTACGTAGAGAAACCGAATGGCGAAGCGGAAGAAAGAAGAAAGAAGAAAGAAGAAAGAAGAGGAGAGAAAGAGAAGACTGAAGTGAAGAGAAAGAGGGGATCGGGGGAAGGTGAAGTAATAACAAAACGGTGTCGTTCCTCATTAATTGGAACGACGTCGTTTCATTTAAAAAAAAAAACCCCAGATGTCGTTTTGCATCTGGATTTTTTTTAAAAAGATCGAAGTTCGGAGTTGGAGTTCGGAGCAATCGTGTGCTCCGACTCCGATTCCGAACTCTGATTTCGGAGTTGGAATTCTTCCGACTCCGATTCTAACTCTCGACTCCCGATTCCGATCGGAGTCGGAATCGGAGAGAAAGTCGTTTGGAAGTCAGAAATTGGAATTTTTGCCCACCCCTAAATGTGAGTCTAGAGACTCTCAAAATCTTCTAAAAAGAATTCTATTAGTTTCCATTTGCTCACTTGATGACAATGACTTCAAACCACGACAACCCATCGTAGCTCACTTATAGATGGTGCAGGTTTGGGAGCTCAACAAATTAGCCTATTAGTTTTTGGGATTTCCTTACAGATTTATTGATGGTGCATGTTTGGGATTTCTTGCAGATTCATTTATTTTTTCGATTTTTCCTGTAGAATAGCTTTGTTTATTTCAATATTGCATAAACCATGGGATATCAAGAATAAAGTCGAAAACTTGAAAAGATTTTAAAACCGAATCAAGAAAAACCATAAATATTTGCATAAATATTTCCGATTAAAGTAAAAAACCTGAAAGAATTCTGTAATCAAAACAAGAAAAAACTATCGAAATGCAAACGTAAGAAATTCAATGTAATGTAAAATTGGAGAAGACAGTCGAGATTGAGCGAATGATGGAGATTTGTTGAGACTTCTTGGGAATTCTTTTTACTCTTACAAAAGGTAGAATACAACCAGACTAAAGGTAGAAGATTACCTCGCTTGCCCAGGGCTCGCTTAGCCATAAGGCCATTTAGGTCATTGGCTAAGATTATACTTTATACAAGATTCCTAAAATTAAAAGTGATCAAATATTTTTTTTATTGAGTTTTAAAAATAAAAATAAAAAATCATCTCATTAAATAAAATTTATATAATTTATATATTTTTTAATGTATACAAGATATCATAATAATAAATTTAATATTTAATACAATGAATTATTTATATTTTTAAATAATTTTTTTAAGATCATGCTAAATTAAGGTACAAAACTTGTGCTAAGGCCTCATTTCATATAAATTATCATATTAAATATAAATTTTAAAAAATATATGTAAAGATTTAAATAAAATTTCATTTTATTTTCATATAATAATTTATATTTTATTTTATTATATATAATATGAATAACTCACTTAAATTTTGCCTTAAGTCACAATATATATTGAGTTAGCCCTGTGCTTGCCAAACATAACTAAATATCCTGCGCAACCCTAAGTATACATAGAATGATGTGCACAACTTCATATACATGGAGAGATGTCAAAGAAGTTGTTTTCATTGTGTTTATGAGATAAAAATCTTTGAATATCTATCGCGTATCCAAGATTAAATTTCTCTTAACAATCAAGCCTACATCTTACCATACTCATGGTTGAGTACTATTAACAAATTTGGAGCGATTTGGATGCCGAGATCGACTGAGATACTCATGGTATTAGACTTTATTTAGTTGCACGTATGAGATAAGATGAGAGTAGTAATAATATAATTTGTTAATAGTAATCAATTGATTTGAATTAAAATATTTTATGAGATTTTAAAAAAGGAGAAAGAAAAAAAAAGTTGAATATAAATATTATATAATTCAAATATTGTTTGGACAAAAAAAAATAGTGATGTTAGGGGCCAGTCTGGTTGCCCCCAGTGTAAAGAGTAGCCCCCATAAAAATACAATAAAAAATGCTAAAAAATACAATAAAAATATAATGAAAAAATAAGATTTAGAAAATATAATAAAAAACACAATAAAAAAATAAAATGAAGAAAACACAATAAAAAAAAATAAAATGAAGATGATTTAGTAGAGATGCGTTCGGTCTCAGCCTAGCCTCCTCCACCGTCAGCTACCGTGGGTGACACCGTTCATGCCATCGGGATTGTCTCCTAACGGACCCATTTTGGATTTAAGGCTGTCATGAGAAGGTGGGAGGTCATCGGGAGTCGCCGGAGGGAGGCGAACCTGATGACATGGGCGGTGTTTCTCACGATAGCCGACAATGACGAAGATTGCTTTTATTAAGGGGGTTGGACCCCGGGATATTCCAAAAAAAAAAAAACATCATGAGTCATGACTGTATCATCCTCTTATTTCTCCCGCCTTTAAAATGGTTTAATGCTTAGGTGGCTTTCAAATAATCTTATCATTATTACATTGTATATTAATATGTAATCTATTATTTTTATTATTTTATTTAAATATATGTTTATATATAAACATATATTTAAATAAATTATTGAAAATAATAAACTATATATTAGTATATGTTATGAATTATTGGGGGCAGCCCCCGCCCCCCTTAATTATTTTTATGAATAATCCCACCACTATTATTTTAAGTTTTGCAGAGTAACTTATATAGTAATTTCATTGCCTATAAATATGAGTTTCATTCGTTCTGAAATTCATAAGAAAAATTTATATAACGAATAAAATTTCAGTTCTTAAAAGTTTTTTTTTATATTTCTCTTATAATAGTAGTAGTTTTCTTTTTAGTTTTATAACAAGTTATCAGCACGATATTCTACCGATACTGAAACTAGTGGTCTTCTACTTCAAGTAAATTTTTCAATATATTATTTACAATCCTCGAGATAAATATTAAAGGTAATATTGCTGAATATTACTTGATAAAATTTTACTTTTATTCTCATGATTATGTGAATATATTTCTTAAATTCACAAATTTATTTTTGTGATTTATATATATATAATGTCAAATACTGAGATTTATTACTATTGACATTTTTAAAAAAAATTATTTATCTAGAATCTCTATTTGGATATAATGAAATTGAGAGATACAATTAAAAAAGAAAATCACGTGTCCTTACAGGACCGTGCTGTGTATCTCATGGTAAAAAATCATCTTACTGTATGAAATGATTTAAGGGAAAGATATGAGTATCAGAAGATGTAATCCTCCCAAAAGTTTATTATGACTTATTGCACCTGAAGTTGCAAGATTTTAAGAGTGATATTGAATATTATGCACTCTTTAAAATTAACTCAATATTAAAATTATGCAGTGATAAAGTTACTGATGATGATATGTTAAAGAAAACATATACTATTTTTCATATCTCGAATATGCTCCTGTAGTATCAGTATCGAGAGTAAAAGTTCAACACAATGAGTTTTTGTTAATAAATCACCAGTTACGTCCTATTAATGATATTGAATTTACACAATTTTCAAAAGTGAACGGTGCATTATTTCAAAAGAGCCAAGGGCGTATACGTGGTAGAAAAATTATAGAAGTGTTGATCCCAAAAGCGACAACACTAAAGATGATAAAAATATACCGTATCATCAGAAGTGATCCAACTCAGAGAAGGGTAAAAACCTTTAGAATAATTTTTCATAGAAAAATGAAGATGTTTATCATAGATGTGGTATGACTGAACAGTGGTCACGTACCTGTTGTACGGCCAAGCACTTGATTTACTTATACTAAACTTTTATACATTATAGTAAAACTTTATCATGTTTTGAAATAACAAAAATTCGGTGCCTGAAGCACGACAAAAAATTACTTAGGTTAATAAAATCCTATCTAAATTTGATCCTCTTACAAATGAATGTAAAGCAGAAGTTCAGAAGATTACCTATTTGTAAACTGTTGCAAATCAATTACTGAATGTATTTACTAACACTAAATGTGTTATAAAATCATATATTACTACTGTTAATGTTTAAGTAAGAATTGAAGTCCCTGAAGGACAAGTTGTTAAAATAGCAATAGATAAATCTAAGACACACCTGAAGTGTTGAAGACTTATTGGTGCAAAAAATAAATAAATTGGTGCTTCTGTAGAGACCGTACCCACAAAACAAGCAATAAGATTTGTCCAAACTTTTTGTACAGAAAAAGAAACTCCTGAAGAGAAAACTTCCTGAAGAGGTAACTTCTGAAGAGAAAATTCCTGAAGAGTACAAACCTCCTGAAGAGGTGTTTCATGAAATGTTTTTCCCTAAAGAAGAACAATAAGATCTCAATACATTTCATGAGTACTGGAATAATTATGGATAGAAATAAAACTATTGTCAACAACATATATGATGACCATTGACATTACCAGAAGTAATGAAGAAAGTAAGTCAAAAATCGTCGAATAATATCGACGTAGAAATGATTGGCCAAAATAAAAGGCAGCTATTGAAACTGAATTAAAATCTCTAGTAAAGCGAGAGGTATTTGAACCCGTTGTCCAAACAGCAAATGGTGTAATGCCTATGAGATATAAGTGAGTATTTATACGATAGCGTAATGAGAAATGAAATTGTGCAGTACAATTTGTCGCACAAGGTTTCCAACAGAAACACGATATTAGTTATGAGGAAACATATTTTCTTGTTACGAATGCAATCACATTCTTATTTTTAATCGATTTGGTTATTACAAAAGGATTAGATATGCAGTTAATGAATGTTGTCACTGCATATTTATAAGGATCATTAGATCATTACATATATAAAGATATACAATACTTGAAACTAATCCAAGTACATTTAGGAGTATATACTTTATAAAGTTTCAAAAACCTTTATATGAGTTAAAGCAATCCGGACATATCTGGTATAATTGACTCAACGAGTATCTATTGAAAGAAGGATTTGAGAATAATCCTATATGCTCATGTGTTTTTATCAAAATTCAGATTTGCCATTATTGCAGTTTACGTTAATGATTTACCTTGTTAGAAGTCTTAAAAAGATCACAAAAATTGTTATAAATTCAAAAAATGCATTTGAAAAATGAAAGATCTTATTATTCAAATGCTAGATAAGTTATAGAAATTTGAGACTTCTAGTCTCATCCCTCAAATGCATTTGCTCTTCATAAAACAACATGTCGTCCTTATCTAAAGGATTAGGTAGTCGAAATGAAGAGGCAAGTAAAAATTTTAAATTCTTATTCTCTTACTTTAAGTCTGCTATTTTTCTGTCAAACTCTTGAACGAGTCGTTAAAATACGGAAACCTTCTCATTAAACTCCTCAATCTCATGATTTTTAGATTGTAACCAATTGGAAAATCCAACAATAGAGGAGGAGTATCGAGTGCCAAGAGTCACCAGCTCATAAATGGCTTCACGATCTGACCTATTAGCCAGATCATTCGCTTGCTGCAACATGGCACCTGCGGAAGATGCAAGAACAACTTGTAACTGAAGTGAATGATACCTCATATGTTGATCGTGAGAAATATTGAAAAAGAATTGATGAACCATTGAAAATTTGTAAAATAAGAATGTAAATACAGATGAATTATCGATATGAAAAGAAGATTTGATGCGTACTAAATAAAGCTAAAAACGGTTCTTATAGAAATGGAAATAAGAACAAGACAAACCATTATCTCTTCAAATCTCACTTAGTCAAAATTACAAGATATGCTTGATGCATCATTTTAAAAGCCAGTGAGATTAATTGCAGCTATCCTAATTTTCTTGTAAACACTAAATTTTTGCCGTTAACTACTGTTGTTGACCTTGTATTTTAACTATCTTATTCCAGCTCTTCTATTTGTATTTTTAGGTTACGAGAATACCAGTCTACAAATTTATTCAGCTCCTTGTTTTCTTGTCTTAAATTTTTATTTTTTTCTATTTTTAGTTGCAAGCGTTTGATGCAATTCATATATTTGATTTTTAAGATAATCAATCTCACTCGTTCTTGCTAGTAGCTTCTGAGACATGATTGTAAGAGAGGTAGCGTATTGAGCACTGATGATTCTTGATGCTGCAACAATTTCAAGATCAGTTTTATTATAAAGATATATCTCTGCTCCTATCATGGTATTTACAGTCTCAGCTGAAAATATGAGTGGTTGAGGTATAAAATGTTCATGGTTCAAATCTGAAATATTAACAAAAGAAATTCTATCAGACATAATATCATTCTGGATGAACAATAACTGAATCTATGAAAAATGTGAGATCTTTTTGCTGGAGTAAACCAATGGTAAAATGGGTTATATTTAAACAGCCATCCAAAACCTTTAAATCTCTTCAAGATTTTGTTTGTCAACAATTTCAAGCGGATTTGATTTTCCGCCAAATCGATATATGGATGGTTTTTAATGTCATTCTCGCCGTACATAAACAAATTCTCCCTAATAACGCCAAATGAGGGAGATAAAATTTTAGATAAAAATATTATCATGTTCTTTCTAATGTATTGTTTAGATGAAAATCATATTTGAATTCTTAACCTGTTATATATGCTAAAATCATGTTTGCTTATTACTTGAAACACTAACGTATATTATTATGAGAAGTTTAATTATTACTGCAGGTATCAGATTTCTACTAAATTTGTCAAGCGTTTTATATGTGAGGTTCTCTATACTTTATCCGACGCATTTTAAACCCATAAGGTCCTAAAGTGCCAAAGCGGACAATATCGGATAGGGATATGGAGCTGCCTATATATGCCACATCTTCAAATCACTCAGAGATTATTACAATTCATAAAACAAGTTGAGAGCGTATTTAGCTGAAATCAGTTATTCAACATATCCAAAAAAAGTGTGGTCTTTCATGATTAATGATAGCTCAAAAATTTAAATGAAGATAATACTGCTTATATCAGAAGAGGATATATCAAAGATACAATCAAGTGATAATCTGACAGATTTATTCACAAAAGCATTACCAACTACAACATTTAAGAAGATTGTGCAAAATATTGGAATGCAAAGACTCAAATATATATCGATATGCACTTTTCAGAGAGAGTAAATGTCCTGAGGACTTGTGCTGATTGTACTCTTTTTCCTTCGCTGAGGTTTTGCCCCACTGGATTTTTTTTTTTTGCAAGGTTTTAATGAGGCAATCTTAAAGCACTTGATGGTACATAAGAATACTGTACTATTTTTTCCTTCGCTATTGGTTTTTCTTTCCACTGCATTTTTCCTTGACAAAATTTTAACAAAACAGATTCTTTATAGGTGGTTATTCAAGGGGGAGTGTTATGAATTATTGGGGGCAGCCCCCGCCCCCTTAATTATTTTTGTAAATGACCCCACCACTATTATTTTAAGTATTGTATAGTAATTTGCATAGTAATTTCAACGACTATAAATATGAGTTTATTATAAAACTAAAAAGAAAACTATTACTATTGCAAGAGAAATATAAAAGAAACTCTCTGAAACTTTCTTCCTTCTCTATATTTTCTTATGAATTTCATTACAACTGAAGCCCCTATTTATAGGCTTTGAAATTACTATACAAGTTACTATGCAAGTCACTATACAAGTCACTATGCAGAATTTAAAATAATAGTGGTGGGGTCATTCACATAATTTAGTAGTGGGACAGGGGCGGTTGCCAACTCCTAATAATTCATAACACTCTCCCTTGAATGACCATCCATAAAGAATCTGCCTCATTAAAACCTTGCCAAGGAAAAATCCAGTGGGAAGAAAAACCAATGGCGAACGAAAAAGAGTACAGTCTTCTTATGTATCCATAAGTGTTTTAAGATTGCCTCATTAAAACCTTGCAAAGGAAAACCCAATGGGATAAAACCTTAGCGAAGGAAAAAGAGTACAATCAGCACAAGTCTTTAGGACTTTTACTCTCCCTGAAAAGTGCATGACGATAGTTTTTGAGTCTTCACATTTTAATATTCTGCACAATTTTCTTGAATATCGTAGTTGGTAATGCCTTCGTGAATAAATCTGCCAGATTATCACTTGATCGTATCTTTGATATATCCTCTTTTGATTTGAGTGATACAAGCAGCATTATCTTCGTATAAAATTGTTGAGCTATCATTGATTATGAAATACCACACTTTTATTGGATACGTTGAGTCATTGATCTCAGTCAAATATACTCTTGACTTGTTTCATGAATTGCAATAATTTCTGAGTGATTTGAAGATGAAAAATAATATCTGATTGACAAACTTAATAGAAATCTGATACCTGCAGTAATACTTAAACTCCCCTTGATAATATGCGTTAGTGTTTCAAGTAATAAGCAAATATGATTTTAGTATATATAACAAGTTAAGAATTCAAACATGATCTCCAACTAAATAATGCATTAGAGAGAGTATGATAATATTTTTATCTAAAATTTTCTCCCTCTCATTCGACGTTATTAGGGAGAACTTGTTTATATACGGCGGAAATAATATTGGAAACCATCTATGTATGATAAAAGCTGTAAAAGTTTTGAGGTTTAATATTATCGGTTCGGCGGAAAATCAAATCCGCTTGACATTGTGGACAAACGAGATCTTGAAGAGATTTGAAAGTTTCGGGTTGTTGTTTAAATATAACCAATTTTACCATTAGTTTATTCCAGCAAAAAGATCTCGCATTCCTCATAGATTCAGTTGTTGTTCATCCAGAATGATATTATGTCTGATAGAAATTCTAATGTCCCAGATTTAAACCACGAATCTTTTATACCTCAACCACTTATATTTTCTCCTGAGGCTGTAAACATTATGATAGGAGCAGAGATATATCTTTCTAGTAAATCTGATCCTGAAATTGTTGCAGCATCAAGAACCCTCAGTGCTCAATATGCTGCATCTCTTACAACCATGTCTCAGAGGCTATTGGCGAGAACGAGTGAGGTTGATCATCTTAAAACTCAAATATTTGAGTTGCATCAAACGCTTGCAACTAAAGATAGTAAAAATAAAGATTTAAGACAAGAAAACAAAGAGCTGAAGAAACTTGTAGACTAGTATTCTCGTGACCTGAAAACACGAGTAGAAGACCTGGAACGAGAGAGAGCTCAGATACAAAGTCAACAACAGCAGCTAACGGCAGAGGTTCAACGTTTACAAGAAAATAGGGATAGCTGTAATTAATCTCGCTGGCTTTTGAAGTATGCATCCAGCATATCTTGTAAAGTGAGATTTGAAGAGATGATGGTTTGTCTTGTTCTTATTTCCATTTCTATAAGAATCGTCTTTAGGTTCATTTAGTACGCATCAAATCTTCTTCTCATATCTATAATTCATCTGTATTTGTATTCCTATTCTACAAATTTCCAATGGCTCATCAATTTTCTTTTACTATTTCTCACGATCAACATATGAGGTATCCTTCGCCTCAATTACAAGTTGATCCTGCATCTTCCGCAGGTGCCATGTTGCAGCAAGCAAATGATCTAGCTAATAAGTCAGATCGTGAAGCCGTTTATGAGCTGGTGACTCTCGGCACCAGATACACCTCCTCTATTGTTGGATTTTCCAACCGATTACAATCCAAAAATCGTGAGATTGAGGAGCTTAACGAAAAGGTTTCCGTACTTCAACGACTCGTTCAAGAGTCTGACAGAAAAATTACAGACTTAAAGCAAGAAAATAAGGATTTAAAATCCTTACTTGCCTCTTCATTTCGATTGCCTAATCCTTTAGATAAGGATGGTATGTTACTTTATGAAAATCAAATGCATTTGAGAGATGAGACTAGAAGTTTCAAATTCTTGTAACTCATCTATGAATTGAATAATAAGATCTTTCCTTTTCAAATGCATTCTTTGAATTTATAGCAACCCTTATAATCTTTTCAAGAGTTCTAACAAGGTAAATCATCAACGTAAACTGCAATAATGGCAAATCCGGATTTTGATAAAACACATGGACATAGAGGATTATCCTTCTTTCAATAGATACTTGTTGATTCAATTATACTACATGCGTTCGGATTGCTTTAACCCATATAAAGATCTTTGAAACTTTATAAAGTACATACTCCTATATGTACTTGGATTAGATGCTTCAAGTATCATAAATTTTTATATATGTAATAATCTAATGATCCTTATAAATATGCAGTGACCACATTCATTAACTACATATCTAATCCTTTTGTAATAACCAAATCAATTAAAAATATGAATGTAATTGCATTCATACCAAAGAAATATGTTTCTTCATAATTGCTCTTGGGTTTCTACAGGAAACCTTGTGCGACAAATTATACCGCACAATTTCATTTCGCATTACGCTTTCGTATAAATACTCATTTATATCTGACGAATATTACACCCTATGGTGTTTGGACAACAGGTCCAAATGCATCTCGCTTCACTAGCGAGTTTAATTCAGTTTTAATAACTGCTTTCCATTTTGGCCAATCATTTCTACGTCGACATTCTTCGACGATTTTTTGCTCACTTTCTTCATTACTTCTGGTAATATCAAGTGTTATCATATATGTTGTCGACAACATTTTTATTTCTATCCATAAATTTTCCAGTACTTATGAAATGTATTGAGATCTCATTGTTCCTCTCTAGGAGAAAACATTTCATGAAACACCTCTATAAGAGATTCCTCTTCAAGAGGTTTATACTCTTCAGGAGTTTTCTTTTCAGGAGTTATACTTTTCAGGAGTTACACTCTTCAGGAGTTACCTTTTCAAGAGGTTTCCTCTTCAGGAGGATTATATTTTATACAGAAAATACGGTCTCTTCATGAGCACCGATTTTTATTTTTCTTGTGCACCAATAGGTCTTCAACGCTTATGGTGTATCTTAGATTCATTTATTGCTGTTTTAACAACTCGTCCTTCAGGGACTTCAATTCTTGCTTAAGCATTAACAGCAGTAATATATGATTTTACAATACATTTAGTGTCAGTAAATATATCATGTAATTGATTTGCAACACTTTGCAGATAGATAATCCTCTGAACTTCTGGTTCACATTTATTTGTAAGAGGATCAACTTTAAACAGGGCTTTATTATCCCAAGTAATTTCTTGTCGTGCTTCGGGCACCGATATTTCATTATTTCAAAACATGATGAAATATTAATAAGCTTATATATAAAAACTTAGTATAAGTAAATCAAGTATTTGGCCGTACAACAGGTACGTGACTACTGTTTAGTCATATTACATCTATGACAAACATTTTCATCTTTTTATGAAAAATTATTCTGAGGGCCTTTACCCTTCTCTGAATTGGATCATTTCTGGTGATACAATATATTTTTATCATTTTTAGTGTTGTCGCTTTTGGGACCAACACTTCTATAATTTTTCTACCACGTCTACGCCCTTAATTCCTTTGAAAGGATGCACCGTTCATTTCTGGGAATTGTGTAAATTCGATATTATTAATAGGACGTAACTGGTGTAACAAAAACTCATTATTTAGCTAAATCACTGGAAGACAAAACAAAAATTCAGAATATTTGTTGAACTTTCACTCTCGATATTGCTACTGCAGGAGTACATTCAAGATATGAAAAATAATGTCTTCTTTTATATATCATCATCAGTGACATTTTCACTACATAATTTTAATATTGAGCTGATTTTAAAGAGTGCAGAATATTCAATACCACTCTTAAAATCTTACAATTTCAGGTGCAATAAATCATAATGATCTTTTGAGAGGATTACATATTTTGGTGCTTATATCACTCTCTTAATTCATTTCACACAGTAAGATGATTTTTCATCATGAGATACATAGTACGGTCCTTCAGGAACACATGATTTTCTTCTATGATTGTATCTTTCAAGTTCATCATTATATCCAAATAGATCTCATGAAGGATCCTGGATAAATAACATTTTTCAGAAATGTCAATAGCAATAAATCTCAATATTTGACATTATATTACAAAAATAAATCTGTGAATTTAAGAAATATATTCACATTATCATGAGAATAAAAATAAAATTTTATCAAGTAATATTCAACAATATTACCTTTAATATTTATTTCGAAGACTACAAATAATATATTGAAAAACTTATTTGAAGTAGAAGACCACTAGTTTCAGTATCGATAGAACTTTGTGCTAATAACGTGTTATAAAACTAAAAAGAAAACTACTACTATTATAAGAGAAATATAAAAGAAACTCTTAAGAACTGAAACTTTCTTTTTTTCTCTATATTTTCTTATGAATTTCATAACAACTGAAACCCATATTTATAAGTTTTGAAATTACTATGCAAGTTACTATGCAAGTCACTATACAAGTCATTATGCAAAATTTAAAATAATAGCAGTGAGGTCATTCACATAATTTAGTAGTGGGACGGAGGCGACTGCCGACTCCTAATAATTCATAACAGAGTTTCATTTGTTTTGAAATTTATAAGAAAAATTTATAGAACGAAAAAAGTATCAATTTTTAAGAGTCTTTTTTTAATATTTTTTTTACAATAATAGTAGTTTTTTTTTTAATTTTATAATAATACGTGGAATAAAAAATTATAAATATTATTTTTAATGGTCCCTCGACTCTTCAGAAAGAATCTCTCCAAGACTTAATCATTATAGTACAAAATAATCATTATTCAATCTGGAAACATACAAAATATACAGCTATGCTCCACCAGAGCTATCCCAGTCCCACAAATCAATGTACTCAGAAATTTGAAATTGCGATATGAATTTGGTTGTTTATGGAAAAGTTAAGAGTTAATCAGTATAATTAATTTTCCTAGGCAGGAGTTATTATTATTATTATTATTTTCTCTAAAGGCAGGAGTTAACTAGTATAGATAGAACACAAATAATATTGATAATTATATTGTATATTAGTATGGTACAATTTTTTAAAATAAATAAAGATAGAACACAAATGCGTTCGGATTGCTTTAACCCATATAAAGATCTTTGAAACTTTATAAAGTACATACTCATAAATGTACTTGGATTAGATGCTTCAAGTATCGTAAATTTTTATATATGTAATAATCTAATGATCCTTATAAATATGCAGTGACCACATTCATTAACTACATATCTAATCCTTTTGTAATAACCAAATCAATTAAAAATATGAATGTAATTGCATTCATATCAAAGAAATATGTTTCCTCATAATTGCTCTAGGGTTTCTACAGGAAACCTTGTGAGACAAATTATACCGCACAATTTCATTTCGCATTACGCTTTCGTATAAATACTCATTTATATCTGACGAATATTACACCCTTTGGTGTTTGGACAACAGGTTCAAATGCATCTCGCTTCACTAGTGAGTTTAATTCAGTTTTAATAGCTGCTTTCCATTTTGGCCAATCATTTCTACGTCGACATTCTTCGACGATTTTTAGCTCACTTTCTTTATTACTTCTGGTAATATCAAGTGTTATCATATATGTTGTCGACAACATTTTTATTTCTATCCATAAATTTTCCAGTACTTATGAAATGTATTGAGATCTCATTGTTCCTCTCTAGGAGAAAACATTTCATGAAACACCTCTACAAGAGATTCCTCTTCAAGAGGTTTATACTCTTCAGGAGTTTTCTTTTCAGGAGTTATACTTTTCAGGAGGTTTCCTCTTCAGGAGGATTATATTTTATACAGAAAATACGGTCTCTTCATGAGCATCGATTTTTATTTTTCTTGTACACCAATAGGTTTTCAACGCTTCAGGTGTATCTTAGATTCATTTATTGCTGTTTTAACAACTCGTCCTTCAGGGACTTCAATTATTGCTTAAGCATTAACAGTAGTAATATATGATTTTACAACACATTTAGTGTCAGTAAATATATCATGTAATTGATTTGCAACACTTTGCAGATAGATAATCCTCTGAATTTCTGGTTCACATTTATTTGTAAGAGGATCAACTTTAAACAGGGCTTTATTATCCCAAGTAATTTCTTGTCGTGCTTCGGGCACCGATATTTCATTATTTCAAAATATGATGAAATATTAATAAGCTTATATATAAAAACTTAGTATAAGTAAATCAAGTATTTGGCCGTACAACAGGTACGTGACTACTGTTTAGTCATATTACATTTATGACAAACATTTTCATCTTTTTATGAAAAATTATTCTGAGGGCCTTTACCCTTCTCTGAATTTGATCATTTCTGGTAATACAATATATTTTTATCATTTTTAGTGTTGTCGCTTTTGGGACCAACACTTCTATAATTTTTCTACCACGTCTACGCCCTTAATTCCTTTAAAAGGATGCACCGTTCATTTCTGGGAATTGTGTAAATTCGATATTATTAATAGGACGTAACTGGTGTAACAAAAACTCATTATTTAGCTAAATCACTGGAAGACAAAACAAAAATTCAGAATATTTGTTGAACTTTCACTCTCGATATTGCTACTGCAGGAGTACATTCAAGATATGAAAAATAATGTCTTCTTTTATATATCATCATCAGTGACATTTTCACTACATAATTTTAATATTGAGCTGATTTTAAAGAGTGCAGAATATTCAATACCACTCTTAAAATCTTGCAACTTCAGGTGCAATAAATCATAATGATCTTTTGAGAGGATTACATATTCTGGTGCTTATATCACTCTCTTAATTCATTTCACACAGTAAGATGATTTTTCATCATGAGATATATAGTACGGTCCTTCAGGGACACATGATTTTCTTCTATGATTGTATCTTTCAAGTTCATCATCATATCCAAATAGATCTCATGAAGGATCCTGGATAAATAACATTTTTCAGAAATGTCAATAGCAATAAATCTCAATATTTGACATTATATTACAAAAATAAATCTGTGAATTTAAGAAATATATTCACATTATCATGAGAATAAAAATAAAATTTTATCAAGTAATATTCAGCAATATTACCTTTAATATTTATTTCGAGGACTACAAATAATATATTGAAAAACTTATTTGAAGTAGAAGACCACTAGTTTCAGTATCGACAGAACTTTGTGCTGATAACGTGTTATAAAACTAAAAAGAAAACTACTACTATTACAAGAGAAATATAAAAGAAACTCTTAAGAACTGAAACTTTCTTTTTTTCTCTATATTTTCTTATGAATTTCATAACAACTGAAACCCATATTTATAGGTTTTGAAATTACTATGCAAGTTACTATGCAAGTCACTATACAAGTCACTATGCAAAATTTAAAATAATAGTAGTGAGGTCATTCACATAATTTAGTAGTGGGACGGGGGCGGCTGCCGACTCCTAATAATTCATAACAGAGTTTCATTTGTTTTGAAATTTATAAGAAAAATTTATAGAACGAAAAAAGTATCAATTTTTAAGAGTCTTTTTTTAATATTTTTTTTACAGTAATAGTAGTTTTTTTTAATTTTATAATAATACGTGGAATAAAAAATTATAAATATTATTTTTAATGGTCCCTCGACTCTTCAGAAAGAATCTCTCCAAGACTTAATCATTATAGTACAAAATAATCATTATTCAATCTGGAAACATACAAAATATACAGCTATGCTCTACCAGAGCTATCCCAGTCCCACAAATCAATGTACTCAGAAATTTTAAATTGCGATATGAATTTGGTTGTTTATGGAAAAGTTAAGAGTTAATCAGTATAATTAATTTTCCTAGGCAGGAGTTATTATTATTATTATTATTTTCTCTAAAGGCAGGAGTTAACTAGTATAGATAGAACACAAATAATATTGATAATTATATTGTATATTAGTATGGTACAATTTTTTAAAATAAATAAATATAAGATTAATATAAAAAAATTAATTTTTTATTAATAAATCTTTAGCATTTTTCAAAATAATTATGAAGTATTTATGCACATCATAATAATATTATTATAAATATAAGTACTATTTTTATCGAGTATTTATTATGAAAAAAATTATATGTATTTAAGAAAAAAATTATAAATATTTACGTTTTTATGTATCAGTTAAAAATTATAAAATTTAGAATTTTAATACGTAAAAAATTATAAGTATATATAATATAGTTTTAGATATCAAAGACATCAATAAATAATTTCCATTTGAAGAAAAATATGATAATATGTTTCATGATTTTGTCTTTTTATTTTGACCATTTATGATTTATTTTTATAATTTATGATTTAATAATTAAAGAAGTGATTATTAATATATTGATATATTTTTTATTTATTACAAATTTTAAAAATATTTTAAAAACATGGAAATAAAAAATAAAAATAAAAAGTAAAAAAGTAGCATTTGGCCTAAGGTAACCGCTGACGGCAGAATAGGCTTTAAAGAAAGTGATGTCCATCTTCAACGAGGATATTCAATGTAGGGTCTTATTTTCCAAATTTAAGCATACACCAATTAGACATAGAATCAGGGAATATTCAAACCTCTGGCTCAACACATGTAAGTAGGGTCTGGTAGTTCCCTGAATTCAAGAACATTATGCACCGCAAATTCTGAGTATCTTGTCGTATCCCCATCACATCGAAGAAACAAATGGGTCCTGATATCATCAACCGGCTGTGAGGAGCCGAGGGAGTGCTGTGACATGGATTTTTTCCCCGGCTGGTGACACAAGTGGTCAACCTTTTACAAGTTCGTGAACCCCGAGGAGTCGCTCCCTCAATCGGTGTGTGTTTTCAACTTTGTGTGTGCTCGTGTGGTAGCAGAGAAAATGGAGAATACGCTACTATGGAAGATATTACCTCTCCTGACACTGGGCGCTTCGTTTTTGTTCCTGTTCTACGTCCAGAACAACCCTTCCAAGGTTTCTGTTCATATTGAGTAAAAAACCTGAGAGAGTAGTAATTTTTTGGAATGGTTTTTGGCTTTTTATGGAAATTTTAGCATCTTCATATATCGGGTGAATATTATGCTGATGGAATTTGACATTCCATGTGGCAGTTGCGTCACAAGGAATGCAGCCTTCTTCCTTACCAGCGGTATTGGATAGCCAGCAAGCGTATTGTGACACCACAAGGAGTCATTTCTGGTGCAGGTCTGTTTAGATGGTATTAATCTAGGAAAATTTGATATTCATCGCACTTTTAATCATATGATTGATGATAAATATAAAAAAATCAAATAATTTTTCAATCATATGATTCCCAGTGAAGGAAGGAAGAAAGAAGGATGTTGTTTAAAAGATTATGATTCATGAAATAGCATTACTGAATTTTTGTTAAACCAAGATTTTTTTAGGCTTATCATTTAACCACTTAGTTGATGCAGTTTTCTTGATGAAATCTGTAAATGGGCAGTTGAAATAAAGGAAGGGAAGATTGTATCCATTTTAGAAGAAGAGGATAGACATTGGAATTCCAAGGAGGGACATGTAGTTGATTATGGGGAGGCTGTTGTCATGCCTGGCCTGATTGACGTGTAAGCCGTGAAAGCTCTCTCTTCCTTGTTGTATATTCCTTCACCTTGAATGCATAATAAATGGTTGCATAGATTTGGTGCCGTATTTTGGGTTGTGTCCGGCTAAAGACATAAATAACTTCTTTGTCTAATTATACATGGACATTTTCGCACTGTATTTTCATTAACATTTTGGCTCCAAGTGTAAGGTACTGCAACTTTGATTATGTCTAAAAGCGAAACTGAGTCCATTCAAATGTTCTATTTTGATTAGTGTTGATTATAAAGGAATGATAAGGCCACGTCAATTTAGATTTCTCAAAAACTGAATAAAAGTTCAAACATCTGAGAATCCTGTACAGAAATTGTATTGAGAAATGATAGATACAAGCCCCCAAATGTACAAGCCTCGCACAAGCCCTTTGTAATGTATTTCAGATGTAACCTTAGCCGAGCGTTTTCAAATGTGTTTATTGTTTGATGTACATATCTCTTGTAGCAAACTCATCTTACTCATTATGCAATGATATGAAACCCCATGACCAAGGGCACGGATGATTGCATTAAACCCTATGCTATATTGTTGGAAGTTGTTTATCATGTAGTTATTTAGTTGGGCTGTAATTTGCCGTGCATAAGAGGTTAGTCAATTTGATTGTATCAATAAGATAACTTGCTTGCAAAAAGTAAGATATTATTATTTTTTTAATGCGAACTTCTTTGGTTTTGTTCGTGGAAGGCATGCACATCTTGATGATCCTGGAAGAGCTGATTGGGAAGGATTTCCATCGGGGACTAAAGCAGCCGCTGCAGGTATGGCAATCTCCCTCATTTGTACTTGTGTTCCGAAGGTCCTTCTGTTGGTTATGAACTTTTAACATCATTTCTATGCAATACCAGAACTTTTGACCCTTCAATAGCGATCTCCTCTTCTTATTTTGCATCACTGTGTTTTCCACAGGCGGTATAACAACATTGGTTGACATGCCTCTGAATAGTTTTCCTTCAACCGTGTCTCAGGAGACTTTGAAACTCAAGGTACCTACTGATGAGCAGAAATTGTCTCTCGATTACATTTACACATCACAAAGCCAACTATTTCTTTTAACTCTTTTTTTCTTTTCATGTTCATTTGTGTGAGTTTATTCTGCTGTCATATCCCTCCATCTCTTTTTATTTAGAAATGAAGCTGTGAATTTATATGAGGTTATAATTTCAGATCAGTTCAATTTATTGCTATCTAATTTTGCCATTTATGCTTCTGCTTAACAGATTGAAGCAGCAGAGGAGATGATTTATGTTGATGTTGGTATGCTGTTGAATCTATAACTTAGCCTAATGAAAATTCAAGGACTATTGTTTCTGAACTATGCGACCAACAGGTTTCTGGGGAGGTTTAGTTCCTGAAAATGCATTCAACTCAAGTGCTCTTGAGGGTCTCCTAAATGCAGGTGCTCTTGGTTTGAAGGTAAACTATTTCAGAAGTGCTGTTGGTTGTCATCAATCATTCTCACATAACCTGCATAGGACAAGGTTGCCGTTAGTTTATCAGTTGGGTAGAATTTACAGTATTAACAACTTGCAAACTCTAAAACTGTTTATCATCCTAAAATATGTCAGTTCTCAAGCCACACAAAAATGTGTGAACCATTATGCTCAGTTTTTTCCTCTTTATTTTAAAGCATGCGTAGGATTGGTTATTTTTTCTTAGATCAAGAACTAGGGGGAGAATTGCATTCTATTTTACTAATTGGAAGCCATCTTGCCACCACAACTACGCTACCACTTTTGGATATCTCAATTTCGATCATGGTGCTTGTGTTATTCCACCAGTGTCTTTTTTTTTTTCATTTAACTTCCTGCATATGTGTAATTGCTAGAGCCATATTTGTTGCTTTCACGGCACTACACATCTTGCTTACATTTGAGAAAAGTGGATGGAACAAAGTCTACACTGGTGATAATATTTCCCTATTTGAACAACAGAACCTCCAAATCCTTATTTCTCTTGACTCCTGTTTTTCTAATGTTAAATTTAACATCTTCACATAGAATTACTTTCAGAGTGTAAGCTAATTTAGCAGGCTTACGAGGGATTGATGCATAAAGTATGATTGTATAACTTCCCCCCTTTCTCTATCAGTTTAGTAACCTAATCTTTTTAAGATGGATGAAAATAATGCTCTCTAGCTACTAAGGACTGCAACTTAAGATCTACCGTCAATTACTGGAACCTAAGTTTCAGGAGTGGTTCTGTGCTGCTTCAAACTTATAATAGTATCAACTGCCTGCTTTGGCATGATAACAACATGAATTGATTTTTGGCATATTCTACTTAGCTAATTTGCTAAAACTGGTTCTACAGGGTAAAAATTGGAACATTTTGTAAATATCACATCATGTAGGTTTTTTTATTCATCAGCATCTTTGAATTTTTATTGAAAAAATACGCATGAAGAAGGCTCATTATGCGATGAAAATACAACAACATAAAGTATGCATGTATTATTTAGATCATCTTGACTCAAGATTTTCCATTTCTGATAATTCTATTAGAGATCATCTGATAAAGTTGTGTGTTTCTTTGTAGTCCTTCATGTGTCCTTCAGGGATCAACGATTTTCCCATGACAAACATCAGTCATATTAAGGTTTGTTTCCTGATACTCAATCCAAATGTTCATACAATTGTCTAACTGTTCTTTTCATCCAATTATACAATATTCAGTCATGGTACAGGAAAATTGTGTAGGTTGCCTTTATGGCTATTATGTAAACTTGCATGTATTCTCGTTATTTTAGCTTACTTGCATCAGATTTACAATTCTTCATTCTTCAGGAGGGACTGTCTGTACTGGCAAAATACAGTAGACCATTACTTGTACATGCAGAGCTTCCACAAGATTCTGAAAGCCACTTGCGTATTAAAGAGGGTAGTGATGATCCTCGTTTGTACTCAACTTATCTTAAAACTAGGCCACCTTCATGGTAAGATTGCATGTGACTTTGTGTAGAAGTAATCAATCTATTCAGCTATTGCTTGCTATGTTCTTATCCTCCAGACAAAAGTTTTTATGAGAATAATTTATTTCTGGTGGTTATCCATATTGGTTCGGTCAATCATCCATTCTGGCTTGCACTGGGACATAGTGTATATGCATTTATCTTCAACCTGGCATACAAATCATGTATCAACTCATTATGTTTTCGTACCATGATTAATGTTAAAACATTCCAATACCTGATGAATTAGCCACAATATTTCATAAACACGTAGGATCTCTAGTTTTGACCACCTTTTTCGGCACCAGATAACTACTTTATGAATTTTCATGCCCCTTGAAACTGAGAAAAGTAGTCATTATTTTTCTCTCCATTAATTATCAAAAGGATTTACCTTTAGCATTTCAGAATAATCTCTTTAGTTGGAGCGATCTCTATCAATATCATTTTATGTTATTTGTGATATCATTCATTATTCCATATTAGGGAGGAGGCAGCTATTAAGGAGCTTGTAACTGTCACAAAGGACACTAGAAATGGTGGCCCTGCAGAAGGAGCTCATCTTCACATTGTTCACTTGTCTGATTCGAGTTCTTCCTTAGATCTTATTAAGGTATCATGCACGTAGCTCCAGTGGGGCGTAGATATTACTGAAGATGCCAAATTCTTATTGACCTTTATACAAATATACTTTGGCATAGATTTGCACTCATGGCAAGATCAATAATCAGAATTATCCGTTCTTCTTTTAGTTTGAAGCCTTTTTTACTGTGTTCTCTTCCTTCAGGGGATCTTCAATTTCAGCCAACTGAGAATGGCTACATGAATTTTCTTAGAGCCATTTGCCTCTGTTAATTTTTTCAAATTTTACTTCTCTCATGGAAAGCAATTCTTGTAAATGCTTTTTTCTTTGGACTGAGAATGTTGGTCTCATTTCTACATTCTGTTACAGGAAGCAAAAGATGGTGGTGACAGCATAACTGTTGAGACATGCCCCCATTATTTGGCTTTCTCAGCAGAAGAGATTCGGGATGGAGATACTCGTTTTAAGTGTTCTCCACCCATTCGTGATTCAGCCAATAAAGAAAAACTATGGGAAGCTTTGTTGGTATTTTACTATTTTCTACTCCATGTTACTTAAATTCCATATTTTTACCATATGCTACATACATGGTTTTAACGTATTTTCAGGAAGGACATATTGATCTGTTAAGTTCTGATCATTCTCCGACACTGCCAGAACTCAAGCTGCTTGATGATGGCAACTTTTTGAAGGCCTGGGGGGGCATATCGTCTTTGCAGGTTGGTGCTTTTACATTTAGTATAAATAGATAACTTGTCAAAATATATGGATACCTTGGAACTTGACTGAAGAATACCATAGCTTGCAATTGTTTATATAGGGTGCTACTTTGAGGGACTCGTCTTAGAAGTTACAGTAAGATTTTCATGCAATTGATTGAGCACTGTACCTAGCTACAGGCCTACATCTTTGGGCGAGGGAGGTTTCATGTTAGTGAGGGGACCTCATTGTCCTGTTCTGTGTGCTTGCGTGGTTTTAAGTTTTAACAGGGAAAAGTTACTACACATTGGCCATTGATGAGGAAGCTTGTCTATATGATATATATATATATATGTTTATATATTTTAATAGTATGCATAATATTTGTCTTTATCTTGGAGGAAATTAAGAAGAATAACAAAATAAAGGAGACATGAGAACTAACTGCTTGGATATATGTATATATATATACACGTAGAGGCCCAGGTGTATCATAATATATGTCAGCATTGTGAGAGCCAAATCTATACATTGTCCTTTAGAATTTAGATACTCTATCATCCAACTCAAAGGCAAAGTTTTCATTTCTAATCCCATTCTATGGCAGAGGTGGAGGATTATATTATGGCCATTGGACATTTGTTGCCCATAATTAGGCATGCTCCATGGTGGGAATATTGAAATGATGTACTTTAAGGGGCACTGAAATATACATTAAACTCGTGATTTCAAATATGCAGAGTAGTGTAATAAGGAAAGTATGCTCCAATTTCTTGGTTCAATTAGTTTGACAGTCTTTCGGTTCTTGGTTCTAAGAAGTAACTGCCATCCTTTTGTGAGTATCTGCAGTTCATTCTTCCTGTGACGTGGTCATATGGGCAGAAATATGGGGTAACTTTGGAACAGTTGGCTCTATGGTGGAGTGAGAGGCCCGCCAAACTTGCCGGACTAGAACTAAAGGTGATATTACTACTTCTTTCATATTTATCATTGAGATTTAAACATTTGGGAATAAATAAGTATTTTGCTTTTTTCGTAGCCATTACCATGCACATTAATTGATAAAAAAGAGTCATCACATTTGACCTTTATATATTGTCTTTAGCTTTCTTGAAGTGACATTATTAACAAGCTCAAAAATAGAGGCTTACTGGAATCAGTCCAGTAGAAGCAGATTAGACTATTTTGTATTATTTCCTAACAATTTCTTGCCCAATAATTATCTTTGAATTTTGATTCTATCATCAAGGGTGCAATTGCTGTGGGAAACCATGCAGATATTGCCATATGGGAACCAGAAGTGGAGTTTGAACTCAATGATGGCTATACCGTATACCTCAAGCATCCTGTATGTCTTTGTTATTTGTCTACTACACTTTTATTATGCATACTCAGATTCTCTTCTAATACAGTACTTACTGCTGTGAACTTCATCCATATAGAGTATCTCTGCCTACATGGGATCAAAACTATCTGGAAGAACGGTGGCAACTTTTGTAAGGGGGAACCTTGTCTACAAAAAGGAGGAGCATGCTTCTGCTGCCTGTGGTATTCCCATTCTTGCAAGATGAAAAACTTAATTTACTAGTTTCTCTTGTATGTAACTGATTTTAGGTTGCGTTTGGGCAGTGAGGTGATCTTAGATACTCTACGAATAGTAATAAAAAAATAATGATAGAACATTAAATGGTAGTAAATAGTAATGAATAGTAGTAAAAAGTAGATAAAAAGTAATAATAAAATAATAAATAGTAGTGGAATATACTACTCAAACTAGCAAGATCAATTGTATGTGAGTTATCATCTTTCTTCAATTATGGATTTTTTGACAATCCCTTCAACTTTTGTCCATTACCTAGCCTAGTTTCGGTCGAGGGTGAACCAGTTACTGTTGGGGGCTATGCCATTGGATATATACAAGTTCATAATAAGCAACTGCATGTTGCAGCCGCCAGATTTTCTGGTTGATGAAGACTCCCTTGTTTGTAATAAAATTGATGTCAGCTCCAGGCTCAGTTTTGATGTAAATAATTTTGAGGGGGGAAGAGATATGCCTGAAGTCCATATGAAATAATGTTAATCAGTATAGGAATAATGGAAAATCAGGCAAAATTTATAATTCTCAGACCCACCAAATCCATTGGATAAGACCGACTATACTCAAAATAAACGTGAATATCAGTGCTAATTCTTCTCAACATTAAGTTCTAGGGACAGCAACAAAAGAGAAGAATATTAAGATCGTGAAGACAAAGTCAGCAACTTGCATGAACAAAACAAAATTACCACATCTATAAAACCAAGTACTTAATCAAGTCTGGCATAGAAATGATAGTTGCATTTATGAGTGTGCAAACGTGGTATAATTATTTAAAATATATATATAATTTATATAAAAAAGTTAATTTTTAATAAGAGTCTATTTTCTTCAAAATAACTGTACAAACATTTGCATTGCACAAACACTATTTGGCACTGTGCTTGCATGCCAAGTCAACCATGCACATTACACGTATCACCCAAACAGCTCCTGTAGCTGCCACATGCATACTCCCAACACAGCACTCTTGCAAGCATAAGCATCCGTAAAGCTCGACGACATTCAGTGCACCAAATTCAGGAAGCTGGGAATTGTTGGAAGTATTGCCTGAAAATGTTGGCTGTGTTTGAGAAAGCAATAGGAAAACCACCGGAGGAGCTGAAGCTTCCTTCGATGGGGTTAGAAAATATGAAATCTAGGCACGAAATAGCAGAGATTATCCGGTCATTCTGGCCGGACTCTATGGTCTACAACCTTCCAAATGGGAATTTTATGGCCATGTCGCATCAAAATGAAAGCCCATTACAGCCCAGGTATTACTTTTTAAATGAATCTTTTTTCTACTTCATAGTTTTGTGTGGTTAATTCCCCATGTCTGATACGGTCGGATTGCTTGCACCAAAAACCAAGTGAATTCGCTTTCAATTCTTTTTTGAAAGTTCCAACAGTATGTCTACAATTCCCCCCCCCCCCCCCCCCCCCCCCCTTAAAATTTAAATACATCACACAAAGCCCTTAAACCCTGAAATCTTATAAAATTATGGGCCATAAAGAACCTAAACCCCAGTTCCTAAAGCTGGATTATAAATATCATTCTCAGTCAAAGATGTCCCATATCTACAAAATAATGGTTCATTGGTTATGTTCTTCCTAACCAAACAAAAACGACATCGATTTATTAGCTAGAACGTTTCCATGTCCTTCACAATTGGCCAGTACTAAATCACAAAAGTTTCTCAATCTTGTTCAATATGCTAACTTTGCATAGAATATGGTACTACTTCTGTGCATAATATATATTTAGAAGTAGAAGTTGATCCACAGTTTATATAGACAAGTAAATACAGGGGTTCACATGTAAAGCCAAGCCAACTTCCTATACAATTCTTATTAGTTGAAAGAGAGATTGAGTGATATTCTTGCTCCTGAAATTGTATAATTTAAAAGAAAGCATATATATATATATATATATATTATATATATATGAAATGAATTGCATGACGGGCTAAAATTTCACTCATTTGAATGATGATAGGTCTAGCATAGTAAAAGACGATATCTTCTGCATTTTCCATGGGATTCTAGTGAACACTCCTGACCTTAGACGACACTATGGCCTTTCAAGACAAGCAACAGAAGCCATGATTGTAGTTGAAGCCTATAAGGTTCTGAGAGATCGAGCACCCTATCCACCTGATCAAATCATTAAAGATCTCGACGGAAAATTCGCATTCATTATCTTTGATGCTACATCTGGCAGACTTTTTATAGCCAGGGTGAGATCAAGCTAGCTAGCCTGATTGGTTATTTTTCTCAATATACAAAATCAAATTTTGTGATAAAAACATGCTTCCTTCTGATCAAACAATTATTGCTACCATTGTTAGGACCGTGAAGGAGGCGTAGAACTTGAATGGGGAATGGGCAGTGATAGGTCCTTGGTCTGCTCAAATGATCCTAACCTTATAAGAGAAACCTGTGGAAACTCTTGTGCACCTTTTCCTCCTGGTTAGTTCAGCTCCCTTTTATATGCTGAACAACGAGCGAGTTTTACTCTTCATATATATGCTGAAAAATGAGCTTTCGTAATGATATGACAGGATGCATTTTCATGAATGGAAGTGGGCTTTTGAGCTTTGATCATCCACTTAACAGGGTTAGAGCAATTGTTCGTGGCACTAGCCTACGGGTTCTTCCCACTAGCCATGGCTTGGCCTAACCTTTGGCTCTGATACCACTTGTCACGGCGCTAAGTCCTTCAAGCCCACAAACCGCGGCACCCTGCTAACGGTCCGCTGTAGCAGAGTAAGCTGAAACTTTCTATCTTATTAGAAAAGCCTAAGGGCCCTGCAATCTTTCTAAAGCTCAATTCGTTGCTTTGTTCTATAGTAAGGGGCCTTTTCTTGCAGGATGCCGGGTGCGCAGAAACGCCCAACCTATACAAGGGGTTTCCGCCTTCATTTGGTCGTGCTGCTATGATGTAACGTGCGGTCGTCCCGAGGCAGCAGGATGTATGGTATAGGGCCCCTCTTTTCTCTCCCTTAAAGTCCTTTATAGATTTCGAGTCGGGAATAGAGCAGTGGCTTATTCGGCGCTATATCACAATCCATGGATGCTCACTTTTGTGTATGGCCCGACTCTCTGGAAGCTTAAGCAAAAATTTTGGCATACTCTCAGTGCGATTGGAAATTGTTTTAATGGCCCGTGGCTTTGTCTTGGTGATTTCAACTCCCTTCTTCAAGCTTCAGATAAGCTGGGAGGCAAACCCATAGATCCCTCCTACTCTAAGGGGTTGGGCCATTTCATGCGAAAGCAAGGTCTGATTGACTTGGGATTCCAGGGAAATCCCTATACCTGGGTTAATGGCAGAAGTGGCAATGCTCTAATCAAAGAAAGGCTCGACAGAGGAATCTGTAACTCAGCATGGAGACTTTTTTTCCCAAAAGCATCGATCATCAATCTGCCCAGGTTAACTTCGGATCATTCTCCCATCATCCCAGATACCACGGGTACTCATTCCTCACTTCCTT
The DNA here is from genome assembly GCA_036898215.1 of Platycarya strobilacea. NCBI lineage: Eukaryota > Viridiplantae > Streptophyta > Magnoliopsida > Fagales > Juglandaceae > Platycarya > Platycarya strobilacea. The sequence goes on from CM072547.1 coordinate 7,907,851, forward strand.
GAAGACGACAATGGACACATCTGTGGAGTTATCTTTCAGGTTGACCTTTACACTCGGCTTCCTAGTATTCCACGCACAGGAAGTGCAGCCAATTGGGCAGATGCCGCTGTCGCTGAGAGCGAGCAAACATCTTAAGATTATGCAATTAAGCTGGTGTAATAATCACTGAATACTCTGGAAAGGTGTTAGTGGGTTTGTGTTTGATGAAATAGTGGACCATTTCAAACGAATTATCACTTTAAAATCGTAAAAGCCTTTCTGTATGTCGTTTTCTAGGAATACAAGTTTAAGCAATGTTAGTGTTAAGTGTTTTTTTTTTTTCAATTATATATATGCTTCTTAATAATGGTAATTTGACTGGCAATATATTTCAAACACGATATCAAATATTGGGGGCCATAAGACCAGAGTCTGAAAGTTTTATTAAGATATATACAGCACGTGTTTTTATTGAAGTACCGGCCTGCAATTCTACCTAGCCTGACTTTGGAGCCACGGCATCTCTCATGTGCATTTGGTCACGATGGTCGACCTCGTGCTCAACAATATCCTGGCCATGGCTTCCATCTGTGGACCTCTTTACTCCATGATGGTCCTGATTATGATCATGATGGTCGCCACCTTCCTTGCTGTCCATGTGGTTGCCATAATCGAAGTACAGTCTGATTGAATCGCATCCATCCCCACAATTCACCGGTGTGCACTGGAGACCACCCCATCCATTAAAACCACCACCAATACTACCACTAATGCCGCCACTACCAGTAAAACCAGGAATTCCGAACGATGGGATCCAACCGACTGGGCCACCGCTATTACCACCTCCACTTCCTTGGCCAGAGCCGGAGCCGGAGCCGCCACCAGAACCAGAACCACTGCCCCAGCCATAACCGGAACCACCTCCGGAACCTCCTTCACCACAGCCGTGCCCAGTGCCGGAGCCGCCTCCACTCCCTTGGCCGGAGCCGGAACCTCCACCAGAACCACTGCCCCAGCCGTAACCGGAACCGCTTCCAGAACCTCCTTCACCACAGCCGTGTCCAGTGCCGGAACCGCCTCCACTCCCTTGGCCGGAGCCGGAACCCCCACCAGAACCACTGCCCCAGCCATAACCGGAACCACCTCCAGAACCTCCTCCACCCCAGCCGCTCCCAGTACCGGAACCACCTCCACTCCCTTGGCCAGAACCGCTGCCCGAGCCACTGCCGTAACCACTTCCTGAACCTCCACCACAGCCTCCCCCAGAGCCGGAACCACATTTGACACTGTCAGACCCAATGCCAGAACCGCTATCAGAACCATAGCCAGAACCACCAGAGCCACTTACCGAACTAGTATTTGATGATTTTGATCCATCACCAGAACCACCGGCCCCACCTCCTACACCAACCCCAGAACCCTGACCAGTACCAGGATCAACGACGGAACCAGCAATACCACTGCCAACTCCTCCAACGGCACCACCATCGCCGCCACCTTTTTCCCAAGACAACATTCCTCCTTGGATGACATGGCCGCCTTCATGTTTATGATCAGCTTCTTGATCAGGCTTGGGAGGGGGCCATCGAAAAGCACCAGAAAATCCCAAGCTAAGAAAAAATAAGTAAGCTATGTAAGCACATTTTGTTATTGCCATGTTGTTGGACTATGTAATATATTCAATGCCTTGCTCCCCTCTTGAGGACTGCTACATATTTATTTATATATATCATGTCGACTACGTACCTACATGCATGGATGCATGGTTTGGTTTTGGAGGAAAGTGGCGCAAAGGCTGGAGTTGATTGTGGAAGGTCGAAATCGCATGCATTTTGTTTGTTACGAGAATCAGGTACAATATGCATGCTGCTTGTGTGAACAAACCCTTCGTCATCTCAATTTGTTAATTAGTACATGAACAAGGGATCAAAGCCTTTACGCTTCCCTCTCATCATGAGGAGGAATTCTGTTTAGAATACACATGGAGGCCGTCTGAGGCCGATCACTTCGCTACTCGTTTTGTGTTTTCCTGATCATCGTGATAATCTTCTAGATTTAATTCTTTTATTGGAGCCGAACCCTTATATCCTATTGTAAATAATTTTTTATTTATCTGATTATAATGACTTAAAATTTTTCATGATTAATTTAAAACAAAATATCAAAATAATTCTTTTTAAGATCAAGATGATGATATTTCAATTTTATTGGTAGACGTTCTTACTTCATGAAGGATTCATCCACGAAACAAAGCGTTTCATAATACACCCTAAAAGGCATGCGAGGGGCCTCCCGACTCCGAGTATGCCTAACTTCAGCATTTTTCTTGATTTATATCCTTTTAATGCCTTAAACTGAGCTACTTCTACTCACTACAGCCGCTTCTTCTAAAACTTCTCTTGAGAAAAATAAAAAAACAATAGCTCCAGCATAAATTTAATGGCCTCGATAGTTTTCATATATAAAATAAGATAAGAATATAAGATGATTAATTGAGATTAAAAAAATGGTCTTTGATCAAATATGTTAGAATATATTTCTTAATATTATTTTTATTTTAATATTTGAAAAAATTAATTATTTTATTTTATTTTATATAAAAAAATTTTAAAAAATATAATAATTAAATAAAATAAAACGAGATTACTAATACAAACAAACGAGGTTTTTTATATAGAATAAGATGATAGTATTAAGTGCATATTTGAGGTTGCGGTAGAAAATATTACTTTTAAGTTAAAGCTTATAGTTTAAAATTTAATATAATAAACTCTACTACTAAAAAATCATTTACTGTTTGGGATCCATATATTTAAAACACTTTTGGATTTAGTTGCGGTAGTTTTTTAAAAATATCTAGTTATTTGCATGAGTTTTTTTCATAAAAGCTCTAATTTGGTTAGCCCCCAAAATTTTTTAAAACATGATTTTAGTATTAGGCAAGTGTTACACAGCCCCCCAAATGATGACTTTACCGCCCGCCGCCTCCCCAAGTCTGTTACAGTCGCAGCAGCTAGCACACGAGCAGTCAGTAGATCAAACATCACTCATAGTCATCGCCGATTCGCCATCGAGTTAAGGTTCATAAAAATGCCATGAAGTTATGAACCAATGGTCCAACTTACCATTTACGGTACTTATCTGTAGAGTATAAATTCAAAACAATGGTTCATGCCATGAACCAGTTGCAGCCCGAGACCGAATTACAGATTAAACATCACTCATCATGATCAGTCCCTCTAAAATTGCATGTTGTACACTGTAACACTCTACACACTGTATCACTCATCAGTCAGTCCGCGCAGTTGATTGTTGTGTGGGCCGTTGGCTGTAGTCTATTGTCGTATCTTATATACTCTGTCAAGCTTCAAGTTCAAGGTTCAACTTTCAAGCTTCAAGTTTCATCCTCTTCACAGTTCAGTCTGCCGAATCAGTGTTCTGAAATTTCATTCATCTTAGACTGAAGTTAATCGCCTTTAAGTTTGTTGCTAACTTGCCGTGTCGCTGTGTCGCTAAGTTGCAACTCTCAAACTCTGTTTTTGTGAGTTTGTGACTCTGTGAGACAGAGCTGCCTACGTGGTCGCAACTCGCTGCCTGCGTGGGCTGCACCCAACCTTGCTGCTTGCTGCCTGCTGGTACTGGTAGCCTCAAGCCTGGTTAGTAGTTGTGGTTCCCTTGTGAATTGTGAGACAAACGCCGGAGGCCTGGAGGCTGGACGCCGGACACCGGACACTTCAAAACAGAGCCCTATTTTGCTTACAGGTTCCATCGTTTTACTTGGTAGTTGATTATATATTATTTATATATATAATATATATAAATAAATTAATAATAGATTTAGCCTAGCAAATATATATATATATAGAGAAATAAATATATAAATAATAGATTTGTATTGGACTGCTGTTGTGCATTAAATAGAGAATTATATATTACATAGATTTATGTTGCTGTGCATTATTGCATATATTATAATTTATATATAATAATATATATATTAATATGTATATAGATTTAATTTATAAACTATAGTGATTAATGTCATTCTAAAACCTGAATAAATTGAATAATATATTGCATATAGTTTTGTTCAAATCAATTCGTGCAGCGTGCTCATATTAATATATTATATATAGTTTTGTTAAAATTTTAATATTTGAGCATATATATTGATTTGTCATTTGTGCATACAGCATTTATTATATATAATATCTATATATATTATATAATATATATGTATAGGTATAGCTTGAAGAAAAATAAAATTTGTATGTCTTAGAAATGATTTAATATTGTAGATTTGTATTACTGCGTATATTATTAGCCACTTTTCAAATTTATTATTGATTTATAAGTTTTTTTAAATTTAAAAAATATAAACAAATTAAGAACAATTGATTCTTTTTTTAAAAAGAAAGACGTGGACAAGTTGGAGAGTAATATAGAATTAGATATACATTTAGAGGACTCTGTCACGACGGAACATGATATTTCTAGAAATGGTGAGCGTCCCGGTCCCTTTAAAATTTCAAAAATGCAATCCTAAGGAGATGAATGATATATGTTTGGAACGTGATGAGTGTCCCTCTAAAACTCCAAGAATACAATCTGAAGAGATGGATGATACTTGTTTGGAACGTGATCCAGGATTACGTCCACAAATATGAGAATTTCCTACTAATATACAAGATGAGATACGACGTACCCATCTTAAAACTGGTTCATATCAACCTAAACTTTCAGAATATCCATTTTCAGGAATAGGCAATCAACGTCGTTGATTCCAATTTTCTTGATTTCAAAGATATTCAAACTGGTTAGAATAATCACTTTCGAAAAATGCTGTATTTTGTCTTCCATGCTACGTTTTTGCTAAAAAATCAACAGGTCGTTCAGGATCATATGCATTTACCAATAAAGGTTTTGATAATTGAAAAAAAGTGAATGATGGAATGAATTGTCCTTTAATAGGACATGTGGGAAAAGATCCAAATTCACCACATAAAAATGCCGTGAAATGTTGTGAGTATCTAATGAATCACTCAAGACATATTGACAAGCTAGCTGAAAAACAAGCATCACAAGAGATGAAAAATAATCAATTGCGACTCAAAACTTCGATAGATAGTGTTTGATGGTTGCCATTCCAAGCATGTGCACTTAAATGTCATGATGAAAGCTCTGAATCAAAAAATTAAGGTAACTTTATTGAATTGATAAAGTTTTTGACAAATTATAATGATCAAGTTAAAGGAGTTGTCCTAGAAAATGCTCCACAAAATGTCAAATATACATCACCTAAAATTTAGAAGGAAATTTTGCATATATTTGTAAATAAAGTGTAAAATGTGATTCGCGAAAAAATTGGGGATGCCAAATTTTGTATTCTTGTTGACGAAGCTCGGGATGAGTCTAAAAGAGAACAAATGGCTATCATTTTGAGATTTGTTGATAAAGATGGTTTTATTAGAGAACGATTTTTTCATATTGTGCATATCAAGGATACTATGGCACTAACTAGGGCTGTAAAAAGACCAAACCGGACCGGCGGACCGGACCGGTTGTCCCGGGCCGGGACCAAACCGGACCGGTTGGAGTCCGTTCCAGTCCGATCCAAAAAATATATGGACCGGAAAATTCCGGTCTGGTCCCGGTCCAGAGAGTTCATCCCCCTGGACCGGACCGGACCAAATCCCTAGAGTTTTTTTTTTAATTTTTATTTTTAAATATATGTATATATAAATAATAATATATAAATTATCATATTAATTTTAATATATATTATATACTCTTATAATATTAACATATAAATAATAAGTGCATTATTATTATTTAATATATTATTACTACTTTTTTACTATTTACTAACATATAAATATATAATATATTAATATAAATTGTAATAGTATTATTACTTATTAGTTATAGTTTATTAACATATACTAATGTAATAGTATTAATTAGACTATTAGATTATTAATTATAGTTTACTAACATACTTAATATTTAATATTAACTAACATATTAATATATAATATATATTCTTATATAATAACATATAAATAATAAGTGTATTATTATTATTTAATATATTATTACTAATTTATCACTATTTACTAACATATAAATATATAATATACTAATGTAAATTGTAATAGTATTATTACTTATTAGTTATAGTTTATTAGCATATACTAATGTGCAAGTGTTATTAGACTATTAGTTATAATTTACTAACATACTTAATATATAATATATACTAACATATTAATATATAATATATACTTTTATAATATTAACATATTATAATTTATAATAGTTAAATTTGAGCCAAAAAAATATTTGATCATTGTAAAATTTTATATTAAATTTAGCCCATTAAATCATATGGGGCACCCCTAAACCGGACCAGACTGCTCTTGGACCGAATTTGACCAAACCGGTATAGACCGAACTCCTGTTCGGTCCGATCCAGGGTGAGAAAATTCTTGGACTGAATGAAATCGGTCAACAAATTTCCCGGATCGGATCGGACCGGACCATTTACACCCCTAGCACTAACTCTAAAAAATGAGATATGTGCTCTTATTTCTTGTTACAACCTTCAAGTTGAGAATATTCGAGGTCAAAGATATGATGGAAGAAGTAATATGCGTGATGAATGGAATGGATTACAAGTTTTATTTCTCAAAGATTGTCCTTATGCATATTATATACATTGTTGGGCTCATAAACTACAATTAACCTTGGTTACAGCCTCTAGAGAAGCCAAACATATTGATCAATTTTTTGTCAATTTGACATCTATTATTAATATTGTTGTTGGTTCTTCTAAACGTCATGATAAATTACAAGCTACTCAAACTATTGTAATTGAAAGTTTGATTGCTTCCAATGAGATTGAGACTAGAAAATGGATTAATCAAATTGATACACTACAAAGGGCTGGAGATACTAGATGAGGATCACATTTTCAATTTATATGTAGCTTGATGAGGATGTTCGATACTACTTGTACAGTTATAAATACTATCTCAAATGAGGAATCAAATTATTCTCAATGTGGTGATACTGAAGTGGCTTAAATGATATTGACATCTTTTGAATTTATTTTGATATTACATATGATGAAAAAAATAATGGAAATCATTAATGCACTTTGCCAATCTTTACAACAAAATTCTCAAGATATTGTGAATGCCATGAGTCTAGTTTCAACCACAAAAGTACTCATTCAAAAGTTAAGAGATGAGCTGTGTGAGTCTTTGCTTATAGATGTTAGATCATTTTGTAAAAACACCAAATTGATATTCCTGATATGAATGACTAATATACTCGAGGAAAATCTCGTCGTCAAGTTGAAAGGACAACAATTGAGCATCATTTTAGGATTGATATATTTACTGCTACAATAGACTTCCAGTTGCAATAATTGAATAATAGATTTAATGACCAAGCAATGTAACTTCTTATTCGTAGTGATGCTTTAAACCCTAAAGGTTCATACAAATCATTTAATATTGATGATGTATGTAAATTAGCTGAGAAGTTTTACCCACAGGATTTTACTGAACAAGAAAAATTCCTTTTAAAAATTCAATTACAGCACTATGAGCTTGATGTCTTGACGCATCTAGATTTTCAAGATATTTCTACATTATTTGAGTTATGTAGAGAACTAGCAATTTCAGAAAAGTCAAAAATTTATTATTTAATTGACAGGTTAATTCGTCTAGTCTTAACTCTTCTAGTTTCTACTGTTACTACTGAACGAAAATTTTCTGCAATGAAACTTATAAAAACTAGATTGAGAACTTGAATAGAAGATGAATTTCTTGCAAATCATTTGCTAGTTTATATTGAAAAAGAAATTGTCAAAAATTTCATTTCAGAAATGATAATGGAAGAATTTTATTTTATAAAAGATCATCGTCGAGCTTAATTTGAAGAAAAAATTTTAAGTTGATCGTCCATCAAACATAAACTCCTGGTTCCGTCCCTGAATTTGGTGCTTATTAAAAAAGTTGATTTTTAACTTTTTTTAACCGACTAAAATGTTTTTAATAAACTTATCAAAACATGTAATTTTAAAAAAAAAAAATTTAATTGTTTAAAAATATTTTTAAAATTTTGAAATACAATCTTAAATATTGTCTAAATTTCACAACAAGATAAAATTTTACAAGATTTGCCCTAGCTTACTGGGCCAAAGCCCAATAAAAAGTACGCGATGAGGACCGAGACCTCGGCTGTTTCAAGATGAACAGATTCCACAATAACAACTAGTCAGTTGTCACGTGACATGTCCTTTCGATCATTCATAAATTTCTTACTGAAATCTTAATTCTTGTATCATTTCTCTATTTTTTATATAAAGAGAAATGCCGTATCCACTTTTAACAAAAAAAAGTGCCGCATCAATCGAATATTTATTTCGAAAACTTCTTGATTAAAAGAATTATTTTTTATTTTTACTTTATAATTAAAAAAAGTATTTTTAAATAATAATATGGATTTTTTTTATTAATTTAAAAATATTGAAGAATACTAAAAGAAATGTATGAAAAAAATAAGATTTTTTTTTTGCCCTCCTCGGAAGATTTCGGGCTACATCCCCCACCACTCTTATATAAATTATGTGTGGTCTAGAAGTTTTAAAATATTAAATTTATTGTACTTATTTAGCAATTGAATAATGGTAATAATTGTGAAATATATAATTATCAATTATTTAAAAAAAGTAATCTTTTATTAAAAATTTAAATTTTTATATAAATTTTGTATTTATTTATTTAAAAAAAATTATACCGGCTGAATGCACTTCACTATTATTTATAATCTTTCTTAGCATTAATTATTTAGTCCTAATTATTAATATTATCATTATCGGGTTTCGCGAGTCAAATGACAGTTATTTGTTTTGAAGATGATATAAAAAATTTAAAATATATTACAAATATATTATTATATTTTTTTAAATTTTCATATAAAATATAATAAAAAATTAATTTTTTTTAAATTTTCATACCATTTTTTTAAATTTTTATAAAAAATTAATATTAAAAAAATATCTTATAAAAATATTTTATTTATTTATTTATTTATTTTTATCTTTATCTCATCTCAAAAAACACACAAACCCTTATATATTCAATTCTCCTAATTATATTCAATAGGCAAAGATCACAAATCCATCCATACTTTCAAATATCAACCGTTGGATGAAACTTGCCAATTGGGTCGGACATGGAATGAAACTTGCCAAAGCAGTGTTCTATCGGATTTATAACCTTGGAATTTTCATTAATAACGAAAATAGCATTGGCAAACTTAATGAGGAAGTCGCGGGGAAGAGACCGATATTGCCTACGAGGTAGAGGGAGGCAGCAATATCTGGCCCTGCGGCGCAGTGCTCAGAGGCGCCAAAAGCATCCCCTACCCTCTCTATTTTATTTTACTGTAGTGTATTGTCGTATTATTTTCACTCTTTAATTTTTATTTTATTTTCATCCATTGCTTTTTCTCGTTCTTAAATACCGCAAACTCGGTCTCTAGAGACTACCCATTTCATCGAAGTCCCTCATTTCGTCTCACTGTAAGTGCCTCACAACTCTCCTCTCTTTGGACTGAGTTCTGTCTGTGAACTTGAATTTCGATTTATCTTCTTAATGCTACTGACGACGTCTCTAATTACTACTAGCAAGAGCAATGAGGTTTAAAATTCACGAGGAACCTCCGAGCGGAATGCATTTTTTGTGCTACCAAACGCGGTCGTGTTTGTTCTTGCTTCGGAATTTGATTCGATTGGGATACTAGTTTAATTTGATAGGTTGATTGAATCACTCTTGCATTAATCTTAATACTGGTCTTCCTCTCGCTGCATTCTTGTTCTGATGTGTGGTGCCGATTGACTGAGGTGGTTTGGCTTTTTAATTAATTTGGTTTCTGTTTTGTTTGATTTCTTTAATTATCCATTTGTTTATATGCGGAAGTATATTGATATTTCTCTCTCTCTCTCTCTCTGTGTGTGGCTCTTTAGTCTTTGCGTTTAATTGTTCTGCAGAATTATTTGATTGTTTGCTGCTATGGTTAAGCGGTTCAATGCTCAATTATTGAATTGAAATAAACGCAACAACCGAGCCGCGAAGAGTGAGAGTTTGTATTTAGATAACTTTCATTTCATCTTTTTTAAGAAAAAACTCTGAATGATTACTTTGTCATGCTTTTGCGTAATATTGATGCATTTTGTTCTACTTATCGACTCTAATATTTTCTTTTTGATTATTTGCGCTTATTATTATTATTTTTTTTAAAATGTTCCGTGCCAAAGTTGGTTGAAGACCATCGAGAAGTCCTTGTTGGAGACGCCGCACATTTGTGCCTCTAACATTGACGTCGTCCTTCCTTTGATTAGCATTCTTTCATTTTATTATTTTAGGGACTTGTTTTACTAATTGTATTTTCCTCACCCATGGAAGATGAAAATTCTTGTTGTATGTCAAATTGAGATGACGGATCAACATTTTTTGTCAGCTGATTTTTGGTAGTTAGCCATCAAGTTATTGATGCACCTTTTTTTTTTGTTAATTTTCTAGTGAGAGATACTTTTTCCAACCTCTCAACTGTGGTTTATGTTCTGGTGCAATTTCACTAGTCCTCAGTATTTAGTTGCCTTCCGGATTTGGATTTTATAATGTTGATTAAACTCTTTCTGAACCTTTTTTGTGCAGTGAAGCTTACCTGGAATGGAAGCATCTGGCTCAAATGTGCCACAATATGACGATGAGGAGAAAGCACTGAAGGCTTTGCTTGACTCATTTAGTTCTACATGTTCTCTTGATGAAATAGCTTCTGCTTATTGCAAGGCAGACCGAAATGCAGATTTGGCTGCTGAGGTTCTGTATGACATGCAGGGAAGTGGCTCTACCTCTACCACCAATGCATCTAATTTTGAGGTAAAGGGGGAAGAATCTTCAGAGTCATCCTGCGGTAACTTTTCTGAGAAGTTGGGCCGAGAAAATGGAGATCCTAGAGCTCCAAGGCAAAAAAGTCGTCCAGTTTCTGGAGGTACTGTTTCAAGCATTCTTGGTAAGGACTATATCAGGTCCACATCATCATCGAAAGGGTCTTATAGGATGAGCAAACCATCCAGACCGGACTCACCGGGGATGCCGATGTCTGAACTTTCTAAAGTTGAAGCCAAGTCAGGTTCTCCAGTAGATGATCCAATGCATTGGGACATGGAAGATTTTCTTTTCAAAATGCTTGGGGATGGGTTCAAGGTGGATAGGGATGTGATCCGAGAAGTTATTGGTAAACCATTCGTTACATCTAATTTTATTGATGTTAATTTGACAGAATAAACATCTGTGGCCACTAATCAGGCTTCTTATTCAATATGCAGATTATTGTGGACCTGATATGCAAAAGGTATGCATAATATACTGTTTATGTTGTTTCCACGTTAAAAAGATACTTTATTTTGCAATAAATTTCAATAATAAATTACTAGAGTTAACCTTATCATGCTTTTGGATATGTTCATACAGTTTGTTGACATCAAGGGCTGCTGATTTCTTCAATGAAAAGTTAATAGAGGAAATATTGTTGGCGGTTTATGATACTTTACTGAATAAATCTATTTAAACTGAGAAGATCCTATCACTTCATGGTTAACCCAATGAACCAAGGGTCTGAATACTGAAAAGTACGAGCCACACAGTGTCAGCCGTTCCATGACAAATTTATCATAACATCCTTAGCAAACTAAACAGGCGGTGCCTGTAGGCGATAGGTGGCCTCTATGGAATATCAGGCATGAATAAGATATAGACTAATAGTTAATGAAAATGAAGTGAGGACTTAAGGTAAATAATGGAAGGTAAATAATGGGACAAGCATCCCTATTTGAAGAGCTATCACTCTTAAGAAATGGAAATGATACTCTAATATAGTCTCTCTGAAATAAAAGAGATAAGTTATATATGCCCTTGACAGACATCCAATTTAACTGTTGTAGTAAATCTAGATGGTAAATTGATTTTCCAAATTATAAAATGTAGTTTCCTAATGCTGTCTATGTCCTTTTCTCATCCACGACATTCTTATGATACATGTAAGATAAGAAAAAAAAGCATCTCTAATTACAAATTCCTTTTTTCTCTCCAACTGTTCAGTGCATGGAGAAATTACTTGAACTATCAGCAGCAAATTTAGGCACAGGGAACAATTTTCTTGGTGTATCTACTGAAAAGGTTAGTATTTTACGAGTAATTTTAGAAAGCAGTGGCCATTTAGATTATATATGCTTCCTTCTTCAGTTAGAAACTGTTGTAATGCTTTAATTAATTACTATAAGTTTTTAAGAAACTGGCAATCTTGGTTTTTTGCCATTTAACCAAGCTTATGAGAGTCAAAGGCATGGAGTATTTATTGGAGTTGCTATGACACCATGTAAATGAGATGGTCTGAAATCAAATTGGTTTTGCATTTTCAGTATTTTGCTAGAGGAACATTATTTTCAGCTTGATTAAATATTTTGCATTTTATTTTGATTAAAGTGAGAGAAACTTATTGTGAATCACTGAATATTTACTTTTCACAGGCTGGGAATTTTTCATATTTGCTTCATTGCATTGATTATTTTATTGTAAATGGTCGGTTCCTCTCTATACTATTGATGACAACGTAGATGGTGACTTTTATATTCATGGCTTTTGGAGTTATCCATGTGAAATGTGCATGTGAATAGGACTTTTCAATGTAAACTGGAAGTTTTCATTGAATGCAATATCTTCCATAAAACCTTTGGCTTGTCATCAAGTAGCTATATATAACCTTGGTTGGTATATATAGAGTCATAATTTGGCTAGATGAGATGTCGATTGGGTTATGTTGCAGAGGCTGTTTTTCTCATTTGTTGTTTGAGGATTAGTGAAAAATCCCAAATTTTGGAGGCATCTAGGGGTGTAAATCTAAATTGGAGAACTGGCCCGGACCGGAAATTCTAGTTTTGAATTGGTTCGGTCTGGTACCGGTTTTAGAAATTGAGGAACTGGATATAACCAGTCCCGTTATTTTAAGACCTGACCGGTCCTATTTACTTTTATTTATTTTTTATTTTTAAGTATAATTATTTAATGTCTTGTATTATATATAATAATATAAATTATAATTAGATATAAGATAATGTTATAATAAATAAAAATGTAATATTAGACTTTAGATTTTTGGAATTTATACTTTAATTTGTGAGATTCTTGAACTTGTAAAAGCAGATTTTTATTGCAGATTTTTTTATAAAATAGTTTTTATTTTATAACAGTTTTTTTATAGTTTTTTTTTTCTGTAACAGATTTTTTTTACTAAAACAGATTTTTGTAATGGATCACAATTTTTTTACTAAAACAGATTTTTAAACCAGTTTTTTTTTTTTTTTTTTATAAATAAATTTACATTTTATCAAAATCGGAAAACCGGACTGAAATCGGTAAAATCGATACTACCGGTTTTGGGGGTTAATCGGAGTGTAATCGGTTTTAAGAAATGCAAAACCGGTAATACTGGTTTGGTTATTAATTTTGTCTAAAATCGGACCGAACCGGACCAGTTACACTCCTAAAGGCATCTGTTCATTTGCATTGTTTTAGGTTATTGTAAAGAGAGTATCTGCCATATTTTGAACATGGATCTTTGAGAAGAGAGGCTCTCTTTTTTTTCATATGTTTTTTAGCATTGTCTAGGGGTGTGAACTGAGGGGCACCAAAGTCATGACCCTGCATCCTGCTTTCTCAAAGAGTGGACCTGATTGAACCACACAGAGTGTAGGTCTAGTCGACTGTTTCTAACATTGTTAATGTGTTGGCAGTTTGGTTGGTTTTGTTGCGTGGGAGAAACATAACGAAGAGATGGATTTTAAAATGAAAGAGAAGAAACATAATGAATAGATGAATTTTAAGATAAAAACCAAACAAAAATAAACTAGGGGAAATTAAAGACTAGATTCAAAACAGATTCAATATTATATCAAAACAACAATCAACTAAGGCCCTATTTATTTTTAAAGATGAGATGAGATAAAAGTTAAAAAAAAGAATAAAATATAAAATATTGTTGTAATATATTTTTTTTAATATTAGTTTTGTTTTAGAATTTGAAAAAGTGGTTTTAGAATTTGAAAAAGTGTAATGATGAGTTTGAGAAGAGTTTGGAGCTTTTGGTTTTGTCTCCCAAAGCAAACTAGGCCTACGTGACAAACTAAAAGGAAAGAGGGAATCACCGAATAGGTGTGGGATGCAAGAGAGTAGCTTTGAGCGAGTGGACGTAAGTGGTGAGAGAGGGTGAAGCAGTGAGTAAAATGGCAGCTACAATGACGATAGGTGGGCTTTGGATTGTGACATACAACTGGTGGTGAGTGAATCATACTAGAAAAATTATAACCCTTCGTGACTATCGGGCTCTAATATTTAAAGGGTAAAAATAAATAACTAAAAAAAATTTTGTGCGTGTAAAAAAAAAAAAAAAAACAATATATTTAAATTATATATATATAGATATTGTTTGGTTCATTCTGGGTGAACCAAGCCACTTTGACTAAAGACAACCAATCATCTTTGGTTTTACATATAAGTTGCTGGTTTTGGTTGGTTCTTGTATTCCCCTAGTGTCATCATGTTATAGATGGTGAACATTTTGCATGCCCTCTGCAAGGACTGGATGGTTTGTTCTGAAAAACATAGTTCCTTATTTTTCTTTATGAAATAAGCTACATTGCCATCACATGCAAGGTCGACGGGCCTTGCCGACTTCGTTGAGGGTCGTCCGACATCGGTCCTCCTCTGGCGAGTTGGACTTTTGAGGTTTTGGCTACTTTTAGTCCTTTCGTCGACGCAGAGAGAGTCAACCGCCTCCGGCAAGTCTACTGGGATTACTTCGGCGCCGTTGGTCATGCTGTCGACACGGAAAGAGATGCCAGATTGCTGGGAGTACTGCGACAGTTTGTCTAGTTGTTGTTTGTTTTTTTTTTCCCAACTTCAATGCAACAGATTTGCTTCTTGTTTGTGCTTGGTTTCCGTATGACCAGTCATCAGGAATGAAGATTGGGAAAATGTGAGACGAAACTTTGCTATTAATATGGGGGAGGTGGTTCCTTCTTGGGTGGAGTCTAAAGCTTTTGAGTTTTTACCAGAGGCATGGAGGTCCTCATTGAAAATTGTGGAGAGGAGCAGAAGGGTTTGGAGGTCTCTAGATATGGGTTGTAGTGGTATAGGATGTCTAGTGGCTATGATAAAAGCAGTTCTAAAGGTCGGAAAAAATTCAGGATTCTCAAACATTTGTGCAAAGGAAATCGAGCATTCGTAGCTCAACAATGCTCCAAGCCTCATGGAAGGTTTCTAACTGTCACCGAACCTGGTAGAGGAGGCCAACAAAGTGTTGTACTCATTCCGGAAGGATATGAAGGTCAGGGTTGGGAGAAGTTTGATGTTGGGAGAAGTTTGATGTTGAGTTCCGGAAGGATGTGAAGGTCAGGGTTGGCAGAAGAAGACATCCGTTCATAAGCACATCAATTTGGAATTGAAACAAAAAGACCTAAGCACAACCAATGTAACGATTCAATCATGTGCGGCAATTTTGAAGTCAGGACAAGTTTCGGTGACTTAGTGTGAGGGAAACAGTGTAAGTGGTATGCAGATCACGCAAGCTCAAAACCAGCTTGTCGTAATGCATAAAACTTTAAAGGAGATGAAACCCAGCTTGTCGAGGTGAAGGCAATGATCGCTCTCTCGTCTACGAAATAGGCTTGCTTTCAATTGGTGGCAACATGATTGTAAGAAACAAGCCTAAGATAGGCCTGAATCCTTTAAGCTCAGATAAAGGAAAAAAGAAAATTAGATTTGGCCTTGTCCTATAACCAGATCTAAGAAAGTGTGGCGGGTTAAAAGGTAAAGTGGGTTATTTGAAGTTGGTTCTCCATCGGGTATTGGTATTAAGACATCCGTAATGGAATGCTTTTCGCCACAGGTGATACAGGAAAGACTGATAGTCGGTGTTACGCCCTTGGTTAGTCCTGAAAAAACTATGGCTTACACGTTAGAGTTAAAAGATAATGGTGTAATATCGAACTCTGAAAGAGATGCAGTGTCCATCGAAGTGGCTAATACAAGGTCGTCAGAATTGAAGGGACTTGCTGCCAACCCAGAATCTCAAATGGATAGTACCATTAGAGTTGTTGAGGACGCACACGACTTGAATAAGGGTTTGTCATTGGTGCTTTGCGAGGATGAAGGCTTTGGATACGGTGTTTCGGGAGAAGATGTTGTCCCCTTGGTATCTCTTCTTCCCCTTGGATCATCGTCGAATTTGGTTTTGCAAAAGTTTTACGAGATCCAGCATGTTGTGGGAATCTCACATGGAAGATGTGAAGATCAATTTAAAGCACTATTCACTATGATTGAGGCGAGTCACTTGCATGACTCCAAATAAAATTTTAAGAAAAGTAGGGAGTTCCAGCGTTTTTCTTGGGGAATCAATTGTGACGCTCTTGGCGGTAACTCAAATCAATTGTGAAGGGAGGGCATGATATTCTCATAGAGGGTGTTTCGGGTGGAGTATATTCTAAAGGGAGGGTATGATGTTCTCATAGAGGGTGTTTTGGGTTAGGGTTGGGGAGGTGTTTTTATTCTTATTTGGGCTTGATGTATTTTGGCTAATTTTTTTACAGGCTTTTTGGGGTCATTGGGAGTTCTCTAGTATGGGATAGGTATTTTCTTGTATACATCCAGTGTACTTTGTTACTTTTATTGATATATATATAATATTATTACTTATATAAAAAAAAAGAAGAAGAAGAAGCTAACTATCTTGCTTAAGTTCAAATATTTGCCTTCATGTATCACACATACGCACCTTTTCTATTAAGACTAGTAATTTACTGATAAAAAAGACTAGCAAGTCATTGTGGTTTATCATACATCATGTTTTTTCTTACTTTTTTGAGTTCATCTTTCAGCTTGCAGACAAAGGTCAAAAAGCTGAAGTGCCTTCACATCAAGGAAAGCTGCAATATGTAAATCATCCCAGAAGGTTTGGTTGTTTCCTTTACATCCCTTTTGCAATGGCTATTGATATACCATTCTGTTCTTACTATTATAACTTCTATGTTAAAAGGCACGAGGTGGGAGTTCTATTGCTATTTAACTGTCCTCAACCCCATGCTCCATGGGAAAAACAACTGTTTATACTTTTTCTTCTAGTTCTTGCTTAATATTTATTTGCATTAATCCAGCAATGGAAATGTTGCTTCATCTATAAATGAAGTAGAACCACCTGGAAAAGTTGAAGAGAGAAATGGTCTCCAGAAGGAAGTTTTGGTGGCTTTATTTAATGCTCCTGAGAGACATGATGAGCTTCTTAGAAGAAAAACAAAGGCTGTGAAGAGATATGCAACACTTCAAGTGGTGGATGGACCTATAATAGATGATGTAGAACACAAGAAGACTGTGACATACGTGCAGAAAGATATTGATGGTATGTACTCTATTTTCTATGAACTTTTCTTCAGTGTCCTGAATCGAGTTTGTTGAGAGGTTCAAAATATTTTGAAACACACTAATTTTTTGTGGATTACAGGAGTCATATAATATTTTGGAAGGATGGCCAAGGAGAACTTTTTAGTGGGTCAAAAGGGGGGGGGGGGTTAGAATTTTTGGAGGGGGAGGGAGGCATAAAGAAATTTTTTGATTTTTTTTTTTTTTTTAATTTTTAACGGGAGAGGGTGGAAAGGAAATTTTCAAAACTTTGGGTACCCCAAGTCTACACATGGCAAAAGAGAATGGTCTGTGGAAAAGTTGATATGTTGTTAAATGTTTGGGAAACATGAGGCATCAGTTTGTTAGAAGTGATGTATTGCCCTTGCAGTTTCATTCGCTGCTACAAAAACAGGTCTATTCCTGTCACATGGTTTTTTCGAGTCATATTTTCCTTTGCTTACTAGAGTTTGTATCTCAATTGCAGATATGGAAGATGAGGATAGCTACCAACTTCTTCGTAAAGCTGTGAAGGAGTATCGGGCCACCATGAAGGAATACTATAAAGCTGTAGGTCACCACTTAATAATTTCTTTTTTTATTCCATCTGTTTTATCTTTGAACATTACAAAGTAAGGATACCATTTGCTTCTCAGGCTCTTGATGCATTTTCTGAGGGCGATCGTGTTAAAGCAGGAAAGCTTCTAGATCAGGTAAGAATGCCATATTGACTAGAGTAACAGCGGTTTGATGAGACTAGAAGCAGTAGTGTTCTATTTGTTCTACTTCATTCAATATATTTTACTAAACATTGTTGCAAATTGATTTAATGGCAAACTGCTCTTCATTGTGGCTCTTATTTTCAGTTTCATGCAGATTTTTCAGATATCTGTCATGTATCTGGACTAAAAATAGGAGTTCTAAATGGAATGTCACGTGGTCGAATGCCCTTACTTGGCCAATTTTAAAAATGTTATAACAAATGCTATGGAAATTGCAGGGACATTTTTTTCGTGATAAGGCTTCTGAAGCAGATGAAGAGTCCAATAGAAAATTTTTTGAATCTAGGTGATTTCCCTTTTCTTTACATTGTGTGTGGATTTGGTCATATCATCTGTTTGGTTGGATGGAAGGTTACATAAAAGATCCATATAATGTAATTTACCTCTGTTTGTTCATTATCAGAAATGACGAGGCACAAGATGAAATGACGCTTGACTTGCATGACCACGGTGCCAAGGAGGCAGTACGCCTTCTGAAATGCCATCTTTCATCATTTTCAGGCATCCCGTGTAAGTCAGCATTCTCTCATTTGTAATTTTCTATCAAATTATTTACAGTAATTGAAATAATTGGCATTTCATTGTCGTTCCCTTCAGCATTCAAGTCCCTTAAGGTCATTTTAGACACAGAGGATGAAGATGCCAGAAAAGGATCTCGTAGACGACTGGTAAGAATGGCTGATTTTTTCATCTTAGTCGATTTTAGTTGGATAATGCTTCTCCAATTAACAACTTTATAGGGATAATGTAATAATAGGTGAAAAGAAATTTATAATTCTGTGAAATTCAAAAGGCAGTTCAGGAATCACACCTGAACGGTTTTTTGTAGAATGGAGAATTAATTCACATTTGAAAACTTTATTGAACTATCCAGGGTTAGAATTTCCCCACTTGTGAAGCCTCTTTTCTTTCTTTGGTCTTTTTTTTTTTTTATATTAATTATTTGAATTTTTTAAGCACCTGAATTTTCCTTCATTTTGGATAGGTTATGAAGCTATTGGAGAGGGAATCCATTGCTTGGACCGAAGAAGAAAATGCTGGAACAATATTAATCCACTTGAACACTATCAACCGAAAACGTTTGAGTTTTGTCAAAAAATAATGCATCATAAGATCAAGTTAATATCCTTCAAAAAAACATCTATTCATATCAAGGTAAAATTATCGATTCTTGAAAGTATGAGCACTGTAAGCAATAGAGGCTATGCGGTGGTAGAGGACAAAACTTGTTAACAGTTTGAAGGCCTTGCATATTTATTGCTGGCCAGTTCTTCGTTGGTCATAATTTGTATGAACACTTTTCCTGTTTTAGCCGTACTTTGTATGTAAGCAATGCTGCAATGAGTCTTTAAGTTCTGAAATGTGATGGCTGTTTTAACGTGATATTTAGTATTTTTCATCAAGTTTTGGAATTTCGTTTACTTGCCTTGTCTATATCTTTTATTTTATAGGTTTGCTAATTATCATCACCACACACCACATTTATTTTTAATTATTTTATTTTATTTTATTCTATTCTATTCTTCATAAACTAATTAATTTCTTCTACTTATCATACATATCCCACACATTTGATTAGAGAAAAAAAAATTATGTATAGCGTGAGGCGTGAGAATGATGAGTAAATTTTTTTTTATTACTTAAAGAGAAATGTTAATCCTAATTAAGGGAGTACATAATTTTCAAACCAAAAAAAAAATATATATATATATATATATATATTAGTATTTCACTCTCTGTAGCAGGTTAGTAGGTTACTGTTTAATTTGAATTAGGATTTTAATGCTTGAAGAAAGAGCTACTAGATTGCTGTATAATTAGCAGCAGAGGCGGTGAATATTTTCATAGTTTCTCATAGCCAATAGATGTTGAGTTTGACTATTGTGAGGTCACACCTGATTTTCCCTATTAAACCCTCACCTTAGGACTAACGAATAAACATATTTGAAATTGAAATGCGTTGTCTGAGAGCTCTTTTTCCTAAACTGATTATCTGAGAATTTACCGCCTCTGTTGGGCTTTTTATTTATCAATTATCAAATAAACATATCTGCATTTTAGTTACTGTCTAGGAACGAAATTACTTATAAATGAATATTTGTGTTCACTGTGGAAATCACAATCTATCACACTCCTTAGCATAATTTATTTTAAATAATTTTTTATATTAAGAATTTACATTATCCAGAGCTTTATAATTTTTTTAATATAATAAATTATAATAACTTATAAATTTATTTTTATAAAATCTTGGTGAGCCCAGTATTCCCCTTTCTATTTTCTGAACAAAAAAAAAAATTAGAGGTAGATAATAGATTCCATCCCGCACGCACGAGTGCGTGCACACTATTTAAGACACGTGTGAGAGGCTGAGAGCAGTGAGCACAGCCGTACCAGCTCACTTCTCCCGACTGGTTTAGCTGAATTGTTATAGGAGTCAGACACGTGTAGGTGGGACCCATAAGAAGAATCATGAATAGCCTCCACTATTTTTTCAGCAACAAAAAGAGCGACAGGCTCACTTTTTGCGCGCGTCTTCTAGGGTTTGGGGGGGGCACTGGAATCCTACGCGAACATCAAAGTTTCCATCTCCATTCCTCTTCAGCTCTCACACTGTGTGCGAGTTTTTTTTTTTTTTCGCGTTTTAGCCAACTATGGGTGGGTCGGTAAAGGACGTGCACTCAAAGGCTGAGCTTGATAACGTGGTGGGGAGTGGCGCACCGGTTATCCTACACTTCTGGGCCTCATGGTGCGAAGCTTCCAAGCACATGGACCAAGTCTTCTCCCACCTGTCCACCGATTTCCCTCGCGCCCACTTCCTCAGGGTTCCTTCTTCTTTCATATTTTTTTTATCCTCTTTTATCGCTTTCATTTTTTTTCTCAATTGTATTTTCAGTGGTTTTTCTTTTTTATTTATTGAAGTTTGGGCAAAATTATTGTAGGTTGAAGCTGAAGGGCAACCTGAGATATCTGAGGCTTACTCGGTTTCTGCGGTTCCTTTCTTTGTTCTGTTCAAGGTTTGTTGATGTATTTTTCTTATTTTTCTCATTTTGATTCAGAATTTTTTCGAGGTCTAATTTTTGGTTGTGCAGTAAGGAGGCTGGAAGGGTATGTTGGATAATCATGATTTTTTTTTAGCTTTTTTAGAAGTTATCAATTACAGAAGTTGATATACGGGTTTTGGATTGTATTCCATCTGTAGTTTATTGGGAAGTATTTTTAAATGGTATGTATTGGTATCAGGGATATGAATATTGATGATAACATGTTGCGGTCATCTCTAAGATGAGATGAGAAGAGATGAGAAATAAAATATTTTTAGATTATACTTTTTAAATATTATTTTTGCTTTAGGATTGAAAAAATTGAATTGTTTATTTTAGTTTGTGTAGAATTTGGAAAAGTTGTAATAGTTAGATTAGATGAGTTGAGTTGATAATACTTGTAAAACCAAACGAGGCCTAAATCTTTGCAACTAATATGTGCTGAGTGTTATTTTTTCTGTTGGATAGTTGTGTTACTATGTCAGTGTATACTTATAATTCGGTGGTCAAAGTGTCGATATCTTTATGTATTATAATAGCACGACCAAGTACTTAGAAATTGCTGAAGGATTAGTAAAAGACTGTAGTTTGAGAGTTTTATTTTGCAATACAAAGGTTGTTAACGTTGATAAACAAAATAAAATGATGGTTTGTGACGATACTAGCAATTTTGCAGGTTTTAGATTGGTTGGAAGTAGACTAGCAACTAATTTTTAATGAACTAAGATTAGATTATAGCAACTTAAGGTGGTATTGGATGCTCAAAGTTATGTATCCTCAGTGTTAGTTTGAATGACTACGCATGACAGCATCATCTGAGGAAGAGGTGACTTGGGATGTACGACAGGAACATGGAACTAAGATTAGATTATAGAAGTTCTATGCCATCACTTTTAACAAATGTAGTTCAGTAAGATTTTGGAAGACGTTTAAATAGTGAGATGTTTTGATAAGATATGGAAGTGAATTCCTAATGGAACATGAAAAGCATATGTGAGTGGGTTGGGTACATGACACCGTCCATTTGGTTGGGGCAGCTGAGATGCATCTCTCAGAAGATGCTTGAACCGATCATAAGATCATGAATCTGAATGTTTCTACTGTAGCTCAAGTAGCTTGTGGAATAATTCGTAAATATCCATGGCTTTTAATGGCCAGATTTGGGTGACAAAGGTTCTTCCTGTCTTGTACAAGAACTTTGAACGTCCAGAAATGGTGGTTGGTTAAACACCCCCACCAAAAAAAATGGAGTTTGTTATCTTGTCATTATTGTAGAAAAAAAAGTAATCGGTGCTGTTTTTATTGCATTATGCTGGAAGTAATGATTATGGCTAATAACCATCAACTGCCATATTATTGTATGGTTTGATGGGCATTTCTTTCTCTCTATCTCCTTAATTATTATTGAGCCATTGCATCTTTTGCCTCCAGTTTTTTTAGGGGTGTGTCATTTGAAAAATATGACTTTTATCTATACTGATACTAGGGTTGTGAGATAATTTGGCACTTTATGTTTTGATGTTTTACTTTTTGTAAAAACCCCAATTTTTGTAACTGCATAACTCGACACCACTGTATCTAAATAATTTTTGTCAGTTGGTGTTAATCTGCATCTAAGTTTAGGACGGATGATTATTCTCTCCCTTTATCAAATAATGTTCTTTTGGTAAATCTGTATTATTAAACTTGCGTTCTGTGTCAGGATGGTAAGACTGTTGATACCTTGGAGGGTGCAGATCCATCTAGTTTGGCCAATAAAGTTGCTAAAGTCGCTGGTCCAGTTGGCCCTGGAGAGCCTGCTGCTCCTGCCAGTCTTGGGCTGGCTGCAGGACCTACTGTCCTTGAAACAGTCAAAGAGTTTGCTCATGAAAATGGCTCTGCCAAAGTGGAAAACCTGGGGAAACATGGCCTCAGTGATGCATTGAAAAAACGCCTGGAGCTGCTGATTAACGCTCACCCAATCATGCTATTCATGAAAGGAAGCCCTGAAGAGCCAAAGTGTGGATTTAGCCAAAAAGTTATTGAAATTTTGAATAAGGAAAATGTTAAATTTGGAAGCTTTGATATTTTAGCTGACAACGACGTTCGTGATGTTTTGAAGAAATTTTCCAACTGGCCGACATATCCACAGCTCTATTGCAAAGGGGAGCTTCTCGGTGGATGTGATATCGTAATTGCAATGCATGAGAGTGGTGAACTACAAGAAGTTTTCAGAGATCACGGGATTGATACTAATGCTTCAACTGAGGTAAAAGTGAGTGAAGCTGGAAGTGGAAAGGGTGGAATCACCGAATCCACTGGTCTAAGTTCTATTTTAACCACTCAGATTGAAAACCTGATCAATTCAAGCCCCGTCATGCTGTTTATGAAGGGAAAACCAGATGAACCCAAGTGTGGTTTCAGCCGGAAGGTAGTTGAAATCCTCAGGCAAGAAAAGGTGGAATTTGAGAGTTTTGACATTCTTTCTGATGAAGAAGTCCGTCAAGGGCTCAAAGTTTATTCAAACTGGTCTAGTTACCCACAGTTATATATTAAGGGTGAACTCATTGGTGGATCAGACATTGTGTTGGAGATGCAGAAAAGCGGGGAACTGAAGAAGGTCTTAGCTGAGAAAGGTGTTGTTCAGAAGGAAGCTCTTGAAGATCGTTTGAGGAAGTTGATAAGTTCTTCACCAGTAATGCTCTTTATGAAGGGTACCCCAGATGCTCCTAGGTGTGGTTTCAGTTCCAAGGTCATAAATGCCCTACGCGAGGAGGGTTTAACTTTTGGGTCCTTCGATATATTAACTGATGAGGAAGTGAGGCAGGGGCTAAAGGCCCTCTCCAACTGGCCAACTTTTCCCCAGCTTTACTATAAAGGGGAGCTAATAGGAGGCTGTGACATTGTGATGGAGCTGCGAGATAATGGAGAGCTAAAATCTACCCTATCTGAGTAAGGATTGGTTTGATTTCTGCAAATAATGCGGGCATCTTTTTTACCCAAATTTCGGAACTGTGTTCGAAGCCATGCTTTTGACATCATACATGTTTTAAACGTTTGCCTTGATGTTCGGATACTCTTTGTATGTTTTTTATTTTTGGGTGGGTATATTACTCAAATGCTTCAATGTCTGAAAAGCTCTGCATTATTTGTGCACATCGAAGTTATGTTATGAAGGTTAATAGTCGTCTGCAAAACATCCTACCTTTTCGGCGGAGAATTATGGAGTAACTCAAGTAATTTTATGTTTGCAATTAGCCTGGCAGGTTTACATGTGTTAGTATATAATTTGCTTGGTGTGATATAACGTACAACTTAGGTCCGGTCTGGATTGATAAATGAGATAAATTTTAAAAGTAGAATAAAATATTATTATTTTAATAAAGAAAAAATTGTATTAAAATTTTAAAAAATTATATTAAAAATTATATTTTGTATAAAAATTTAAAAATATTGAAATAAATTTGAAATCAGATGAAATGACAATCAAACTGGGCCTTAGATTCGAAGATCTTTACAATGTACGACAATCAGCCTATCAGATAGGTTTTCGTCTATTTTTCTGTTCATCCTGAGTTCAAAATCTCGATATGAATGGAACAATTTGTACGGTTGTTCCCGCCCAGGACTTGCAATCTAAAGCACAGCAAGAAGCGAGTTGCTTGCTGGTAACATCAAACATGTCATTCTGCCGACATATCAGGTGTGCCGAATTTGCATATGTTTACTTTTATAGATGAAATAAAAATTAAAAATTGAATAATATATTATTATAATATTATTTTATTTTGAGATTTAAAAAAGTTTTTTTTGAAATTTAAAAAAATTAATTTTTTTTTTATTTTGTATAAAAATTTAAAAAATAATAATAATAAAATGAGATAATACGACATGAGAGTGTTTGTAAAAGTGAATCCAATCACTTGAAAAATGTTTAGAAACCGAATGGGGTACCGATCAAATGTGGTGCATTTCTTCTAATTCTCTTTTTAGGAAAATATTAGTATGTTTCATGAATTTGTTCTATTGGTTTGATCCATCATGTATTTAATTTTTTTTACTTAATAATTAAGAACTTGACTTTTATATTAGTGTATTTTTTTTATTGTTTAAAATTTTTTGATTTTTTTTAAATATAAAAAAGAAAAGACAATAAAAAAATGTGCAATTTATATTAGTGGATATGTCCAGATATGTTCAGTAGTCAAAGACGACACACTAACAGATTTTTTAAAATAAAAAATGTATTTATAACAAAAAATAAAAATGCATGGTACAACTTTCAGTATTGTAAAAGGACCCTTAAATTTTTATACATGACAACATTGTTGGCAAGTCAAAAGAAATCTTAATTTATTTTGAGAAATGATTCTTGCACACGCGACGGGGGACACATGCGTACACGTCATCCACATAGCCAATTAAATGAAACGGTACGTTTTAACTTTCATTGCTCCCCTCTAATTTTGAGTTCTTCTTCAGTGCACACCCAATTTCATTTTGAATTCTTCTGGTTCGTAAATCCTAAGATTAATAGATAATCTCCTCATAGACAAAATCAACCGAATCTATCATTACCAAGTAGGTGAAGATCTTGGTTTTTGATCAGTGAAGCTAAAATGAGACTTTGAATTTGAAATGAGACAGTTTTTTTTTTTATGAGTACCGAATCATTTCTTTTGGATTTTATTGCTTGAAAGTGTAGTCTTGAAACAAATTGATTGGTTTATTTATTTAATTTGAGAAGAAAGAAAGTCCTCCATTCGTAACAACGAACTTAGCCTGCTCTTTGCTTTGTTCAATGGCGATGATTACTTCGATCATTTGTTCCTTTTCTGCGTCTGATTCTTTCTCCAAGTCCGATCAATTTTTTATCTCATCTTTTATAGAAGTTACAAGTTCTTCAACCTACATCAAGAAGGACATGTTTTGTGAACCGGCCGTGATTTTTTTAAACCGTGATTGATCCAAAATGGAAAATGGTTGGGCGTTGTTTATGTGTTTTTGCATGAATGCTTTCACCTCAAATTTCCTCTTGATCTCTCTCGTCAGCTTTCCATTTCTCTCTCATTCATTCAAGTTTTGTCCTTTTATTTTTTTTTAATTAATATTATAACTAACGTGGTCAGCGTGTCCGCAAATGGTACACGACCGCGTGTGTACCTAACACTTCTCGACTGGACTTGATCCAGAGTACATCAAAGACTCTATAATGTACAATGTTCTACAGAGCACTATAGTGAATGGTTGCTGTTCGAGATTGATTTGATGTGCAGCAAATGCAAAGCAGTACTATAAGCCTATATTAGGTAATTTAACGCTTTCTCAACACTCTGACCCCAGTTTGAGCAAATTAAACGGCCTTCAAAAGAAAATCAGCCATTTTGTTCCCAACCAAAGCAGTTTAAAATCTAGGGTCTGCCTCATGCCAACAATTTCTTCGTTTCTTCGTCTTCATCTATCTTATCAATTTTCATGCGTTGCAAAAGTTTGTCCACTTCTTTACCATCTCTAACATGTGCCTTGATCAGAGCATGATACATCTGCCTATTCACTGGGACTACGGTCTGAACCGAGCTCACAAAAGCTTCTACATCTCCGATACTGCCTTTCTCACCAAGCCAAGACAGTATCCCTGAAATTACCTTTGGGTTGGGCTTCCATCCTTTATTCTCCGCCCGTAAAGAGAACGCTACTTTCAAGCCTTCCACGGCTTTCTCCATTTCACCCTTACCCAGGTATCCAGCTGCCACCAGGCTCCAACTGTTGGGAGTAGTTGCCTTTCCTTTCTCCCTCAAGTCTTCGAGCATGGCTTTCGCTTTCTCAAGTAAGCCCTTTTCAGAACACCCAACAATGACGATATTTGGTATTCGAAAATCGTAACAGTTCCCAGATGATTCCCACTCCTTTATTACTTTCTCAGCTTCTTCAACCTCACCAAGCCTCATAAGAGACTCCAGCATTGTGATAAAATCTCTGTTTATGCATCTCTTACAAACACTTTTCTCCAGACCCCATAATCTTAAGACCTCATCCTTCTTCCCTAGTTTGGCATAAAGTGAAATCAGCTGGTTGAAGCCAAGCCCATCTTTCTCAACCAGCTTCTGTTCTGATTTCTTCAGAGCATCAATTGCCTTATCAGTCAGGCCAGCTTTTATGTAGAAATTAGCAGCAACAGCATATGTATTCCAATCCATGACAATATCAGGTTGGCGCTCCATCTCTTTTAAAATGTTTTCCATTCCCTCGAGATCAGATCTCACACCATAAGAATTGATGCATATTCTGTAGCTGAAGTTGTCAGGGGAAACACCGTTCTTCTTCATCTCAGTTAGCACATCAGGAATCTTCTCGTGCTGCCCAACATTTGTATAAAGACACATAAGGTCATTGTAAGTGAGAGACGACGAAACAAAACCCATCTCCTTCATTTTCTGCAAATGAGAGAGGGACTTCTCAGTTTGGCGCTGACGGACATAGCAATTCAGCAGAGCACCATACGTCTTATCAGTCTTATGTTGATCCTTCAAGTTATTGAAGTAACTTTCTGCAGAAAGAAATCCACGAACTTTGCCTATGAGATCCAACTGCACCGCATGTTCAACGTGAGAAAATATGCATATAGCCTTTTCATTCATCCACTCAGAAACCTGCACCACAAATAAGGTGAAGATTACTGAATTAACCGCGCTAATCAGCAAATTGTTTCTTGATTAATATTACCAGCACATAAAGGAAGTCTCGTCAAAATCAATTAGTACACACAGAGTCCTTCAAGATGAACAAACTTAATAAGCAAAAATCAATAAATTACCATACAAAAACCAGTCAATGAACAGTACAACAATTAAAATTTGAAACCTTTAACCTTTATTAAAATTACTGGAATTGGACAAAAAATTTGCTTCTGGCCCCCTCCCCCTATACACAATTACCCTCCATTAGTTAAAAAGCAAAAAAGAATTCTTATTTCCGTTGCCCCCACACAGTTGCACTAGACTCAGACGTCTGAATGTTTATTTTCTCGACAGTTAACTAAAATTTCTTTTCGATCGGTGAAGGTTAACTAAAATTTCTAACTCCGAACTATCTTCTACTCTCCCACATTTTCACAGCAACCAACAGAGACAAACACAAAACTAGTCCCCCAAAAAAAGGCAATTGCAAACCTCAAGGGCCTGAGAGAACCTCTTGCGCTTGCGAAGATCGTGAATGATGCGATGAAGCTCCGCGATTCGGACCTTGTTTCCCTTCTGGACCCAATCGTCGAGCTCTGGTACCACGCTTAAGCCAGGGCTTCCAAGGGGACTGATTCTCGAGTACAGGGTCGGCTTGCGACTCCTATTCGTGTAGTACAATCTTGTTGTAATCGCACTACGTATTAGGGTTTTCGAGAAGAGCTTTGGATCCATTGGCTAAGGGTTTTAGGAAGACGTTAGAGCCAGAGACAGAGGCAGGGCGAGAGAGCAGAAATGGGGAGGAATGGAAATGGGGAAACTCAGTGGTCAGTAGGGTTTAAGGTTTTAAATATGGGCTCTACGTTGGGCCGATCGAGCCCATTATAGAATACGGGCTTGAGTTTCTGGGTCTGAATTCTGGCCTCAAAGTATTCGTTGAGCCTCAAATAATTTTTGTTTATTTTTTTTCTCTTTCTCTCTCTCTCTCTCTTTTTTTAAATTTATGTTTAACGATTTATCTCTATATCAGATACTTTTAGATAAAAGTTTAATAAAATATTATTAAATAATTATTTTTTTATATTATTATTATTTTAAAAATTTTAAAAATTAAATTATTTATTATATTTTGTATTAAAAAAATTACAATAATAAAATGAGATGAAATTAAATTATTTCTATATCCAAACA
This sequence comes from Platycarya strobilacea, assembly GCA_036898215.1. Lineage (NCBI taxonomy): Eukaryota > Viridiplantae > Streptophyta > Magnoliopsida > Fagales > Juglandaceae > Platycarya > Platycarya strobilacea. The sequence continues at coordinate 7,937,028 of CM072547.1, forward strand.
AACCTTAACTGTAGTCTAAAAGAATACCAATTTTCTGACTACATGGCATTTCTCTCTCCTCAATGTTGTCTTCAACTCTATTTTTTGACTTTTTTTTAAAAAAAAAAAAAAAAAATTGACGTGGTCTGTTGGCGGCTCCCATCCGACAACAAGGAATCCGAGTCCATGTAGAATTATTATACTTTATTTTATCCCTTCTAACTTGAGACAACCCTTTTCAAAGGCATAAAAATGATGAAAACTGCTTGACCATGTCCCATCAAGCTTAACAGCAAAAATGATAAATCTCTTAACATAAAATGATGAAAAATATAATTCTATATTATTTGGAAAGAAGAAATCATTAAGATTTTTAACTTCACTAATTATTTTTATTTTATGACATAAAAATCCATTTGTGAGTTGAGTTTTGCCTAATATGTTGGATCGTTACAAATTCTGTTGAGAACATTCGATGGTTTGGTTCTATATATATATATATATATATTCATTCCCCATGAGATAACTAAACCTGGAAAATAATTTCCATGCACCACCCAATGATATAATACAAATTTTCTCTAAGTAGGCTATATATCATACAAATTAGCATGATTTGTTTCTCAGACTCAGACGACCCTCTAATTACAAGACCAGCTAGCTCCTAACTTTGTTCTGATTGTTGTTTCCACCCATGTATTGAGAGAGGCAATCCAACAACTTGAATTCCAGTGCTTTGAAATGGGCTATTTGCATCTCCAATTCCAACTTCTCCCTCCTTAGGTCCTCGTTCTCCTTGAGGAGTTGCAGACGATTAGTCTCCTGATCCATGTCAGCAGTCATCGTACCGGTACTGCTCTCTTTAGAAGCCTTGAGGTACGCTGGAAAGATACTTGGCTCGCTCTTCTTCCTAGTGATCTCAGCTAGAATTTGCTTGCACCCCTTCTTGAACTTCTCGTGCTTGAATTCCCATCTTTTCGATGATGTTTTCTTGAATCCCTGTTTTGTTTTGGTTGAAAGAATTAGCAAATAAGCCAAACCCAAATTAAGACACGAGATAATAGATAGCTTTCGTTTTGTTGTGTCTTCGCTTTCCGGCTTATATACCGCAGTCTCCGATTTAATTCCTTGGACGCAGTGATATCATACCATATGCATGAATGCAACTATCAAGAACTGAGTAAAATTTTAAGCTAAATATAACAATCAAAGACTCAATTTTTAAATGAAAAATGAGAGGGAGAAGCTACACTCAGTGCATTCCCTCTCACATGAACAATATCATGAACAGTAATGACACTGTTTATGTGAGGGAGAGTGTCCTGAATGTGGCTACTCCCGAGCATTACTCTTTTTAAATTATTAAATTCTATCTAAACTCAAAATATTTGTATACGTAGGCCAACAACTTTTTCAACCAAGCACTTCTTTTTAAGTAGGAATCATAAAATTCATTCTACCAGATCAATTTATTACTATTCATAAAAAATTTAATTTATCTCAATTTAACTCACTGTCTAAACGAGATTAATACACCGTATCTCCTTAATAATTTTGTCATTGCACTGTACCTCTAGTTGTAAACAAGCAACAACCGTAGGGTGAACTTTCCCTTTGTTTACTTTTTTTGGCAGTGTGATTATCTTGACTTGTTAAAAGAAGGGAATAAAAAATACACGTTCTTTTAACTTAATTCCATCGTTCCCGACCTGGCTCTATTATCAACTATGACCAACAAAGTTGAATATATTTTTCATCACATCATAATCTGCTTTCGCTCAATATTATATATCTTTGAAAAAACGAGTTTTTTTTTAGTTATAACAGTTTGAAATTCAAGTGCATATATCCATCACACATCCGAGTCTTATTTCAAATTCTAAGAATAAGGGTAGCGCATGCGACCATTCAACGTTTACCCGGCTAGCTAACTAGATTCCACAAGGAATAGAGAAATTCCTGGCCACCATTGAAATTCTCCATTCCAGATTCTAACCTACAGTAATTACTTCCTAATTAAAGAAATTAAGCAAAAATATATATTCTTGCCAATAATATAGGAAAATTAATACAAATGTATGACCAAAACCCACATGTTAATAAACTGGAATAATGATGATGGGTGATTTAGTTTGAAGTACTGAAAGAGGCAGAGACAGAGAGAGTATAGTACTGCTTACGTACATAGGTATTAAGCTGGCGAATGAAGCTAGAGAAGTTGTTGTGCTTGAAGTATTTGGGCAACAAGAGCTCCGAGAACTCTGCCGGAGACCAAACAACAAACCCACTTCCCTCCCCATTCCATGACACGATTCTCTTGCCTGCACCATCTGCTCTTCCTTCTTCTAACAAGTCATAAGTCTTTGACAAAAAGGGAGCTGGGCTTCGTGATCTCGGAGATTGGCTCGAACTATTACTCTTGCTTGTGCCCTCCTTCTCCATCGACTACCCAAAAACCGTTCCTCGTTCCTGACCTTTCCTTATATATGTATATATATATATATATATAGAGAGAGAGAGAGAGAGAGAGAGAGAGATGTGTGTGTAAGTGTCACGTACTCTCTTAGGAAACTGCTAGTGCCGTGTACCGTGCACGATCGAACTTCACACTTTTTTTTTGGTCTCTCTCTCTCTCTCTCACGCCCGTTTCTTTCTTCTTTGTTTAGTGCATGCAACTTTCTTAAAGGGAAAGAGATCGGGAAAGTAGTTTCTAGCGACAGATTTGTAGTTTGTAACCAAGCTAGGAACGGAAGTTCCATGAATCCTGCATCAGGCAGTGACAAGTGGCACTACGGAGTTAGTTGCTAGGTCTATTTTACTTTACGGACATAGTAAAGGCTTTACGCAAGGTATAATACATACAGAAATACTCTAATAGTAATAGTAAAGTAATTATATAAAAATAATTTTATAAATTAATATAATTTGACGTGATTTATCATATTATAAAATTGAGTATCTTGACATATACGTACGATTTCATATTCATGATTTACATGGTATGTGAAATGTTTATCAAATCTCGGATGTTACAACTTAGTAGACTTCCCTTTGAGGATGAATTGAGCTAATTAATCTTGAAATCTTAGCAAAAGGGTTCCAGTGTCCAAAGGTAAAAACCAAAATTAAACAAATGAGAAAAACAAAAGCAAAATAAGACGAAATTCCCGGGAAAAAAAGGAATGGAAGTTTGAACAGGGTTTGGGTGCATTGAATATTATCCACTTTTATGTCACCATACAGTCACCCGACAAGCTCAAGCATGCAAGAGAACGGAAAATTCAAAGGAAGGGCCGCGAACTCTGACCCAGTTTGTGAAAGAGTCTAGCTAGATCGCGAAATCTGTCTATTCCCAATATATCTGCATTGCCACTGGCCCACTATTCACCTCGTGACATAATAATTGGTAGGGCATTGCCATCCTTATCCATTTCTTGTTAGAGTACTTTCATTAATTTTGTTTAAAATTATTATTTTTTAAATATAAATTTATATATTTATTAAAAAAAATTAATCAGATTTTATTAAAGAAATAAATAAAATAAAAATATTTTTTGTAAATAATATAACAAAATTTTTATCTAATATTAACTAAATTTAGCAAAATTTTTAATTTTACTATTTATTTTTGAAAACAAAAAATATTTTTATTTCCTTTCTCTACAAACTTCTCTTTATTTTTTATCAAATATGATCATTCTTTTGTTATGTATGCAAAATTATATTTTTTGAAATTTAATTTTAGATAATCTAATAAAAATGTTCTTAAGAGTGTAATTGGTATTGTACTTATAATTGAATTTTTTAAATATAGATTTAATAGTTTAATTTAAAATAATTTTATATTAGATTCATTAAAATCTATTCATTTAAATTTTAACTATAGTATTTGAGCATCAAATTTTATATTTAAGAAGTTATTATTCACCCATCAAAATATATTTTATTATTTTTTAATATATTTATTAGATGAATAAATTATAGATATGTTTATTAATTTTATAAATTATATATTATATTATTGTTTTGATAAATTTAATGATGTGTCTAATATGAAATTATGGATGTAAAAGTGTTGAATATTCATTAAACATGTATTTTTATCAAATTTTAAAGAAAATTTTGATATACCTAATGACAATACTCTAATTAGGCAACAGAAAAGTAATAATTGCTAACTCACATGATGCAAATGCATAGGATGTTTCTAAGAAATGATAAAAAAAATTATATCATTTATACGGACATTAATATATATATATATATTCTATTTATTTTATGATATTGGTAGGCCGTGGATAATTTAATTATATAATATTCAATGCATGTGCTTGTTAATGCATGGGGTCGCTCATCACGTTAATGAATTAACTAATTAGGATTTAGAATCTCCGAGAGACCAGAGTTGTTGGCAACCTTGATATATACTTGATACGACTCCCAAAGCTGTGGTTAGGTGTTGGCTTAACTCTAGAAATATTGAAGAGTACATCCACTTCTTCTTTTTCCTTTTTTAATAAAGTTTTAAGCCGAAAGGTTTTCCACGTTCAAGTAATAATAATAATAATAATAATAATAATAATAATAAATAACCGTATACTACAAAGAAGAAAATGCCAAGTGCGTTGTTTTTGTTTGAAGTTCAAAAAGGATATTTTTTATATAATATATATTTTTTTCGCCTTTGAAGATTTGTATTTTTCCTTATTTTTGAAAGTTATATTAGCGTACACGCTTACAATTGAGAGATCAGGAATGTCATGCAGTTGGAAATGGAAGTCCAAACCAAATAAGCTGGTACATATAATATAGGATATATATGTATATACAGTCAGGATTTAAAGATTGGTGCTTACTGCCTACTGGCCGATCAGGACGTACGTTTCGAGTCTGCCTAGATATAAGTTGCTATATCTAAAAAAGTGTATTAATGCTATAAGGAATCCTGGGGGACAGACGGGCTGCCCCTTAACAAAAGTAGCCCCTCGTCGCTGGTGGCGGTGGTACGGATCCGAAACGGGTTGAAGGCTGCCTAAGGCACACCGGAGCTCGCCGAAACTCGCTGTCGTAGGGGTGAGGTCGCCTGAGTTCACCGGTCCCGATGGCGTGGGCGGTGTCGCCCACTGCCATCGGCGGCGGCTCCGATTGCTCCATGGCCGAATCTCCTCTTAAATTCATCTTCATTTTAGTTTTTTATTGTGTTTTTTATTTTTTTATTGTATTTTTTATTGTGTGTTTTTATTATGTTTTGTTCATTTTATTTTTTTAATATATTTTTAATCTTCACTTTTTTATTTAATTATATTTTTTTATTTTATTTTCATGTATTTTTCATCATCAAGCAACCCAACTAACGTTGGGCTGCTTTGGACGCTGGGAACAACTGGACCGGTCCCCAGCGTCTCCCTAATGCTATATATAATTTTAGAGTATATAAATATTGTGTATTCATTTTTTAAAAATAGTAAGATTTATTATTAAAAAGATAATTTTTTTCATATAAGATCTCGTTTATTTTTACATATGATCTCAAATGAAATTGAATTAAACTGAGAAAAATTGTAAACACAAACGAGATCTGAGTCTTATATTTATTCATTTTTCTAAAGTAAATACGCGGGATTACATACTAATCATTTGAAAAAAAAATGGAGGTCAAAAACGTATTCTGATTAAACAAACTATTAATTTATTTTGTAGCCAAGCCCTCTAAAGACCAAGTTGCTGTGGTGTAGTGGTTATCACGTCAGTCTTACACACTGAAGGTCCCCAGTTCGATCCTGGGCAGCAACACGTTCGGTTTTCTATAGTACCTTCCCTGTCTTACCATTTTTTTGTTGTGCTGTCGATGACTATATGAACAAGCATTTTTTATTTTTGAACATTTCATTCACATGAGTCTTTATATTAAAATAATGATTATTTTTAAAATATATATATAATAATAAAATAATATAATTAACTTTTGACTTTGACTATTTACATTATATTTTTTTATTAGATACATAATAATAAGTAATTAATAATTAATTTTAATTGATTATTTGACTATTCTATCTATATGATAATTAATTATTTGGATTATCCTAATAATCATATTTTAATTAAATTATAATTAAAAAAATAATAATTAGTAATCATATTATATTTAAATTAAATTACTAATCGATATTTTAAAAAAAAATTCTACCTATTTCTCATCCAACTATATTTTTTTAATAACTTAATTTTTTCTATCCAAGAACGGTAAAGAGAGGATAAAGTAAAAAAATAAAAATAAAATAAAATAAAGATTTAGTCATTGTCTTTGATTGACCATATTTGATATTTAATTTGGATTTACCATTCACAAAGGCAAAATTATTTAAATTTTGAACAATTTAATGTAGACTTAAAATGAGTTTTAATATCCAAATTGTCATAAGATTTAACTTTTAGCTAATTTAATTAGAATACTCCTAAACGATCTACTATAAAAATATGTTTGTATTTTACAGATGTACGTCGGTGCCAAAACAGAATTAAAAATAAATTCTTGGGTTTTCAAAATTCTGACCATCTTTGAGTGATTGGTTATAACTTATAATTATAAAGAAATTAAGCATTGGCATGTTCGTGTTAAATTTGATATTGTGGATGGTGTAACTGCGATCCGGGGAATTTTATACTCTTGAGGTACTGTTTATATGGATCCTGTGGGCTAAGGCCTTGATTTATCACCTTTGCTTGCAACTGTAGTGGGCTATGTCCATTATTGTTTCCTTAATTTTGAAATTTGGGCTGGACCCTATTCATTGAGAGTTTGGGCTTAAAAAAGTTCTATTTAGTGGGGTGGGACTGCAACTCAAATTTCAATGGATTCGAGAGATCGAGAAACAGAGTACTAAACTCGTAAACAACTTCGATATTGTCCATTTATCCAGCCTACGTATGTCATCTCACTGCCAAGAATTCTCTTATAGATTCAATAGCCAAATTCCACCTTATTTTATTCCCTTCCATCTCCTTGCCTCTTTGGAGTCACAAAACTTGTCTAAATATTAATTACAGTACTAACAACATTAATAATCAAAATGAATGAAAAAACAAATCTAAAAAATATGAAGAAAAATATCTTTTGATCTTTTCAAGATATCTTTGAAGTAAGATGTAGTACCGCATATTTTCTAAATAAAGGGGTTTGGATTTTGAACCTATATTTATTTTTATTTTGAAAATTGCATGAGTATTAGTATCATTATAATTTGACGAATCATATTAAATCACGTCAGTTTATAAAATTATTTTTATGTAATCTCTTTACAATTATAATATTTTCTAAATCGAATTATGTCTTCAAGCTTTTGGCATCAGTATGCTTCTTTTAAAAGTTGGAGAAAAAATAATTTAAACGGGAGATTAAAAAATGAAAGGGTGCAAGCCTTGATTACAGACATGAAATTGGGAATTTAGAGTGAGAACTAACAATCATATACACTTCCACCCAAAAAATGGAAGAGGTCGCGTGGCTAAAGCATAGAGTTAGGGGTGGGTAGAAATTTCAAAATTTTGATTTCCGCCGAATTTTGATAAGAAAAAAATCTATACAACTTTTTATTATTTACACAATTTTCATACAGTATATTTTATTTTATTTTATTTTATATTAAATATTTGATATATAAATAAAGAATAAAAAAACTTAAATAAGTTTAAAAAGAAAAAATTCAAAATTAAAATATTAAAAATTAAAAAATAATAATATGTAAAAGTCGGAAAATTGTATAGAACTAGGTTCCGACTTTGACCGAATTTTGAAATGTACTTGCTCATATGAGCATATGAGCTCCGAATTCTGACTCTGAAATAAGTGGGTCGGTTTGTAAGTTTCAAATTTTTTATGATTCATCATACCATAAATCGCATGCGGATTGCAGCCGCCACACTCGGGTTTCAGATTTTACTTCTTTTTGAGCAGATTGTTCTTCGGTCGACAAAAACAATTTCTAATATAATTAGTGGGGAGTACGTGGACATCAATATCTGTCAAAATATAATGGTACGTATGATCACATCATCAAAATTGAAAGGGAATATATAAATATAGAGAAATGAGGGGATCACGCACACTCCGCGCATCCCCCTCATATGAACAGTGCTATGAACAGTGCATGGCACTGTTCATGTGAGGAGGATACGCTGAGTGCTGCGTATCCCCCAGCATTACTCATAAATATATATCCTAATTAGTCAGCACGGATGCAAAGTCTTGCAAGTTTGTTTTCCTATTAGCTTCCGAATCGAACCTGTTCATGCTGCAGCTAGCTGGCAAATGATAATCCATTAGAGATCGACGTTGCGGTTGGGTTGGGCAATCGATGTATTGGGAGTCCGAGTCAATGTGTCAACCATGCATGCCTGGAGTTTTGTAGAAAACAAAGACAATCCAACAAATTATCATGGAAAATGCTAAATGTCCGGTGCAATTATGATTATGGGCAATCCTTAATTCCTTATCGTCAGTGATCAGAGAGAGAGAGAGAGAGAGAGAGAGAGAGACGTTGCATGTTGAGTCATCCCACAAGTCCTCCCGGTGCTCTTTTTTCGTATTTGTGTACTATATATAATTATATAAATTTATAAATTCATATAAATATATATAATATATGAGATTTATTTTATAACAAAAATAAATAATTTATAATTTAACGTATGATATTAAATCACATTAATTTTTAAATTTATTTTTATGAAATTTTTTTATGATTAAAAATTTGTTTTAGATTGATGGTTATTATTTGTTAAACAAATTTATGCAAGCTAAGTTTAGTTTTTAAAATTAAACCTTAGTACGTGCGATGTGTAGTTCATCCAACTTAAATTTCGGTTCCCTTAATTTAATGCTAACGTCAAATGTGGGCAAATGTTTCTTCTCCAAAGACAAAGACGTGGATCTCAACCCAAATCAATGAGGATATTCACAGAACTCGTGACAAAGAAATATGGAACTGCATTAATAAAACAATAGTAAATTGGGAAAAAGATTTAAGTTATATATAATTTCCTTTTTTGGTTCAAGATATCGACGAACCAGTCGAATATTGGTTTGCAATTGATTGAACGTGTACGACATGAAAATAATGAAATCGACACATCTAATAAGAAATTAAAAGGTCTAAGTTTTGTTGGAAATTATTACTGTGAATCTTCCAAGATAAGATTTATGTTAGTTCATCTACCATATTTTTTTTTTCCAAAAAGAGTATATTATAAAACAGTCTCAATACGTCTAAAATTAAATCCATTGAATACTTTTTCTTATTGTCTATATTTATAGTTGTATTACAAATCTAATTGAAACACTATTATTTTATGAGTAAATGAAATAAATTTTTCAAATTTTTAAAGTTTTAATTTGTAAATAAAAGTATTTTAATCAAATTTATTCTAAAATTAAGTTTTTTTATTCATTATTTAAACTGTAAATAAGTTCATTTTTATGAAATGTACATAACATTGCCAAAATAAAAAGAGCAAATGGTTTATGAAACCAAAAAAAAAAAAAAACGAAATCTCTGCTAGTTTGGATCAGAAATGGAGTTGTGTCGATTTATTTTCAAAGGCAAACATCAAGCACAAAAGGATAATGATAGACTACTAATTCCTACCACCACTCATTTATTATATTTATATTTTACTATTATATTTTTAAATTAGCTATATTTTCTCTTTTGAAAAGTAGCCGAAACAAACGGTGGAGAAGTCAAGAGACTTGAACGTGGTGGGACTTGGTGGGACTTGAACATAGTGGGAATTAGGTCAGTTTGATTCAAAACTTATATTAAAAAATAATAATATTAAAAAAATAATATTTTATTTAATTTTAAAGAATTATTCCAACTCATCTCCTTTTCTTTTAATTCAAACCAGACGTTAAAATAATTCCATGTCAATATATTCAGGTCCCGTTTGGATTTAGAGATGAGATGAGTTGAGATGAGTTGAAATAAATTTAGTTTATTTTTTAATATTATTATTATTTTGGAATTTGAAAAAGGTATATTGAGAATTGAAAAATGTGTATTGAGAATTGAAAAAGGTGTATAGGAATTTGTGTTTTATATAAAAAATTATAAAAATATAATAATAAAATAAAGATGAATTGAAATAAGTTGAGATGAGATGAACTCTACTCCGAATACAAACAGGGCTAGTGTTTCTTATTCGGACTCTAGAGTTGAGACTACTTTGGAAAAAGCATTAATGCTGTTCAGACCATTGCTCCCTTTTCCTCCATCTTAGTCATGATCACAAACCCATTACAGTTGCAGTGAATTTATTATTATTTTTAATCATAGAGATCGGCATCTTCATTCGTAAGCAATTGGAGTGTATCTTGTATTCGCAGGGACAAGGGAGATCCTTCAATAATTGGTAACGAGTAAGGTTTGAGTGTTAAAACCAAGAGAAATGTTAAAGTGACAAATAAAAGTTACACACAAAAGTCCCACTTTATTAAAAAATAATATATTTTTTAACTTAATGATTAAGTAAGTACTTTTTAATAATATTTTAAAAAATAAAATATAAAAACTATCTAAATAAATAAAATTATTGGCCCGGATGGGATCCATTTGGGATCCCCCAGGAGTGGTGTAGCACCGCACTGAACCCAATATATGAAATTATATATTTAGACGTTTGGCGTGTAATGTATACCATTTATTGTGAAATTTTTATGTACACAAAAAGTTAATGAATCACTATTTTTTTAATGTGAAATATTTTCACATTAACAATCTGTTTAATTAGTGTATCAATAAAGAGATTAATAATATAGGATTTATTATAAATGTAAATGAACGAATGAAACAGCGCCGCCTCCTGTCCTATCACTAAATTATGTAAATAACCCTATCACTATTATATTAAATTCTCCACAGTGACTTGCATAGTAACTTGCATAGTAATTTCAACGCCTATAAATATGGGTTTCAGTTGTAATGAAATTCATAAGAAAATATAGAGAAGGAAGAAAGTTTCAGAGAGTTTCTTTTACATTTCTCTTGCAATAGTAGTAGTTTTCTTTTTAGTTTTATAACACGTTATCAGCACGAGGTTCTACCGATACTGAAACTAATGGTCTTCTACTTCAAGTAAGTTTTTCAATATATTATTTGCAGTCCTTGAGGTAAATATTAAAGGTAATATTTCTGAATATTACTTGATAAAATTTTATTTTTATTTTCATGATAATGTGAATATATTTCTTAAATTCACAGATTTATTTTTGTAATATAATGTCAAATATTGAAATTTATTACTATTGACATTTCTGAAAAATGTTATTTATCCAGGATCCTTGATGAGATCTATTTGGATATGATGATGAACTTGAAAGATACAATCATAGAAGAAAACCATGTGTCCCTGAAGGACCGTGCTGTGTATCTCATGATGAAAAATCATCTTACTGTGTGAAATAAATTAAGAGAGTGATATAAACACCAGAAGATGTAATCATCTCAAAAGATCATTATGATTTATTGCACTTGAAGTTGCAAGATTTTAAGAGTGGTATTGAATATTCTGCACTCTTTAAAATCAGCTCAATATTAAAATTATACAGTGAAAATGTCACTGATAATGATATATAAAAGAAGACATTATTTTTCATATCTCGAATGTGCTCCTACATTAGCAATATTGAGAGTGAAAGTTCAACAAATATTCTGAACTTTTGTTTTGTCTTCCAGTGATTGAACTAAATAATGAGTTTTTATTATACCAGTTACGTCCTATTAATGATATCGAATTTACACAATTCTCAGAAGTGAACGGGAATTAAGGGCGTAAACGTGGTAGAAAAATTATAGAAGTGTTGGTCTCAAAAGCGACAACACTAAAGATGATAAAAATATATCGTATCACCAGAAGTGATCAAACTCAGAGAAGGGTAAAAACTCTCAGAATAATTCTTCATAAAAAGATGAAGATGTTTGTCATAGATGTAATATGACTAAACAGTAGTCACGTACCTGTTGTACAGCCAAGCACTTGATTTATTTATACTAAGTTTTTATATATAAGCTTATTAATATTTCATCATGTTTTGAAATAATGAAATATCAGTGCCTGAAGCACGACAAGAAATTACTTGGGATAATAAAGTCCTGTTTAAATTTGATTCTCTTACAAATAAATGTGAACCAGAAGTTCAGAGGATTATTTATCTGCAAAGTGTTGCAAATCAATTACATGATGTATTTACTGACACTAAAGGTGTTGTAAAATAATATATTACTGCTGTTAATGCTTAAGCAAGAATTGAAGTCCCTGAAGGACGAGTTGTTAAAACAGCAATAAATGAGTCTAAGATACACCTGAAGCGTTGAAGACCTATTGGTGCACAAGAAAAATAAAAATCGGTGCTCATGAAGAGACCGTATTTTCTGTATAAAATATAATCCTCCTGAAGAGGAAACCTCCTGAAAAGGTAACTCCTGAAGAGTGTAACTCCTGAAGAGAAAACTCCTGAAGAGTATAACTCTTGAAGAGAAAACTTCTGAAGAGTATAAATCTCCTGAAGAGGAACCTCCTGTAGAGGTGTTTCATGAAATGTTTTCCCCTGGAGAGGAACAATGAGATCTCAATACATTTCATGAGTACTGGAAAATTTATGGATAGAAATAAAACTGTTGTCGACAACATATATGATAACACTTGATATTACCAGAAGTAATAAAGAAAGTGAGTCAAAAAGCGTCGAAAAATGCCGACGTAGAAATAATTGGCCAAAATGGAAAGCAGTTATTAAAACTGAATTAAACTCGCTAGTGAAGCGATATGCATTTGGACCTGTTGTCCAAACACCAAATGATGTAATATTTGTCAGATATAAATAAGTATTTATACGAAAGCGTAATGCGAAATGAAATTGTGCGGTATAATTTGTCGCATAAGGTTTCTTGTAGAAACCCGAGAGCAATTATGAGGAAAGATATTTCCTTGTTATGAATGCAATCACATTCATATTTTTAATTGATTTGGTTATTACAAAAAGATTAGATATGCAGTTAATGAATGTGGTCACTGCATATTTATAAGCATAATTAGATTATTACGATACTTGAAGCATCTAATCCAAGTACATTTAGGAGTATGTACTTTATAAAACTTCAAAGATCTTTATATGGGTTAAAGAAATCTGGACACATGTGGTATAATTGAATCAACGAGTATCTATTGAAAGAAGGATTTAAGAATAATCCTATATATTCATGTATTTTATCAGAATCCGGATTCGTCATTATTGCAGTTTACGTTGATGATTTACCTTGTTAGAACTCTTAAAAAGATTACAAGGGTTGCTATAAATTCAAGGAATGCATTTGAAAAGGAAAGATCTTATTATTCAATTCATAGATGAGTTACAAGAATTTGAGACTTCTAGCCTCATCTCTCAAATGCATTTACTTTTCATAAAGCAACATACCATCCTTATCTAAAGGATTAGGCAGTCGAAATGAAGAGGCAAGTAAGGATTTTAAATCCTTATTCTCCTGCTTTAAGTCTGCAATTTTTTTGTCAGACTCTTGAACGAGTCGTTGAAGTACAGAAACCTTCTCGTTAAGCTCCTCAATCTCACGATTTTTGGATTGTAATCGGTTGGAAAATCCAACAATAGAGGAGGAGTATCGAGTGCCGAGAGTCACCAGCTCATAAACAGTTTCACGATCTGACTTATTAGCCAGATCATTTGCTTGCTGCAACATTGCACCTACGGAAGATGCATGATCAACTTGTAATTGAGGTGAAGGATACCTCATATGTTGATTGTGAGAAATAGTAAAAGGAAATTGATGAGCCATTGGAAATTTGTAGAATAAGAATACAAATACAGATGAATTATAGATATGAGAAGAAGATTTGATGCATACTAAATGAAGCTAAAGACGGTTCTTATAGAAATGGAAATAAGAACAAGACAAACCATCATCTCTTCAAATCTCACTTTACAAGATATGCTGGATGTATAACTTTAAAAGCCAGCGACATTAATTACAGCTATCCCTATTTTCTTGTAAACGTTGAACCTCTGCCGTTAGCTGCTGTTGTTGACTTTGTATCTGAGCTATTTCTCGTTCCAGCTCTTCTACTCGTGTTTTCAGGTCACGAGAATACCAGTCTACAAATTTCTTCAGCTCCATGTTTTCTTGTTTTAAATCTTTATTTTTTCTATCTTTAGTTGCAAGCGTTTGATGCAACTCAGATATTTGATTTTTAAGATGATCAACCTCACTCGTTCTCGCCAATAGCCTCTGTGACATGGTTGTAAGAGAAGCAGCATATTGAGCACTGAGGGTTCTTGATGCTGCAACAATTTCAGGATCAGATTCACTAGATAGATATATCTCTGCTCCTATCATGGTGTTTACAGTCTCAGGAGAAAATATAAGTGGTTGAGGTATAAAAGGTTCATGGTTTAAATCTGGGACATTAGAATTTCTATCAGACATAATATCGTTCTGGATGAACAACAACTGAATCTATGAGGAATGCGAGATCTTTTTGCTGGAGTAAACCAATGATAAAATTGGTTATATTTAAACAACAACCCGAAACCTTCAAATCTCTTCAAGATCTCGTTTGTCCACAATGTCAAGCGGATTTGATTTTCCGCCGAACCGATAATATTAAATCTCAAAACTTTTATAGCTTTTATCATACATAGATGGTTTCCAATGTTATTTCCGCCGTATATAAACAAGTTCTTCCTAATAACGCCGAATGAGGGGGAGAAAATTTTAAATGAAAATATTATCATACTCTCTCTAATGCATTATTTAGTTGGAGATCGTGTTTGAATTCTTAACTTGTTATATATACTGAAATCATATTTGCTTATTACTTGAAACACTAACGCATATTATCAGGGGGAGTTTAAGTATTACTGCAGGTATCAGATTTCTATTAAGTTTGTCAACCAGATATTATTTTTCATCTTCAAATCACTCAGAGATTATTGCAATTCATGAAACAAGTCAAGAGTATATTTGGCTGAGATCAATGACTCAACAATTTTATAAGAAGATAATGCTACTTGTATCACTCAAATCAAAGGAGGATATATCAAATATACGATCAAGTGATAACCTGGCAGATTTATTCACGAAGACATTATCAACTGCGACATTCAAGAAAATTGTGCAGAATATTAAAATGTGAAGACTCAAAAACTATTGTCATGCACTTTCCAGGAGGAGTAAAAGTCCTGAAGACTTGTGCTGATTGTACTCTTTTTCCTTCGCTAAGGTTTTATCCCATTGGGTTTTCCTTTGCAAGGTTTTAATGAGGCAATCTTAAAGCACTTGTGGATACATAAAGAGACTGTACTCTTTTTCCTTCGCCATTGGTTTTTCTTCCCACTGGGTTTTTCCTTGGCAAGGTTTTAACGAGGCAGATTCTTTATGGGTGGTCATTCAAGGGGGAGTGTTATGAATGTAAATGAACGAACGAAACGGCGCCGCCCCCTGTCCCACCACTAAATTATGTGAATGATCCTACCACTATTATATTAAATTCTGCATAGTGACTTGCATAGTAACTTGCATAGTAATTTCAACGCCTATAAATATGGGCTTCAGTTGTAATGAAATTCATAAGAAAATATAGAGAAGGAAGAAAGTTTCAGAGAATTTCTTTTATATTTCTCTTGCAATAGTAGTAGTTTTCTTTTTAGTTTTATAACAGGATTCTTATGATTATCTCTATTCATAATTTTAGGCATTAATTATACTGTAAATGACAAGTACTGTTACAGGTAGGGGTGAACTTTCGACCCGCCAGGTGAGTTTCCAATCCGATCCGATTGTAACAGGTTTTGATAGGCTGTTTGGCCATTTGGCCGATTAGCCAACCCTAATACCCTTATTGATAATCGATATTCCAAAGCTTTGAACCCAATGGGATATCTTAATCGGAGAGTTATAGCAGTTAAAGATCGACTTACGGTAGATCAATCAAAGATAAAAACAAGACCGTTGTGAAGAAGTTATGCCATATAATCGCCATGATTGACTTAGATCCAAGCTAATCATGATATATATTATATACAAACCAGCTTGTATAGAAAATCATAATAAAATGAAAAATTAATAAATATATCTTGTTGAAAATGTTCTTGCCACCGCCCGCGTGGATTTTGTCCACCTCAAAGATGGTAGTGTGCAGTGTCCCATGTAGCAGAAGAGATCACGAGATAATAAGAGAGAGATCATAAGAGATCTTTTGTCTAATAGCTCTAGTCTATGGCCTGAGGTTGAAGTAGAGAGAAATGATCAATCGTTCAATCAAAGGGGCGCAGAAATGAGAGATCTATTTGACCTAATGTGTGAAATCGGCATATTGATGTTACCTGATTAAAAAATGGTTGAGTGGTAACGGTATCAGAATGGGTCAATTCCGTTTAAAGCTTATAAGTCAAGTATTTCGAGTCAATAGTAGGTTGATGTATTGGGCAGGTTGGATTAATGGATTTTTTGTTCACTCCTAGTTACAATAAAGAATTAGGACTAATAACAGAATCAAAGTTGATTATGATGCAGCCAGTCTAGTTTAGCTTCCATGTTAGTTCGTTCATCTACCAGTAGAGAATTAGCTTCCATGCAATAAAGATAAACGTAACCCAAGGATCTTATGATATCTAATAAATATGCAATATTATTCGAAAATTCATATAAATAACAATAAATTATGATGCATAGTTTCTATCTCTCTTAGAAAAAAAAAAATACAAGTATTGATCGAACAAAACTATTTCTATAAGCAAGTACATTTTGTAGCCATGCATGAGTACTAATGTGTAAAGGTGTCAAAATGTGTTAACGGGTCGTATTTGTGTCGTGTCAAGGCATGTACATAATGTTTAAAGAGTCAACACGAACACGACCCGTTAAGAATTTCGTGTCAAAAACTTCAATCCTAACATGACCCGTTAAGATAACGGGTTGACACGACACGATCCGTTAAGACTTTTGACACTATATGACACGACACGATACAACACAATTTAATCTGTTTCAACCCGCAAACCCGTTAGTGATTCGTTTAAGTTTAACTTAATTGATTTTATACAAATATTAAAATTTAAATAATAGTTATAAAACATAAAAAATTAATTACAAATTATAATATTAAAATTACAATTCAATAAATAGTACACTATAAAATATAATAAACACACAAATATGATCCACATATTATAAAATATTAAAATTATAATCCAAATGTATTAAATAAATAAGTTAATTCGTTAATGATTTTTTAGTAAGTATTTAAATGGAATAATTAAGTGTTTAAGAGTATAAAATTAATTTTAAATTATAAGTTTTTGAAATTTAACTCAAAGATATAAAAGTAAATCCAAATTTCTTGATGGGTCATAATGGATTTGACCCGTTATCAAATCGTGTCTTGATAGGTTGATACGATTTGATTCGAAATTCATTAAAGTTAAACACTAACCTACTTTTATCATATCGTATTCATTTTATATTAACGTATCGTATTATATATTGTTATCCATACTAATATACTCGTATGCCCGTGAAGTTAAGGCAGAAGGAGTCAAAGGTGGATCACAAAAGCCTAATGGATTTTTGATGCGGACAGCCGACAAGCATTTCATTTTAGTACTTTTTCGTTTTTTGGTTTTTTTATATCTCTTCTTTGACATTTCGGTATGAACGCATTTGGTTCAGATCTATGAAAAGTAATGGGACTGATTTTTTTGAGTTCTGACCCCATTGGCCTTTAATTTTCTTTTTGTCGGTAGTAGACCTGTAATTAGTTCAGTTACTGTAAGAATGTTTAGGGAAAAGTATCTCTAAGTTTAGCTGATTTCAAACGTTTCTTTTTGGTGACAAAGTATATTATATAACATAAAATTAGAGTAATATTTAACAAATTTACGATCTAAATATTATTTTCAGAGAAAACCAAAAAAAGAGAGAGCTTTTATATATTTAAGATGATTCAAAAAATAATTGAAGGAGTTTATATATAGTCCACCCCATATGACCAGCCTTTAAACAGCATAAGGCCATGCATTTGCCTGTTACAAGTCATGTTACGCATGACAATGAAGGAAGGGTCTACCCACGTGAGCGCCCTCTCCTCCTACGTCAAGTAGCCCTATGGACCATATTAATAAAGCTAATCGTCAACTTTAGGTGTTGACTTAAACAAGAAGAAAACAAGGGAAAATTAGATCCCACATCACTCGTGCTTTATTCATTTCTTAAGCTGCCTACAACTATTAAAGTTCGCCTATATAGACTGAGACAACGATGTTTTGAAGACCCATTCATCATTTACCCAAATTGGCGCCTCTAAAATATTTTACGGTGGCGTGTGAATATTGGTTTTATTTTTGTTCGCATGAGGTAGCTAGACTGTAGAGTACTGTTAAAATTTTGTGTGCGTGTATGTATGCACAGAGAGAAACTGGGTGCCTAATGCTGGTCAATGATTTATTATTATTTTTTAAATCATAGAGAGCCTTTTCATAACGAGGAGTTTATAAGACTTCAGGACGTAACATGGTAATGAAAATGCAGTCCACTACAAGTAATTTGAGACCCTGCTATTCTATGACAAGTTTATATGAGTGCATCTAATTAACAATGGAGAGATGGTGTATTAGTGGCAGTAGTTGAGTGATAGGTGCTTTGTGTTGTAAGGAAATTATGGCCGCATAATATTTCAACCAAGGAAGATGAGAGAGCGTGTCCCTTCACCTTCTTTCATTTGGGGAACCAGTTTGGCCACCAATCACGATTTCATTTGCTGCTTAAATATAATGGGCGTTGAATTAGTTGATGGAAATGCTTTGATTCATAACGCATATTCCCTGTTTCAAATGGGTGGGATTAGTTTCGCAGCTCTGAATTATATATAAATAATAAAATCTTTTTATTATTATTATTATTATTATATTTATTTTAAATTTAAAAAATGAATATTATTTAACGTACCATCAAAATAAAGGTCTTGAAGTTAAATTATAATTTGAAGAAAAATTATTTAGGACTATTATAGCATATGCAATTTCAATTTACCTTATTTACCAAAATAAGGTAAATTATATTTTGGTAGTAGGCCGGTAGCCATGGACATTCCTTGGACTCCTACGGTCCTACCTAGCAAAAGCTAAAACCAAGAGCGGCAAATCTTTCATTTAGCTTGCACAGTTGGACAGGCACATAAAAAGTCCCAAGGTAAAAGGTTGGTTGGGAAGTACTAACTACTAAGATTTTTGGATTATTTCTAAAATTACTGTCTTTTTTAGTTACCAGCCGATGTTTCTTTTTCTTTTTAACACATCATTTAAATAGATTTTATCGCTTTTTTACTCAATCAAATTATTAAAAATCAAACTAATAAAATATCTTAAAATATGCTAATTTAATTGTTTTAAATAATTTAATTTAATAAATATAAATATAAATATAAATGCACGGTTTACAAATAACTTATCCCTCTTTTCACTGTCCTTGCGGGAGGATTTCCATCGGTGTAAATACTGCTATGATCAAAACCCGAGAGACCGTTTAATTATTTATTAAAATCATTTCTTTTCTTACCATCTTATTATCATCACCATTAAATGAGACTTATAAATAAAATATAATAAATAATTTTTAATCATTTAATGTCACATTATAAAATAATAAAAAGATGATGAAAATTAAAATAATGAATAATTTTAATTAAAAACCTTAATTTTTTTTCCCCTCCAAACAAAAATAAAGAAAAAAATAGAAGCCATTGACCAAACACGAGATGAAAAGCCAAGTTGCTAGAAGCAAATCTAGTATATTACTGATATAAATAGTATTATATTCACGTTCATAAGCTTCAAACTCTTTACAAAACAAAGTATACAACAAAACGTGGGGGGGGGGGGGGGGGGGGGGGGGGATGGTAACCGTAACCCAAACTACAGAATCAGAAGACCATGAGGCAAAGGAGAAAGCAACAGAAAAGAAAAAATGAAATTCTGTTAAGAGACTTGTTCGCTTGCATCTCCTGCCTTCTCAACCTAGGGCTACTGCTCCCCATTATTTGATATGAGTTTGGATATGTATATAAGCTTGCCGAGTTCCCAAATACCCTCGCATAAACCATCTCTCCGAACATGCCATTGCCGGCAACCGGATGCTGGAAACCTGTACTAGTTCCTCCTAGATTAAGCCATGGCGATGTAGAATGCTCTCCATGGCTGCCATATGGATTTGGGTCAAACTGAGGACTTTGATAAGGATTCCGATATGGAAGCTGCTGACCATTATTATGCACGGCAGAAAGCAGAGATTGAACTCCACAGGCCGCAGGCCGAGGAGGTATAACCATACCCCTAAGGGGTGCCTTGCTTTCGCCTTCATCTTCAGCCTCGTTTAGGATTTGGCCCCGACCGTAGAGCGGGACCATGGTGGTATGAGATATGTCAGCCTTACAAACTGGGCACTGAGGATGCTCATCAGGGTCAAGGGCTGCGCTCTGGACGTGGAGCCATTTGTAGATGCAAGGCCAGCAGTAGAGGTGGCCGCAGAGAGTGACCACTGGCTCCTTTGCAAAGTCTAAGCAGATGTTGCAGTCAAAGCACGCATTGGTATTTTCCGAGTCTGTTGCTACACCTTGGATTGATTTCCATTCCTGGGCATAGTAGTGCTCAAAAGCCATCGCTTGTCCTCACGACTCGATGCTGTTACAGATAAGAGGCATGAAACAAGTTTAGTGCTAAGAATTCCCAGATCTGAATAGGTTTGCAGAGAACTAACAGAATAAGAAATAAAGCTATTTGGGTTTTGGAGTATGTATAGCAGGGAGTCTGGGACTTAGAAACAAACAAATGAACCAAACAGAAGGGTCGCACCACGGCAATTAATTTCTATGCTAAAGGGACCAAGGGCCCAAGACCTCAACTATCAAAGGAATAAATAAAGAAAGCAATTTGTAAGGAACTCGAATTCCAATCAGATACGATACATGTGAGGGTTTACAAATGGTTGGGCAACCTACATATTGAATATTGATCATCCGTGCAATATAGAATATAGAAAACAGTAGCCCCGTTAAAAGTATTGGCGAATCTTCTAGATCAGATTTCGGTGAGGCACAGAAATCAAACATAATAAATTTACCAAGATAATAATGCACAAAGCTTCCAAGAAAAGTCCGAAAAGTCCAACAATCCAGCTAGCCGCCCCAATAAGGATAATCCAACTTCAAATGGTCAAGGAGCAGCCCACGACAATTTTGAAATAGTTCTTGTCTAACCAACATAAAGAAACTGAAAATTATCCCGATCCCAACCCCCAACGCTTTGTTTGGCTAGAGAACTCCATATCAATTGGCAATCAGGGAAGCAAGTCTCGTTCTCATTTGATATAATAAGAGAGAACTAGAATAAAGAAGAACAAAAAAGAGGCTTCCATTTCGAAGCAAAGAATGAGCGAGCATATGATCCCTCTGGCTATAAACTTCAAAACATCATGTTCAGGGATCAAAAAGGCGTTCATTGAACAAAGAAAAGCTAAAAAACAGTCTTACATAGACCCTAAAACAGCTTTAAAATGTAAGGCGATACAAACCCAACACGCTATTTTTAAACAATCTCTCAAAATCTGTTCATGTATCAAGTTTCTCTTTCCCCACAAAGAATCAAGGTTGATTTTCCACTCAGTTTTGTTAAAAGTAGGGAGAAAAAGCTTTCATCTCTAACTGAAAACAAATCCACAGTTCCGTTGAAGTTTTTTTCACGCATAAATAAAGCTTCAACCCAAAACTCGAATGCGTGTGGTTCTCACAATTTTAGCAAATTAATAATAACAACGAAGTTTACAAATTCTAAACGATAATGCCTACAATCATTTGCCCTTAAAATAAATCAAATAACCGTAATATGATACTCGTTACCTCTCTATTAGGTTCTCGAGAAAAAAAAAATGGTAAATTGGTGGAAATCGCAGGAATTTTTTAGCATAAGAACCCGCTTCGTATAACTTTCCTCTGTTTTTTTTTTCCCTATTTTTTTCCCAGAAACCAATGAAGGCCTATTTTACAACGAAAATAGAATCCGACACAGCCAAAATCGCAAATAGCCGCTAGATCTATCCCCTTGAAATGAAAGCAAACTCTAAACTTCTGAAACTCCGAGAGAAGAAAATCGAAGTCACAGACTCACAAGATTCTCGTTTCCAGCAAAAGTAGAAAGCGTAATGGACTGGAAAATAGTATAAGAGATTTCGGACACGTACCCAAAAAAAGGTCACGGGATCAGAGGCACTGTGGCAGTGTGATTTGTTCTGATCTGCCAGAGAGCGCTTCGGCGAAGCTTCAATGCAATTCACAGAGAGAGAGAGAGAGAGAGAGAGAGAGAGAGGGGAGAGTGGAGACCGTCTGAGATAGTGTCTCGTCCGGGTTTTTATAGGCGAATGAATCTGTCATACTTCGTTTGTATTCTTGGAAAGTTCAACCAATTTTTAGTTAGTTTTTATTTTAGACATATTTTAATATAAATATTTGATTTTTATAATTTTAATATTATTTAACTTAAATTTTTTCAACTCGGTATTTCTTTATTACATGAGATTTACATTTTTTTAAGTAAAAATATTAGCTGCAGTCGGGTTGCAGCTAGCTCTCACATAAACAGTATAATTACTGTTTATATCGAAAAATATAATTACTGTTTACATAAACAGTAATTATACTGTTCATGTAATGTGAGATGCTATAACTGTAGACCGGTTGCAGCAATGCTCTTTTTTAATTATTATTATTTATAAAAGATTCAATTCTCTCGATATCAAAATGTAGCGATCAAAATGATTGTAGCCCACTGCTTCGAATAGAGCACTCTCTCTTTTCCCTACACCGGACCCTGCTGACGTGAACTCCTCGACTGGCTTAATACGTACCTCGACCAAATCGGATCTTCACCGGAAACCTATCGAAATGACTATTTTTTTTTTCTTTGCATATCAAAATGACTAATTATTGATGATTTGAGCATTCACGCCATCCCAATCATCAAGATTTGGAAAATACGTAACTCTTTTCTTTTACTTAATTATTCAAAACTTAAAATTTATATTAAAATAGTCGTTATATTCTCTATAATAATACATTTTTATTATTTTATTATTTATATTTTTTAAAATTTTTTTTATTTTAAAAATAATTTTTTATTTTATTTTCATAATCTCCAATAACATGCAACAATCATATATATTTTCATTCTCACAATCCAACAATCCATAAAATAAAAATCTCATATGTACAAGAAACAGTAAACTGTACACTAGCATGAGCATTATAATTTGAATATTTGATGCCTGGGTAAAAATCAAATAAGGCAGTACACTGCACATTCACGTATAATCGTACACTGCTTGATATAATTTGATAATGCTTTTTGATAAGTTAATTTGAGTGAAGTTTGAAGTTAAGATGAGCACAAGGCCCTTACATGATCGAGCTGTCTCTCCTTGATTAGCAATAGGTTTTCCATCCCAGAAGAAGCCATCAACAACATGCTTATTGCAAACCAAAGAACTCTTGTTGATGATTGAAGAAGTTAATCATGGTATGGTGTCTTTTACTCCCCAAAGAACCATGATGCAAGAAATAAGAAGACTGGTGCAATTCATTAAGGTGTGCAAGCTGCAATTTGTTAACAGATTGGCAAATGAGGTTGCCTATAGACTTACAAGAAATGTTTGGAGCTCTACTAATATTTAGATTTGATTGCAGAGTACACCTTTTGTTGACAATGCCATTTGGCTTGATATTTAGATTTGACAATGTCATTTCGCTTGACAAAAAAAAAAAAAAAACTAGTTAAATTTACAATTGAAGTCCAGTTTGTAAGGGATATGAATCTTTGGACAGAGATCACCTAGATTTTGTTATGGAACTAGTAAAAATATCTAAACTAAGAGAGAGATAAGATACTGAAGTAGATGATCTGCAATATTTATTGAGCATTAAATGCTTCTCAAGCAATTTATTCGAGCAACTATAAATGTTGTGGATTTTACTTCATATATGTGTTTCTCTTCTACTCAAATAATAGAATTTGATCAAGAACTCCAAAGACAATAATCCTTCTAACCTTGAATTACGTCGAAGAAAAATAAATAGGAACTCATGAAGGAAATCAGTTGAAAATGTAATAGACCCACAAAATCACTCAAATAAAAAATAAATAAACAACAAAATCTCAGAAAACTGAGATATATATTTAATCAGAAACCCACAAAATAAAACGGCAGAAAATGCAAGAAAGCCAACTTCCTTATCGAAAATAATAAACAAAAACCAAACTCTCGAAGGCTAAAATTAGCCCAACTAAGAGTGGAGAAAATGGCGAAATAAATGTATTCACCTGGAGAGAAAAATCATTGTTTGGAGTGGAGACAACAACGTAAACCTCACTGATGACAAAGAGAAGCTGGCGATAGAGAGTTGTTGCCGATAGGAACGACTTTGTGACAAGGACGACCTGGAAATGGAAATGCACTACTTTAAAGGAGAGAATAGGTGTGGTCGCGGGAAGGAGAAGATCCTTGGAGTTCCAAGAAGGAAATAATAAAATAATAGGAATGAAAAGCTATAGTTCTTTTCAATATGAAAAGTATAATGGAATTGTAACTTAAAATTCAGACAAAAAGTATTTGATTAATTCAATGTGGGATCATTTTACTTCATGTTCTCTAAAATATGAAGGGCATTGGCATTTAGCTAATCCAATGTTAGTGTTAGGTTGTATTTGAAGAGTAAGATATTTTAGATATTTTATAAAAAAAATAATAAAAAAATAGTAAATAATAATGAATTATGATTAAATATATATAAGTAATAAAATAATAAATAATATGTGAAGTATTTTGAAAACACTCCACCATCCAAATTAACTCGATGTTGTTTGTTTTTAGAAAACTTCTCAACCAATTTCATTTAATCATTATAATTTTTTTAAATTTACACATAAAATAATATAAATAATTTAATTTTTTCAAATTTCAAAACAAAAGTAATATTATGAAATATATTTTTACAATATTTTATTTAATTTTTAACCTTCATCTCAACTTATTTTATCTCATCTATAAAAATAAACAAGATTTTCATTTAATATTGCTACTCACAAAATCATGAAATATTTAATCATCCAAAGCACACCTTTCATAATAATTTACAGTAATACTCCAAGTCCAAGTGATATAGGGAGTAAGGAAATTCAAATCAATTTGAAGTGTGATAAGGATGACTCAAGGATGACCCATCCTTTGCGTAGCATTTTTATTGTTTAATAATTTTAAAAGAGCTTTGCTATAGATAAGTTTGTACACCATACATCACATATATATTTTTAAATTCGTGTTTATTTTTCTTAAATTAATTAAATTATTTTATTTATTATTCATATACCAAATATTTTATAAATAAAAAAATATGTGATATGTACTGTATTAACTTATATTTAGAATTTTTCATCTTAAAATAGGCATTGAGAGATGATATTGTGATATAGTAGTGTTACATTCAGGCAACTTGCATAACCAAGTTGACCCGTATGACGTGGATAAAGAGAGTCAAATGCCTTTTTTTTTCAAAGGTGGTCAAAAATAAAGAAACAAAGAAAAGAAAATATTGATATTTCGTTAAGCTTCATGAACAAAACTGCAGGCACTCTCGTGGTTTCCATCTCCAAGCGAAAACATTAAAAAAAAAAAAAAAAAAAAGGAGGAACAAGCGAGAACTCAAATCGAAGAAGAGAAACTCCAAATCATAAGTTTTCATCTCTATCTACTACACACTTTCAATAAGATTTTGTAGATTGGTAATTGTCCAAAAATTCAGAGCAAATAATTTTTCCAATATGCGATAACCCACGTAAAAAAGTTTCACCGACTACAATTCTTGAAAAGTTGAGATCGATAATCAGAAAGAATCCGTGCCAGCATTCTAGGCTATTGGTCTCATTTGCAAGGAGAAGATGAGGGTGCCAGAGAAGAATGAGAAGGGAAGGAATAAGGATGCGTAAGAAGATACTTAGGTTTGGAAATAAGAGTGTTTCAAACATTTATTATTTTATTATTATTATTTATATATTTTTATTATTATTTGTTTATTTGTTTATTATTAATTTTTACCTACTTATTATTATTATTTATAAATATTTTTAAACATACTCAATATCTAAATATAATTTTAAAAAGGCTTAGCCACTAGCGTTTTCAATTTCAATGTCTTTAACAAGGATTCAAAAATTAGATGAGTACTCAATAATTGCACAGATCGCCAACAAGAATTTTCCTTGTTGATAAAAGCCGATTCTCTTGTTTGCGTGTCCAAAATATCATTTTCTTCAATAATGAAGGCCACTGGCCCACGGTAGGTTCTTAAAAATATTTTATCCAATCAGAGAATGCCAACACATGCAATAAAAAAATATCTTATCTTTATACCTTTTTATTATTATTTTAAATAATAAAAAATAATAAAACAAGGTATAAAGTTGCGGCGAGTGCTTCCATTCTAGAACAAGCAGTCGCTGTCGCTAGTCTCCACAGGCACAGATAATTTAAAACACAAATAAAATAATGAAATAATGAAAAGTATAAAAGAAGTAAAGTATCTGCGTGTTTCGCTTTTCCACGAGGAAGACATGTGCCCCGCTCTCATAACCGTGGATCGAACTTTATCTCTGGCCTTCCGAGTCCTGATACCTTGAGGCTTACACGTTGGGGGGGGGGGGGGGGGGGGGTTGTTAAAATCTAGAAGGCCGATTGGATTGGTTGAAATTATAAGTTGCCAACACATAATGTTGGGCTGTTTGTCAAATCACAGAGCAGTACGTACGTGACTGTGTCTCCCACTGGCCTCCCCTTCTACTCTGAATCCGTATCATAAATCCACCACTTCCTTGCTCAAAACAGAAAAACAGTTTCGCGGCACATGATACATGGATGCGCTCGGTTAATATAAAAATACATTTGGTGAACGAACTTTGCATCACTCCAAGTCTACATTCTTTTATTTTTATATATTTATTTTTTTTATGCACACCAACATTTTATTACTATTTAAAATTCATTTCAATTTATTTTTATTTTATTATTATATTATTATAATTTTTTATATAAAACACAAATTCTTAAATATTTTTTTTAAATTTTAATATACATTTTTCAAATTCTAATATATTTTTTAAAATTTTAAAATAATAATAATATTATAAAATAAATTAAACTCATTTCATCTCTAAATTTAAATAGAACCAAAGTCTACATTCACTATTTCACGAGCCTCAACTTCTTGCATCCCAAATAATAAACAATAAAAGACAGTTTTGATCTTTTTTATTAAGAATTATTAATCTTGAATAACACGTTAGATACAATTTTTAAGTGTAGAAAAGAGTGTAGAAGTTCTACCAATCTTAAATAAGAAGTGTCATATTTTATTATTTAAAAATAATATAGAGGACACTTCTTCCACTATTCATACTTAGATTGCATTTGGGCAATGAGGTGAAATAGTGAAATATTTCACTATTTCCTATGGTCGATCCATCGTCCTTTAAGAATTTTCTTTTCTTAGACAATTTCCTTGGATTTTCACTTTGATTGGGCCCAGATCAAAAGATACGTTGTCGTGTTCTCTGAGGTGACGAGGCTGCACGCTAGGAATTTCACCCACTTTTTTTTTTTTTTTTGGAAGGACTTGCAGATTTTATAGAGATGAGAAGTCATCAACATAATATACTTTACAATAATTATAAAATATATATTATAAAATGAGATTATGTTTATAAACTCATTTTGTAAGATTAATATTATTTTATAAAAATATTCTCATTTTATAAAATATATTATATAAAAGAGAAACGCTTCTAACAAATTATATTATAACATGAGATTATTTTTATGAACTATTTTATAAAATTCATATTACTTTATAAAAATATTTTTATTTTATAACATATATTATATAAAAAGAAACACTTATAAAATCTAATTATCAGATACTAATAAAAAATTGCCACGCAGGGGTTACATTCAAACCCAACATGAGATGCGCACATCCGAACAAAGCAAAAGCAAAAGCGAAATAAAAACGTTTTGAGCTCTTGGGATTTGGTGTTTTTTAAGAAATTGTTTCATGAGTGGATGAAACTTAGGAGTGTTAAAATATGTAATTGTATTGTGTTTGTATCGTGTCATGACATATATATTATATTTAAAAGGTTAATACGAATATGAATCGTTAAGAATTTCGTGTAAAAAATCTCAACACTAACACGACCCTTTAAGATAACGTTTTGACACGACACGATACGTAAGACACGTTAGTTAATACAATAAATTTATACACGACATGATCTGACACGTTTAGACATGTTAACACGTTTGACACGTTTAGATCGGTTGACACGTTTGCTGAATAATTTATCTTATTATTTTATACAAGTATTAAACTATAAAAGATAGGCTTATAACTATAAAACATAAAATATTAAAATAAACCACAAATAATCAATATGATCCACAGTCACACCACCACAGTTCAGACATTGTAAAATATTAAAATTACATCCCAAATATAAATAATAATAAACAACACATATTGTAAACAAATTAATTTTACAATCCCAAATATGATAAAAACACAAAATTAAACACGTTAGAATTTGCAGAAGGAGGTGGAGCTACTAGATCATCGTCATTGTCCTTGTTGATGTTCAACTCCATTACATCTTTAGTTATCTCATCCAATTCTAGATTTTCTTGTATTTCTATAAAACAAAATATATATCAATAAACAAAATTATTAAGCATTTCCTCTACAAGTTGACAATGCAAAAAAAATGTATAGTAACTACATTATTCAACCAAACCGTTGACATATAATTTTAAAATCTTATCTTGCTCATCGCCATATAACCAATCTCGTGTGTAGACTAATGCTTCAACAATATCTATTTTTAGTGCACTCCGAAACTGATAAATGATATACACACCAACAGTAAAAGTAGATTCAGATGTAACCGTAGAAATTAGAATACTCAATATGTCACGAGCCATTTTAGCAAGGTCTTAATTGGCAAACTGACAGCATGAGAAAGTCAATGATAGAACATGATAAGTGCATTTACTTCCAAAAAATACATTCATTGTTTTCCATCAAAAGAGAAACTAAAGGTTGCTGATCTCAAAATGCTGGCTAAGTTACCATATGACTATTACATCTATTAGACTATTATATGCTACAACTTTTGCACCTCCATACCTACTTTGCAATATAGTACCTAAACTTCAAAACTTGAGACAATGATATTGTTATGTGCATATATACAACCATATCAATCAAATACAATTGAGGAATCCAAAGTCATTTTTGTGTACTGCTTTACCTCTTGGTTCTCTGTTTAACATGATTCATTGATTCATGGGGTTTACATAGATTGCTACAAATTTGACACCATGAACATACATACGGGCCGAATATATATGCAGATCAATTAATAGCCTAAGCACATGAAAGTATAATTTGTAATCATTAGGAGTCCAAGATCAATCTAACTTGCTAGAAAAATCTGACCTTTAGTTAAAAAAGAGTGTCTGGTACAAGCACTTGGTGAAGTCCAAATTCACGCTTTAAAATCGTAGGAAGAAAAGGCCTGCACAAAAACAAGAATAATGAAAACACTCACATTAGAAACCCACAACATTAAAGACGAAAAAAAAAAAATAAAAGCATGAAACCACAAAACTAATCGGATTCGAAAATCTGCTCATCGACCTTCCAAGACCCAAAAATTAAATTAAAAAAATAGAGATCTCAGATGAGAGAAGCCGACTCCGAGAGGTGAGAAAGCAAGATCGAGATCGAGAAGGCGAGATGAGAGAAGCCGAATCCACTTGGTGAGATCGTGAGAAGGCGAGATCGAGAAGGAAGGAGCGATGAGAAGGGAGGGGGATGAGAGACGAGAGTCTGGGAAGGAAGGAAATCACCAAGTGGATTCGCCGAACTGCCGCACTGCCGAAACCAAAGGAGATGAAAGATGAGAGATGAGAGATGAAAGTCTAGGAAGGAGGGAGATTGAAAGTGAGAAATGAGGGAAATTGCCGAACTGCCAAAGCCGAAAGAGATGAGAGATGAGAGATGAGAGATGAGAGATGAGAGATGAGAGAATTAGAGATCGCCAAACTGCCGAAACCGAAGGAGATGAGAGATAACGGCACTGTAAGCCAAAGGAGATGAGAATCAGAGATGAGAGATGAGAGTCTGGGAAGGAGGGAAATCGAAAGTGAGGGGGGCCGCATGCGGTAATGAGGCTAAAGATATTAGGGTTTTTTGAAAATAGGTGAAAATAATTTAAAAAAAAAAAGATTATACATGAAATCGTGTCTTAACGGGTTGGCACGACTTGACACGAAACCTGTTAAGGTTAAACACTAACCTGCTTTTTTCGTGTCGTGCGCGTTTCATGTTAACATGTCGTGTCACATATTGACACCCCTAATAAAACTTGCTCGGAATGGTAATACTGGTATTGGTGCTTTCAGCCTTTTTGGGGGCTGTTAATAATAAAATGCATGCCTTTTAAGTTTTTGAGCTAGACTCTTTCTCTTATGATTCACTTTCCTTGCATTGGACATCTTCTAGTTTTTTTTTTTTCTAATTTTGCTTCTCCTAAAGTCGAATATCTCTTTCGGTTTGAGAGAGTGAGAATTAGGGGTGTAAATGGTCCAGTCTGGTCCGATCTGACTTGGGAAAGTAATAGACTGATTTTATTCAGTTTGTCATTTTCATTACCTTGGATTAGACTGAACTCAACACCGGGCTAATCCAATCCAAGTCTGATCCAGGGGACCATACATATATATTATAATTTTATACATATATATAGAGCCTATCTAACAGAATTTATTGGTTTAACGTCCGCCCGTTAAACGTCTTTATTTCTTCGTTAATTTGCCGTACGTAAAAGCAAATCACTCTCACTTCGTCTTCTTCAGTTGCTTCATCATTTCCTCTTTGATTCCCTCATTTTAGCGCTTTGTCTTCTCTAGCTTTCCTCATTTAAGCGGGACTCAACCGTTCAAGAGACCAAAAGCCTCAACGGCATCAACGCCATTCAAACCGCGCTTGAGAACCTCGAGGACCAACTTGAGTTTTTCCATGTGAGTCGCTTTTTTCGTTAATGTGCGAGTCTTCTCGAGTTCTTGATGTTTCAATGTCGAGAAAAAATTGTGTGAGAAATAACGAATAGGTTCTTTCTAACGAATGGTTAGAAAGAACTTGATTTCGTAGGGTTTATATTTTTACGAATCTGGCCTCTGATATTGTCTCTAATTAACACTCATTGGAATCAGCCCGTCGTTTACAGCTACAGAGAATGTTAGATGTTTAGAATGTATTCCTAGGGTTTTCTTAGATTTTAATAGATCTTCCTCAAATAGAAGTGTATTTATTCCTTAAATTTTATCTATCGGTTTGTGCTTATTTGTTCCTCAAATCACCTATTAGGTCATTTGCAAAAAGATGTTTCAAGTTAGGGGTTGAAATAGATCTTCATCTGATTGCAATTAGTAATTTTTTTAGGTTTATTTTTCTTCTTGTAATCTTATTTTATTTGATTGTTGCATTTCTTTATTTGTTCAGTTCTATTTTACTTTTTCTGCTCTTCTAGCATTTATATCATATTCTTGATTTGAACTTTAGTGCTTGTATCCATAAATAGAGAACTGTTGTTCAGAATTTTGTCTCTAATACATGGGTATGTCAAAATGTATTTTTCATTTGCTTACTTTGTGTCCTCAAAATCTATTTTTATGGAATTTCTAGCCTAAGCTGTTGGATGAGGGGCATACTACCATTTATAAGAGAGTTGTTGATAGGATCTACCATTTGAAAATGAAAGCATTGAGATTTATAAGATCATAACCTTTTCTTGTAATCTTGGCTGGTGTCAATATCCCAAATTCTTTGTAGAATATTGGGGTTCATAATGCCCTGTTAGTTAGAGGCAAGTTATGAAGATATTTATTATGCGGACAACTTGTATTTTGTTACAGAATAATGTTGTTCAATTGCAAAAGTATTAGGATTAAGCATGATATCTTCCTTTGATTGTAAGCAGTTTTATTAATGTTAAATTTATAGGTGGCATTTGTTTGCCACTGATGTAGATTATTACATACCATTAGAATTAATGAAGTGCTCTTACTTCTAAAAATAATTTCATTTCATCATTTAAATTAACCATCATAACTATTCCATCTGAAACCACCAGCATAGCTCTTCTTCTTTTATAGGGGTTTAGGAAGATTGAAGAGGTGCTCTTGGCAGCAAAAACTGTATCAACATATACCTTTTTCCTTTTTTAGTTGATTTGTAATGTTCCTACTAGCTTGGGGTGACTTTAGTGCTCCATCTCTAATGATGTTATGTTCTCTTTTTTATCCCAACATTTGTTTTTATTTTCTTCTTGTCGCGATTGGAAATGGAAGATTATTGTGGTTCACACTCATGGTCATGTATTTCATGTGTAGAAGAAAGGCCAGGGTTAACTGCAAGTGTGTGCACATTTAAGGAATAGTTAGAGGATTTCTGATCATTGGGTAGAGTTGGATGTGGTAAATATGGTTGTGGTGGATGTTGAAAAGTTATAAGATCTTGGAGTAATATATGTTCTACCTGTTGTGAAATCTGTATCAAGACAATGATGGTAAGTTTAGTTTGACTACAATAATTCGAGAGAGATAGAGGGATTGAATGCCTTCTTTCATCTATAAGAACCAAATAGAAAAAATATATGTATTACTTAAGCTTAGTTAAGTGAAATAAATTTTAGAATTAGAAAATTATATTATTTCAATATACTTTTTTTATATTCCAAAAACCATATATTTTGTTCGTTAAATCTTTTTCAATATATAAAAAGCATGTTCCTTCTTAAAAATAATCATTTCATTGAACTAGAAAAGTATATTATTTTCAACAGTTTCCTCGAAATAATCTAAGAACTTAAAATTTTAAAAACTAAATTAAACTCAAGCAATCACACAAAAAATAATCACAAAATCATAAAAACCATAAAAATTATATCATTTCTTAAAAGTAATTGCGCAACTAAACTAAATAAACGTGTATTGCATGTTACTTTTACTTAGTATTAAGATATATATTAGTATAGAAAACCTTCTATCTGGATTGGTATAAATCTATTTTTTACGCCAAATAAATAAAAGGTTGCCACGTAAAACACATAACAAAATTCTATCAATACTCATATACACTAGATTATCATCCATGATTTCTCCTATCTCTCTCTCCCTCTTCTCACCCCACTGCAACTCTTCTTCTCTCTCTAAAAAATACTCTCTCTCCTCTGCAGGTGTGACCTAATGTATCTCTCTCTAGTTGAAATTAAAAAATAAAAACACAAAAAAAAAGAAAGAGAAAGGAATTGAAAAGCTGTTGGGGATGATATTGTTGAAATTGGAAGAGATCGAAAGGGTGTGCAAAAGCTGAACTCGTAAGAAGAAAATGGAGAGACGACAACCACACAAATATTAGAGTTTTGCTTTCCTCACTCCACTCACCTCCCTCTTCTCTCCATTATTGTCTTGTCCCTTGCTGCCTATACCTTCCTTTGTGACTTGTATTTTATGTCTTTCTTCTTCATATCTATGCTTTTCAACTTTGTTAATTTCATGGGCAATTTTATTGCTATATTAATGCAAAACCGAACGAAGGTGCTAAGCCTAGAGAGGAGAGAAAGCTTTTTTTTAGAGAGAGAGAGGGAGAGAGGGAGTAGCAACGGGATGAGAAAATGGAGAAAAAGAGGAAAGGAAAGATATGAGAATCTGGTATTCATGAGTGTAAATAAAATTTTATTATGTATCACTTCCATCTGAGGTGATTTGAGGAACAAATAAGCACAAACCGATATATAAAATTTAAGGAATAAATACACTTCCATATGAGGAAGATCTATTGAAATCTAAGAAAACCCTTGTTGAACCCAAAGTTTCAAGTTTCGTGTAAATCTACACATAAATTTTGATGATAACAAATGAATTCAAAGAATAAAGGAGTCTCAAGCTCAAATTGTCCACATAATAGAATCAAGCACATCAAGGAAGCAAGCATGAGCAAGAAGGGAATAAGTTCACATTAAAATCATAGAGTAATGTTGTAAATCTCTTAAAAATTCAAAATTAGGATTAAGGCTCAAAATTAATATTTTATCATAAAGTATTAAAATACATTTTCCACACATGCATGAATATTTTGAAAATTAAATTTGAAAATTTTGAAAGATGATTGATTGTCATCTTTCACTTGTGCATGACATGATTAAAGGTTTGAACTTTGAAAATATTAAGATGATTGATTGTCATCTTTCACATGTGCATGTTTTATTTGAATATTTTCAAAAGTTGTGGATGTTTTTCTTGACTTATGCAAAAGGTAGATGTTTTTATTTGAAAATTTTGAAAAGTAAAGTGTGCTCCTTTTGTCATATGCAAAAAGTAAAAGATTATATTTGAAATTTTTGAAAAGTAAAGTGTACTCCTTTTATCACATGCAAAAAGTAAAAAGATTTGATTTGAAATTTTTGAAAAGTGAATGATGATATTTTTGACATGGGAATCTTTTCAAATTTGAAATTAAAAACTCATTTGCCTATAAATAGCTCACTTGAATTTTGCAAAATTTATAACAAGAGTTTACACATCTATTGTTAAGTTTTGCATCATTCTTTCAAAACTCTCATTCTCTATTTTCTAAATTTTTGAGTCTTAATTCTTATTCTTGTTGAGAGAGATATAGGTTGCGCTGTATTATTTCTATCTCACTCATTGAGGAGTGTACTTTGATAGTCTACCTACTATCAACTCTTGTATTTGTAAGAGGGTGCGTATAACCCTTGGGTGTGTAGAAGGTGTTCTACATGGGGAATAGTTAAATCACCAAGTGTGAGGTGATTGGAAGTGTAGAAGGTGTTCTACACGGAGAATAGTTAAATCACCAAGTGTGAGGTGATTGGAAGTATAGAGGGTGTTCTACACGGATTCTTTGGAGCGGTGCTGCTCAAAGGTGTAATAGGTTTCTATCTCCACCTAAAGGAGATTGAATAGTGGATTTGGGGATCCTCAAGGGGTAGCTTGAGGTGAGGACGTAGGCAGTGGGGCCGAACCTCGTTAACATATTGAGTTTGCTTCTCTCTTACCTTTACTCTTTATATTTATTACTCTTTCATATTTTATTTATATTTTATATTATATATTTGATTTATAATTGTTAATTTTTTAATACAACTCAATTCACCCCCCCTCTTGTGTTAGTCATCTGGGCAACAATTGGTATCAGAGCTAGAGCTCTATTATAAGATTAACTATCTTTTGAGTTAAGATCTTATGACTAACATTGCAGCTTCATTTGGTGAAGGTCAATCTAGCAGTCGGCCTCCACTCTTTTGCGGAGACAATTACTCATTCTGGAAAGTTAGAATGAGAATATTCCTTCAGGCTCAAGGTCAAGAAATCTGGAAATGCATTGTAAATGAACCTTATATTCCAACAAAAGTGGTTGATGGAGTAAAGGTCAAAAAGGAAGAAGAAGAGTTTAATCGTGAAGACGATAGACTTTATACTTTGAATTTAATTGCTATGAATTTATTATATAATGCTCTCAATGGTAATGAATTTAATAGAGTAATGACTTGTGCTACAGCAAAGGAAATTTGGGATAACTTGGAAGTTACTTATGAAGGAACTTCTCAAGTCAAGGAATCAAAAATTTATATTCTTACTCATGAATATGAAATGTTTAAGATGAATGATGATGAATCTATTTCTAGTATGTACACTCGTTTTACTAACATCATAAACAGCTTAACAGCTCTTGGCAAAGTTTATTCCAAAGTGGAGATAGTAAGAAAAATTTTCAACTCTCTACCAAAACGTTGGGAATCAAAAGTGACAGCGATTCTTGAAGTTAGAGACCTCAAGAAACTCGAAGTGAATGAACTCATCGGGTCACTTATCACCCATGAGTACACATTGAAAAGAGGAGAAGAAGAAGGAAAGTCAAAGAAGAACTTGGCACTTAAAACTGTTCCACATGAAAGTGAAAGTGATGAAGATGAGGAAAATGACGACAAAGATAAAGAAGTTGCGATGATAACAAGAAGAATTCAGAGGTTCTTAAAGAAAAATAAAACTCCTCCATGGAAATCTTTCAAAAAGTTTTCCAAAAAAGATTCAGGTAAAAATGACACTTTAATTTGTTATAAATGTAATAAACCTGGTCATATCAAGCCAGATTGTCCTCTGCTAAAGAAAGATCGAAACAAAGGCAAAAAAGCAATGAAAACTACATGGGATGATGATTCAAGTAGCTCAGATAGTGAAGCAAGCAATGGAGAATCAGCAAATCTTTGTCTTATAGCTAAAAATGACATTGAGGTAACAAATCTTGATAATATTGAAGATCCTTCATATGAAGAATTGCAAAATATTTTAGAAGAGGTATATGAGAAATTTGAAAAATTTGGTATCAAGTATACTGTTTTGAAAAAAAAAAAAAATTCTTTAACAAACGAAATTGATATTTTAAGAAAAGAAAATATTGTTTTGAAAGATGAAAATTTTGAGTTGAAAAAAAAGAAAACTGATTTAGAAAATATTATTGAAAACTTTACGAATGGAAAAAGAAATTTTGAAAAATTATTTGGTAGTCAAAAAAATGTTTTTGATAAGGAAGGCTTGGGATATAAGCCAAAACAAAAATACAAATTTTATAAAAACTTCTTTGATAATCCTTCTACATCAAAGTCCAATATTCAAAATTCTTTTCATAAAAATAATTTTGTTAAAAAAGGATACTATTATAATCACTCAAGTTCTTCATATATGTCACATGCTATTTACAATTTTTGCAATAGAAATGGTCATAATTATCTTGCTTGTCCTATTAGAAGAAAACATACAATGACTATTAGGGCCATATGGGTACCTAAACATCTTGTTTCTTTTAATACTAATAAATAAAGGACCCAAAGAATTTGAGTACCAAGAATTTTTTTTTAATTGTTTTTGTAGGTATGCATGAAGTCTTCTACAGGTAAAAGTAAATGGTTTTTAGACAACGGATGTTCAAGATACGTGACATGAGACAAAACTAAATTCATTGACTTCATTTTTAAAGAAGAAGGATGCGTGATATTTGGAGACGATTCAAAAAGGAAGATCATGGAAATAGAAGGAAAGATCATCAAGACTTAGTACAAGATGCAACCAAACAGTGAAAACATGTGAAATATCATCCAATAGAACAAATTCTGGGAGAACTTTCACGAAGTGTAAGTATTCGATCATCTCTTAGAAATATTTGCAATCATACTGCTTTTCTATCTCAGATTGAACCTAAAAATATTGATGAAGCACTTCTTGATGAATCTTGGATTCTAGCTATGCAAGAAGAGCTTAATCAATTTGAAAGAAATGATATTTGGACACTTGTTCCTAGACCCAAAAATCATACTATTATTGGAACAAAATGGGTTTTTAGAAACAAGAAATATGAGCCTGGAGTCATTACTAGAAATAAGGCTCAACTTGTAGCCCAATGTTTCAATCAAGAAGAAGGAATCGATTATGATGAGACATATGCACCAGTCGCAAGATTAGAAACTATTCGAATGCTACTTGCATATGCTTGTTATAAAGATTTCAAACTTTTTCAAATGGATGTTAAAAGTGCTTTCTTAAACGGTTTTATAAATGAAGAGGTATATGTTGAGCAACCTCCAGATTTTGAAAATCATATTTCTCCAAATCATGCTTTCAAACTCACAAAAGCACTATATGGACTCAAACAAACTCCTAGAGCGTGGTACGAGAGACTTAGTGGTTTCTTAATTGAAAAAGGCTTTTCAAGAGGAAAAATTGATACAACTCTTTTCATTAAATACGAAAATGATGATATTCTTTTGATTCATATTTATGTTGATGATATAATATTCGGTACTACTAATAAAACTATGTGCCAAGTTTTTACTAAGACTATGCAGGAAGAATTTGAAATGAGTATGATGGGAGAGCTTACATTTTTTCTCGGATTGCAAATTAAGCAAGTAAAAAGTGGGACATTCATCAATCAATCGAAATATATTAAAGAATTGCTGAAGAAGTTTGGGATGGAAGGTGCTAAGGAAACTGGAATACCAATGAGCCATCCACTAAACTTGATAAAGATGAATCCGGTAAACCAGTTGACTCGAAGTTATATCGAGGTATGATTGGTAGCTT
Source organism: Platycarya strobilacea (assembly GCA_036898215.1). Classification (NCBI taxonomy): domain Eukaryota; kingdom Viridiplantae; phylum Streptophyta; class Magnoliopsida; order Fagales; family Juglandaceae; genus Platycarya; species Platycarya strobilacea. The sequence goes on from CM072547.1 coordinate 7,975,388, forward strand.
ATTATATTTAACAGCCAGCAGACCAGATATTATGTTTAGTGTGTGCTTATGTGCACGCTTTCAATCATCTCCAAAAGAATCACATTTAATTGCAGTTAAGCGCATTTTTAGATATTTTAGTGGTACAATTAACTTAGGGTTATGGTACCCTAAGCACACATCTTTCGATCTAATCAGCTACACAGATGCAGATTATGCTGGCTGTAAAATAGATCGAAAAAGTACTAGTGGAGCATGTCATTTTTTAGGTCATGCACTAGTTTCCTGGTTTAGTAAAAAATAAAATTCTGTTGCACTATCTACTGCTGAGGCAGAATATGTTGCTGCGGGTAATTGTTGTGCTCAAGTTCTTTACATGAAGCAACAACTTGAGGATTTTAAACTTATGTACAATCACATTCCAATCAAATGTGATAATACAAGTGCTATAAATCTTTCAAAAAATCCAATACAACATTCTCGAACCAAACATATTGAAATTAGATATCATTTTTTTCGAGATCATGTGCAGAAAGGCGATATAGTACTAGAGTTCACAAACACACATGATCAGTTAGCAGATATATTCACAAAACCTTTACCAGAAGATAGATTATGTATGATTAGAAGAGAAATATATATGATGCATGTTATGAATATCTCTTAAAAGATATGTCAGAGTTCATAAAAATAGAGAGATATTTTTTTAAATACTTTTACATAAACTTGAGGTTCTTAGCCTCATGTTTGAGACGCTCATTCTCTTCATACAATATCATGTCATCTCTATCCATGGGAACTGGCAAGCGGAATGAAGAATCCAATAGAGATTTCAACTGTTTATTCTTATGTCGAATGATTCATTCCCTTATGTGAGACTCTTGAACAATTCGTTGAAATACAACAATTTTTTCTTTAAGTTTTTAACCTCATGGTTTTTGACTTGTAGCCGCTGGAAAAAAGCAACAATAGAAGATGAGTAGCGAGTCCCGAGACTCACCAAGTCGTAGATAGCATCGGAGTCTGGCTTATTAGCCAAACTATTATTCTCTTGCTGCAACATGGCGCCAATGGTAGCTGCAGAAAGGACATGAGATTGAGATGTAGAATACCTCATGGATGGATCTAGAGGAATGTTAGAAGAATGAGCCATTGAGAAAAGAATTGAAAACTTAAAGCGAGAATATTGAAGGAATACAGATGAGTTATAGAGATGAGAATAAGATTTGATGCAAATCGGATGAATTTTAAAACTGATTTTATAGAGATAGCATAAAGAACAAGACAAACTATTGTCTTTTCAAATCTTATTAGTCAAAAGAAATACAAGATATGCTGGACACACATTGTCAAAAATTTTCTTACTAGAAAAACGGTTCTCTGCTCCTATCATGGCATTGACGGCCTTAGGAGAGAAGATTGATGGTTGATGCGTCAAGGGTTCCTGATTCAAGTCTGGAACATTAGTGGAAGAGAATTGTTCGGCCATTCTATCGTTATGGAAAAACAGAACTTAGGTCAAGAAGCGATGTTTTTTTTTGTGTCCGATAGGTGAAAATGATTTTTTTTTATAGAAACTCAGAGCCTTCAATCCCGTTTGTCAACAACATCAGGCGATTGTTTAAATCTTCAGCCGCACTAAATTCATAGAGTTAGGCCTCGAGGTTTTGCAGCACTTGTCGGGTCATGGACGGATCCCTTTTTTCAACTATCTATAGTGTCTATTAATGCACTATTTTCTTCAGTTTATTTACTTGCTGTCGATCCTTTTTATTGATGCCAAAAGGGGGAGAAGTTTTAGAATAGAATATTAACATTGTTTAAATTGCTAAACTTGTTATATATGCTTGGAATTATATTTATATTTTTGCTTGAAAAACTAACGCACATTCTCAAGGGGAGCTTAAGTATTAATACAGGTTTTAGGTTCTATCAAGTATTTGTCACCATCAAAAAGGGGGAGATTGTTGAACCCAAAGTTTCAAATTTCGTGTAAATCTACACATGAATTTTGATGATAACAAATAAATTCAAAGAATAAAGGAGTCTCAAGCTCAAATTGTCCACACAATAGAATCAAGCACATCAAGAAAGCAAGCATGAGTAAGAAGGGAACAAGTTCACATTAAAATCATAGAGTAATGTTGTAAATCTCTTAAAAATTCAAAATTAGAATTAAGACTCAAAATTAATATTTTATCATAAAGCATTAAAATACATTTTTCACATATGCATGAATATTTTGAAAATTAAATTTGAAAATTTTGAAAGATGATTGATTGTCATCTTTCACATGTGCATGACATGATTAAAGGTTTGAACTTTGAAAATATTAAGATGATTGATTGTCATCTTTTACATGTGCATGTTTTATTTGAATATTTTCAAAAGTGGTGGATGTTTTTCTTGACTTATGCAAAAGGTAGATGTTTTTATTTGAAAATTTTGAAAAGTAAAATGTGCTCATTTTGTCATATGCAAAAAGTAAAAGATTATATTTGAAATTTTTGAAAAGTAAAGTGTGCTCCTTTTGTCACATGCAAAAAGTAAAAAGATTAGATTTGAAATTTTTGAAAAGTGAATGATGATTTTTTGACATGGGAATCTTTTCAAATTTAAAATTGAAAACTCATTTGCCTATAAATAGCTCACTTGGGTTTTGCAAAATTTATAACAAGAGCTTACATATCTATTGTTAAGTTTTGCATCATTCTTTCAAAACTCTCATTCTCTCTTTTCTAAAGTTTTGAGCCTTAATTCTTATTCTTATTGAGAGAGATATAGATTGCGCTGTATTGTTTCTATCTCACTCATTGGGGAGTGTACTTTGATAGTTTACCTACTATCAACTCTTGTATTTGTAAGAGGGTGCGTATAACCCTTGGGTGTGTAGAAGGTGTTCTACACGGGAAATAGTTAAATCACCAAATGTGAGGTGATTGGAAGTGTAGAAGGTGTTCTACACGGGGAATAGTTAAATCATCAAGTGTGAGGTGATTGGAAGTGTAGAGGGTATTCTACACGGATTCGTTGGAGCGGTGCTGCTCAAAAGTGTAATAGGTTTCTATCTCCACCTAAAGGAGATTGAATAGTGGATTTGGGGATCCTCAAGGGGTAGCTTGAGGCGAGGACGTAGGCAGTGGGGCCGAATCTCGTTAACATACTGAGTTTGCTTCTCTTTTACCTTTACTCTTTATATTTATTACTGTTTCATATTTTGTTTATATTTTATATTATATATTTGATTTATAATTGTTAATTTTTTAATACAACTCAATTCATCCCCCCTCTTGTGTTAGTCATCTGGGCAACAACCCTAAGAATACATTCTAAACATCTAACATTCTTTGTAGCTGCAAACGATGGGCTGATTCCAATGAGTGTTAATTAGAGACAATATCAAAGGCCAGATTCGTAAAAATATAAACCCTACGAAATCAAGTTCTTTCTAACCATTCGTTAGAAAGAACCTATTCGTTATTTCTCACACAATTTTTTCTCAACATTGAAACATCAAGAACTCGAGAAGACTCGCACATAAACGAAAGAAGCGACTCACAAGGAAAAACTCGAATTGGTCCTCGAGGTTCTCAAGCGCAGTTTGAATGGCGTTGACGCCGTTGAGGCTCTTGGTCTCTTGAACGGTCGAGTCGTCGCTTAAATGAGGAAAGCTCGAGAAGACAAAGCGTTGAAATGAGGAAATCAATGAGGAAATGATGAAATCAATGAAGAAATGATAAGCAACTGGAGAATATGAAGTGAGAGTGATTTGCTTTTACAAACAACAAATTAACGGAAAAATAATGACGTTTAACGGGCGGACGTTAAACTAACAAATTCTGTTAGATAGACTTTTTATATATGTATAAAATTATAATATATATGTATGGTCCCTTGGATCGGACTTGGATTGGATTAGACCGGTGTTGAGTTCAGTCTGATCCAAGGTGATGAAAATGACGAACCGAATAAAATCTGTCTATTGCTTTCCCAAGTTGGATCGGACCAGACTGGACCATTTACATTCCTAATTCTCACTCTCTCAAACCGAAAGAGATATTCGACTTTAGGAGAAGCAAAATTAGAAAAAAAAAACTAGAAGATGTCCAATGCAAGGAAAGTGAATCATAAGAGAAAGAGTCTAGCTCAAAAACTCAGAAGGCATGCATTTTCTTATTTACAGCCCCCAAAAAGGCTGAAAGCACCAACACCGGTATTACCATTCCGAGCAAGTTTCGTTAGGGGTGTCAATATGTGACACAACACGTTAATACGAAACGAACACGACACGAAAAAAGTGGGTTAGTGTTTAACCTTAACCGGTTTTATATCAAATCGTGTCAATCCATTAAGACACGATTTCATGTATAATCTTTTTTTTAATTATTTTCACCTATTTTCAAAAAACCCTAATATCTTTAGCCTCATTACCGCACGCGGCCCCCCCTCACTTTCGATTTCCCTCATTCCCATACTCCCATCTCTGATTTTCATCACCTTCAGCTTACAATGCCGTCATCTCTCATCTCCTTCGGTTTCGGCAGTTTGGCGATCTCTGATTCTCTTATTTCTCATCTCCTTCGGCTTCGGCAGTTCGGTGATTTCCCTCCTTTCTCACTTTCAATCTCCTTCCTTCCCAGACTCTCATCTCTCATCTCCTTCGGCTTCAGCAGTTCGGCGAATCCACTTGGTGATTTTCTTCCTTCCCAGGCTCTCATCTCTCATCCCCCTCCCTTCTCATCGCTCCTTCCTTCTCAATCTCGCTTTCTCACGGTCTCACCAAGTTGATTCGGCTTCTCTCATCTCGCCTTCTCGATCTCGATCTCGCTTTCTCACCTCTCGGAGTCGGCTTCTCTCATCTGATATCTCTATTTTTTTAATTTAATTTTTGGGTCTTGGAAGGTCAACCAGCAGATTTTCGAATCCGATTGGTTTTGTGGTTTCATGCTTTTAATTTTTTTTCGTCTTTAATGTTGTGGGTTTCTAATGTGATTGTTTTCATTATTCTTGTTTTTGTGCAGGCCTTTTCTTCCTACGATTTTAGAGCGAGAATTTGGACTTCACCAAGTGCTTGTACCAGACACTCTTTTTTAACTAAAGGTCAGATTTTTCTAACGAGTTAGATTGATATTGGACTCCTGATGATTACGAATTATACTTTCTTGTGCTTAGGCTATTAATTGATCTGCATATATATTCAGCTAGTATGTACGTTCATGGAGTCAGAATTGTAGCAATCTATGTAAACCCCATGAATCAATGAATCATGTTAAACAGAGAACCAAGAGGTAGAGCAGTACACAAAAATGACTTTGAATTCCTCAATTGTATTTGATTGATATGATTGTATATATGCACAAAACAATATCATTGTCCCAAGTTTTGTAGTTTAGGTACTATATTGCAAAGTAGGTACCAATTTGGAGGTGCAAAAGTTGTAGCATATAATAGTCTAATAGATGTAATAGTCATATGGTAACTTAGCTGGTATTTTGAGATCAGCAACCTTTAGTTTCTCTTTTGATGGAAAACAATGAATGTATTTTTTGGAAGTAAATGCACTTATCATGTTCTATCACTGAATTTCTCATGCTGTCAGTTTGCCAATTAAGACCTTACTAAAATGGCTCGTGACATATTGAGTGTTCTAATTTCTACCGTTACATCTGAATCTACTTTTATTATTGGTGGGTGTATCATTGATCAGTTTTGGAGTGCAATAAAAATAAATATGGTTGAAGCATTAGTCTGTACACGAGATTGGTTATATGGCGATAAGTAAGGTAAGATTTTAAAATTATATGTCAACGGTTTTGTTGAATAATATAGTTACTATACTTTTTTTGCATTGTCAACTTGTAGAGGAAATGCTTAATAATTTTGTTTATTGATATATATTTTGTTTTATAGAAATACAAAAAAATCTGGAATTGGATGAGATAACTGAAAATGTAATGGAGTTGAATATCAACAAGGACAATGACAATAATCCAGTAGCTCCACCTCCTTTTGCAAGTTCTAAATGTGTTTAACTTTGTGTTTTTATCATATTTGGAATTGTAAAATTAATTTGTTTACAATGTGTGTTGTTTATTATTATATATATTCGGGATGTAATTTTAATATTTTACAATGTCTGGACTGTGGTGGTGTGACTGTGGATCATATTGATTATTTGTGGTGTATTTTAGTATTTTATGTTTTATAGCTATCAGCCTATCTTTTATAGTTAATACTTGTATAAAATAATAAGATAAATTATTTAACAAACGGGCCTAAACGTGTCAAACGTGTCAAACTTGTTAACAAATTTAAATGTGTCAGATCGTGTCGTGTCGTGTCGTATAAATTTATTGTATTGACTAACGTGTCTTAACGTGTCGTGTCGTATCAACACGTTATCTTAAAGGGTCGTGTTAGTATTGAGATTTTTGATACGAAACCCTTAATGAATCGTGTTCGTGTTGACCCTTTAAGTATAATATATGTGTCTTGATACAAACACGACACAAGGGTACGTTTTGACTCCCTATCAGTACAAGTTTCTCTTTAAAAAATTTTGTTGTTTCAAAACTACTTATGCATGGATGGGCTAGCAATTTAATATCGGAAAATTATTGAGTGAATCCACACTCAGCACACTCACCATCACAGAGCATTGTTTCTGTGAGGGTGAGTGTGCTTGAGTGTGGATTCACTCTAGCATCACTCTTTAATATCTGCCATTGGCAGTGCTTCCGAGGCATATAACAATTTCATGCGCGCGCGCCATAACAATCCCACTCCCTTTTCAAACGGCTTCTAAAACTTGTATAGACTCAAAGGCCAAAGAGTCGAGAGGTTGTTATCATTTCAACAGGACTAGTCTGAAATTTGAATACCAAAACCCGTTTATGAGCCTCAATTTCACAAATGTCGACATCCAAAGCAAGAAGCACGAGGAAGGAAGGATCCGAGTCCGAGCTCCTCAAACCGGCTAAGCGGAACCCAGTCGATGATGAATTCGATCTCGACTTCTCCAAGTTTGTTACCATGAATATTACTCTTTTTTCTCTCCTTTCATATTTCCTTTTTTTCTTTTTTTTTTTTTTTTTTAATTTCTTGCGGAGATCGGAGACTGAAACTTTGGCCGAAAATGGTGGACTCGCAGTGATATTAAAGGCATTGTGTCGGCACTGCACCAGATCAGAGAGAAGGCTCAGAAGGATGGTCAGAAGAAGAACGACGAGACTATCTCCAGGTAATACGCATCGTTTTGCTCATATCTACGAATTGATGTCATCGATAATCAAAAACTTTGGCAGGATTCTAATGATTCTAACAAATTATGGAAATGGAAGATAATATTATTACGAATCCTAAAGTTATCGATAATTTCGCACGAAATGTACATTATTAGCTTTGAGAAATGATACCTTTTAGCAAGACTCGGTTTCTCTGAGCCCCGGTTGGCTCTATACTTGCATTTGATCATACCTGAAGGATTTTATGATCCGATGCTATTCCAACCGTATATTCTCATCGATAAAAGTGCATTCTATTGTTCGTTTTGTTTAAATCCTGAAGTGTGAAAGTATATGTTCTTAGATGTTTTAAATTGCAGATAAATTTCTCATAGTTTTTTTAAGGTATTACTCTGCCTTTTCTTCCAAAACAAAAACTGATTGGCTTAAACCGTGTGCAATCTCTTGCGCCATTTTCCACTACGTTCACTTTTATGACGATTATTGTGTTTTGGTGACAGTGTGGCCTCTGAGATAAAGTCAAAAATTGATGAGTTGAAGTCGAAAATTGAGAAGGATAGGTAAAGTGGAATACATAAAAATGAACTTTCTAAACCAAATTTTTAAGTATCCAAGTTATCTTAATATTGTGATATCTTCATCTAATTAAATGCTGTTGTATCCTTCCATTGTCAGACAAAGTTTTGCCAAAGCATTGTCGAAGAGCACAAAAGAGGTCTGTGGCCAAAGTGCTCAAAATATATGGCCAGCAATGAAAATCTCAGTACTTGTTATTCGGTTTGCAAATTTTATTTAGCAAAAGAATTTGCCTGAAAATTTTATAATTGAATATATCTAGTGTGAAAGCTGCTTGAAGAATGAGACTGCAAAGTTCCAATCACTCTATGAGAAGTTTTTCAAGGAGAAAGCTTCTCATCTGCAGGCCTTAAAAGGTACTCACCATGTTATATTTTGTAGCATCACTCATACAGTCGTACAAGCTCAAATTTAGAGATCGGAAAACATGTTTTTTTTTTTTTTTTTAAATCTAGAGTGGCTGCTGATATGTCAAGTGTGGTAGTTTTATGTCCACTCTACACAGTTTCAGACATAAGATACACGATATGACGATGTATTAGTATATAAGAAACTACAGTAAATTCAACCACCAGCAATTTTGAAGAAAATTAAAGCTCAAATATATTTTACTCCTACTGTTAATTACCATTTATTATCGATTTATTTTTCTTTCTTTAATAGTATAAGTAAACTTATTAACCTTGGAATATGATCGAATCGTTCCTTTGGTTTACTGTCAGACAGACCTAGTCCCTCCTACAGCTGCACAGAGCAGTAGATAGGTGCCTTATCATGTCTCTGTTTCAAATGATACTGACAAAGAAATTTCGTTCTGAACTACTAGTTTTGGTTGGAACTTGGATTAGCTGCTAATTGGCAGGTTCTGTTCGACAGATACCGTTTCAAGATTTGAAGAAGAAAAGGAAAAGCTATTCACTCGATATGAACAACTAAGTGAGCAATCCTTCCTCCCATAAAGTGAAACATAATATCCTGAGGATAGGATGAAACATAATATCGGTTAACATTGTTATGGTTTGGTAACAGGGAAGAGAGAAAGGACTATGATTTCAGAACAAGAAAAATCCTGTGCTGATAAAATTGCTCAATTAGAGTCATCCTTAAAAAAGAAGAAGCAGGTACACTAATTGAGTTTCCTGATTGTTAGAACTGCCATTGTGCTCATATTGTTTTGAGCCACATTGTTTTTTCGAAAACAGGATGACAAGACTTTCAGCATTCTGAGGAAGACCCTCGGCTCCTTTCTGGACAATGCTTCAGATGAGGACTTCCCACCTGATGATTGAAGATTGCTTCAACAGAGTGCTGCAACCTCTTTCAACCTTGGTGAAAAATGGTCAGGTTTTGATTTTCTCTCTAAGAAACGTTTATAATACACCTTCCACTTTCATGCAGGAAATAACACTCTTAGAACTTGCCCTTGTCCGGATGGTTGCTCTTATAGTTCTGTACATTCCCTCGATTAATTCTCACCCTACCAACTTGGGTTGTTTGTTCTGTTTAACATTCTTCTCCATGAATTTTAGTATATAATGATATTATAAGTGAAGAATTCCATGTCATAACATCATGACACGTCACACCGGCTATCATCGTTACCCACCATTCTTTTCGTTTTGGCCACGATGAAGGCGCTATCTTTCTTCTTCTGACAGCACAATCGAATTGTTGACATGTGAACCGCTGGATATTCTAGTGTCCATGGTTGGGTCGGAGAGAACTGGTGTTATTTTTCTTCAGAATCTGAAACGACTGAAAGACCAAAATATAAGTTTAGGCTCTATTTAGATCGGAGGAAATGAATTTAATTTATTTTTTAATATTATTATTATTTAAAAATTTAAAAAAATTAAATTAAAATTTAAAAAATACATATTAAAATTTGAAAAAATTATATTAAAAATTAAAAAATATAATAATAAAATAAAAATAAATTAAACTCATTCTTCAATTCAAATCGGGGCTAAATTTTCTGCAAACGAGAAATTTCAACAAAATTTTATTCTTCCAAAAGAAGCATTCAATTAATTATTTTTTTTTTTTTTGGCATAGTCATCAACTAGACCTTAAAACCCGATACTGCTTCTCAACTCCCGAAGAGCGGAAAGTCTTCCCCTTTCTCCCTCCACTTTCCCTCACTTCCCCTAACTCCCAAACACCTCCCGATTCAAATTCTAAATTCGATCAAAGATGTCATCCCAAACCGTCGAACACGTCGTCCTCTTCAAGGTTAAAGACAACGCCGACCCGTCCAAGATAAACGCGTGGCTCGACGCGCTCAACGGCCTGATCTCCTTAGACGAAGTCCTCCACCTCAGCGCCGGTCCAGCCCTCCGAACCCGATCCTCCTCCTCTTCCCTCGGTTTCACTCACATCCTCCACTGCCGCTACAGCTCAGAGCAGGACCTGGCTGCCTACTCGGTCCACCCCAGCCACGTTAGCGTGGTCAAAGATCACGGCCAGCATCTGATCGATGACATCATGGCCGTTGATTGGTTGGCCGCTGCCGCTCATGATCTCCACCCACCGCCCGGGTCCGCAATCCGAGTCACCTTTTTGAAATTGAAGGAAGACCTGGGCGATGATGTAAAATCGGAGATCTTTGCGGGTATTAGAGGACTTAAGGATAGATTCGGGCGAATTACACAGTTTACATCTGGAGAGAACTTCTCGCCGGGGAGAGCCAAGGGATTTTCGCTGGCGTGCCTCGCCGTTTTTCCGGGACGGAGTGAGCTGGAGTCGTTGGATTCCAACGAGGATCTGGTATATTTGAAAGAGCAGCAGAAGGTTACGGATTTTGTGGAAACTGAACTCGTCGTTGACTACGTGGTTCCGTTACCACCATAGATAGATATTGTCAAACCAAGCCCATCAATTTCTAATTTGTATCATTGTAGTTCATAATATAAGGACTTAATAAAATGTGTTTTTATATGCAACAAAAAAAGTGTTTTGGATGGGAACTGTTCGGGCAAATCTAACAGTTTATAACTAAACCAATTTCACTCACTGAGTGATTCTATACATCCACATTTTGAAGGATGGTGATCGAAAGTCCTTTTAAAAAGAAAGGAAATATAACCAAAAAGGGGGAACTTAGTGAGCAGCAAATGTGCCAAACAGCGATAATAATTAGTTCACTGAACAGGCTTAGGTAGAGAGGGCGGTTGCCCCTGCTGTACAGACCACGGAGGTCGCCTGTTGTGCTCCTATAAAAGAAACATATTAACATTAATCAGTGTTGAGAAGAGCACAATCAATCATAAAATGTCGGCTACTCTACAGAGGTTATATGCAATCAGTGTTTGCTATGTTATAGGTGTCCATGGACATCTTTATTACTCTTTTATCTTTCTGTTTGAAAAGTGTTGCTGAAGAGAGAATGTTTGTATGGAAACCATTGATGCATAGGCATAGTAGCCAAAAGTAATTGCAAATAAGATGTCTAGATACGTGGGAATCTACATCTTTGCAGACAAGGAGTTCACATACTGTAATTTCTGTCACAAAAGTGCAAGAGGAACACTTGACTGATGATGCTCCATATGGGTACATCAGTAAAACTTCACAGCTGCCACACTTCACTTGCCCAACCTCATGAGCTGAAAAAGAAGGATCATTCAAAATCATGTCTTTCCAAATTGACAGTAACAACTAATATGGCAGTCTCCAAAGAAAAAATTATCTTTTACTAGATAGACAATAGGTTCTATAAAAACTAAAAGGAGAAACAGACAAGGAGACTTGATTTTGATGCATGAGCACCCATCTGATTGACCAAAAGAAAAGTTATTAGATAAGTCGGTACACAATTATATATACATCCGCCAATCAATATACGTGGATCCTAAAATCAAGTATTGCAAGTGTTTTCACCCAAGTTAGAAGGTCATTCCAACACCAAGGTTTCAAATTATTTTTTTGATAAGTAAATTGAAAATCAACAACCAAGGCTTCAAATTATACTCTAGTTGGATGCAAAATTCTCAATGTGCAATTTAGACTTGCTAGATCCAACTTCATATAGATCTTGAGACTTTGTATCTGACATATCTCCAATAAGAACTTTGGCAATACACATAGGCATGTGGTCTGACGGGAAGGCACAGAATGACAATCTCGTGGTCTATGCAATCAAAGCCTTGCCACACCAAGTGAAATTCCTACCTGGCTATGTAAATACTAGAGAACAAGTACTATGGGGGTGTTTCATCTCAGTTGGAAGGTCAATGCAACATCCACTATGGATTTTTTCAACAAAATTCCCAGGGGGTTGGGCATCTGGTAGGATCATTGAGGTAGGTGCAAAAAGGGCACGATACAGACCTCTTGACAATTTTCAACCAGTAAAATTGTTCCTTCATATTTTAAGAAGAAAAGAAGAATAACATTTGTTCATTCAAACATTAAGGTTGTTCCTTCGCAACCAATCATTAAGGATGGGTATCTGGTAGGATCATTGAGGTTGAAACAAAAAGCAAAATACAGACATCTCGACAATTCATAACCTGCAAACTTTGTTCCATCATATATTCGGGGAAAAAAAAATACAAACTAAAGCAATCTATTTACATTTTATTTATTTATTTTCAAAATATTGACAGAACAGCAGCAGAAGTATAATGGCTAATGGCCAGGGAATAGTTACGGGAGGAAAGGAGAGTAGGAACCTTCAAGTACCAAGTTGACTGTGTCACAGCACGAGCATTTGACATGCCTGGCTCCTCGAGGATACTTCAGCAGATGATGGCAAGAACCACAAACCATTTGAGCCATTTCTGCATCAGAATAACATGGTTCAGCAGTTGAGAGACCTTAAAAGTTACTACTTAGTATTGTTTAAGAGAAATAGTTTGGGAAACATCAATATGTATTGATGAATTAAGTTCTAGGTTAAAAAAGACACGCTTCCCCAGCAAAAAAAACACAGTCCTTTCTAACCCCTTCCAGTTGCTAATATCTGAAAACAGTCTGGCCCTAATGTCATCATCATTGTCATGTCTAGGTTAACATAATGAAGTTAATTGCATATGCAAATCTCAAATGGAACGTTCTAAATCATCCTACCAGTTCTTAACACAAAATACATGAAAAACAAGAAGTGATTGTGTAGGGTGGAGGAAGAGTGTAAGGGTTTCATCATTGATCCTTCCACTCAATGCAATTGAAGGTGATTGTAAAGAACAAAAAATTTGCTCTTGATTACTCCCCCCAGGTAGCAAATATTCAACAATAAAATTCAACATTGAAGAGATATAACTCTCATGAGATCTTCACAAAGAGAACTCCTCCGAAGGACATAGTCTCCATACCTATACCGGTGGTGAATCAGAGAGGCAAGATGCCCTTGTAAGGGGAGGGGGGAGGTATCGTAGGAATACCAATACCATCCTAATACGAGATACATAAAATACCTCAAAGCAAAAGCTAATATATATAAGACCTTATAACAACAGTCAAAAGGATATAAGATAGAAGTACCTTTAGATACAGCATGCTTTAACACCCTATTAAGGCATAGTAGAACTCCTAGTCTTACTACTAAACTCATAGCTTTTGGTTACATATTAGAAATGATCGTTCCCCTTACAAACATCCACGGACCACGGGCTTAACCTTGGGATAGGAATAACAATAGGAATCCGTGATTCCGTGCCAGAAAGCTCGAGCGAGAGGACTAACAGGCACAGGACATTCAAATGCCCTTAAAGCCAGAGACATTAAAGTTCGTGGGTAATTACAAGATGATTTTTTTTTTCTTTTTCTTGCATTTTATTTTTGGAAATGGGAGCTCCTTGTAGAACCCATATAGATATTCATCCATACAAATCTTTTTGTACATCCAAGTCTTCATATTATCCAGTGCTAAGTGCTACAGATGCACCAAGTTTGGGTGATGACCCAGTTGATTTACTAGAATAACAGCATATGAAGGCAATTGACAAACCAGGATAAAGCGACGAGTGGGCGAATTCAAGAGCATATAAAACTCATTGATAGCTACTAATGAGGCGCCTTGTATATATACTATATACATAAATCACAAAGAAGCAAGAACAGTGATAGTCACTGAACAAAATATTGAGAGAGAGAGAGAGAGAGACTAACCGGAAAGTGGTGGTTGTGGCGGTGACTGGGAAGAAGGGAGAGGGATGGACTGCCAACCTGGTGGTGGCCCCTCGTCTTCTTCTGCCTCCACTTCTTTGCTCTCCATCCTCACTCTTTCCCTCCCTCTCTAGTCTCTCCCTAGACCTGCTGAGTGACGTCGTTCTCGTCCAGTACTTGCAGTTAACCCAGAGACTCACCTTCAGATGCTTTGAACGACGCCGTTCTCTCGTTAAAAAAAAAAAAAAAAGAGGCTTTCGTAGCTTCCCAATGGCTAACGAGTATTCTTAAATATTTTTAAGATATTTTATTATTTATTATTTTAATAATATTATTTAATATTCTATTATTATTTTTTTATTATTATTCAAGATTACTTATTATTATTTTAATATTCTATTATTATTTTTTTACTATTATTCATAAATTACTTGATCTGTATCCAAACGTTACCAAATCTATCCCCCAAAATGCACAAGCGGATGGAGGGCGGAAAATTTTGCTTGAAGTATAAAAAATATAATTTATAACTTTAAGACTTATAATTTATAATATAAATAATAAATTTTATACTTTAAAAGTTATTTATTATTTGATAAATATGTGTTTAAAATACTTTTAAAATTAATTACAGTAATTTTTTTAAAATATACAATTATCTGTAGAAATTTTTTAAAAAAAGCTTTAATTTGAAGCTTTTTAAAAAAATTGATTTTTAATTTTTTTAATCCACTAATAATTTTTTATAAAGTTGTTAAACATTTTATTTTTTTAAATAAAATTAATTATTTAAAAATACTTTTAAAACTTCGAAATATAACTCCAAACAAGTTCGTAATCTTCCCTCAACTGATTATACTACGTAACAATCACTTGTCAAATACAACATCAGCTCTAGTCTCAGCTACAAACCATTTGGGCCTTCAATGATGCGAATTATAGAGAAAATCTGGGGATTTGATGGGCTGCTATTGGTAAGAAAACAACCCCCAAATGAATAAGTGACATGTCAGCCGATTATAAAAAATAAGTCTTGAGCTTATCTACACTGAGGTCGAAGAGAGGACCCCTGCAAAACAGACCCCACCCCCCCCCCCCCCCCCCCCCCGGCGGTTATCCTGGAAAACTGCACCAAAAAATAATACCGGAAAACCGGTTTAGGATTTGTGCGAAGGGAAGGGAAAAGTCGAACTGGTTTAGGATTTGTGCGAAGGGAAAGGAATAACTGATTTAGGGTTTGTGCAAAGAGAATGGGTGACGGAAGGGAGGCAACAAAAAGGAGGCAACCGTGCTACTGGTTTAGGGTTTGGCATCAATCTACTGCCATTAGAAAATGCCCAAGTATGTTTCTAAGAGAAAAAAATCAAAGAGAATTGGGAAATCGACTTGCTTTCCAATGTGATTCAGGCTAAAGTAGGTTTCTTATAACTACTGACATGTCATTCTCTCATTAAGAGGGCTGTTCTTCTATGTTTGTTAACCCATCCGTTCCCCAACATCACCCCGAAGTATAATACCTGAAAGCACTCATATGAATTTTAATCTGTAAAATCTCGAAATTCAGACTTTTGTAATGACACGTTTGTGGCTCAACATACAGCGTTATCTTTCTAGTCCAAGGTTAACCCAGAAGAACGAATTATAACAAACAAATAAATGAAGTGCTTCGCAACTATTATATGAAGTTATTTAATTTGGGACGACTTGAAAAAGATGTACATTTGTAAAGGATATTCTTGTTTATAGTAGCGCCATCTTGAAGGATGCAAGCCGCAATAGATGGGGCTAACCATCGCAACAAACTACGGGCTTCATCAAATTCCAAACTAGAAAGTAGAAAAATAAACAAAACAAGGATATTTAAAGGTACCATAAATTTGCACAACTCTGATCGTTAGATAGCAAAAATCAGTAGTTTATAAACGGCATTACCACCAGGTAGTTCCATGTTATATTACCATAGATTGATTACAGACTCCTCACTTCCTCTCTCTTTCTCTCCCACATAATGAAGGCAAAGGACGGGAAAGAAAAACGAAAAACTTCCAACAACGTTGTAATGCAGCTGACCCGAACCACAACCCAGGAACCGATGCAAACGCGTCATCGATTACTCCATTTATTCTCATGTAAGTTATGCTTAGTAGGGTGGTCGATCCAAGATCTGATGCTCCTCTGTCCAAACTATATGCCTTTTGTCAGGACGGGAAATTACAGGAGAAAAAGCAGGTAGCGCGTAGAGGCTCTTCCATCCAAGACAAAGGTAGAACTGAGAACTCTGATTTAATGAAACCTTTCGTCATTTGTATCCATTCACCGACACTCTCTATAAGCCCCCATAACAACATCCTTTCTCTCCATGCCAAGAAATATACCATAAATTAGCTAAAAAACTGCTCAAAGATAATTTGTTTTAGTGTGATTTGGGGGGGTTTATCTATCTCTCAGGCTCCTTTCTTCTTTTGGTCTTTGGAAGGTTTGACTTCCTTTGTGAGCATTCTTGGTGCTATAGCCATAGCCATAAGTTCTTGGAAGAGCAGCTTACAGGCATAAGGAATGTGAACCTGCATATTTAAAGCATTAAAACCCCAGACAAAAAGGTAAATATAAAAATAAATCTCACAACAGAATAAGATCAGAGATGATGGTCTTGTGTGTGTTGGGGAAAAATAGTAATCATAAAAATAATACCTGAACAATGTCTGTTTTGTTCTTGCAACCTCTGCACTCAAAAGAATTCTTCTTCAAGTTTGCAATGGCTATCAACCCACAATGTTCACAAACATGGATTCGGTACGCATCACTCTGATCAAACAACCTCTCTTTGAGAAAGTGAGCAGCACCATGGGCAATCATGCAATCACGTTCCATTTCTCCAAATCGAAGACCACCATCACGGGACCGTCCCTCAGCTGGCTGCCTCGTCAAGATCTGAACAGGGCCACGCCCTCGTGAATGGATCTTGTCATCAACCATGTGTTTCAATCTTTGGTAGTAAGTGGGGCCAAGGAATATCAAAGCACTGAGTCGTCGACCTGTGTGACCGTTGTACATAGTCTCAAAGCCACGCATTTGATAGCCACATTTGTGAAGAGCTTTGCTGATATTGTCCACCTATAGTGAAATCAAGAACAGGAGACGGGGAAATTTTGAAATCTTGAATAACACGTAAGTCGTAACACTGTAATGCCAAAGGAAGTGCTTTATCGCCCAATTACTTTTGGAAAAAAATATATTAAACTTAAATAACACAATATCACTTATAAAGCTTAAGAAGGGGTAACGATTGATGAAAAAAATTGTGGAAGTCGCATATGCTTCTATGACACATCTTTTGGAATCTACAGTTCTGAAAGAGAATGCAACTTACAGTAACATCTGTGAAAGGAGTAGCATCTCCTTCCTTCCCCATGTGAGCTGCAACCTTTCCCATGATACACTCAATCAGCTGGCCAATTGTCATACGTGAAGGAATAGCATGTGGATTAACAATGATATCAGGGGTGATCCCTTCCATGGTCCACGGCATGTCTTCTTGAGTATATGTCATGCCTACCGTTCCCTTTTGCCCGTGCCGACTGCTAAATTTATCCCCAATTTGAGGAATTCGAACGGATCTCACCCTTACTTTCACAAACCTCAGCCCATCAGCATTTGTTGTCAGTAGAACCTACCAAATGATGAGTAAATTCATGTTTAAATTAAAAGGTACCCTATTAGATATACTAATTTAATAATTCAATTAAAGCTCCTGATCCATCAACTCAAAAGACATATAACAGATGATCAATTCCAAAAGACAAGACAACTATTTACTTGATCTACAATTCCAGTTTCACTGTGACGAAGACTGATGCTATGATCACGCCGTGAATATCGTGCAGCTAGTCCCTGAGCCTCCTCCTGAGCAATGGGAGTGGTCTTTCCAATGATCACATCCTCACCTGAAACTCGTGTACCCTAATTTAAGGAAAAAAAAAAGTTAGTTTCTGGGAGCAAATGGAAATTTTAGGACTATTGTGGCACAACATGCTAAGAACACAAGTTGACATATACTTACAGGAGGTGCAAGACCATCATCATCCAACTTATCATAAGAGCCATGCCTCATACCCTGCAAAAAGATATCTGAGTTGAATGCCAAAAATTAACTCAAGCAGCAATGACTCATGAGTGTTATCCAAAACCAAGTTGTCACCATGGTATTGGCCCTGTCTGGCCGTCCAAAATCCTCTTTGACAAGAGTTCCCATCTTCTTCTCCTCATCCCTATGAAAGAAAGAGAAATAAAAATTACCTCCTAAAGGAAGATAATGAAGTACAGAAATTAAAAGGACTACATATTCAAAGAGGTGTTAGTATGCTTACCGGTATGATCGGAAAAATAGTGACCGAAAGAATCCACGGTCTATAGAGGACTGGTTCATTATGACAGAATCTTCCTGGTTATAACCAGAATAGCAGGCGATGGCAACAATGGCATTCTAAAGCAGAATAATGGGCAGAAATCATCATAAGAAACTTTTAACCAAAATGAAAAAGAAACAAGCTATAACGAATTAGATGTTTACAATGCCGGCAGGAAGCTGCCTAAAGTGGAGATGTTCCATGGCACGTGTTGTTACTAGTGGCTTTTGAGGATAATATAGAACATAAGCCAACGTATCCTGTGTGAAGCAAAGAGAAATAAGAACCACTGGTGATCTGATGCATACTATGCAACAAAAGTAATAATCATAAAGATGGGAACGGAAGTATACCATTCGAAATTGGTAGTTGGTGACATAAATACCCATGGCTTGCTTGCCCATAGCTGATTGATAAGTATTACGAGGAGACTATACACCAGTAACAAATTAGTAAGATGGAATGAAAATATGGGTATTTATTAATCAAATGATGCCCACACATGCACAACAAATGCACCTGATTATGGTCGGGAAATGGAATAATTGAAGCACAAACACCCAAAATCAATGATGGGTGGATTTCACAGTGGGTATAAGTTTCAGTATAAGCCTCCTCTGGATTGAGCCTAGCTTGAACAAGATCCTGTCACCAGTTTTTTGCAGTTAGATAGTCTTCATAGCTCCTTATGAGATGATTGACTTAAAAAAAAAAAAAAAACCGAAAACATAGTGTTGTAACATAATTGTACGGCTCACATTTATGGTCATGGAAATCATTGTGGTCTCTTCTTCTTCCGTGTCAATATATTCAATAAATCCCTTTGAAACAAGATCAACCCAACCACCATCCTCAGGGGTTTCCTGCCAATTGGAGTTATTACATTGATGTTATTGCCAAATAAATTAGTTGAAAGAAAGTTATTCAAAAAATCAACAGCTCACCCTCTGCTGCAATGCATGGATATCCTTCTTCTTTATGAGAAGCCTTTGCTTCTCCACAATGAATAGCGGACGACTGCAACGGCCATAGTCAGTATATATCCGCAGTTCTTTCAATCGGATATCTCTAACCACCCCAACCTCGGTATTAACATCAACCTAAAGATGTAAAGACCAGTCAGCATTCAATACATGTAATAACGTTCAGAGCATAGACGTCCATAACCAATGGATTAAACCTGAGAATCTAAAAAAAAAAAAAAAGACAAAAAAGTATTGATCAATCCAAAGACCTAGTTTTATGGATCTATTTAACATTAGTATCAGGACATTCTTCAAGCAAACATAAATGTGACCCAAGGATCTGATTTTTTTTTTTTTTTTTTTTTGTGGGGGGGGGGGGGGGGGGGGGGAATTGTTGAGGGGGAGAGGACCTTCCCTTGAGATGTTAGCAGAAGTGATTTGCAATTATTACAAAAAGCTGCATATGAGAACATGATTCACTTGTAACATTAGGGCCCCAAAAAGAAATAAACGCAAATCAACATGAATAGATAAGTAATAAGAAAGAAAAACTTATTTATAGGTGAAAAAGGGGCCAAGTACCAAGCACTTCCACTCAATCACAAGTATTCACATAAGAATTTTCTTTTTATCAGTTAACAGGTTCTATTGATAGAAATAGGCACAGCCCAAGCACCAGGGACATATACAAGGGCAACAACCTAGTCATGATTGTATGTATATACATAAGAAATTACACAAACATCAACTGACCCTTCGCCTCAGCCGTCTCAATGTTTTCACCAACATATCGGGATCTCGGTGAATACCGACCCAGCAACCATTAACAAAAATTTTTGTAGCTTGTGGAATAACCGCAGGAGAAATTTCCTGAAATGAAAATAAAACTTCAAACTATGAAAATAACGAACAAACAGAAAACTGACTGCTCACATAGGATCGAAAGCACGAACCTCAAAATTCTCAGTACCCCACTCTTCCAAAAATTCCAAAATTGGATATGCTGCCGATCCAACAGTTATGTACACCATCAGTGCCAGATTCTTTACCAGCCCACATGCCTGATGTTACAGCAAAATAAACTCACAAGTGCCCAAGGAAGCAATGGAGACTTGTTTCTAGTGTATTTTACACAAACAGAAGTCCACAAACAGAAAAAAGAAAAAGAAAGCTCACTTGTCCTTCCGGTGTTTCAGCTGGACACATCATTCCCCACTGTGAATTGTGCAACTGGCGTGGTTTCGCCAATTTTCCTGGTCAAGTATACCTCAATTGAAGTGAAAATACAGAAAAAAAAAAAACAAATGATGACACAACTCTATGCATGCTCACAAATTCAGAAGACAGAACTAAACCTACTCATGAAACACAAATAATAAATTTTACCTTCACGTCCAATGGGAGAATTTAGTCTTCTCAGATGTGACAAGGTGGAGGCATAAGTTAAGCGATTTAAGACCTGCAAAAGGAAATAAAAAATAAAAATTTGAAAGCCATAGAGTCAGCTCCTATACAAACTGTAAATCTTTAAACTGAATATGAAAGTAACATAAATTAAGAGGAAAGCATAAATGCGCAACAAGTAAGATACTAAGGCTTAAACCTGTGAAACTCCAGCTCTTGTACCAGCTGCATTTGCTTGCCCCCAATTGCCAGTGGCAAGTGAGTATTTGAGACCACTGGTAATTGTTTTTGCTTTGATGGCAAATTGGAGGTTAACATCCTTTCCATTATCTACACACTGTTCCATGCACGAAATACATAGGTACAAACCCAGAAAAAGTAGAAACTAAAATAAATAATGTCAGGGTTTATGCAAGGCACCTTCTGCACATAACCTCTCACATCCCTAGTTAATTTTCTGAATAGCTGCAATCAAATAAACAAAGTATCAAAAAATTAAAAACAATGGTATGAACAGCAATCAATATCCAAATAATTATCGCACACCAAATTTAAAGTAACCTCAAAATTCTCACATGGAACTAACCATTCTAAACAGGCCTCCAAGTAAGGGACCAGCAAGGTCCAGCCTCTTGTTTCCATAATGATCCCTATCATCTTCAGCCCTCCGGCCTAGTGCACAGAGCAGAAGCCGGTGAATAATATATCTGGCAGAAGAAGCAACAAGCTTTAACATACATATCACCACCATGATGCAAATGCATATTTAACAGAGACCAAAATTTACCCGAAATAGTAAGCCTTCTTTGTCTCGCAAAATTCTCCAACACCTACATGAGGAAGCATTTCCTTTTGAAGAATTTCTTTGGCATACCTGTAAGGAGGACGCATAGAAAGTATCAATCAAAACTTTACACAAAACATCCCAATGCCCAACTAAAATGACCAAAGCACTACATACTTGATCCTCTTTTCCTTAGTTACACCAACAGTTGCTCCTCGTTTTCCAATGTAGTCTAGTGCCACCTGCAGCAAAAGAGGTAGAAGCATGGAAAGTTAAATAAGTCCAGAAGCAGACTTGAAGAACTAAAACATAACAGAACATATACATTGTAGGAAATTGAGTAACATGCAGACACTAACAAACTCAAACCCACCCCCACCCCCACCCCCCAAAAAGGGGGCAGAAGGAAATAATAACCATGGAACAATCATTAGATCAAAACTATCAGGAAATGAGACTTCTCAAAAATTACTCAAAACAGCACTTCAGCGCTAGATTAAAAATATAATTTAATCTAGCACTGAAGCAGATTAACTTAAAAATAAGAATGAACTGTTTGATAATTGCACAGCTACAAGAAGCTGAAGCAGACCTCTGTCACCACAAAGCAAGGACCTTTTTTCTCCCTCACACTAATTTGCAGCATAAACCATGTGTACCAATGTCTCACACTGCTTAAAAAGTTGGTTACGATATAACAAGACCTCAAATAAAGAACTTAGAAAAAAAAGGGGGGGTGGGGGAGAGAGAGAGGGGGGAACTGATAGCAATAGAGCACCTGTTGATTTTGAATCACAAAGGCTTCTTCCAGGGAGGGACGAAGTAACTCCATCATTTGAGTATCTGAGAAATCATAACATATATGCTCAAGTATGTCTTTGTCAGCAACAAACCCCAGTGCTCGAAATACAATAATTATTGGAATCTCCGTTCGAATATAAGGAAGAGTGGCACGAATGTACTGCCCTGAAGAGCCCTGCAGTAGCGTTGAGTGGATTAGACAAAAATATACTCCCCAGTGGATTAGCCCTGCACGAATGTACTCCCCAGTGCTAGTAACTAGATAGTCAAAATTTTGAGAAAAAAAGCCCGAACACTACAGAAATCCCATTACCCCTTTAGCACTAGCCCGAGAAAGCATCCGCACAAACATGGTACTGGGAGGTCTGTTCTGAGATTCTGCCATAGACCGCACTTCTGCCACATAGGCATACTTGTTAGGCTGTCTCTTCTTGAAAACATAGACGTGATTGGTGCTCATCTTCTCTTGGGCGATCAGAACCTTTTCACTCCCATTTATTATAAAGTATCCACCTTGATCATATGGACACTCCCCAAGCTCTGTTAAATCCTTCTCTGAATTCTCATACACCGTGCAATAACTCGACCGGAGCATTATAGGAACCTATTAAAATATTTTATTTGATGAGTAGGAAACCTATTAATATACAATAATAAACAACTCAGAGCAGTAAATTTGCAGAGTCAATTTCAACTTTCAGAAATAAAAATCTCAAACTACGAACCTTCCCTATGAAAACTTTGGTGAAATCATGAGTCTCAGTCACTTCTTCACCATCATGCCCTTTCTTTATAACTCTTTTTTTGACATCCACGTACAAGGGGGCGGAGTATGTTAGATTTCTCAACCTTGCAGCCTTTGGAAACAAGGTTGCTGTTTCTCCATCAGACTCTGTCATCATGGGCTTACTCAAGTATATCTGACCAAAGCTGATCTTATAGATGGTCTGCAAGATAGAAGGGGAATAGTATTAGAACCCAGTAAAGAACCATGAAAATTATTTGGTACTACTCAAACTTCATTTTATTGGTTGGAAATAATGGAAAGTAAAAGAAATAAATCAGACTCAAAACTTTCATTGGTCGGACAAACAGGACAATAACCCTACAGTCAACCAACCTATGCCTTTTTTCATTGATCCAATCCTTGGAATAAGATCAGTGAAAAACCAGTGGAGACCGTTAAATCTATTCCACTAACTCATTAATTTTATTGCTGCGTGACAAATAACCCCCAATGCCTAATCAATACAACATATTTGTCAATATAGATTATGCCTTTGGTTGGAATTTTAAGACTACGTCTGGTTCTCGAATTAATCATGCTTATGTTCATCTCTGAAGTTTTCTTCATTCTATGCAGTAAAAGATTTCCTGCTATAAATGATTGAAAGGTTTCTGAAACTAACTAAAATATAAGAAAACAACAGTTTCACAAAAAAATGACAAGCCCCTTGGTCTCAAGATTAGAGACTTCATTTGTAGAAACATGATGTGAACATAATTACAGTCTTTGTATTTCAAATTCCACCATTCGTTAAATTTAATTGCACCAGGAAACGACTAAAGCAAACCAATCCAAGCCCAGGGCACTATAACAGATTTAAACCATCAATTCAGCATTTCAAGTTCCAAGGCAATTTATTATTTATTTTTCCCCTCTTGCTATTGTCTGAAAGTTAGTGTAAATGGAGCTTCATATTTCATATTTGGAACAGCCGAAACGGCTAAAACCTGCGATTACTGACCAGAAACCCTAAACGCTCCCTTTCTCCGTGGAAATTAAAAATTTAATCTCACGCGGAAACCTAAGACGCTTAAAACTCCGTTTGTTTCCAGAGATAAAAGCTATGGCGTTGAGAAACACGAATTGCATCGAGAAATCGGACCTCGGCGAAGTCCAACTGATGGCCGGGGTTGTGCTGCGACTCTGGGCGAATCTCGATTTCGGCGGACTCGTCCACGATCTCCTGCATTGTGTTCTGAATGAACTCGTCGAAGGAGTCTAGCTGCTGGCGGACCAGACCCTTCTCCTCGAAGTATGCGGAGATGACGGCCCAAGCGTCCTCCTGGGTGATCTCCTCTTCTTCGTCTTCCTCGTAGCTCAAAGGCTGGTCGTACTCCTGGTCCTCCTCCATGTCTCTTGCGTTTCGAATTCAAAACCCTAAGTATTGTTGTTGCTTGATGATGTGATGATGGTGGTGGGAATGGAAGTGAAACCCTAGCAGAGCGTCGGAGGGCAAGTTGACTTCCGACTATAGCAATAGCTGAAGGAAAGCCGGGCTCGTGTTTGGCTTCATATTTTATAGGGACCGTGGCTTTGGCGGTGTTCGTGGAAAGTACTTTCCATCGCTTTGGCTAAAGGCAGTTATGCTGGCGTGGCATGCGACTGCGAGGTTGATTTGATCTTTGGACAAGTATCGCAAGATATTCACCTGAAAATGTCAGCTAAAAGTAAAATAATTAAGAATGTAATCTGTTTTTTATTTGATCAAAAATTTTGAATAATCTTTTATCCAGACCAATTATTAATAAAGAAATGCTTTAGGCCGGTATATCTTATAAGAAATGATTATTGAACTTCGATTATGAGCTGCCATGTAAGGGATATTTGAAGAAATCGTGTATGCTTTCTCTCAAGGAATTCGAACTCTCATTCTACTGAAATTCGAGATCTCCTTGTTTTTCTCGAACACTCTCCCTCTTTCTAAACTACTCTCTTTCTTCCCAAATTACTCTCTCTCCTCATCAAAGAAAAAATTTCTCTCTCGTACTGTATTTTTCCTTTTCGATCTCTTCTCTCTCCTTCCACAAACTCAAAAGAAAATTGTTCTCTTTCAAGCTCTCTCTAGATTTCTTCTTGCTTGTACTATTAACATCTAATCTTTTTGCAGTACTCAAATCTTCATCTTTCACGTCATCAAGAGCTCTTGAATGTAGGGAAAAGAGTGCCAAATCAATATCTAGGTAGGAGAACTCATGTAAGGTAACATTAGCTTTTTTAAAGGGAAATGTTAGGCTGTAATCTCTGTGTGTTACAGCTAACAGTAGATACTCACATCAAATTTTTTTTATTTTTAAAATAGAGATTACAGCTTTTGTGTGTCATTGGGCTGCAGCACACAAGGACTGCAACTAATAACTTTTGTCTCTTAAAAATGGATCAATTACTATAATTTCTTGATAGGGAGAAAAATTCATGGGAGAGTAACATTTAGGTGAATCTGGATTCCTAGAATTAATTTTTGTTACACATAATTTTATCCTAACTTTTACTTATTTAGGGAACATAACTTTAATTTTTTCACTCATTTTGTTTGATCTTTTGCCCTTAACAAGCTTTTTCTTCATTGAGGCATTTTTTTTTTAATTTCTGAATATAAATTCTCTTTAAAGCAAGACGGATCCCATTTTGGATAGCAAAAAGTTGTAAAGGGCACTCTGCACCCGCAATCCCTCTCGAATGCTTGTAAAATGATTCTCATCCTTATTTTCACACTCTTATTCTACTTACTCTTACGTGGCACACTTCTATTCATATCTGATAACAAGCCCTTGAAGGAGACACTTGTAAGAAGTTATTAGTAATCGGTGCGACTTTTCATTTGATCAAAAATTTTGAATCATCTTTTATTCGGACCAATTATTCATGTAGATTATAATAGCCATCGATTTGATCGGTCTAATCATTCTAATTCGATTTGAATCAATAAAAAATGGGTTGAATATAAAAAGGTCTAAAACCACTTGTAATATGTATTTTTTGTCCATTTGTAAAAAAAAAAAAACAACTATAAACTTACACTTTTTAATATAAAGTATTTATACCAATAAAAAAAATTCTATTTTTTATCTTAACAAATTAATTGAATGATAAAAATTATATAAAATAATAAAATTAAAATTAAGTGACTTCTTTAATAATAATCAAAGGCTTCAGATCATCCGAATCTAACCCACCTGGCCTCTCCTACTGCACCACTTCAGCCAGTGATGGCTCTTCACAAGCAATTCAACTCTATTTTGAGTTGCTATTATATGTTTCTACTTTCCAAAATCGAAGATCAAATGAAAATGAGCTAGAAAGTTCGTTATAGCCAATTTAGACCAATATGGTGCAGCACACATTCATTTGTTGCAACTTCTAGTTACAGTTTTATAGTTTGTTCACCGGACTATCTTAAAACTGTCTCCAAGCAGTCATCCCTTATTTGGGAATGGGTAGGAGCCATTCGTTTAGTTCCAATAACCTCTTTTATATATATATATTTTTTTTTGTATTGTATTATGTATTGACTTTTAGAAAAATTATAGAAGACTCTCACTCAAAATTGTATCCTATAATCCTTTAGTTTATCTAATAGAATACTAAATTTGCCTAAAAAAAATAGTATGTGTATGAATTACGATAGTTAAAACATAATGACCTATATTAAATTTTTAATATTTCATATGTAGTTAATGAATAATTGTATATTAACATTGGATATTTCATTAATGTAACGTAGGTATCTCAAAAAAATATACCTATTTATTTATTTATTTAAGTGTGGAATCTAGGGTATGTACTTCTGCATATAAATATATAATGTCATGATTTACCATGTATTCATTATCTCATATAATATATTATGGTCAAAGATTATAAGTTAAAGAAAACATATACAGATGAGTTATACAACTAGATATAAAATACGATATAAAAATAATTTAAATATATATTTCGATTGGTCTAGTTTGGTCTAAAAAACCACACATGAGATTGAACTAAAATTCGAAATTTTGAAAATTGGTGGATCGAGACTAACCACTAATTTTATCAATCTAGTTCAATCTAGACTGCACCATTCGGTACGATCATATTTTCAGATCCAACTATTTTCTTTCACCCTTATAATTATAATAATAATAATAATAATAAATTAGTAAACATGATCGAGGGAAAGGGAGGCACTTATCTATCGAGTGGGACACGAATATATTGAAAGTCGTTATCCTCCCTACTAACTTACGAACCTCATTTGAATTCGTGGGCAACTTCATCTCAATGATCGCCCATAATTTCTCAAACTTAGTTTCGATTCCTCTCTTTAACACTATGAACCCCATAAATTTGCCCGATTGCACTCTTAATGCACACTTTATTAGATTAAGCTTCATCTGGTACTGACTTAACACGCCGATCTAATGTTTGAACATCTAATTTACCAGTCTCTGGTACATTACTCCTGTATTTTTCAAGCGAAAAAGCTTTACTTTATATCAATACAATCCCGATCAATTATGAAATCTGTCTTTTCTTAATCGTACTTACTCATCATGATTTGATTATATCCTAAATAGGCATTTATGAAACTCAATACTTTTATGGCCCATTGTGGCGTCAACTATCAAGTCTATTTGTAAAAGAGGAAACTTATCATTTGAGCAAACTTCGTCAAGGTTTGTAAAGTCAACGCACATCTGCCACTTCTTATTGGATTTTTTTTTACCAAAACTACATTTGACAACCACTCAAGGTATTAAGTTTCTTTGATGAACCCGGCTGTTAGCTAACATCTGATCTACCTTCTTTGCAATTGCCTTGTACTTCTTGAAACTAAAATTTATATTCTTTTGTTTGATTGTTTAAGCATCTATGTTGACGCTCAACTTGTGCTCTATAACATCATCGTCAATTCCTAACATGTCCTTATGACTCCATGCAAAGTTATCTTTGTGCGCGAGGAGGATTTGTGTTCGGCAAGTACCTACTCATTGTGCACTTCACCAATTCCAGTCTTCATTGAGAATTTTATTTTCAGATGATAGGTAGACATGATTTCCCTTAAAGCATTCAACATAGATCAATCGACGATAGCATTATACGATGATCGTGTCCTCACCACTAGGAATTATGTCATAATAGTGGCGAGGTGGGGGTTTGTCTCTATTGACACTAGTAATGTGATAGACCCCATGGGCTGCATTGCTTCTCCAGTGAATCCTTTCAACATGGTCAACGTTAGGCAAAATTGGTCTACACTGATTCTCATTCATGTGAAGGACGTCAGTTGAACTCTTATTATCAATCAATATCCTCCGTGTGATATAACTTGCTACCAATTTTGTCACTACCACTACGTCGTTGTGCTATGTCATTGTGCTATGTCATTGTACAAGTAAACTACCCATCGACAATCATCATCGTCAAAAGAGATATCATTAGTATCTCTCTTAGTGGTGAATGTCTTTGATCTGTGTCTTGTTTAGAATGTCGATCTCATAGTTCTTACGAACTCATTCATCTTTCTGGTGATCCTCTCTTTCTTGGGCTTTCATTTTGTTGGGGTTTGCACTTTTGCTTCTTGTCACTCAAATGCCATGTGGAGTAGCGTTTCAAGCAACAATACACTCTAGCTCTCCCTTGTGCCTCATTTATTTAATATTTTGTTTTATTGTGTGGCAATTTTCAATTTATGCCCGTTTGCATTGTAGTACTTGCAATACTTCTAGGTCTATCGCCATCCATGATCCTCACCACACATGGTCAGTACTTTTGCTTTATCTTGATTATGCACACTAGAATATGTACATGATTGTCGTTATATCACCCTATATGAGTGTCTTACCTTCCTTCATGTTGGCATCACCTTCTGTCATCCTTTTTTATCCCTTTTTGAACCCTCATTTGATACATGCTCCCCATTTCACTTTGATCTAGCAGTTAAGGCAAGTAACATATTTTTAGCGTTGACGAAATCGTTTGTCATGCATATAAATTTTCGTAAAGTGGAGGGGGTCTTCCTAGCCAACTGGGCCATAAAGGACTCATCAGCCAAATGCCCTCGAGCAAAGTGGCCAACATGATTTTTTTTTTTTTAATCTTGGTCATCATTTGTCACACTGATCTCCTTATTGAATCGTGCCAGATACACTTTTGAACTTTCTTTTGAACTTTATTTTACGATCAATAGGTATGTTGTTGGCCTCATTCACCTTTGACTAGCCATAAACTAAGTTCAAATTCATGCCTAGTTCCACGAGCTGTTTATAGACCCCAACTACAATGCCTTGAACCAAAATTGGGTCATTCCCTTCAAAGTCAAGGAGAAATCCTTACATGCAATCTCTCTGAGGAACACATGAAGTGTCATGTGAGTTTTGAGAGTTTCCAATGCTCCATTAAGTCTTTAGATCTGTTGTACATTCTATCGATGGGATTTTGAACTTCAATGGCAACGATACTGCCATGATTTTGCATTGTTTGACAGATTGGTACTAGTCAACAATTAATCAACCTAGGACGGCGTTCCTATTTTTTTGGTCATTTCCTCATAGTTATCCATTAGGTTGTACAAGTTATGATGCATATTTTTCATTTCCTCATTTTCTGGAGGAGGCCTGCCTGCCTGAGTGCTATGCACCTTCCTCACCCCCATTGGCCTGGCTGGCACTATGTCCTGTTTTGATGGCTTGTTCTTTGCTCTAAGGGCCTTGTTCTCTTTTTGCGGCGGCTCTATCTCTATAGTAAGTTTCTTTACTACTTCTTGAATCTATGCAAGCCTTCCCCCATATCTTGCGACGTCACTTCCTGGTCTCTGGTTGCTTAAAATCGAATAGTGATGACATGTGAAAGGCAAATTGTTTGTAAGACAAAGAAATGTCACAAATGGAGCCAACTATTAAAGACGTGTTTCACAACTTCTCATACACGATCACCTGCAAACAAAGAGGAAAGGGGTTTGGGATTCGAGTGAACGTCTCTGATGCCTAAGTCAATAAAGGTAATGGAGTTTTTGTAGCAATTCATTTAGATGAGTTCATAATCATACATTGATTATATAAATAAAGCTCACGACTCTGTGTTAATACGCGATAATTATCTCATTCATTATTTGAAATTCAAACATTCAGGATATTGGAGCTTAGCTTATATTTAAATGAGCTAACAACTCTTTCATCCCAGAATTCTCGTACCGTAGGTCCTTCGGCTCTAAATAAAATATGCTTGGATTGTGTAAGGCCTTGAATCAACTAGATTATCAAGTTGTGCTATAGCCTAAACCCACAATGATATAACCTAGCAGCTCCGATCCCGAAAAGGATTAGGCCCCTTACATTGATGTTTATGTGACACATGCATGCATTCACATAAGATGAGTAGGTCATTTGGTAGTCACATAATTAAACGTTGTGTGTGATGACCAGATAAATGGAGATATATTTTGAAACATAGATTGTCTTTGGTATCTCTTAATTATAGCAATATTTGAAACAATTTCAGCTGCCACTTATCCCTCTTTTGTAAGTTAAAAACCATTAATTAACACCCAACTCACCATCTACCATGTGAACAAGGTACCATACATATAAGCTTTTGTGAGCAAGGCTATAATTAATTTGGAGGTAAGATTACGTTTGGATGTTAAGAGTGTTAAGAGTATTTGAAAGTGTTTATAAATAGTAATAAAAAAATAGGTAAAAAATAATAAAAAAATATTAAATAATAAAAAAATAATGAATAGTAATAAAAGTAGTTAAAAAGTAATAATAAAATAGTAAATAATAGTAAAAAGTGTTTGAGAATATTTTAAGATTATCTCATTTCCAAACCTAGTCTTAAATTATAAGAGTTTAGATAGCTGCTGCTGCATATATTTATATATATGTATATGTATATGTACCGTACAGATAAGTTAGTTGAACAAATCATCGAGAGGAGACATCAAAAGGATTGGAAATAGCAAATTGATTCTCAAAAGCTGACACATTAAATAATTGATAATGAGCTCTTAAAAACTCACATGTTTTTTTCGTACGTCTTGTTCTATTTGTATATATTTTTACTTGTCTACAGCGTTACACGTATTGCTTTAGAAGTTCGACTAGGCATTTATAGGTTACCAAACCGTTCTGGTTCGAGAGTTGCAAGAGGAAAATAAATTAGACACTGCGTATCCTGTCTAACACACTAGCTAGTTCGGTACCTGATCTCATGAGTATTAATTGATCAGTTCCCGAAAGAAGCCATTTTCAATTTTCCTCCTCACTCGACTCGCGCGTACGACGTTGAGCTAATCTCAGCCATGACCAAGATCACAATGAGGATCTTCGTCCCTTTGCTAAGGCTCCTAGCATTGGGTGCAACATTTGCCACAACCATAGTCATGGCTACAAGCCATGACTCGACCCAAGTCTTAAACGTTGTTATCAAAGCAAAATACAGCTACAAGCCAGCTTTCAAGTGAGTTTTTCTTTTTAATTTCTTTTTCCATTTTTCTGCAGTGATCTGCAGATTTTCACGTACGATGATCAATGTTCTTGTCAGTAATTTCTTGTCATTGATTTCAACTCAAAATGCATGCATGGATGGTATAGGTACTTTATGATAGCAGAAGCAATTGCAAGTGGGTACAGCCTTATTGTTCTTCTATTTGTTTCTTCCAAGAGCTCTTCGCTTTGGCGCTTGGTTTTGATCCTTGATGTGGTAATTAAATTATGAAAAACTTAATATTTCATGATTTCTTTTAAATAAATATTATCCAATACATGTTCTTCATGGTTTATCATATATATAAACAAATTGCTTTCTGTATGTTTAGGTAATAACGATGCTACTGATCTCGAGTGTCTCGACGGCATTGGCAATAGTTCATGTGGGCAAGAAAGGGAACAGTCATGCCAGCTGGCCGCCTATTTGTGGACAAGTTCCTAAGTTCTATGACCATGCCACCGAAGCTCTAATCGCAGGTTGTATTGCTGTAGTAATATATTTGGCTCTTCTACTCTACACCTTCACAACATGCAGTGTTCTTAGTCCTCCCTTCAAATCCTAGATGGTAGTTCTACTTGATATATTGATTTCTAGTACAGAAATTCTTTAACTTACTTTTTCTTGCCTTTTTGCACCTTACCCTTTCTAAGTTCCTATGATCTTATTGATCTTTACATTTTTCGTAACGTGTAAAAGTGAATGTACTATGAGAATTATATCTCTTGAGATTGTTTAATTATTATTTTGACAAACAAATAGAAGTACCAGTTATATTGGGTATATAAAGTCTAAATTATATACATGTTTTATCTTTTTTTTTTTTTTGTAAAAACGTGTCACATTAAGATAAAGTAAATTTTTCAAATTTTTTCATGCATGGTGTACTGGTCTACTCTTTTTTTTTTCTTCACATTAAGATAAAGTAAACAAGGAGAAAAAAAAAATTACCCTGGTTCACCCTTCACAATTAGGAGACACCAATTACGAATGATTGACTTTATGCAAACGTATATATTTGCTGGAGGCTGATCATGAACTGATCACGTTTTTACAAGCTTTCAAGCATAGGATTCAATTTTAATGCATTTTTATGTGATTAAGTAAAACTTCCAAGAAACTCCAAGGGGGTGGCTTGAGACTCAATATTTCAAGGTTCTAAGTTCAATATCTCATCATAAGTGCAAACACTTCTTTGGAGTCACACTCTCTGGTGAAAAGTCACCAACTTATCCTGTTCCGTGCAGAAAAATTTTTGAAGATGTAGTACACGAAACGAGAGTCTACTCCGTAGGGATAGGTCCAAAGAGTCCTATTTTAGAGAAGTTCCCTATCAATTAAACCTGAGCTGAAAATTGTGAGAGGTCATGCCATTGATCTCCAGTTGTGATGTTAATTATCTAAGGGTGATGCTACTAGTCTTGATTTGGAGATATTCTGTTTTGAGATTTTGATAGGCAATTTTTAAAAATATATATATATAATTTTTTTAACATCTTAAATATTTTAAAAAAAATCATAACATTATTTAAAAATATTTACTTAATTATGAAGTAAAAAAAATAAAAATAAAAAATAAAAAGATAATAAGACCCATCCGAATCTTAAAATGGGGACCAATAACATTTGGGAGCTTCGACACAAAAGCCCACACACCATACACTACACATTTTTATTATTATTATTTTTTTCAATTTGTTTTTGGGTTTATTCTTTTTAAATAATTGAATTCTTCTACTCATTATCCATATACTAAATATTTTATAAAAGAAGAATTTTTTTTTAATAGTGTGTAGTGTGTGAGCTTATATTTAAAAATTATCATAACATTTTTCATTATCTAAATTAAATTAAAGTAAAAAATACTAAAAAATCACCGGTAGATAGAAGTACTATATCTCCTCCTATAAATGAAAATTAATTAAGAGCATTCAACACATAACACTCATTTTTTATATGAACAATAATATTATTATTTATATGAGAGATAAATGTTGTGTATTGGATGTTCTTTAATATTTATCATGTAAATAATTGTTGTGATACTCTCACGAGAAGTTTTATATAAGTTTATTGGAAAAAAAAAATAATACAAACTATTACTTGACGGACGTGGTGAATCCTTTTCACCATAATAATCTGCAGTGGCCTGGCAAATCCAATTGAGAAATTTGGCAATTTTTCGGATATTTTTAAGCGACGACGACCATTATTAAGGCGATAAGCATAACCAAACAATTTCGCCTTTACAAGTTAAACCACCGTCTCAGTAGTACTCTATTAACGGCTACAAAATACTTCCTAAAGTTCGTTATTAAGGCGATAAGCATCGCGTTGCCGGCTGAATGTTGTTCTTCTTTTTAAAAAGAAAAATAAATAAACAGTACGGGAAGTGGAAGTCTCTAGAGTCTAGAGTAGAGGGAGTCTATGGGAAATTGGGTAAGGGTAAGGAACACATTCAGAATCTTTTTCTTCCCATGCAAGCATATCCATGCTGACAAATACAAGGACAAAGGATCGCCACCCAAATTGTGCCCATGTTAAGCCAATCAGTCCACACCATCCTGGCAGATGACAACTTTCTACACCAATCTACGATCAGGATTACTTGGGCAAATCTCAGTTATAGTCTCCCACAAATGCACCAAAACGATCGAAGACCACAACGTGGATAGTAAATATGACTTAAGAATCAGTGAGACGCAATCCAGTTGGACCAAACACCCGAAGAAGATGGTTTGTGGAGTTCTTTTGTCGTCGATTTCAGTTATTTGTCCATGTACGACCTCCATATATGGCTCTAAAAGATTCACTAAGATTCAAACTCGTTCCTGTGCAACACGCAGAATTCAGTGCTCAAATTCTGGTCCAGACTTGCCCCTAACAACTGGTAAGTTTATTCTTTTGTGTTAATTCAAACATCATTTGAATTTTTCACCGAGTGGAGTTTTTTGAGGTGAGGGTTCCTTTAAAACCGGCTTCTTGAATCCTCCAAAGAGGTAGAATTTAGCTGCCTGTTTGGTTGAAAGAAATTAGTTGGTTTCGCAGATTAAAACTGAATGTGCTAAACTTGCTCGCTATTTGCCCTAAGTTAAAGAAAACTGGAAGTTGAATGCGAAAATAATTATATTTTGTAACAGCCAAGAAAGTCTAAAGCCACATTTGGAATACACCCCTAACAATGGGAGATGTCATTCACATCTGTCAATACGCAATCTGGGTATTACATATTTCCTCTTACTCAATGGTTTGTGACTGGTTATCTTGAACTGTATCTATTTTTTTATTCCTGGTTATTCTTAAAAGGGAATGTGTGGTTCTTACTGGTCCGTATCAATCCACAATATTTGCTTGGCAGGTAAAGTATGAAATAGCTTAGGGAAACAGCTTCTTGAAAGCCCTATAGCTTTCTACAAAGAGGATGAAAGAATTGTGGGGAAACAACTTTCTCGTCTTACCTTTCATTGTTTACTTAAAACTGGGTTTGTGT
The DNA here is from genome assembly GCA_036898215.1 of Platycarya strobilacea. Lineage (NCBI taxonomy): Eukaryota > Viridiplantae > Streptophyta > Magnoliopsida > Fagales > Juglandaceae > Platycarya > Platycarya strobilacea. The sequence goes on from CM072547.1 coordinate 8,010,398, forward strand.
GCAGTGCTTGTCACTTTACCCTCTGTTATAAATATAAAATAAGAGGTTCAAAGATCTCTACATTAGAACGAATTCAACCCATATGTTAAATATACATTATTTTAGTTGTTTTGCATTGTTATGTGAGAATAGATGCCTAGACTTTCTTATTGGTGTCATTTATATAGAGGCATTGAATGACTTCTGGGATACATATTTCGAGATCCCTAGAGTTGTAGAGTTCCAGTTGTATGATCTAAAGATTTGGCTGAGGCCAATTTGGCACAATATTTGCTAATTAAAAATGTTCAATGGGATATTTCATCTTATAAGATAATTCCAGCGTGGAAAATTATACTTTACCCCCATCAAGTTACCAATTCTTTAGCAATATGACCACCGAACTATCAACTTTATCCCCAAAGTGTTACTTCTTTTGAAATTCTCCTCCCGCCCTTCTCTCCCTCCCCTTTAAGATCCAAAGTTAAGATAGTGCGATGTCACATATTTTTCATTTTTATTGTCAAATATCAACAAGGGGTAGATTATGAATAATTCTTCACATTGGGGATGAACTGACAATTGTGGTAATTTGGTGTTCCTACTGCAAATGGAGTGGTATGTTTTCTACAATTCAGTCTTGATTTTGATAACACATTATGGCAGAAAATTTTCAAAATGATGGTTCTATGACTGGTGGAGCGTACGATTTTGAAAGAGCAACGACATCACTTACTGGTCTGTCAATATCGTCATCAAAGAAGGTGACTCTTGTAAGGCATGGCCTTAGCTCTTGGAATGAAGAGAGTAGAGTTCAGGTGTATTTCTTCTCTGTTTTCCAACTTCTGTTAGTGCTGATTATTTTCTTTTGGGGAGGAGAGATTGATTATCTTGTGCTTTAGTAAGTGAAAATTGAAGGTGTACACTTATTTGCTTCTCAAATCCAATTGTTGTGTTTTTATGCTGCCTTAAATAATTGTGCTGGTATGGAGCGCCGTAACTAAATTAGCTTCATGCCTTGGATTTATGTTGGGTAAGATTTTCGAAAGGATTTGAAGTTTTTCGTGTATACTAACTTGATTGTTTATATGTACATTCCAGGGAAGCTCAAACTTATCTATCCTAACAGAAACTGGAGTGAGGCAAGCAGAGAGATGCAGGAAAGCCTTGACAAATATGCACTTTGATATATGCTTTTCAAGTCCAATATCTCGTGCCAAGGTTTGAAATATACATATTTAGTGTGCTTTTTTTTATAGTTTACATGTTTAGTGTGCTGATTTTAATATTTCACAAATTTGATATGCGGGTGTTTAATGCAGTCGACTGCTGAAGTTCTATGGCAGGGGAGAGAAGAACCACTTATTTTCCTTGATTCACTAAAGGAAGCCCATCTATTTTTTCTTGAAGGCATGAAAAATGGTCTGTCTACTCTTTATTCAGATAGTTCTAAAACTTGCCAACTTTACTTGATGCAACTTTACATGATTCGTGGTGGTATTTTTAAAGTAGTCAATTTTAATCCACTTGACTTCTTCATGACTCAGTCAAATATTCAGTTAGCCTGGTTGAATTTTTTGAAAAAGGCTCCTCTCTAGCTAGCTTGAAACATGCTTTACTTGTGGACTTGTAATGGATCTTGATCTATATGTACTCTTTAGTACTTTATGCGCAAGACTAAATCACATTCAGAATTTGGAGGCAGTGGATGCTAAGGAGAGATATCCAAAGGAGTATACAACATGGAGAGAAGATCCTGCTAATTTCTATGTGAATGGTGTTTACCCTCTGCGAAAACTGTGGGGAACAGCAAGACAGGCTTGGAGAGAAATATTGTTATCACCTGTAAGCCTTTTCCTTAACACCATTGTGTTATATTCTCATATTGCAATCAATATAATTACCCTGTAAATATCTTCCTCATTGAGCAGGGAGAAAGTTTTTTGGTTGTCACTCATAAATCAATTTTGAGGGCTCTGATCTGCACAGCTTTAGGGCTACCCCCAGAGAGGTATGTAATTGTAATAAAATAGAGGCTATGTCATGGTCTGTTACTTGCTATCCTTGAAAACGAAATTTTGATTGTTCACCAAGTTTCTTGACTATTCTGTAATTTATTTGGATATTCATACAAAAGTGGTGAAGGTTTGACCAATGACATGAGAACTTCATGAATCGTGTCTCATATTCCACTGAAGTTGGTATATTCAATCAACAAAATCCTCTTACTTTATAATAAAAATCTAAACTATGATTTTGCTGGCATCGGTCTATTCTGATGGTCATAGGTAAAATCGCCTAGTACATCCAACTCCCCAAGTCAGATCTGACAGTCTTAGCTCTTGGTTGTTTTGTTCTGTCAATGCTGTTGTGTTTTTTTCTTCCATAGTGGGTTGACGTGATGTCTTTTGTGCATTTTGGATGGAGCTGTTGCTCCAATGACACATTATTTTATCATTTCTTTAATTTGTTATCTGAATTACTTTATCAAAAACCTGTTAACTGAATAAGTTCCCAATCAGTAAATAGCCATTTTATCAGAGTTTATTTTTACAAAATTTCTCAACTCATTTCATCTTATCTCATCATTACAATTTTATCAAATTTTTATACAAAATAATATAAAAAATTCAATTTTTTCAAATTTCAAATCAAAAATAATATTAAAAAATATATATTCTAACAATATTTTATTTAATTTTTAAGTTTTATCTCAACTCATTTCATCTCATCTCATCTTATCTACGAAAACAAACAAGTCCAAAATGTTTGCTAGGACTATTGTAACCTTGTGATTGACCATCTGACAAAAAAGGTTTCACATTTATGCACTATAATTTCCTTTGGTAGTCCACCCTAACAAAGCTTTGAATGGTTCAGGTTCCGAGCAATAGATGTTAATAATGGTGGAATATCTGTCTTCAACTTCAACAAAAGAGGAGAAGCAATGCTACAATCTCTAAACATGACGGCCCACATGTACAGCGATCACGTCTATCATTACTGAAACTTATAGATGTTGTACATTCATTGATGACAAACAAAAGTCGTCCTTGTTCACCAACATATTTGGATGATACTCGGAATGTTAAAGTTTATATGGCACGTTCCATTTCATGGTCTCGAAACGACGTTGAGGAGAACTTCAACTGGAATGAATTTATCTATCTGCAATTATGTAACACTTGAAGCCTCAGGCTGGGGCCTGTGCATGTGTGTGGCACTTTAAATTAAATAATCTAAATTTCAAACGGACTTCAAAGAAAATGGACACAGGATCTTCTCAAGATTAGGCTATTTAATGCAATCAATTCAACGTTCTTATTCAAAAATTTGAACAAGTTTCAACTTACTTGAAGGAATCTTTTTATCTTGTTAGTACATAATTCTCATTGGCCAGAGGGGTTGACAATTTGCATCGTTCGGCATCATATGGCTCTCCATCAGGAAGACGGAAATTCAGAAACTGGTGTGTTTTTTTCAGGTGGTGGATTGAAATTTAAGGGTAAAGGACAGAAAGTCAAAACGAATAAACGTTTCTTTTTTCTATTTTGGAATAATACAAGAAGGAAAGCTATCGCAGTACAGAGAAAACACTTGGTTCTATAGCTTACAGAAAGAGAAAACTAATACAAACGGGCTTGCTTTGGGGATGCGCCACCAAAATTAGGAAACAAATGGATGAGTCTATAGAATTCTAATCTTTATTACAGCGAAGGGTTACTGAATCTGCCACAAGAACTTCTAGATCCTGCAAGTTCCCGTTGTGGATGAGCTAATAATAAGCTGGTTTTTTTCTTCTTCTTCTTCTTCTTCTTCTTCTTTTGGTTGAGAACTAGGACAGATTTCGTTCCCGCATCAAAGATTCTATTTTTTTCACATCTTCTGGTGTGTCGACACCATGAGCATCATGGTCGACCTTGATCACCTGTGAGAGAATCGGCAAAAAAAATATCAACTTTTTGATTCGGGGACAAGTTTCAATGGCCATTTTCTCAGAGAGGTTAACAAGTCACTAGATAGAGTTTGTAAGTACAAAAGCCAATTGCTTCTGGCATTAACTAAATGGCAGGATAGTAGACACAGTACAAAGCAGATTTGAATAATAAAAAAAAAAAAAAAAACATAAATCTAAGAGGCATCTGCTAATATACTACAATAAACTCCGTTATTAAACATGTTTTCGCACTTTTAAACAATCAAAACAAGTCAAGCAATATACATTGTCATTCACAAAGATGTAGAAACGTGAGGATAGAATACCTCAAACCAAAGATAAACAGTTACCTTCATCTTATATCCATTCTCAACGACTTTGAGCTGCTCTAAATCTTCTTCTAGTTGCAATGGAGTAGGTGGGAGCTCTGGATATATCTTTAAAAACTGTGCATCATAGCTCTGGAAAGACAGAAGAACTGCATCAGGATGAAATACCACACAGAAAAGTAAAATTGCACAAGGTAAACCCTTTTAAGCAATACCTGGATACCAAGATGAAGCAAATATGGGTATTGTGGATTGACATTCCCTGACCTGCGTTTCTTACAAGAAGATGTGAGTGAAATATTACTAGCCAGCTAGAAGTTCTATTTTGTAGTGCATCCATAGAGGAAACACAATTAAACTTACTTGTTATATGGTATCAGACCCCTTGAAAAATAGATAGCGTATCCACGAGCGTCCACCACGCATTTCACACGATTTGGATCAGATGCATCTTCTGGTTTCAAGGATGTAACTGCAGTGCTGAACACAGCATCTGGGGATGCCTGCATTACTTGAACTAAACTGATTAATATATAGAAAAAGGGGAGGGGGTGAAAGAAGTCATTGCTGACCCAGCGGTTTAAAAACTAGAGTCCATATCAAAAGAGTACTTTACTAAACAATATATTGGGTGTCAAATATAAGAGAAGGGTTCGGGAGTTAACCATATTCTTGTCTCTATCAATTATAAAGGGGAACTTATATTTTACCCTCCTAAACTGCCATCCATTTTTAGTGTACACCCTAAATTATCAAAAATTTCAAGTTGCATTCTAAGTTAAGAGAAGTTACAATGTGCAATCTCATCTAGAAAAAACATGCAGAGGGATACCTGCAGAGCTTTGACAACCCCATCTATTATCTCTGGCTCTAAAAGAGGCTCATCCCCCTGAATGTTAACAACAATGTCAAACTTCCTCCGAAGATATTGAAGTGCCTCATTGCATCGTTCAGTTCCTGAAAATCAAGCAATCGACTTGAGTTTATAAATTGCCTTTTGGTTTAAAAAGATAAGTTGCAAAAATACTAAGGTAGATTCATTGGTCTTACCATTTTGGCAAGATTCTGATGTCATTATCACATCAGCTCCAAATCCTTGACAGACTTCTGCAATCCTCTCGTCATCAGTGGCCACAACTTGTTCAAGAAGAAATCATATATAATAAGTTGGAGGAGAGAGAGAGATCTACAAAGTTTATCTTGAACTAATTTGCAGTCTTTGTTATAAGCTGACAGCATGTGCTGGAATTCCAACATATGACTCCTAACATAGCTTCCCTTGCAACAGGGAGAAGACTCAAAAGAAATTAACTTGTCGACCTAATAGGTAAACATGATGTCATTTTGTAACTATAGGCATTTATATGCAGTATAAGATTACACATGATGCGATCTACACCACTGATAATGTCATCTGTTCCCCAGAATGGAATCGAATGGCAATGATGTAGGAAGAAACAGAACGCAGGACTCAGTGGCCTTAGCTGCAAAATGCCAGGAGATCTTAGAATTTCATAGAGACACTGTAGGAGTCCCTCCTTCCCCTCTCTCTCGCTCTCTATAGTGGATCCAAATACAGCCAAATATTGGAATGTTTTTATCATTATAACCTGAAGCAACCTAAACGTCAAAACATACAGTTCTAGATATTAACATCAAAAGGATGTTCTACCCTCAGTAACAATATATAGAACCAATCATCTTTAGAACAGCAACAAAATTTTGAAAAATAACATAGATATAGCTCAATTACAGTACATACCAAGTTTGTTTAATGTGGTTGCAAGTTTTGCTCTTTCCCATGTTCTCTGCAAGGCAAAAGAAAATGGTAAAAAAATATCTATAGAACATGGAAAATCAGTGCAGGGAAAAATAGAATGTGAAGATTAACAGTTCGAACGAGGAACAGAAGATGGACTAAACAAGTAATATTAGTCTTACGGAAACATGCTAGTGTTGCACCCCATCCAATTTAAATCTTTCCCACGCTAGTGAATCAATATGCACAAATACACGATGAGCAGACAGTTTCTGAGATCAAACATGTACTATTTACACAAGCCCGAAGTTCACATCCGTACTAGAGGATCTTCACATACTCTCGCTGAACTGCTCCACCACTCGCTCATTCTTCTTTGAATCAGCTTACGAGGCCAATGCCATCTTACTCAGCAGGTCCGAAAATCCATATACTAGTTTGGTAAGCAAGAATTTGGCTACAAACAATTGATTGCTCCATAAAAGTAACGTATAATAAAGCACGTGCGTGGAAACAACTCAGCCATTTTCAATCTATTAAAGCATGCATCCATCTACTTTGAATTGGTTATTTAGTTATTATCAATATTTTTTTAAATTTTCCTCGGTTCTGCTTTTGGGCGGGAATAAATTCGATCCATTAAGAAAAAAAGAAACTTTGCAATTCTGAAAATCAAAGTTCAAATGAGATCCGTTGAGCCATAACTAAAAATATACGAAGAAAAAGTGAAATTAGATTAGAAGACTAAAGTAAACGGGAATGTAAGAATTTAAGACCTGAATCATGGGTTTTCCGAGGATTGGGACGAGTGGTTTGCCTTGGAATCTGGAGGAAGCGAAGCGAGCCGGGATGATTCCAATCACCTGGCTCCGAAATCTCGAGGATCTGCGCGCAGAAATCACCGCGTAAGCTCCAGCCGCGGCCGCAATGGTAGCTCCGGCCAGTAGGCCCTGCATTAGCCATGAACTGGTGGTGCTATTGGAGCCTGAGGAAGAGGAAGTGGCAGAGGAGGTGGTCAATGTGGGACTCATCGCTTAGTGGTTCAACGTTAGGTTCTCTCGAGAACGGTGGGGAGAAGTGGCGCGTGTTGAAAGTGGGGGTGGCAGCGCGCGTTTATAGTTGTGAAATTGGGAAGGAAGCTTCGTAACGGCGGGAAAGGAAAGTGTCGTTTTTTCACCTTTCACATTGCTTCCAAAACGGTACACTTCGTCTTCATCACCCTGAAAAGAAAATGGCAACAGTATCTTGTCTGCCATTGCTGTGAGAAATTTCAGTACCAGCTTGGCTGCTTCGAAGTTTTGAACTTCAAAACTTTCCCTCTCTTTCTCTCATTTTCATGGCAGATTTTCATGGAAGCCAAACAACGAGGAAATCAGCAAATCAATCTTCAGCACGGAGAATCACACTCGCACTCTCCAGCCTACCAAGCTGTTGTCAGAGCAGGCCCACGCGTCAGACCCCTCCAACAAGCCCACGCCCAGATCGTTGTTTTAGGCAAGCACTACAACCTAGCCCTTCTCACCAAACTTCTCACACTGGCTTGCGTCGCGGGTTCAATAACCTACACTCGCCGGCTCTTCCTCACAGTCTCAAACCCTGATTCCTTTCTCTTCAATTCGCTCATCAAAGGCTCCTCCAAGTTTGGATTCCCATACGACGCCGTCTGGTTCTACCGTCGAATGCTCCTTGCGGATATTTCGCCGTCAAATTATACTTTCACGTCCGTGATCAAAGCGTGCGCGGATCTTTCTGCATTGAGACTTGGCAGAAGCATTCATTCCCATGCTTTGGTTTGTGGATACGGCTCAGATTCATATGTTCAGGCTGCACTTGTTGCGTTCTATGCGAAGTCCAGTGAATTAAGTATCGCCCGCAGACTGTTTGATAGAATTCCGGAGAAAACGATTGTCGCTTGGAATTCCATGATTTCGGGGTACGACCAAAATGGGTTTTCAAGGGAAGCGATTGGCTTGTTTGATCAGATGCGAGAGTTGGGTGTTGAGCCAGACTCCTCTACGTTTGTGAGTGTACTGTCGGCTTGTGCTCAGTTGGGAGCAATTGATTTGGGATGTAGGGTGCATGATTATATTGTCAGTAATGGCTTTGATCTCAATGTGGTTCTTGGCACTTCTTTGATTAATATGTATTGTAGATGTGGGAATGTGATCAAAGCGCGAAACGTTTTTGATTTGATGAGTGAACGGAATGTAATTGCTTGGACGGCTATGATTTCCGGATATGGAATTCATGGTTATGGTAGAGAAGCAATGGAGCTGTTTGAACAAATGCAAATTCAGGGTCCACGTCCTAACAATGTCACATTTGTTGCTGTATTGTCGGCATGTGCCCATGCAGGGTTCATTCAGGAAGGGCGCCGTGCCTTTGCAGACATGAAGCACGAGTATGGCTTGGTGCCTGGAGTTGAACATCATGTTTGCATGGTTGATATGCTTGGGCGGGCTGGACTTCTCAACGAAGCTTATCAATTTGTCAAAGACTTGAACCCTGGGGAGCTGACTCCAGCTGTTTGGACTGCAATGCTTGGGGCATGCAAGATGCATAAGAAGTTTGATCTCGGAGTGCAAGTTGCCGAGCATCTCTTAGCTGTAGAACCTGAAAATCCGGGTCATTATGTTATGCTTTCAAATATTTATGCATTGGCTGGTAAAATGGATCGAGTAGAATTGGTTAGAAACATGATGATCAGAAGAGGCCTAAAGAAACGAGTTGGCTATAGCACAGTAGAGGTTGGTCATAACACTTACTTGTTCAGCATGGGTGACAAGTCTCTTCCCGAGACAGATGAGATATATAGATATTTAGACGATTTGATGTTGCGGTGTAGAGAAGCAGGATATGTACCAGCATCCGAGTCGGTGATGCATGAGCTGGAAGAAGAGGAGAGGGAGTATGCTCTGAGGTACCATAGTGAGAAGCTTGCTATAGCATTTGGATTGTTGAAGACCAGTGTTGGCATGGTCATCAGGGTTGTCAAGAACCTTAGAATGTGCGAGGACTGTCATTCAGCAATTAAGTATATAACAGTTGTCTGTAACAGAGAAATTATTGTCCGGGATAAGCTTCGCTTTCACCACTTTGATAATGGTTCGTGTTCTTGTCTTGATTACTGGTGACAAGTTCCATTTGCTTGTTGAGGCTTGACAAGTTTGCTAACTTGATTATCGATGAGTAAAAGTTCATCAAAGGCTGTTAAAGGATAATTTACCCCTGTTCTCTCTCTCTCTCTCTCTCTCTCTCTATCTCTCTCTCTCATGTGTAATTTATAAGTAAGGCCACGTTTAGTTAACAGATAAAATAAGATGATAAATTTGAGATAGTTTGAGAAATTTAGTAAAATAGTTTGAGTTAAAATGTTTTAAAAAATCTTGAGAAATAAGAGAGAAAAAGTTGAAGAAAAATATCATGAAGTTAAAATATTGTTGTAGTATAATTTTTTAATATAATTTTTGTTCTAAAATTTGAAAAAGTTCATGAGTTATTTTTTGTTTTTTTTTTATGAAAGTTTAGAAAAATTGTAATGATTAATAAAAATTGAAAATTGAAAATGAAAATTGTTGATATTTGAAAGATATTTGAGTGTTGAAATTGGATAAAATTATATGAGATAAGATAAAATAAGATGAGTTGGATTATGATTATCTATAATAAAACTGAACGAGGCATTAATAATTTGTTGTTGGAAATGGAGCACAAACAATCTGAGAAAATGGTTTGTTCAGAGCTAACCATCTATATATTGTTTGTTCAGAAGTCACTGTAAATGACATCCTCTATATCATACTAGCTATGTATGATTTGATTTGTACAAATAATTTAAGGATGTTTGGAAAGAATTTTTATCTTATCTTATTTTATATTATTTTATCTTATTTTTTTCTTAAATATTATATAAATATAAATACTTTCAAACTATCTATAAATTTCCTAAATTTTCAAACAAAAATCAATCCAACTTTTTTAAATTTAAAATAAAAATTATATTAAAAAATTATATTCTAATAATATATTAACTTTAGAATATTTTTTATTTATTTTTTCTCCTTCATTTGAAATTTATTTTTGCTTATTCCTTGTGAACTTTATTTAATGTGATTGGTCAAATTAGTTATTTTCTATTAAAAGATAAATAATTCTTTTTGTAATTTATATCTATGGACTATATTGTAGGTGTAGTTAAAATATTCTTGTTTCATGAGTAGATGAAATGATTTTTCCAGATTTTAGAAATTTTTGATTTATAAATAAAGATATTTTGATCAAAATTATTCTAAAATGAGAGCATTTCCCTTTTTCATTTTCATTGTTTGGATTGTAAATGAGTTTTTTTTTATGAATTATACATAACATTGTCTTAAAAAAAGTGATTCAATCAATATATTAATAGAATGTATAAAAAATATATAAAAATGACTGTTCAAATAATCTTTGTTAAATAAATAGCAGACGACAATAGCCAAGTACTCAACTCACCCCATCTAAAACCAACTGAATCATTTGCCCAACAACCTAACTACTTCCAACAAGATGCTGTTACAAATCCCTATTTGCACTCTCTAATAAAAGGGAGACATGTAAGCTGTACGTGCATTCATTCAATAAAATTGGGCAAAAAGTCAAATTTTAATAAAAACAATAAGGATTTGAATTTTAAATATAAAAATAGGGATATTGGTATGCAAATTGATCTACAAATTCACTAGCAAAATCCATCTACAAATTCGCTAGCAAAATCCATCTCTCTCACTCTCAATCTCTTTTTTATCTCTCCTCAATCTCTCTCCCACAGCCGCAATCGGCCATTCAAATTTTTTTCTTATAAATGAAACTCTATCATGTTAAAGCACTGACCACCTAAAAGTATTTACGAAAACTGATTCAATCAAAAAGATCTTATACAAAGCAACCCAATGCATTTCCAAGAAGATTAATGGCACTTTTAGCTTGGAAAAAGGGTAACCAAAAAAATTTAAAACCGGTCGAAGCCTCGTATGTAAGAATTTTAAAGAACATCTTATAATTTTAAAGAATAGTAAGAATATTTATCTTTGACTATTATTGATTAAGTATGCGTAGAATCGATTACTTCTTAATTGTGAACTTTTACAAATTTTTTTATGGAGAGTATTTGGTAAGAATTTTCAATCCATCTTTATTTATATTGATGGATATAAGTAATAGAAAATTACAAACCTTATTTATAAATAGACCAAGATTCATTTTCATTAAGTGTTGCTTCATTTCATTAAGGAATGTAACTTTTGACTTTTAAACAAATAGTATCTTTATTTTTAATTACCTATAATTTTTAATATAAATATAAAATTATTAAAATGAATATATATAATATATTTGAAAGGGTGTAACACGTAAGTCACATTTAAGTCTCCTACAAGGAGACGTAACAGTCATTTAAAATCATTTGAATAACCAAAATTGAATATGACGACGTATAAACCTCATAACCTTTAGAATAAAGATATAATACATGAATCATGGCGGTTATGTTATTATATCAACATTTCCTTCCATGTATTACATAGTATTACTCTTTATAAATAATTTTTTATATATAGTACATCTCTTTATAAATGATTTTTTTAAGTCATTTTGAATCTACACTTTATAGAATGAAAATAATTACTTTATGTACACAAATAAAAATATTATATTGACAACAAGTACTGTGAACAATTAACCATAAAATGAGCACATTAACATCATGCTCTCTACATGTTTCAAAAACACTTTTTATTGAGAGCTTTTTTGTCATGGTGTTTGTAATTATAAAAAACGTACTTGTATGCTCTATTAAGACTTTTTGATCTTTAACTCTCTCTAACAGCTACAGATTTTATGTCAATATATTTACTTTTACTCCCACTCTTACTATTTTTAGAAAAGAAAACTATTGCCAAATTATTACAGTAAACTTTTAAAGGTTTATATATTAAATCTACAACTCGAAGCCCTACAATAAAATTCATCAACCATTTGGCCTGTGAAATTGCTTCAAAGCATGCTATAAACTTTGTCTCCATAATAAATGATTGTCTGTTTGGTATTCTTCCATGATATGGCACCTCCAGCTAACATGAAGACATACTCTAAAGTGGACTTTGAGTACATTCATTCATTCTGAAATTTTTCCAATAGCTTTTCAATGTAAGCGTTATAAGAAAGTCCTTAAATTCTTTTAGAGCCATCTCGATAAATCTCAATATCTAAAACATAAGAAGATTCACCTAAATCCTTTATTTCAAATGTTTGGAATAGAAATTTGTTGGTATCATGTAATAAACCCAAATCAGTAGTTGCAAGCAAAATATGATCAACATATAGGATTAAGAAAATAAATTTACTCTCAGTAAATTTTTGATATATGTAGTTTTCCATGTTCTCTATAAAATCAAACGAGGTACTAACATCATGAAACTTTAAATATTATTGACAGGATGTTTGTTTTAGTCCATAAATTGATTTATTTAACTTGCAAACTAAATTATCTTTATTAGAATGAAACCCTTCAGGTTGATTTATGTATATCTTTTCTTCAAGAGTCTCATTTAAAATGTTTTTCACATATATTTGATGTAGCTACTAATGCCATGATCACTCTAAGAAAATCATTTTTAGAAATTGTAGAGAAAGTATTATAATAGTCAAAACTTTCTCTTTATGTAAATTCTTTAGCTGCAAGTTTAGCTTTATATCTATCAATATTACCATTTGAGTCTTTTTTTTATTTTATAAATTCATTTACAACCAATGGCTTTAACTCCTATAGGCAACTCAACAATTTTCCAAATTTAATTTTTAGTCATGGATTCTATTTCTTCTATCATAGCATCCTGCCAAAATTTTAAATGTTCTCCACTCATGGCATGGAAAAATAAGATGAGATCATCTTTAGGTCATACATCAAAATCAGACTCTAATAAGTATACATAGTAATCATAAAAAATAGCAGGATTTCTTGTTTTAGAGAATTTCCTTAATTCTACAATTTCATCCATATTATGTAGATATTATACTGTAGAGTCAAAATTGATATATTTCTCATGAGGTAGTAGTAGTTCTTAAATTGATTGAATTTTAAAGGTATCAGATTGATTTTCTTGAATGAAAATCAATTTATTTTCATTGACGGATGTAATATCTGGATTTTGTGTTTCCTTCTACTCTATCTTTCGATGAACATTACTCTCACTTATCCCAAAATTCTCAATAAATCCCCAATAATATAACCAAGAATATATATCAATGCTTTGAATCAAACAATAACTATAGTTTGAATTGACCAATGTCTAATTCAAAAAACAAATCTAAATCTCCCTCTGGGTAAAAATTGCAACATATATAAGACAGACTTATATTAATTCTCTTTAATAAGTCTATCTTTAAGAAAAAAAATTTAAGAAAATCTGTCTTTAATAAGTTTGTCTTTAATATAAGACTTATATTAATATTAATAATACTAGTGTTATACAAATATTTAAGAAAAAAATTTTCACACCTATGGATATAGAAAATCTCTTTTTTCTAATATATTTTCACTATGTTATTCTAATTAAATGATCATCTTTTATAATAATTATTTTTATGTAGGACAAAATAATTATTATAATGATTTAATTACAATTTAAAATGCCATTATAAATATATACAATTAAATATATTAAAATATTATTATATCTTGAGATGTTGTGACCATTTCCAATACACATTAATATTTATTCTCTGATATGGCATTAAAAATAAATTCACTATAACATATTATATCAAAATGATTCTGAATATATATATATTATTAGTTTCAAACATATATATATATATTATATATATATATATATTAACCAAACCGTATATACTTATACCAAACCGAGACTTTAATACCACATATATATATATAAAGTCATCAATATCATAAATACTACTGAACATTGACACTAAATATAGCGGTCGTACGAAGAAAAGTTGATTTGAATGATTCAATTCAACCAACTATTATAATTTTTGAGTATGTACACAAACAAGTTTGAGAGTATTAGTAATGAATTTATTATTAATTTTTTTTAAATATAAGTTTGTATATGTAAAAAAAAATGATTATATTTAACTAAAAATGAATGGATAAAAGTAAGGAAAAGAAAATAAAAAGAATTTTTTGTTTAACTTTTAAATAGTAATTTTTAAAAAGTGTATATCTGTAATGAACGAACGAAATTATCAGCCGCCTCCTGTCCCACCACTAAAATTATGTGAATGACCCCATTATTATTATTTTAAATTCTACATAGTGACTTGCATAGTGACTTGCATGGTAATTTCAAAGCCTATAAATAGGGGTTTCAGTTGTAATAAAATTCATAATAAAATATAGAGAGAGAAAGAAAGTTTCAGTTCTTAAGAGTTTCGGAGAGAATTTCTTATTTCTCTTTTGCAATAGTAGTTTCTTTCTTTAAGTTTCATAACACGTTATCAGCACGACGATTCTACCAATTCTGAAGTTAGTGGCCTTATTCCTCTGTAAGTTTTTCAATATATTATTTGAAATCTTTGATATATTTTATTGAAGATTATCTGTGTGAATTTATAAATATATTTTCTGAAATACACATATTTATTTCATTATTTATATGTGTAGAAAATGGCAAATCTTACAAAATTGAAATTTGTTGCTCTTGATATATCTGGAAAAAATTATTTATCCTGGATACTTGATGCTGAAATACATCTTAATGCAATGAATCTGGGAGAAACTATTAAAAAAGGAAATCAAGCATCCCTGCAGGAACATGCTAAAGCAATGATTTTCCTTCGCCACCATTTTCATGAAGAATTGAAAACTGAATATCTCACAGTAAAAAATCCCTATATTTTGTGGAACAATTTAAGGGAGAGGTATGAACATCAGAAGACTGTCATCCTCCCAAGAGCTCGTTCTCAATGGATGCACCTGAGGTTGCAAGATTTTAAAAGTGTTAGTGAATATAATTCCGTACTTTTTAAAATAAGCTCAGTATTAAAATTATGCGGTGAGAAAATCACCGATGAAGATATGCTAGAGATACTTTTACTACATTTCATGTCTCGAATGTGCTCCTGCAGTAGCAGTATCGAGAGAGAAAGTTCAAGAAATATTCTGAACTTATATCATATCTTTTAGTAGCTGAGCAGAATAATGAGCTCTTATTAGAAAGCCATCAGTCACGCCCTACTGGCTCAATATCATTCCCTGAAGTGAATGGTAATAGGTTTGCATCATTCCCAGAAGTGAATGGTGCATCCTTTAGAAGAAATCGGAGGCGTGGACGTGGTAGGAGAAATTATAGAAATGTTGGTTCCAGGAATGACAACATTAAAAGGAATTATAATATACCATATCACCAGAAGTGGTACAATTCAGAAAGGGGTAAAAATCCTCAGAATAATTCTTCAAAGAAAAGTTAAAAGGTGTGCCATAGATGTGGAATGACTAGACATTGGTCACGTACCTGTCGTACGGCTAGGCACTTAACTGATTTATATCAAACTTCTATTAAAGGAAAGAATAAAGTGCATGAAACAAATTTAGTAGAACCATCAGATGATTTATTAGATTCAGTAGATGTAGACGTTACTCATCTTGATGTATCTGATTTCTTTAATCATCCTGAAGGTAGTATTGAACACTTAATTGGAGATGGAAGTGTTCCACTCAATTAATGTATTTTCTTTCTATCAGTAATAAAAGTTTTGTATATTTTGTAGAATCATGGATCACATTGATGAGCTTTTTATCTCTGAATTAAATGATAAAGATATATGTCTAGCTGACAGTGTTACAACTCACACAATTCTAAAAAAAAAAGAAATATTTTCAAAATTTAATACTAAGTAAAGCCTATGTCCATACTATATCAGGTTCATCGGATTTAATTGAGGGCTCCGGAAGAGCTTATATTGTGTTGCCTAATGGCACCAAATTTTGTATTGATGATACTCTATTCTCTTTACAATCCAGAAGAAAATTATTGAGTTTCAAAGATATACGTCGTAATGATTACCATATTGAAACGACCAATGAAGGCAGTAAAGAGCATCTTCTTATTACTAAAACAATATCGGACCAGAAGCTCGTATTAGAAAAACTGTCTGCTCTATGTTCTGGATTGTATTATACAAAAATGAGAACAATTGAATCATATGTGGTAATGCACCAGAAGTGCATTGACCCTAAAGTATTTATGACCTGGCATGATCGCCTTGGACATCTGGGTTCTATAATGATGAGACGAATTATTGAAAATTCGCATGGGCATCCCTTAAAGAATCAAAAGATATTTCTACCCAATGAATCTCCGTGCTCTGCATGTTCTCAAGGTAAGTTAATTATTAGACCATCTCCCTCAAAAGTCATTGTTGAATCTCCATCCTTTTTACAAAGGATTCACGGAGATATATGTGGGCCTATTCATCCATCAAGTGGACCATTTAGATATTTTATGGTTCTAATTGATGTATCTAATCAATGGTCACATGTTTGTCTTCTTTCCACTAGAAATGTTGCAAATTGCTAGATTTCTTGCTTAGATAATTAAACTACGAGCACAATTTCCTGAATATCCAATTAAGACCATTCGATTGGATAATGCAGGTGAATTTTCATCTCAAGTTTTTGATGATTATTGCATGTCAATAGGAATAGATGTTGAACATCCTGTTGCCCATACACACATACAAAACGGTTTAGCTGAATCTTTGATCAAAAGGCTTCAACTAATCGCTAGACCTTTACTTATGAAATCAAGACTACCTATTTCTGTTTGGGGACATGCTATATTTCATGCAGCATCTCTAATTCGTATTAGACCATCTGCATATCATAAATATTCTCCATTACAGCTTGCATTTGGTCAACAACCAAATATTTCTCATCTTCTTACTTTTGGATGTGCTGTATATGTTCCAATTGCACCTCCACAACGTACAAAAATGGGCCCTCAACGTAGACTTGGGATATATGTTGGTTTTGATTCTCCATCCATTATTAGATACATTGAACCCCTTACAGGGGATATGTTTAAAGCACGTTTTGAAGATTGTCATTTTGACGAATCAAATTTTCCGTTAATGGGTAAAGAAAAGTCGGTACTTGAAGTACGACAATATATTACTTAGGATAATAAGACCCTGTCTCATTTTGATCCTCCTACAAATGAATGTAAACGAGAAGTTCAAAAGATTATTCATTTGCAAAATATTGCAAATCAGTTACCGGATGTATTTACTGACACTAAAGGTGTAGTAAAATCTTATATTCCTACTGTTAATACTCTAGCAAGGATTGAAATCCCTGAAGGACAAATTGTTAAAGCAGCAATAGGTGAATCTAAAATACGCCTGAAGCGTGGAAGACCTATTGGTGCAAAAAACAAAATTCCCAGAAGGAAAAGAATACAAAATGAATTTAGTGTTCCTGAAGAACACATATCCACAATACAGGCTACAAATATAATTGGTGCTCCTAAAAAACTCAAATCTTCTATTCCAGAACCTCCTGAAGAGGAAACTCCTGAAAAGTATAAATCTCCTAAAAAGGGACCTCCTGAAGAGGTGTGTCACGAAATGTTTTCCCCTGAAGAGGAACATGTACCTGAAAATAATGAGATCTCAATACATTTCATGAAAACTGGAGAAATTCTGGATAGAAATAAAACTGTTGTCGACAACATATTTTCATATAAAATGGCCTTTGACATTACCAGAAATAATGAAGAAAGTGAGCCAAAAAGCGTCGAAAAATGTCGACGTAGAAATGATTGGCCAAAATGGAAAACAGCTATTGAAGCTGAATTAAATTCGCTAGCAAAACGAGAAGTATTTGGACCTGTTGTCCAAACACCAAAGAGTGTGATGCCTGTTGGATATAAGTGGGTATTTGTACGAAAACGTAATGAGAAAAATGAAATTGTGCGATATAAAGCACAGCTTGTTGCACAAGGTTTCCTGCAGAAACCCGGGATTGATTATGAAGAAACATATTCTCCCGTTATGGATGCAATCACATTTAGATTTTTTATTAGTCTGGTTGTTTCAAAATGATTGGAAATGCGGTTGATGGATGTGGTCACTGCATATTTATATGGATCCTTAGACCATGACATATATATGAAAATCCCTGAAAGATATAAGATACCTGAAGTATCTACAAGTACATCTAGAAATATGTACTCAATCAAACTACAAAAATCTTTATATGGGTTGAAGCAATCCGGATGCATGTGGTATAATCGCTTAAGCGAATATCTATTAAAAGAATGATTTGAGAATAATCATATATGCCCATGTGTTTTTATTAAGAAATCAGAATCCAGATTTGTCATTATTGCGGTTTATGTTGATGATTTAAATATTGTGGGAACTCCTGAAAAGATCTCAAAACTGCTATATATTTAAAGAATGAATTTGAAATGAAAGATCTTGGCAAAACAAAACTTTGTTTCGGCCTACAGCTAGAGCACTTGCCAAATGGAATTTTTATTCATCAGTCCATGTATACTGAGAAAGTCCTAAAGCATTTTTATATGAACAAATCTCATCCTCTGAGTACTCCAATGATTGTTCGAACACTTGATATGAAGAAAGATCCATTCCGTCCTTGTGATGACGATGAAGAAATTCTTGGTCCTGAAGTACCATATCTCAGTGCAATTGGAGCTTTGATGTATCTTGCAAATTGCACTCGACCAGATATTACATTCTCAGTTAATCTGCTTGCAAGATATAGTTCTGCACCAACTCGAAGGCATTGGAATGGCATTAAACATGTCCTTCGTTACCTTCATGGTACGGTTGATATGGGATTATTTTATCAACGTGGTTCAAATCCAGAATTGATTGGGTATGCAGATGCAGGTTATCTTTCAGACCCACACAGAGGTAGATCTCAAACTGGATATTTATTTACTTATGGAGATACTGTCATATCATGGAGATCTGTTAAGCAGACACTATCTGCTACTTCTTCAAATCACTCAGAGATCATTGCTATTCATGAAACAAGTCGAGAGTGTATTTGGTTGAGATCAGTTATTCAACATATCCAGGAAAAGTGTGGACTTCCCATGATCGATAATAGCCCAACAATCTTATATGAAGATAATACTGCTTGTATCACTCAAATCAGAGGAGGATATATCAAAGGTGACAGAACCAAACATATTTCACCTAAATTCTTTTATACTCATGAACTTAAAGAGAAAGGTGAAATTGATGTCAAGCAGATACGATCTAGTGATAATCTGGCAGATTTATTCACAAACGCGTTACCAACTTCCACATTTAAAAAGATTGTGCATAACATTGGAATGCAAAAACTCAAAGATCTTTTGTCATGCACTTTTCAGGGAGAGTAAATGTGCTGATTGTACTCTTTTTCCTTCGCTCAGGTTTTGTCCCACTGGGTTTTCCTCTGCAAGGTTTTAATGAGGCAATCTTAAAACACTTGTGGATACATAAGAAGACTGTACTCTTTTTCCTTCGCCATTGATTTTTCTTCCCACTGGATTTTTACTTGGTAAGGTTTTAACAAGATAGATTCCTTATTAGCGATCATTCAAGGAGGAGTGTAATGAACGAACGAAATTATCAGCCGCCCCCTGTCCCACCACTAAAATTATGTGAATGACCTCACTACTATTATTTTAAATTCTGCATAGTGACTTGCATAGTGACTTGTATAGTAATTTTCAAAGCCTATAAATAAGGGCTTTAGTTGTAATGAAATTCATAAGAAAATATAGAGAGAGAAAGAAAGTTTCAGTTTTTAAGAGTTTCAGAGAGAATTTCTTATTTCTCTTTTGCAATAGTAGTTTTTTTTTTTAAATTTCATAACAATATCAAAAATTTTTTGTATGTATAAATTTATGTATTAAAAAAAAATTAATGAATCCATTGCTAATCGTTTGAGGACTTGATTTGAAGTAATATATATATATATATATTTTAAGGGAGACGCTGGGGACCGGTCCGGCTGTCCCCAGCGTCTAAAGCAGCCCAATGTTAGTTGGGCTACTTGAAGATGAAAAACACATTAAAATAAAATAAAAAATATGATTAAATAAAAAAATGAAGATTAAAAATATAATAAAAAATAAAATGAACAAAATATAATAAAAAACACAATAAAAAACATAATAAAAATATAAAAACATAATAAAAAACACAATAAAAAAATAGAATGAAGATGAATTTAAGAGAATTCGGCTATGGAGAAAATGGAGCCGCTGTCGGTGGCGGTGGGAGGTGTAGCCGGGGGCACACCGGAACTCTCCGGAGTTCGCTGTCGTAGGGATGAGGTCGCCCACCACCACCAGAGACGACAGAGACTGCTTGTGTCGGGGGCAGCCAGCCTGCCCCCAGGATTTCTCTTTTTTAAAATACAAAAGAATGAAAAACAACTTGCCTTTCCGCATCCAAAAACGTTATTTTCACCGGTTTCAAATAAGAAATATAGCGGTTTTGAGACTCCGAAATGCAATATCTGATCATAAGTAGCCTTCTCAAATTCCGACGTGCAACACGCCAAACTCAAACGTCTTATCGACTTATCCAAATGGCACCCATAGCCGTTGGATAGCGTCCAGCAAAACTCGGAATCATCCCTAACCTTTAATCCCTCTCAAAAAGTCAGACGCAATCAAATGCATTTTTAGACGCAATGTATGTGCAATGAAGGAATAAGAATCATAACTCGTGTACAAGCACAATTTCGAAAACTTTTTGTTCACTCAACTGCTTTGTTAATTAAAATAAGGCACTCGTTCATGCCAAAAAACGAAAAGTAATCGGCACCGATCGGCAAACTGATTCATCCCTTATTTCTATCGGCACCGATCGACAACCATAATTTTTTTAAAAAAAAAAAAAGAAATTTGATCCATACGATTCTAACATAAACATGATTCTAACATCAATTCACATATTGAAATAAATGTAGAATATACAAACATAATTCTATCAACCAACAATTTACATAACAATCAAAATTCATACTAAAACAACATGGTATAAGAGTTTGTTTTGATATCATTATTATAAGAATGTAAGAAATATCTTATAATAAAATAATCATTAAAATACTTATTTCTAGTTATTATTGATCAAATATATATAAGAATCTACTGTTTCTTGATTGTGAACTCTCACAAATTTTTTTATGAAAAGTATTTGATAAAGAATTTTAATTTATTTTTCTTTACATTGAGGGATGTGATTGATGGAGTATTACAAATTTTATTTATAAATAGACCAAGATCTATTTTTACTAAATGTTGCTTCCTTCTATCAAAGAGTATAAGGAAGCCACCTTAAATATATAATATATTTAAAAATGTGTGATAGGTAAGCCACCTTTAAATTTCTTATAAGAAGACTGTGTTCTTTCATCATGAACATAAATCCTCTGTGATTAAGAAAATGGATAAGGAGATCATGAGGCTTGGAAAGACGCCTTGTGTTGTAGGCTTTTTTATTGTAAGTTCTTCTGACCTTGTTCAAAAACATGCTATTATTTGAGAGCAAAGTCAATTCTTTTTTGAGTACGTACTACATATCCTATTATTGGATACAACATTGCGTTGAGGGGGAGAGAAAGAGAGACCGAGGGGAGAGAGAGGGCTTAAAGAGACGGGTTTGACGAGAAGAGAGACGGAGAGAGCTAGAGTAGTATCATTATGATTTTCATTTTACCTCTACTCACTTTGCTCACTTAGTATGCCTCTAGTGTAAATTATAATATATATATTTTTTCGAGTATTTTTTAAGCATATTTAAATATTTTTTAAAAATAAAAAGATGTCAATATACTAATAATCACTTTATTAATCATTAAGTAAAAAAATTTAAAAAAATTTGAATAAATAAACAATCAAAATGAGAGGATAAAATAAGATGATATAATAACATCACTCTAAGCTAAAATTGGTTCCATCGTAAATTTCACAAACTTACGTATGCTTATCCTATTAAAGGTGTAAATAAATATCTATCACTACATTTGTTTAAATAAATATTCTATTGAAGGTGTAAATTCTATATATCATATTATCATTTTACTTTCATCTTATCATATAAAATATGATATATTTATCAAATTTTCTTTTAGATATTTTATTAGATAATTTTTTATCATTTAATAGTGATAAATATATAATATTTTATATAATATAATAAAATTAATATAGTAAAGTTGTGTATAATATTAGTCTTATTTGAATGTCTTATCTCTACATAAGGCTTCGCTAGTTGTCATCAAATGTTTTTATTCGCGAGGCTTGGTATTATTTTGGTCCAGCTGTGTAGATGGGTTGGTTTGAAATCCAAGGTGGCCTCATGGTTCTGTTCTTGAAACGCTTTAAAATAATAAACACATGGGCTGGTTTGGCTGGGACTGGGAGTACGAAACTAGATCCGTTATGTGTCCAGCTCCAAGGTTCCCCTCGGTTCGATACTTGTGTTTCTCTAAAAAACTAATTAAGTATCTATAAATTAAAAATAATAATAATAATCAATTCATGGAAATTTACAATTACTGTCCCTGGGATTAAAAGTAAAAAAGCAAAACTAAATAGTAGAAAGTACAAAACCGGGTAGCTGGACACTTGTTTCGGTAGAGCCCATAACTATAGTCTTTACTTGGTAGGTGGACAATTTTTTTTTGTTTTAATCAAGTATATTCATTGAACTAGAAAAAATGATTAAAGGGATGGAGTTTTTCAAATATCATCCCAAAACAACAAATAAAAGTATAAAAAAGGTCAAAAAAAAAAAGTGGGTTTGCAGTCTCTCTTTAGACAAAAATAATCCTTTACATAAAGGTAAATGGATACTAATAAAAAATGAACGTATCAGCATCTCACACAAATATTTTTTACACCTACACATTATAACATTACATATCAACCTCATTTCACCCTGTTCCCCATGTTCCAGTCCTTCATTTCTATATATATTTTTTTGTGTTTGTGGCCGTTTATTGCAGTAAGTTTTCTGCATAGTGATGTAACAGCACAAGAAATTGACATTCAAAAATGAATCATGTCATTTTTTTTCATTTTCTCATAAACTAACTAGAGGAAAAATTAACACGTCTTATCGTCGCAATCTAAAATCGTTACCAAGTATTCTCTCTCATTATTGAGAAATGGGTAGGAGTTATTCATTTGCTTTCAATTTGTTTCTCTTTTTTTAAGTAATTCATTAACTTTCTTTTTATGTGTTAATTTTTTTTAAAAATTGTAGTAGACTCTCATTTTATTTAAATTTGTATCATCTAATTGTTAACTTATCTAATCTACTTCCTAAAAAAAAAAAAAAATAGAGAGAGATGCGAGAAGAAAGTGCTTGGAGTTGGGAGGGAAGGGGTCAGGAAAAAAAAAAAGGGGGAGAGGGGCCACAAAGAATAATCCTATGAAGTGCAGCGCATGGTTAGTTTTGTGTAATCTTTACGTGGCATTCTATCATTTGTTGTTTGAAGAAAAATGAGATAGTCGGTTTAAAGATATTCTCTTTTGGTAAATCTTATATTTTTTTGTCCCTTCGTTGGTTAATCTTAAATCGGATCCGGCCAGTTATTTCCACAAAGAACTTTTTAATTATTTTATAATTTCATATTAAATTAAAGGTAATTTTATAAAATAAACTTATATATTTTACAAAATGCATACTTGCATTGGTTGATTGTAAAATATATTATGAATTATTAAAAAAAAATACAAGCGAATCATTAAAATTGAAGTGGTTATTATTTAAGTAATTGATATTTAAAATAATAATAAATGGTCATGAATTTTTAAGTAGCTCACTTCTTATATTAAATTGAAGTCGGGTTTTTAAACGAAAACTCTTGGTTATTCAAGTGACATATTGTTTACACATAAATTGGGAATTCTTCCTTAATTAATCGAGGAAAGAGACTTCAAATTTTCAAAACCAAAAGAATGTGGATAATGATAATCTCCTAAGCAATCAATTACCATGACGCGAGGGGAATAATGTTATATGGGATTCGCTCTCGCAATTATGAGCATGGGTCTACCGTCTACTCGACCAAAAGCAACAAGAAATTAAAAATAGATGGCCCCAATTCCAAATTTCGTCTTAGACATGACGGTTCGATGGGATAAATTGCATACTTTGTGTTATAGGACAGCTCATATAAGCATATTCTATGCTGCTATTCTTTTCACGATCTTATAAGAATATCAGTGTTGATATATCTAATTATCCAGTAAGAGATCAAAAACTGAATCTTGCATATATTGGAATTTCCTCTATTTTTTTATCACTCTCCTACTACCTTTCTATCATTTTTTTTTATTTTTTATTTATTTAATAATTAATTAAGAAAGTAACTATTAATGAGATCATATATTTTTATTTTTTTAATGATTAAATATGCTAAAAAATACTTAAAAGAAATAATAAAAAAACAAATATATTATGAATAGTAAAGTGGTAATAAATGAGATGTAAACTTATCATTACCCTTTATATAATATTTAACATATTTATCTTATCTTATCTTAATATTATTTTTTTATAACTAAAAATACACATCTTGCATTTAGTAATAATTAAAAAAAATAAATATTACTCAAAATTTCTTTCCCTCATTCTTTTTCCTCTATATTATATTTTATTTTATTTTCTACTCTAAAAACAATGACGATTTACAAGTAAACGGAGCTCATACGCCAATGACGTTGGTGGAGTCACATATCGAGAGATGAGGATGGGGATTTCAAAATGCAACCCCATGGTCCATGGTAGATGAGTAGAGTCTGGACAATGCGTGACGCTCGACTTGAAAGCTACTGTCATCTTAGACTATAAGTTTGCTTTGACATTTGAGAGAGACAAAAAATGCATGAACGAGAGAGAGAGAGACAGAGAGGTGTTATATTCTGCTTTGACATTACTTCGCTTAAGCTGAAAACTTTCAAAAAAAAAAAACCAATAACTAGGCTTGTTATTTTCTAAATTGAGGTCCAGTTTGATAAAAAAAAAAAAAACAATTTTATATTATTTTTAATTACAATTTGAAATAATTTATTTTTTTAAATTTTTTTTTAATTTTTATGTAAAATCATCTTATCTTATCTTACTAAATTCGTTAGGGCTGTTTTCCGACACGACCCGACCCGATATGGTATACTTCCGACTCGACCCGAAATTATCAACTTTCAATTACCGATTACTCGTTTATCCCGATTATCCGATTTCATCTACTTTCTCTTCTTCCTTTCCAAGGATCCAAACAAAAATCTCATTTTCAGAAAATCCAAACACAAATCCCAAATCAACAAATCTCATTTTCAGAGTATCCAACAAACTCCATTTCTAGAGAATCCAAACAAAAATTCAAATCAACAAAAAATTCAACAAATTTTGAGCACAAACCCTAAGCAATTCCCGATCACCCCGAACACTTCGCCACTTGTCCTCCATCGCAGTCTCGAAATCGCAACCACTTTGTCCCTCGTCGGCTTCACGACCTGGTTGCTGCCACCATCGTTCCCACGAGCCACGAGTGGAGATGAAGATGGATCGGCTCAAGGAGATCGAGTGATTGATAGAGAACCAAATGGACTTGGCATGAAGGAGAGTAAGAATCGTTGCCGTGAAGGAGAACGAGAATCGTTGCCGCCATTCTTATTGCAGTAGAGAGAGAAAGTTAGAGAATAAAGTGGATGCCAGCAACGGGGAGCTTGGTCCGACAAAATCTAGAGGTTGACGACGACGAGGGTGGAGACAAAGAGAGACAAGAAGAGAAGACAGAGAAAGGATGACAAATATTGAAGATAGAGAAAGAGTGTGAGATTGCAAAAATGAAGGAATCAGGTAACGAATATTGCCGTTTTCGATATTTATGGTAATCGAGTCGAGTAATCGGATCGGAACAAATCGGATAATCGAGTCAGTTCGGTCAGTCAATTTTTTTGTTCAGCCTTAAAATTCGTAACAAAAGGAAAACAAAAAAAATAAATAAATAAAGTTTCTCTTATCGTGAACTAGCCATCATCCCAATTTTCATTATAACGATAATTGAAAGGAAGTTATAGACATTCATATATATAGAAAAATATTTTAAGCAATAAATTAATTTCATCAAAATAAATTTATAAATTGAAATCTTTTGGAAATCTTTTTATAATTATAATCCTTCACACGCACATATACACATATTGAAAGAGTTTTAGGGAAAAGAAAAAAATATAATAAAGCATGCAGTAAAAAAATGAACGAGCTAAAAGTATCGATATTGAAGTTAAAATCTCGGTAAATAATAAAAAACTTAATTTATTTCAAATCGATTATTGATGAAATTTAATATTATTTAATTTATCATAAAAAAATTAAATTTTTCTTAACTTTATACATTTCAACTTAAAAAATTAAAATACATCTTCATCTAAAGAAGTTAAATCTATATTAATAGAAGCCAAAAAATAATACTGTTTATAACATAATTTAATTTATCTCAACATCTAAAGTAGCTTTAGAATTCATATTTGAACAATAAATTCAAAAAATTGCTCTCTTTTGATTGAAGTATCGTTTAGATAGTAAGTAAAAAATTAAATTTAAATAAAATGTTATTAAAATATTTATTTTTTAATTCTTTTGTTATTTTAATATTTAAAATTAAATTATTTATTATATTTAATATAATTTTTTTTCGAAAAAATCATTGTAAAATAAGATGAAATAATTCGATTCAAATTGGCTGATTTTAAATACTTCCAATTCATAAAAGACATTTTCCTTAATAAATTCTAACATCTAAAAAGATGATATATAAAAAAAATAAGAATTTTGATTCATCATCTAATTCTAAGTTGAGAGATAATTTACTGTCTCTCTAATATTTTATATAAAAATTCTAGGAGTCGGTCGGGCCGACTCACCCATTAAAAGCAGTTTGCCGTTCTCAATGGCTGTGAGCGACACCGCATATGCCATCGGAATTGATGAGCTCCGACAAGTTCATCCCTGCAACAGCAAGTCCCGATAGCTTTAAACCCAAAATGGATCTATTAGTTTGCCGATTTCGATGGTATGGGCGGTGTTGCCCACTACCACTGACGGTAGTTCCGTCTAAGTTGAGATCGAAAGCTCTTTATTAAATTATTTTCATTTTATTTTTTTATTATATTTTTTATTTGATAATTTTTATTATATTTTCTAAATTTTATTTTTTTATTATATTTTTTATAAAAATATAAAAATAGACTATTTTTAACGTTGAAGACAACTTCACCGATCCGAACGTCACCCTTATTTATAGTAGGAGAAATGTTTATTTAATAACAAAGGTCAGAGTGCCGTTAAAGACACCTCAAAACGCAGAGGCAACCGACACTGGGGCTATGATAACACCACGGCACCAAATCTGTTGTTTCCGGCACGTGGCTCTGTTTTTAAGAAAGAAATGGGACAATGACAAAATTTGCCGACCCCACTTCACACTTCACAGCGAACTTCTTGTATTAAATCATATGGATCCTGACATGTCGCAGGCAACTTAACGTCTCTATGCATCACTTCGCTGCCTCTATTCAAGCTGTAACAAAATACAAGTTTTAGGATGTTTTTGGATAATGAGATAATTTTAGATATTTTATGAATAATATTAATAAAATATTAAATAATAAGATAAAATAAATTAAAAAAAGTATAAATAATAATAAAATAATTAAAATAATTAAATATTTTAAAAATATTTGAAAATATTCTGTTAGCCAAACTTAACCTAACTGATAAAATATTTTGTTTAGAGAGATGTTAAAATCACGCTGGGCGGCAGGGGTGCTTCCGATAGACTCCGAAAGTAGGGTTTTTATTTATTAATATATAATTTTCTTACTCAATAGTTAATGAGGTATTTTTTTATATTTTCATTATATATATAAGTATTAAAAATATATAAATAAGCCAAAAAATAAAAACAAAAACAAAAGTTACGTTATCGAGATTTCTCATGTGTGACTATAAAGCTGCTTTTTTATTTAAAGTCACAATGCCCGTATTATTTATATCATTTTAAGAGTAAAATAAAATTTATAAGTAAAATGTAAATCAAATTATGTAATGAAAATATCTTATTAAATACACTCTACATATTCTAGATATAAAAGGGACGCTAGTAGCCGGATGGACTTAGGCTTTATTTAAATTTGGAGACGAATTTAGTTCATCTCAAATTCATTATTATATTTTTTAAAATTTTTGTATAAAATATAAATTTCAATACAGTTTTTTCAAATCTCAATACAATTTTTTCAAATCTCAATTCAATTTTTTAAAATATCAAAACAATAATAATAATAATATTTTATTCAACTTTCAAAACTTATCTCAACTCATCTCACCTCAACTCTAAATCTAAACAGGACTTAGAGTGATCCTATAACAATAGATCGAGATTCTTGATTGAGAACCCTTTTCGTGTATTTTTACTTTTTATATTTTTGTCTTTTAATTTTATCTATATTTTTAACATTTTCATATTTTAAAAAAGAATTAAAAAATATAATATTATTATAAAATACATTTTAATCATTAGATTAAAAAAATTTAAAATCACAATTCCCAATTGAGAATCCTGATACATGGCTTTGGCATCGTTCATGGACTTATATTCACTTAAAAATAGCCTGTCAATCAATTGCCACATAAAACATTACACATAATAAAGAATAAACACATCCACATAAAATCAGAAACTAAGCAGCCACTTTCATTGTCTCTCAACATCCACAACCTGCACTTTAGCTATAGTGAGGACATGATCCAAGAGCTTGCTGCCTCCCAACTCCCTCTCTTCCTCCTCGGCGTGCACAAACAATGCGTCTTCTTTGAACTTGGCAGGTAGCAGTCTGAGGATTCTAGCGATTATGATTCTTGGAAAGGGGTCGTGCCATTACAGTTTTTAGATAGGAGGCTTCCTAGAAAGGGGGTGGGAAATGGTGAAGGTATTTTTGATCACGTGTAGTGCATCCATAATATTATTATGGTAGAAAGCATAGGTGTTGTTCTAAAATAGCATAGGTTGATTCAGTACCTTTTTCATTTTTATACCTTCCGTTGCCTCCATGTTTGCTTCCTCAAATGGCGTCCCCATCTTGATCATACAAAAGTCTCAACCATACAATTCTAACAATATTATGGAAAAAATTCGTTTCAAAGTTAAGAGAAAATATCTCTATATATTAATCGAGAGAGGAAGCCCGTTAGATTGACCTGACTCACTCGTATAAACAAGGCTCAGGAACCTTATGGCCGACCCTAACCCAAGTTACAAATCAAGGGAGAGATCCCGATCGATCCTGACCATCCCTTCAACTAAGAAAGCGAGCCCAGAAGATCCCGAGCGTTCACCTGGATCAAGGAAATATCAAAGATATCTTGTTATGATCACTCTGCATCTGCCTCCACATTAAAAGCAATTAGACGTAATTCCATCAAATCAAGTGCCTCATTAAATACAAGGACAGGCTAGGTGTGCATCATTAATTATTATCTTAAATCCAACCTTGCGAGTCATTAATGAGGAAAATTAATACGGCTGAGATGAGATGGTAGGAACTAGACTATCATTAGTTGGATGACGACCGAATAGAGTCACCAAACGTCATCATCCATCCCATTCACAAGATCAATAGAAGAACTCCTATAAATAGCACCCCACACATTATGAAACAAGTGACTTTCTGAACACCCTCTAATTCCCAAGATTGTTCTTCCAATCTTTATTAGATACCTAATTTGGCATCGAAGAGGTCTTGGACCCCGACCCCATTTTCTCTTTTGAACTACAGGTTAAAGTCGATTAGACCATTGTGTTGGGTTGGACTGTGAAATACGTCATTAACAGTGGCGCGGTCTGTGGGACGATGATTCCATAGAAATGTACCTTTCACGCACTAGTCACGATACGGTTCTAGACAAAAAGTAACGAAAAAAGTTGTATCGAGGCCACGCCAAGGAAGCAAGATTATCATCAATGGAGGAAATAATTAAGAAATTTGTTGAACTCAAGATTTCAAGATTCATGTAAATCTACACATGGATTTTAATGATAACAAATGAATTCAAAGAATAAAGGAGTTTCAAACTCAAATTGTCTACACAATACAATCAAGCACATCAAGGAACCAAGTATGAGCAAGAAGGGAACAAGTTCACATTAAAATCATAAAGTAATTTTGTAAATTTTTTAAAAAAATTTGAAATTAGGCTTAAGGCTCAAAATTAATATTTTATTATAAAGCATTAAAATACATTTTCCACATATGCATGAATGTTTTGAAAATTAAATTTGAAAATTTTGAAAGATGATTGATTGTCATCTTTCACATGGGCATGACATGATTAAAGGTTTGAATTTTGAAAATATTAAGATGATTGATTGTCATCTTTCACATGTGCATATTTTATTTGAATATTTTCAAAAGTGGTGGATGCTTTTCTTGACTTATGCAAAAGGTAGATATCTTTATTTGAAAATTTTGAAAAGTAAAATGTGCTCCTTTTGTCATACGCAAAAAGTAAAAGATTATGTTTGAAATTTTTGAAAAGTAAAGTGTGCTCCTTTTGTCACATGCAAAAAATAAAAATATTATATTTGAAATTTTTGAAAAGTGAATGATGATGTTTTTGACATGGGAATCTTTTCAAATTTGAAATTGAAAACTCATTTGCCTATAAATAGCTCACTTGAGTTTTGCAAAATTCACAACAAGAGCTTACACATCTATTGCTAAGTTTTGTATCATTTCTTCAAAGCTCTCATTCTCTCTTTTCTAAAGTTTTGAGTCTTAATTCTTGTTCTTGTTGAGAGAGATATAGGTTGCGCTGTATTGTTTCTATCTCACTCATTGAGGAGTGTACTTTGATAGTCTACCTACTATCAACTCTTGTATTTGTAAAAGGGTGTGTATAACCCTTGTGTGTGTAGAAGGTGTTCTACACGGGGAATAGTTAAATCATCAAGTGTGAGTGATTGGAAGTGTAGAAGGTGTTCTACACGGGGAATAGTTAAATCACCAAGTGTAAGGTGATTGGAAGTGTAGAGGGTGTTCTACACGGATTCTTTGGAGCGGTGCTGCTCAAAGGTGTAATAAGTTTCTATCTCCACCTAAAGGAGATTGAATAGTGGATTTGGGGATCCTCAAGAGGTAGCTTGAGGCGAGGACGTAAGCAGTGGGGCCGAACCTCTTTAACATACTGAGTTTGCTTTTCTCTTACTCTTACTATTTATATTTATTGTTGTTTCATATTTTGTTTATATTTTATATTATATATTTGATTTATAATTGTTATTTTTTTTTAAATACAACTCAATTCACCCCCCTTCTTGTGTTAGTCATCTGGACAACAATTGGTATCAGAGCTAGTTGACCTGTACTGTTCATACAGGCAGATCATTCATGGGAACTCTCGCTTGTGACTGTGTCACCGAAGCAAGACTCTCCGACCATGGGTGACGGTGCACCGGTAGAGACGGTGGCCGGCTAGTCTGGTAGGTACAGTTGTTAGGTGACATAGGTGCGGCCTATGGTCAGTAACAATTGGTATCAGAGCTAGTTGACCTGTACTGTTCATACAGGCAGATCACTCATGGGAACTCTCGCTTGTGACTGTGTCACCGAAGCAAGACTCTCCGACCATGGGTGACGGTGCACCGGTAGAGACTGTGGC
Source organism: Platycarya strobilacea (assembly GCA_036898215.1). Lineage (NCBI taxonomy): Eukaryota > Viridiplantae > Streptophyta > Magnoliopsida > Fagales > Juglandaceae > Platycarya > Platycarya strobilacea. The sequence goes on from CM072547.1 coordinate 8,042,169, forward strand.
CGGCTAGTCTGATAGGTACAGTTGTTAGGTGATATAGGTGCGGCCTATGATCAGTAACAATTGGTATCAGAGCTAGAGCTCTATTATAAGATTAACTATCTTTTGAGTTAAGATCTTATGGCTAACATTGCAGCTTCATTTGGTGAAGGTCAATCTAGCAGTCGGCCTCCACTCTTTTGCGGAGACAATTATTCATTCTGGAAAGTTAAAATGAGAATATTCCTTCAGGCTCAAGGTCGAGAAATCTGGAAATGCATTGTAAATGGACCTTATATTCCAACAAAAGTGGTTGATGGAGTAAAGGTCAAAAAGGAAGAAGAAGAGTTTAATCGTGAAAACGATAGATTTTATACTTTGAATTTAACTGCTATGAATTTATTATATAATGCTCTCAATGGTAATGAATTTAATAGAGTAATGACTTGTGCTACAGCAAAGGAAATTTGGGATAACTTGAAAGTTACTTATGAAGGAACTTCTCAAGTCAAGAAATCAAAAATTTATATTCTTACTCATGAATATGAAATGTTTAAGATGAATGATGATGAATCTATTTCTAGTATGTACACTCTTTTTACTAACATCATAAACAGTTTGACAGCTCTTTGCAAAATTTATTCCAAAGTGGAGATAGTAAGAAAAATTCTCAACTCTCTACCAAAACTTTGGGAATCAAAAGTGACAGCGATTCTTGAAGCTAGAGACCTCAAGAAGCTCGAAGTGAATGAACTCATCGGGTCACTTATCACCCATGAGTACACATTGAAAAGAGGAGAAGAAGAAGGAAAGTCAAAGAAAAGCTTGGCACTTAAAACTGTTCCACATGAAAGTGAAAGTGATGAAGATGAGGAAAATGACGATAAAGATGAATAAGTTGTGATGATAATAAGAAGAATTCAGAGGTTCTTAAAGAAAAATAAAACTCCTCCAAGGAAATCTTTCAATAAGTTTTCCAAGAAAGATTCAGGTAAAAATGACACTTTAATTTGTTATAAATGCAATAAACCTGGTTATATCAAGTCAGATTGTCCTCTGCTAAAGAAAGATCGAAACAAAGGCAAAAAAGCAATGAAAGCTACGTGGGATGATGATTCAAATAACTCAGATAGTGAAGCAAGCAATGGAGAATCAGCAAATCTTTGTCTTATGGCTAAAGATGACATTGAGGTAACAAATCTTGATAATATTGAAGATCCTTCATATGAAGAATTGCAAAATGTTTTAGAAGAGGTATATGAGGAATTTGAAAAATTGGGTATCAAGTATACTGTTTTGAAAAAGAAAAATTCTTCTTTAACAAACGAAATTGATATTTTAAGAAAAGAAAGTATTATTTTGAAAGATGAAAATTTTAAGTTGAAGAAAAAGAAAATTGATTTAGAAAATATTATTGAAAAATTTACGAATGGAAAAAGAAATTTTGAAAAATTTCTTGGTAGTCAAAGATGTGTTTTTGATAAGACAGACTTGGGATATATGACAAAACAAAAATACAAACCTTATAAAAACTTCTTTGATAATCCTTCTAAATCAATGTCCAATGTCCAATATTCAAAATTCTTTTCATAAAAATAATTTTGTTAAAAAAGGATACTATTATAATCTCTCAAGTTCTTCACATATATCACATGCTATTTGCAATTTTTGTAATAGAAATGGTCATAATTATTTTGCTTGTCCTATTAGAAAAAAACATACAATGACTATTAGGGCCATATGGGTACCTAAGAATCTTGTTTCTTCTAATATTAATAAATAAAGGACCCAAAAAACTTGGGTACCAGGAATTGTTTTTAATTGCTTTTGTAGGTATGCATGAAGTATTCTACAGGTAAAAATAAATGATTTTTAGACAACGGATGCTCAAGATACGTGACAGAAGACAAAACTAAATTCATTGACTTCACTTCTAAAGAAAAAGGATGTGTGATATTTGGAGACAATTCAAAATGAAAGATCATCAAGACTTAGTACAAGATGCAACCAAATAGTGGAAACATGTGAAAGATCATCCAGCGGAATAAATTCTAGGAGAACCTTCACAAGGTGTAAGTACTCGATCATCTCTTAGAAATATTTGCAATTATACTGCTTTTCTATCTCAGATTGAACCTAAAAATATTGATGAAGCACTTCTTGATGAATCTTAGATTCTAGCTATGCAAGAAGAGCTTAATCAATTTGAAAAAAAAGTGATGTTTGAACACTTGTTTCTAAACCCAAAAATCATACTATTATTGGAACAAAATGGGTTTTTAGAAACAAGAAAGATGAGTCCGGAGTCATTACTAGAAATAAGGCTCGACTTGTGGCCCAAGGTTTCAATCAAGAAGAAGGAATCAATTATGATGAGACATATGCACCAGTCGCAAGATTAGAAACTATTCGAATGCTACTTACATATGCTTGTTATAAAGATTTCGAACTTTTTCAAATGGATGTTAAAAGTGTTTTCTTAAATAGTTCTTTTTATTGAAAAATGTTTTTTAAGAAGAAAGATTGATATAACTCTTTTCATCAAGTATGAATAGAATGATATTCTTCTAATTCAAATTTATGTAGATGATATAATATTTGGTGCTACTAATGAAAATATGTGTCAAGATTTTGTTAAGAATATGCAGGAAAAATTTGAAATGAGCATGATGGGAGAACTTAATTTCTTTTTCGGATTGCAAATCAAGCAAGCAAAAAGTGGAACATTTATTAATCAGTCAAAATATATCAAAGAGTTACTCAAAATTTGAGATGGAATGTGCGAAGGTAATTGGAACATCAATGAGTCCAACCACTAAACTTGATAAAGATGAAAGCGGTAAGCCAGTTAACTCAAATGTATATTGAGGTATGATTAGTAGTTTATAATATTTGATAACTAGTAGACCTGATATTATGTTCAGTGTATGTTTATGTGCACGTTTTCAATCATTTCCAAAACAATCTCATTTGATTGTAGTCAAGCGGATTTTTAGATATTTTGCGAGTACTATTGACTTAGAGTTATGGTATCCTAAACATACTTCTTTCGATCTTATTAGTTATTCAGGTACCGATTATACTGGTTGTAAAGTTGATCGAAAAAGTTTTAGTAGAACATGTCATTTCTTAGGTCATGCACTTGTTTCATAATTTAGTAAAAAGAAAATTCTGTTGCATTATCTATTACTGAGGTAGAATATGTTGCTGCGCGTAGTTATTGTGCTCAAGTTCTTTACATGAAGCAACAACTTGAGGATTTTAAACTTATGTACAATCATATTCCAATCAAATGTGATAAATATAAGTGCTATAAATTTTTCGAAGAATCCAATACAACATTCTCAGACCAAACATATTGAAATTAGATATCATTTTCTTAGAGATCATGTGCAAAAGAGCGGTATTATATTAGAATTCACTAGTACACATGATCAATTGGCAGAAATTTTCACAAAACCCCTACCAGAAGATAAACTATGCATTATTAGAAGATAAATAGGAATTATGCATGCCATGAATATCTGCTAGATACTTTTATTCCACTATCTCAAATGACCTACAGAAACTTGAGACGTTTAGCCTCATCATTCAAATGCATTTGCTCCTCATAAATTATCATGCCATCCTTGTCTAAAGGATTAGGCAATCGAAATACAGAGGCAAGTAAGGATTTTAAATCCTTATTCTGTTGTTTTAAGTCTACTATTTTTTTGTTAGACTCTTGAACAAGTCGTTGAAGAATATCGATCTTCTCATTAAACTTCTCTATCTCGCGGGTTTTGGACTGCAACCGAGCGGAAAAAGCAACAATGGAAGATGAGTATCGAGTCCCGAGACCCACAAGCTCATAAATGGCATCATGATCTGATTTATTAGCCAAATCAGTGTTTTGCTGCTTCATGGCACTTACGACAGATGCAGAAATAGATTGATCACAAGAAGCACTGAAGGAGAATTGATAAGCCATTAAGATTTTGTAAAGTGAGAATGAAGATGAACTACAACAATGAAAAGAAGATTTGATGCGGATTAGATAAAACTAAGGATTGCTTTTATAAAGATGGAAATAAGTAGAAGACAAACTGTCATCTCTTCAAATCTTACTTAGTCAAACTTACAAGATATGCCGGATGCATATTGTCAAAAGTTACCGAACTAAGCTAGCGAGATTAATTATAATTGTCCCTGTTTCTCTCGTGAAAAGCTGCCATTATCTGCTGATGTTGACTCTGTGCTTGAACTCTTACTCATTCATATTCCTCTATTTGAAGTTTCAAAACACGAGCTAATTCCGTCAAATCTTTATTTTCTTGCTTTAACCTCTTATTCTTTCTGCCTTTATTTGCAAGCTTTTGATGCAGAACAGATATTTGATTGTTAAGTCGATCAACCTCATTTTCCCTCGCTAGTAATCTCCGAGACATGGTTGTAACAGAGGCAGCATATTGAGCACTGAGAGTTCTTGATGCTGCAACAACCTCAGAATCAGTTCTATTTGAAAAATGCATTTCTGCTTCTATCATGGTGTTGACAACCTCATGAGATAAAATGACTGGTTGAGACAGTTCCTGATTCAAATCTGGAAGATTATGAGACGAAATTTTTTCCGCCATTCTATCGTTTTGAATAAACAGAAACTGGATCAATGAATGGGGTGAAAATTTATTTGAGTATCCGATAGGTGAAAACGGTCTTTTAAACAACAACTTTCAAATCTCAATAATATTTAATTTTTCAACAATATCACGCGGATTTAAATCTCCTTTCGCACCGACTGCTAGAGCTAGGCCTTCAACCTTTGCAGGTTTTGTCAGACACGCGTGGCTCCGCACCGAATTGCCAGAGTCAGACTTCCAACATTTGCAGGTTTTGTAGGACATACATGGCTCCGCACCGCATTGCCAGAGCTAGGCCTGCAGCTTTTGCTGTCTTTGTCAGACACGAATAATTTTAATTATTCAACTTCAAATCTCTGGAACATCTAATTCGTCAATAACATCAAATGGATTTAAATCTTCTTCCGCACCGAGATGATAAAATTCGGCTTCAACATTTGCAGGTTTTGTCGGACACGGGTGGTTCTAACTTCTACAGTCTCTACTAACGCAGTGTTTTATTTATCTATTGGTTATTGTAAGAATATATCTTATTGAACTAATTATGATTCCTTTTTAATGATGCCAAAAAGGGGAGAAGTTTTAGACTAGAACATTAACATTGTTTAAATTGCTAAACTTGTTATATATGCTTGGAATTATATTTATATTTTTGCTTGAAAAACTAACGCACATTCTCAGGGGGAGCTTAAGTATTCATACAGGTTTCAAGTTCTATCAAGTATTTGTCATCATCAAAAAGTGAGAGATTGTTGAACTCAAGGTTTCAAGCTTCATGTAAATCTACACATGGATTTTGATGATAACAAATGAATTCAAAGAATAAAGGAGTTTCAAGCTCAAGTTGTTTACACAATACAATCAAGCACATCAAGGAACCAAGCATGAGCAAGAAGGGAACAAGTTCACATTAAAATCATAAAGTAATTTTGTAAATCTCTTAAAAAATTTGAAATTAGGCTTAAGGCTCAAAATTAATATTTTATCATAAAGCATTAAAATACATTTTCCACATATGCATGAATGTTTTAAAAATTAAATTTGAAAATTTTGAAAGATGATTGATTGTCATCTTTCACATGTGCATGACATGATTAAATGTTTGAATTTTGAAAATATTAAGATGATTGATTGTCATCTTTCACATGTGCATGTTTTATTTGAATATTTTCAAAAGTGGTGGACGCTTTTCTTGACTTATGCAAAAGGTAGATATCTTTATTTGAAAATTTTGAAAAGTAAAGTGTGCTCCTTTTGTCATATACAAAAAGTAAAAGATTATGTTTGAAATTTTTGAAAAGTAAAGTGTGCTCCTTTTGTCACATGTAAAAAGTAAAAATATTAGATTTGAAATTTTTGAAAAGTGAATGATGATGTTTTTGACATGGGAATCTTTTCAAATTTGAAATTGAAAACTTATTTGCCTATAAATAGCTCACTTGAGTTTTGCAAAATTCACAACAAGAGCTTATACATCTATTGCTAAGTTTTACATCATTTCTTCAAAACTCTCATTCTCTCTTTTCTAAAGTTTCGAGCCTTAATTCTTGTTCTTGTTGAGAGAAATATAGGTTGCGCTGTATTGTTTCTATCTCACTCATTGAGGAGTGTACTTTGATAGTCTACCTACTATCAATTCTTGTATTTGTAAAAGGGTGTGTATAACCCTTGTGTGTGTAGAAGGTGTTCTACACGGAGAATAGTTAAATCACCAAGTGTGAGGTGATTGGAAGTGTAGAAGGTGTTCTACACGGGGAATAGTTAAATCACCAAGTGTAAGGTGATTGGAAGTGTAGAGGGTGTTCTACACGGATTCTTTGGAGCGGTGCTGCTCAAAGGTGTAATAGGTTTCTATCTCCACCTAAAGGAGATTGAATAGTGGATTTGGGGATCCTCAAGAGGTAGCTTGAGGCGAGGACGTAGGCAGTGGGGCCGAACCTCGTTAACATATTGAATTTGTTTCTCTCTTACTCTTTCTATTTATATTTATTGTTGTTTCATATTTTGTTTATATTTTATATTATATATTTGATTTATAATTGTTATTTTTTTTAAATACAACTCAATTCACCCCCCTCTTGTGTTAGTCATCTGGACAACAAAATTAACTAAAGAAAATGCTGCCTTGCGGCAACACGACGAAGAACACACTGCTCACATCGAAATCAACGCCAGTGAAGAAGCGAACTCTCTGTGCGAGGTCGAGAATGACACATTTGAAGAAGAACGGCGCCAAATACACATCAAGCTCAAGGAGCTTGGAGACAAATACGCCAAAATGGCCAAGTTAATAGATCTACCCCTTAAGTCGAGCCCATTGCGGGGTAGCGCTAGAACACCTTACAGCTCTCACGTCATGATGGTACCTCTACCGCAAAAATTCAACGTCCTCCAAGTAGAGCTTTATAACGGGTCTAAAGACCCAATTGAACATTTAGAAGTATTCAAAGCACACATAAGTTTGCATGATTATCCGAGCGAAGTCGTTTGTTGAGCATTCCCCTTAATGATAAAAGGAGCAGCTTGGATGTGATTCGAAACCATTCCCTTAGGATCTATTGATAGCTTTGAGGGATTAGTTCGACTCTTCACAACCCAGTACATGGCATGCTGAAAAAGAAGACGCCCCGCGGCCTATCTCCTAACTGTCAAACAAAGGGAGGCTGAGAGTTTGAAGAAATATCTAGCCAAGTTCAACAAGAAAATGATGACGACGGATGACCAAGATGAAAAGACCATACATACAATACTCCTAGGCGGCATATGGCCTAGGAGCCCTTTTATGGTTGAGATAACTTGGAAGACCCCAACCACCCTGAATGGGTTCATGGACCAAGTTGATGGGTTCATCAATGCCCCTCGAAGGGGAGAGCTCCAGCAAGTCAACCATGCAACAACCAACCACAAAGGGAGCCCCAGTCAAGATAAGGCCAAAGGGAGGCTCCATGACGAGAAAAGGAAATGAGATCTTTCATGGATGCCCAAACCCCCGCGGTTCCACCCGAGTCTGGTGGTCAAGGATAATCACCACCTGGCATCAAAACAAGAGCCAGAACGAAGTCGATGATAAAAGATGTAATGTGAACACCACAGATCCCAAGGGCACAACACCAAAGAACAGAACGAAGGCGTGATAATAGCAGTAACTCCCCACTACCTGACCGCCTACTGGTGAGATCAAGACGATTGTGGGTGGTATCGCCAAAAGGGGAATCACTCCCTCTTCCCATAAAGCACATGCCCGAAAGGCCAAGTATGGAGAAGTGTATGTTACGAGAAATGCCACAGTACGAAAAACCTGAGCATCTCAGGGAATCCCGGTCATCTTCGACGAAAGGGATAAAGAAGGCATCACCCATCAACGATGCACTAGTAGCCACATTGTTGGCAGCCAACTTCACAACCAGAAGGATATTGGTAGATAATGACAGCTCGGCAAATATCTTGTTTTGGAAAACTTTTACCCGGATGGGAATTAATCACAACTAACTACTACCAAGGAAGGTTCCTTCATGAGTGCGCGAAAGTGCACTCTAAATACCCTAATATTTGATTAAATTGCAAAGAATGAGAATAGAAATAATTAGATTGTACTTATTTTATTGGATTAGATTTCTATTCACATTGAAATGTTTTTAAGTATTATTTGTCTTCTTTTATTTTTATTTTTTATTTTCTTTACTTTATTTTATTTTATTTATATTTATATTTTTTTATTTCTTCTTGATAATTGAGTGATGGTTTGCTTATGGGCCACACTTCATCAAAATCTTAAGGCCCATCATATGCTTACCCAACTTCAAGTCAAACTTCACACGTCTATCCATAATCCATCAATGGAACACACGGCAACATATAATTTTCTGGAGGCATACATACATATCCATATATATATATATATGGACTTAAGGATAGACGGCAATGAGCTCGTTTGATTCTTCTTCATATAATTCGATTGGGCTTGTACAAAGAAAAATGCCACACTTTAATTCAAACGATGGCCCACAAACACACAATAATTCTACTTGGATGAGGACTTGACGTACGAGCATAAAGGAAGAAATATATATATGTACACGGAATGAAAAAGGGGGTGATATATATTAGGGGTGGCAATATATGACATGACCCGTTAATCCGAAATGAACACAACACGATGTATCTTAGTGCAATTGGAGTTTTGATGTATCTTGTAAATTGCACTCGGCCTGATATTACATTTTTAGTTAATCTGCTTGCAAGATATAGTTCTACGCCAACTCAAAGGCATTTGAATAATATTAAACATGTCGTTTGTTACCTTTAAGGTACGGTTGATATATGATTATTTTATCAATATGGATAAAGTCCGTAGCTAATTGGATACGCAAATGCAGGTTATTTTTCAGATCCACACAGAGGTAGATCTCAAAATGGATATATATTTACTTATGGAGATACTGTTATATCATGGAGATCTATTAAGCAAATACTATTTGCCACATATTCAAATCACTCAAAGATCATTACAATTCATGAAGTAAGTCGATAGTGTATTTGACTGAGATTAGTGATTCAACATATCCAAGAAAAGTGTGGTCTTCCCATGATTAATGATAGCTCAACAATTTTAAATGAAGATTATACTGCCTGTATCATTCAAATCAGATGAAAATATATCAAAAGTGCTAAAAATCAAACATATTTTACCTAAATTCTTTTATACTCACAAGTTTTAAGAGAAATATAAAATTGATGTCAAGTAGATACGATCAAGTGATAATTTGACAGATTTATTTACAAAGGCATTATCAATTGCGACATTCAAGAAAATTGTGCAGAATATTGAAATGCGAAAACTTAAAGATCTACTATCATATACTTTTTAGGGGGAGTAAATGTCTTGAGACTTGTACTGATTGTATTTTTTTTTCTTTCGCTAAGATTTTGTCCTATTAGATTTTTTTTACAAGATTTTAATGAGACAATCTTAAAACATTTGGTGGTACATAAGAAAATAAGAATACTATATTCTTTTTCCTCCACCATTGATTTTTCTTCCCATTAAAATTTTCCTTGGTAATGTTTTAACGAGATAGATTTTTTATTGGTGGTCATTCAAAGGGGAATGTTGTAAAGTAATAATGGAGGGCAATGAATGACCCCCTCACATGCTCATGTTCCCCACTTTTAAAAGGGTGGGGGCATATTTCTAAAAAATATGTATTTGCATAGTAATCAAGCCTTATATATATGAGTTTCGATCGATCTGTTATGTACGCACAAATAAGAAGAACGAAAGAAAAGAAAAGGAAGAAAGAAAAGAGAGAAAAACCAATTCTTGAATAATAAGAGTTCTAAATATTTTCTCTTATAAATTCTCTTATAACAATGGTTTCTTTTTTGTTTTATAAAAAAATATCTCTTATTTGACGTTGACGTTTAAAATTTGCTGTAAACCCATTTTGAGATAAAAAAGTTTATTATAAACAATATGGATTTTGTTTTAATTTTTTAAATTACAATTACTCTCAATATTCAGGATTTATTTATCTATGTTGATGACTATATTTTTCACTTTCTTTTTCTCGTCTGTCTTAGAAAAAATCTCAACTCATTTAATTTAATTATTATAATTTTTTTAAACTTTTAAATAAAATAATATAATTAATATAAATTCTTAAATAAAAAAACAAATACTAAAAAATATACTTTAATAATATTTTATTTAATTTCTCTTTTATCTCATATCACTTAGGTTTTATTTGAATATAAAAATAATTTTATCTTATCTTATTTTATTTCATGATTATAATTTTTTTAAATTTTAAAATAATAATAATATTAAAAAATTAAGATTCTAATATTATTTTATTTTATTTTTAATTTTATCTAAAATTATTTTATCTCACCTTATTATTCAAACATTTTTTTAAATGAATAATTATTTGAAATATCTTAAACCAAAGAAATACAAGAAAAATATAATAAAATCGAAATGAAATATTTTATTACATGTTCAGGTGCGATCCCATTATTAAGTAATTATTTTAATTTTATGTCTCTTTAAATAAGCCAATTTGGAGTTACATTCCGAGCGAGTACAAAAATAATTCTTGCTCAAATTTCAACGGTCACGGCTCACCTATTTATTTTTTCTCTCTTCTCTCTTCTCTCTTGTTTACTGCTTACTTATTAAAGATCAAACTAAATTATCAAATTAAATATCAAATGCAAAGATAGACATATGATTCATATAATTATATCAAATTAAATTATTAATATATATAGAGTTACTGTTTACCTATTAAATATAAAATTAAATTATTAATATATATGGTTAGTATAATTATAAAGTATGAAAAAATAAAATATTTTTTTTTATAAAAATATTATTATATTATTATTTTAATAAGTCTAATGATAAATTTAATATAAAATTATAAATGTAAATGTATATATATATATATTTTTTTTTATCAAATTTCAATAATTTCTTTTAAAAGATTAAGATCTTGTTTAGATTTGAAATTGAGATGAAATAAACTAAGATGGGTTTTACAAATTAAATTAAATATTATTATTATTTTAAAATTTAAAAAAATTAGATTGAAATTTAAAAAAATTATATTTTATATAAAGATTTTGAAAAATATAATAATATATTTAAAATGGATAAGATAATTTACAATTCAATCAGACACTAAAGTTTAATTTAAATTTATAATTTATTTAAATTTATTACTAAAATTTTTATATAAAATATAAATGTTTATATATATTTTAAATTTAAATTTAAATTTTTTAAAATTTATCAGACACTAATCCTATGATATTTCTCGGATTCCTAGATACAAAATACATTTGATCAATCTCTGACCTCCTGGTGCGTTTTACGTGAGCCCCACTTTCAACCCAAAGTCATTACTGACCAAGCCGCACGTGTTTACAATCCTTCCCCTGGCGCGTGGCTCAGACCACCACAGTCGCAACCTTTTCAAAAAGAAACCGCACTGGAGTGGGCCAAAACTCGGCGAGTACCATATTAGGATATACGGTCCGTCACTTCCGTGCTTTATCTAAAGACCGAAGTCTGCTGCACTGGCAAAGCAAAAAATGAAAGCGGAAGCGCTTCTGAAGGAGAGAAACAGTCACAGAAGTTGATCATCGATAGTCATGAACCTAAGGCAGCGTCCTGCGCCGGGGAGCGTCCGTAGCAATTTGCACGCGCCGCCGGAACTTTGGGATGTGGACGTCTACAATATAATCCCCATCCACAACCTCCTGACAGACCACCCTTCACTCCGGTATCCGGAGATACGCGCCGCTGCGGCAGCTCTACGCGCAACGGGGGACCTCCGGAAACCGCCGTTCGTGCTTTGGAACCCGAACAACGACCTGCTGGACTGGTTGGGACTCCTCTTCGGCTTCCAGAACGACAACGTCAAAAACCAAAGGGAGCACCTGGTCCTCCATCTGGCCAACTCCCAAATGCGGCTTCAACCACCTCCAACTATACCCGACGCGCTCGCACCCTCAGTGCTCCGACGCTTCCGTCGCAAGCTCCTCCAGAACTACTCCTCCTGGTGCTCCTACCTTGGCCAGAAGTCCGAAATCTACCTCAACTATCGAAGATTCGGAACCAGTACCGGAAACGACGAATCTAACAACCTTCGCCGCGAATTGCTCTACGTTTCGCTCTACCTTTTGGTCTGGGGTGAGTCCGCTAATCTCCGATTCGCTCCAGAATGTTTATGCTACATTTTTCACCACATGGCCAAGGAACTGAACCACGTTCTCGACAATAAAATTGACTCCGACACTGGTCAATCGTTCTTGCCGTCGATTTCCGGGGACGGTGCGTTCTTGAAGCGTGTGGTCATGCCAATCTATCAGACTATTAAAACCGAGGTTGAGAGCAGTGGAAACGGCAAGTTGCCGCACTCGGCCTGGAGGAACTACGACGATATAAACGAGTATTTTTGGAATAGGAGGTGCTTCCAGAGGTTGAAATGGCCGCTGGATCCCTCGTGTAATTTCTTCGCCACGACGGCCAAGGACAAGCGCGTGGGGAAGACGGGGTTTGTGGAGCAGAGGTCGTTTTGGAACGTGTTTAGGAGCTTCGATAAGCTCTGGGTGATGCTCATACTGTTCTTGCAGGCCTCGATTATCGTTGCGTGGGAAGGGAGAGAATATCCGTGGCAGGCGTTGGAGAGTAGGGATGTGCAGGTGGAGCTGCTGTCCGTGTTCATCACCTGGGGTGGCTTGCGAGTTTGGCAATCTTTGCTTGATGCTGGGACTCAGTATAGCTTGGTTGGGAGGGAAACAATCTTGCTCGGTGTGAGGATGACGTTGAAATTCGCAGTCGCCTTGACATGGACTGTGGTGTTTTCTGTTTTTTATGGAATGATTTGGATCCAGAAGAATGGGGATGGAGAGTGGTCTGATGAGGCTAATCGGAGGATTGTAAGTTTTCTTCAGGCTGGTCTAGTTTTCGTGTTCCCCGAGCTTTTGGCATTGGCTTTGTTTATTGTTCCATGGATTAGGAATGTACTTGAGGAATTGAATTGGCCTGTGCTGTACATGTTGACATGGTGGTTTCATACCCGAATTTTCGTGGGTCGTGGTCTGAGGGAAGGGCTTGTCAATAATTTCAAGTATGCTATGTTCTGGTGTGCTGTATTGGCTTCGAAATTCTCTTTCAGTTACTTTCTTCAAATTAAGCCTCTGGTCAGCCCAACAAGGGCTCTTTTAAATCTTAGGGATGTACCTTACAGATGGCATGAATTTTCCGCTAGCCCCAATATAGTTGCTGTTGTGTTGTTGTGGATTCCTGTGCTGCTGATTTATTTCATGGATTTGCAAATTTGGTATGCAATTTTCTCGTCCTTTGTTGGTGGAGCTATTGGGTTGTTTTCGCATCTGGGCGAGATTAGGAACATTGGGCAACTAAGGCTGAGGTTTCAGTTCTTTGCTAGTGCAATGCAATTTAGTCTTATGCCAGAGGTGCTGCAGATAAATGCTAATATGACACTGGTGAAGAAGCTCCGTGACGCAATCCACCTCTTGAAGCTGAGGTACGGAATTGGTCAGTACAAGAAGATTGAATCCAGCCAAGTGGAAGCCACTAGGTTTGCCTTGATTTGGAATGAGATCATGGTAACTTTCAGGGAAGAAGATCTCATCAGTGATCAAGAACACGAGGTCTTGGAACTGCCCCCTAATACTTGGAATATTGGGGTTATTCGATGGCCATGTGTCCTCCTCTGCAATGAGCTGCTGCTTGCTCTCAGTCAGGCAGAAGAGTTGGCAGATGAGCCCGATCGGTCGCTTTGGTTAAAGATATGCAAGAATGAATATAGGCGGTGTGCTGTCATAGAAGCTTATGATAGCATTAAATATTTACTTCTTTTGATCATTAAAGATGACAATGAGGAGTACTCAATTGTCGAGAATTTGTTCAATGAGATAGAATTCCAGATTAAGAATGGAAAGTTGACACAGGAATTCAATATGTCTGTGCTATCAAAAATTCATGCTAAGTTAATAGCACTTGTTAAGCTTCTGCAGCAACCAAATAAAGATTTGAGTGAGGCAGTGAATATACTACAGGCCTTGTATGAACTATCAGTCAGAGAGTTTCCAAGGAAGAGGTCGTCCATTGGGATGTTGAGAGATGCAGGTCTGGCACCTCGTAGTCCAGCCACCAATGCAGGGCTACTCTTTGAGAATGCTGTTGAGTTCCCCGATACTGATGATGCTTTATTCTTTAGGCACCTACGGCGTTTGTACACTATCCTTACTTCTAGAGACGCCATGCACAATGTCCCAAGGAATCTTGAGGCAAGAAGGCGTATTGCTTTCTTTAGCAATTCACTATTTATGAACATGCCTCGTGCTCCGGATGTTGAAAAAATGATGGCTTTCAGTGTTCTTACGCCTTACTATGATGAAGAAGTTCTCTATAGCCTATTGAATCTCCGAAAGGAAAATGAAGATGGCATTTCTACCCTGTTTTATCTGCAGAAGATCTTTGAAGATGAGTGGGGACATTTTTTGGAAAGGATGCGTAGAGAAGGCGTGGAGGAAGAGAGTGAACTATACACGAAAAAGGCAAGGGAACTTCGTCTTTGGGCGTCATACAGAGGTCAGACCTTATCCCGCACTGTGAGAGGAATGATGTATTATTATAGGGCTCTTAAGATGCTTGCCTTTCTGGATTCTGCATCTGAGATGGACGTAAAGGAGCAACCGGAAGATGGTTTGGATGGCCTACACTTGGGTAAGCCACTATCTTCGCGGAGTCTCAATAGAGCAACTAGTGGAGTAAATCTTTTGTTTAAGGGACATGAGCGTGGGAGTGCTTTAATGAAATTCACATATGTGGTCGCATGCCAGGTGTATGGGCAACATAAGGCAAGGGGAGACCCCCGTGCTGAAGAGATATTATATTTGATGAAAAACAATGAGGCTCTTCGAGTTGCCTATGTTGATGAGGTTCACTCGGGGAGGGATGAAGTTGAGTATTACTCTGTTCTTGTAAAATATGATCAGGGGGTGCGCAGGGAGGTGGAGATATATCGGGTCAGGTTGCCTGGCCCCTTGAAACTTGGGGAAGGCAAACCAGAAAACCAAAACCATGCCATAATCTTCACCAGAGGCGATGCACTTCAGGCCATCGACATGAACCAAGACAATTATTTTGAAGAGACACTCAAAATGCGGAATTTATTGGAGGAATTCAACAACTTCTATGGTATCAGGAAACCAACCATCTTGGGAGTTCGTGAGAATATTTTCACCGGTTCAGTGTCTTCACTTGCTTGGTTCATGTCTGCTCAGGAAACAAGTTTCGTGACCTTGGGGCAGCGAGTTCTGGCAAACCCATTGAAGGTGAGAATGCATTATGGTCACCCAGACGTGTTTGACAGGTTTTGGTTCTTGACTCGGGGTGGGATCAGCAAGGCTTCTAGAGCGATAAATATTAGTGAGGATATATTTGCTGGCTTCAACTGCACCCTGCGAGGCGGCAATGTGACCCACCATGAATATATACAGGTTGGTAAGGGGAGAGATGTTGGGTTAAATCAGATCTCAATGTTTGAGGCCAAGGTTGCAAGTGGCAATGGTGAACAGGTTTTGAGCAGAGATATGTATCGGTTGGGACATAGATTGGACTTCTTCCGAATGCTTTCGGTTTTCTACACAACCGTTGGATTCTACTATAACTCAATGATTGTGGTTCTCAATGTCTATACATTTTTGTGGGGCCACCTTTATCTTGCTCTCAGTGGTCTCGAAGAAGCAGCCATGGATACTAGTAACAATAAAGCCCTTGGTGCAATCCTTAATCAGCAGTTTGTCATCCAGCTTGGTCTCTTCACTGCCCTTCCTATGATTGTGGAGAACTCTCTTGAACTTGGGTTCCTTCCAGCAATATGGGACTTCTTGACAATGCAGCTTCAGCTGGCGTCATTCTTTTACACATTCTCATTGGGCAGTCGTACCCACTTCTTTGGCCGGACTATTCTGCATGGGGGTGCAAAGTATCGAGCCACTGGTCGGGGTTTTGTGGTGGAGCACAAGAGCTTTGCTGAGAACTATCGACTCTATGCTCGAAGCCATTTTGTGAAGGGCATTGAGCTTGGGGTTATTTTAACCGTGTATGCTTCTCATAGCCCCTTGTCTAGAAATGTTACTTTTGTTTATATGGCCATGACCATATCTTCCTGGTTTCTAGTGGTGTCATGGATAATGGCGCCATTTATATTTAATCCTTCTGGATTTGATTGGCTGAAGACTGTTTATGATTTTGAAGATTTTTTTAATTGGATATGGTATAGAAGTGGGGTGTTTACAAAAGCAGAACAGAGCTGGGAAATATGGTGGTATGAGGAACAGGACCATCTGAGGACAACTGGTCTCTGGGGTAAACTGTTGGAGATCATTTTAGATCTACGATTCTTCTTCTTCCAGTATGGCATTGTGTATCAACTGAACATTGCTGCTAATAAGAAAAGTATAGCTGTTTATTTACTGTCCTGGATATACATTATTGTGGTTGTTGGGATTTACATCATCTTATCATATGCTCAGGACAAATATGCTGCAAAAAAGCATATCTACTACCGTATAGTTCAGTTTCTTGTCATTGCGCTTACAGTACTTGTACTTGTTATATTGTTGGAGTTCACTCCCTTCGAGTTTCTTGACATGCTCACAAGCCTCTTGGCCTTTATACCAACAGGATGGGGTATGATCTTGATAGCCCAGGTACTTAGACCTTTTCTGCAGACCACTGTGGTGTGGGATACCGTGGTTGCCTTGGCCCGGCTATATGATTTGATGTTTGGAGTGATTGTTATTGCTCCTGTAGCGCTGTTGTCATGGCTGCCTGGATTTCAGTCGATGCAAACAAGGATTCTGTTCAATGAAGCATTTAGCAGGGGCCTCCAGATATCTCGCCTTCTTACTGGGAAAAGGTCCAACTGAGATGTTATAGGTACGTTCTATCTAAAGCTTTTCTTAAACGTTCACTTTCTCCACCATTTATTCAACATAAGCTATCTTTGATAATAATGGGGGCCTTGGTTTTAATGGCATGCTCCCACTAGGTTTAAGATTAGAATTCTTGGATGCAAACCATCTCTAGGGACCTTGTTCTATTGGTGAAAAGCTGATGATTTACTTGATCCATGTGATGGGGATGCAGTACACAGATATGGGACATAACTAGGTAAAAGACATATTGTGTTTGCAAGGTCATTGGGATACCTGGTCATCAAAAAATAATGAGGGCAGTACCTTTTTTTCTTTTCATAAGTGACCATTTTTTTTTATACATGAACATACAAGCATCTTCTATGCAGGCATATTGTTCTCCCACTGTTTTATCCATATAGATTCTATATTAGTAACATCTCATATTTGATGGAAATTGTATTTAGCACTCTCATCCCTATGAGAGGGTGTGCGAGATGAACCCCATAGCCAGCATTTCGTTTTGAATCCTTTATTTGATTTACTCAACAGAGAGAGAGAGAGTTTTTTGGGGGGTGGGAGGGGGGAAGTGTTCCCCAAACCCTCAGTTTTCGCTCGAATAAAATGTTGGGATTTGTGCCCAAAAGCTAGGTTTAAAAATAAATAATAAAGATCACTCATCCCTATGAGAGGGTGTGCGGGATGAACCCCATAGCCAGCATTTAGTTTCTAATCCTTTATTTGATTTACCTAAAAAAAAAAAGAGAGGGTGTGCGAGTATTTTGGGGGGTGGGAGGGGGGAAGTGTTCCCCAAACCCTCAGTTTTTGCTTGAATAAAATGTTGGTATTTGTGTCCAAAAGCTAGTTTTGAATATGACATTATTGAATAATAAAAATTGACATTACTGAATGGAATTAAAATCAGTCTTTTCAAGTGTCATCATAATATCTTGTTTTGACAATCATAGTTCATAAGATGAGTTGATGTCTCTTTTGTGCCTGATTTAGGTGGGTTGAGTGTGATTATGCGTGGAAGATATAAAGAACAAGTTCCTAGTAAGTTGTTAAATTAAGTTTAGAGTTATTGAAAAAAGGGTACTCTGTGTTAAAAGGTTATTTATGCTATATTTATTATTATATTATAGACTGGTTTCTCTTGGTCGTTGAAAGGGATGCTTCTAAGTGGTAATATTAGTTCATGTAGAATGTGTAACTGGACTTCAATTAGAGCCTATGTCAAGTTACTGTCTCATGAATAAATTTCTCTCATCTACATAATTGCAAGGACTCTCGACCCCAAGAGATCAGTGGACTCAAATATGGAGTGCCAGGAGCTTTCATATATTCCTTATGGAATAATTCTATTTGCAGTCCACATTTGTGGACTGCCGTTCCATATGCGAAACGGGAGCTCCAAGGCTCTACATCCATTCCTTTTTTTTTTTTTTGAGAAGTTCTCCCTCCACACTTTGGTCCTCTCCGGAGTCACTTGCCTTTGCTGGTACTTCTTCATCCTCCCCCATCTCTCTCTCTCTTCTCTCACACAGCCAAACCAAATTGTTTCATAAACTCCAAATCCCAGAGCTCCACAATCACAACACAACATAAAATCCTAATAAAACCATTTAAAGAAATATCAGTCCAGCCGCTTATCACAACCCATGAAAAGATTCTATGCTAAGCTTTTTGTGATATGGGTAATGGGTTGAACAAAATCAGATTTGAGCATATACTGATAACTGTAAGAAGCAAATGCAAAACCAAAAAGTGAGAAAAACAAAAGATAGTACCGAATCATAGACTTGATGGTAAGGGGAAGTGAAGTTGGGGAAACTTCAGGAATATAAATGCTCCAAAAAAAAGAGCTTGACTTTGCCACTGCTACTAAAGAATAATTATTAGGTGACTTTTCAAGACTGGAATCGGTGAGTATTGCTTGTGCTGAATGAAATCCAATAATAAAGGGTATTTTGGTCAAGTTAATGATAAAATAGAGATAATTTTGTCTATTTTTATATGGACCGTAAAGAAGTCCATTTTAAATGGACTGTATCTAGCATGATCCATTGCTTATGAGTGAGATTTTTTTTCCTTGATAAGTGAAAAGTTTTGTTAAGAGTAATAGTAGAATAAGCATAGGCTAGCACATTGGACATATACAAGGGAAAACACCTAGCTAGGAAGAATGCATAGGTACAAGAAAATCATAAAAATCAAGCCGGTTAGAATATATAGCATATAGAAAAGGTATTGAAAAAGAGTGATCTCAGCTCCTAAGGAACGCTCCTTATCTTCAAAGTTCCTATCATTTCTTTTTTCTCAAAATGCAATAAATTAGGCATGTGAGGACCATTTTCCGAACTCCCACTAGCAAGATTGCCATAGGCTTGGGGATTGCCATAAAGATTTCTCCATCTAGCACGAAGATCAATCACCCTTCAGGCAGTAGGTTTGGGGGTGTACACTATAGTCCCCAGGTTTAAGGTTCAAATTCTCTTGGGTGCAAACAATCTCTATGGGCTGTTGGATTGAGGGATTTTTTCCTTAAATTACTTGAGGTATACTAGCGGAAACCTTCTTGCCGAGAGCCTAAACACTCCCAGGATTAATCAAGACGCTGTTCTTGAATACCCGGTGCCAATAAAAAAAAAAAAAAATAATCACCCTTCCCTGGCACGAGTGAGATCTTATATGACCAATGCCCCCAATGCATTAAATCACAACTACTGCATTGGAATATTTGTCATGTGAGATCATTAATTTCAGTCACTTTTTTATTTTGGAAATAGAAATATATTTGTTCATTAGTTCTGTCTTTTCTTTTCATCTGATAATTGATGACTACCGATGTCGTTTTATATTATTTTAACTGGGTTTGTGTTATGTTTCAGGTCATGAGGTGGGACTAGGAGTAGAAAACGAAGTAGATAGCTGGCCTTTTATTTTACGGACCGAGGTGTTTTCTGAGTTCTGTTCGGTGCTGTGGCATTATTTCTTATCGGGGAAATTATGTTCTTATTTTTACCTATGCTGTTGTAATCTTAGTAAAAGTAGAGTTTAGCCATGTTTTCAGGGTTTGGTTATGTACATATTGTCCATGTACAGTGTAGTTTCCATGCTAGTTTTGGGCAATCGTACGTACTAATTTTGTTGATCCTTGTAAGCAGGGTTATCTCAAATGTATCCTGACGGCATTATTGTTCTACTTTTGCGAACGCCCATTTTGTTTTAAACTTTGTTTTAATTGCTTTATAGTTCTGAAATCTGTAATCTTCTGGATATGAGATATTAAACACCTTTGCCCATGTTTTACTCACCCATGAAACTTTGGTTGTTCTCATAGTAAATGGGTCTGAAAGGAAGTTGTAATGAGCGAAACAATCTGGCTTTTTCAGCAAGCATGCGGTCCCGAAATTGGCTGGGTTTACTGGGACACTGGAAATTGCTTCTGTGGAGGTCATCAAGCACATCTCCACCGATCATAAACTTTTTTTACCAACTTGCAGCTAACATAAGATAAGCCATGAGGGAAAAATTAAAAAAAAAAAAAAGGTAACCTTGAAATTTCATTTTTAAACTGGATCAGCCATTCCTGGGAACTGAAAGAGAGTACAAAATACAAATGCCATAGCCACTTGGAGCAAACGATGAACTCCCAAGTCCCAACTTCTTTGGGGTCATATCACTGCCGGATCATTAAAAAAAATTGGCATTGCTGTAGCAAATGTTGTCAAACTACGACAAAGTTGCATTATACTCGTGAAAACGAGTGAATAGAAAAAGAAAGTGATTGCTATATATTTTATAGAAACAGAAATTATGTATCACAACTCGTCATTGCTAATAACAGATACTTTCTCATATACAGATGTGTCTCTGAATCTCTTGGGAAGAATACAACGACCTCCAAATCGCTGCTGCAGGTAAACAAGCAAGGTGAAAAGCAGACCACCACATGGGATGACGATGTCCCATGCAGTGGAATAAAAATCCATCCTATGATTTGCATAAAGGTATGAGGAATCAAGGTACCACGTAGAACTGTGAGCCCTGTAAAGGTCATAGGCATGAGGCAGCAGACGAACAATGGTGGTTCCAATGTAAAAGGAAAAGGCAAGAGCTTTTTCTCCTGAATTAGAAAATAAGTTGAACAATATTTGAGGAAGTAGAAAACCATCCACGAGCAAACCAGCATAAGATTTGACGTCCTCCCAGAAAGAAAGACCATGCATCTTGTAAACTTTGTGCTGCGGTACTACATATTTCACTGTCTGTATCTGGTAAGGCTTCTTCCATTGGTGCACAGACCAAGCAATCAACCCGCCAGCTATATACATCGGTAAAGCCACATATAGAGCCTTTCTTTCTGAAACCCACAACTCCTTTTGGCTTCTATTGTCTTGTTTTGCAGACCAAGTCAGTTGGAGAAGGCGCAACTGCAAAAGGAAAGCTACCATTGTTACCACCCTTACCATTACTTCATTCACTTCAAGCCATCCGCCACTCCCGAGAAAAACATTCTTCTGGTTGTGGCTACCCATGAACAAGGCTTCAAAGTTCAACAGCAGAGGAATCATATGCCCCAGCGTAAGAACAATGACCATCACAATGGAAATGAAGGGAAGCACTTGTGGGTGCTTTTTCATGTAAAAGAGCTGCAGGCCCACAAAAACACATGCTAGCGTATTAGAAATCAGAACCATGGTAATCTCCAAGTCCATTCTCCAAATAGATGCTTTAGCTTGGGTATTGGTTATTGAATTTGAGGACAATTGAAGGGGTTGAAAGTAAAGAGGATCCGACTTTTCTCGTTTGCTTTCAATAGTTCCCTTTACAATTTCACCATGCTCGGCATGCGATGGAGGGAATTGAACATTAATCATTATTTCACAGTCGAATGAATCATTTCTAACCAACGTTTGATTAGTCAATCCAAGATGCTGACATCCTATCATGCACAGAAGACCTGTATCTCTAGAATATATTCCTTCTGCAGAAATATCAATGGCTTTGGATGAAGTATCTGCACTGAATTTGAAATCGGATCGAGTTGTGAAGCTCATTTTGTAGCTGATATTGAGCATACTGCTATGGCTGTAGTTCATGTGGAATGCAGCAGGCCCTGCAACCCTTGGAACTGGTAACACAAATGAGTTCCCATGATAACGTTGCAAATAAAGCTGATCACCTACAAATAATGGGGTTGAATAACCCATTGCTACTATTCCCGTGCTGTTGCTAATAGACATATCAAACCTCATGTCCAATGAATACCCATCAGGATATGTCTTTCCCTTGCTCCTAATATTCCTTTTTGCACAATACTTTCTTGCATTCTCAATCTCAGTATACACATAATTAAGACCTTGGAGGTCAGTCAATGTTGCCCGAGAACTCTGAAATCCAATTATGCCAAAGTAACCAGAATCGTTCACGTGTTTCCTGCTCCGAATTTCTCCCATGATAGCACTTCGGTTCCTTAAGGAGACAACTTGAGGAAAGATCCAACTCAACCCGATCGAGCAATCTCCAACAGAAGCATTTGCCCAAGACTCTCTAACATCCAAAATTCGGCATGCAACACCACAGAGCCTATTCTCCTTCTCATCCCACTCAGCCTCAGCAATCAACGTTGTGTTAGGATCAAAAGGAAACTCGTAACCGGTATAACTGAAGTCAGGAAAACTCAACAACATCTGCACCTTTCGTTCCTCCGAACACCAAATTCCCCGATAAAACATAGAATTAGGCAAATAACGGATACTCCCACCAAAAGGATTGCAATTGCCAGTACCACAATGACGCCCATATTCCAGTGAATAACTAAAAGTCCCTCCACGGGGAAGGGGACAAACAAAACGGTTCATCTTGTTTCGAGATAAATCCTCTCCCCCATCATAACCACTCAAACAATCACTCCCATTTTCTTTCTCAATAAACGCGTATTCATGATTCGAGTTTTTGAACCCCATTATTGAAATCGGCTCAAAGTAGTTTGAATCATCCTTATCATTACTCAAACTTTCTAAAGTCCCACCAATCAAACTACCATAAATGCTTGAACTAATCGGATAATTAAGCTTAAGAACAGCATCGAAACGGTTTTTCTTACCCGGATCAACGTAACTCGAGAAGGATCCGACCATACAGACTTTCCCAGAAGATTTAGACCAGTACCCATCAAGCAAAAACCGGGCTACGTACCGCCAAGACGACCGTCTCGGTCCTCGGAACCGAATCTGGCGTAATAGCCGGTCCGTCGTGTTGCTGAAAGCAGGGTACATAACCAGTTTCCGGAGCTTCAGGGTGGCTTGGACCTTGAAGACGCCATCGGAGGCAGTCTTTTCGGAATGTAAGGGTATGAATGTGAGATATTTCGGGGAATCGGTGGAGGTTTGATTGAAAATCCGGTCGCCACCGGAAAAGAATCCTGTGCGGAAGAGGAGGAACTGAGAAGCGTTAGTGTAGTAGGAGAAGGGTCTGTTGGGGGACTCGGGAACGGGAACAACTTCGTTGCAGTGCTCTGTGTACGAGATTTCGGGTATTGAGTTCGAGGTAGTGGTTGGGCTTTGAATCAGAGTCAGAGATGTGCTGGTGGGGATGTTGGCAATGAATACGAAGAGGAAGCAGAGGAAGGGAGCGAGGGGGGATTTGCTGGACTTTGAAAGTTTTCTCTGGAATTTGGGCAATGACAGTGAAGAAGAAGAAGAAGAAGAAGAAGAAGAAGAAGAATCGGAGTCCATGGTGGGAGTTGGTAGGGAAGGTTAAGATACTGTCCAAATTTCAGACTTCCATGCCTCTCCGAGCAGGGGAGCTGTAACTGTAATTAGGTCGCATTTATCAAGAATTTTTTGACATTTGAAGGGTGCTCCTCTATATGATTTCCAATTTCCATGCCAATTTTATTTATTTATTATATTTATCTCCATCTTGTGTCACTGAAAGATTTTTTGGAGATTTTATTTTATTTTTTTTAAACTCCTTAAAAAATTTATGAAATGGTTGACCATCGCCATTTATTTTATCAAGAAGATATGATATGGCTTTGTTTCCATCGCCATAATTCGACAGTGTCAATTATATGACAACCGCTATCGTATTCTCCTCCAAATGAGTTCGGCTGAAAAATGTATTATAAAGCCATCCGATTTGGACATACACTCGCTGGTTTGGATATAACAAACGAATGACTAATTAACAGATTGTAAATATATTATTACCAGTGCTAATCAATCCATGTTTGTTGAAGATTATTTAAGTTTTAAAAAGCAATTCATGACGTGAGACTCACATATAAGTATAGAACAAAATATACCTCTAATAATTTGATGAAGAAAGGATGACGAATAATATTACTCTGTAATATATCTAGGCAAATGACTTTGGCATTTATTTTCTTCGGTCGAGGAAAGAATTCTTAGGAGGAAATATGGAGAATTTATGGGAAAGGCTGGTGGGTTAGGATGGATGAGGATGTCATGGGTTTATCTTCATGCAAAGGAGATGTGAACCTCTGAAAATTGGATATAGGATCTATTTGCTTTGCCAGGATATAACATTCCTGTCAAAAATTACTGACACAAAATCATTATCAAGCACACCAACCCAACTTGGGATTTTATTTCATTGTCTGAAAGTCTGCAAGCCATAACCTATGATACATACAACACAGCCTTATATTGACAACTGACCAATGCAAGTGTTGATATTATACATGTTTACAAACAAAATAAAGGTCTTGGTATGGTAATTCAGTGGTACCCCAGGAGTTTTGAGCAAATTCATTTTTCAGGCTCAATAAAGTGGCTGTAATCCATGCCCTTTTCAGAAAATGCTTCCACAAGCTTTGGCAAGAGCTTAGCAATCATGATTTTGAACCCTTTAGAACTACCCTTTATGTTTTCAACCTCGGCCTTTCCGCATCCAAAAGCATAGCCCACTGGAGCTCCTTCCATATATGCCTTACAAGCCATTAGAATAGACTCTGCGCGTTGCCTGAAGTGTTCTTCCACTAATGCTTCGAAGTGCTGCACCAGCAAAAAGTTAAAACATAAAAAATAATGCTTAATCATGAAAGAGACAAATTCAAATGTAATAGAATTTCTCTTATAAGATAGGATTTGATCATGTAAGTTGGCAATTTCATTTTTTTGAGATATTCAATTTCTGAGACAGTATGTATTCTTTGAAAGAAAAATTTAGTGGAGACATCTTTAACTTGGACATCCCATATTGAGTCCTTTTAATAAATTAATTATAGACAATTGAAATTAAAGTCATTGCAAACAATAACTACTGAAAAGGACTTGATCCCAAAAGGGAAAAAAAAACTATTGAAAATGGTGCAATACATCATTTGTTGAAATCATGGCAGTGATACTGAACATGTATGGATGCTCGTGTTGAAGGCTATATGCTAAAAATTGTTGAATACTATCTATAGTAATTCAAGAAAAATATAGTGCTCAAATTGTAGCTTTCATCTTTCTCTATATTGTCCAAGACTCCAGAAGTAATTATCATAATAGCTGCCACAAACCACCTCAATGGTAAGAGTGAATTGAGATTTGAGAACTAATTCTTGTACCTTAGGAGGTTTTCGTAGTAGGTACAGCATGGACTTGCAGGTGACAAGGAATGCATTTTCATTGTAGCTTACAGAGTTTTTCTCTCCCTCAGCTCTTCCAATCTGCTTATCATACCCTGCCTCATTGAAATAAGGCTTCTCATTAAGCACGAGGGCCTGGAGGGAGAGAAGAACTTGAAGAATAGTTGAGCTCCCTGGATTCCATACTTCAGAGCCTGTACCCGTCCATGTATTGAGAAGACTGAGACAGACCTTTCCAGATTCATACAAGTTAGGGTTGACACGGAGCCCACTGGAATTGTAGTGCACCAACTGCATAGGATTTCATGTCACGATACTAGCATTAGATTCTGTTCAGATATAGCATACCAGTCTTTTTTTATGAGAGATTTTCATGCATGTATATACGCAGAATAGATTCATGCATAGACTGTGAACTTGGACACGCTCAGTTTAGACAGGATCCTCTTTCATTTTGGGGGTATGGGCAGTCAAATAAACCTAGGAATTTTGAAGGCAATTCTTTTTTACACTACAAGCACAAAATTGACAGGAAAAGTACGATAACTTACAGGTGGTTCATAAGGATACTCCGTGGGAAGGAAAATATCAAAGAAGAAAAGCCCATCATGATATGGAGTTCCAGGTGCACCAACAATGGCTGCTTGCAATAGATCCATCCTTCCATCAAAGACACGGACATAGATTGTTTCTGCGAGATCACAAAGGTGTTATGAGTGATAGTACATAGAATAGGGTTATGAAATTTGAATAGAAACCCTTCTGATTTCCAGCGTAAAAAGGAAAAGGATAATTAGTGCTAACCAGGAAGATCTTTCTCTAGAATGCGCCATTCTCGCTGAACCTTCTTCAACCAAACTCTTTTCACCTATAATCAAACACAAAGGGGGGAAAATATCATTCTGACTGATTGAATAAGTTATATTCTACATTTAGAAGGATAAGCCAAATTTCTTGCCTGAGACAATGCCAACTGTTTGTCAGCGCCAAGAAAGTGATGGTCTGAGCAATCACCAACCATATCAAACTGCCTAAACTGCTTAGAGTTCTCACTGGCGGTTGAAAATGGAACAGCTTCAGCATCCAGAGACTCTTCCACTTCATGATCTGAACATGTCTTTCTAAATGTTTGCAACAGTTCGCAAGTTTCCAGCACTTCTTTCTCATGGAGAATTTTAGATTTATTTCCACCTTCAGAAATAAGCCCAGATACAACTGGGCGTGAATCTGAAGTTGAACCAATAGATCCAAATAGGTCTGTTGCAATGTTAACAAAAAATCCAATGGCAGCTTGAGGAAGGGAAAAGGAACCAAACTCCCATGGATGCTTTTTGTAATTTTCACTAGCACCATCAGAATCCAACAAATCCTGAACATTAAAGCTGCTATTGAGTTTGCTCCAAGACAAATGCAGATGATACAAGGTTTCTTTTCTAACTTACAGAATAATATACCAGAAATACTAAACAATCCACTCACCAAAAAAACTTAAAAGTATAGAAAGACAACTATTTTTTTTCCAACGAAATGTTGCTCATTCTTAAGATACTAAGTACCAAGTCTAAACTGCCACCAAATCTTCCGGTTCTATATAGAGAGAGAGAGAACGGGGGAAGAGAAGGGGGGGGGGGGAGGCTTTACCTTTCCTTTATGGTTATAAGACCATTTGTTATGTTCAACAATCTCCTGATTTGATTCCTCGACATTTTCTTCATAGTGTCCATTTATTGCAGTTGAGCCTTCATACTTATCATTCCGAAATATCTCATAAGGTGCAACCTGCAATGATGATTGTCAAAGAATTAGAAGTTGCTGCATCCCTACAGGCCTACAGGATACTACCCAGTTATGCATGAACCAAGAATAGATAGTAACTCGCAAAATACAAGTTTTATAAAGTAGCCAAAGTTGGCTGCATATCATAAAACTTGCTTGGTATGGATGGCTCACTACCACATCTATAACCTAATCACTGCATTTACTAGAAGCTGGATGACGCTCAAAATCTAGTGAACGACAGCCCTGAGAAATAAGAATAGAGACCATAGTTTTGAATTCCGTTCCGTTCCGGTGCCTCAACCGGAACACTATATCTCCTTATTCCGTTCCGGTCCAAATTCCGGCCGTTCCGGTCCCTATTCCGGCCATTTCGGTCCCTATTCCGGTTTAGATTATTTTTGTAATTTTTTTGTGTTTGAATGATATTTTTTTAAAATTTTAAATTTAGATGGTATTTAATTAATTTTAGAATATAAAATATATTTATATACTTTGTAATTTTAAATACGTCTTTTTTTAAATATCATTATTTTTAATATTTTATGTATTTATTTATTTTTGTATCTCAACTCAAATTTGTATTTTTTCAACTTACAATCATTTTATAAATCTTCAATTCTTCTAATATGTTCACATATATATGATATACACTTACATATATATGTCTTTATTCTATTAGTTGTTAGTTTATATATATATAAATATTTATCATAATATATAATTAATTCCGAAACGGCACACCGGAATAGACCGGTATCGAAATATTCCGTTCCAGTACTTCAACCGGAACGATCACTGGAACGGAATTCAAAACTTTAATAGAGATGCATCTTCCAAATAAGTACATGTGCATATAAGATTGGTCGTATAACATTACAGAATTACCTAGTTGGTTACTGTAACTATTTCATCTATTACAGGAGGATGCTTCATTAAAAGTTAAACCTTATTCTGCAGTAACAATTTTTTTCCTCCCTCCCCTAGTGTCATTCATACAAAATAATAAAGTTGGAGAAAGATCATATGACACATCTGCGTTTTCAAGTTAAACAAATCAAGAAGACATAATAAACCAAGGCCACTGGCATATCATAGGAAAACACTGCTCATCCATATTTCATAGGAATGAAGGCAATACATCAAGCTCAGTGGCATTGTTTTCTAGTTCAGAGGCTGTTCTGCATAAATTACCACCAATTTCACCAAAAGTGTGTATCAATCTACATGACAACAGGCTTGAGGCGTGAATCTCATATGTCCCTACATGAGGGAACCCTAAAAAAAACCCAACTGGATTAAGTATGGTCACAACTCATCTGTAAGTAAGGTTGAGAAAATTCTCAACCTAAAGCACACGAGTACATAAACTGTCCAAAAACAGTAGTATCTTTATATAATTAGAAAAAAGTAAACAAGAAGTTACTGACTATGTACATGCATAGATAAAGAATTAGGATGACTACATCATACCTTGGTTACGAGACCAGTAGCCCACCTCACCTCAATAGCACCATCCTTGAAGCCCGTCACATTGCCAATGTAAGATAGGTAAGACTCATCGGGGTACTGATTCTGATCCTTGCTGCAGTTCTTGCCTTCCAAAACAGACTCCACACCCATGCCAGTTTCTGAGGTGGCATGATCACTATCTTTTGAATCCCCAAACTGGTTCTTAACTAACCTAAACACAATATCACCAAAAGAATATGAAAACTCCGGGTGCTCGGCCAATTCATAAGCACTCAAAATTTCCTCCAGCCTGTCTCCATCCAAATTGTTTGCTTCACTCACAGAATCAGTTTTCCATTGGACCTTTACAGTTCGTTCCTTTGCATCCACAGATTGCACAACACCCCATCTGTGGCTGATAGACACGAGTGGACCATCACAAGTTCCCTTTTCCAACACAAACTGCTCAGGAAAGAATTCATAAGCATTTATAACAGTTGCGGGGAGTAAATTTTGTGAATCGAGTCCAAATGAGCGGCTGCCATCCTGCCACACAACATCAACTTTAGTCTTTGTCTTCACAATTACGAAGACTTCATCTAAGTTTGAGTTTCTTCTCTTGAATCCTCTTGCCAAGTTCTTATTTTCTTTAATTGGCTGACCAGCAGACACATTAAGAAAATCCAGCTCCATTGTGCCCTCACTGCCAAGACTTGGAAGTACACACCAGTCACCTATTTGCCAATTTGCATATGAAAAACATGACAACAGAGTCAAGTTTTTTGAATCCTGCAAACATGGTGGAGCAGGCAAACTCAAATCACAACCCGCAGGGGCAGATGCAAGCCAATTCACATAAACCAAGCCTGCTTCCACAGCACAAACAGTCCCTTCATCTTGATTTCGCCTCCAAGAACCACATAACCAGCTAGCTGATTTAGAAACGTTTGAGATCCTAACCCGCACTCTCTGTCCTGGGTAATACGGATACTGTGAGTCTTCCAGTACATCAGGAGAAATTGGCAAGAGCTTCTCTTGATCTGTGGCAGTGACTACACACTTTGCTCCATCATCAAAGACAACAGTGACTTCATCAACTACTTTATCCACCCTTCCAAGCCAACGCCCACAAACTACATAATCCCCAACTGTAATGGAGTGGATCTTTAGAAGTTTCTTGGAATTAACGTATTTTATTGTTTTTCCTTGAACACTCTCCAAATCCACCAACATATCAATGTCAATTACTCTACCCATCTGTCCAGATCGGTCTATTACACAGCACACTAAATCCCCGTGTACAAATCCTCTCTCAAATGAGAGAAACTCATCAATTTTCTCAATGCTTTCCTCAAGGCTTGACAAGATGCTCCTGGCCTGCCCGCCATATATGCATTCTGTTTCCTCCTGATCCTCACTACTACTGCTTTCACTAGAACTCTCCCAATCAGAATCACTAAGGAATACATCCATCATTCAGATGCCTATTATAAGATACTACTACAACTCAGTCTCAGCTGACCTTCACTGAAAATCACAAGAATGCGGCTCTTTTAGAAAGTCAACATCTTCACAAAAAAAGCACATATTTCAAACATGTATAAGAGCTACCAAATTGAAACCAACAATTAACCACATTCCTATTTGCTAAAGCAACTGTGAACAACTTACGATGTACTATCAGGTAGTAACCCAATAACAATATTTGCCACAAAGAAAACTAACAGTAGATATTGAGAAAGGTACCATAAAAGTTTCACCTTTTTAAACGAACTGAAGAAGCCAACACCTCTATCACTCTTAGTTTGAGCAGACGTTCTTAATATGTACTGCAATAAGGATATGCAGATTGTAGTCGTACCAAAGGATGATAAGAAATGCTAAATTAATATATATTCCAACTGATGTGGATATTGATAGTGTGTCTATATCTCCAATAGGATATGTAGATTGCTAACAGTGGAGATATGATGCCAAAGGAGATTTGCCCTATAGGGATAACAGGAGTTGAGCCACAACCCCAAATGCCAAAGGAGATTTGCCCAATGAATGAGCTGAAGTTCCCACTAGAAGAAACTTCTCAAGGAGACTTTCCCACCACAAGAGCTCAAAAGCTACCACTGCTGGATAAGAGATTTCCCAATAGAGCAGGTGGAGTTCCAGGTAGATTGATGCAAATGATGTTTTTCCGACCAAACAGCTCTTCTTAAATATCTGCTGCCAAAGAAGTTACCCAATCAAAGCAACCTTTAGTAGCTTTTGCCAAAGGAGATTTGCCCAAACGAACAGAATCCTCACAAAATTATGTAAGCAATTTGTTCTTCACTTGCTTATTGCCAAAGGAGATTTGCCCCCAAGAAGCCTAAATTTCTCTCACGTTTATCTGCTGCCAAAAGAGAATTGCCTCATGTAAGGAGTTCGATTGAACAGCTGAAACTCAAGGTCACAATCAGGTGAGATCATGCCACCTAACTGACCACCAATCTTAGATTTATCTAGCAGCTTTATTGACAGAAACTCAGTTTTGTATTGCGTTTCTCAGAGAGCTATCTGAATAATTACGATCTGAAAAAAGCTTCTCCAAGTGGCTTAACCCTTAATCCAACAGTTGAACCTGCGGCAACACTATTTTGCACAAGCAACCTGGCAACAAACTGGATGTTGTCTCCGAGAAAACTATCAGCATAACCATGCTTCAGTACCTAAATACCAAAGAGCTTCTCCAACCAATTTTACATTTCTTGAGAACCTGCAAACACAGACCGTTAATAATAAGTAATTTTATTAACACAGAATAGAAGCAGTAAAATCTGAGAATTTAGAATAGGTTATCTGATTGATACTACTATTCTTACAAATTTTGTAGACTCTGATCAAATAAAGCAAGGCACAGAAAAGGGGGCCACAAGTAGTAGCAGAAGAAAAAAAATAGAGGTTTGAAATTGTTAACATTCAATGTGAACTTTGTCTTTAAAAGGAAAAAAGAAAATAAAACTATTTGTGTATGTATGAAGGAGATTTTTTTTATCAGTATGCATGAAGGAGAATTAACGAACCATTACCAGAATATTGCATTCCTAAGTTTAAGAACAATGGATATGAAAATACGCTAGATTTGGTTTAATGAATGAACCTCACAAAGTAACTATCAATTCAGAGAGAGAGAGAGTCGTCTATGGTGTAAAAAAAAATCCACTGTTGGTCCCTACTTTTGGTGTTGCATTAGAATTTCGGGATTTATTATAGAGAGAGTGATTATAGACTACAGGATGCATTGCTTAGAAACTTAGTTTTGACAACTCATGAGACTTAAGGGCAACTAGAGCAACTATTGTACAGATACTCTACTTTAACCAAGGCATTTTGAGGAATAAATCTGAAACAACACTTTGAACTTAATCAATTCTATTTCATGTATCAACAAGGATCCAGTTTAGAGAGATAAAGTTGAAAGAAACACAAAAAATTGTAACTGTCAGTTCCCATATCTTATTCAAGAAATTAAGAAATTAAGAAATTAAGATGAGAAATCAAATACCTAGCTCCAAAATCTTCAAATGCAAATGAAAGACAAAAGATATTCAAATCGTAGCATCCATAATTTTCTTCTACAAACAAACCTTCACTCCAAATAACATATCCTAAAATGACTTACGGAAAGTATTCATGAAAATCTATTCCCCAAACTTGTACCCCTCAACAAACTTAACAAAGAGAGAACCTTTGGAAGTTTTTCATAAGAGATAGAACAGAAAACATCTTACAATAGCTTTTCATGACAGAAAATCACAAAAAAGGAAAAACCTCCAAACTTGTGCGCCTAAAAAATTCAAGTGCTCTAAAAGCCAAAATATGACCAAAAGTAAAGCATTTCCCATAATCTACAAAAATTAAACACCATATTTCTGAACTGCAAGAAAAAAGTAACATAGATACTAATAATCGAAAAGATAAAAGCTAGTTCATCAACCCCACAAACAAATAAAAATCACATTTGGAAAAGACAGAGATTAACCGACTGAAATACTGTACCATTGCAGTTGCCACCTCTGCTAATTACTGGAACTCTAATTTTTTCACCTAAACCAAGAAAACCGCACAAAGTCTCCACAAAGCTGATCAAAGGAGCTCGACCCAGAAAATTATTGCAGAAGCAAAGTTTCTCCTATGGTTCTTTCGTCCGTTTCTGTCACTTTCTCGCTAACTTTCTTTCTCAGCCACTAGAACCAGTTACTGCTGTTGAAAGAAGGGAAACAACGGGAATTCAGAGAGGCCAAGCTCCTCTCTGAACGCCGCCCTTCAAACCATATCCGAGCCTCCAAACCATTAGAGCTGCCTCTCTCCCCCCCTCTCGCTTTATCTCTGTGTGTGTTGGTGTGGCTCACTGTTCTGTTGCTGGGAAACGTTGGAAGATTCCGAGTGTGTGCTGCGTTTGTCTCTCTCATCCAATTAGACTCGAGAGGGCGACTATTAAATGGACACGAAGGAAAGAATATACCAACAGTATCAGACGTGCCGTCGTTATCCAACTTAACGGATAGCGTCTTAAATTACTTCTAACCTTATTATTATTATTATTATTATTTTTGTAAGATAAGTAGATTTTATTAAATTAAAAGAGTGATATAAGAGGAAGGGGTAGGGATCTCCTATAATTATTTCAAAATCAACAAATAATAGTATATAAAAGATGGAAAAAAAAGAAAAAAAAAAGTCTATTTGAGACCATAAGTATAGTCCCTATTTATGTCCTATTAGAAGACGTCATCTTATAAAAAAATAGAAATAAGTGGTCGTTAGAAAGCAAATCACAAATCCACTGCTAAAAGTAGTGAGCAGGATGGATGTACTGTTGTTAATTATCTGGAGCAGATTGTTAGAGTTGACCATTAACCCTTAAATAAGATCATTGGTTATGGAAGACATAAAGATAGAATAAATAGTAGTCATTTCCAATACGCCGGTTGATGCCCCATGGTACATCAATGATGGTGGCGCATGTAACTCATGCGCCACCTCCTTGGACAACGAAGTGAAGTCAAACTTGGCTGAACAAGGGCCTCCAATATTAAAAGGGTCGTGCATGATGACTACAGGCTTCTCGGGAAGCGGCTATGTGTGGCCAACGCACATGGCCTAAGTCACGCGTGTGACTAATGTGCTGATCCAAACAGCAATTTGTCTTTGCGGGCAAGTAAATCGATGGAAAGAGAATCTATTGGGGTCGTGCGTTAAGGTCAGAGAACCCTAACAAACAAAGATCAGAGGTGGTCGACACTGTAGAGAAAACTTTAGAAAGACAAACAGAAAAACTATTAAAAAAGGGTTTTAAACTACTGAAAATGAGTGGAAAGGAAGGGGGGAGGTGGGTGAAGCCAAAATCCAGCCCAACTATGCCCATTAGGGAGGAGTTTATTGGAGAAACTCGCCTGAAATCTTTAATATGAGAGAGAAAAACTTACTTTTAACTATATATTTGTACATTTTTTTATAATTATTTTAAAGATTATTTTTAAATACTTAATAAATAACTATAAAGTTCTTGAAAAAAACTCTTAACTATAAAGAGATTATATAAAAACAATCTTATAAATTGATATAGTTCGTCAAATTATAAAATTATTTTTATTGTAGAATAGATTTAATGAATAAGATAAAACCATATTAATTATAATTTTTTTTATATATAATTTTTTTTTATAGATATAGCAATATTCAAAATTATTCTTCTTACCATTATGCACTTTGTTTCTAACTATTTTTTTCTTTTGGCAACACTCAATATTCATTAAAGAGAAACGAGATTTAAAGTTGTAGAATACACAAATATCACATAATTTAAAAAAAAAATAAACATGAAATTTATATAAAATTAATTTTGTAATAATAAACTTTATTATTTTTTAAAATAGTTGTATAACATTTATTTAATTAGCAACACTTGGCAAATCCCGTGTTATTCATGATGTTACAATAAGACTCCGTTTGTATTTAAAAGTGAGTCGAGAACTTCCATTTCTTCATTATATTTTTATAATTTTTTATATAAAACACAAATTATTATACATATTTTTTAAATCTTAATACATTTTTTTAAAAATTTCAATATATATTTTTCAAATTCTAAAATAATAATAATATTAAAAAATAAACTAAACTCATCTCAACTCATCTCATTTCCGAATCCAAACGAGACTAAGTATGCTTACATATTAACTTATAAATAGCAAAACTTCGTTCTACATAACTGTTAAGCATCTATACATTGTCATTTATATATTATAATCTATATATTATCTTGTCGATCAGTGTTACGTACCATTCATATAATTGAATTTATTTGCAATCCAACCAATGAAAATGGAAACGTCCCTATTTTAGAACAAATTTAATCAAAATATTTTTATTTACAAATAAGAAATTTGAAAAATTTATTTTATTTATTCATAAAATTAAAATATTTTAATTAAAATTATAAATTATAATGTAGTCTACTTATTGCAAGAAGAATTATTCTATTGTATTGACGACGACGACAGCCGTGACGACCTTCCTTTCATTGCTAAAAGAGTGATCTATCATTCCGTGTCTCCATTATAATTTATTTCTTTGATGCATATGTCAGCTGCCTTTTGGCGATGGCTTTCTTTTGTTTCCAGCACTTCACGTGTTTAGCTTATTGATCTTCATATTATTTTCACGTAACCAGCTTTTCAGTATGGCAAAAGAATATGCTTAATTGGTAGCTTACAACGTCACATCTCGTGGCGAATTCAATATTATTTATAAATAAAGAGTAATACTGCTTTTTGTTATTTTCCGGCCTCATGCGCACTAATTGATGTAATAATTTTTTATAGATTTATTCAAATATATATATATATATATGAAGATGATTATTTATAATAAAAATAAATTTATTTTGATATAGAATAATCATTCTACTAGAGAATAATCATTTTATCAAAAAATAATTTATTTTTATTATAAATAATCATCTTCATATAAATTTATTTTTATTATATATATCGAAATAAATTTATTTTTATTATAAATAATCATCTTCTTTTTGATAAAATGATTATTCTCTAGCAGAATGATTATTTTATATCAAAATAAATTTTTATTATTATAAATAATCATCTTCATCACAAATATTATATATGAGTTTCGCGACCGAGCCTCTTGATCATGTAAAAATTTTAAAAATAAAAGATTAAAATTCTAGCTTCCCTCAACACCTTTTTTATGTTTAGGAATTGATTTGAATTTATTGACAAATTCGTGTTAACTCATCTCAAACTTATTATTATATTTTTTAAGATTTTTATATAAAATATAAATTTCAATGTAATTTTTTTAAATTTAAATACATATTTTTCAAATCTTTATAATTTAATTTTTTTTAATTTTAAAATAATAATATTAAAAAATAAATTAAACTCATCTTAACTAATCTCACCTCCTAATCTAAAGCAAGCCTTAAACCAAGTGAAGTCTTTCGTCATTTCATGTATATGCTTTTACACGTAACATGAAACCTAACACAAAGCAAATTCAGGCTGTAATCATCATCATCGACCGTTAGAGAAATATACATGCATGCCTTTCGAGTTTAATTAAGTTATGTAGATCATTCTTTAATTTAAGAATATTGATGGTCACTTTTTTAAAAAAGATGATGACTAGCCATCAACAATATGGTGACCTGCATATGCCCTGAATATGCTTCAGAATTCAAGGTGACCCCCGTAGAAATCACAAAAGGATCACCATCAAGTGCAGAAATTATTTGAAAAATGGGGTACTTTCCATTCCTGCTATGGTTGTCATGGACACGATACACTAATTAGTAATTAGCTAATTATAAATGGCGCATATTATAAGAAAAATAATATTGATGATAAATTATTTGTGATGAAGATGGTTATTTATAATAAAAATAAATTTATTTTGACATAGAATAATTATTCTGACAAAGAATAATCATTTTATCAAAAAATAATTAATCACAAATAAATAATTTTTTTTTTAATGATATACATACATATATTTTGGAAGCGGTCCCAACTGATCATCAATCATGACTTGTGCATTATGGTGATCAAACTCCCTATCTATACAACTAGGGACGAAGCTAAGCCATCTGGCCGCCCCCCGATGAGGTCCTTGACTCCGTATATAGTGATCTTGAGTCACGAATAATAATGTTACATTAATTGCTACGTACCTTATAATTGTTAAAATTAAACAAAAAAGGCACAAGAACAAGGTAGCTTGTGCAAACATTGGTGATGATCACTCCTCGTCCACAATATATCTTTTTATTATTTTATAAATTAATGGTATTTTACTCGAGGTGTCTCCTACTGTTGATACAAAGTGCCTTGATTCCCAGTCTATATTGGAGGCCAGAGAATATTGATTTGGGCCATAAGGCGAAGAGGCAACCACTATTGGTACCCTAATACTATATTGATATTCAGTATTCTCTCTCTCTCTCTCTCTCTCACAAAATAAAATATTTGTGCTTATTTGGCGTAGAGGATTGAATGCATCAGAAGAACACGAGGAATGATCAGCAAAAGGTATAAGCAAAGTCAAAGAGTTTGTACATACTTCTTTTGGTACAGTGCAAGGAGCCAGCCAAGGACCCCATCTGCAGAAAGAAACATTTCCGATATGTAGCTTAACCGTTGAAGGTGGATACAGAATTATTCTTTATTAATCCACTACATACACTCAAAAGGTTCTTTAGAAATGTACTCCATATGACTTTGTTAAGAAAACAAAGAAAAAGAAAAGAGAAGATATTGTTGCATGCCGGCTCAAAGGGGAAGGCAATAATATATTGTTGAAGGTGGATCTTAGGTCACCGCCTAAGATCTCAAAATTGAGTAGGCCCCATCATAAAAATATTATCTAGTATAAAATATTGGAAACATTTTATTTAAAATAAAATCAATATTAAATGATAAAATTTGAATAAAAAAATAAATATTAAAGTTTTACTCAAAAAGATTTTATTTAAAATGTAAAAAATTTTCAAATAATAGTAAAACTGGAATAAAATAATAAAATAATATATATATTAATGTAGCAAAATTTTAATGTGTTTTGCATCTCAAAATTTTCAATAGAGTTTTATTATTTAATATTTAAATATTAGTATTATTTTTAAATTAAAGTGTTATATACTTGATGCTTGCCTAAAATCACAAAATATATTGAGTCGCCCTTGTATTATTAGATTGCATATGAAGATTGGTCTGAGAGATGAAAATTGAATGTTAATAATTTCACTCGACCTTGACTCGATACTTGGCTCGAGCTAAATTCTCGCTCGATATTTGATTCGAGCGAGATTCAAATAGAAAATTTAGCTCGACACTCGAACAAGATTCGCAAGAATTTTGAAATTAGAATTTCCAGCACTGTTTTTGGTATAAATATGTTATATTTGATTGCTTAAATAAGATTTTCAACATATTTTGAGAGAAAATAATTGTCTAATGAGTTCATGTTGTGTGAAAGAGCAAAAAGTCCTAAATAGAGTGAGTTGGGATTGAATAATTGTAATATTTGTTATCGTTAGTTATGTGTGATTTGCCAAAACATATATTCATAATGATAAGAATTTTGTTTTTTTTGTATAAAATCATGTCGTCTAACAATAAGATGATTTGAATTGATAATTGAGTAATGTTATTCTAATACCTCTATACCACGTATCATCCACATTATTTAAATATATGGTAGGATAATTTGTAAGATTTAAATTTTAAAATTTATCTTTTAAGTTAAATTATGCCACGTAAATAATGCATGGGCTTTAAATGTCCAGTTGTCTCGTCTTGCCTTGCCCTTTTCATGCGGCCACGGATATATTTTTCTCTTCAACAAAATGAGAGAGAAATAATCAATAAGCATGAGTTCTGAGTTGTTAATCATACTAATTTTGAACCGTAATACCATAACACAAAGGCTTTTGGATTTAGTAGTATGATCAAAATCTTATATTAAAACGACCTTTCCTGTTTGTGATCTCATCCTCAATTAACACGCGTATTAATATATTGGCATTAAGATGTCATATTATTAATTATTTTTTAGTTGAGAAAATTTACATGATTAAATTATTTGGGATCGTTTCATTCACATTATTTCTTATTCTTAATGGTATCTATCATGTTAATTTGTCTATTTGATTAAAAAAATTTACTGGTCTATACTGATCTATATATAGTATTTTATTTTTTTAAATAAATCCTGGGACTGTTGGGACGCCACAAACAAGACAAACAGTTATAATTGTCACCAACTTGTTTATAGGTAGATCCACTATGATCAGGCGCAAATGAAAGGGAAAATTTTGTTTTTTTCAAAAATAAAAAATAATATTAGAAAGATGAAGAAGAAATCCACGTACTGCAGAGCATTATCTTTTTTTAATACATAAAAAGTTGATACAATTGACAATCGTTAATTAAGAAATAACTAAAATCGCACTACAAAGCACTAGAAGGATTTGATGTAGTGCCTGTTACAGGAGCTAAACTTTAAAAAAAATATATCTATATAGGGTGGAGTTATATAAATGCATTATTTCTAATGCTTTTTCCTTAAGAGGTATCTGCTCTATGATGAAATACTACAATAAAGCTCGTAGGAACCAACCAGTATTAGATGCACACCATAAAAATAAACAAACATGCAGAATTTGGTTCATCGAATTTCTTTCTGTTTTGGATTCAAAGAATGCATGAATTGTTTTATATCTGTTTTCAGCTCAACTAGTTTGACCCAAATGAATTGTTGTCCAAAAGCTGTCTTTCTTGTACTCCATCCGCAAATGCATGGCACTTGAAGGGCTAAAATCTTCTTTTCAATTGGGAAAATCTCGATGCTCCTGTTTCAGTGAATCACCTTAAAATACCTTAAAAACATCATATAATATATATATATATATATATATATATACAGGATCTAGCAACACTTGTGTATAAATAATATGAGAAAATTTCTCTCCCCCATGAAAAGTCTCACCTCTAGTTTTAATGGGGTCCATGGCCGGCGCCTCATGCTTTGTTGAGACAAGGGAGTAATAAAAGTCCAATCGAAACTCCACCATGTTCCATCAGACAAAGAGGAAAAGGTGGTCTCTAGGTAAATTACAGCGAGGCAAAGTGGTAGTAATATTTTATAGATTATATGGATCGAGCAGCATGCTTCTCAGAATCCACTGGTTTTTATAAATACCAAACAGTAAAGTTCTCGACATTATTATTGTCTTATGGTGTAATGGAGAGACTGTTGTGGCAAATAATTCCATTAGCATAGTCATATATTAAATGAAAGTGGATGCAGACGAAGTAGCATACAAAGTGATAGAGGAAATACCAAGTCTTCATATATAGTTTGCTGCAGAAAGGGAGATGGATAGGTGGCCAAGAAAGTGAGTCCACTTAGAAGCACTTCGCTTCATGGAATGGGATATTCTCCAATTACTAGACTCAGAGGCCCTTCAACCACCCATAAGATCAAAGGAGGGATTGGATTTGCTGCAAACATCAGAGGGAAAAAAGCAAGATCCATAAAGTTGGATTGTTGGGGTCACCAAATAACCTGTAAATAAATCCCAGCTGTCCATTAGGCATTATTAATACCATCCCTCTAATCTTTCCCATTGAGAGAGAGAGAGAGAGAGAGGAAACACTATTTCAAGCATAAACTTAAACTTGGTAGTGGGTTTTAAAGGATTTAACACACCTGGCATGCATAGAATTGAGCATTGTGGGGCTTAGCCAACAAAAGAGCCTAACAGTATAAAGATAATCTTATTTCTGCACTGTATATAAGTTGTTTTAATATATTAGAGTAATGATCAGGAGGAAACCAACTATGAATGAAAAATATTAATTTCTTAAGTACAATAAGGAAAATAATGTTTCATCCTGACCAAGTCGAATATATATATATATAAAGTAATGATACATCCCACATTTTCATCCTATTTAATAAGAATTTTTATCCTATTAAGTAGGATGTGGCACATTCATTATCATTAGATAATAAAAAAATATGTAATAAAAAAATATTTAATAATAATAAATATGTCATATCTTACCTAGTCAGATGACAGTAGAATGATAGTAGTGCATAGAATTTTCTATATATATATATATTATTTGTTTGTTTAAGTCCATTTAGTTGGGAGGGTGTTGGAGTGGATTAGACTGCCTCTACTGTTATTAGTGATGAGGATGGACTGCCCTGTCATTATCTTTATCCATATGTTCCAAAACTTCATACGTGGCCATAGGGTTTATCTTTTTTTTTTTTTTTTTCACAAAATTTATTTTTGGTATAGCGTGAAACGTGTAGAAATCTGTTTTTTGTTTCAAACAAAGCTATTTGTCCATACTCTTCCACTTGTTATTTTTTCAAGTACATTGAAGAATGAGTATTATTGTCTATTAATTTTAAAATTTTCTTTCCTGAAATAAAAAGAATAATCCAAGGACATAACATTTTCTTTTTAAGAATTAGTTGAATCATCTTCACAATGAGAATTAGAAGTAATATAATTTGCAAAAGTAGAATCATATATTGCAAGCTTATGAAGGTGGTGGATTTTAAGCCTGACTAAACGAATCATCATATAGCAACCCGGTTCTGAATTGGAAACTCAACCACTCACTCTATCATGCTTTAGAAAGCTTTGCTAATTCTGAAACCAAAAGAGAGTTCAAGATCTTGACTCCATGACTACTAAACAAACACGCTTATTAGAAGATAGAAAGGGACAGCAGAAAGGTCGCGGAGAATGAAAAACGTCACACATGACTACACTCTCATTCCACTTCTATCTTATTATAATAATATGACATTATCCATAATCTTTAGATGTAACTAGAAAAAATTCAACAATTAATTATCATCAACTTCACATATGCATTGTGAAATATACGTGCAATATATGATATATCTCTAAGAGCAATATTGTTAACTCACACCTTATTTCTTTCGAGGTAAAACAAAATAAAATGCATTAAAAAGATGAGCATTTGCATGATAATCATCCACCAAGCAAACATATGGATCTAATCGGTTGATAAGCTAATTATGCAGTTTCAAGCACTTTCAACGACATAGCTTAAATACTGAAAAAAATGATTTAGAGTAAAGAGTCAATGGAGACCTATAGACGCGACAAAGTAAATAATGCTATTTACTTATATCTCAGCCATCCAAGAACCACTTCTCTGGAGAATCGATTATGGTTTGACTCGGATATAAGACAGGAGGGTGCACCCTCAAGCTCACGAGTTTTGACTTTAGAAGTAAAATCATTGAATCAATTGCAAGATACGGCTATGATCATTATGCAATGGTACAACAACCAAACAAGTGCCACTTTAGAAAGATCTGGGAAGATTTCTTACAAAATTTTGCCACTACATATATGGTTTTGACTCCTAGGTCTAGGCAGAATCTAGGAGCAACTGGAGTTCTCTTAGATCTTGAATTCATCTCTCTATTTGGGAAAAAATTCCCGGAAGGTTTAATGATTTGAACTACCAACTACAATAATACAGAGGAGAACAAAAAGTAAACGGCCCAACATTTGCCTAATTGGTTGGTAGTTGATTACCTGCTTGACTTGACATCCAAGATGTAAATGGTCCAAATTAGAAATGGGAGAATGCTCATCATGAGGCATCAAAAAGTCAAGACCCAGGAATTTAAGCACGGACAGCCATTATTATCAATGTATTATATAGCTTTGGGAAAATCCCTCTTAAGGAGCAACTACAACTTTTTCCAGCTTCTTCTCAGGATCCTTTAAAGGCTTCCCAGTATTATCTTTTTTAGGTTTCTCAATTCCTTGAGTATCAGTTATCCTTTCGTGCGATCACAATTCTTACTTCTCTCTTTTATTTTTTTAATATAACTACCTTTAGGTTCCCGATAGAAAGAGTAACCCAGTAAAAATATTTGAATGAAAAATGACTTTCCTGGTGTGTGTGTGTGAGAGAGAGACAGCAAAGATTAGTTTCACACTCACGTGCTCTTCAAAGACTGCATGAGCAGCTGCATCTGGTACAATGGCCTGCAATAATGGTCTGGCTACTGGAGCCGAGCAGGATAACCTTGTTCAAAATTAACTGCAACAGACAGAGATGGAAACATCAATAAATTAATCAGTTTCTTTTTCTAATCAAGGGAATCCCAAATTAATGTCATTGAAAGAGCCATAATCTCGGGAGAGAGCAATTCTTTTCATCAAAGTGTGAGGGTAAAATATTCTAAGTAGAGTCCAAGCTAGCCCTCTGTCACACTATAAGGGATAAGAAAGAAAGCATGATAGAACAAATGAGAGAGCTGACAGAAACAATTGCATAGGGTAAGTGTGCAAACAAGATAAAGTGAATGGTAGAAGACAAAGACCAACTAACATATGTAATTAAAGGGTCTATAAAAGGAGTGGATCGATCTCTCTCTGGCTAGCTTTTACTCTCTCTCTCGCTATCTGGCTGACTTCTTTCCCAGTGTCATCTCCTTCAATCTTCTCAGAGGGACTTGAGTTCTAGATAATTTATGTATATTTTTTCTGTATAGTTTGAGATATGAGAGACTGTAAAAACATTTATTATAGTGAATTCCCTTCCTCAAATCCCCGTAGATCTAGGTCTTATGCCGAACTACGTAAATACTGTGTGTCTCTCTATTTATTTATCTGCTATCCATGTACGTACAGCCATACCGGAGTCTCGCCGGGGGCCCCAAACGACATCTAACGAAACCCAATTCGTCCCAGTGGTCTAGGAATGATTCTTTTTCTTGCCTTGGCCTGTTGGCTGATTTTCGTAGCATCAACAGTGACGCCGTCTGTAGGATCTTTAGACTAGAGGCGGGAAAATGATGATTTTCTGGAACACTAGACGATTGAACAACTTACCAGACAAGCAAAGAATGCCTCTTAGATAAGTATTATTATTTAATTATTTTCCTTTCTTTTGCAAAGACTCGCCAAACGTCTCATTTCTCAGCCATGCCACAATCATAACTTTTATCTAGTGAAGTGTGCATGTAGCACCTGTAAACACATACACGAACATAAAAAAAAACCAGAATAAGAGAAGTGTGGCCGAGTCAGTACTGTGCATTTAAGTGCTCAGTGCATGGTGCACACCATGCTTGCACTCCCCAGTGCACATCCTCACCACACAGTAGTACAAAAGTAGAGGGCACAGT
The DNA here is from genome assembly GCA_036898215.1 of Platycarya strobilacea. NCBI lineage: Eukaryota > Viridiplantae > Streptophyta > Magnoliopsida > Fagales > Juglandaceae > Platycarya > Platycarya strobilacea. The sequence goes on from CM072547.1 coordinate 8,086,317, forward strand.
ACTCGCCCAAATACTGTGTATGGGCTGACACTATGCACTTAAGTGTACAGTGCCTGCTACATCACAGACATGCATGATAATCGCATGTATATAAGGTACTATGCACGTGTACAGTAACACGTGCACAGTAACACACGGCTTGCATGCACCCAACGTGCATGCACGCCGGCGACGGGAACAAGGCTTGCAGCACCACGCCGTGAGCCCAGAAAAATCATCGGTGGTCACCACCGTGACCGCCGGAGTTTTCTGTTTCCGGCAGGGCATCCACCTATCGGAGGCATGCACGGAGCATGCACCCATGTGCATGCACACCGGCGAGGAGGCCCAAAGCTCATGGCATTGAGCTGTGAGCTCGGGCCACCCATCGGCGGTCACCACCGTGACTACCGTGATTTGCTGTGTCCGATAAGGTGGACGCCGATCGTCCACTTGCCGAAGACAACCTTCCTAGGCCGAGTCACCTAGCTGAAGGGAGAAGAGACGTGCCCAAGGGCACTGTCCGTCGGCTAGAGCTCCGGCGAGCTTCTCAGTGGTCGTCGGCGATCTCTATCGCTGGTGGGCATTCCTAATTGGAAGCCCCGCCAGGGACACCTCCATTTGAACCATCGCTCGCCTTCTCTACCTCTCAAACGGCGGTATCATTGTGCCCAACCGGTCCCTCACACGAGTGAGCTGCTGGTGACCATCGTGAGGGCCACCGGCATCCCTTTTCCTCGACGGGTCCACTCAAAGCCCGCCAGGATGGCCGGAAACTGCATTTAAACTCACCTCTCACTGCTTGACCACTCACACGGACCATGATCACATGAATATAGCACACTCATGGCCACCAGAACACCGCTCAACACCACATGGGCTTGGACATCCTCTCGTCATCTCACCCACATCAGCTTGGGCTCACCCACAGCTCACCCTTGAGCGCTATGCATGTTTGCCCTCACAGCTCGCTAACCTCACCACACTTGCCCAAAACACTTCTCAGGCGCTCGCCATCTTGCACAGACCAATTCACCAGCCCGCCAGCTGGTCCATGACAGCTTGGGCTTGACCACGGTTCTCCTTCACGGCTCGTCAGCTCGCCTACAGCAGCTAAGGCTCGCCCAACTCGCTCACGAGACTGTCGTGCTCGCCCACAGAAACGTAAGCTAGCCTGTGGGCTACTTCATGCCCGCCAGCTTGCCACGGCAGCTTGGGCTCGCCCCACCACCTCACTTATTGGGCGCTCGCCAGCTCGCCTACAGTAGCCTTGGGTCGCTGACCCAGTTTGCCTTGCATGCTCGCCTAACACAACACGTTGCTCGCCAAAGCTCACTCGCCTCATCCAGCTCTCCCATTCCCTTGAGCTCGCCCACAACAGTGTGAGCTCGCCCAGCTAACCCAAGGGCACCATGCTCACCCAGACCTAGCTCATAGCACCTCCCTCCACGGGTTTGCCACCTATCCACTCGGGCCTCACCATGCACGTTCTTGGAAGCACATAAATACTATGCTCAAGACCACCATGCTTGCCCACACAAGAACATAAGCTCGCCCATGGATCACATAACACCTGCCAGCTTGCCCACAGTAGTCTTATGCTCACCATCACAACACACGACTCGCCAAGTTTATGGCACTAGCTCAGTACATCTTCACTTAGAAAACAACAGCTTATCATTTACCAACTTGTGACCATCACTCGGTCACCACATGTGCTCAGACCTCCTCACGCCCATAGCTCATGTATGGGTCGCCATGCATGCCACAAATCACACTCTCGCTTGGCCTCACGTACGGCAGTACACACCTTACGCCCTCTCGCCAAAACACCCCTCGACTCCACTCACGGACACTACCATGCACAGGAACCAAGCACTTCTCACCAATTTGCATAGACTCACAAACTCATATAACTCGCCTCATCAGTTCGGAAAAATTCATGGATTCATATACTGCAAGTCTCCCATTCGGGACTCGCCTATTTTCTCTTTTGTTTGCTTGGACAGGTCACTCGCCATCTTGGATCACGAGAACTAAAAATGCAGCAATACTACGGAATCGATTTTAACAAACTTTATGCTCCAACTGTGCACATGCAAACTTCGACTCAACACCCGAACTCAGTGGCATGAAAAATCATATTTCTATTAATAAAATTGTTTTAAAGCACAAGGTTGAAGCACACCTTCCACAATGATACTAGCTCCGTGCTCGTCATACGGGGTCAGGTTTAGTCGCGGGCTCGTCCAGCCGCCCATGATCAGCCCAACGATTCGCTTGTCAGGGGCTCGAGCTTGAGGTCCAATACCCAAGCACACTCGTCAAGCTCTCACATCTAGGATAGGCTCAAGGCTTGCGATCCGCCCACCAAGCACACTCGACAAGCCTCATCCTGGATGCTTGGGAATCGCGGGGTTAAGTCCTGGGTCCAGGCCCGCTCATAAACCCTCACACACCTGTTTTCCTGCCAGTGACCGCTTGTGGATCACGGGGTCATAAACCCTTACACACCAATTTGCCTACTAGTGACTGCTTGCACATTGCATCGGAAGCTTTGGAATATTATTCACTTGATAAAATATGTATTACATGTTTTTATGTCTTTCTTACCTCAGGCTCAGAAGACAAACCAACACCTTCTCAGTTTTCGAATATTTTAGAATTCTCACCAAAGTATCTTTGATAAGAATTCGTGGGGTTTTGTGAGGGTGAAATATCCCAAGTAGGGCCTAGGCCAGCCATCTGTCACACTAAGGGATAAGAAAGGAAGCATGATGGGACAAATGAGAGAGCTGACAAAAGCAGGTGCATAGGGCAGTATGCAAACAAGATAATGTGAACAGTAGAAGATAAAGACCAACTGACACACGTAACTATAGGGTCTATAAAAAAGGTAGATCGATATCTCTCTGGCTGGCTCTTACTCTCTCTCTCTCTCTCGCTATCTAGCTGACTTCTTCCCCAGCATCGTCTCCTTCAACCTTCTTAGAGGGACTCGAGTTTCAGATAATTTATGTATATTTTTTTCTGTACAGTGTGAGTTATGAAAGACTGTAAAACATCTATTATAGTGAATTTTCTTCCCCAAATTCTCGTGGATGTAGGCCTTATGCCGAACCACATAAATATTGTGTCTCTCTCTATTTATTTATTTGTTATCTACGTACGTACAGCTATACCGGAGTCTCGCCTGGGCACCCAAACGACACCCAAAGAAGCCAACTCATCCCAGTGGTCTGGGAATGACTCTTTTTCCTGCCCTGACTTGTTGGCCGATTTTTGTGGCATCAACAGCACATCGAAAAGGAAGAAATTATGCCACATTATTGCCCGTGAAGACAACATTACAAGCAAGAATCGAACTTTTAATTTGAGTGGGATTGAACAAAGATGGATCAAGCTGTATGATATCCTATTGTGCCAAACCCAGTTGCATGATCAATCATATGTAACCAAAGAGCACGCCAAAATGAAAATGACACACCTAACCATTCATTCCTAAAGCGTATAAATAATGCATTAGTACGAACACATTATCATACGCGACGAGGCAAATACAAGAGCAACCCACCTTGTCATTCAACTCACGATTCTTCTATCTCTCGGGGAAAGTGCTATTGCCATTGCTCGACTGGGATTGATGTGATCCAATCTACAAATATTACTCTACATTCAGTACACCATAAACATCCAGTCAAATCTAAGAATTGACTAATAATAAGGACGATGACGAAAACCGGCTCGTAGGGCTTGAAAACTCAATTGGATCGTTCAAGCGGGCGCACTACTTTGTAAACCACTGCCTTCGACTCCCCTTCTCTCTCCTCCACTGCGAACAGTCTTCAAAAACTCTCTTCAAACTTCAAAGACTAGTGGCGGAACCAGCAATTGTATCGAGGGAGCCAAATTTTTTACTGTGCGACACATTTACATAAAAAATAATATTCAATATAATATTAAAATGTGCAAGTTCTGCACACTAGTCCATTGGAAAAAAAATAAGATTTACTATTAAAAAATGATTCTTTTTCCTGTGGTCCTAAATTTATCTATTTTTTTCAAATGAAAAAAACGGAGAATTGCAGTTGATCATAGAACTACAAACATTAATTTTCTTATGTAAATCAAAAAGAGAATGAAAATCATAAAATCATAAAAACATAATTACAAATCATTTTTCATATAAATCATCAATTTTAAATCATTTTTCTTATATTTACACTTTAGATTTCATATTAAAAAACTCAATATTGTATAATAAAAAATTTTGGAATCTATATTAATAAATTTATTATTTTTTTTTTAACTTAATTTAATTTTAAATTTGGAGAAGCCACATCCTTAAAAATAGATAATATATAGAATTAAACAAATTGGAAAGAGATATTTTAAGGTACGCTGAATTGTTTTTAAAAAAAAATATTAGAGAGCATATAAAATTATAAATTTTTTAGGGGACCATTTAGAATTATATATAAAACTAAGGGTTATTTTATAATTTTACTTATAAAATAATGGGTTATTTTATAATTTTGAAGAGTTTTGGGGGGGCCATGGCCCCCCTGCCCTTTTGTGGTTCCGCCAATATGATGGAAGCCTCACACGTGCTTACTATAAAATAAGTGTGTTGAGTGATGGAATCTAGGGTTACCTCAAGGCAACACAAAGACTCAAGTGTATGATGGGCGAAAATTGAGACTAACTCGGGCTAACACTTAACTCTCAAATATATGGAAGAGAAAAATCTCATTTCATTGAAGAAAGCGTAATGAAAATGTTGAATTCAATGTTTCAAATTTCGTATCTACGTGTAGATTTTGATGATAACAAATAAATTCAAGTCTCAAACTCAAATTATTTACGCAATGGAGTGAAGCGCACATCAAACATAAAAGAACAAGTCTACAAATGAAGTTCATAGATTATTTTTGTGCATCTCTTGATAAAATTCAAAATTGGATTAAGGCTCCAAATTATTATTTTTTTTCATAAAATATCAAATTACTTTTTTCACATATGTAAGACATTTTTAAATGTCTTAGTTTTGAAAATTATGTTTTTCACATGTACATAACAACATCAAACAAAATAATTTCGAAAATTATATTTTTTATATAAAAATTTAAATTTTTAAGATGATTGATTATCATATTTGACATGTGCATATTTTGTTTGAAAGTCTTGAAGGGGAGTGATGTATTTTTTTGACAAATGTAAAAGGTAGATGATTTTGTTTGAAAATCTTAAAGGACAGTTATATATTTTTTTTTAACAAATGTAAAAAGTAGATAATTTTATTTCAAAATTTTAAAGGGTGGTTGTGTGTTTTTTTTTACATATGTAAAAAGAAGATGATTTTGTTTGAAAAATAAATCATGCTCATTTTGTCATGTATGAAAAGTAAAATATTTGATTTGATTTCTTTGAAAAATGAATGAAGTTATTTTTGACAAATGCAAAAAAGAAATGCTTTTATTTGAATTTTTTGAAAAGTGAATAATGCTCTTATTTGACATGGGAATATTTTCAAATTTGAAATTAAAAACTCATTTGCCTTTAAATAGCTCACTTGAGTTTTGCAAAAATTAAAATAAGAGCTTACACATCTATTACTAAGTTTTACATCATTCTTTCAAAACTCTCATTCTCTCTTTTCTAAAATTTTGAACCTTAATTTTTATTCTTTTTGAGAGAGACATAGGTTGCCCTGTATTGTTTCTATCTTACTCATTGAGGAGTGTACTTTGATAGTCTACCCACTATCAACTCTTGTATCAGTAAGATGGTGCGTATAACTCTTGTATGTGTAGAAGGTGTTCTACACAAAAAATAGTTGAATCACTAAGTGTGAGGTGATTGGAAGTATAGAAGATATTCTACACAAATTCTTTGGAGCGGTGCTGCTAAAAGGTGTAATAGGTTTCTATCTCCACCTAAAGGAGATTGAATAGTAAATTTGGGATCCTCAAGGGGTAGCTTGAGGTGAGGACGTAGGCAGTGGGGCTGAATCTCATAAAAATACTGAGTTTGCTTTTTCTTACCCTATTATTTACATTCTTGCTGTTTTATATTTTGTTTATATTTTATATTGTGTATTTGATTTATATGTGTTAATTTTTATAATATAACCCAATTCACCTCCTATCTTATGTTAATCATCTGGACAACAATTATTATTGAGCAAAGGCTCTGTTATAAGATTAACTATCTATTGAGTTAAGATCATATGACTAACATTACAACTACTTTCGCTGAAGGTCAATCTAGTAGTCGACCTCTGCTATTTTGTGGAAATAATTATATTTTCTGAAAAGTTAAAATGAGAATATTTCTTCAGTTTCAAGGTTGAGAAATCTGAAAATGTATTGTAAATAGACTTTATATTTTAACAAAAACTGTTGATAAAGTAAAGGTCAAAAAGGAAGATGAAGAGTTTGATCACGAGCGATAGACTTTATACTGTGAATGTAATGGCTATGAACTTTCTATATAATGCTTTCAATGGTAATGAATTTAACAAAATAATGATTTGCAGGACAACAAAGGAAATTTGAGACAATTTGAAAGTAACCTATGAAGGAATTTCGCAAGTCAAATAATCAAAAATTTTTATTCTTACGCATGAATATAAAATGTTCAAAATGAATGATGATAAATCTATCTCTTCTATGTATACTCGTTTTACTAATAATATAAATAGTTTGACATCTTTTGATAAAGTTTATTCCAGCTTGGAGATAGTAAGGAAAATTCTCAACTCCTTGCCAAAACGTTGGGAATCAAAAGTAACGGTAATTCTTGAAGTTGGAGATCTTAAAAAAACTCGAAATAAATGAATTCATCGGGTCATTTATTACCCATGAGTACACATTGAAAAGATGAGAAGAAGAAGGAAAGCAAAAGAAGAGCTTGGCACTCAAAACCGTTCCTCATGAAAGTGAAAGCGATGAAGATAAAAAAAGCGATGACGAAGAGATTACAATGATCACAAGAAAATTTAAGAGATTCTTGAAAAATAAAGTTTATCCAAGGAAACCTTTCAAAAAATATTCCAACAAAAACACAGGTAAAAATGATTTATTAATTTGTTATAAATGTAAAAAGTCAGGACATATCAAGGTAGATTGTCCCCTGCTAAAGAAAGATTGATACAAATGTAAGAAAGCAATGAAAGTTACATGAGATGATGATTCAAGTAGCTCAAACAGCGACGCAAGCAATGAAGAATCTGTAAATCTTTGTTTTATAGCTAAAGATGATCTTGAAGTAACAAATCTTGAAAACCATTCTTAAGAAGAATTACAAAATGCTTTGGAAGAGGTATATGAAAAATTTGAAAAATTGGGTATTAAGTATACTGCTTTGAAAAAAAGATTCTTCTTTAATAAATGAAATTGATATTTTAAGAAAAGAAAATATAATTTCAAAAGATGAAAATGATGAACTGAAAAAGAAAGTAGCTGATTTAAAAAAGATTGTTGAAAATTTCACAAATGAAAAAAGAAATTTCGAAAAATCTCTTGATAATCAAATATGTGTTTTTGATAAGGTAGGTTTGGGATACATGTCAAAAGAAAAACTCAAACCCTATAAAAATTTCTTTGATAAACCCATTAAATCAAAACCAAACTTTCAAAATTATTTTCCTAAAAATAAATTTGTCAAAGAAAGACATTCTTACAATCACTCAAGTTCTTCAAGTATGTTACATGTTATTTGTAATTTTTGCAATAGAAATGGTCATAACTATCATTCTTGTCCTATTATAAGAAAACATACAATGACTATTAGGGTCATATGAGTACTAAAAAATCTTATTTCTTCTAATACTAATAAATAAAGGACCCAAAGAACATGGGTACCAAGAAAAATTATTTTAATTATTTTTGTAGATATGCATGAAGTCTTTCGTAAGTAAAATAAGATGGTTTTTAGATAGCGGATGCTTAAAACACATGACAGGAGATAAAACTAAGTTCATTGATCTCGCTCCTAAAGAAGAAGGACACGTGACATTTGAAGACAATTCAAAAGGAAAAATCGTGGGAATAGGTAAAGTTGGTAATAAGTCTTCTCTCATAATTGAAGATGTTATACTTGTTGAAAGTCTAAAATATAATCTTTTAAGTATAAGTCAATTATGTGATAAAAAATTTACAGTTACCTTAAAAAATGACAAGTGCATTATTTTGAATAATCATGATTGCAATGTTTGTTTTATTACTCTTAGAAACAATAGTATTTATACAATTGAATTTGAAAAAATTGTCTCACAAGATACTATTTGTTTATCAGTTCAACATGAAAATAGTTGGTTATGACATAAAAGGTTAGGTCATGCAAACATGGAACTTATTTCTAAATTTTCAAAAAATGATATTGTCAGAGGTTTGCCAAAAGGAAACTTTTTTAAAAACAAAATCTATAATGCATGCTAGTTTGGTAAACAAACAAAAATTTCTTTCAAAATTAAGAAACATATTTTTACTACTAGACCTTTGTAACTAATACACATGGACCTTTTTGGACCAAACAGAATTGCGAGTCCGAGAGGAAAATGTTATACATTTGTTATTGTTGATGATTTCTCTAGATATACTTGGGTCATCTTTCTCGCTCATAAAGATGAATTACATAATGCATTTACTAAGTTATGCAAGAGAATTCAAAATGAAAAAGGTTATACTATTTCAAACATCCGAAGTGACAGGGGGAAAGAGTTTGTCAATAAAGATATTGAGTCTTTTTGTGATGAAAATGGTTTTCTGCATAATTTCTATACTCCTCGAACTCCTCAACAAAATGGGGTAGTAGAGAGGAAGAATAGATCTCTTCAAGAAATTGCAAGAACAATGCTTAATGAAAATAGTCTACCTAGTTATTTTTGGGCCGAAGCGGTAAGTATTGCATGTTATGTTATAAATAGAGTTATGTTAAGATCTAAATTAGATAAAACCCCTTATGAGCTTTGGAATGAGAAAAAATCCAACATTGGTTACTTTCATGTATTTGGATGTAAATGTTTTATACTCAATGACAGAGATAATTTATGAAAGTTTGATGCAAAATCTAATGAAGGTATTTTTCTTGAATATTTAACAAATAGTAAAACTTATAGAGTATTCAATAAAAAGATTTTGACTGTACAAGAATTTATGCATGTAGTATTTGATGAATCTAACCCTCTACTCTTTAAGAAATCTATTGATGAAGAATCAGAAGGTACAAATAACACAAATAGTTTCAATCTTGACAAAGAGAATACAATGGAAGAAGTCCAACATGGAAATATCAAGAAATATCATTAAGATTTAGTACAAGATGCAAACAAATAGTGGAAACATGTGAAAGATCATCCAGTGGAACAAATTCTAGGAGAACCTTCACGATGTGTAAGTACTCGATCATCTCTTAGAAATATTTGTAATTACACTGCTTTTTTATCTCAAATTGAACCCAAAAATATTGATGAAACACTTATTGATGAATCGTAGATTCTAGTTATGCAAGAAGAGCCAAATCAATTTGAAAGAAATAATGTATGGACACTTGTTCCTAGACCCAAAAATCATGCTGTTATTGCAATAAAATGTGTGACGCCCCCAACTTAAGTCTGGGATTTAACGTAAATTAAGGTGTCTGGATGAGCAACACTTGGCTACTCACCCTCGTACCTAACAAGACTAAAAAACATATATCACTTAATTCATAGCGGATCAGGTTTTAGATATAAAACTTTCTAAAGATCACATGGGAAATATATTTACAACATTCATTAAAACTTAACATTGTACTTTTTACATATACAAGACCCAAATTATAGCAAGTCTGTAGCAAAATATTTTACATTCATCCAAAAGAACTTTCTTTCACCTCACTCTTTTTCCTTCTTAATCTCGGGGTATTCTCTCCCATAACGAAACCTATCCATACTAACACTAAAGTCTCGCTGGAGCAGTTGTCCCTGTGGAGTCACACAAACTCCACACATAGACAATGAGTCATCTACTTCTAAGGTTAAACAGCATCCTGTACGTCGCCTCTCCTCAGCAAAAGTGGATGCGTCAAAACTCCAAACTCTGGTAGGTTAATTACTGATAGGAGGTCTGAAGGAAACAAAAGAAATGTCCATATGAGGACTATAGTCGGAAAGTCCCTCAGGACTCCCCGAAGTCTCCTGCCTCGTCGGGGCTATCCCCTTGTTGGTCATCGAATCCTGTATACTGTTTTATACTGTTTGCTTAAAAATTCTTATTCTTTCTTATCACTGATGGGCGTTACGTATCGTCGTCCCCATCACATACACTCATCAATTATCCGGACGTTACGTCTCGCCGTCTCCGTTGTGATGAGTCTAGTGTCAATCTCACGAGCGTTACGTCTCGCCATCCCCGTCTTGACACAAAACATATACACATATTACTGCGGGCGGCGTTACGTCTCGGCGTCCCCGTGAATATCACACATTCTTATATCGCGATAGGCGTTATGTGTCGCCGTCCCTGTCGGCACGTCAGTCATCCGGGCGTTACGTCTCACCGTTCCCGTAACGACGTGACTATCTTAATCTTATATATTGTTTTTTTTCTCTTATTCATACAAGTTTTTCACTTATAACTCTTTCCATTTGAAACACCAATTCTATTATAGGAAAATCCTGAGTCTAAGTAAAACAGGGCATCTTGCTCGAGCAGGTTATCGAGCGAGTATCGAGCGAAATCTCGGGTTGGAACTCGCTCGAACAGAGTATCGAGCGAAACTCTAGCGAGGGGTCATATTTTGCCTTCGCTCGACTCACATGTCGAGCGAGGGTCGAGCGAGATCACGACTCTAGGAATTTTTCTACTCAAAACATACCAATCTTTTTAATATACCCTATTTAGTTTCTTAAAAACTTAAATCTAAGTTCTTACAATTTTATTGAACATATTTACAAGACAAAATAAAACCAACCCTACTCATATGTCACTTTGTCACTTAATCATGTTCTTAAGAGTTCAATATTAGTAAACATAGTTCAATCATCTCAATAAACCATTTCCATGCTTAACTTAAACTAGAATATGGAGTTACAAATTCTTCAAAGCTCAAGAGAATGGATCCAACCAACTTCTTGCAAGTTTTCTTCCAAACTCACTCACTTAGCTCACAAATGAACTTTTTAAGGGTTTGAGAAGGTTTTTCTGGTATGGCTTCCAAAGGGAAAGTGTTCTCTCCTTCTAAAAGAGCTTAGAAAACTCTCAAGGCTCCATTTATAGGATGGTGGTTGACCAACATGAGGGAGAGAAAAGGAAAAGTACCTAAGGTGCACTAGTTGCCAAATTTGCATGGGTGATGAGGTGTCCATCTAAGCAAATCTCATGATGAGGATTAAGCCTCCCAAATCCTAGGCATTGCAGCTGGATTAGTCATTCAAGGTCTCACATTTGAGATATTTTGGCTGCCCATTTTGATCCATGGCTGAGAAGTGAGCTAAAGGGATAAGAGGTGAGGTGGCATTTCACCTAACCAAGCATGCACCCCTCATCTCCAACCCTCTCCTTGTGTCACACGCCCCCTTCCAGATTTTTTTTTCACCCATTTGATTACTTTCTAACTCCCTTAAGTCTCCATTTAACAAGTTCTAGAAGGCCACTTCTTAGTTTAGTTAAGGTAGAGCCAAATTTGATCCACTTAGTCACCTATCAACTAGATTTTGGCTCCCCTTAAGTTTCCATCACACTAATTATTCAATTGGCTTCCAAATCAACTTTCCATCCATTTATAACTATCCCTACACATGTCCTAATCCCAGAAAATCTCAAAACCAAGTGTCTAATTAGTTACATGCCCCAATTTAGTTCAATTTATCCAACTCGGGTTCCATTTAAGCCCATTCCAGAGCTGTCTACTTGATTTCCAAATAAGTTATTGATCCCTTCCGAATCTCAGGAAACTTAAAACATAGAAGTTTTAGATCTATCTCTTAAGGTTCTATACCAAATATAATCACCTCGTTTGGACCTCATATGAATGACTTATGCCCATTTCACTAAAACTCGATAGATTAATCTGAAAATGCATAATTCCCAATACCAAGTGTTATCTCACATTCCTCAATTAAATCTCCCACTCTAATTTCCTAATAAATAAATACATCAAATAAATTTACATAAAATAATATCCATAAGATAATTTACCTTAGAAACTTTGGGCTATTACAAAATGAATTTTTAGAAATGAGAAAGATGAGTCTGGAATCATCACTAGAAACAAGGTTCAACTTGTAGCCCAATGTTTCAATCAAGAGGAAGGAATCGATTATGATGAAACATTTGCACCTATCGCAAGACTAGAAGCTATTCGAACGTTACTTGCATATGCATGTTATAAAAATTTCAAACTTTTTCAAATGGATGTTAAAAGTGATTTCTTAAATGATTTTGTAAATGAAGAGGTATATGTTGAACAACCTCCAAGTTTTGAAAATCATATTTCTTCTAATCATGTTTTTAATCTCGCAAAAGCATTATATGGACTCAAACAAGCTCCTAAAACTTGGTATGAGAGGTTTAATGGTTTCTTGATTGAAAAAGGTTTTTCAAGAAAAAAGATCGATATAACTCTTTTTATCAAATATGAACAGGATGATATTCTTCTCGTTCAAATTTATTTTGATGATATAATATTTGGTGCTACTAATGAAAATATGTGCCAAGATTTTGCTAAGAGCATGCAGGAAGAATTTGAAATGAGCATGATGGGAGAACTTAATTTCTTTCTTGGATTGCAAATCAAACAAGCAAAAAGTGAAACATTCATTAATCAGGCAAAATATATCAAATAATTACTAAAAAAGTTTGAGATGAAAGGTGCGAATGTAATTGGAACACCAATGAACCCAACTACCAAACTTGATAAAGATGAAAGCGGTAAGCCAGTTGACTCAAAAGTATATCAAGGTATGATTGGTAGTTTATTATATTTGACAGCTTGTAGACCTGATATTATATTCAGTGTATGTTTATGCGCACGTTTTTAATCATCTCTAAAGCAATCTCATTTGATTGCAGTCAAGCGTATTTTTAGATATCTTGTCGGTACCATTGACCTAGGGTTATGGTATTCTAAGCATACTTCGTTCAATCTTATTAGTTATTCAGATGTGGATTATGCTAGTTGCAAAGTTGATCGAAAAAGTACTAGTGGAACATGTCATTTTTTAGGTCATGCACTTGTTTTATAGTTTAGTAAAAAGTAAAATTCTGCTGAATTATCTACTGCTGAGGCAGAATATGTTGCTACAAACAGTTGTTGTGCTCAAGTTCTTTATATGAAGCAACAACTTGAAGATTTTAAACTTATGTACAATCATATTCCTATTAAATGTGATAATACTAGTGCTATAAATCTTTCAAAAATTCCAATACAACATTTTAAAATCAAGCATATTGAAATCAGATATCATTTTCTTAGAGATCATGTGTAGAATGACAATATTGTATTAGAATTCACTAGCACACATAATCAATTGATAGACATTTTCACAAAACCCCTACCAAAAGAAAGACTATGCATGATTAGAAGATAAATAGGAATGATGCATGCCATGAATATCTGCTAGATATTTTTATTCAATTATCTCAAATGACCTATAGAAACTTGAGACGTTTAGCCTCCTCATTTAAATGCATTTGCTCCTCATAGATCATCATGGCATTCTTATCTAAAGGATTAGAAAATCGAAATGAAGAGGCAAGCAAGGATTTTAAATCCTTATTCTGTTGTTTTAAATCTACTATTTTTCTGTTAGACTCTTAAACAAGTCGTTGAAGAACATTGATCTTCTCATTAAGCTTCTCTATCTCGCGAATTTTAGACTGCAACCAAGTGGAAAAAGTGACAATAGACGATGAGTATCGAGTTCCGAGACTTACAAGCTCATAAATGGCATCATGATTTGATTTATTAGCCAAATCAGTATTTTGTTACTTCATGGCGCCTACAACGATTGCAGAAATAGTTTGAGGTGAAAAATACCTCATATCTTGATCACGAGAAGCACTGAAGGAAAATTGATGAGCCATTGAAATTTTATAAAGTGAGAATGAAGATGAATTACAGAAATGAGAATAAAATTTGATGCGGATTAGATAAAGTTAAGGATTGCTTTTATAAAGATGAAAATAAGTAGAAGACAAACTGTCATCACTTCAAATTTTACTTAGTCAATCTTACAAGATATGCCGGATGCATATTGTCAAAAGTTACCGAACTAAGCCAGTGAAATTAATTACAATTGTCCCTGTTTCTCTTGTGAAATGCTGCCATTATCTGCTGATGTTGACTCTGTACTTGAATTCTCACTCATTCTAATTCCTCTATTCGAAGTTTCAGAACACGAGCTAATTCCGTCAAATCTTTATTTTCTTGTTTTAACCTCTTATTCTTTCTACCTTTATTTGCAAGCTTTTGATACAGAACAGATATTTGATTGTTGAGTCGATCAATCTCATTTGCTCTCGTTAGTAATCTCCGAGACATGGTCGTAACAAATGCAGCATATTGAGCATTGAGAGTTCTTGATGCTATAATAATCTCAGAATCAGTTCTACCAGAAAAATGCATCTCTGATTCTATCATGGTGTTGACAACCTCAGAAGATAAAATGACTGGTTGAGACGGTTTCTGATTCAATTCCGGAAGATTATTAGACGAAATTTTCTCCGCCATTCTAGCACTTTAGATAAACAGATACTTGATCAATGAGCAATGTGAGATTTGTTTTAGCATTCGGTGGGTGAAAATGGTCATTTAAACAGAAACCGAAAACTTTCAAATCTCTACGTATCTTATTTGTCAACAACATCAAGCGAATTCGAATCTCCTTTCGCACCGAATTGCCAGAGCTAGACTTTCAACTTTTGCAGGTTTTGTCGGACAGACATGGCTCCGCACCGAATTACTAGAGCTAGACCTCCAACCTTTGCAGGTTTTGTCGGACACGCGTAGCTCCGCACCGAATTCTCTATAGTCTCTACTAACGCACCGTTTTATTTGTTTATTGGTTATTGTAGGAAGATGTCTTATTGAGCTAATTATGATTCCTTTTTAATGATGCCAAAATGATGAGAAATTTTAGACGTAAATATTTAGATTTTTAACTTTGTTATATATGCTGGAATTATGTTGATCTATTACTTGAAAAACTAACACATATTCTCAGGGGGAGCTTAAGCATTACTACAAGTCTCAAAATTCTACTAAGTATTTGTCATCATCAAAAAGGGGGAAATTGTTGAATCCAAGATTTTAAATTTCATATTTACGTGTAGATTTTGATGATAACAAATAAATTCAAATCTCAAATTCAAATTATTTACGAAATGGAACGAAGCGCACATCAAGTATAAAAGAACAAGTCTACAAATGAAACTCATAAATTATTTTTATGTATCTCTTGATAAAATTCGAAATTGGATTAAGATTTCAAATTACTCTTTTTTCTCATAAAATATCAAATTACTTTTTTCACATATGTAAGACATTTTTAAATGTTTTAGTTTTGAAAATTATGTTTTTCACATGTGCATAACATCATCAAACAAAATAATTTCGAAAATTATATTTTTTATATAAAATTTTGAATTTTTAAGATGATTGATTATCATATTTGACATGTGCATATTTTGTTTGAAAGTCTTGAAGGGGGTGGTGTGTTTTTTTTATAAATGCAAAATTTAGATGATTTTGTTTAAAAATCTTAAAAAATGATTGTGTATTTTTTTGACAAATGCAAAAGGTAGATAATTTTGTTTCAAAATCTTAAAAGGTGGTTGTGTGTTTTTTTGACATATGCAAAAAGAAGATGATTTGGTTTGAAAAATAAATCATGCTTATTTTGTCATGTATGAAAAGTAAAAGATTAGGTTTGATTTTTTTGAAAAATGAATGGAGTTGTCTTTGACAAATGTAAAAAAGAAATACTTTTATTTGAATTTTTTGAAAAGTGAATAGTGCTCTTATTTGATATGGGAATATTTTCAAATTTGAAATTGAAAACTCATTTGCCTTTAAATAGCTCACTTGAGTTTTGCAAAAATTATAACAAGAGCTTACACATCTATTGTTAAATTTTGCATCATTCTTTCAAATATCTCATTTTCTCTTTTCTAAAGTTTTGAACTTTAATTCTTATTATTTTTTAAAGAGATATAGGTTGCATTGTATTGTTTCTATCTCACTTATTGAAGAGTGTATTTTGATAGTCTACCCACTATCAACTCTTATATCAGTAAAAGGGTGCATATAACCCTTGTGTGTGTAGAAAGTGTTCTACACAGGAAATAGTTGAATCACCAAGTGTGAGGTGATTGTAAGTGTAGAGGGTGTTCTACACGGATTCTTTGGAGCGGTGCTACTCAAAGGTGTAATAGGTTTCTATCTCCACCTAAAGGAGATTGAATAGTGAATTTGGGATCCTCAAGGGGTAGCTTAAGGTGAGGACGTAGGCAGTGGGGTTGAACCTCGTAAAAATACTGAGTTTGCTTTTTCTTACCCTACTCTTTACATTTCTTGCTGTTTTATATTCTGTTTATATTTTAGATTGTGTATTTGATCTATAAATGTTAATTTTTATAATATAATCCAATTCACTCCCCCTCTTGTGTTAATCATCTGGGCAACAAAAGACTACAAAGCAAATGCCGAATATAAATAGGAGGGTTTCACTAGGGTTTCGACATTCCCTCCTCCCAATTACTCCCTTTATTTCCTAACATAACTCAAACTCCTAAATTAAAGGAAACAATTTTATCAAATACAAAAATTAAAGGAAACAAATTAGGAAATAATTTAAACAAAAGATAATAGATAAATTCCTAAATTATAGGACATGTAGCCGGCATCCCTTTTCTTAAATTAAGGGATTTGTGATCTTCTTATCTAATCCCTAATATCAAGGAATTCGATCAACACTTGAATTCTTCTTGTTAAACTGGACTTGGGTGCCCAGCTCATGTCCGCCCGGCTTTGGGCGCCTAGTTCCTCTCCGACCTATCTTGGGCACCAAGCTCTTGTCCGCCCGATCTTGGGAGCGTAGCTCTTCTTCGCTCGAACCATGCATGCACCCCAAGGCACTCCTCCTAACTTCGGCATGGCACGCCTAGCTCGCTTAGTGGCATTGCGAATGTCTCTCTTTGCATCTCCATCAGTCCTCCCCCTTCAAGACCAACCTTGTCCTCAAGGTCCAAATCTGGATATTGTTCCTTGAGAACTCGAATACTCTCCCATGTAGCATCTTTGGTTGGAAGCCCTTTCCATTGAACCAAGGCTCCGGTTCTTACTTAGCCACCCTTTCTCACAAGCCTATACTCCATGATCTTTTCGGGTTGGATTGTCATTCTTCATTCTTCATCCACCATGGGCATCTCGGTTACTACTTTGGTTCGATCTCCAATCTTCCTTTTTAGCCATGAGACATGAAAAATAGGATAGATGTGAACTCCTTCCGGTAGGTCTAGCTTGTATGCAAGTGATCTGCACTTCTCCAACACTTGATAAGGGCCAAAATACTTAGCTTTCAACTTGCTCAATGTTGTTTTGGATAGTGCCTTGTACTCTCTTGGTAGGTACTTGAGATATATCCACTCACCCAGTTCAAAAGCCTCCATACTAATTCCTTTGTCAAAGTGCTTCTTCTTTTAGTCTTGAGCACGGGTCAAGTTCTTCTTGAGTTCCTTCAAGACTTCATCCCTCTCTCTTAACTCTACATCCACCAAGTCAGTTGGTGAACTATCCACTTCATAGGCTACAAGGACCGGCGGTAGTCTTCCATAGAGTGCCTCAAATGGTGTCATCTTGATGGACCGGTGGTATGTGGTTATGATGTGCTGTACCAAAATTCAGCCCGTGCCAAATGCTTTTCCCACTTCCTTGGATATTGGTGCACAAAGCACCTAAGATATTGCTCAAGAGTTCGATTGGTCACCTCCGTTTGGCCATCGATTTGGGGATGATAAGTAGAGTTTCGGGCCAACTCCGTCCCAGGTATCTTGAAATACTCCTTCCAAAAGTTACTCATGAAGACACGGTCTCTATTAGTCACTATGCTTCTCGGCATCTCATGAAGCTTTATCACTTGATCCACATAAAGCTTAGCAATAGTCTTGGTTGTGTATGGATACACCAATGGAATGAAGTGTGCATACTTAGTCAATCAGTTCACCACTATATGCACTCCATCACAACCATTTGAGAGTGGTAATTTCTCCACAAAGTCCATAGTAACATCTTCCCAAGTTTGAGAAGGGATCGGCAAGGGTTGCATCAAGCCCTTGGGCTTGCTATTTTCATTCTAGGCTCTTTGACAAGTGTCACACCCCCTTACATACTCCCTCACCTCTCCTTTCATGCCATCCCAATAAAACAATCTAGCTACCTGATTACGCCCAAAAAATAACGCAGTCGTTTGCAGTATAGCTTTGGAATGTCGATTCCACAGGGAGATAGATTGATAAATTGAAGAACAGTAACGAAATTAAAAAAAAGATTTAGATGAGTGCGAAAAGTAAATTTTAGAGTGTGACGTAAATTAAAACTAAATGAGTAATTTGAACAGTATAAAAATGAAACGAAAAGTAGAGCATTGAGAATCCTTTGTATATAATTGGTATTTTAATTATTGTCGATTCATTAATAACTCAATTGAAAATTCTATATCCTAATTTTCAATCGGAAAACAAAACATTAATAACCAGATTTAAATCAAATGTAATGTTTCGAAAAATCATTCGTCGCAATATAAGAACAGGAATTGTTATTGATATTAAGGAAATTCAACGTCGACAATATACTCGTAGAGCAATATTGCAGCAGAGAATTAAATTAAAATAGATAACCAATTGAACCAAACATAATCAAAGGATTATTGCATTCAATAGAAAAAGTATGACTGAATCTATAAATGAAATAAATTCTTAGATTATTTGGTGACGAAAACATTTATAATAAATTTCGAATGACTTAACAAAATAGTTTAATATTTGAAGAACACATATATGAATAAAAAACAATTATAAATACCATCATATATACAAATTCATCCCTAACTCTACTAGAAAATTAGTTACACATATTGAAAATATGCAACAAAAATTCTTCAAGGGATAATATGGAAGAGCCAACCATTATTTTCTTCTCTCTTCTTTGGTTTTTATTTTGTTTTCTCAAGCTCTCAAAAACAATGTCTGTTCCAAGGCATCCAAGCACACTAAGTATTGTCTTAGAACACACACCCCTCCCTTTTATTTATAAACATCCTTCATGCAAGTTGTCATGACAAAACCATCACAATTTCAACTTGTTTTGCCATGTGCCATTCTTGAATCCAAGTGATTTGTGAGTTTTCGTTTTGATCATTTGTTTTCCCACTATGCATGAGCTGGATTTTGCTTGTAGATTGAGTATTTCAATTTTGCTTCTCTATCCATTAGTTGTCTTGTATGACTTAATATCTTGTGGTCAAATAATTTATCTTGAAAAAACTTGAGTGCACTTCATCTTGCATATGAATTGATCATTGAATTTCCAAATTGGTGTAGGAGTGCTTGTTGGAAAATATTATGATGACATTTGGATTTGATGCAAGTGGCTGAAAAATATCCAGGAACGTCAAGTGCAGGTGCGTCTACTTGATAGTCAATTTTATCTTAGATTGAGTGGATATCTCTTCAAACATAAAACAGAAAAGTTATAGATATTTCTCTTGCGGTTCTATATCATCTTGAATAAGCTCAATCGGAGATTGGATGAGAGAGTTATGCCCATATTATGAAAAGATGTCAGAACTGTCTAAAATTCCGCAATTATCTTCATTTACTCCTAATGCCTCTATTTGTGTCCTAAATAAAAATATAAGAATAATGAGTATATTTAGGCATCAAATAAGAATAAAGTATTAAATATTAAGAGAGGAAAATATGACATTTTATATTCTCATCAATATATTAAATCATGCTTATATCTATCTCAAGATAGATGATCATTAATTTTAATAATATGAGTTATATCCGCTATTTTCTCATTTCTTTTAGTATTTAAATAGAGTATTTAGAGTGCATTTTTGTGCACTCATCACCACCCTTACCCAAGTATGGTACACCCTTGAGTATCCACCCTCATTGGAATCATGAAAGTGGTTCAAGATCTTTCTTCTAATCTCTTATCCACTCGGCACCACCACCCTTCCCTTGTATTTTAATAGCCCATCACTCAACTTATAATTTTATACTCCCTTAGCATCCACCTCTAGCTTCTCTAGCACCTCTTACACCTTAGGTCATTTTTTACTTCGTCTCTAATCTCATCCCAAACCCTCTATGAAGGACTCGAAAAGGCCTTCAACACCTCACCATCTTCCCTTCTTGATAAGGCATCGGCAACCCTATTCTCCCTACTCGGCCTATACACCAATTCAAATTCAAAATCAAGGAGTTTGGATACCCACTTTTGTTGATCCAATGTTGTGATCCGTTGTTCCAAGAGATGCTTCAATGGTTGTTAATCCGTGCTATCAAAAATTTTCTTCTCAACAAGATCTCCACACCTTCACGGCTTCTATGATGGCAAGCATTTCTCGTGCATACACACTCCACCTCTTCTTTTGGACACCAAGGGCTTTGCTAATGAAGGCTAGTGGCCACCCTTCTTGTGTCAAAACAGACCCTACTCCTACATTGCTTGCATCCGTGTGTAGTTTGAACATCTTCTCAAAATTAGGCATGGCAAGACGGGTGTAGTCGTCATGGCTTTCTTCAAAGCTTCAAATGCCTCATCCCCTTCTTCACTCCACTGGAAATTATTTTTCTTGAGCATGTTGGTGAGTGGCCTTGCAATGGAAACATAGTCTTTAACAAATTTCCTATAGTAACCTGAGAGGCCAAGAAAGCCCCTCAATTCGGTGATTGTTTTTGGTTTGGGCCAAGCCATCATGGCTTCTACCTTCCTTGCATCCACTTTGACCCCATCATTTGGGATCATGTGCTCCAAGTACTCTATCTCCTTTTGGCCGAATGCACACTTAGACAACTTAATGTAGAAAGAGTTATCAAGTAGCACTCCCAAAACAACCTCCAAATGCCTCAAGTGTTCTTCCCATGTCTTCGAATAAACAAGTATGTCATCAAAGAATACCAATACATACCTTCTCAAATATGACTTGAAAATTTGGTTCATGCATGCTTGAAAAGTTGAAGGAGCATTGCATAGACCAAACGGCATCACCAAATACTCAAAATGGTCATTGTGAGTTCAGAAAGCCATCTTGTGGATGTCCCCTCCATGCACCCAGATTTGATGATATCCGGCCCTTAGATCGAGTTTTGAGAAGAGCATGGAACCCCCAAGCTCATCTAGCATGTCATCAATGGTGGGAATTGGAAAGCGATCTTTGATAGTAGCCTCATTCAAGGCTCTATAGTCGGTGCAAAATCGTTATGTGCCATCCTTCTTCTTCACCAAGAGAACCGAACGTGAGAATGGGCTAGTGCTTGACCGGATGAGCCCATTGGACAACATCTCATTGACTTGCTTCTCGATCTTGATCTTTTGGTAGTGAGCATACCGGTAGGGAGCAACGTTAAATGGCTTGGCTTCCTCCTTCAAAGGAATGCGATGGTCAAATTCTCTTGAGGGTAGAAGTGTCTTTGGGTCCTTCAACACTCTAGAAAACCGTCCCAACAATTCCTTCAAATCATTAGGCACCTCGGCACCTAACTCCTTCTCTAAGTCTTCCTTTCCCACTTTATGCCCCTCACTCAAACCCCTCTATCCCCCTTGTTTCAAGATGTTCTCTATCTCATTAGACCCCACGGCCTTACATCCTCCTCTTCCACTCATTCTCATGGTCACCCATTTACCCCTCATCATAAACTCCATAGTCATTTTTTTTGTAATCCAAAACTATCTTCCCTAACTTTTCTAGCCATTGAACAACCAACACCACATCCAACCCCACAATAGGTAGAGAATACAAGTCTACTATAATCTCAAGATCTTGTGTTCTCAAACACACCTTCTTATAGACTTTTCTACACACCAACTTTTCTCCACTAGCTACTTTGACTTCAAATGGAGTGATAGAAATCATAGGCAACCTCAAGCTTTTGGCCACCTTGGTGTTGATGAAGTTGAGAGATGAACCATTGTCCACAAGGACTGTGATCTCCCTCTTGTCAATGTGTGCTTGTGTACTCATTGTTCTAGGCCCGGCAACCTCCGCCAAAGCATGAATGGAAATATGAGGGTCTCCTCCCTCGATCTTCCCTTGCTCTTGCTCCTCTTGCCCTTGCTCGAGCTCCTCATTCTTTTCCTCTTCCTCCGGCTCCACTTTTATGAGAAAGATTTGCTTGGCTTTGTATTTTTGGCCAACGGTGAACTTCTCATTGCAATTTAAACAAAACTCCTTATCTCTCCTTTGTTGCATCTCCTCCCAAGATAGCCCCTTCACACCCACGGGCATGGGTTTGCTTCCACTTGATGTGCCTCCACTAGGACCTCCCGGTGAGAAATTCTTGTTAAAGGATTTGTTTGCAACGAACTTGAAAACAGTTGGGGGTGGTTTCCTCACTTCAAATCGGCTACTCTTCTTTAGGTCTTGAAGTTGATCATCTTTGATCCGTGCTACCTTCAATACTTGCATCAAAGTTTTTGGCTTTTTGAGTTTCATATCTGCCGCTAGTTGACTCTTCATGCCGCCCACAAAAGTGCCAATGAGAGTCTTCTCTGACCACATATGTGCTCTAATGGACAAATACTCGAACTCCTTTTGACACTCCCTTATAGATCTGGTTTGTTTAATCTTTGAGAGAGTCTCATAGTAGTCCATATATTCGGTTGGCCCGAACCTCCTCAAAAGCTCCTTGACAAACTTCCTCCACCGCATCTCCTTTCTTTGAGCCTTCCACGTCTTTCTCATCCATTGCCACCATAGGTTGGCCACCCACTCAAGGAAATAGGCGGCATAGGACACCTTTGCAAGGCCCTTCATTGGATTGTGCTCAAAGTAATGCTCGGCCCGACTAACCCAAGTGCTTGGGTCATCACCATTGAACTTGGGAAAGTCCATCTTTGGTTTGAGAACTTCCCCCCTTCATGCTCCTCTTCTCTCCTCACAGTTCCCTTATTCTCCTTCGCTATCCCCAGTTGATTCCTCATGAGTGCTTGAAGAATCTTAAAAAGATGAATCCGAGTCATCCACCTTCTCTCGGTGTTGGCTCCTTTTAGACCCACTAGAACTCGCCAAACTATGGGCTCTTCTCCTATGGCGTCTCCTATCTACATTCCTCCTTTGGTCCACCTGGTGAAACACCTCCTCCAACCTTACAAGTCGTTCATTGGTGGTGGTGTGTCGTGCTGCCAAGGTGGCTTCAATGGTTTCAATCCGCTCCCTACGAGTTGGTTGTCGTTCAGCCATGGCTTCCTCTTCTTGGGTTGGATTTTTCTCAATGAAAGCACCAATGATGGAAGCCTCACACATGCTTACTAGAGAATAAGTGTGTTGGGTGATGGAATCTAGAGTTACCTCAAGGCAACACAAAGACTCAAGTGTATAATGGGCAAAAATCAAGACTAACTCGGGTTAGCATTTAACTTTCAAATATGTGCAAGAGAAAAATCTCAATTCATTGAAGAAAGCATAATGAAAAACTACAAAGCAAACGCCGAATATAAATAGTAGGGTTTCACTAGGGTTTCGACATTTCTTCCCTCCAATTACTCCCTTTATTTCCTAACATAACTCAAACTCATAAATTAAAGGAAACAATCTTATCAAATACCAAAATTAAAGGAAACAAATTAGGAAATAACTTAAATAAAAGATAATAGATAAATCTCTAAATTATAGAACATGTAGCCGGTGTCCCCTTCCTTAAATTAAGAGATTTATGATCTTCTCATCTAATCCCTAATATCAAGGAATTCGGTCAACACTTAGATTCTTCTTATTGAACTGGAATTGGGCGCCCAGCTCATGTCCGCCCGGCTTTGGGCGCCCAGTTCCTCTACGCCCGGTCTTGGGCACCCAACTCCTATTCGCCCAGTCTTGGGCGCCCAACTCCTGTATGCCCGGTCTTGGGCGCCCAACTCCTCTCCACACGAACCATGCATGCACCCCAAGGCACTTCTCCTAGCCTCGGCACGCCTAACTCGTCTAGTGGCATTGCGAATACTTCTCCTTGCATCTCCATCATACTGTCAAAGACTAAAGCGTGGCAACACATAACGTGGAAGAGAAATACTGAGGGTGGGGCTACTGGTGGGAGCACTAGCGGTGTTTTGAGGAACGAAAATTGAAGCGTGGCATACATAACATGAAGGCACTGTCTGATGGCGTGGGTTGACTACGAGATCTCCGATACGGGCTAAAACTAAAGCCCAATACTATGTTCTGGGCCTCAGACCATTTTATATGGGATTTTGGTGTGAACCTTCTACCATCACTCGTCTTCTTTTTTTCTATATTTGGGCCACATCCAGATGACAAATTTGAAGTGAAAAAACCTTGGGTCTGAATATCTTGAAAATGGAATTTTACAGCCAACCAATCCTATGATGCCACATAAGCACTTTCTCAAAATACAAGCTGAGTCCACATGTATAAATAATTTTCCAAAGGTGATGGTATGATTAGAAGAAAACAAATACCGATTATTAAAGTCGAGAGAGATGAAGAGGGATTAGACATGGAAAAAGGGACCTTTCCATAAAAGACATTAGGTTCGGGATGAACTTTAATGAGCTAATCAATGCCCTACTTCGAAGCATCCATGGCGTGTCTGAACTCCCCACTTGCAATCATTTGCTATAATGAAGAGAACAAATACATGGGTTATGTTTTCCTTGTCGACGACAACGAGTCTTTGTTTTGGAGTTCCTCAACTAGTGCAATGGCTCGTCGGTGGTGTGGACTCATCTTTGGCAGCAAGGAGTCGTTGGGATTCGGGAGGGTCTCATTCGGGGTTGGGTTCAGCATGTCTTTTGAGAAATTACGAGCTTATAACCTGAGCAATGTACATATCGTTGTATATGTTGTGTATGAAAAAAAAAAATAGAAAGAGATAGAATTACCAAGACAAATCAAACAAAAATGCTTATACACATGCCACCAACCAAGACAAATCAAAAATAGAATTACCAAAACGGGCAACAAGGCCACTAGCAGTGATTTTACCACAAAAAACTCCTCTTTTTCAAGTCTCGACAGCCAATGAAACCACTAACTGATTTTACCACAAAAATCTCATCTTTTTCAAGTCTAGTCAGCCAATGAAAACACCAACTAATTTTACCACAAAAATCATTTCTTTTTTAACTCCAGATAGCCAACGAAACCATCATAAAAATGCTAGAATAAAAAAACAATGAAAAAGGAAATGTTACCATATGGTATTTCAGGGTGGATGAAAGCTCTGCCGTTACAAGAATCTCATTTACGAAAACTCTGTGCTACGGGATGCTTCTCATGGAGGAGGGAGCCGATGTTTGGCGATATAAGGCACTCGTGGACTCGAGGTTAACCTAGAAAAAATGGAGACCAATGATAGACCAAGAGAGGGAGGTTACCTATGAAAGAGGAAACGAGATAAGAGAGGGGAGAGAATGCGAGAGGGGACGACACGAGAGAGAGAGAGAAACGAGAAGAGAAAATCTAGGAAACAGTTGGACTAATAAATGGAGAAAAGCAGCCCACTAATAAATAGTTGACATTTAGACATTCTAACTAAGTTATCATGTATTGCATTGCATCTGAATATTTTGTACTTTCCAGAAATCATTCGCACCCTTTCTGCCTTCGCACCCCTCCTCTTAAATCTTCCCCCTTCAGAACATGGTTGTGGAAACAAGTTTGCAGGTCTCGACTCTGAGTCTCTGACATATCTATTTGTATTTTTCTTATCTCTTTCAAGCAAATCGGCATTTCAAATAAAAGAAAAGCAGTGTTTTAGCAAGTTCTGGTAAAATTCGGCTGTTGAGGACGTGTCTCTCCGGTCTCCTATTCCCGTTACCTGCAAGAAGAACTAAGAAGAGTCAGCGGTCTTCCACCTAGGAAAACTCCGATGCTTAAGTTAATTATCACGTATTTTTTTGAGAAGAATCATTCTATCTTCATAGTTGAGATTTACCTGGTATATATAGGTCTCGGGATGGTTCATATCCTGTGTAACATCTTCGATAATCATCGTGATCACGTATCTGCATGAGATATCTTTCTGAGTTTGGCGAGATCACGTATCTGCATGAGATCCCGTGAAAGGTGGCAATGGATTAGCACGTATCTATTTGCAGGTCTCTGACTCTGAGTTTCTGACATATCTATTTGTATTTTTCTTATCTCTTTCAAGCAAATCGGCATTGGATTCCCGTGAAAGGTGGCAATGGATTCCCCCTTCAGAACATGGTTGTGGAAACAAGTTTGCAGGTCTCGACTCTGAGTCTCTGACATATCTATTTGTATTTTTCTTATCTCTTTCAAGCAAATCGGCATTTCAAATAAAAGAAAAGCAGTGTTTTAGCAAGTTCTGGTAAAATTCGGCTGTTGAGGACGTGTCTCTCCGGTCTCCTATTCCCGTTACCTGCAAGAAGAACTAAGAAGAGTCAGCGGTCTTCCACCTAGGAAAACTCCGATGCTTAAGTTAATTATCACGTATTTTTTTGAGAAGAATCATTCTATCTTCATAGTTGAGATTTACCTGGTATATATAGGTCTCGGGATGGTTCATATCCTGTGTAACATCTTCGATAATCATCGTGATCACGTATCTGCATGAGATATCTTTCTGAGTTTGGCGAGATCACGTATCTGCATGAGATCCCGTGAAAGGTGGCAATGGATTAGCACGTATTTCAGATTTTGCAGGGTTGGGCCTGCTCCATATCTTTCATTTCTTGTGGGCTTTTATTGTTGGTGGGCTTTTGGGCCAAAACAGACCCTACAGCTACCCCGCAAATTTCCTTCGCCTTGAGGCGTAGGGAATTTAACTCTTTCTCATTTTGGTTTCCCGCGAAGGCAAATCTGGGAATTCATTCCCTTCTGCGAATCATCGAGTGTGTGCTGTCCTTCTGTCTTCTCATCTGACGGTTACACTTCTGCTTTTATATCAGGTCATTATATCTCTATCTGTTGGTATACCACACTCGTTTCCTTTAAATACTTTTTCTCTCTCTCACTTCATTTTGGTTTTCTGCATTCTCTTGCTGTCAAGTTCTTTCCGTCCCTGCTTCTTTTCTTTTCTTCGCTACTCCTATGGCAGATCAAGGCAGTAGATCGGTTCAGCCCTTTAACATCCCTGAGGGTACGACTTTCGACGATTACTTGTGGCGTTCCAGCGTCCGTGAAAAGCATTTGGCCGGGATTAGGGAAGAATTTAAAATCCCGAGCTCAATTGTGATGAAAGCCCCTGAATCGGGGTGCTGCGATGACGAGGGGTTTTCTAGTTGGGTCACCATCTCCGTCGCCCTGTTATCGCACGGTTTGAAACTTCCTTTCTGCCGCCCCCTTCGAGATATCCTAGACCTTCTGGAGCTTGCTCCGATTCAACTTCACACTTTCACTCTAAGGGTGTTCTTGTGTACCTGCATTGTCTTTCGGATGGTGCTGGAGCCCCTCCATGACCCTTACACCGATCTCACTGCTCAGGAGTTTCTGGCCTTCTATGATGTGAGGGCGGTCACTAAAGGATGCGTGGCTTGTTTTTGCAAGAAGGAGAAAGGCCAATCCCTAGCGAGATTTGAAGGAAGGTATTCCAATGCCAAGGCATGGACCGCGAAATTCTTTTTCATTAGTGGCCAAGGATGGGAGTTTCTTGCTCAAGAAGAGGTCTTTAGGGACTTTCTTGTCAGGGCCATTTGGCGCCCACTTCTTGAAGGTCAACGCTGGTGGTGAACCATGCCCCCGCTATCCCGCCAAGAGCTTGCCTGGATTGATGCTGTCAGTGCTTAGGTCGCGGACCATCCGGAGGACCTTTGGACTGATAAGTTGCTGTCTCCCACGACGGTTCCTGACGTCTTCAAACCGTTCCTTCGTCCTGGGGTGTACTTCATGATTACAGATGTCATCCCTATCCCTTTATCAGCGCCTTTAGAGAAGACGACGATGGGTGCTCTTTTCATGCGCGATGCGGAGGGAAAGCCTAGGGAAGTTGAGCGGCCAGAGGCTACTGCGGTGGAGGGCAAAAGAGAAAAAAGGTCCGAGAAGAAAAATGACGAGGGCCAGAGGAAACGAGACCGCCTAGAGGGCTCTTGCACGATCCCTCTACCAAAGAGAAACAGGGCGCCCACTGGGGAAGATCGGGAGTTGACACCCACCGGAGGAGAGCTTGGCGTCCAAAGTGAGTGCCCCTGAGCCTGCACTTCGAGACTGCGTAGCTTCTCCTGGAGGCAGTGGGGATACAACGCCAACCTCGATAGAGGGGTCTAGGTCTTCAGATGTTCAGACTGTGGCGTTTACTTCATCTATGGGCACTTCTCCCGTGAGGCCACATTCCGCTAGTTTGGGGGACAGGGAGATGCTGGCCAATATAGCTCTCTTTGAACTGGCCGCCACTTTCCAAGCTCACGCCCCTCCTCAGCCGAGCTCCCAAGCATCCGCTCCGGTTTTCCTGGTTCACTTCATCAATCGCCCTTAAAGGGCGTTTTCGTGGAGGCGGGTGCTCCACCTTTGGGTGTAGAGGAGATGGACCGTAATGATGCCCAATCTTCTGGGCAAGGGGGCTTTGTGTCTCCCCCTCTTGGGGGCGCCCGCGATGCTTCGACTACCGGCCCGCCCAGCTCGGAAACGCCTCCCACTACTGTGTCTGGAGGTAAAACTCCCTCTTTGGCTGGGAGTGGGGAGTATTTCTCTCTACCATCGCTTCACTCCTCTTCGTTTGACGGGGGTCCGGAGTCCTTCACTGAAGAGGAGCTGGACCATATGCTCCGTGATGACTCTCACGCTGCGTGGGTAGGGCCGGTTCATTCAAGGCTGTTGCCCGTATCTGGACATGTGCCGAATTCAGCGATGGGCGTGGCTCCTCGGGATGCCTCCCCTCTACCTGCCTTTTCCCACGCGGAAGTCGTCACCGACGTGGCCAACCAGCTAAGGAAATGATTTTCCACGGTATTTGTCGGGCTTATACTTTTTTGTTTCTATTTCTTGCCTTTGCTTGCCTGTTGTTTCTACTTTTCGCTTAGGTTGTTTTCCTTTCTCTACAGGGGGTAGAGGGATTGGCGGCGAGGCTCGCGGTCGATTTCCTTGAACGGGAAGAGAGAATCAATGGGAGGTGGCGAGCCGACAGGGCTGAAATGGAGGCCCTAGTTAAGACGAATAGGGAGCTCAAGTTACGGGTCACCCAAGCAGAATGTGTCGCTGATTCCCTCCAGGGAGAGCTCGAGTTGCGTGAAGGGGAGGTTCTCAAGCTCTGGGACACTGTTCGCCTTGTTCAAGAGGCGAAAGCCAGGAATGACTTCTCTCGCCAGGTTTTGCAGTCGGAGAGAGATATGGCGATGGTGCAGCTTCGTGAGGCCCGGCAGAGCTTTGATATTAAGATTGCCTGTTTAATTCTGAGCTTCGTGCCAGTAGCGAGGAGCTGTGCTCAACTCGGGGGGGAAGTTGCCAGCCTCAAGGAAAGGTGCAGTGGGCTTACTAGGGATTTACTGAACACCTTGGAGAAAGCTTGCTTGGCAGCCCAGGAAGTGTCCGAGGCGCAGGGTTTGCTGGCTAAGCTCCGTGAGCGTCATCAAAAATATAATGTGAGCCGCACAAACACAGACGAGGAGCTCAGGAAAGCCAATCTGGTTGCTATGGCCAAGGATGAGCACTTGGCCAGGAAAGCTGCTCAATTGGTTGCCCTAGGAGGAGAATTCTCGCCTTCGAGCTCAGCTGGCACTGGTTCCTCAGGTCTGGGACACAGCCTTCACTTTTGGCCATGGCTCTGGATCTTGCGCCTTCAGAACCATCTCCTGGTTGATCCGACGACCGACCTGCAAGCGCTTGATATGGGCTTATTTTCCTCAGAAATGGTCGCTTGCCGCCGTGCCGACACTTTCGGGCATCATGAAGTCCCTGATGCCTTTGCTAGGGTGCCCCTTTTGTCGCCTCTCGAAGAAGGCGACGGCCTGTGACAAGGAGCTGTTATACTTTTTGTTATTCTTCTTTTTTCTTTTGTAGTTGTATGCTGTAACCATGGTTTGTAATTAAACCTTGTTTGTAATTTGCAATAGGCCTTTCCCTTGACTTTTGTTGTTGCGTGCTTATTTTTGTCCTTGCAACTGTGTTTGTCTTTTGGGTTAAGAAGCATGTCTTTGCTCATCTTGGGTGTTTAAGGTGGCGCAGTCAATCGACTTTGCGCCCCTTATTCTCATTTAAGGTAGCGTGGTCAATTCACTCTGCGCACCTTATTCTTGTTTAAGGTGGCATAGTCAATTGACTCTGCGCCCCTTATTCTCGTTTAAGTTGGCGTGGTCAATCGACTCTGCCCCCATTTTTCTCGTTTAAAGTGGCGTGGTCAATGGACTCAGTGCCCCTTTTGGCGTTTAAGGTGGCGTGGTCAATTGACTCTGCGCCCCTTTTCGCGTTTGAGGTGGCGTGGTCGATTGACTCTGCGTCCCTTTTTCGCGTTTGAGGTGGTATAGTCAATTGACTCTACGCCCCTTATTCTCGTTTAAGATGGCATGGTTAATTGACTCTGCACCCCTTATTCTCATTTAAGGTGACGTGGTCAATTGACTCTGCACCCATTTTTTCGTATTTGAGGTGGCGTGGTCAATTGACTCTGCGCTCCTTATTCTCGTTTAAGGTGGTGTGGTCAATTGACTCTGTACCCCTTATTCTCGTTTAAGGTGGTGTGGTCAATTGACTCTACGCTCATTTTTCGCGTTTAAGGTGGCGTGGTCAATTAACTCTGCGCCCCTTATTCTCATTTAAGGTGGCGTGATCAATTGACCCTGCGCCCCTTTTATTGCAGCTGTTGGGATAGTCAGCATGAAATAATTCAAGAATCCAATTGAAATAAGAATGCCGGAACGGATTTTGATTAAATGCAAATTGACAAAAATCATAATAAAGGACATTGCTGAAATTACTACTAGTAAAACTTCTTCAAGTGCTCGCATTCCACAGCCGAGGTAGCTCTCTCCCTTAACTGTCTTTCAGCCAGTACGATTCGCGTGTACTGTTCATCACTACTAGATAAAGTCTTTCCCACTGAGGTTCCATTTTTTCAGGATTTTAGATGGTTGCCCTGCATTTTCTTAGAACCAAGTCTCCGACTTTGAAAGTCGGGCTTCACTCTTTTGTTGAAGTACCGTTTGGTTTTGACTTTTTCTTGCAACAGTCTAGCTTCTGCCTTTTCCCTTTCTTCCTCCAATAGATCCAAATTTTCTTCGAGCTTGTTGTCGTTTTGGTCGATCGAGAAATGACTTATCCTATAGCTGGGTAGTCCTACCTCCATCGGTGGTATTGCCTCGGTTCCGTATGCTAGAGTGAATGGGGATTCCCCAGTTGGCATTTTCACTAACGTTTTGTACGCCCAAAGTACTCTTGGAAGTTCGTATGCCCAATCCACTTTTTTCTCTGCGACTTTCTTTTTTAGGATAAAGAGTAAAGTCTTGTTGGTTGATTCAGCTTATCCGTTAGATTGGGAATGACCTGGCGAAGAAAACTTGGCCTTGATTTTTAGCTCAGCACACCATTCTCTACATTGGTCGGAGTCGAACTATCGCCTGTTGTTTGTTACTATGCTGTGGAGAATTCCAAATTGGCAGATTACATTCTTCCGTAAAAACCGTATCACCACTTTACTTGTAGTAGTCGCCAAAGGTTCGACTTCCGCCCACTTGGTGAAGTAGTCAACGGCTACTATCATGAACTTGACGCCACCTTTACCCGGTGGGAAAGGTCCCACCAGGTCCACGCCCCATTGAGCAAAAGGCCAAAGTGTCGTAATGGAGGTTAGCTCCTTTGGCGGTGCGTGGGGTATGGGCGCATACTCCTAGATTTGGTGCATTTTCTTGTAAATTTCTACGCGTCCTTTATTGCGTTGGGCCAATAATAGCCCACTCTAATTGCCTTCCTGGCCAAGACTCTCCCCCTCGAATGATTCTCGCAGATTCCCTCGTGTATCTCTGCTAGGACATACAGTGCTTCCTGGGGCGAAGGGGCAAAGATTCCTCTTTTGTAAATAATCCTTTCGATAAGCGCGAATCTTGCCGCTTTCCTTCTTACTTTCAGTGCTTCATCTCGACCCTCCGAAAGTTTGCCTGATGCCAGATATTCTACTATTCTACTTGCCCATTCGGAAAAACCGTGATCTAACGCCGCTATCTCTGTGCCAACGGCGGGTATTTCAATGATTCTCTTTTCAACCTGCCAAGGAAGGGGCATCACTTCCATCCCCGAAGTCGTCCTAGCTAGCTTGTTTGCCACTTCATTATCTACTCGTGGGACCTGGGTTATGATAAATTATGAGAAAAGATCTCGCACTTCCCACACCCGCTCCAAATATTTCTTCAATTTTCGCTCTTGGTGGCGTACAATCCCAATACTTGTTTGACAATGACTTGTGAATCTAACTTGACTTCTACTTCTGTCACTCCAATCTGGGCAACTACCAAGAGGCCGGCTATTAGTGCTTTGTACGCTGCTTCCCACACCCGCTCCAAACATTTCTTCAATTTTTCGTTCTTGGTGGCGTACAATCCCAATACTTGGTTGACAATGACTCGTGAATCTGACTTGACTTCTACTTCTGTCACTCCAATCTGGGCAGCTACCGAGAGGCCGGCTATTAGTGCTTTGTACTCTGCTTTATTATTCGTCATTCTGAATGCAAGCGTAGCCATATAGTGCCTATCTTCGCCGCTGGGACTTATTAGGTGTATTCCCAGGCCGCCACCGGTCTTGCAGGATGATCCATTTATGTGCATTACCCATGGTGTCCTCGTTGGTATTGTCGCGGTGTCTTGGGCTTCTTAGGGGAAACTTGTGAACTCTGCTACAAAATCTGACAATGCCTGCCCTTTTACTGTCTTCTTGGGCTCGTACCTCAGGTCAAATTCGCTCAATTCGATTGACCATCCTATTAGCCTTCCCGTGCAGTCCAGTTTCCTCAGGATTTTTGCCAGCGGTGCTTCTATGAGTACCCTTATCGTGTGGGTTTGGAAGTATGGACGTAACTTCCTGGCCGCCATTACTAAGGCAATGGCTAGCATTTCGATCTTAGGGTACCTTACCTCCGCTCCCCTGAGAGCTCGGCTCACGTAATATATGGGGTGTTGGTCAGCCCCGTCTTCTTTTACCAGGATGGTGGACACCGCATGCGAGGAAGCGACTAGATATGTGCAGAGTACGTCGCCTTTTTTAGGTTGCTTTAGGAGTAGTGGGTTGACCAGATACTGCTTCAAGTTCCTAAAGGCCTCGTCGCACGCTTCATTCCAAGGATGTGCTTTACGCAATACGTGGAAGAAAGGCATACATTTATCGGTCGACCTGGCTATGAACCTGCCCAAGGCGGCCACTTTTCTTGCTAATCGTTGTGTCTCGTCTAGGTTCTTCGGTGGCTTCATATTAACTATAGCCTCTATCTTTTCTGGGATGGCCTCGGTTCCTCTTTCTGATACGATGAATCCCAGAAACTTCCCTGACTCGACTCCAAAGGCGCATTTGGCAGGGTTTAGCTTCATCTTGTATTGGCGTAGTACATCAAATGCTTCTCTTAGGTCAATAATGTGTTGGGCAGGCTCCTTGCTTTTTACCAAGAGATCGTCTATGTAGATTTCCATGGTTCGCCCTATCTGTTTCGCAAACATTCGGTTGACTAACCTTTGGTAAGTTGCTCCTGCGTTCTTTAATCCAAATGGCATCACTTGATAACAGTACAACCCCTGGTCAGTTATAGATGCCGTCTTCTCCTTGTCTACCGTGTGCATCTGTATCTGGTTGTATCCTGAGTAAGCGTCCATGAAACTGAGCGTTCGGTGTCATCCACGATGACGTCGATGCGCGCAAGGGGAAATTGTCTTTCGGGTAGGCTTTATTGAGATCAGTAAAGTCTACACACATTCTCCACTTCCCGTTTGTTTTCTTCACCATGACTACATTGGATAACCATTCCGGGTAGTGGACCTTCTTGATAAAACCTGCGGTGAGCAACTTCTCGACCTCCGAACTGATGGCGGCGAGTTTGTGCATAGGTTCCACGCCCAGTCTATGCTCGATGATGGTACTGTCTATGCCAGGCATTTCTTCGTGACTCCAAGCAAAAATGTCTATATGCTCCATCAACAGTTGTTTTAGGCTCTCTCTATCGGCAGGGAAAGAGTTTGTGCCCATGCGCACGGTCATCCCCGGGCGATTTGCAAACAGAGTTATAAGCTCCAAAGGTTCGTTTACCTCAGTGTGTTGTTGAATCTGCCCATTTCCGATTTCTACTCTTTCTTGTGATGCCTCCACCATGGTTGGCGGAAGTGGCGGGAGGAATGTTTCTTCTAGCTCTTCGATGGTGCAGACCTCGTTTCTGTTCTTCCTCAATTCCTATACATAACATTCTCTAGCCAATGCCTGCTCTCCTTTTCATTCTCTTACCCCGCTGTCAGTCGAGAATTTCATCTTGATGTGAAACGTGGAGGTTATCGCTTTAGGTGGTTAAGGGTCGGTCTCCCGAGTATAATGTTGTAGGAGGAAGGGGCTTTCACTATCAAGAAGTCGGTCATGGTAATTGCTGTTTGTGCTCCACTCCCGGCAGTAACTGGAAGTGTGATGGCTCCGACAGGCTGGATTGCTTCACTAGAAAAGCCCTCCAATGGTGTTGGGGAAGGTCGTAGTTGTTCGGTATCAATGCCCATTCTATTGAATGTGTCCCAAAATAGTATGTAAACTGAGCTTCTATTATCAATTAGTACCTGCCTGGTCGTGTAGTTGGCTATGATGAGAGTGACTACCAGAGCGTCGTCGTGCGGATATAGTATCTCCTGCCTATCTGCCTCTCCGAAGGATATCACCTCTCAGTCATGGTTCAGTCTCTGCTGTTTAGGCACCCTGTCTGCTACATATACTTCCTCATACCGAGCTCTTTGTGCATGCGCTTTGCTACTGGATGCAGATATCCCACCTCCTTCGAATCCCCTTACTATCGTTATGATTTCCCCGATAGGTTCTTTATTATTGTTGTTTCTCGGGAGTGATATATTCCTGCCGCCTCTGGTGGGGGTCCTGTTTCTGCTGTCGTTACCTTTGTTGTTCGCCCAGTTGCCATCGTTTCAAAGGTTGTGGCCGTGGTTTCTTCTCTCGGGGCTGAAGCTCCTTTTACTTCTTCGCCAGGTTTCTTGGCGCCTCCTTGGTTTTGATCGGTCTGCAATCATGCGTTCCAATTCGCCTATTCCTGCTAGATCAGCGACCCTCTTTTTCATAGTTGTGCAATTCTCAGTCCAATGTGACGCTGTTTGGTGGTATTTACAATACCGGTCTTCTGTCTGATGTGGGCGCCCTTCACTCTTGCCTTCCTCTTCCTCCTTAACACTCAAGTTGTTGTGTATTAGTCTGGTGTTTCGATCCGTATACATTTCTCGTATCATTTCCTGCCAACTTGCTCTCGCTTTCTTATCCTCGTGTCCGCTTCGCCGTTGGACCCTTTTGCTTTCTTTGCAGGGGTCTACCAACGCTTGCAGCGTGTCCTTAGTATTGACAAAGTTGTCTGCTTGATCCATAAATTCCCTTAGGATGGAGGGAGTCTTCTTTACCAGATCGATCATGAAAGGACTCTGAGGCTAGATTCTACCGAAGAGAGCGGCCAAAGTGATCTTCTCATCCTGGTCATCCGTTGTTAAGCACTCCTTGTTGAAGCATGTGAGGTAGGTCTTGAGGTCTTCATCCTCCTTTTGCTTGACCATCAGCAGGTAGGCGGCTGGCCGCCAGCGCCTTCTGCTTGGCATAAACTGGGTTATGAAAAGCTTGGCCAACTCTTCAAAACTATCAATCGACCTTGGCCTGAGGGTCCCTAACCATCCCCTCGCTGTTCCCTTCAGGGTTAAAGGGAAAGCCCGACAGGCGATTTCGCCTGGGAAGCCATAGAGCGTGATGTGAGTTTTAAAATTTTCCAAGTGGTCCACTAGGTCTCTAGATCCATCGTACAGGTCGATTTGGGGAACTTTGAACTTCGACTGTAAAGGGATTTCCATGATGCGTTCGCTATACGATAGGTCAATCTGGCTCAACAAGCAATCGACCGAGGAAGGTTCCCCCATCTTTTTCGCTATTTCTTCATATTTGCCTGCGAGATCCTTCAATTCGTCGTGCATTTTTTGTTTTTCTACGCGTTCAAGTTTGACCCCAATATTACTGTCTGCCTCTTACTCTCCTTGCCCGTTGTTAGGTGGTGCGACGATGTTGCTGGACTCAACATTCTTTTGCCGCAAGGTCTCGTTTTCTGTTTGCAATGCTTCTAAGGCGTCCAACGCCGTTTTCAGCCTTTCCTCTGCTGCTGCTAACCTCGCTTCCATTGATGCTCCTGTCATTCGGCTTGCTACGGAACGTGTCACAGTTGGCATGCGAGAGCCACGTTAATCGTCTGTAAAATCGAAATGTATCCCACAGACAACGCCAATGTTGAGGACGTGTTTCGCCGACCTTCTATTCCAGTTAATTGCAAGAAGAACTAAGAAGAGTCGGCGGTCTTCCACCTAGGAAAACTCCGATACTTAAGTTAGTTATCACGTATTTTTTGGATAAGAATCATTCTATCTTCATAGTTGAGATTTACCTGAAATATATAGACCTCGGGACGGTCCATATCTTATGTAACATCTCCCATAATTATCGTTATCACGTATTTGCATGAGATATCTATTCGAGTTTGGCGAGATCACGTATCTGCATGAGATCCCGTGAAAGGTGGCAATGGATTAGCATGTATTTCGGACTTTGCAGGGTTGGGTCCGCTGCATATCTTTCCTTTCTTGTGTGCTTTTATCGTTGATGGGTTTTTGGGCCAAAACAAACCCTACAGCGGCATTACAATTCGGTCGAGCCACAACAAGCCATGGTCTAGCTTTTTAAGACTGTGAGAAGCCTAACGATGTAGGCAATCACCATGGACAAAACCCATAACTTTTCTGTGTAGTTTTGTAAGATTAGTTGCTAGTTTTGTTTTCCTTTTTGAGCCCAACTTTTCTCACACCAAAATCTAAAACACCCATATGAAGACAATCCAATATTTCCATTTTCAACTTTTCGGGCTCCCAAATTAAATAATTTTATGGTTTCAATCTTGTGTGATTCCCTCAATTGACAAGCTCCTATCAAACACTCAAATTTTTTGTGTGTTTCTAATTTCTAGATCTATCATCATTAGGTATGTAATCGGTCCAATTCGATTTGATTTTGATTAAAATATAGAATCGAATCGGTACCACCGATTTTATAAAATGTAAAATCAGTTACGCTCCAATTATTCCTCAAAATTAGCAGCACCGATTTTACCGGTTCCAATTCGGTTTCGGTCCAGTTTTCAGTTTTAATTAATGGCAAATTTCTAAAAACAAAATTTATTTAAAAAAAATAGTTTAAAAATATGTTTTGTTAAAAGAAATTGTAGTTTATTGTAAAAATCTATTTTACATAAAAAAAATATGCTATATAAAAAAATTTGTAATGAAAAATCTGTTATAAAATAAAAACTTTTATATATTAAAAAAACTGCAATAAAATTCTAATTTAGAAAACTGATATAAATATATTTAAAACATATGATTAATTAAATATTCATGTTTAAAATTAAAATTTTACTTTAGAAATATTATAACATTATTTATACATAATTATAATTTCTATTATTATATATAAAAATTATATATCGTATAAAAACATATCATATATAATATTTTAAAAATATATGTAATATATCCGGTCCGATTTGGTCTAAAATTGCTCAGAACTGGAACCGGAACCGGAACCGGACCGATATTTACCGATTTTATATTTTTAAAAATTGGTCCCGAACTGAATTAATTCAAAACTGGTCTAACCGGTCCAGTTTAAATAGGTCCGAGTCAATTTTTCCATTTTTTGATTTTTTTTTTCAACACTCCTAATATCATTAATCCTAAGAAATGTGTGGAACTCAAAGTATGCCATGGATGGCAGGAGAGGCGGTGCTCTTGGGTGAAATTTGAGGAAGGCTGCTTTTGTTTAGAAATGTTTTTGTGTAGTGTAACCTATTTTTCTTACGGTGTATTTTCTTATTTGATAAGAAGTGATTGGAAGGATGTTCTTTTGTGTTTATTAGCCCGGTCGTCCTGCAGTGCCTCTCAATAGTAAACCCTAGGCTCAAAAATGGTGCCGTTTTGGTCAGTTAGATGGGCTGCCGTTATTTCATATGGACCATTACGACTTATATATGTTGATGGGCTTAGGTGGAACAAAAGAATGTACTAATTCACTGATTTGTTTTAGCTGGGCCACTATGACTTATATATGTTGATGGGCTTAGGTTGAAAAAAAGAATGTATCAATTCACTATATGCGTGTTTATTAAAAAATTAAAAAAAATTTAAACTGAAGATTTCATCTACTACTCCTACTATTATTATTATTATTATTATTATTTTATATTTTTATTCTAGGCCACATACACCTCAATACGTCTGGGCTTAAGAAGCAAAGCTTCAGCCGATTTGACTATGAGGTTTTTTTGCTACGCCACCATGAATTATATATGTTGGTGGGCTTAGGTTTGAAAACATAATGTAGCAATTGATTATCAAAAAATATACATGACTATAGTATTTTCTAATTATAATTATTACCTTCTTTAACTAATAAATAAGTAATAATTCAAACTTTAAAATAAATAATTTGTGAACTGCTGTTATTTTATATGGGCTTAATATTGAGAAATTCTAATATTATAAAAAAATATACATGAATATAATATTTTCTAATTATATTTATTAAATCCTTTAGATAGGGCTGTTCTCCGACCCGACCCGAACCGCACAGACCATGTTCCGACCCGATCCGAAACAATAACCTTCCGATTAGCCGATTGCCCCTTTTTCCCGATTACCCGATTTCGATTCTTCTTCTTCTTCTTCTTCTTCTTCAACAACAAATCCTATTTACAGAATCTAACACAAAACTCCCAAACGAAATCCAACACAAAAATCTCAAATCAATCCAAAAAATCTAAGAAATTTAGAACAAAAACCCAAACAATTCCTCGAGATGTCTTCTTCTTCTTCAACAAATCCTATTTTCAGAATCGCAAATCAATCCAAAAAATCATATTTTTAGAATCCCAAATCACTTCGAAAAATCTAAAAAATCTAAAAAACTAAAAAAGCAGAAAATAGCGAAGAAGAAGGAGATGCGAATAATCGGAGAAGAAGATGTGAACCAGTCGCAAGGAGGATGAAGCAGACGAGAATAAGCAACTCACGGTGCTTCTAGACCTCTGTGATCTCGCCGACGATGGGATTGAGAACCAGTTGGAGTCGTGGTTGATGCTCACGGTGAACGGTAGTTTGCGATTGGAAGCTTGATTCGGCAGGATCTGGGATTCTGGAGGTCGACATCGGCAGGGAGAGAGAGAGACTAGAGAGAGAGAGAGGGGATGGAAGAAATTATCGGGTAACGGAAGAATTCCGTTTCCGCTTTTAACCCAATCAAGTCGGGTTTTCGGGTCGAAAGGTTTCGGTGAAACGGTCGAGTCAGGTCGGACGGTTATTTTGTTCAACCCTACCTTTAGGTAATAAATAATTAATAAATAAACTACCAAACTACTAAAACATGGCAAATGGCGCTGAAGAGTGAAGCTTGTTATAAATACGTGTCTTGGCACGTAGCAATTTGTCTAGTATTATTAAAAAGAACTTAAAACTATTGTTAACCTTAGAGCATTTTATTAGATTGTTTAAAATTATTTCTTGAAAAATATAAATTTATATATTTATTAAAAAAATTAGTCACATTTAATCAAAAGTGAAAAAATAAAATTAGAAAAAAATAAAAATACTTTTTAGTAATAATAAAGCTAAAATTTTATCTAATAAAAATAAAAATTTTAATTAAATATGATAATTTTTTTTAATATATAAATATATATTTTAAAAAAAATAATTTTAGATATTGAGAATGATCCCATTCTCATTTAGACAATCCAATTAGATAAAAATAACTCTTAGGCAAACTCTAGCCGACGAATAGGATACTCCCGCTCATCCCTCCGGCTTCCCCCCTCCTTCCATTCTAACACCCTCTACAATCCCTGAACACCATTTCTGGCGGGAATCTTGTTCCCTTCTGCCTCCAGTTTGTCTCCATTATCATCATTCCATTACTGAACTGTAATCTAAGACGTTTATTGTCCTGCTAATTTTAACACTTAGCGAGTTATGTCACAATTAGGAAAAGGTTTGGTTTGTAGTGTTTGCCATCAACTCAGGAACAGAAAAAACAGAGAAGATGATGAAAAATAATTTTGCTATTGTATTCAGTAGTATATGAAATGTCTGCAGCTATACAGTGGTATTTAACAATACATAAAGGAATATTCTGTACAAAAGATTAATATACTAAACTATCCCTAAAAAGTAAAAAGCATATACAGCTCATGAGGTTGTTAGAATATCTGGGTGGGAGCAGCGAGTCTGTTATGTTCCTTTGTAGGCAACAATATCATCCAGTAATATCCCCCACAAGATGGAGAATAGATGTTTTCTATTCCCGTCTTGGACAACAGAAAGGCAAACTATGATGAAGGCAAAGCCTTAGTAAACAGATCTGCAAGCTGGTGGACTGATCGAATGTGACAAGTATGCATGAAACCAGCTTGAATTTTATCTCGGATGAGATGACAATCGAGCTCAATATACTTGGTGCGTTCGTGGAAGATGGGATTCGCAGCAATGTAGAGTGCAGCTTGATTGTCACAATATAAATCAATTGGAGCTAAAATGGAGATGTCCCAGTCCTTGAGAATATATGAGAGTCATTGTAATTCGCAAGATGTGGTGGCCATGGCTCTATATTTGGCTTCAACCGAAGAGCGAGAGACAACAGTTTGTTTCTTCGAATGCCATGATATAAGTGAAGATTCGAGGAAGATACAAAAATCAGTGATGGAGAGGCAAGAGTCCGAGCAAGAACTTGTTGAGCTCCATGAAGGTGTGGAGATTTTGATGCAGTCATAAATTGACTCAAAATGTATACTGCATAGCTGATATTCGGCCGAGTAATAGTGAGGTAGATCAAGCAACCAACTAAACGTTGATAAGGGAGAGGGTCGGAGAAGAGTTGGCCGTCATCTTTGCAGAGTTTCAGATTCTGGTCCATAGGCAACTTTAATGGACGTGTGCCAAGATGACCAGCAGCTGATAGGATATCCAAAGCGTATTTCCATTGACAAATGGAAATTCCTTTGGATGATCGAGCTACTTCGATGCCAAGAAAGTAACGAAGGTTGCCAAGACATTTAATGCGAAAATGATCCGTAATAAATTGCTGAAGGGCAGCAATAGAAACCAAATTTGAGCTGGCCACAATGATATCGTCAACATAAACAAGAAGAGCCGTGAAAGAACCATCATGTAGGCGAGTGAAAAGACTATAATCTGCCTTAGATTGTTGAAAATCAAAACCAAGCAAAGCATTAGAGAATTTAGAATACCATTGTTGAGAGGCTTGTTTCAAGCCGTAAAGACTTTTGTTGAGTCGGCAAACTTGGTTTGGCAATCCTTGGGAATATCCGGGGGGCTTATGCATGTAAATTTCCTCATCTAAGTCACCATGAAGAAAAGCATTTTGTACATCAAATTGCTTTAAAACCCAGCCTTTGACATAGGCCACAACCAA
The DNA here is from genome assembly GCA_036898215.1 of Platycarya strobilacea. NCBI lineage: Eukaryota > Viridiplantae > Streptophyta > Magnoliopsida > Fagales > Juglandaceae > Platycarya > Platycarya strobilacea. The sequence continues at coordinate 8,128,159 of CM072547.1, forward strand.
TAGAGTTCGGACTGTGACCAGCTTGGCCACGGGAGAAAATGTTTCGTTGTAGATGAGGCCTTCTTTTTGAGTAAAACCTTTGGCGACTAAACGCGCCTTATAGTGCTCAATGGTGCCATTGGAGTTGTGCTTGATTTTGAAGACCCATTTTGATCTAATGGAGTGTTTGTCGAGAGGCAAATTAACCAATGTCCAGGTGTTGTTGAGTTCAAGAGCAGATAACTCAGAATTTATAGCCTTGCACCAGTTAGGATTTTTAAGTGCTTCACCATAAAAAGTTGGCTCAGAGGTAGAAGAAATGGAAGAGGCAAAAGCATGATATCAAGGTGATAAGTGATGAAAAGAAAGAGAGGATGAAAATGGAAAAGGTTTATCTAATGGACAAGGCATCCCCGCAAACAATGATGAGGGAGCAGATGAGCTAGCAGCATGGGTCTAGTTTGTATGTGGTTGTTGCATGGTTTGAGTAGCAAGTGGAGTGAGGGGTGAAAGAATGTAGTCATTGAAATGGGAAGGAGGATGTCGAATACGTTGTGAGCGACGAGGTAAAGGAGGATTAGATGGTGGGGTGGTTGTATGTGCTGGGGAAAGATTAATTTTGATGAGGACAAAATTTGTGTTTGGTGTTGTATGTGGTGGTGCAAGTGCAGAGTCATGGTTGTGAGCTAATTAAGGAGAGTGTTGTGCTGTGTCAGGAGATGGTGATGCAGGTGCTAGAATTGTTTCGGTTGAGTGATATAGTGCAAGGGTAGAGTTTGGATCAAGTAAATGTATTATTGGAGAAATAGGAGAAGTAGCATGAGAGTGGAATGTGGGGAGAAGAGATGGGTTTTGAAAAATGAAAATATGTTCATGGAAAGTTACATCCCGTGAGAGAAAATTTTTATGTGTGTCAAGATCAAGTAGACGATATAGCTTTTGACGGCAAATGGATATCCGAAAAAGACACAACATCTACTTCGTGGGTCAAATTTGTGTCGATTATGTGAGATAGTGGTGGCAAAGGCAAGGCATCCGAATACTTAGAGGTGGGAATATGATGGAATTTTATTGAAGAGGACTTCAAATGGTGTTTTGTTGTTTAGAATTGGTGTAGGAACACGATTTATTAAATATGTGGCAATAAGAATACAAGCAGACTAGAACTTTAGAGGAATGCCGAATTGAAAACGAAGAGCACGGGTTACTTGGAGAAGGTGTCTATGTTTCCGTTCAACTAAACCATTTTGTTGAGGTGTCTCAATGCAAGATGTTTGATGGATGATGCCGTGTTCTGAGTAAAAATCATTCATGAAAAATTTTAAGCCACTATTGGGCATTAAATTAACAGTTAAATGATAAAAATATTTAATAGAGACACGAGCATCATATTTATGTTTGAGAAGGTAAACCCAAGTGCAATGGGAAAAACTGTCTACAATGGTGAGAAAGAAACGTACACCATCATGATCGGGTATTGAATGTGGCCCCCATAAATCACAATGCATTAAATCAAACAAGAGTTGGTAGAATGAGTGCTAGATGGAAATGGTAAACGTGACTATTTGGCAAGAAGACAAATTAAACAAGGTAAATCTTTCTTTGTATTCATTTAAGTGTTTACATAAAGATCATTGATAAGTTTCATTCATTCGGGTATGGAAAGTATGACCTAACCGACAGTGCCATAAATCAAATGTGTTGTCGGCAGATAGTACATTAGCAGAAACAAAATGTGGATGATGGAAATTCTGTGATAGTGTATGGACCATGGCTTGAGGTGAGACATTCTCGATGGTGAGGTAGTAGAGTCCGTGTGCCATGCTACCCTTCTAAATCGTTGTCCAAGGAAAAAAAACCCTGTATAAAACAAGGGTAAGAGAAAAAAATAAGGCAACAGTTGAGTTGAGATGTGAGTTTTGCAGCAGACAACAAATCAAAAGGAAATGTGGGCACACACAAAACATTATGAAGAATGAGAGTTGATGTGATTTGCACTATACCAATATGAGTAACTGATGCAAACTCACCATTTGGGAGTTTGACAGACTGAGAAACGGTAGAGGTGATGTGGATGAACAGGGAGGGGCTAAAATCATATGATCAGTAGCACCGTGTCTATTATCCATGGTGGTGCAGAATTAAATGAAGAAGATAAACAATAAGAGATACCAGCCGTGGTGGAATTATGGGATTGAGTGGAGGGAACTGTCTGGAGATGATTAGTGGAGGCAGAAGCAAATTTAGTCCGACTGTGCAACAAGGCTATAAGATCATTGTACTGCTCCTTAGTCAACATCATACCGGATTTGGAAGAGCCTGAGGATTCAGAGGAGTCAAGAACAACTACATTTGCACGTGGTTTGTGAAGCTTGTGCCCGGAAGGATATCCGTGTAGCTTGTAGCAGCGTTCAATAGTGTGACCAGTCATATCACAGTGTGTACACAAGGGTGGTTCAGCATTCCCAAATTTGAAACATTAAGTCAAAGTGTGGCCCGTAATCTTGGAATGGGAACAATAGAGTTTGTCTTTCTTCACAGAGGAGTTAGAGGATTTGGGAGGGAATTTTAGAGCGGCCAAAGCAATAGATTCTACATTTGGTGAAGTAGATGTAATATGTTGATGCCATTCTTGCTGTTGTATGTAGGAGAAACCCTTGGTGACAGGTGGGAGTGGGTGGATGAGCATGATCTGGTACCGAACATTAGTGAAGCTATCATGTAGACCCATAAGGAATTGAATGACGCAATCTCATTGATATCGATCAGAGATAAGTTTGGTTGAGGTACAAGAACAATCAGGTAAATGTTCATATATAGATAATTCATTCCAAAGAGATTTTAATTTACCGTAATATGTACTGACTGTATCAGTGTCCTGAGAGAGGTTAGCAAGCATTTTCTTCAACTCATAAATACGTGGGCCATTTTGAGGGGAGAATCGCTCCTGTAATTCTTCCCAGAGTTGCTGAGCATCATCCACGAACGCAATGGAAGAACGAAGAGGTAAAGAAATTGCATTCTGAAGCCATGAAACGAGCATATTGTTGCATCTTTCCCATAAGTTGAAGAGTGGGTCAATTGATGCAGCAGGTTTGGGGAGCTTTTCATCGATGAATCCGAGCTTATTTTTTACTCGAAGGACGCGTTGAACGGCACGAGACCAGTTGGAAAAATTTTCAATGGTAAGTGATTCCGTCACAAGTAGGAGACCTGGGTTATCAGAGGTCTCAAGTCTGTATGGGTTTCTTGGGTCATTGAGGTTTTTGTAGTTTGGGGGACGAGGATCGGAGGTGGCCATTTTCACCTCTCTAATACCATGTCACAATTAAGAAAAGGTTTAATTTGTATAACAAAAAAAACAGCGAAAAAGTTGAGGTTGTCCATAGTTGTGTTGCAAAGATGGACCGATTTACAGGAAAAATTTAACTCAGGGCGGTCATCTTCATCATGGGGGGCAGGCCAAACCCAAGAGGAACATCATCATCTCCGTCATCAGGGGAGGATTTGAAATTGGTGGGGGTTAACCTCGAGGGGAATTTGATTTGGGTGCTATCAGTGAGTTTATATACAGATTTTTATTTACAAACGCGCACCATCTATTTGAAAATTTTGATTCTGAGTTTGGTGATGCTTTGTCAACCGATTTGATTGCTTTCAGGGACCAAAAACAACCCACCGAATAACGTTTGGGTAAGCGGTTTGTTTTCACAAGTGGCAAACGAAAGGTGAGAAAGGAACTGACCGAACCGCTACAAGGTGAAAAAGGAACTGACCGAGCCCTCTTTCGATTCATGGCATCACTCGGTGCAAGTCTGAATGCCAACGAACTGACTTGCAACATTTCGAATCCGATTTTTCTGATATGATCGCAACGTAAGATTGTTGCCATTCGGTTTTTATATAATTAAATAGATTTGGTACATGCGCGTTGCACTTCCGTTTTAAAAAAAATGCTTACGTGGCATCACGGGATTGGCTGACTGTAAAATTTCATTTTGAAGACATCCGGACCCAGGGTTTTCTCATTCGAACTTCGAAGTTCCTTCTCGCACTCCCTTTCTTCTCCTCCATTTTTCCTTAACGACAAAGCAACGACCAACGAGCTGATCTCTGCCGAACCCGATCAAAAAATGCGATTCGCTTCGTCTTCGGGGAACATGATCGTGACCAGCACTCCTGCTCAGGACCTTGCACTCACTAACCTCGCCTACTGTTCGCACTCCGATCTTCACGGCTTCGCCGTCCCTGGCAAGAAGCTCTACCTCGCGTCCGTTGGAGATTTATTCGTTCTCTCCGTTGCATATCCTTCTACCTTCAATTATTTTAAACAAATGGTTTCCAGTTATGAAATTCTTGTCTGTTTTCTTACTGCTTAGATGTGATCGGAGAGCGTAGATAGTTTGGGAAATTTATAGTTTTTTTAACACTCAATTGTCATTATTAATGTTTTTATTTTCTTCAGCGCTTCCACTTTGTATTTCTGGTTATCGAAGTTTTTGTAACGGTCTTAAATTCTGATACAATTTGCATTGTTGATTGCAGATTGTATTAATAAATCTCAAATTGTATATCCTAAACTTCCATACTATTACTCCCATTCTTATTAGAAAATTAATTCTACGTGGTGTATCTTCTGTACACTCCTTTCTCTCTTTAATGGAAGTACCTTTATTTTTAAAAAAAAATTATAAGTATTTTTAAAAGAAAATTCAATGAAAGTGTTGGAATTTGTTTTGGATACAGTGCTTAGAGCTGATTTAAAATGTTGATTGAGCATTTTCTTGAAAAATTTATAATGAGATTGAAATTTAGAGCGACTGTCAATTGGATCTGGGAAGAGTTTCTGTTTTTTTGGTGGCCTTAACTACGATATACTGGTCATGAAAGCATACGCAATGGTTATATTGCCCTAAATTCGATTCAGCGTCGGCATGCTAAAGTTTCTGCTGGCGATACGATACCTGTTAGCAGGTTATTCAATACCAATATATTTTCTTCTTGTCGTACATTTTTTCCTAGTTTCAAATTATTAATGGGGATTGTTTAGGTTTATCCCACCTGATGGTTTCGATCTGGCATTGCTGACACTTGAGTTGGAGTTTGTGAAAAAGGGAACTAAAAATGAACAGGTTATACAAACTGTCGAACTTTTATTTCTTTTAGCTTCACGGAGGATTTTGTGTTTGAAATGTCTTATTTTCTCTCTTTTTTAGGTTGATGCTGTTCTCCTTAGTAACCAACTAAGAAACAGGTTTATGAACCAGGTATATTTGTGTATTTTTGACATTCCATATTTTTGGTAACATTTAATTTGTGTATTAGCTGTGATTGATTGATAATTTGATTTCAATAGAACTTTTAGGAACTTGAGTATCTCTTCTACTATCAAAATTTGCACGGTGATGCTGTCGTGTGGTCACCAAATGCTAATAAATAACATTTACTATTATTTTAACCACTGGCTTTAAGGAGATGTCGTATTTTTTACTTATCAAAAACAGGAAATGTCATATTTTTTTCACAAGAACAATGGATAGTCCAGGGGCAGGAGCAACATGCATAATGCTTTATGTGGAGGAGGCACATGATGGTAATGTGCTAGAAGAGTGAGAAAATTATCGACCATTTGTTGCTTCATTGTGAAGTAGTTAGGGCCTTGTGGGTGTTGATCTTCCAACTTCTTGGGATTGAAATGGTGATGCCTGAATGGGTGGTGGAGTTAATGGTGGTTTGGAGAGGTAAGAGACAACTTGAGTGTAGAACTACAGATATGGAGGATGGTTCCATTGGGCTTAATGTGGAGTATTTGGAATGAACACAACGTCAGTTTTTCTACTTTTATTGATTTTTTTGAATTTTTGTTCCCAATCTCCTCTTAACTATGTTCTCCGAAGTCGTTTACTTATAAAAAAAAACTATGTTCTCCGATGTATATCCTAGTGTACTTGGCTTGAACCGCTACGTCTCTTCAATAAAATTCAGTGGCTTTACTATAAAGGAAATGATATGCCCTCATGTAACTAGCTGAAACGATTATGTTGTGATGGGTGGAAATTGGAAAATAATATTGGAAAAGATTGAATAGTATAGACATTAATTGGAGAGAAGTTGTGGGTTCCATCCTTTGTGGACAAATGAGAACTACTAAGAATGGTTCAATCACGTGCAACGAAGACCACCAATTGTGTTAGAAATGAGGATTTTTTGGCTGAAGTTGAAGAAGCTACCAGGAGTAGGAGAAAGCTGAAGGGAAAATGGATTAATCTGGTCATGGCTAACATAATGGCTTTAGAAAGCCATAGCGGTTGACTAAGACTAGTAAAAAAAGATATATTCATGTTAATAGATTTGTTGGGTTATTACTTCGAAGTTCTATGTACTGGCTGTACATGCAACAAGCACAAGGAATATTTGAATAAATTACTGTCTACATTACACGGTCACATTTAAGTCCAAGTCTTTCATATCCAAATTGATGAGGTACTTATGACAAGGTGAATGTTGGATTTTTTGTGGTTTGAATAGAGTAGAACTACTATGTCTCCTCAATTTGCCCACTTGGTGTGCCCCCTAGTGCAAATTTCACATTTATTTTTTTTTCAAATATTTTATAAACATGTTTTAACATTTTAAAAAAATAATAAAGTCCCAATACACTAATCTTCACTTCCTTAGCCATTAAGCAAAACCAAAAATTCAAAAAAAAAATAAATAAATACATTAAAATGCCACAAAAAGATGGGGGTTGGGGGGAGGGAAAAGTAATTATTCTGTTTTTCTTCCTAGCAACTTTCTATCCTCCTTCCTACTCCCTCTCTAGTCTCTAACACCCCCTCTCTTTTGTCCTTATCAAGAGACATTTTTTTTTTTATAAGTAAAAGATCTTATTAATAAAAGAAATAGCATCACGGCCAGTTACAAAACAAAACATGCCCTTTTGAAAAATGCCTCAAAACATGCCCTCTTAAGAAGGAACATTAGAGACAAGGAAATCATGTAAATCCTCAAGAGACATATGAACTTATATTTATATTGGTGTTCTGATATGCAGGTTATGACAACAGGGCAGAGAGTATCATTTGAGTATCATGGCAATAATTACATTTTTACTGTCAATCAAGCTGCTGTAGGGGAGCAAGAAAGCTCCAATTCTCTTGAAAGAGGGATGATTGCAAGTGATACACACTTTGTCTTTGAAACATCAAATGCGAGTGGAATAAAGGTTAAATTTTTGTCTTATTGTGTATACATCCAGTGTACTCGGCTATGCCTATTGATATTAATAAAATTTTACTTATCAAAACAAACACTTTTACTCATCAAAACTAACATTTATGTCTTATTGTGAAGTTGTCCTTATAAATACTGTGCTTGCCAACTTTTTTTTAGCTTGTGGGTTTAATTATATTGAACTTGTAATATTTAGCCATCCCAAATTTAGATATGATGCGAAGAACAACATATATGTATACATAATGTCATTGATGAAAACTAACTTGGCTTATTTTCTGTGATTGTCGTAGCAAAATCTTCCATGATTTATGTCTTTATATAAAAGACTAGTCATTGCCATCCTAGATTGGTGTCTTTACATAAAAGACTAGTCATTGCCATCCTAGATTGGTGGCTTATATAGCTGACAATATCTTTTACTCTCTACGGATGCTAGAAAGAGGTGCTTCCTTGAGAAATAGGTTGAAACATCTCTTTCAGTAGATCTTTTCTTGCTTGTTCTTGGTGTGGTTCTCTGCAGAACTGGAACCTACCTAACATAATAAGCATTATAATGGACATTTTCAATCACACTTATCGTAATTAACATTTGTTCTCTTTTTAATGTCAAAGACTGAATCTATTGCCTCATATTTTGATTTTCAGATTGTCAATCAGCGTGAAGCTGCCAGTAGCAGCATTTTCAGGCAAAAGGAATTTAATCTTCAATCACTCGGTATAGGTGGTCTAAGTGCAGAGTTTGCAGATATATTTCGAAGAGCCTTTGCTTCTCGCGTCTTCCCTCCCCATGTGACATCTAAGTAATAATATTGGTTTTTCATTTATTTTAACTCCTGCCTTTATATAAGTTGCCATTATTGGAAAATTTCATAATCTTCCAGATTGGGGATTAAGCACGTGAAGGGCATGCTGCTTTATGGGCCTCCTGGTACTGGCAAAACACTTATGGCTCGTCAAATTGGAAAAATGTTGAATGGGAGAGAGCCAAAGGTTTGAAGATTGTTTATTATACATACATACATACATGACACATACATACATGCTGGCATATATACATATGTTCAGTTGAATTAATCTTACTTATTAAAAGAAAATATTTGTATATATAAATATATGTACAGATTTTTGTATGCACCAAAAGTAAAATTGTATGGTTGTTTGAGGCTAAACACTTTCCTATCCATCTAGAGATTCGAGTTTTATTTTTATTTTTTATTTTTTGTCATTTCTAAAATGATAGGGAGAGCTATAGACAAAATGTTCTACTATATGAGTTTGTGGAAACAAAATATTACTTATAACGATAATAATAACTGATTAATAGTATTTGTAGACGTCATCGAAAAAAAAAAAGAGTTGAAATTGCAAAATTAGCCTTATCATTTTCAGTAGATTAGGCTTTGTCGTTTTTACTTTTCTGTGAGCAACAGAATTCTACATCCTTATTGTCATTTTCAATAATTTTCTTACACAGATTTTGTAGTTGTTTGTTAGATTGTAGCATAAAGGGTTGTCCTATTGAACTTCATTTGTTAGTTTATATATATATATATATATATATATATACGCGGTTGGCATCAATTGGCACTGAAGCTTATTGTATGTTCTTCCCATCATTTTGTTTATCGCTTGTCCAATATGAGAAGACAGGCAGTATTATCTCTGTTTTATATCATTCCAACATGCAACACTGCATGTCCACCACATGCACTTCCGTTTATTTTTTGGCTTAAATTCTAGAGTCATTACCACTTTTATTTGCTCAAGTTGCATGTGAGCATTTACTAACATCATGATTTAAATATCAATATCAATACTGATTCATGTTTTATTTTGATGCTAAACATTGCTTTTGGGTTACGAATTTTAAAAAAAAAAAAAAAAAGAATAATTCTATTTGTCATCCCCGCACACAACACAGTTTACCAATTTTATTTTATTTCTTCATTTTTTCTTTAACAAGTATGAGATGTATGAATAATAAGTAGAACAATTCAATTAGTTTAACAATAATAAAATCAAATTAAAATTTTAAAAAATAAAATAATTTTTTTTTTTTTTAAAATATGTAAAGTGTGTGGTGTAGGATGATGAGTAGCATTCCTCAATTAAAAATGCCTAAATGTTATCTTTAATAGACGTTTGCGCTAAGATTGTGAAAATCTATGCTTGCAATTGACAGATCAAGTGGTTTATTTTTCCCCTCTTTTTGGTGAATTGTGATAGATCGTTAATGGCCCTGAAGTTTTAAGCAAATTCGTTGGTGAAACTGAAAAGAATGTTAGGGATCTTTTTGCTGATGCAGAAAACGACCAAAGAACTCATGGTAACTGAGAAGTACTGACCAGGCTTATTTCTAGGTTAGTCTGTTGATGATCAATGATGCCAATATGTTCTTTTCCTTTTCAGGGGATCAAAGTGAGCTGCATGTCATAATTTTTGACGAAATCGATGCTATTTGTAAGGTAATACCCTAACTCTATGTTGACCTTGTTAATTGTAGTATATTGATGGGAGCATCAATTTTTTACTTTTGACAACTATGTATAATTTGCAGTACTTTCACATTGTTTGTTCTCCTACTTGTGTGATATACATACAATTAGTGTTCCTTTTGAATGAATCTATAGTTATCCAATTCCTGGAATATCGTTGTCTTGGTAATTTAGTAAACACACTTACTGCTTCATGTATGGTTAGAGCTCCTATATATTATTTTACATCTTTTTATGTCGTCAAATGACCATTTCAAGAATTGGGCAAAGACTTTGGCATTTGGATGTAATCTGGTGGCATTGCTTGGTTATGTTTGTGTGTGTATATGTATGGGTGTTTGTATGTATTACACATACAGCAAGTTGGATCTTAGTTCATTTCTTGATCTCTAAAGAAAAATTCTATTGTGAGTTTGATTTTGAAAGCTTCAACACAAACAAACATGAAACACCAAGATGGTTCCGAGACCTGCATGGTTTAATCTGTCAAAGAAACAATTCTCACTGCTGTACTTCGGGTATTTATGTGAACAAGAAACTTCGGAGAACTTTTCAAAAAAATTCACTCTCAATCCAAACATCTTTATACAAAGACAATCTCAAAAATAATTTTCCTCTGAAAGGTTTTACCTCAATTTCCGCAACAAACAAAAACCAAAACAAATTTCACAACTCTCACAGAAGTTTTCTTCCCAAAACATATTTTCCTTCGACCCTGCCACTTTTCCAAACCCCAATAAAACCATCTCTCAAAACTCTCTCAATCCAAACACATGATTAATCCATCCTACCACTTTCACGGTACTCTAAAAAGTTTTCAGAACTTCCAGATTTATTCAAAAGAAAGATTTTATTTGAATGCACCGTAATGTTGTTTGTTCATGTTATGCTAGTATCGACTGTCCTCCATGTTGACTGGGAAAGCCTCTCAATGTGCAAGCTTACTTTGCTCAGCTAGTGCTACTCTTCTCTTTGACTAATGGAAAGACCATAATGCATTTTCGCATGCTATATGCAGTCAAGAGGATCAACCAGAGATGGTACAGGAGTTCACGACAGTATTGTAAACCAGCTTCTTACGAAGGTTAGTTAAGAGGTTCTGTTGCTTTTTTTTAATATAGCAATCCAATACAACTTTTTTCTTTGCAAATATCAATGCTAGAAAACTACTTGCTTTTCAGATAGATGGTGTGGAGTCTCTAAATAATGTTTTGCTTATTGGAATGACCAATAGAAAGGATTTGCTTGATGAAGCCCTTTTGAGGTCTCTCTCTCTCTCTCTCTCTCCCCCTCTCTCTCTCCCCCTCTCCTGCTGTCATTTAACAGTGTCCATGCAACCTTGTACTGTCTTATGTCGTGAAAATTGAGATTTCCTAGTCATCTAAGTAGAACAATGTTACTCTGCGAAGATATATTTTATTTATGTATTTTGGTTTATAGACCAGGACGCTTGGAGGTTCAAATTGAGATAAGTCTTCCTGATGAAAATGGCCGTATACAGATTCTTCAAATTCACACAAACAAGATGAAAGAGAATTCTTTTCTTTCTCCTGATGTGAACCTTGAAGAGCTTGGTATGTGCATTAGTGACAAATGCTTATGAGATTTACTCATTCATTATTATTTGGCCTAAGTGACGATTAAATGAAGACTATTATTGCATATCGTATATTTTTTTTTTTAATAAGTAAAAGTAAGATTTTATTGATGGTAAAAGGCATAGCTCAAGAACACAAGAAGAAGTATACACAAAATACACCTAATAACCACTAAGCACTAGAGATGGTAAAGGCATAGCTCAAGAACACAGGAAGCATACACAGAATACACCTAATAACCACTAATTACATTTGCTAAATGTTTTTAACTGGAGAATTGTTTTCCCACAAAGAGATTCCATCAAAGTAAATTCACAAAGTAGCATGACTTAATGTAGTATGTCAAATGTAAAATTATTTTTATTATAAATTAGATTTAACGTATCATATAAAATTATGTCAGTTTGTGAATATACTTTTGTGGGATCTCTTTGTGGTTGTAACACTTATCTTTTAATTATATTGAAAATTCCTTTGGCTGGTTTGGATATTCAAACCCATGAGACAGTCCATGCAATTAAATGGCGTTAGAATGCTTGAAATGCACCAAATGATTTCTAATTATGGAATGTAATCTTGTAACGTCTTAATGGAAGACCTAATCCATATGACTTATATTCCAAAAGAACTAGTCAATAATATAATTATAATTGCATTGGAACCTTATCAAGAGCAAATTTTTTTTTTTTCTTAAGCAATATGAGATCACATACACCACTTACCCTTATCCTTATTATTGGGGTTATTACAATCTCCCCCCATTAATTTCCCAATGACCGTATCGAATTTATCCGTTGTAGGTGGCACGGTTCAAATCCCACATTTCTAGTTGGGATGGGCTCAAAAACTATTTGTAACATTCCAATGAAAGATCCAAACCGCGTGGCCTATATTCTAAAAGGATTAGTCAATAATACAATTAGAACTTTATTGAAATCTTATAAAAAGTAAGAACTTTTTCTTCCCAAATAATGTGGGATCTCATACAACACTTACTCTTATCCTTATCATAAAGACTATCACAAATCCCTCATATGTACCTTACCCCAGAATGCCACTACCATTATGACTTACTACGCTACAACCAATGGGACGGCTATAATGGTGTATATTTGAAGGGTTTTATGAGTTTTATTTATTCATTTATTTTTTGTACGCAGCTGCTCGTACTAAAAACTATAGTGGTGCCGAACTCGAAGGTGTTGTAAAAAGTGCAGTATCTTATGCTTTGAATAGACAACTCAGCCTAGATGATCTTACTAAGCCAGTGGATGAAGAGAGTATTAAAGTTACTATGGATGATTTTCTGAATGCACTCCATGAAATAATTCCTTCATTTGGAGCCTCTACTGATGACCTTGAACGGTGCAGGTAGTTCTGAGCTAAAGATTAGAGAAATTTTCACATCACGTTTTTGTGCTAGGGATGGGTTTTCCCATTGAGATTCTGATGACTTTGAAAGTGAAGTCCTATGATGTTGAACTAAATTCTTTATGTTGCTTGACAGTTATAACAAATGCATAACCCAGCTACACAGAAAGTATATAAAATAAGCAAAGGCATAGCCCAAGTACACAGAAAGTATACTAAAGGAACAACTAACTAGAAAATAATTAATGTCCAATTTGTAAGAAACATGGGCATAATATATAGTTGGCTATGAAAAAAATCTGGTCACACGCAGCACTTTGTTTCTGATGGTAGTAAATGTTATTTACTGACATGATTTACAGACTTAATGGCATGGTGGATTGTGGTGATCGAAATAAGCACATTTATCAAAGAGCCATGCTGCTTGTAGAGCAAGTTAAAGTGAGTAAAGGAAGTCCACTCGTTACTTGTCTTCTGGAAGGCCCAAGTGGCAGGTATTGCATGGCTTTTATATTTAAATCGCTTTGTTAATTGAACCGATAAAAAATGAATTTTTTAATTGAATATTTTTTAATCTTACCCTTTTGAACAGCGGTAAAAGTGCACTAGCAGCTACTGTTGGCATTGACAGTGATTTTCCATATGTCAAGATAGTACGCTCGCTGTCCTATACTGGATCATGAGTTTTTACTTTGTGAAATTCCAGCCTCTTGTACTGTTCATATATGGTAAATACTTTTAATTTTTGCATTTCATACTTGGTAGGTCTCAGCAGAAGCAATGATTGGCCTTCATGAAAGCACTAAATGTGCACAGATTGTCAAGGTTTGTCAATATTAAATTCTTCTCAATTTTTTTGTTTTTTGTTTTTGTTGGGAAGAACTAGTCAAGGATGTAAATTGGAGACTTGGTTTTTCTCCAAGATATGTTTATGTTATACTTCCAGGCTTGTGAATTAGAGTATTGATAACTAGGAACAACAATTTAGGTTTTGGTTTCATGAATCACTGGAAGGAAATTCCAAAGCCTCATATAGTTGTATCCTTTAATAGGTATTTGAGGATGCATACAAGTCACCACTGAGCATCATTATTCTTGATGACATTGAAAGGTAAGACCTGCTGATTTGATCTAATTAGTCTTAAAATTATATTTTCTAGAACACTCCTTCCTCCAGCCCTCTAATTTTCTTCTTTTTCTTCTTTTTAATTTCTAAATGAACAAGTATCTTGGGATCATTTGCAGTTTTATTGTTAATGCAGGTTACTGGAGTATGTTGCCATTGGGCCTCGTTTTTCAAACATTATTTCTCAGACATTATTGGTCCTGCTCAAGCGACTTCCTCCAAAGGTTTCTCTCCGTCCTTTGTCTGTTTTGCATAGAAACTGGTGTTATAAATTTGTCCCCTGTTGACATATTAAAAAAAGACAAATCTGTCCCCTATCAGACTAGTAGCAGGGAATTTCTTGAAGAATAACCGTTTATCCAAATTGTATAAGTGTAAGAGGTGCATCTTTTTCAACCTTTATGAGTAATGGAGCCAGAACTTTTCTTTAAGGATGGTCAAGCTAAATATATCAAGAATGTTAAATTCAGAAACAACCTAGCAATATGTGTATATAGTTACACACACACATATTTGTGTATATATTCTTAATAAAAGCATTATGGGATGGTGTGTTTAGAAGATCCTGACTGTCCTGAGTTATTCCAAAATTAGTGGTAGATTTACTCGCATGTTGAACTAAACTTCATAATTGCTCTCAAGTGGCAGCTGCGTGGTTTGCAGTTTGCATTATGTGGTGCAGTTGGTTGAAAAGGAATGAGAGGTGTTTTAATAATAGGGAATGCAATGTAGAAGAACTCTGGAAAATTTTTATGTGTTCCTTGTTTAGTTGGTTTTCAGCTATTGTACTTAGGCCCGGTTTGGATTTAAAGATAAGATGGTTTTAGATGAAAGTTGAATAAAATATTGTTAGAATATTATTAAAATTTTAATATTATTATTTTTTTGAGATTTGAAAAAATTGAATTGTTTATTATATTTTATATGAGAATTTAGAAAAGTTGTAAAGATGACATAAGATGAGATGAAACGCTTTCTGAATCCAAGGGCTTAATGGAGGGGCTGTCCATGAGTTTATGTCCTCTTTTTTTAGTATTAACATGTATTTGGGCATTTCTTTTGTATACATCCTGTGTACATGGGCTTCACTTATTGCATTTGATGAATACAATTTTTACTTAAAAAAATATATATTCTTGAAAAAAGCATATATTCAAAGTACATCTTGAGATGGTTCAACATATACTACTTTCTCATATATAACAAAAATGGCAGAATGCTCTAAAAGTTGAACATTATCGCATTTATCTTTCATAACTGATATTCTTCTCTTAAAAAATAAGTGATATTCTGATCTTGCTCGTTTTGGGAACTTTTGCTGTCAGGGGAAAAAACTTCTGGTTATAGGGACAACAAGTGAAGTGGGCTTCTTAGATTCAGTTGGTATTTGTGATGCTTTCTCTGTCACTTACCATGTTCCTATATTGAAGACAGATGATGCAAAGAAGGTGATTATTTGTTTCTAATCTCTACCTGTCTCAGATAAGTTGGTGTTTTTGGTATTCCTATTTTGTTGGATGGCATCAATTTTCCATCCATGCTAGTAAATTAAACGAAGTGAGTATTATAAAGGAAGTTGTCACAGTGATGAAGACCTGATTTATATCAATGTTAAATACTGATATTTGTCTGGTTCTCGGTACACTTGCTAATTTTTATTTTGGGGTTGGATTGGTGTGGAAGTTTGGAAGAATTGATCAAAAGTCTTTTCAAGTAGAAGGTTGGAAGAATTTATTCATACTTAGCAATGCCAGGGAGGTGTGTTAGGAGTCCAAGGGAAATTTCAACACTTCCTTTGCTAACATGCGTTCGGATTGATAGCTTGGTCTTTGGATGTCACTGTTTTCAAGCATTATCATCATATTATTGTCATTATTATCCCTTTATTTGAAAATTTTCTTTGCTTGGTGGTTTGTCTGGAATCAGATTAATGTTTTGGCTGCAAGTTCATTCCATATATATTGCAAACTCTAAAAGGAAAATTAAAGTACACTGGCAATAGCTCAAAGTTTGGATACATTTTAATCTACCCTTGCTCTCATCTCAGGTGCTAGAACAGTTGAATGTTTTTGCTGGTGAAGACATTGATGCAGCTGCAGAGGCGCTGAATGATGTATGCATATATCTTGATCAGCCTTTGTCATTTATATTTTAATTTTTGGAAAAAAAAAAAGCACAGCCTTTACCTATCAAGGAAGTTAAGAAAATCTAACAGGCCTTAGGCCAATCAAACCAGTTAAATATACAGTTCCTGGGGAATAATAATAAGTTCATAAGATGAAAATTTTTCTTTTTATTTTTTATTTTTACTAGAGCCATCTTTTTCTTTTCTTGGGTGTAGAATGGTTTTCATTTCTGATCCTTTCTGCCTTCTGGAAGCTCATTTGAATTTTACCCTTGCAGTAATATGCCTAGCAAGTTCATTAGTGCTTGTGACCTGAATTTTACTTGTTTGAGTCATGTTTAAATCACGACAGATGAACAGTGAAAATTCTGAACCTTGGATATCGTCAACCTCATTTTCTTATGCACGACACATTATTGAATGATAATAGGGAAAAGGTGAAGGAGCTTGATTTTTTTTTATACTCACTTAGTGCTCCTTTTGTGTTTAATGTCTCTTCATAGATGCCTATCAAGAAGCTCTATATGTTGATTGAGATGGCAGCACAGGGCGAGCTCGGTGGATCTTCAGAGGCAATATACTCTGGTAGAGAGAAGATTAAGATCACCCACTTCTATGATTGCCTTCAGGATATTGTCCGATACTAATTTTACAACTGTTAGCTCCATTTAAGGTACAAATCACTAAGTCGTCCCTCTTGATTCCTGGATCTTCTTTTTTAGTTTTTTGTTTATCTACTTATATCTTTCCTCTCCTACGTTTGACTACTAGTTCCTTTAGAGTTTGGAGTGGCCTGCCACGTCATCATATTAGGTCTCTGCCATCAATTTTCTGTAGAGTCAGATTCTGAAATAGGTGCTTACATCATATGTTGGGTGTGGGGCTTTAGCTCGAGTATATCTGTATTCTGAAATGGATTCTATCCTTTTCATTACTTTGTGATGATTGTAAAGCTTTTCGAATGTATGGGACATTGGGAATGTGGAGAGAACCGAGCGAAGTTTATGTTGATGATTTGGGGACGATTGTTTGTTTCATGGATATTCCTTGTTGTTCAAAGACTTCTATTTTTTTATTTAATTACTGACGTATTTTTCTTTTCTTTTCTTTTTTTTTTTTTTTTAATTTTTGCTGTGCCCGCTGCTATATGACTCGTTAAAACCAATTTTGGATGATATAGCACTGTTTGTTTATATTTTCATAAAAGAATACCAGTGTAATTGTCAAAGCAACAAAATTGTGCCCTAAACTAGCAGTAATATAAAATTGGTTATTACAAGCTTTTCATGTCCCTGATTTAGGCAAAACTCCTTATTGGTTTATTCTAAACAACTGCAGATTGTAGCATCAGGGTGCCCACGATGCGCTACTGCTTTATACATAGAGTATGCTTTTTCACATTTTACCCCCCCCCCCCCCCCCCCCCAAAAAAAAAAACCAAAAAAAAAAAGGGATGAAGATTTTCTCCCAACTGATTTGGAGTGATTCACTGATTCCAGTCTATTAAAGTGTCGTGTATTCTTTGAGTAGCATGTAAAAACATATAAGAAATGTTTTGAACACAGAATTTTACAAAAAATAAATTTACAAACTGACTTTGTTTGATATGGTATTGTAAATTTATTTTTATGAAATTTATTTATATAGGTAGCAATTCTCTAAATATTCTTACTAATAGAAAGCTTGTATAATTAATCTTTACTAATAAAACAGGTGAAAGAAATCTCCGGATGCGACAAATCATGTAACTCTATAAGATATGGTGATTTAACTGTAAAGATAAATGCTTTCTTACCATAATTATTGATTATCGATTGCTGTCGTTCACGGTCAGACTGGAAGCTATTACTCAGCAATTCAGCACACTAATAAGACAAATCAGCTGTGTCATATTTTCAAACGGAAGATCGAGACAATTCGAGACTTGCCTAGTGTCACTTCATACCCTAATAATTCAGATAATTTCTGAGCGGTACAACATCTCTATCTCCCGAGAGATGTGGTCCGAATGGTCTTCCGAATGTGTTAAAGTTTTTTTTAATTTTTTTTATATATTCTTAAATATTTTTAAAAAATCCAAAAAAACTATATCATATTTTAAACACTTATTTAATCACTGTGTAAAAAAAAATTGAATTCGGTACAAATTCTCGATGAAAAAACTGCGGGTGAAACAGCTTTTCTCATAATTTCTGCCTTCTGGAGCCTAACCATCATCTTCCATCCAAGTCCGAATATATCAAGGGATGGGATGGGATGGGATGTGAAGTGAAGTGATGGTATACAATCAAAATAAATTAGTTAGAGCAATACAAAATACAATCTTAAAATTTGTAAATTTCGTGTATTTTAAAAAAATTTATATTATAAAAAAAATTATAAATTATAAATTTATCCATTTTTTTCAAAAAGAAATGCACTATACGTGTATAGCTACCTTACCGCAAATATAATTTCTCTTTCATTCAAGAATATTGCGTTTGTTATTAAATACACCATGAATTTATTTAATTAATTTTCACAAGTATATGG
This sequence comes from Platycarya strobilacea, assembly GCA_036898215.1. Lineage (NCBI taxonomy): Eukaryota > Viridiplantae > Streptophyta > Magnoliopsida > Fagales > Juglandaceae > Platycarya > Platycarya strobilacea. Next base: position 8,146,621 of record CM072547.1, read on the forward strand.
TCGAGGATTTCGTTGGTCCCAGCCATTCATTGCCACATGCTAATAGCAGCAGTGGTACTGCAAGTGTACAGCCAGCCAATAGTGCAAGCAAGATACCTTATTTGCAGGGCAATGGTTAGAATTTATGGTGTCCTCGAAGGGATTCCTAGATACTTAGAAAGGGCAAAAAGAAGATCTATGGAAGTTTGGGCTCTATGGAAGTAACAGCCGTAAAGCTTCTCTCGTCTAGTTCTGCATTGGTGTTAATTGCGTACTTTTGGGTGCAGCCAAGAAAGAGAGAGAGAGAGGAGTGATGACTTGTAAAAAGCCATAGTTGTGGTGGATTTGGGCAAATCTTAGCATACTAGAAGAAGAAGATATGCAAGGACATAAATAAGAAAAAATCTACTCCCTAGTGTTTCGTCCCGACATCTCCCGACAACTTATTTATTTATTTATTCAATAATTAAGAAAATATTTTTTAATAATGTTTCGTTCGGTCTGGTTTATTTCTGAAATAAGTTTTGTAATAAGGTCATGCTGTTATAGATTTGGTTTTGACGTTGATTCATGGATGGTTTTGGTTGTAGACTTGGGTTTCGGTTTTTTCATTTCTTGTAAATTCCCAAAGTCTTTAGTTGTTATCATGGTATTCTTATGCCAAAAATGCGAGTTTACTAATGAAGTTGGGATAAAGACTACTATTAGACATTATTAGACATGTAGTCTCGACTCTTTACAAAAAAAAAAAATTTAAAAATATATTTTTTAATGATGTTGTGATTTTTTTTTATAAAAATATTATTTAAAAATATTTAAGAAATGAATGAAAAAAATAAAAAATAAAATGACAACTACTTTTTTTACTCTCTATCGAGACGACTCCTGCTATGTAACACCGCTCATAAATCAAAGCTAAAAGCCAGACCGCTATTACTATTAGCATTTAGCACCAAGGTTGAAGCCCAAGCTCCCAGTCATCCACAGAGAGAAAGTGGAGAATCTGCAGTGACAAAAATCAACCAATTTTCACGAGAAAATTTTTTTTACCTCCTTTTATTGCCTTTCAAAAGAGACACGAATATGACTTTTACATAATTGAGTTCCATAGTGATACTTCTATGACAATGGAAACGACTAATGGGTCACTACATATAAGGGCTTTGATAGCAACCCATACTATAATAATTATTATATACATCCAAAAAATGAATGAAAATTGACACCTCCAAAAGCAGAAAAAGAATGAGAAAGACAGCATTAACCTGGGAAGCAGAAGTACAACACTCACCTTGCACATATCCTCCTGACCCAGGACAATGACATTGAAAGGGGAAGGAAAAAGAAATGCATAAACTTGCTTCAACAAACGTCAACTAGAATGGATGTCCTTAACACCAGCAGAGACTTTGCGGTGACGCCTGGAACTGGACCTCCTGACACGCCTTGGTGGGACCTTTCTTATTGGAACACTTATATTCCCTTCTTGTGACGTCCCATGGTAAAATTTGATCGGTGGCTCATCATATAGAGCCTGTGATGACGGCGGTGGTGGATAAACAGCAACAGGAACAGGGGGAGCAATTTGTTCCAATACATCTCTATGGTATTTCTGTTGGCAGCAAACAGAAAATTCAACTTTCGTGGGGTACAAATGAGAGAGAGAGAGAGAGAGAGAGCCAATCTTAATAACAAGAAAATACACTGCAAGTGGATGGCTTTAGAGAATTAGTCCATTTGAGACAACATTCAACTGACCTCAAGGTTTTACAGAATACATATAATCTTATTCAAGGAGTAATTGGGGATCCCTTTTCTATTTTTCAGGAAATTTGATGCAATTTAACTGACAATACCATCTACACAACAGATATAAAGAAAATACAAAATAATTGAAATTGGGAGTTAAAACATAATTGATCACATTGGGGATTGTAAACTGGACTAGAAGGGGAAAGGGAATTGACAATTGTGGTTTCTAAAAAACAATGGATCCGTTGTGCCTACAAATAGCATTTAGGGACAGCAAGTTAGACAACATCATCAGGAAGATTGGCGCATCATGAAATGAAACTAATTGCAACGATTTGGTATCATTTGGAGGACCATGGCTGCTATGTTCAACCATGGCTTCAAAAGTAGAGAGTGCTCCATACTAGAACGATTCATATGGTATAAATAGATCCACTTCAATTACCAGTAGACATTTAACATACCCTGATAATCCCATAAATGCTTAAAGTAAATTACCTGAATCACAAAATTTCGTCTTTCACAGTCCAAGAACATACTAATACTCCAATTCACCTTTGACAAAATCTTGTCCCTCACAGTGGAGAAACTAATTTGGTCCCTGGATGTAAAACGATCCACTTCATTGAACCAAAGACAAGTAAAGAGGTTGCTGAGAGGAACATGCTCCCTTATTATCACACATCCTTCAGGAACATCTATAGACCAAGCGATAAAACAAAAGATTTCACAAACAAATCAGGAGGCATCAACTGAACAGAAAAAAGGAAAGGGGCTTGCACATACCACTTATGATGGGAAGTTTAGCCTCCGAATATGGTGTCAAACCCTCATTTTTGTAAAAGTTAATCTGAAAATCAATAGAGGCGTTGTCATATTTGTGAGCAGCTTTGTTTGCCTCTGCTTCCACAAAAGTATCAAAGCGTTTATAATGTCTAGAGATTGCAAAAGTAGCATTCTTCCTCCACAAGAACCTGAAAATTTGGTTTAACAGTAAATTACAGAACTCCCAGAAGGGAAATAAGCATGAACAGGAATGATTTCTATCATTGCAGAGATCATTAAATCAAAATCTGTGTGATGTCTGGAGCAATGTCTAAACCATCATAGAGCCCAGCCCATAATTAAGTACATTCACAGACAGACTCTGTCAGCAGGATTCATTAAGAATGAAGTAATCCCTCATTTTTGCATCGTTTAGATAAGTACTGCAGCTTTAGTTGGATCTACTCACTCAAAGTAAGAAAAAACAGTCAAAGCCATGTAGAACAGAGAGCAGATCCGAGCATATAAATTAAGCCAAACAGGCGATAAAAGACTTCCCCACTCAGAAAGTTTTAGTGCCACATAACTAGAAAAGGCAATAGTGTAACAGGCTGCCCAGAGTAAAATAACTTAGTATTTAAATGCCATTTACAGCCGGCAAGAAGAAAAAAGTTAGTTCACCTGACTGGTCTGACATAATATAATGCTAATACTAAGTTACAGGAGAAATGAGATCCCTAAATTAATCACCAAAAGACTTTGGTCCTGGCTGAATGAAATAATTGGCGAGGTTTGACCAGAAAAGAGTATAAAGCAGACAAGTCCTGTTGGTTTTACTATTGTATTTGCGCCCAGTTCTGGTCAAGATGATTCAAAATGATCTAAACTCCCCATCAAGTATCCTTGTTCCTAAGAAAACTGAGCAACTAATGATAGTCCTCAAGCATAGACAGCCACCTTCAAGAAAAGATCCATTTAGTAGTGTGCTAATAAACAAGATGCATTGGCACTATAATCAGAAGGTGCAACTTAGCATTATGTAATGTTGATGCGTAGAAGGTACATTATCAACTAGTTGGAGACAAACTAAAAAGAAGCTTCATCAACAAGGACATTAGCAGACTCATACAAGTCATACATCCAATGTATTGTCAACGGGGAAATTAGTAGACTCCGGAGGAGGTAAAGAAATTGCCAATTGGTTAAAGGAAAATGAGGGGTAGCACGCGACACTCAGCGCATCCCCCTCACATGAACAAATTTCTCTTGGTTAAAAGATTTGATAACTGAAATGGAGCAGGGTACATTATCTCATTGCATGGAGGTGGTAGGCAAGATAGTGGGATGCTCCTGAACAGTGATGGTAAGTATACTTATCGCAATCAGCTCTTGCTCAAATGGTATTTTCTACCACCATAGATATAAGGTGGAAGTTAAGGTTTAAATTATCGATTAAGAAATCCAAATTGGGCTTACCAACAATATAACTTGGCCTTCCTAGGGGAGCACAAAAAAGATGCCCATATGTATTCTTGTTTTCAATATATACAAAGATGGCCTTCATTTGGGGGCACCAAAAAGATGGTCTTCCTAACTTGTAGCTACGTGTTCTCTTCTTATACCTCCTTTGTGCTTGGGCTACGCTTGCTCTTTCTATCAATAAATTTTATTTACCATTAAAAAAAAATACAAAGAGAACCAGGAAGGCCATGTTGCATTTAATTTGGGGACTTATCCATCAATGTATACAATACAGATGGGAAGGGGAAAACTGTTACTGAGCACACTGCAATTCAACTCTCTAATTTCCTTCCCTTATTTCTCAAACTTAATCCCATGGCTCGTCTATGAAACGGAATGATTTTGATTTTCTAAGAAAGCAGATTGTATGACTCGGCAAATGAGGCCAGGATTGTCTAGAAAAAGATTCTTATATTTTGAGGTCTGCCCTCTTATAGGAGAAGTTACAAAAGTAGAATTATTCAAATAAGGGATCAATTTATCCACTAACGGGAAAAATAAATAAATAAATAAGCAAGATTCTGATCCAATGCCAGACAAGAATTTATACAAACTTTTTTTATTTTTATTTTATATATATAGGTATGAAAGACTTATACAATACATTGCAAAAAGAGAAAATTAATTAATACAAGAATATAGAGGATTATAGTTGATCATAAAGCATAAGTACCTTTCAAGTATTTGATAAGGATCCACAACAAGTTCAAGCTTTCCATCAATCCAAAGAGAAAAGCGGGCATTTGGAAACATCCTATGGACTAGAAGCTTTGGAATCTGCCACAGGGGTAGTCTGGGTCAGAGCTATTCGGTATATAAAACTAAAAGTACTAGTACACGTATACCAACATTAATGCAGCAATCAAGGTTCAAACCCCATGAATAATATTGTTCACATAATATTACCACTGCATACAAAAAAAAATATATATGGCCCCTTTAGGCCCTGTTTGGATGGTTTTATCTCACCTCATCATTACAATTTTTTCAAATTTTAATATAATAAACAATTCAACTTTTTCAATTTCAAAAATTACAATAATATTAAAAAAATGATATTCTAACAATATTTTGTTCAACTTTCGTTTCAACTTATCTCATCTCAACTCACTATCCAAACGGCACCTAAGTATAAACGTGTAACTATCTATTAACATTTTAATGCATGCAAAAATATCATTACCTTTGTTTTCTTTAGGTTCTTCTGTTTGGGGGCATTTGGAAGAGGGTAAGACTTGGGGCGCTATTAAACAACTCAGTAACATTATTTTTATAGGTAACCTTTCAGGAACTTGTATCATGGAATTCATCAACTGTATTTTTATTTTCCCCGTTAGGCAGCAGGGCGGGAGGAGGGATTGGGACATTAGATTTTCAACAAAGTCCAAGGAAAAAAATTGACTGCATTCTAAACATATTCTTTTGGTTGTTAACTAAAATGCAAAAGCTATGGATCAGGAACTCATAAGCACACCCTTCACCCCGCTCTTTCAAGGGGAGAAGGTGACATTTGAGTTGGAGCTTTTTGGGAACCTGCAGTTTTCCCATACTCATCATCCTTCCTATTCACATTAAAGAACATTAACCAAGCTATGACTAAAATAACAGTATATACACATGCATATGAACAAAGAAATTGTTGATGCTACATCACCAAGACAGGCAACTAGGCAAACTCTAAAGCAAACTGTGATCTTGAGGCAGAAAGGACACCGCCTAAAATTCAGATTTCTTACCTTTCCTGTACGTCGGTCATCTTCATATGGAAGGTTACGAACAACAACTGTTCTCCATAACCCAACTTTCTTTTCACTGCCAAGAGTGCCAGCATTTTTCATATAAATTTCCGTCTCTTCATCTATGAACATGTAGAAGCAAACAGTGGCCTTGGAATAGTCACTGATATTTTTTGGCTGGTTTATATCATCAAAAGCTCCTGATGGAGAATGGATTTATTTGGTTAGCAGACCACCAGCTTTAACCAGAAGCAGATGAAAACCAAATGACAGAATATTACCAAATATAGCTGATGCAACAACCACACCGCGACACTGCTCCATCTCAAGAAGGTCATCATCATCCATATCGTATCCTGTGTTGCGGCCAGGTTTAACTCCTCTGACAAATCTGATTTATTGAATAAAAAAATCAATGGAACAGCAAATGTTTATGCAAAAGGCCCTGATAGTTATTATGTACCGTTACCAAAATAAACATCATACAAAGAAAACAGAATGCAAGAAAATATCCAAAGAAACAATATTAAGTATTTGAGAATATATTCAATGAAAACTTCATAAGAAGAAGAAGAGCATACCCACAGTGCACACTCATTGACTCTTTTATTTCAAAAGAATCACTCCTCTGCTTTAAAGTAGGATATCCACCAAAGTCCGAACCTCCAAATTCTCCATCTCTAGATAAATTTTCCTCATAAATATATGTTAGTTTTTTAAGAATTGGGGAAGCTGAGGGAACCTTTGGCATCAAGGCAATGGCTTCTTCAACAGGAAGGTAACATACAGGACACGCTGAAGCATAAACAAGAAAGAAACTCAGCAACATCATTAATGTCACTGTAATTATTCGCCTAAACACCCGATCATTGTGGTACTTGCAAGACATTTATGGGAATTAGGAGTAGCAATTAACTTATTATTCAAAAATTATATGCAGAACTTACGCCGTGGTCCAGTTCTTTTTTTATCAGCTGGTGGAGGAGGCAGAGTGAAACTATTGCATGGGTGCCCTGGAGGAAGTGTATAACCTAGAAAAACAGCAGGAGGAGGTGGAGGCAAAGCCAAATTGTGAACCACTCCCATTACGCTCAGTGAAGATAGAGTGTTACTCCCATTACGTTCAGTGGAGGCAAAGCCAAATTGGTTATTCAAAAGCATGCTCCTGTTTACACCAATGTTTGGAATAGGTTCTTTTTCTTGAGCATCTTCACCTAAAGATTTGCCAAAATAAAATGCATCATTTTCTTACACAAATTATATAGAATTGGCTGATACTGGAACCCAGAAACAAGGATATCAAAGTACACAGATTCTGCAGAGGATGCGTTTGGGTTAAAAGGCATATGCAATTATCCAAGTGGATTAAGATGAGCCAAATACTAGAAACAGATGCAAGGAGCTCATGTCAATTAAGCCATTAAGTACACTTCCGTTAGATTTTAGGATGAGGCGCAGCTTTGGAACTTTAACCATCAAAACGAGCATATTCTCTAAAAATACAAATAAAACAAGGAAAAGAAAAACAGAAATGAATGGAGTACTAAAATAAAACTCCAATATCTATATAACTTTTTCTTACTTTCCACCTCTTTTTTTTTTTTTGTGTGTAGCATGAAATTAAGAGTTCATTTGAACTATCTCGAATTTGAAAGTTAACCAAGCGAGTGCTAAATAGAACCAAGTCCTTATTCTTAGCAGAAAAATCAACATGGTAAAACTCGTTTTCCTATTCCAGCTTCCTTGTTGAATTCAATCAACTATATTGATTATCATTAAGCTCAATAATCCACTACTACATCAAAACAGGACAAGAGACAGAGCGGGGGTGCAAAACCAGACCTTTTCCTACGTACAAAACCCAGACGAAAACCGCGGCAGAGATGACACATAGAAGCAGCATTCCGACCTTTTTGCGTCCAGCAAACTTGTAGATCCAATGGAACAACCTCTCCCTCTCCTTCTGCATTTTCGAAGGCTTCCGCGTTGTAGGAATTGGCGAGAATCCATTGACGTTGTTGATGTAACAACTGTTGTTGCTGCTTATGTTGCCGTTGTTGCTGTTCTGTTGTAGCTGTTTATCCAAAGACCCATAACTCCCCGAACGCATCCCCAATGACCCTCCACTCATCGTTCCGCAAAACCCTCATATGCCCCTCTCATCTACTTCCCATCGACAAACTCACTCACCTCCCAAACACGCCCTTAATCCACACCCACTTCACCAAATTAAGCCCAGACTTAAAGGGCACCCCTGATTTTCTTAAACAAAGCTCTCTCAAACCAAATGCAGTCAAAATTTTGCTTCAAACTTCTTGATAATAATAATAATAATAATAAAGTTGGACACTTGAAAAAAAAAATAACAATGAAGTTTGCTTTTCTGATCTTTCAAAGCAAAAACAGATCAAATCAAATCTTTTGCTCCTGAAAAACAAGTGCCAATCCAGTAAGAGTGTTTTGGAATTTCAGTGGAGCATTGAGAAAATATTATCTGATCTAAGTGTTGTGATTGGCGTGTAGGGTTTTTAGCAGGAATCCAGGTGTTTGTGAATTCGAGGAGCTGCGAACAAACCTGGGATCAAGCTCTTGTATATTGTTTTTGCTAATTTTGTGATCGCACGGTGAAAAACTTTACAGAAAATTATTTTAATAATGAAAAGCACGGAAAATGCTGATAGGCTATCTTGCGCCATGTGCGTGATGTTAACAACCCAATGTTGATGTAGCACCTAATAATGTACAAAAACTGTGTGCTACCCAAACACAATGCCTGACATTTGGCCTTCATAATGATAAATGAAGACTATGACTATGAAGCTTGCTGGCGCTGCTTTCTTCTCTTTTTGACACATTTTATTTCTGTCTTTCAATTTTCCTTTTTAAGTGTCTTGATTTATTTCTCTTTTTATCTTAAGACATACAAAAAAATATATCTCCATAATTAATATTTTTTAAAAATTAAGGCCCAAAAATAATAAATAAATAAGTATATAAATTGTCTTATAACATTTATAATTATTTGCCTAAAGGATTTCAAACAATAATAAATATTCATGAAATATAGCATCGCAAATACAAAATTCTAGAAAATTCTTTATTCGTATTTCTCAACTAATGTGTCTAAAGTTTAAAAACTCGGATCACAAATTTTAAGACATGCTAAATTATTCTCATCATCAAGGCCCAAGTATTATAGCACGAACAACCCATGATGGATAGGGAAACAATTAATCAATATTTTTGTTGAATATAGTATGGTTTTGATTATTTCTATAAAATAGTGTCCAAAATTTGATTGCGAGGCCGACCATTGATTATTTCTATAGTATGATTTTGATTATGTTGCGGTGTATATTTTAGCATTTGTGGCTTCTGTTTTATTCTTAATGCTTGATAATTGATATGACCGACCGATTACTATTTAAAAATAGTATTCACTTTTCCTTTCAATATATATAGATAGAGAGAGAGAGAGTATTCTTTATTTTAAGTCTAATTTATATTCGAAAATGAAATAAATTAGTTTTAACTTATTTCAAATTTATTATTATATTTTTTTATATCTTTATATAAAATATAAATTATAATATAATTTTTTTAAATTTTATTATAAATTTTTTAATTTTTAAGTCAATTTTTTTTAAATTTTAGAATATTAATAATATTAAAAAATAAATTCAATTAAACTTATTTCATTTCGTTTTCCAAATTTAAAATAGACAAGTTTGTTGAGAATATTAATAATAATAAAATTCAGATGATCAGTCTAATAATATAATGAAGTTCAGAAAATTAATATAAAAATATTTTTAAAGGTATATAATTGTAAATTTATTTTTTATTTTTAATGAATGATGATGATATTGTTCTTAAAAAAATTATTTAGCATCGAGATGATGGAATCTTTATCGAAAAATCATGTGCAGTTTCCACGTCGTTGGATGCAGAGTTCTAGATAGACAATTGCACAACGACCTCCCACCTCTTCTTGTCATAATTTGAAATGTTTTCGTCACAGACTTGATTGATTGCCATAAATCTGTGATATTCATACCACAAGGGTGTTGGTTTTATTGACACGGCATTTCCTCATTTCCTCTTATCGATGATTTACTAGAGTTTTTCTTGAATTTTAGAACTTGAAATTCTTTTCAATTGCTTGATCAAATTAAAATTATGAAAAATGTTGTCCAAAAATTACTTTACAAACAATTACAATTAATTCGGAGTTTTTATAATAAAAAATATTATAATATCATTTTATTTTATCCACTCAAAAAAATAAATTATAGAGATATAATAACATCACTGTTACATTATTGGGTCTATCTTTCTCCTGCATCCAGCCATCTAATTTGATTTAAAATTTGATTTAATTAAATCGAGGCCATTTATTACTATATAGAAGCTCGCAAATCGTAGAAGATTATTGTCTTTATCTAAGAAGAAAGCATACATATAAGGCGATTATTGGAGAACGAGTAAATAATATACAGAAATGCTAATTTTTTTTAGGATTTCTTTAGGAGATTTCTCTCGAAATAAAAAAAAAAAAAATTTTTACTTAATAATTAAAAAGTATTTTTTAATGATTTTATATATTTTAAAAAAAAATATTTAAGAATAAAAAAAATAAAAAAATAAACAGTTTTTTTTTATCGCAACAAACTCGTGCTACCGTGGATTTAGCTCTGGATGATTACATTATTCCCTACTTCTCCATAAAATCCCAACTTGTTATGAAACTTAAAAAAAGAAACTATTATTACAAAAGATAAATAAGAAATTTTCTCTGAAACTCTTAAGAACTGAAATTTTCTTTCTCTTTCTATATTTTCTTATGAATTTCATTACAACTGAAGCCCCTATTTATAGGCTTTGAAATTACTATGCAAGTTACTATATAAGTCACTATGCAAGTCACTATGCAGAATTTAAAATAATAGTGGTGGGGTCATTCACATAATTTAGTAGTGGGACAGGGGGCGGCTGATAATTTCGTTCGTTCATTACACTCTCCCTTGAATGACCGCCAATAAAAAATCTGTCTCGTTAAAACCTTGTCAAGTAAAAACCCAGTGGGAAGAAAAACCAATGGCGAAAGAAAAAGAGTACAGTCTTCTTATATATCCACAAGTACTTTAAGATTGCCTCATTAAAACCTTGTAGAGGAAAACCCAGTGGGACAAAATCTCAGCGAAGGAAAAAGAGTACAATCAGCACATTTACTCCTCCTGAAAAGTGCATGACAAAAGATCTTTGAGTTTTCGCATTCCAATGTTATGCACAATCTTTTTGAATGTGGAAATTGGTAACACCTTTGTGAATAAATCTGCCAGATTATCACTAGATCGTATCTGCTTGACATCAATTTCACATTTCTCTTGAAGTTCATGAGTATAAAAGAATTTAGGTGAAATATGTTTGGTTCTGTCACCTTTGATATATCCTCCTCTGATTTGAGTGATACAAGCAGTATTATCTTCATATAAGATTGTTGGGCTATTATCGATCATGGGAAGTCCACACTTTTCCTGGATATGTTGAATAACTGATTTCAACCAAATACACTCTCGACTTGCTTCATGAATAGCAATGATCTCTGAGTGATTTGAAGAAGTAGCAGATAGTGTCTGCTTAACAGATCTCCATGATATAGCAGTATCTCCATAAGTAAATAAATATCTAGTTTGAGATCTACCTCTGTGTGGGTCTGAAAGATAACCTGCATCTGCATACCCAATCAATTCTGGACTTGAACTACGTTGATAAAATAATCCCATATCAACCGTACCATGAAGGTAACGAAGGACATGTTTAATACCATTCCAATGCCTTCGAGTTGGTGCAAAACTATATCTTGCAAGCAGATTAACTGAGAATGTAATATCTAGTCGAGTGCAATTTTCAAGATACATCAGAGCTCCAATTGCACTGAGATATGATACTTCAGGACCAAGAATTTCTTCATCGTCATCACAAGGACGGAATGGATCTTTCTTCACATCAAGTGTTCGAACAATCATTGGAGTACTCAGGGGATGAGATTTGTCCATATAAAAATGCTTTAGGACTTTCTCAGTATACATGGACTGATGAATAAAAATTCCATTTGGCAAGTGCTCAAGCTGCAGGCCGAGACAAAGTTTTGTTTTGCCAAGATCTTTCATTTCAAATTCATTCTTTAAATACATAGCGGTTTTTGAGATCTCTTCAGGAGTTCCCACAATATTTAAATCATCAACATAAACCGCAATAATGACAAATCCGGATTCTGATTTCTTAATAAAAACACATGGGCATATAAGATTATTCTCAAATCCTTCTTTCAATAGATATTCGCTTAAGCGATTATACCACATGCGTCCAGATTGCTTCAACCCATATAAAGATCTTTGTAGTCTGATTGAGTACATATTTCTAGATGTACTTGTAGATGCTTCAGACATCTTATATCTTTCAGGGATTTTCATATATATGTCATGGTCTAAGGATCCATATAAATATACAGTGACCACATCCATCAACCGCATTTCTAATCCTTTTGTAACAACCAGACTAATCAAAAATCTAAATGTGATTGCATCCATAACGGGAGAGTATGTTTCTTCATAATCAATCCCGGGTTTCTGCTAGAAACCTTGTGCGACAAGCCGTGCTTTATATCGCACAATTTCATTTTTCTCATTACGTTTTCGTACAAATACCCACTTATATCCAACAGGCATCACACCCTTTGGTGTTTGGACAACGAGTCCAAATACTTCTCGTTTTGCTAGCAAATTTAATTCAGCTTCAATAGCTGTTTTCCATTTTGGCCAATCATTTCTACATCGACATTCTTCGACGCTTTTTTGGCTCTCTTTCTTCATTACTTCTGGTAATATTAAGGGCCATTTTATATGAAAATATGTTACGACAACAGTTTTATTTCTATCCAGAATTTCTCCAGTTTTCATGAAATGTATTGAGATCTCATTATTTTCAGGTACCTGTTCCTCTTCAGGGGAAAACATTTCATGACACACCTCTTCAGGAGGTCCCTTTTTAGGAGATTTATACTCTTCAGGAGTTTCCTCTTCAAGAGGTTCTGGAATAGAATATTTGAACTCTTTAGGAGCACCAATTATATTTGTAACCTGTATTGTGGATATGTGTTCCTCAGGAACACCAAATTCATTTTGTATTCTTTACCTTCTGGAAATTTTATCTTTTGCACAAATAGGTCTTCCACGCTTCAGGAGTATTTTAGATTCACCTATTGCTGCTTTGACAATTTGTCCTTCAGGGATTTCAATCCTTGTTGGAGTATTAACAGCAGGAATATAAGATTTTACTACACCTTTAGTGTCAGTAAATACATCCGGTAACTGATTTGCAACATTTTACAAATGAATAATCCTTTGAACTTCCCGTTTACATTCATTTGTAGGAGGATCAAAATGAGACAGGGTCTTATTATCCCAAGTAATATCTTGTCGTGCTTCAGGCACCGACTTTTCTTTACCCATTAACGGAAAATTTGATTCGTCAAATGACAATCTTCAAAACGTGCTTTAAACATATCCCATGTAAGGGGTTCAAGGTATCTAATAATGGATGGAGAATCAAAACCAACATATATCCCAAGTCTACGTTGAGGGCCCATTTTTGTACGTTGTGGAGGTGCAATTGGAACATATACAGCACATCCAAAAGTACGAAGATGAGAAATATTTTGTTGTTGACCAAATGCAAGCTGTAATGGAAAATATTTATGATATGCAGATGGTCTAATGCGAATTAGAGATGCTGCATGAAGTATAGCATGTCCCCAAACAGAAATAGATAGTCTTGATTTCATAAGTAAAAATCTAGCGATTAGTTGAAGCCTTTTGATCAAAGACTCAGCTAAACCATTTTGTGTGTGTGTATGGGCAACAGGATGTTCAACATCTATTCCTATTGACATGCAATAATCATCAAAAACTTGAGATGAAAATTCACCTGCATTATCCAATCGAATGGTCTTAATCGGATACTCAGGAAATTGTGCTCGTAGTTTAATTATCTGAACAAGAAGTCTAGTAAATGCAACATTTATAGTGGAAAGAAGACAAACATATGACTATCGACTAGATGCATCAATTAGAACCATAAAATATCTAAATGGTCCACTTGATGGATGAATAGGCTCACATATATCTCCGTGAATCCTTTGTAAAAAGGATGGAGATTCAACAATGACTTTTGAGGGAGATGGTCTAATAATTAACTTACCTTGAGAACATGCAGAGCACGGAGATTCATTGGATAGAAATATATTTTGATTCTTTAAGGGATGCCCATGCGAATTTTCAATAATTCGTCTCATCATTATAGAACCCGGATGTCCAAGGCGATCATGCCAAGTCATAAATACTTTAGGGTCAATGCACTTCTGGTGCATTGCCACATATGATTCAATTATTCTCATTTTTGTATAATACAATCAAGAACATAGAGCAGGCAGTTTTTCTAATACGAGCTTCTGGCCCGATATTGTTTTAGTAATAAGAATATGCTCTTTACTGCCTTCATTGGTCGTTTCAATATGATAATCATTACGACGTATATCTTTGAAACTCAATAAGTTTCTTCTAGATTATGAAGAGAATAGAGCATCATCAATACAAAATTTAGTGCTATTAGGCAACACAATATAAGCTCTTCCGGAGCCCTCAATTAAATCCGATGAACCTGATATGGTATGGACATAGGCTTTACTTAGTGTTAGATTTTGAAAATATTTCTTTTCTTTGAGAATTGTGTGAGTTGTAGCACTGTCAGCCAGACATATATCTTTATCATTCAACTCAGAGATAAAAAGCTCATCAATATGATCCATAATTCTACAAAATATACAAAACTTTTATTACTGATAGAAAGAAAATTAATTGAGTGGAACACTTCCATCTCCAATTAAGTGTTCAATACTACCTTCAGGATGATTAAAGAAATCAGATATCAAGATGAGTAACGTCTACATCTACTGAATCTAATAAATCATCTGATGGTTCTACTAAATTTGTTTCATGCACTTTATTCTTTCCTTTAATAGAAGCTTGATATAAATCAGCTAAGTGCCTGGCCGTACGACAGGTACGTGACCAATGTCCAGTCATTCCACATCTATGGCACACCTCTTCACTTTTCTTTGAAGAATTATTTTGAGGATTTTTACCCTTTTCTGAATTGTACCACTTCTGGTGATATGGTATATTATAATCCCTTTTAATGTTGTCATTCCTAGGACCAACATTTCTATAATTTCTCCTACCACGTCCACGCCTCCGATTTTTTCTAAAGGATGCACCATTCACTTTTGGGAATGATGCAAACCTATTACCATTCACTTCAGGGAATGATATTGAGCCAATAGGGCGTGACTGGTAGCTTTCTAATAAGAGTTCATTATTCTACTCAGCTACTAGAAGACATGATATAAGTTCAGAATATTTCTTGAACTTTCTCTCTCGATACTGCTGCTGCAGGAGCACATTCGAGACCTGAAATGTAGTAAAAGTCTTCTCTAGCATATTTTCATCGGTGATTTTCTCACCGCATAATTTTAATACTGAGTTTATTTTAAAAAGTGCGGAATTATACTCACTAACACTTTTATAATCTTGCAACCTCAGGTGCATCCATTGAGAACGAGCTCTTGGGAGGATGACAGTCTTCTAGTGTTCATACCTCTCCCTTAAATTGTTCCACAAAATATAGGGATCTTTTACTGTGAGATATTCAGTTTTTAATTCTTCATGAAGATGGTGGCGAAGGAAAATCATTGCTTTAGCACGTTCCTGCAGGGATGCTTGATTTCCTTCTTTAATAGTTTCTCCCAGGTTCATTGCATCAAGATATATTTCAGCATCAAGTATTCAGGATAAATAATTTTTTCCAGATATATCAAGAGCAACAAATTCTAATTTTGTAAGATTTGTCATTTTCTACACATATAAATAATGAAATAAATATGTGTATCTCATATTTATAAATTCACACAGATAATCATCAATAAAATATATTAAAGACTTCAAATAATATATTGAAAAACTTACAGAGGAATAAGGCCACTAGCTTCAGAATTGGTAGAACCGTCGTGCTGATAACGTGTTATGAAATTTAAAAAAAGAAAATACTATTGCAAAAGATAAATAAGAAATTCTCTTTGAAACTCTTAAGAACTGAAACTTTCTTTCTCTCTCTATATTTTCTTATGAATTTCATTACAACTGAAGCCCCTATTTATAGGCTTTGAAATTACTATGTAAGTCACTATGCAAGTCACTATGCAAGTCACTATACAGAATTTAAAATAATAGTGGTGGAGTCATTCACATAATTTAGTGGTGGGACAGGAGGCGGCTGATAATTTCGTTCGTTCATTACACAACTTACCTTATTTCATTTGATACTTTTCCATAAAATATCCAATTGACACGACTTGCTTTTATTTTCTGTTTTCAAATTACTATATATATACAAACTGATATTAGAAAAAATAGCAGTATTATATATTCGTACAATGAGAAAGGCTATTTAGCATTTTCATACATACACTAATATGTAATTTATTATTTGTATTAAATACTCATATTTATACATCAATAGGTATATTTACATTTTTCTAAAAAAAAAAGGTATATTTAAAAACAATGACAAATAATAAATTACATTTTGATATGTGGTATAAAGAAGAAAAACGCTTTGAGACAGCCCAATTGTTATTGGGCAAAAAACAAGCCTCCAATCAAGTTGCTCCACGTAAGAAAAATAGTGAATAGCAAATTTGAAACCCACCTTAATTTATTGAATAGCTGATTTAAACTTTCAATAGCATATTCGAAACCCTCCTTCCAAAACTCTTCCCCACTCTTCCCCCATAGCCTATTTGTCGTTGTCATTGTCACCAAATGGAGATCTTGATATCGTGCCATCAGCATCTTCGTCGTCGTCGTCCACCCCATTTTTCTCTCTGTTTTTTGTACCCTTTTTTTTTCTCTTTTTTCCCTACCATCGCTCATTGATATCTTGCTGGAGTTTATACCTACCTTTTTACTCTTAAGGATGACAAAAATTGCGAAAACTAGTCCCTTGTGGCCCATTATTATAGTATTTGGGAATGTTGTCATTTTCAAAATTCCAAAATAACAAATAAAAAATAAGAGAAAATTAAACACAGGATGAAGAGAACAAAATTATAAACTGCATGCCAGATATTATAGCATCTTTGTTTTCCATTTCAAAACAGGAGCAACATCTTGGAAGCTTAATTGCAAAACACGAGATTGCTTACCACTTTCATCATTCAATTTATTTGTTTTTTCTTCTGAAATCTTCAGCACTCTGACTTTGGTTTCTTTCTGTTCCTGTTAATTACTGATAGAACCAAATCATTGATAGAAGGGAACGTCAATGAGATAGCAACCTAGAGTTGTACAGAGTTACATTGAGTTTGGAAGAAAAGGTTTGCTATTCAGGTGCAAACGGTTGCATGGTAAAGGTGATATGATGGTATCGTGGTGGGCTTCTATTGGAATGCTGGTTTTTTTCTAAGATCAGATGGCCTGGTTTCCAAATTTTCCCTATAAAGAATGATAAATGTAATTTTGCTTCATATAATTTACATACAATATTATACATATTGAGACCGTCCCATTTTATCAGTTTTTAGTTTTTATTTCGAACTTAGAATTTCGAATTTTAAATTTCTCACAATTTTAATAACGTACAAGTCAATACATATGATTACGCTAGCAAAAAAGAGAAAATCTACCATCCGATCCGACTACAAAGAATGAAAATATAGCTCTCTAATCTGGTGCCAACGTGTAAGCAGTTGCATAGAATTCACTTGAAGCCTCATTCCACCCGATTTGGCATGACTCCACTCACACCCTCACTCATTCAATTTTATCTTTCCTCCCTCCCATCACTCCTTTGATTTCATCCCTCATCTCAAACGACACCGGCCCACCTAGATGACAGCGAATCCTCCTCGGCGATGGAGGAAGGTTAACTCCAACGGCCATAAGCTAGTTCTAAGACAAAGCCGAAGAAACCCTTGCCAAGCTAAAGACAAAGAATCTAAACCATGTAGTCGGGATTAAGAAATCAGATACAAAAGAAGAAGAACAAAAAGAAAGGCATGCGCATCAATTACTACAAGATTCTCTAGGTAGCAGGAAAATCAAATTGAAGAGGAATGAAGCACAATAAAGAGGGAAAACTAGAACTGAGAGTATGGGAAAGAGGGTTAGAGATTGATTGACCTCTGACCTTTTAAGGAGGTCAAGGAATTCCAAAAAAATCGAACCTGAGTGACTGGGCTTCGATTGTCGTAATCAATTTGGTTAGGGTTTCCAACAATCTTCCTCTTCATTTAGATTTAGTTTTAGAGAAATGCTTCACAAATTGGAAATGCTTCATTTCGATTGCTATAATTCATTTGAGCTTATAGATTGGAACTTGGGGATTATTTTTTGGGGATGCTAGATTGTTAAGGTTCGGGATATCAACAATAGTGCAGTTCCCTTCGAATTATCATTTTCTATGTTCTTTATTACTCTGTTTAGTTGGTTAAAAACTTGGGACAATTTATTTTTTTAATCATATGGTTCATTAGCTGTAGACTCATTCAAAAAAAAATGTTTAGGAAATTTTAATATCTTGTAAGATATACAGTTTAAGGTATTTGAGTTTGGTATAGTTGTCACTAAAGTAAACTGATCTTTATCGATTTGTGATATCTCCCACTTGCTTCTTCACTTAAATTGTTCTTATTACAACTACTTGAGGTGTCAGTTCACTGTGTTCTTTGCTAAATTTGCGATAATGGAGGTTGGTGCAAACCAAAATCTACGAGTGCAATAATGGAGGCGGTGGAACAGGCTGGTGGTGAAAAATTTGAGTGCGACCGAGTGAGAGGCTCTGAAGGGAGGATCGACTCCTTTGATGTTCAGATGGGTGGAGGGTTGCGAATGAGGCTCTAAAGATAGAAAATTTGGTGTGGCCAAGTCTATGTTGTGTTTGTTGAAATAGATGACATGGCATCAAATCATTGGAAGGCTATAATTTTGACTTTTGAAGCCCAACCTGACCATAGAAGCACCCAATAAAGAATTTTAAATCTAAATAGTATTTCTATATATGTATATATTAGATAAAAAGAATGTGCAAAACACGTTTATTTAGTTTAATTTCTAATAAAAATTAAAAGATTATTCATAATTAAATGAATAATTAAATGAATGATAAATAATTACACGTTTTTATATATTATAAAAAAAAGTATTAATAAAAATAATAAGATAGTCTCATAAATAGACATAATTTATAGTTTTATCAAATTTGTTTGAGATAATTTTGATTGAAACTTTAATAAAAGATTCGTTTAAAATATTATATTTTTATAATTCTAAGACGATGATATAATATTGATATCATTTTACACAGTCTCAAAAGAGAGGACATTAAATACCTATATTTTTAGTTTTTTAGTTTTTTTAGATCTATATAAACTTGAATCATCCACAATTTTTTTAGTTATGTGATTATTTTTTTTTAAAAATAAATTATTTAGTTTATAATTTATATAAAAAAATGTTATATTATAATTTATAACATGAAATTTTAATCTTAAATATGTAAATTTATTATATCATATATATTTCAATTAAATATCAAACATATATAATATAATAATTATATTTATTGTCTATTATTATCAATTTAATATAATTATAGTTAATTATATATATATATCGTATATTTATCATCTCAAAAAATAAATAAATAATACATTTATTTTAAAATTATAAAATATTTTTTAAAGAATGAAATTATTAATCATATAATAGGAATAAATTTTCATGAATAAAATTAAACTTTCTAACGTATAAATTAACATCTTTAAGTGAGGATTGCAATGTTGTATTGTTATGAATTATATATTTATATATATTGTTATATATTTTATACTATTATTATGTTATTCTATAATATTATTATTATTGTATATTTATTTTACATAAAAAAAAAGTTTTAAATGAAAAGTTTATCGTTATAGAAAATTGAAGCGATTTAATTAAATTTAATGTCAAGAACATTATTTTGGTGATTAATGGAATTAATGGATTGTATTTAAAATAATATTTCTCATTAAATGCAGTATTTATCTTAACAAAAATAGATGAAAAGTGTTAACTTTAATAGAAAAACAAAATTTTCCATTAAAATAAGATTTTTCATTAGATAGCCACTTTATATATATAAAGATATAAGTACAACGTAATATGGTTGTATCATATATGAAGTTTACTTTTGTGGTGGATTTCACAAGTAAAATAAATTTAATATATAATATGAAATCATGTAAATTTATAATTTTATTTTTATGAGATCAATTTGTGATTGTAGCACTTCAAAAAATATTAAAAGCGAAATATATGGAATAACCTACAAATTAATTAGTGCAATGTATATGTCAAATGAAACTTTACCTTCCTTTCCTTCTATTTTTCTTTTCACTATTTAATTTAACTAGTTAAAAAGAGCAAAGGAGAAGAAAGTCATGGCTCATTGCATTTTATTTGCACACGATATATTAGCATTCTATATTCGTTTGACAGGGGTCGAAATAATTTTATTTCTAGAAAATTACACACTAAAAATTACATATTCTACTGATCACAGTTCTTACTCCAATCTCATCAAAGAAAAAATAGTAAGATAATTAATTATTTAATACGATCATATATTTAAATTTTTCTTTTATCAATTTTAGTTAAGAATCTCGTTTTCAATACGGTGGGATTGCTATTTTTTGTTATCAGTTAGGCCCTTTTCACATTTTCTTCCTCCACTTTTCTTGTACATTTTTTTGCGATTTTATTTGCATAAATTTCTTAGATGGATTTGCCTATGACAATTTAAATATTACTTGATAAATAAACGGTATTTCTTTTCCAAAAATTCTATGTGTAATTATTTTTGCATATTTATTATGCATTTCATTAATGTGATTAGTTGCATAATTTTTTTAATATAAAACAACTATTTTGGCCAATCATATTAATAAAGTACCGAATGCATTAAAGTGACTGTATACAACATAACTCTTTCTTTTTATCTGTTGAGTAATACTAGATCAATTTAGGGTGTGTAAGTATCACACATCCCTATTAAAAAATAATGCTTCCCAATATTCAAAGGTGATTTTGTTCACGTAAGATAATGATTTGTTCATTTTTTCAAAAGAAAAAATCACCAAATTTACGCATCTTAATATTATACAAATACTTTTCTTAATTTACTTATAAGTAATGCTAGGTATTAATGTTGTGTTTTGTGGGCCTGGGCAACTCCAATTTGCAAGGACTCTGTTCACAACCTGCGTACAGTAAAGATGAGTAGGGCTTGGGGGATCCATGGTACCTCCGATGGTTAAGTTAGTACAGGTGAATGAGAAGGCTTGAGTAGAAAAGAGTAAAAGTCAATCGAAATTAGAGAGAGAACCCTACTCGGGTGCATGGGAGATTTATATACATGTCCGAGAAGATCTTATGAAGAGGGAATTTGGGCATGTCTTTCGTACCTTTGGCCGCACCCCCTATTTGACTACTTGTAGGTGCTAGTTGCCTTAGTGTGCCGTGTTTCCCACTATCCTACATTAAATGTAGCGTGACCTTTCTTGACATGTCTTGACATTGTTGTACTGTTCGGAGCTGTCTGACCATTGGTACTCGAGTGCTTGAGTCATCCTATATATCCTATTATTGTGTTGCTGTTGATTTCTACGCACTGTGCGTGCCTGACATCCTCCCACAATGGGCTCTCCGCCCGGGCCTCGGCTAGTAGTCCGGGCCTCAAGCCCCATAATATCTCAGTCAAGTCTCTGGCTGGGATTCCTTTTAGACTCTGGTCAATGACTTGGACTTGACTCGACCTGGCCTAGGGACTCAAAGAATTCCCCTCATACAGTACCTCGTGAGTTCCTAATAAATAGTTATGGTGGGAATTTAAATTATGGGCCCTTGGCCCTACTTATCTTTCCTTATCTAGACGGTGGGCCGAGCGTACTAGGTAGGCCCAGCCTGATGCTTAGGATTTCTTCCTACATAGTATCTCACGAAATCCTAACATATGAGCATGGTGGGAATTCAAATTCTGAACCCACCACACGTCTTAAATTTCCTCTCCTAGGCGTAATATACAAGTCCGGCCTTCAAGTCGGGAGCCATTTGAGACCCTATTCAGACGTTCCACTTGGGTCTCGTCTGGTCCATTATCACTAGTTCGTGAGGCTCGTTGGGTTCTGTATGACGTAGAGTTTTCTCGTCTCTAACTTCTCCACCTAGCTCGGTCAAAGTTGGTGTTGGTGGTGGTGGCGAGTCGACTACTTCCTGCTCCACTTCCATGACTCATACTTCTCTAACCTCCAGCTTCAATTCCCCCGCCACCTTCTATTTTTCGCAGGCCACTCATACTTTTGTGGGGTTTGGAAGTTTCATCTTTAGATGAAAAGTCAAGGTGATTTCCCTAAGGTGATTCAAGGTCGGCCGCCCAAGATTACGTTGTAAGAGGAGAGGGTCTTGACTACCAAGAAGTCCACCATAGTCAACGCTGTTCTTAGAACCATTCCAATGAGGAGTGGAGTGATGCCCTAATTGGTTGGATCATGTCCCATATGAAACTCTTAAGTGGTGTCAAAGTTAGGCGCAATTGGTTTGGAGTGATCTCTATTCGTATGAAAGCTTCCCAATATAAAATGTCAGCAGAGCTATCATTGTCAATCAGGACCCTCCGAGTGACATAATTAGCAATTTGGGCCAATATCACCAAGGTTTCGTCATGAGGATACACAATGCTTTTTCGTCCTTTTCATTGAACATGATCGGTTGCGCCTCAAGTCAATTTCTCAAGCTAGGATCAATTTTTTTTACTGTGAACACCTCCCCCCCTCCGGCGTATTCTTGTGCGATTGTTCGGATTTCGCTGATAGGGTCATCCTTCCTGCGCCGCAAACTCCTTTGGGATTGCCTTTCTTTCTTATGCCTGTTCGAGCTCTCGCTCCTTCGACACCAATTGTGGCCATTAGGTCTTATTATCTGTCTCTCGTCCCCACACTGGTCTACCTAGGCTTCCAGCTATCGCAACATCTGCTTCCTTGAGAAACAGTCTTCGGTTCGAAGGCTGCTAGTGCAGCGGTAAGTTCAATATTTGGAGTTCTCTATTGCTCCCGTCACGAGCTCGGGCCCTGTTTATTTTCCATGGCTATGCTGGAATGCACTTGCAGCCCAAGCCGTCCTTGAGATGATTAGGTTGCCTCGCACTTGGTTTATGACACTTTTTTCTTGCTACCTCCTAGCTCACATGGTTGCTCTTTCTCACAACCTTTTGATCTGTATGCTCGAGCTTAGTCTAGCGAAGGCCAGTAGGTGCTCGGAGCGTGTCCTCAACCTTGATGAGTTGGCTCGGTTCATGAACTAGCCCAACATAATGGGTGTCTTGCAGGCAATCTTGGTCGTGAATGGGATCCACAGCCAGATCCTCCTAGCAAGGCTGCCAAGGTGATCTTCTCGTCCTAATCATCTATTATAATACACTATTTATTAAATCGATCCAGATATGGCTTTAAGATCTTATCGAGTTGCTATTTCATTTTCAGGAGGTAGGTAGTGGTGCGTCTCCTCTTTTGGCTTGCTTTAAGCCGTGTTAGGAAAATACACACCAATTCGCCAAAATTATCAATTGTATTCAGTGGCAGGGAGCCAAACTACATCCTTATGACTCCCCTTAGGGTGAGAGAGAAAGCCCTACATGCCACATGTCTTGAGAACCCATGTAGGGTCATGTGAGACTTGAACATATATAGATGATCGATTGGGTCTTTAGACCTGCCATAAGTCTCGATTTGTGGAACTTTAAATTTTAGAGGGAGGGGGGCCGCCATAACCCTCTCGTTGTACGGCAAGTTGGTGGTACTGAGCGACTGGTCCACGGAGGATGACGTGTACATGTGCTTGTCCATTTCTTGTGTACTTATCTCTGAGCTTTTGGAGTTAGAGGTGCATTTAGCGCCATTCTTCCTCAATCGCATTGGCTTCCTGATCACATCTCGATTTTGAGTGGTGGTTGTGGTCGCAACTCTCGAGGTCGTCTCCACCACCCCCACAGGGTTGCATTTTCCAAACAGAGTGCTTCAACTTCCTCCATCAGTTTTCTCATCATTTTCGTCATCTCGTTGGTTCTGACTGCATCCATGTTGGGACGTGAGGCTTGGGACCATGTTGTTGTTGTCATGTGAAGTACACTCTACTATAGAAAAAGAGATCTTACAGACGGTGCCACTATTGATGTAATGTTCCGCGGGCTTGGACAACTCCACATCGCATGGGTTCCTTTCGCAACCTATGTACAATGAAGGTGAGTAGGGCTCGAGGGAGCCATGGTACCTTCAATGTCTAAGTTAGTATAAGCGAATGAGAAGACTTGAGTAGAAAAGAGTAAGAGTCAATCAAAATCAAAGAGACCCCTGTTGGGGTGCACGAGATATTTATATACCTATCCGTAAAAATCTTTTGACAAGAGGATTTGGGCATGCCATCTGTACCCTTGGTTGCACCCCCTATCTATCTTTTATCAGGTGCCAATTGCCTTGCCGTGTTTCCCGTTATCTTTCATTAAATGCGGCGTAACCTTTTCTAACATGTCTCGACACAGTTGTACCGTTCAAAGCTGTCTGGTCATCGATAGGTGCTTGAGCCACCACAGATATCTCGATACTGCACTACTGCTGATTCCTACGCACTCTGTGTGACTGACATCCTCCCACAATGGGCTCTTTGCTTGGGCCTGGCTGGTGGTCCGAGCCTTGGAGCCCCAGAATAACTTAGTCTTGTCTCGACCTGAGATTCCTTCTGGACTTGACTTGACATGGCTCTAGGGCTCCACTAGATATAAATTCAAAATATACAAACTTTATGTAAATATGTAGATCTCATAAAAAAAAAGTGAGTTTTTCATTTTTTTTATTGTGTAATTACTTTTTTTTAAAAATATATATGCAATACTGTACGTTTAATATATATATATATATATTATATATATACACACATATGATTTATCTTTATTTATATATGAGATTGCTCGAAAGCAAAATTCTAATGCCTATTTGAAAAGTAAAATGAAATGAGATGATTTTAGATAAAAGTTAAAAATTGAATAACTGTTAGAATATTTTTTTGTTATTATTATTGTAAATTTTTAACAAGTTAAGAAAATCTATTATATTTTTTATGAAAATTTTTAAAAAATTATAAAATAAAATAAAATAAAATGGAACCAAATTGAGTAAATATGTCAAAAGATTTTAAAGATGGATGGAATTTTTAGGGCTTAATTTTTTATAAAATTATGGAATTTATAGAAAGAGTAATTTTTTTTTTTAAGAAAGTAGAAGTTCATTAAATTAGAAAACATGATACATGAGGAATTCCCCGACAAATACTCGGAAATAAGAAATTGCAGTACAAAAGCAGTGAAAAAAGAAAATAAAAAGTGGATTTATTTGGGACCAATAATTGATCCATACTCTTATTTTATCAGAAGACGTCATCTTATCTAAAGATGACAATAAAATGTTCGCATAAAAGCAAATTATGAAACCATCACACAAAGCGGTGGTTCTTCCGCACAAAGCGATGAAAGCGGGTGCACTATTGCTTGGTATCTCGAAATATTTATCTAAAAAACTCACAATCTCTTTTCAAAATCACTGGTTAGAAAAAACAGAAACATAGAAAAGAGTCAAGATCTAAGCCAGATTGCTGGCAGTGGACCCTCAGCGGCAATAGCACATTATGCACGCGCCAGTAGGGAAGAAGGATAGACGGCCATATCCTCTGGATCTGAGGCCGCTAATACTGCCGGTGGGGCACGTGTCTTCCAAAATTGCTCCAAGACGCTGGTATACGCGTGCGACAAGCATGGTCGGAGCTGCGCGTGCAGTAGACGTGCCATCGAAAACATGAAGCTCCTCCTCTGAACTTTGAGATTGACGGCTGTAAAATTTGGATAACCGGTGTGTGGAGGCCTATAGATGTTGGAAGACATTAGATCGGCGAGAAATGGCTTTGAAAACGAAAAATGGTAACTAAGAAGAAAATGCTGAAAAATATTAGGAATTAAATGTTAGATTATTTCAAATTATATTTCAAATTTGATTTTCAAATATTATTTCAAATACTCTATCCAAAATTTTAAATTATCTATTTTTTTGAAAATTTTCTCTAATGTATTTTTTTTAATCCCACATTAGTTAGACAGTGAAATATTTAATAATTAATAAGTAAATATATTTCACCATACATAAAATAAATAAAAGGGTAGACATTCTAAAAGCGTCACCAGTGCGAAGCATTGATCGCACGCACGCGCGCGCGACGCATTGACGATTTAGATGCACTTAACACTTAGCACTTAGCACGTATGTATCGTTGCAAGTGACGAAATTTTTTTTCTAAGCAAAATGATGTGTCTGATCACTATTTTGATAGTTGTGATTAACTGTCAATTACAGTTATTTTCGTAATTCTTTATACAATAACTGTCACGTTTTTTTTAACTGAAACATTATGTCTATTGTTATTACATCTTTTCGTTCAAAAGTTTAGTGTTCAGAATTTACAATCTGCATACTATATAAACAGTATTATATCTTAAAGACATAATTGATTTTGATTTTCTATACAAATAAAATATAATATTTATCTAAAAATAAATTAATAATCATCTCATAATTTTTTTTAATCTCTATACATATATTATTTCTAACATTAAATACAAACAAAAAAAAAAAAGGGAGAGAAAAGAGGTAGTCAGAAGTTGAACTTAAGCTCCGACCCATTCCCATTCCCAGAGAGGCAAAACATGCTGGGTTGGTCGCCAAAAATCTCCTTCAGAGAGAGAGAGTGAGAGTTATGAGACAGAAAAGTTTCTGACTCGCCCACGTCTCTATATCTATATATAATTTAATTATAGAAAGTCATTTGTGGCTAAGACAATACATCCGCTCGGCCTGTATATATACTATGAAAAATACCATGAAATAAAGTTGTTTTTTTCGATTGTCAGAAGACGGGGCCATCGTTCTTGTGGTCCCAATCGTGTATGATGCCTCAAACGACATCAAAGTCTTTCTTGCCCAAAAATACTCAATAAATACCAAGTTTCTCCGTGTAGGCAACTAAGGCAAGTATAATTCTGATTTATTTAAAAAAAAAAAAAGTATAATTCTGGATAGTGACTACCCCTCCCTCACTTTTTCTTTTTTTCTGAAAAAGAGAGTTTTTAAATTTTTATGTTAAGAACATGATAAATATCAACTCAACATTCCATATCTTAGAAATATAATTCTCATTGTTCATTAAATTGATTAAGTTTAGTACTATAAAGGCTTCTCCATTGTTTCTACAATCAACTTTATCTCATTTTATTTTATCTAATATAATTATAATTTTTAAAATTTTTATATAGAATAAAATAAATAATTTAATAATTTTAAATTAAAAATATATATTAAAAAAATATTTTAATAATATTTTATTCCAATTTTAATTTTTATCTCAATTCATCCAATCTCATATGTAAAATCAAACCATAAATAGTCTTCTATTTTATAGAATTATTCATCAATTTTTACCAAATTGTTTGAATTTTCTATTCTAAATTAATTAAGTGAAAATTTTAATTAAACAATTAAGTATATTATATTTTAAGTATAATGACGAAAAATATGAAATACTTAATTTAAAATCATGTATTAAAGGAAATTATGCTATATAAATAAAAAAAAATGTTATTTATAAATATAATAGTAGTGCTATTATCCCTTTTCAATTTGTCGCTCGGGGTGTCTCTAGTGAAAATTATATATATTTTTTATATTTTATTTCAAATTTTATTTTAAATATTTTTAAACATTTTAAAAAAATTAAAAATTACTCTTATATTATAATTAGTTTTTTAACCATTAAGTAATTTTGTTTTAAAAAAATTAAATGTATAAGTGATCAAAATAAGGAGATAAAATAAGATAGTATAATCACATTATTTTAAATATAAATAATTTAATTACCATATTTAATATAGAAAAATACACAAAATCTTCTAAGAGCATTAACAATAGTTTTACTAAAATTTTCTCTTTAAAAAGTATAAAAATATACACTTTCTAAAAAAAAATAATCATATTTAATTAATAATGAAGAGAAAAAGATAACGAGAAGAAAATATTTTTCTATTTATAAATAATAATTTTTAAAATGTTTAAAATTCAATTTTTTTGAAAAGTGTATAAATTTATATATATATTTTTTAAAAATTTAATAAGATAATTACTAGCGCTCTAATTGTGCTATCTATAAAAATAAAAAATAAAAAATGTGCTATTTATATATTCTTATAATAAACACATATATTTCTGTTCCTTTCGTATCCACACAAACGTTCCCGTGCGAAACCCGTACCTTTGGCTGGCTTTACAGCTATATTATCCTCCGTACCTCATTCTCTCCGATAGAGACACTTGGATTCTTCCCCTTCCCCTCTTGGGTTCTTCTATTAATCTAATCTAACAATTCCTTCATCCGATTGTATCTCCTCTCCGTCTTTTCTGACCCTCTCTGTGCGGTCCCCACCGCCAAAACCCAACTCCGGAGCCCATCGCACCTTCACAGACCTCTCCAATTATGTCGGGTCCATGAATCTACGGCCACTATTTCCCTCCGTATGCGACACGTATGATAGCTTAGACACTGTACAACGTAATTAGAGAGGAAAAAGTTTAAAAAATCTATCAATCTTTCTATCGTACCTCTATTCATCCAGTGGTAAAGCTGATGGTCAATTAACCTTCTAAGTCTCGGTGATTTTGTCACCATCACCCATGGTGAGCTTGCGGCTGGGGTTTCTTCTCAGGCCATATTATTCTGTTCTTTGTGTATATTGGGTTATTTATGCCTCTGGGTATTCCTTAGATTTTTTGGGTGGAGGATTTTTTGGACCCAATTATTGGATTTCTTCTGTGATTAATGGGGTTTACAATGATGAGTTCTTCTTAGTTGTCATTATGCATGAGCTTACCTTTCCGTGTTTTAGGCTTTTTTTATTATTTTATTGTTGAGAGTTTTTTTTATTGATTTGTTTAGTGGGTATTTATTTGGGATTTTCCAGGCCTTCACGGAAGGTGGGATTTGACTTTGAAGTCAAAAGGGTTTGTTGGGTTTGGCCGTGTTGAGCAAATTCTGATGTCTAGGATGTCTGTGTTTGGATGGGCTATGATGGGTTTCGACTTCGAGGGATTTTGCTTCTGATGCTATGAAATTAGGTTTTGGGGCTGTCTCATTCATGATCGGTCTTCAAGGATTTCAATGGTTCTTTGATTTTCATGAAGGAAAGATTTGATTTTTAGTAGCCAATTTGTTGTCAATGGTAGTTGATGGGTTTTAGGAAATTTGGTTTCTGGAGCTTCGAAATTCACATAGTATTGTTTGAGATTTACCCTTCTGCTCAGCTAGAGGGGGAGAAGAAGATTACGGAGGTTTGTGGGTGTAAGGTCTTCTAGAGTTTCAACGAATTACCACGACGGAAAAATGGAAGAAGAAGCTAATTCCTGGATTAGAAGAACAAACTTCTCTCATACAGTTTGTCATCGCTTGGACTCTTCAAGATTGACCTCTATTCCGTTTTCAGTACAGCCTGACCGATATTCAGGTTTGAAATCAAGGCCCGGAACGGCTGCTACTAATGAGAAATCGATTCCCAGTACTTCGAAGGTACAGCGGAATCCTATTACAAACAAGCAGAGATCGTTGTCCCCTTTACCTGAAACCGTGCTCTCTGATGAGTTTAAGGAAGCAAAGTCTGAGCGAAAAAGATTCATCACTCCGTTTCCCAGGAGAAGGGGATCGGAAAGGGGATTTATGAATAAGGATTCCAATTCGCCACCTCGGTCGAATACCAGTCCGCTTAGGCACTTAGCCTCGCTGAAAGTTAATGAAAAGTCAAAGTACAGAAAGGAGTTGTCGTGGGCGAGGTATTTTGATCACGGTGGAGGGAGGGTTAATGCTGTGGAAACAGCAGATGAATGGACTGTTGATCTGTCTAAGCTGTATCTAGGGCTGAAGTTTGCCCACGGGGCTCATAGTCGGCTTTACCATGGGATATACAACGATGAACCTGTTGCAGTTAAAATTATTCGGGTGCCTGATGATGACGAAAATGGAGCCTTGGGGGCTCGGTTAGAGAAGCAATTTAAGAGGGAAGTCGCTCTTCTATCCCGTCTCTACCATCAAAATGTCATAAAGGTCATCTAAAATTTTCTATTCCCACCCTGTTATCTGTTATTCCGTCTTGTCTATATGCTTTATGACAGAAATTATTAATGTGTTGATCACATATTTGCTTAGCCTTAAGTTTTAATTCAATTGCGAATTGGTCTGTTTCTGGCATCATATCCATAGTTAGCGCATTCATCATAGTTAGAAGCTCTATTGGTTCTTGAATCATGGCCAAAATTATCATTATTGTAAATAGGTTGGTGGTGCGCCTTTATTAGACCTTATTTCCGATATTATTTGTATCACAGTTTGTAGCAGCATGCAGAAAGCCGCCAGTTTATTGTGTCATCACAGAATATCTATCAGAAGGTTCCTTGAGGGCATATTTACATAAGCTTGAGCATAAATCAATTCCTTTAAACAAACTAATCGCAATTGCTCTGGATATTGCTCGTGGCATGGAATACATTCACTCTCAAGGCGTAATCCACCGAGATCTTAAACCAGAAAATGTCCTTATTGACCAAGACTTCCGCATGAAAATTGCTGATTTTGGTATAGCTTGTGAGGAGATGTACTGTGATTCTTTAGCTGATGACCCTGGGACTTATCGCTGGATGGCACCCGAGATGATTAAACATAAAACTTACGGGCGAAGGGTTGATGTCTACAGTTTTGGGCTCATCTTGTGGGAAATGGTGGCTGGAACGATCCCCTATGAGGACATGAATCCCGTACAGGCTGCTTTTGCAGTAGTAGTTAAGGTTTGTTCCTGCTTTTTTTATTTTTTATTTTTCCCGAAGTCTCTTGATCTTTCTGAATTTTTTAGTTGTGCTATGTGATCTACATGTACAGAATTGCTTATAAATGGATGGGAAGTTATTTTGCGCATATTTGAAGTTTCAACAAAAAAGATTGTTAAAAATAAATGCAGACAGACTGTGTTTAATCATGTGTCATTCATTTAGCACTAAGACAATTCACTCAAGCATGTTAACTTATTTTTTAGTATTATATGATCGTGACATTCACTCTTAGGCATTGCTCTTATATATGATCCATATGCTTGTGCTTTGCCTATTCTTGTGATCAGTAAAACTTTATTTACCGATAAAAAAAATGATGGTGACATAGAATGACTATTGACTCTTAATCTGCATTTGAAATGGAGAATCAATTTTAACTGCACGATATTATCATTGTATTTAGTACTCCGGTTTTCATCCCATTTACCTAACTCTTGTGAATCACAATTAGATTTGTTTTTATGGAAGCAATTCTAACACCAGTAAATTTTGCATTTTCAGAATTTGAGACCTGTTATCCCAGGGGACTGTCCACCTGCCATGCGAGCTTTAATTGAGCAATGCTGGTCCTTGCAACCGGAGAAAAGGCCGGATTTTTGGCAGGTTGTGAAGGTATTGGAGGAATTCGAGTCTTCACTTGCCCATGATGGAACCCTGAATCTGGTACAAAATCCTACTTGCCAAGATCATAAGAAAGGGCTTCTTCATTGGATCCAAAAGCTTGGTCCCGTGCATCCTAATAGTTCATCAATGCCCAAACCTAAATTCACATGAATCTTTCATAGGACCTGGCTTTTGTATCTGAATGGGTCATTGTAATTAAAAGAAGGTTTGTTTTCTAAGCCTCTCTTTATTGTATTATTCTACATTCATCTGAATCTGAATGAATAGATTAGTAGGCTTGCATAGGCGTGAAAATGTCTTTTTTTTACACTAAATACATCAACTTAGTGTGGGCCCCCAGGTCTCTATTGATTTTCACACCACTTTGCTTGAATCATTGTTGATTTTTTTTAATTGAACTTACAAAAAAAAAGGGGGGGAAAAAGAAGAAAAAGACCAAACCCCAAATGAAAACATAATGGGTTCTATCTATAGGGATATGTTGCAAGTATTATTGAAACAAGTTATTCTGGTGTATGTTATTTTCATAGGACACAATTTAAGACTTTTTTTTTTTGCCCTTGGGGTCAAGCAAATGGATTGACCCGTCCCATAAATAATGTCATCAAATTGGTGGTGATGACAGTACGATTTATACATGTGACTGTAGTCTTAAGTAGCATACCTTTCACGTAAATGCATATACATGCATAAAAGCATAAACAAACATGCACGTGCATGGTCTACACACGATATTTCCGTTTCTTTTCTCTTAGGATGATACTGGTTATATCAACCTAGGATCTATGACCAGAAAAGGAAAAGGAGCTGGAGTGGCTGACATTCTCACGTTCTCTCCGTGTCTGTTCCATAACCCAAGATATTATTAGGAGCACAAACTGGGTTCACTCTATCACGTTTTGTGCATGGAGTAAGTTCTCTGCTTTTTTGGTTGTCATGAAATTCCTATGTATCAGCTTTGCCTAGTTTTTTTTCTTGCTAAAACCACTGTAGTCCATATCATTCCCAATGTGATTCTTTTCATATCCCCACGTCAAATTGTTACAGTTTGGGGCGAATGCATTTATATGCACTCACCAAGTATGCATGAATGCCGATTTAGGCTCTTAGATAGTGAGATGAGATGAGATGATTTTGAATAAAAGTTGAATAAAATATTATTTTTTAATAAGAATAATTCTTCTTGCAGTCTATATTTGTGGATTGTATTGCAAATCTAAGTAAAACGTTTCAATTTTATATATAAATAAAATAAAATATTCTTGGAGTTTTAGATTTGTAAATAGGGATATTTTAGTTAATCTTATTTTAAAATTGAGATTTTTTTGTTTGTTATTGTTTAGACTATAAAGGAGTTCATAAAAATGGATTGGATGTAGCATTGTCTTTTTAATATTATTATTGTTTTGAGATTTGAAAATGTTGAATTGTTTATCATATTTTGTATGAGAATTTAAAAAAATTATAATGACGAGATATGATGGGATGAAATTATTCTGTATCGGGCTTAAGAACAATTTACTAATTTTTGTTCAAGTTGTTATTATTTCTGATTCTCTGCGAGTTTTCTTTATATCTGTCAGTGTGCACTGTGAATGCACCGCCAGAACTCCCGTTGAGCAGGTGGAGCATATATCCTAAATTGGTGCATATACAATGCAACTGCTTAGCTGACCGAGAAAATGGCGTTGAATTTTAGTTCAAGTTTCTTAGTTTGATTATTGCTTCTTTAGTGTAAATATCAAGGTGCCAAACTTGACTTTTTCTTCTTTAGTTGCATGACACGTAAAGTAGTTGTCTGGGCCTCGGATAGTTCTGAGAAAAAGCCCATCAAATTTTGTGCAGATACGATACAATAATGTAACTAATAGGCCGATTGTGTATCAAAAAAATAAAAAAATAAAAACTAATAGGCCGATAGGCTTCATTGAATCAGTGCTAAATATAAATTGAGTCGATATTATTGTGTCGAATGGAAAATCTTATACGTTATTTTGTATGAGGATTACGTGGGCCTCGTTTAAAATGCAACTTGGACAGGTTTGGAATACTCTCAAATATTTATTATTACTATTTATTATTTTATTATTATTATTTACTTATTTTTATTACTATTTATTATTATTTTTATTATTTAGTATTATTTTTTATTTTTTATTGCTTTTTATTATTATTCATAAATATTCTCAAATATTTACTCTTAACATCTAAATATAACTTAGTCAGTCCTCAAGATTAGGATGAGGTTGTTTTAAGAGTGGTGTAAGGTGTTGTAGTCCGTATGTCTCCGGAATAGTATATATTTTTATGTTTATATTTTCGGATTTCATTTCATTCATTTTTTTATGTTTACATATTTTAAAAAAATTCATATCATCATAAAAAAAAACACTTCATTAATCCCTAAGTAAAACGAAAAATATATTTTGAATACGGGAGAAATGTTTGGGAGATATTTTCGAGATGAAAAGCATTTTTCTTATTTTAAACGCTGAATTTGTACGGAATTGAAAAGAAAATGATTGAAGTTGTGTTTGATTGTTGAGTTAAATTTAATTTATCTTAAATTAATTATTAATTATTGATTAGATTTAATATTTTTTTTAACTTTTTATAAAGAAGATAAATTCATTTTGACCTAAATAAGTTAAATCTGCCCTAATAGAGTTTACAAAATATTATTACTCATAACTTAATTTAACTCATCTCAATATTCAAACAAACTCTAAACCTTCTAAAAAAAATTCTCTTTCAAATCAAAATGTACCATATATATATATATATTTATATAATATGCACTTTACTTATAAGTGTGTTATCTATCCTAACTTATAAATAGAATTATTCTTTATACAATCACATCTATTAGAATTGTACATCAAAAGATAATTAAGAAGTACTCCTACAATTATTTCGACGTGAGCACAATATTCTCAATAACAAGTATGGATGTGCATCTATCTTCAATTTGTATTTTTCTTTATTGGGAATATAGAAAAAAAATTGATATTTGTAATCAAATATTTATGATAAAAATAATTATTTATAATTAAAATAAATTATTAGTGATTAAAATAAATTATTTATGAATTGCGATTAATAAATAATCATAAATAATTTATTTATTTATTTATAATGATAATGTCTTTTTTTGTATTGAATGGAATTCGAATCTCTAGAATGTGTTGTTGGCTTCTTGTACAACGCAATTGTCAGTTGTCAATTTTGATTGAAAGCTTGTGGGAAGGGCCAAGGAGCCTAGCTATAGCAAAATGCAGATCATTAAAAAATTAAACAGTTTTTTTTTAATTTTTAATTTTTAATTTTTAATTTTTAATTTTTAGGTTTGTGAAATCGGGGACATGATTCACGGTTAAAAGTTAAAGGGCAATGTTATTATGTTTATTTGATTTGATTTTTTTTTGATATTTTTGATATTTTAATTTTTTGATATTTTTTATTTTATTTAATGGTTAAGAAAGTGATTCTTAATATATTAATATATTTTTTACATTTTTTAAAAATATTTAAATATATTAAAAAAACTGAAAACCAAAAAAATAATATAAAAAATATATATTATTTTTTTTCTATTTTTTTATCATTATTTTGTTATCATTTTAAAAAAATATATAAAAAATTAATACACTAATAATCACTTTTTTAATTATTAAATAAATAATTTTAAAAAAATAAAAATAAAATAAAATAAAATAAAAATAAAATAGAGTGAGAATAATAAGTTTAGTAACATTACCCATACCATACCCATTTCTCTCCACTATTTCTTCTCCTTTTTAATTTTTTATCTGAAGAAAGTAAAAACAAAAGGGCAAGAAGGCGGTGGTGCATCGTTAGGTTAGGTGAAAATCAATGTTTTAAATTTTGTTTGGATGATTATTTTGACTTTTAAATATGAAAATTAAATGTTTCGATATTGGTGTGATTCGATGTTCATTTCTCCCTATTATTTCTTCTCATTTCTCATTTTTTATTTTAAGAAAATAAAAAATAAAAGTGCAAGAAGGTGATGGTGCATCTTTAATTTTAGGAGAACTACTATATATACAAATAAATTATATAAAATAAATCTCATAAATTGATACGAATTAAAAAAATTCTTTAAATTTATTTGATAATAAAAATAACTTTATGATCGGATGTAGCAAATCAAACTACATTACTTTGTGAGTTTATTTTTATATAATTCTTTTATATTTAAAATATTTTCCTAAAATCAATGTTTTAAATTTTCGTTTAGGTGATTATTCAAATTTTAAATTTTAATATTAAATACTTCAATATCAGTGCACTTTGATGCACCCATTTCTTTCCACTATTTCTTCTCTTTTTTTTTATTTCTTATTTGAGGAAAATAAAAACAAAAGAGTCAGAAGGCATTAGTGCGTGATTAGGTAAGGTGATACCCAGATGACTAATACAAGAAGAGCAGTGAATTGAGTTATATTAAAAAAATTAACACTTATAAAACAAATACACAATATAAAATATAAATAACATATGGAGAAATATGAAATATAAAAAATAAGGGTAAGAAGAAGCAAACTCAGTATTTTAACGAGATTCAGTCTCATTGCCTACGTCATCGCCTCAAGCTATCTTTTGAAAATCCCAAATTCACTATTCAATCTCTTTTAGATGGAGATAGAAGTCTATTACACATTTGAGTAACACCGATACAAAGAATCCGTGTATAACACCATCTACACTTGCAATCACCTCACACTTGATGATTCAACTATTCCCTGTGTAAAACAACTTTTACACACACAAGGGTTATACACACTCTTTTACAAATACAATAGTTGATAGTGGGTAGATAATTATAGTACACTCCTCAATGAGTAAAATAAAAATAATACAGTACAACTTATATTTCTTTTAAAATGAATAAGAAATAAGACACAAAATTTAGAGAAGAGAGAATGAAAACTTTGAAAAAATGATGTAAAACTTAGCAATTGATGTATAAGCTCTTGTTGTGATTTTTGTAAAACTCAAGTGAGCTATTTATAGGCAAACGAGTCTTCATATTCAAATTTAAAAATGTTCACATGTCAAATAAGAGTACTATTCACTCTTCAAAAGATTCAAATAAAAACATCTCATTTTTATATTTGTAAAAGACAATTCCATTCATTTTTCAAATAAATCAAACCTAATCTTTTACTTTTCATACATGACAAAATGAGTATGATTTATTTTTCAAACCAAATCATATTTTTTTTGCATATGTCAAAAAAATACACAACCACCCTTCAAGATTTTCAAACAAAATCATCTATCTTTTGCATTTGTAAAAAAAACACACAACCACTATTTAAAATTTTCAAACAACACATACACATGTCAAAGATGACAATCAATCATCTTACAAATTCAAATCTTTATGCTTATGTGGGAAAAAAAATTTGAAATTAAATATTTTAATAAAGTTATGCAAATGTAGAAAATGCAATTTAATACTTTATGAGAAAATATTAATTTAAAATCTTAATCAAATTTCGAATTTTATTAAGAGATGTATAAAATTACTCTATGAGTTTCATTTGTAGATTTGTTCTTCTTCTTGCTCATACTTGATTTCTTGATGTGCTTATCTTCCTTTATGCGTAGACAATTTGAGTTTGAGTTTTGAATTTATTATTATCATCATCAAAATCTATACGTAGATACGAGACTTGAAACATTGGGTTCAATAATCTCCCACTTTTTGATGATGACAAATACTTAGTAGAAATCTGCGACCTGTAGTAATACTTAAGCTCCATCTAAAAATATGCGTTAGTTTTTCAAATAAAATATAACATGATTCTAGCATATATAACATGGTAGTATAATACTAGTATATGACTTCTCCCCATTTTGGCATCATTAAAAAGAAACCGCAATTGATTTCAGTAAAATTTATTCTCCCGTCCGTGTCCGACAAAAGCTGTAAAGGCCGAGGCCTAACTTTATCATCTCGATATAGAGATCCGCTTGATGTTGACAAATGAAATATTATCGAGATTTGGTGCAGAAGGAGATTTTTTCCAGTATCCGTGTCCGACAAAACCTGCAAAGGCTGGAGGTCTAGCTCTGGCAATTCGGTGCGGAAAGAGATTCAAATCTGCTTAACATTGTTGATAAACGAGATTTTGTAGAGATTTGAAAATTTTCGATTTCTATTTAAATGATCATTTTCACCCATCGAATACTCACAAGAAAATTCTTACATTTATCATTGATCCAATATTTGTTTATCCAAAACGATAGAATAACGAAGAAAATTTCTTCTCGTTATCTTCCAAATTTGAACCAAGCACCATCTCAATCAGTCATCTCACTCGTCTCATCCAGCATATCTTGTAAGTTTGATTAAGTAAGATTTGAAAAGATGATAGTGTGTCTTGTTCTTATTTCTGTCTCTATAAGAATAATCCTTAGTTTTATCTAATTCGTATTAAATCTTCTTCTCATCTTTGCAATTCACCTGCATTCTCATTCTACAAATTTTTAATGGCTCGTCAATTTCCCCTCAATACTTCTTGTGATCAATCTATTTCTACATCTGTCATAAGTGCCATGAAACAACAAGAGACTGATTTGGCTAATAAATCAGATCATGACGCCATTTATGAGCTTGAGGGTCTCGAAACTTTATTCTCATAATTTATTATTGTCTTTTCCGCTCGGTTGCAGTCCAAAACTCACAAAATTGAAAAGTTTAGCGAAACAGTCTCTATATTTTAACAACTTATTTATAAGTCAAACAGCAAAATAATAGAGCTAAAGCAACAAAATAAGGATTTAAAATCATTGCTTGCCTCTTCATTTCGACTGCTTAATCCTTTAGACGAGAATAATATGTCGATCTATGAAGAGCAAATGCAGTTGAAAGATGAGGTTAGAAGTCTTAAGTTTTTGTAAGTCATTTGAGATAATGGAATAAAAATATTCAACAGATATTCATGGCATGCATCATTCCTATTTCTCTTCTAATCATGCATAATCTATCTTCTGGTAGGAGTTTTGTGAAAATGTCCGCCAATTGATCGTGTGTGCTTGTGAATTCTAGTACAATATTACCTTTCTGCACATGATTTTTAAGAAAATGGTATCTAATTTCAATATGCTTAGTCCTAGAATGTTGTATTGGATTCTTTGAAAGATGTATAACACTTGTATTATCACATTTGATTGGAATGTGATTGTACATAAGTTTAAAATCCTCAAGCTATTGCTTTATATAGAGAACTTGAGCACAACAACTACCTGCAGCAACATACTCTGCCTCAGCAGTAGATAATGCAACAGAATTTTACTTTTACTAAACCATGAAACAAGTGCATAACCTAAAAAATGACATATTCCACTAGTACTTTTTCGATTAACTTTGTAACCAGTATAATCTGCATCTGAATAACTGATAAGATCGAAAGAAGTGTGCTTAGGATACCATAACCATAGGTCAATAGTACCGGCAAGATATCTAAATATAAGTTTGACTGCAATCAAATGAGATTGCTTTAGAGATGATTGAAAAAATGCACATAAACATACACTGAACATAATATCAGGTTTACTAGCTGTCAAATATAATAAACTACCAATCATACCTCGATATACCTTTGAGTCAACTAATTTACCGCTTTCATGTTTATCAAGTTTGGTGGTTGGACTCATTGATGTTCTAATTACTTTCGCACCTTCTATCTCAAACTTTTTGAATAACTCTTTAATATATTTTGATTGATTAATGAATATTCCACTTTTTTCTTATTTGATTTGTAATTCAAGAAAGAAGTTAAGTTCTCCCATCATACTCATTTCAAATTCTTCCTGCATACTCTTTACAAAATTTTGGCACATCTTTTCATTAGTAACACCAAATATTATATCATCCATATAAAATTGAACTAGAAGAATATCATTTTGTTCATATTTGATGAAAAGAGTTGTATCAATTTTTTCTTTTGAAAAACCATTTTCAATCAAGAAACCACTAAGTCTTTCATACCAAGATGTAGGAGCTTGTTTGAGTCTATATAAAACTTTTGTGAGTTTAAAACATGATTAGGAGAGATATGATTTTCAAAACTTAGAGGTTACTTAACATATACCTCTTCATTTATAAAACCATTTAAGACTTTTAACATTTATTTGAAAAAACTTGAAATTTTTATAACATGCATATGCAAATAATATTCGAATAGCTTCTAATCTTGCGACAGGTGCATATGTCTCATTATAATCAATTCTTTCATCTTGATTGAAATCTTGAGCTAAAAGTCGAGTTTGTTTCTAGCAATGATTCCAGACTTATCCTTCTTATTTCTAAAAACTCATTTTGTTCCAATAACAATACGATCTTTGGGTCTAGGAACAAGTTTCCAAACATCATTGCTTTCAAATTAATTTAGCTTTTCTTACATAGCTAGAATTCATGATTCATCAAGTAATGTGTTGAACTCAAGGTTTCAAGGTTCATGTAAATCTACACATGGATTTTGATGATAACAAATGAATTCAAAGAATAAAGGAGTCTCAAGCTCAATTTGTCTACACAATACAATAAAGCACATCAAGGAACCAAGCATGAGCAAGAAGGGAACAAGTTCACATTAAAATCATAGAGTAATTTTGTAAATCTCTTAAAAATTTGAAATTAGGATTAAGGCTCAAAATAAATATTTTATCATAAAACATTAAAATATATTTTCCACATGTGCATGAATATTTTGAAAATTAAATTTGAAAATTTTGAAAGATGATTGATTGTCATCTTTCACATGTGCATGACATGATTAAAGGTTTAAACTTTGAAAATATTAAGATGATTAATTGTCATCTTTCACATGTGCATGATATGATTAAAGGTTTGAACTTTGAAAATATTAAGATGATTGATTGTCATCTTTCACATGTGCATGTTTTATTTGAATATTTTCAAAAGTGGTGGATGCTTTTCTTGACTTATGAAAAAGGTAGATGTCTTTGTTTGAAAATTTTGAAAAGTAAAGTGTGCTCCTTTTGTCATATGCAAAAAGTAAAAGATTAGATTTGAAATTTTTGAAAAATAAAGTGTGCTCCTTTTGTCACATGCAAAAAGTAAAAAGATTTGATTTGAAATTTTTGAAAAGTGAATGATGATGTTTTTGACATGTGAATCTTTTTAAATTTGAATATGAAGTCTCATATGCCTATAAATAGATCATTTGAGAGTTTCACATTCACAACACCAAGAGCATACAACATTCATTCAAAGTTTTCATTCTCTTTTCTCTAAGCATTGAGCCTTAACCCTTATTCATTTTGAGAGATATAGTTTGCGCTGTATTGTTTCTATCTCACTCATTGAGGAGTGTATTTTGATAGTCTACCCACTATCAACTCTTGTATTTGTAAGAGGGTGCGTATAACCCTTATGTGTGTAGAAGGTGTTCTACACGGGGAATAGTTAAATCACCAAGTGTAAGATGATTGGAAGTGTAGAAGGTGTTCTACACGGAGAATAGTTAAATCATCAAGTGTGAGGTGATTTGAAGTGTAGAGGGTGTTCTATACGGATTCTTTGGAGCGGTGCTGCTCAAAGGTGTAATAGGTTTTTATCTCCACCTAAAGGAGATTGAATAGTGGATTTGGGGATCCTCAAGGGGTAGCTTGAGGCGAGGACGTAAGCAGTGGGGCCGAATCTCGTTAACATACTGTGTTTGCTTCTCTTTTACCCTTACTCTTTATATTTATTGTTGTTTCATATTTTGTTTATATTTTATATTATATATTTGATTTATAATTGTTATTTTTTTTATATACAACTCAATTCACCCCCCTCTTGTGTTAGTCATCTGGGCAACAATTGGTATCAGAGTTAGAGCTCTATTATAAGATTAACTATCTTTTGAGTTAAGATCTTATGGCTAACATTGCAGCTTCATTTGGTGAAGGTCAATCTAGCAGTCGGCCTCCACTCTTTTGCGAAAACAATTACTCATTCTGGAAAGTTAGAATGAGAATATTCCTTCAGGCTCAAGGTCGAGAAATCTGGAAATGCATTGTAAATGGAACTTATATTCCAACAAAAGTAGTTGATGGAGTAAAGGTCAAAAAGGAAGAAGAAGATTTTAATTGTGAAGACGATAGACTTTATACTATGAATTTAACTGCTATGAATTTATTATATAATGCTCTCAATGGTAATGAATTTAATAGAGTAATGACTTGTGCTACAGCAAAGGAAATTTGGGATAACTTGGAAGTTACTTATGAAGGAATTTCTCAAGTCAATGAATCAAAAATTTATATTCTTACTCATGAATATGAAATATTTAAGATGAATGATGATGAATGTATTTCTAGTATGTACACTCGTTTTACTAACATCATAAACAGTTTGATAGCTCTTGGCAAAATTTATTCCAAAGTGGAGATAGTAAGAAAAATTCTCAACTCTCTACCAAAACGTTGGGAATCAAAAGTGACAGCGATTCTTGAAACTAGAGACCTCAAGAAGCTCGAAGTGAATGAACTCATCGGGTCACTTATCACCCATGAGTACACATTGAAAAGAGGAGAAGAAGAAAGAAAGTCAAAGAAGAGCTTGGCACTTAAAGCTGTTCCACATGAAAGTGAAAGTGATGAAGATGAGGAAAATGACGACAAAAATGAAGAAGTTGCGATGATAACAAGAAGAATTCAGAGGTTCTTAAAGAAAAATAAAACTCCTCCAAGGAAATCCTTCAAAAAGTTTTCCAAGAAAGATTCAGGTAAAAATGACACTTTAATTTGTTATAAATG
This sequence comes from Platycarya strobilacea, assembly GCA_036898215.1. NCBI lineage: Eukaryota > Viridiplantae > Streptophyta > Magnoliopsida > Fagales > Juglandaceae > Platycarya > Platycarya strobilacea. The sequence continues at coordinate 8,188,972 of CM072547.1, forward strand.
CAATAAACCTGGTCATATCAAGTCAAATTGTCCTCTGCTAAAGAAAGATCGAAATAAAGGCAAAAAAGTAATGAAAGCTACATGGAATGATGATTCAAGTAGCTCAGATAGTGAAGCAAGCAATGGAGAATCAGCAAATCTTTGTCTTATGGCTAAAGATGACATTGAGATAACAAATCTTGATAATATTGAAGATCCTTCATATGAAAAATTGTAAAATATTTTAGAAGAGGTATATGAGGAATTTGAAAAATTGGGTATCAAGTATACTGTTTTGAAAAAGAAAAATTCTTCTTTAACAAACGAAATTGATATTTTAAGAAAAGAAAGTATTGTTTTGAAATATGAAAATTTTGAGTTGAAGAAAAAGAAAACTGACTTAGAAAATATTATTGAAAAATTTACGAATGGAAAAAGAAATTTTGAAATACTTTTTGGTAGTCAAAGATGTGTTTTTGATAAGGCAGGCTTTGGATATATGCCAAAACAAAAATACAAACCTTATAAAAACTTTTTTGATAATCCTTCTAAATCAAAGTCCAATATTCAAAATTCTTTTCATAAAAATAATTTTGTTAAAAAATGATATTATTATAATCACTCAAGTTCTTCATATATGTCACATGCTATTTGCAATTTTTGTAATAGAAATGGTCATAATTATTTTGTTTGTCCTATTAGAAGAAAACATACAATGACTATTAGGGTCATATGGGTACCTAAAAATCTTGTTTCTTCTAATACTAATAAATAAAGGACCCAAGAACTTGGGTACCAAGAAAAATCATTTTAATTGTTTTTATAGGTGTGCATGAAGTCTTCCACAAACAAAAATAAATGGTTTTTAGATAGTGGATGTTTAAGACACATGACGGGAGACAAGACTAAGTTCTTTGATCTTAGATCTAAAGAAGAAGGACACGTGACATTTGGAGACAACTCGAAAGGGAAGATCGTGGGAATAGGTAAAATTGGTAATGAGTCTTCTCTTATAATTGAAGATGTTCTACTTGTTGAAGGTTTAAAACATAATCTTTTAAGCATAAGTCAATTATGTGATAAAGGATTTACAGGTACTTTCAAAATGGATAAGTGCATTATATTGAATGATTATGATTGTAATATTTGTTTTATTGCTTTTAGAAATAACAATGTTTATGCAATTGATTTTGAAGAAATTACCTCACAAGATGCGATTTGTTTTTCAGATCAAAATGAAACTAATTGGTTATGGCATAGAAGACTAGGTCATGCCAATATGGAACATATTTCCAAACTTTCAAAAAATGATCTTGTGAGAGGTTTACCAAAGGCAAATTTTCTTAAAGACAAAATTTGTGATGCATGCCAATTTGGTAAACAAACAAAAACTTCTTTTAAAATCAAGAAACATATTTCCACTACTAGACCACTGCAACTGATACACATGGATCTTTTTGGACCAAATAGAGTTGCAAGTTTAGGAGGAAAATATTATGCATTTGTTATTGTTGATGATTTCTCTAGATATACTTAGGTCATCTTTCTTACTCATAAATATGAGGCATATAATGCTTTTACCAAGTTATGTAAGAGAATTCAAAATGAAAAGGGTTATACTATTTCAAGTATCCGAAGTGATAGGGGAAAAGAGTTTGTTAATAAAAATATTGAAACATTTTGTGATGAAAATGGTTTTGTGCATAATTTTTCTGCTCCTCGAACTCCTCAACAAAATAGGGTAGTAGAAAGGAAAAATAGATCTCTTCAAGAGATGGCAAGAACAATGCTCAATGAGAATAACTTGCCTAGTTATTTTTGGGCTGAAGCGGTAAGTACTGCATGTTATGTTATAAATAGAGTTATGCTAAGGTCTAAATTAGATAAAACCCCTATGAGCTTTGGAATGAGAAAAAGTCCAACATTGGTTACTTTTATGTATTTGGATGCAAATGTTTTATTTTAAATGACAGGGATAATTTAGGCAAGTTTGATGCAAAATTTGATGAAGGTATCTTTCTCGGGTATTCTACTAATAGTAAAGCTTATAGAGTATTCAATAAAAAGACTTTGATTGTACAAGAATCTATACATGTAGTATTTGATGAATCTAATTCTCTACTCTCCAAGAAATCTATTGATGAAGAAACAGGAGGTATAAATAATACGAAAAGTCTCAATCTCAACAAAGAGAACACAATAGAGGAAGTCCAACATGGAGATATCAGGAAAGATCATCAAAATTTAATACAAGATGCAACCAAACAGTGGAAATTTCTGAAAGATCATCCAGTGGAACAAATTCTGGGGGAACCTTCACGAGGTGTAAGCACTCGATCATCTCTTAGAAATATTTGCAATCATACTGCTTTTCTATCTCAGATTGAACCTAAAAATATTGATGAAGCACTTCTTGATGAATTTTGGATTCTAGCTATGCAAGAAAAGTTTAATCAATTTGAAAGAAATGATGTTTGGACACTTGTTCCTAGATCCAAAAATTATACTATTATTGGAACAAAATGGGTTTTTAGAAACAAGAAAGATGAGTCTGGAGTCATTACTAGAAATAAGGCTCGACTTGTAGCTCAATGTTTCAATCAAGAAGAAGGAATCGATTATGATGAGACATATGCACCAGTCGCAAGATTAGAAGCTATTCGAATGCTACTTGCATATGCTTGTTATAAAGATTTCAAATTTTTTCAAATGGATGTTAAAAGTGCTTTCTTAAATGGTTTTATAAATGAAGAGGTATATATTGAGCAACCTCCAGGTTTTGAAAATCATATTTCTCCAAATCATGTTTTCAAACTCACAAAAGCACTATATGGACTCAAACAAGCTCCTAGAGCGTGGTACGAGAGACTTAGTGGTTTCTTGATTGAAAAAGGCTTTTCAAGAGGAAAAATTGATACAACTCTTTTCATTAAATACGAAAATGATGATATTCTTTTGATTCAAATTTATGTTGATGATATAATATTCGGTGCTACTAATGAAGATATGTGCCAAGTTTTTGCTAAGACTATGCAGGAAGAATTTGAAATGAGCATGATGAGAGAGCTTACATTCTTTATCGGATTGCAAATTAAGCAAACAAAAAGTGGGACATTCATCAATCAATCAAAATATATTAAAGAATTACTGAAGAAGTTTGGGATGGAATGTGCTAAAGAAACTAGAACACCAATGAGCCCATCTACTAAACTTGATAAAGATGAATCCGGCAAAACAGTTGACTCGAAGGTATATCGAGATATGATTGGTAGCTTATTATATTTGAGACAGCCAGTAGACCAGATATTATGTTTAATGTATGCTTATGTGCACGCTTTCAATCATCTCCAAAAGAATCACATTTAATTGCAGTTAAGCGTATTCTTAGATATCTTAGTGGTACAATTAACTTAGTGTTATGGTACCTTAAGCACACATCTTTCGATCTAATCAGCTACACAGATGCAGATTATGCTGGCTGTAAAATAGATCGAAAAAGCACTAGTGGAGCATGTCACTTCTTAGGTCGTGCACTAGTTTCCTGGTTTAGTAAAAAATAAAATTCTGTTGCACTATCTACTGTTGAGGCAGAATATGTTGCTGCGGGTAGTTGTTGTGCTCAAGTTCTTTACATGAAGCAACAACTTGAGGATTTTAAACTTATGTACAATCACATTCCAATCAAATGTGATAATACAAGTGCTATAAATCTTTCAAAGAATCCAATACAATATTCTCGGACCAAACATATTGAAATTAGATATCATTTTCTTAGAGATCATGTGCAAAATGGTGATATTGTATTAGAATTCACTAGTACACATGATCAATTGGCAGATATTTTCACAAAACCCCTACTAGAAGATAGACTATGCATAATTAGAAGAGAAATAGGAATGATGCATGCCATGGATATCTGCTAGATACTTTTATTTCATTATCTTAAATGACCTATAGAAACTTGATACGTTTAGCCTCATCATTCAAATGCATTTGCTCCTCATAAATCATCATGCCATCCTTATCTAAAGGATTAGGCAATCGAAATGAAGAGGTAAGCAAGGATTTCAAATCCTTATTCTGTTGGTTTAACTCTACTATTTTTTTGTTTGACTCATAAACAAGTCGTTGAAGTACAGAAACAGTCTCGCTAAACTTCTCAATTTCGCGAGTTTTGGACTGCAACCGAGCAGAAAATGCGACGATAGATGATAAGTATCGAGTTCCGAGACCCACAAGCTCGTAAATGGCGTCATGATCTAATTTATTAGCTAAATCAGTCTCTTGTTGCTTCATGGCACCCACGACAGATGCAGAAATAGATTGAGACTGAGGTGAAAGATATCTCAAATCTTGATCAAGAGAAGCACTGAAGGGAAATCTACGAGCCATTGAAAAATTGTAGAATGAGAATGCAAGCAAATTACAAAGATGAGAAGAAAGCTTGATGCGAAATAGATAAAGCTAAGGATTGCTCTTATAGAAACGGAAATAAGAACAAGACAAACTTACAAATCATGATAATATCTCATTTTTCAGCAGCATCAAGCGGATCAAATCTCTGCACCGAATTGCCAGAGCTACACCTCCAGCCTTTGTAGGTTTTGTCAGGCACGGGTGATTTCAATTATTCAGCTCTTTACAAAATTTCCTTTCGCACCGAATTACCGAAACTAGGCCTCCAGCCTTTGCAGGTTTTGTTGAACACGTGTGACTACACATCAAATTCTCTACAGTCTCTACTAACGCAGCGTTTTATTTGTCTGTTGGTTATTGTAGGAATATATCTTATTGAGCTAATTATGATTCCTTTTTAATGATGCCAAAAGGGGGAGAAGTTTTAGACTAGAATATTAACATTGTTTAAATTGTTAAACTTGTTATATATGCTTGGAATTATATTTATATTTTTGCTTGAAAAACTAACGCACATTCTCAGGAGGAGCTTAAGTATTTATACAGGTTTTAAGTTCTATCAAGTATTTGTCATCATCGAAAAGGGGGAGATTGTTGAACTCAAAGTTTCAAGATTCATGTAAATCTACACATGGATTTTGATGATAACAAATGAATTCAAAGAATAAAGGAGTCTCAAGCTCAAGTTGTCTACACAATATAATCAAGCACATCAAGGAACCAAGCATGAGCAAGAAGGGAACAAGTTCACATTAAAATCATAGAGTAATTTTGTAAATCTCTTAAAAATTCGAAATTAAGATTAAGACTCAAAATAAATATTTTATCATAAAGCATTAAAATACATTTTCCACATGTGCATGAATATTTTGAAAATTAAATTTGAAAATTTTGAAAGATGATTGATTGTCATCTTTCACATGTGCATGACATGATTAAAGGTTTGAACTTTGAAAATATTAAGATGATTGATTGTCATCTTTCATATGTGCATGTTTTATTTGAATATTTTCAAAAGTGGTGGATGCTTTTCTTGACTTATGCAAAAGGTAGATGTCTTTGTTTGAAAATTTTGAAAAGTAAAGTGTGCTCCTTTTGTCATATGCAAAAAGTAAAAGATTAGATTTGAAATTTTTGAAAAATAAAGTGTGTTCCTTTTGTCACATGCAAAAAGTAAAAAGATTTGATTTGAAATTTTTGAAAAGTGAATGATGATGTTTTTGACATGTGAATCTTTTTAAATTTGAATATGAAGTCTTATATGCCTATAAATAGATCATTTGAGAGCTTTACATTCACAACACCAAGAGCATACAACATTCATTCAAAACTTTCATTCTCTTTTCTCTAAGCATTGAGCCTTAACCCTTATTCATTTTGAGAGATATAGTTTGCGCTGTATTGTTTCTATCTCACTCATTGAGGAGTGTATTTTGATAGTCTACCCACTATCAACTCTTGTATTTGTAAGAGGGTGCGTATAACCCTTGTGTGTGTAGAAGGTGTTCTACACGGGGAATAGTTAAATCACCAAGTGTAAGGTGATTGGAAGTGTAGAAGGTGTTCTACACGGAGAATAGTTAAATCACCAAGTGTGAGGTGATTTGAAGTGTAGAGGGTGTTCTACACGGATTCTTTGGAGCGGTGCTGCTCAAAGGTGTAATAGGTTTTTATCTCCACCTAAAGGAGATGGAATAGTAGATTTGGGGATCCTCAAGGGGTAGCTTGAGGCGAAGACGTAGGCAGTGGGGCCGAACCTCGTTAACATACTGTGTTTGCTTCTCTCTTACCCTTACTCTTTATATTTATTGTTGTTTCATATTTTGTTTATATTTTATATTATATATTTGATTTATAATTGTTATTTTTTTTAAATACAACTCAATTCACCCCCCTCTTGTGTTAGTCATCTGGGCAACATAGTGTTTCATCAATATTATTGGGTTCAATATGAGATAGAAAAGTAATGTGATTGCAAATATTTCTAAGAGATGATCGAGTACTTACATTTCGTGAAAGTTTTCCTAAAATTTGTTCTACTGGATGATCTTTCACATGTTTCCATTGTTTGGTTGCATTTTATACTAAGTCTTGATGATTTTCTTGATGTCTCCATGTTGGATTTCTTCCATTGTATTCTCTTTGTTAAGATTGAGACTATTTGATTATTTGTACCTTCTGATTCTTCATTAATAGATTTCTTAGAAAGTAGAAAGTTAGATTAATCAAATACTACAAGTATAGATTCTTGTACAGTCAAAATTTTTTTATTGAATACTCTATAAGGTTTACTATTTGTTGAATACTCAAGAAAGATACCTTCATCATATTTTACATCAAACTTTCTTAAATTATCTTTATCATTGAGTATAAAACATTTGCATCCAACTACATGAAAGTAATCAATGTTGAGTTTTTTCTCATTCTAAAGCTCATAAGGGATTTTGTCTAAATTAAATCTTAACATAACTCTATTTATAATCTAACATGCAGTACTTACCGTTTTGGTTTAAAAATAACTAGGTAAACTATTTTCATATGTATTGTTCTTGTCATTTATTGAAGAGATCTATTCTTCCTCTTTATTACCTAAGGGTGTCAAATCGTGTTAACGGGTCGTGTTCGTGTCGTGTCAAGATATGTATATTATACTATATAGGTCAATCATAACCCGACCCGTTAAACTTATCGTGTCAAAATCTCAAACCCTAAAACGACCCGTTAACATAACGTGTCGTGTCGTGTCAACCTGTTATGACCCATTAGTGAATATTATAAAATAAATTAACATGATAAAATATGATACATTTTAATCTGTTTATGTAAATATGTTGAATATGTCCAAAATTAATCAATTTGGCTTAATTTAACTTTGCATAATTTTATACAAATGTTAAAATCACAATATCTATAAAAATCATAATACTAACTACAGGTATGAATTATAATATAAATAATAAAAATATTGAAATTAAGATTCTAACAGTTTTACTTTTAAATGTAAGGGTATACTTGTAATTTTCACTTTCTTAACGTATCATAACGTGTCATAGCGGGTTAAGACAAGTTGACCCTCTATCAACCCGTTAAGCAATTGTGTTATAACGGGTCAACCCGTTTTGACCCCAAATCCTTTAAGACTAAACCATAACCCGATATTATTGTGTCGTATTCGTGTTGGGTTAACGGATCGTGTGACATATTGCCACCCCTACTACTACTCCATTTTGTTGAGGAGTTCAAAGAGTAGAGAAATTATGCAACAAACTATTTTTATCACAAAAAAATTCAATATTTTTATTGACAAACTCTTTCTCCCTGTCTCTTCAGATGTTTGAAAGTATAGCCCTTTGCATTTTGAATTCTCTTGCATAACTTGGTAAAGGCATTCTGTACCTCATCTTTATGAGTGAGAAAGATGACCTAAGTATATTTAAATAAATCATCAACAATAACAAATGTATAATATTTTGCTTCCAGACTCGCAACTCTGTTTAGTCCAAAAAGGTCCATGTGTATTAGTTGCAAAGGTCTAGTAGTAAAAATATGTTTCTTGGTTTTGAAAGAAGTTTTTGTTTGTTTACCAAACTGGCATGCATCACAGATTTTGTCTTTAAAAAAGTTTACTTTTGGCAAACATCTCACAAGATCATTTTTTGAAAATTTAAAAATAAGTTTCATGTTTGCATGACCTAACTTTTGATGCCATAACCAACTATTTTCATGTTGAACTGATAAACAAATAACATATTGTGAGACAATTTCTTCAAATTCGATTGTATATATATTATTAATTCTAAGAGCAATAAACACAAACATTGCAATTATGATTATTCAAAATAATAAACTTATCCTTTTTGAAAGTAACTGTAAATTCTTTATTATATAATTGACTTATACTCAAAAGATTATGTTTTAAACCATCAACAAGTAGAATATTTTCAATTATAAGAGAAGACTTCTTACCAACTTTATCTATTCCCATGATATTCTTCTTTTCTCTCCAAATGTCACATGTCCTTCTTCTTTAGAAGTGAGGTCAATGAATTTAGTTTTATCTCCTATTATGTGTCTTGAGTATCCGCTGTCTAAAAACCATTTACTTTTACCTATGGAAGACTTCATGCATACCTCAAGATCATCTTTAGCCATGAGATAAAAATTTACAAATTGTTAATTGCTTGTGTCGCTATCTGAATTACTTGAATTATCATCCCATGCAACTTTCATTGCTTTCTTGCCTTTATATCGATCTTTTTTTAGTAGGGGACAATTTGTTTTGATATGTCCAGGTTTTTTACATCTATAACAAGTTAAAGAATCGTTTTTACCTATATTTTTGTTGAAAAACTTTTTGAAAGATTTTCTTGGATGAGTTTTATTTTTCTTTAAGAATCTCTAAAATCTTCTTGTGATCAATTCAATTACTTCATATTTGTTATCGCTATCCTCATCTTCATCGCTTTTACTTTCATGGGGAATAACTTTGAGTGCCAAACTCTTCTTTTGCTTTCCTTCTTCTTCTCCTCTTTTCAATGTATACTCATGAGTAATAAGTGACCCGATGTGTTCATTTATTTCGAATTTTTTGAGATATTTAGTTTCAAGAATTGCCGTCACTTTTAATTCCCAACGTTTTGGCAGAGAGTTGAGAATTTCTCTTCTTATCTCCATGCTAGAATAAACTTTTTCAAGACCTGTCAAGTTATTTATAATGTTAGTAAAACGAGTATACAGAGAAAAAATAGATTCATCATCAATCATTTTAAACATTTCATATTCATGCGTAAGAATATAAATTTTTTATTCTTTGACTTGCGAAATTCCTTCATAAGTTATTTCAAGTTATCTCAAATTTCCTTTGTTGTCTTACAAGTCATTATTTTGTTAAATTCATTACCATTGAGAGTATTATACAGAAGATTCATAGCCATTACATTCATTGTATAAACTCTATCATTTTCACAGTCAAACTCTTCTTCTTCCTTATTGACCTTTACTCCATCAACAATTTTTGTTGGAATATAAGGCTCATTTACAATATATTTCCAGATTTCTCGACCTTGAGACTGAAAAAATATTCTCATTTTAACTTTCCATAAAATATAATTGCTTCTACAAAATAGCAGAGGCCGACTATTAGATTGACCTTTAGCGAATGTAGCTGAAATGTTAGCCATATGATCTTAACTCATCAGATAATTAATTTTATAATAGAGTCATTGCTCTGATACCAATTGTTGCCTAGATGACTAACACAAGAGGGGGGTGAATTGTGTTATATTAAAAAAATTAACACTTATAAAACAAATACACAATATAAATATAAATAACATACGAAGAAGCGGGAAATATAAAGAGTAAGGATAAGAAGAAGCAAACTCAGTATTTTAACGAGATTCAGCCCCATTGTCTACGTTCTCACCTCAAGCTACCCTTTGAAGATCTTACATTCACTATTCAATCTCTTTTAGGTGGAGATAGAAACCTATTACACCTTCGAGTAACACCGGTACAAAGAATCCGTATAGAACACTCTCTACACTTGCAATCACCTCACACTTGGTAATTCAACTATTCCCTGTATAGAACACCTTCTACACACACAAGGGTTATACGCACTCTCTTACAAATACAATTACTGATAGTGGGCAGATTATCAGAGTACACTTCTCAATGAGTGAAATAAAAATAATACAGTGCAACTTATATTTATCTAAAAATGAATAAGGATTAAGGCACAAAACTTATAGAAGAGAAAATGAAGGCTTTGAAAGAATGATGCAAAACTTAACAATTGATGTGTAAGCTCTTATTGTGTTTTTTGTAAAACTCAAGTGAGCTATTTATAGACAAATGAGTCTTCATATTCAAATTTAAAAAGTCTTCATATTCATAGGCAAATAAGAGTACTATTTACTTTTCAAAAGATTCCAATAAAATCATCTCCTTTTTATATTTGTCAAAAACAACTCCATTCATTTTTCAAAGTAATCAAACCTAATATTATACTTTTCATACATGACAAAATGATCATGATTTATTTTTCAAACTAAATCATCTTTTTTTTGTATATGTAAAAAAAACACAATCACCCTTCAAGATTTTCAAACAAAATCATCTATTTTTTGCATTTGTCAAAAAAATACACAACCACCTTTCAAAAATTTTAAACAACACATGCGCATGTCAAAGATGACGGTCAATCATTTTACAAATTCAAATCTTTATACTTATGTAAAAAAAAACATTCGAAATTAAATATTTTAATAAAGTTACGTAAATGTAAAAAATGCAGTTTGATGTTTTATGAGAAAATATTAATTTTGAACCTTAATCCAATTTTAATTTTTACCAAGAGATGTACAAAATTACTCTATGAGTTTCATTTGTAGACTTGTTCTTCTTCTTGCTCATACTTGATTTTTTGATGTGCTTAACTTCTTTCATGCGTAGACAATTTGAGTTTGAGTTTTAAATTTATTTGTTATCATCAAAATTTATATGTAGATACGAGAGTTGAAATATTAGGTTCAACATAAGGGTAAATCAATATTTTAAATTTTATTTCAGTGATTATTCTAGTTTTAAAAATTAAAATTAAATATTTTGATATTGGTATACTTTGATGTATCATTTTGAGATTAACTATATATATATATAAATTCATAATTTATAAAGAAAATACATATATAGAAATGTGTCTTCATATATATATATCTATATGTGTGTATTGTATATATGAAAGAATTAAAATTTTCTAAAATAAATATATGTTAAAAACATTAAAAAAATATGGAGATATTATTATGAAGATATAATATATATTAAAACAACCACAAACTTGAGCTGAGACCAAAAAAATAATAATAAAAAAATAAAGAACCTATAAAATTATTAAAAATAATGAGATTTAAAAGAGAGAGAGAGAGAGAATGAGGAGTAATATTTATAATTTAAAAAATTTATATAAACCCCTTTTAGATATTAAAATGACATAAATGTTATCTTGATTTAATATTTACAAAAAATCCATCTAACTCTAAAGAATAATAAAATTTCTATTAAAATAATCTGGACCAGATGTAGCATGAAATTAACTGTCTAAACGGACCAAATTTGTAACAAAATAGAGTAAGAATGTATTGTGCATCGGGTAAACCGAATAGAATTCAAGAGTACCATGGTTAAAATATCATAGACCCAATGCAGAAAACCAAGGTCTAGCCTTTGTAGTTGATTCTAGAGAATATCTTCAAATTGGTTCAATCCATTTATTTTCAAATGGTAGACACTAATAAAATAATGTCACATAGAGACCACATATGGTCAATCATGTGCTACATTACAGAGGATAGTACAAATTCATTTTTGTTTCACTCCTCTCACTCGTTCTCTTTTTCTCTCCCTTTGAAGAAAGATGTCAGACGTTGCACGTCGGATGCCGTACGATGCATGCTAGACGCCGCACACTGCTTGTAACACCCTGTCCCTCTCTTCCACCAAAACTTAATGAATCTCGAGCAAATAATATGACAGTTCGTTCATCTCGTTCGACTGGAACAAGACTCGATGCATGTGCCAGGTCTCGAGTCACGTGCCCGACCCCGATTGTGTTGTTTTAAAAGATAATAATTGATTTTAAAATACGCCTAGTGTTTAATGATGTCGAATATTTTAAATGTTCTGAAAATATTATATGAGATATTTCCAATGTTATTGGACACAAACCTGATTTACAAGATACTATAATTATAATATTTTGAAAAGTTTCAAAATATTATAATTGTACAAAATCGTTTTATTAGCCTGCTTTTAGTTATCTAAGATATTATGAGATTTTAATCATGCTTTAAATCTCTAATTTAAATATATGACTTTATCCTTTTAAAATAATTAGTAAGTTTTATCATTTTAATTAATGATGAGGAATATTATGTTATGAACTAAAGTTAAGTTAAAATAATATTCTATTTTATTTCCTCTAAATGTTTATAAAGTTAAATTGATTTTACGTATTTTAGATCAGTGTTTTAAGTACATCGATTGTCCGTTTGAAAACCCCAATGCGTAGGGCCTATAAATAGCCCGAGGAAGCTCAAACCTCTCACTTTCTTCATTTTTCATTTTTCTCTCTCATCTTTCTCCTTTCTCTTCCACGCGCAGCTCCTTCTTGGCCCTTCCGACTTTTGGCCCATGGCTGCACCACTGCCCACGGTGCCCACCGCCTTTACCACCAACATCCCCACCCTTCGGCGAGCTCCCCTGCACCGACGGTGCACTTCATGATGGCCTCCACGTCATGCATGAGCTACATACCCGAAAACGGGTTTAATGGATTTTCACCCATTTGTGCCACCGCCGCTAGCCACCATGGCCTCCAACCACCACCAATATCCTCCTAGCACCACCGAGGGCCAACCCCAAGCCACCTTGGTCCTCATTTTCCCTTTTTGGCCAAACTATGAAACCCACGAAGACCCATGGGTTGAGCAACCCCGCGCCGCCACCGGCCATTGTTCGACATCATAGCCACTACCAAAAGCTCCCCCTAGCTCAGGCAACCTTCCCCTTAGCTCCACTCTTCCACCCATGGCCCCACTTCTCGTGTACAAACATAAACTCGAAAATGGATTTTCAAACCTTTTAAGATAGATCTGCCATCTTCCAGTGGTTGCACCGCCTTACCACCACTACCATGAGATTCCTCATCCTCCAATGAGTATTACCCTAACTTTCAGTGTCAAACCGAGCACCCTAGTTCAAACCATCACTTTACGTGGTTGACGTCTTAGTATACAACGTTAGTTGTAACGTACGACCCATCATTTGCCACCAACGAACTCCCCACTATTTTGGCCACCTTTCTACGACCCAAATTAGTAATTGAAACTCTTGACCAGAACCCTGGTGTATTCCCGTTCCGAGGTCACGGTACTAATCTAAACGAAGCGGTTAATGCTCAAGTTAGTGGCTTCCAACGCCACTAGCCGTGCCAAAAGACGAGTAACATACGAGTTTATCCCGCTATGGTATAATCCACTCTTTCTTGTATTTATGTTATTTTATTGATTGTGTATTGTGCTGTTGATGTTGTGAAATTCGTTGTGTAGTTGTTGGAAGTTGGTTAATTGTATTGTAGCAATTGTGATGGTGTACTAAAGTGTTGAGAATTGTGCTGTGAAATAGTGTTATGGACTGTGCTATATAGTATGAGGGTGTTCTATGTACAGTTATGGTGTTATGGTAGGTGTTATGAATGGAGTACGCATAGAGTGTACTCCGTAAGGTGGAGCGATGCACTGTTGTGGTGTGCACCGTACGGTGATGAGGAGTAGTGTGTTTGTAGGAGTGCATGTGGAGTGTCCTCCATAGGACAAAGTGATGCACCGTGTGACGTGTATCATATGGTATGCGGCGTTATGTACTATGGAGAGAGTATACGTAAAGTGTTTTCAATATGGGGTTGTATGTGCGGAATAGAGTGTGCAGCGGAAGTGTGGAGGGCACTCCATGTGCTGTAGTCATGACTCATCATAAGATCTGTCACGAAGATGGACAATTGCATGATTGAGGAATATAAGGCGCGTGAAGTGTAGGGAGCTGTGGAAAGGTGTCCCAAGGTGATGATGTGACCGGTGATCCCAGCGATAGTTGTCACTATGTAGCCATGTTATGCCTCAAAGTATGTGAGGAATCATACACATGCCGAGTCGGAGATGACATGGGAGTCATGTGACGTAATGTCAGGTGAAGTGGTTAATAATAACGGTGTAGCTGATAGTAGTTTTTAACTACATGACGCGACGGTGATACATTTGTTATAGACCCTGTTGTGTTAAGTGTTGGGATGAACTCGTAAAGGGTTGGAAGGTATGTTAAATCCTACCCATCGTCATAAAGAAGGTTGATATTGATCTATGATGCTTGTTGCTCAAATAGGTGATCAATGCAATCCATGTTGGTCTTAGGCGACGAAGAGGTAGAGTACATGTGTATTCTGGGAGACACGTGTACCAGACTAGTTACCCTATGAAATGGATACTCTGTCTTGAGCAAGGGTATGCAGCGCTAAGCCCCAAAGCTTTCCTAAAGTCGCATGGGATGCATGGTTGAAAAAGGATAAGAATTGTTGAACCCAAGGTTTCAAGTCTCATATCTACGTATAGATTTTGATGGTAACAAATAAATATAGACTCAAGTTCAAGTTGTCTATACACGAAAGGAGTAAAGCACATCAAGAAATCAAGCAGAAGAAGAGCAAATCTACAAATGAAACTCATAGAGTAATTTTAAACATCTCTTGATAAAATTTGAAATTGGATTAAGATTTAAAATTAATCTTCTCTTACAAAGTATCAAATTTATTTTATTTACATGCGCATGACATCATTAAAATTTTTAATTTCGAAAATTATAATTACATGTGCATGATATATGTAATGATATCATCAAAATGTCTAATTTCGAAAATTATATTTTACATGTGTATGACATATGAAATGACATTATTAAAAATTTGAATTTTGAATTTGGAAAATAATTAAGTGTCATTTTTTGACATGTGCATGTATTGTTTGAATATTTTAAAATATGAATGATGTTATCTTGAAAAGAGATGCTTTTATTGGAATATTTTGAAATATAAATGATGTCTTTAAATTTGCTAAGATTTGAAATTGAAGACTCATTTGTCTATAAATTGCTCACTTGAGTTTTGCAAAATAACAACAACAAAAGCCTACATATCAATTGTAAAATTTTGCATCATTCATTCAAAACTCACATTTTCTCTTCTCTAAGTTTTGAGCCTTAATCCTTATTCATTTTGAAATATATATAAGTTGCACTGTATTATTCTTATTTCACTCATTGAGAAGTGTACTCTGATAATCTACTCACTGTTAGTTCTTGTATCAGTAAGAGAGTGCGTATAACCCTTGTGTGCGTAGAAGATATTTTACATAGGGATAGTTGAATCACTAAGTGTAAGGTGATTGTAAGTGTAGATGGTGTTTTACACGAATTCTTTGTAGCGATGTTACTCAAAAGTGTAATAGGTTTCTATTTCCACCTTAATAAGATTAAAAAGTGAATTTGAAAATTCTCAAGGGGTAGCTTGAGGTGAGGACGTAGGCAGTGGGTTTGAACCTCGTTAAAATACTGAGTGTGCTTTTTCTTATCTTTACTTTTTATATTTCCTGTTGTTTTATATTATGTTCATATTTTATATTGTGTATTTGATTTATAATTGTTAATTTTATAATATAACTCAATTAACTTTCCCTCTTGTGTTAGTGATCTGGGTAACATTAGTATTAGAGTAATGACTCTGTTATAAGATTAATGATCTGTTGAGTTAAGATCATATGACTAACATTGCAGTTACATTCGCTGAAAGTCAATCCAGTAGTTGGCATCCGCTATTTTGTGGAGACAATTATACTTCTGAAAAATTAAAATAAGAATATTTCTTTAATTTCAAAGTCGAGATATTTGGAAATGTATTGTAAATGAGTTTTATATTCCAATAAAAATTATTGATGGAGTAAAGGTCAAAAAAGAAGAGAAAGAGTTTGATCATGAAGATGATAGACTTTATACAGTGAATGTAATGATTATGAATTTTTTGTATAATACTCTCAATGGCAATAAATTTAACAAAATAATGATTTGCAGTATAACAAAGAAAATCTGGAACAACTGTAAGCTGGATCTCAATATATCAAGAATCAAAAGGTAGAAGAACCAAAAGTTTATATGATATTTGAGACTCAAGCAGATGTTATTAAATACTATACAAATTATGCCAAACAAGAGGTATTTAGAATGTAAAAAATAACATCGACTACTTGGGATTATGGAGAGGTAAAATATTTCACCATAGCATGTAGTCGTCATCACAAGCCAACAAGCAAGTCATCAAAAATTGATCAACCAAAACCGGTAGGAGGGACAGATTGCAAGACTAAAATAAATGTAAAGCAGATATCCGATGGAAGATATCAGTTATAATGTCGTTCTCGAACACAACCATGCAGTGAGCCAAATAAGTCAAGATAGATTGCTTGCCATAAAAAAAGGTCAAGTTGGTCAAAAAAATAAAAAGAATTGAGATGATGAGTAAAGCTAGAATAGGTCCGGCTAAAAATTACAAAGCTATAGTTGTTGAACATGGATATGAGAATCTCATTTTCGAGGAAAAAGAGTGCAGTAATCATATCAACAAAATCCGTAATGAGTTGTTTGGAGAAGGAGATGCATAGCCATTTCACAAGCATTTGATGTAGCTGCAAGAGAAAAATAATGGTTTTTTCCATGCAATAGATCTAGATGAAGAATCAGTTGAGATATGTGTTTTGGGCAGATGCCCAAAGTAGTGCAGCATATAAGTCATTTGAAAATGTCATAACATTTGACACAACGTATTTGACAAATAAATATAAAATGCTATTTGTCCCTTCTTGGATGTGGTCTTATATCAAATGAGGACATAAATACATTTGTGTGGTTGTTCGACTCGTGGTTAAGATGTCTGTCAGGGCAAACTCCTAATGTAATTAAAACTGATCAAGACAGGGCAATGCAAGCAGCAATAGCAATAGTTTTTCCAATGGTCAAGCATAGATTTTGTTTATGGCACATTTTATCCAAATTACCTCACAACTTGGAATCATATTCACAATATGAAAATTTTAAAGTCCCTTTATTAAATTGTATATATGACTCTTTGAACTTTCAAGAATATGAAGAAAGGTAGCAAAACATCATTCAAAGTAATGGTTTATCAGACAGTGTTTGGTTAAGTAAGTTGTATGAGGAGCGACATTAATAGGTACCTGCATATATGAGAGGTACATTTTGGACCGAAATGTCCATAACTTAGTGTATTAAGAGTATGAACTCATTTTTTGATGGCTATGTAAATGCGACCACACCATTGAAGTAATTTGTTGAAGACTATGATAATGCTTTGGCAAGAATGGTCGAGAATGGGAAGATAGTTGATTTTGGTTCATTTCAACGAAAGATCACTTGCATTACAGTCCATACAATTGAGAAGCGATTTCAAGAACTATATACGAATGTTAAGTTCAAAGAGGTACAAATAGAGCTTAAGGGTATTATGAATTGTTTATCTTTCCTTAAACAAAATGAAGGCGCAATAAAGACGTATGAAATTGTTGACCACTTGAGCATTTATGATAATTTTGTAAAATGGGTGAAATACTATGTATATTTCAATGATGATGAATGTGAAGTGATGTGCACCTGTAGACTATTTGAGTTTAGAGAAATTTTATGTAGACATGCACTCAATGTCCTCACAATGTGGAAGAAAGTCGTGCAATTGCCATCCAAGTACATTCTTGACCATTGGAGAAAGGATTTGAAAAGAGAGCATACGATGATACCAAATAGTTATGTTGATCTCATTGATAATCATGAGGCACAAAGGTTTAATAATTTGTATAACGATCATTGTGAAATAGTTTTGCTTGCTTCGAAGGATCATGAGACCTATATAAAATGGAAGAATCATATGTGCAAGTTTAAGGAGGAAGAGTTAAGTCAAAATAGTACAATGTATCATGACAGTCTAAGTGAAACTAAACAAAAAAATCCTGGGATTCGCAGTCCTACTAGTATTAAGAGTAAGGGTAGACTTTCATCCAAACGTCGAGTATCTAAAATGGAGACAATGTTGAAAAGAAAACAAGAAGTAAAAAAAAATATAGATGTGGTATAGTAAAAGTGTGCAATTAGCAAATGTTTTATACATTGTCATGTCTAAACTTTTCCACTAACAATTTTTTGGTGATTCACATTCTACTGGTTCTATAAACTTGATATTTTGTTCTACTAGAATGTGCTATAGCTGTATACTACAAATTACTTTGAAGTTTTTTTTTTCAATACCAGAACGGTTTATTTAAAGACCTCCAAATTTTAGAACTTTTTTATTGCATGGCTCCATTCAGAGGGCGGAATAATACACCCTCTGTCCCATATTGAGTGTGTCACATTCTTTTTTTTTTTTTTGTATCCACAAATGAACATCTCCTTCAAATAGTCAATGTATATTTTCCATATTACAGTTAGTAATCATAGAACCAATCAAGACATCTTATTTGGTCACATGGCTCTGTACATAGGGTTGAATTATATGTCCATATTGGTGTATTACTTTCTTCTCTTGATGTCCCCCGAATGAGTGTCTGATTTTATGAAGTTAGAAGTATTTTCATATTATGCAGTTGTAATCAAGGAACAAATCAAGTATACATTGTGTCATCAAATATCATCATGTTCTTGTTGTTTTAAACCAAGATGCTTAGATGGGGACAAAGGGATAGATGAAACACACATTTTAGATAATTAGAGACAAGAATATTTATTGCTGTGTTCATTGATTTTCATGCAGTACATAGTTTTTTGGCAAGAAAGCATAAAAGTTCAATTGATTTTTATGCAGTGAAATGGCATTGGTTGTAATTTGTGGGCAACCATGTAGTGGGAAGTCCACAGCTGCCTTATTCCTATATGAAGCGCTCAAAGATACAGAATCAAAGTTGACAATTAGGATCATTGATGAAACTTCTTTTCATCTTGATCGAAATCAGAGTTATGCCAATATGACTGCTGAGAAGAACTTAAGAGGAGTACTTAGGTCTGAAGTTGATAGATCAGTCTCAAAAGATAATATTATAATTGTAGATTCTTTGAATAACATAAAGGGTTACAGGTATGAGTTGTGGTGTTTGGCTCGTGCTTCAAGAATAAGATACTGTGTGCTATATTGTGATGTGGAAGAAACCCATTGTAGAAAATGGAATGAAGAACAAAGGGAAAAGTGAGAAGCTTCTTATAATGAGGTGTATTTGAAGATTTGGTAAGAAGGTTCGAGAAACCGGATAAAGAAATCGATGAGATTCCCCTTTGTTTGAGTTATGGCCATGTAAAGATGGAATAGAAAAATCTTCTGCTGCCATCTTGGTTGCAGTTTCGTATTTGACAAAGAAGGTGGACTAAAAAATGCACGATGTAAAAGCTTTGCAGCCAACAATTGCGACACAAAATGCACGATTTTCGGAGTCTAATTCTCTATACGAGTTGGATAGAGCAACCCAGGAAGTCACTAATACTATTGTAAAAGCACAATCCCAGGCACTTGGAGGGCCTTTAAATGGGGTTTCTTTTGGCCATGGATTACCAACCATCAACATTTCAAGATTAGTTGGGTTGCCAGAACTACGTAGGCTGCGACGAAATTTTATTAAATTGACTGGATAGACGAGTTTAAGCGGGCTACTCCTAGCGACTGATGCAGATAGTGCCAAAAGGATGTTTGTGGACTGCTTGAACAAGGAACTAGGAACTGTTTGAAGTAATATAATTTCGAGTATGTTTATGTATTGTGGAGATTGACATTGATTTTTTACGTGAAAAGTAACAAAAATCAATTTGTTTTCTAGGTTATGTTAGACTTTGAGTTCTTGAATCTTGTACTAACCAACCAAACATGGATGTGCTGGTTTTTCATAGGATTTGCATTACACTTTAGAAAATGCTATATACTGCATTTTTATTTCTCTTAGTTTACTGTATTGATGTCACATTTTTCTTTTAGAATTTGTGATTCTAAAGGATGGAGATTCCTTGCAACTAAGAGAAAGATGGTGTGAGACTCTAGTTTTTTGCGCATCTATATGCTTTATTTTACCACTGGTTGTTTTAATTTACCTCAATAATTTTATTAATGGTTTATTGTATTCATTTCTATTTTGGGATATGTGGTTTTATTTATTATCGATATTAGTTATTTGTGAGATCACTAGTCATATTGTTTTTAGTTATTTTATTTTATTTTGTTATGTTGTGATTTTATCTTAAATGTGTTGGTTTTATATTACTTATTTATTTATTTTCGGATGGGACTTAATTTCTTATGGATGCTTTTCTATCATATGGGTTTGTGGTGTTATGTATTTTAGTGTGTTGGGCCGTGGGGGTGTGTGTGGATTTCGGGCCCAGCCTGGTAATAGAACCTAGCCCGTGTACTAGAACCCAACCTTTCATTTCTCCTAAATGGCATTGTTTTGAGCCTTAAGGGTTAAAACCCTATTCTTCCTCTTCCTTGACGCTACATGTTTCTTTCTCCTCTAGTTTTCGCTTCTTCTTCTTCTTCTCCCCTTCTTCTTCTTCTTCTTCTTCTTCTTCTTCTTCTTCTTCTTCTTCTTCTTCTTCTTCTTCTTCTTCTTCCCTCCCAGGCACGGCACATTACTTCTCCTTTCTTCTTCCTTTTCTCTTGGGATTCTCTTTTTTAGGGGTGAACTTCTCCATTCTGCAGCCGCCCTCTTCATTTCTTCCTTCTCCTTCTCTCTTCTTCCTTTTCATTTTATTTTCTCTGGTTTTCCTACCAGCTACAGACCCAAGAACTTCAAAGTTGTGTGCCCCCATCTCCGCCTCGTCTCCCCGTGCCTCCTCTTCTCGAATTGTCTCCTTTCACGCGTGGGTTTCCCCCTTTCCAGCTCCTCCTTTCAGTCTCTCATTTCCACCACTTCAGATCAATTCGTGAAGCCCTTGTTGTAACCGACTTCTTCCTCAAGCTATCCTATTCTTTTTACCTCTCATCTTTAGCTGAATTGGTGCCCTGTTTTGGACCGACTGGATGCTGTGTTTTGGTCCCCATCCGTGAGCCTTGAAGTTTGGTTTTCCCTCTGTTTGTCTCTAGTATTTTTGTGAGGACCGTAATTTCTCATTTGTATTTTAATATTTATGTTTATTGTTTATTAATAAATATTGTGTATTATAAGTTGGTTGATATTAATATTATTTTATTGTGTTTATATTTAAATATTTAAATATTTTGTCGTTATTTAAAATTATTTTTATGTTTAAATAGCTAATTTATTTTTTCTTATTATTTTATTATAATGCATTTACTTTAATACTTGAATTTAATTCCCTTATTTTATCATGTTGTATTTAAATTAAAGGGTTGTAATTCATTTTTATTTTGTTTTAATTTAATATGTTTTATTTATTTTATTCTAGATGATTTTCGGTTTGGGCTTATATATATATTGTTGTTGAGTTTGGGTCTTATTTGTGTGATTGGGGTTTGGGCTTATATTATTCTTGTAGCCCAGTTAAGTTGTTTAAATTTAACGTTAGTCAGCCCCCCTTGCAAAATGACACCGTTTGTTGTCTTTGTGTGTTAACCGGTTTCATTTTGATGATCAACGATGGCCCTATTAATTCTTTAAGCCCCTTTTTAAATGACTGACGTTGCCGTGTTGACCTCTATGTTTAAATGAATTTCCAGACCTTCACTTAGTGGAAACGGTACCGTATGGATCAAAGGGGATCGTTGAAAACCCAGGCCTTCACGCGAGATTAGTGGCTTCGTTTCTTCTTCTTCTCTATTCTTCCTCTGTTCGGCGGTACAAAACCATGATTTAAAGCTTTGACCTTTGCAGCACTTTGCTTCAGTTTTTCAGCCACGCATCTCTTTTTCCGTTGCCTAGAATCTTGATGAGTATTTCCCCTCTGGTTTCACGCCCATCCCGCGTGCCACGTACCGTCAAAATCACCATTTATTTCCGAAACCGTGAGCTCTCATTTTCCTCTGTAAAATCGAGTCTTTAGCACTTCTTTTTGATCATTATTTCTTCTCATCTTAAACTTGATTTAGCCCTCTTCAAAACTCTTTTGGGTCCGAAAATTATAGTGATCATTTTGTTTGGTATATTCTCGCCGTAATTTAGCGTTTTATCCCATTTACAATAATTTTCAGTAAACTTTTTACTCATTTTAATGTTTAATTAATTTATGTGTTACTTTTAATTTATTTATGTTATTTTATTTTATTTACGTTCAAGTATGTAGTTTAGTTAAATAATAATTTCAATTTAAATTAGGCATTTACGTTTTGTTTAAATCATTTGGTTTGTACTATTGTTCGTTGTTATTTGAGTTGTTATATATGCGTTGTTTGTTACGTTTTAATGTTTTAAGTATTTTCCATAATAACAATTATTTATTTATGATGTTTTAATTATGTTAGTACGTTGGGCACGACTTTAACTACGAGTTCATTGGAGGAGGCACAGGGTCGCTCGCTAGTATTTTTGCTAACTTCTAAAATTTTTATCGAACGTATAGTAAGTATTTTTTAAATAAAGTTTAAAATTTAAATATATTTTTGTATTAAAAAATAATTGTATTTGGTTGCTTGCATCAGACTGAATTCGAGAAGTTTGGGGAGGGGTCGGTTGGATTGGAAGACGGAGTTGTTTTATGATTATTTGATATTTGGACTTGTTGTTTGTTAGATATTTTGTGCATGATCATATTCATTATATAAGTGCACAAAATAACCTAATCTTGACATTTAATTATTTGTATGGTAGTTTTATAGCAATAGTTGTTCTCTTAAACACAAAATGCTAGAAATTATTGATTTGATTTAAGTAAATTTTGGACCATGTTATCTTGCAAAAAATTAAAAGGAACTTATTAGAAAATAAGAATTCATCTAAGATGACTATGGGTGAAAGAATAGATAAAATCATATAAAGATTAAGTTAAAATGTGTATGTTAGAATGATAAAATGTCATTTTTCTTTTAAAATTGATATAATTTGACTATGGATTTTAGAGAGTAATAAATAAATGTTTTAAAATAATTTTCTCTTGAGTATGGTAATATGGTGACTTAAGTTAGGTGATGTAAGAGTAAAATACTAATTTAAGTTTAAATTCCTAGAAAGAAAATAAAATAAGGAATAAAATTATAAGACTAAAGAATTTTGAAGATGTGTAAGCTCTTGACGGTAGGATAGTGATTAAATTATTTCTTAAGAATTTTATAAATTAACAAAAAGATGTAAAAAGAAAGAAATAAAATTTGGTTTTAGACCCATGAGATATACGGCCTAAGCCCTTTATAGCATGATAGTTTTTAAATTAAATTTTAGTATTTGAATAAATAAAGTTTTCTTGAAATTTACTAGGTCAGGAAATATATATACATATCTCTTAAAATCGAGAACCCATTAGGTTTCGATCTATACTTTTAAATTAGGGTTATTGGATTTGTTACCCTTTTTGATTTGAATGAATATGTTATTCTTGAAAATAAATGAAGTTTACATGGTGTGGCATAACTAAGTTTGCATAGTATGACATGATCAAGATAAGTTTTGAAAATGCATGTCTCATATGTTTTATAAATTACATGTTGCATGTCACATGCATGCTCATTGAAATGATAAATTTTATATCATTTGGGTCATCATGTTTTTAAGAAGAAAATAAGATAAGAAATGTTTTATAAGAACCCCAAAGACTGAGACGGAGTATTGTCCTAGTGGAACTTTTTTGGCCACTCTGGAGTGCTTAAAAATGGAGTGGTAACTCTTGAGTTGACGAAGAACAGTCGATAGGCCACAAATGATTTCTTTTTAAAGGTTCGTGAAGCGTGGTCGCTCCTAATGCTTGTGGGTGTCAAGGATGGCAAATGTGTAAAAGCCTATCGTAATGATTATGATTATGATTATGATTATAATTATAACGTATTCACTTTACTGTAATGCGGTAACTAGCAAAGAACACACGGTACATAGGGAGCCGTGATGTATCTAATATGACAAGTATAACAATAAAGGCTAACTTAAAGAAAAATATGAATAAAAAAAAGGACACCTAAAGTTATGAATGATAAGAAAAGATATGAAAAGTTTTGAATACGTGTCAATAAGAATCAAAGAAATATGTAAGTCTCTTTTCATGAAAAGTAAGAAAGTCTTTTATGAAGAAGCATGATGTATAAATCATGCACAAATTAGACATAAGTCATGCATAAATGCCATGTATAAATCATGTATCACATCTAATGGTCATAGTAAATGCACTTGTGTATCCGGATATGTTAATGATATCGGTATTGTAAGTACTTCTTGAACTATATCTAGTATTTTTGGCATAATTATGTGATTGGTCTTTCTATTTGTTTATATGGTAAGTTGTTAAATGAATAAGCTATGTTTTTATGTTTGTAAGGCGGTAACCTAAGTTTTATCTTGAGATATGTATGATGAAATGTGATGATGAAAGGAGGAAGAAACTATATTAATAGAACTTGATGATTTCGGTTAAAGAATAAGTGTGACAGTGAAGGCGATACGTAACTGCTGTCATATATTATAAATAAGAATTTCAAGAAGACGACTTTACATGTTACGAAAAGTTGTGCACCGTTTTTATAAAAATTCTTTATTGAAATACGTAAGTTTTGAAAGGGGTGCACAAATTAAGTATAAATTAAGCATAAGTCATATGTAAGTCATGTCATAATCTCATGATCATGTGTATATTTGAAAATTGGGTTTTCCTGTGTGATTTGATTTTTGGTATGTTGAAAATGATTTGATTGAATAGTTTTGAATGAGTGATACTGTAGGGATGATGGGAAGCATGAGCGGTGGTGGAGTCTCACCTGCGATTCCCACCTACATTGTCAATTGGTTTTGTGGGTCATTTTCTGAGAAAATAACGGGTTTTGATAAATGAATTTATGTGTATTATTTTCTGAAAAATGGTAGTTGTTTTCAATAGATTTTATTTTGGGCCAAATGAAATTTTCGACGTTAGTGGAAACTATTTATTCTAGAGAAATATGATTTTTTTTAGTCTCTTGAATATGGTATCATGTTTATGAATTTTATTGTTGCATGAATGTATTCTTATCTTGTGGTTTGTTTGGATTTTACTTACCTACGATATCATTTTTGGTATCGTAGTTTTAATGCAGATGACGAAGAGGTTGAGCCTAAGGATATTGGAGTAATTTGGTGTAGTTTTTATTTTGAGGGAATGTTTTCCCACTCTTAGATAATTATGTGTTTTTATGTTTCGATTTTGGAATGATTGTATTAAATCTCCTGTTGGAGAATTTGTGTTTAAACTGTTTTGTAATATTTTAAAATTTTGGTACTTAGATATCGACTCAAATTATCCATTGCTTCTTTTATATATTCATGTCACGTGTACACACACTTAACACTTGACGTTAGGGTGCATGACCCGCGTTGTCATCATCTCGACGCCTCGACTTGTGTTTCCGTAAGTAAGAGTTAGAGGCGTCACAATATTCGTGTACTTGATTGTGGGGAAAACCCTTGCTTTTTTCAAGTGTTTTGACCTCAAAATCGAGCCTTATTCTAGCTCCATCTTTAGTGCCCTGTTTTAGCCCAAGCTGTGAGTTTTATTGTGAGTTTTCTTGGTGTTTTTGATGCTGCCGTGGTTTGCATTTTCAGCCATCAACTTTCAGATTTTTGTTGCCTTTAAAGCACTGTAAGTATTTTTCAAATAACTCTTGAGATTTAAATATATTTTTTGCTTTAACAAATCCTTGTGTTTTGGTTGATTGTATCGGACTGAGTCCGAGGATTTTGGAGGTTGGTTGGATTGGAGAACAGAGTTATTGTGTGATTGGTTGATGTTGGAATTTGTTGATGGTTGGATATTTTTGTATATTGTCGTATAAATTGCATAATGTACGCATGTTCATATTTGTATAGATAATCAAGGAACAAATCAAGTATACATTCATCAAATATCATCATGTTCTGTTGTTTTAAACCAAGATGCTTAGATGGGGACAAAGGGGTAGATGAAACACACATTTTAGATAATTAGAGACAAGAATCTTTATTGATGTGTTTATTGATTTTCATGCAGTACATAATTTTTTGACAAGAAAGCATAAAAGTTCAATTGATTTTCATGTAGTGAAATGGCATTGGTTGTAATTTGTGGGCAACCATGTAGTGGGAAGTCTACAGCTGCCCTATTCCTATATGAAGCTCTCAAAGATACAGAATCAAAATTGATAGTTAAGATCATTGATGAAACTTCTCTTCATCTTGATCGAAATCGGAGTTATGCCAATATGATTGCTGAGAAGAACTTAAGAGGAGTGCTTAGGTCTGAAGTTGATAGATTAGTCTCAAAAGATAATATTATAATTGTAGATTCTTTGAATAGCATAAAGGGTTACAGGTATGAGTTGTGGTGTTTGGCTCGTGCTTCAGGAATAAGATATTGTCAGCTATATTATGATGTGGAAGAAATCCATTGTAGAAAATGGAATGAAGTACAAAGGGAAAAGGGAGAAGCTTCTTATAATGAGGTGATATTTGAAGATTTGGTAAGAAGGTTCGAGAAACCAGATAAAAGAAATCGATGGGATTCCCCTTTGTTTGAGTTATGGCCATGTAAAGATGGAATAGATAAATCTTCTGCTGCCATCTTGGATGCAGTTTCATATTTGACAAAGAAAGTTAACTCAAAAACACACGATGTAAAGTTTTGCAGCCAACAATTGCGACACAAAATGCACGATTTTCGAAGGCTAATTCTCTATACGAATTGGATAGAGCAACCCAAGAAGTCACTAATACTATGGTTGAAGCACAATCCCAAGCACTTGGAGGGCCTCTAAATGGGGTTTCTTTTGGCCATGGATTACAAACCATCAGCATTTCAAGATCAGTTGGGTTGCCAGAACTACGTAGGCTACGACGAACTTTTATTAAATTGACTTGACAGACGAGCTTAAGTGGGCCGCCCCCAATGATTGATGCAGATAGTGCTAAGAGGATGTTTGTGGACTACTTGAACAAGGAACTAGGAAATTTTTGAAATAATATAATTTTGAGTATGTTTATGTATTATGGAGATTGACATTTTATTTTTTTACGTGAAAATGAACAAAAATAATTTTGTTTTCTAGGTCATGTCAGACTTTGAGTTCTTGAATCTTGTACGAACCAACCAAATATGGATGTGCTGGTTTTTCATAGGATTTGCATTACACTTTGGAAAATGCTATATACTGTATTTTTATTTATCTCAGTTTACTGAATTGATGTCACATTATTCTTTTAGAACTTGTAATTCTAAAGGATGGAGATTCCCTGCAACTAAGAGAAAGATGGTGTGAGACTCCGAATTTTTGCACATCTATATGCTTTATTTTATTGCTCACTGTTTTAATTTACCTTAATAGTTGTATTAATAGTTTATTGTATTCATTTCTATTTGGATTACGTTATTTATTTATTATCGATATTGGTTATTTGTGAGATCACTAATTATATTGTTTTTATTTATTTTATTTTATTTTGTTATGTTGTGATTTTATGTTAAATGTGTTGGTTTTATTTTACTTATTTATTTATTTTCGGATGGGACTTAATTTCTTGTGGATGCTTTTCTATCATATGGGTTTGGAATGTATGTAATTTAGTGTGTTGGGCCATGGGGGGTGTGTGGATTTCGGGCCCAACCTGTATACTAGAACCCAATTCTCCATTTCCCTTAAACGGCATCGTTTTGAGCCTTAAGGGTTAAAACCCTATTCTTCCTCTTCCTTCCTTGACGCCACACGTTTCCTTTCTCCTCTGGTTTTCACTTCTTCTTCTTCTCCCCTTCTTCTTCTCTTCTTCTTCTTCTCTCCCAGGCATTGCACAATACTTCTTTCTTCTTCTTATTTTTCTTCTTCATTTTCTCTTGGGATTCTTCTCTCTCGGTGTGAACTTCTTTCTCCACTTTGCAACCGCCCTTTTCATTTCTTCCTTCTCCTTCTCTCTTCTTCCTTTTCATTTTATTTTCTTTGGTTTTCCTACCAGTTGTAGACTTGAGAACTTCAAAGTACTGTGCCACCCATCTCCGCCTCGTCTCCCCGCAGCTCTTCTTCTTGAATGGTCTCCTTTCACGCGTGGGTTTCCCCTTCCCAGCTCCTCCTTTCAGTCTCTCAATTCCACCACTTCTGATCAACTCGTGAAGCCCTTGTCGTAACCCACTTCTTCCTCAAGCCATCCTCTTCTTTTTACCTCTCATCCTATTTTGGACCAACTGGATGCTTTGTTTTGGTCCCCATCGTTGAGCCTTGAAACTTGGTTTTTCCTCTGTTTTTCTCTAGTATTTTCGTGTACTTGATTGTGGGGAAAACCCTTACTTTTTTAGGGTGTTTTGGCTTCAAAATCGAGCCTTATTCTAGCTCCATCTTAGTGCCTTGTTTCAGCCCAAATCGTGAGCTTTATTGTGAGTTTTCTTGGTGATTTTTGGCGTGCCGTGGTTTGAATTTTCAGCCATCAACTTTCAGATTTTTATTGCGGTGTAAGTATTTTTCAAATGAGCATTGAGATTTAAATATATTTTTTGTATTCAATAAATCATTATATTTTGGTTGGTTGTACCGAACTGAGTCCGAAGAGTTTAGAAGTTGGTTGGATTGGAGAATGGAGTTGTTGTGTGATTGGTTGATGTTGGGATTTATTAGTTGTTGGATATTTTTGTGTATTATCGTATACATTGTATGGTATGCGCATGTTTATACTTGTAAAGGAAAACTGGATTTTCGTATAA
The DNA here is from genome assembly GCA_036898215.1 of Platycarya strobilacea. NCBI lineage: Eukaryota > Viridiplantae > Streptophyta > Magnoliopsida > Fagales > Juglandaceae > Platycarya > Platycarya strobilacea. Next base: position 8,217,805 of record CM072547.1, read on the forward strand.
GTGCATACATGTTCATGTGTATATTAAAAAAACTGAGTTTTCATGTGAGAAATGATTTTAGGTATGTTTGAATGAATGGATTGAACGGTTTGAAAGTAAGGTACTTTAGGGATGGTGATAAAGTCTCGTTTGTGATTCCCACCTACGGTATATGCGTTAGGAATTGTGGTAGAGTCCCGCATGTGATTTTTGCCTCCGGTGCATGTGATAGGGATGGTGGTAATCAAAGATGGTGGTAGACTGCCATCTGTAATTCCCGCCTACAGTGTTTTGATAGATTGAAAGAGAAGTATAAGGAATTGTAGGGATGATGGTAAATAGTAATGGTGGTAGAGTTTCACATGTGATTCCTGCCTACGGTGCACATGGTAGGGATGATAGTAGAGTCCCCGTCTGTGATTTCTGCCTACGGTGCACGCGATAAGGAAGGTGGTAAGCAGAAATGGTGGTAGAGTTCCGCCTGCAATTCTCATCTACATTGTTAAATAGATCTGTGGGCCATTTTTTGGAAAAATGATGAATGTTTTCAATAGATTATTTTGGACCAAAATAAGATTTTTGCGTGCGTGAAAACTATTCTTTTTGGAAATGATGATTTTTGGGTCTCATGTATATGGTATCATGTTCATGCATTTTGTTATTGCATTAATGTATTTTTATCTTGTAGTTTGTTTGGATTATTACTTATAGTACCATTTTGGTACCGTAAATTTTGATGCAAATAACGAGGAGGCTGAGCTTGGGGAGGCAGCTCCGTCGATGGAGTGACTTGGTGTAGTTTGTTATCTTGGAAAATACTCTCCTGTTTTTTATAATTATGTATTTTAATGATTTGACTATGAGATGACTGTATTAAATTTTATGTTGGAGAATTTGTGTTAAACTGGTTTGTAATATTTTTTTATTAATTATGGTACTTAGTGATTGACTTAACTTAACTGCTGCGTCTTTTATTTTACTCATGTTACATATATATACACTTAGCACTTGTCATTGGGGCGCATGGTCCGAGTTATCATTATTTTGACGCATCAATTTCCATATTTTGATAAATGGGAGTTGAGAGCGTCACAGATGGACACAATATATAAACTTTACAAGATTTAGCCTCATTTTGTTTTTAGAGAAATGATTGTCTCACAAATGGGATTCTCAACTAGGAATCCCGATTGTGGGATTTAATTTTTATTTTTTACATAATAATTAAAAATGTCTAGTTTTATAATATTTTGATTTTTTTTATATATTTTTTATAAGCGTTAAAATGTTAAAAAATGTATAAAGAAAAAAAAAAGAAAAAAAAATCCTAACATTAGGCGGGATTCTAGTTGGGATCTCCTAGGAGTAAGTGTAGCAATACTCTTGTTTTTAAAGATGAGATTGAAATAAGTTGAGATTAACGTTAAAAGTTAAATAAAATATTGTTATAATATATTTTTGTAATATGATTTTTGTTTTGAGATTTGAAAATTTTTAATTATTTATATTATTTTATATTAGGATTTGAAAAAATTATAATGATTAGAAGAGATAAGATGAGATAAGATAATCTCTAAAATCAAACTAGGCTTAAAATTTTATTGGGTACAATATTGGGTACAATGTTTCAAAATGGGTTGCTTCGATGGCTTGCTGATTTCAAATTGTCTTTGAACCACAATCAACTCTATTCCTTTTCCTTTTTAATTTTTTTTTTCTTTTCATTGTAATTTTTGTTTGATCTTTGTCAACTAGTGTGATATGGGTAGACCTACTTAAGCACCTCAAACTACTAAATTTTTAGTGCAACAGAATGATTCAATCCTAACAAGGTGAGATCGACCTTGACACGATTAAAAAAGCACTACGTCTGATGCAGTGAATTTTCCAGTTTTGTTAGGCTCATCAACCCAAATCTACACAAAAAGGGAATCCCCCAATGAGTTGGGTCTCGATCGTGAATCGTGATGTGTTAAACCATCGATTTGCCTACCCACAGTAAACAAACGAGAAATGGGACTGTTTCAAGGAGTGATTGATCTCTGCATAAACTTTGTATAAAAAAATTTATGAATTAATGTAATTTAATATGATATTGTAATTATAAAAAGATTTAAGTATAAACAGAAGTGCTACAGTTATAAAAAAAAAATGACATAAAAATAAAGTCATAAATTGATATGATTTTATATGATATGTTATATCTATTTTATAGTAAAAATAACTTTACAATTTAATATATTATATTAAATTACGTCAATTTATATATTTGTTTTTTTATAATATATTTGATTAAAAATTTTATCAATTATAAAATAAATTTAACAAATTATAATAAAAATTTAGAAATTTTGTTTGATAAAATATATGCATAAACTAAACATTTTTCCTTCCAACTTTTAAACAATAAACTAGGATGAGATCCCATTTCTAATGGGCATCGTAGTTGATCGAGTTTTAAAGGTTGCTTACACATTCTAGATGTGTCAATCACAAGGTTAAGAGTTAAGAAGATTAAGAAAGTAATGCACGAACTAGTGTAACTCATTTGGGACGAGTTTGCAAATTCATTAAGTAAGACCCCAGCATTCAAAATGGGTTTGAAAGAAGAATAACCGGTCTTAATCTATCTGAAACAAGTTACAGAGGAGGGTGTCATAGCCTAATGGTTTAGTGAAAACTTTTTTTATTTAAATAACCATTGGCGTGTAGGCCTATTTTTAAGTTTATATAGTTGTAGGCTTTTGTGATTATTTAATTCATTAAGTGGACTTTTTTATTAGGTGTAGTAGTGTAGTTTAGGATTTTTGGGCTTGAAGATGTTCAGCACACTTCTTTAAGTGATGTAGGCCTTACTCAACCCTAAGATTTCATTAAGAGGTTAAAAATACACATGTAGATGCATCTTCTATTATTATGAACATAAATGAAGTTTTTCCATAAGAGAATTCTTGTTTTCTCTATATTTGTTATTGATTGAACTAAAAACTTATCAAAGACAAAATGTTTGTTGCATTCTAATAGCAATTTAGGTTCTTGAAACAATATTTCAACAAGTCTAGATTATCTTGACTTGATTCTTGAATTTCTTGGATAAGGTTTCAATTTGATCATGTGTTTAAGGGATTGAAATCCCACATGTTTACATTATTTGGCATCACATCTCAGTTTCTAAATCAGATCTAATTTATTCTTTTAATTCTTGCATTAGGGTTTTGTTTTAACCATGTTCTAGGGTTTCTATTCTGATCTCAAATTCTTTCTTAATTCTTATTAGTTTTGTGATTTTGAATTTAGGTCTGTGATTACCATAATTGATTATTCGTAAATTTGATTCAAGAATTCAGATATGCAAATTCTTTAATTGATTGCACAAATTCTTGTTTTAATTTTCAGATTTGTAATTTCCATATTTGAATTCAATATGGATTTGAATCAAATTTCAGATCTATTCTAATCTTTACTTTAAATTCTAGATCTGTAACTTCCAGATTTGAATTCAAAATTCTGGATTTGTTCATATCCTTACTTTAGATTCCAGATCCTTATTTGTGACTGAATCTGCATAAAAAAAAAAAGTAGCGTATTCAAAAGGTTGCTGCATAAAAAAATAAAATGAAATAAATTGGAATTGGTTTTCACGATCCTTGAAGTGATTTGGTGGTGATCATTTTTTATCTTCAAGGATTCGAATATATCATATTTAGTATCTTGTTTTCTAATTGTTTTTTTTTTCTCATATAATTCCTTGAACCTGAATTTTTTATTTCCTAATTTATTTCCTTGTTTCTTAATTGCTCTTTTTCTCGTAATATTTTATTCATTTTTTATGTGTTTTGAATCTATTGCTAGTAGGAATAATATAATGTTGTTTCTTGATTTAGTTCACTAATTTCTAAAGAACTTGAAAGGAAAAACAGGCAGGGTAAAAAGCAAGAATGGTGAAAATAGTATTGGAAAAAGTCAAAAGAGTGAAACACGAGTGGAGTGATATTATCTGAGCATAAACACATAAGAAAGTGTGAGGTTTTATCACTAATAGTCTTGTTTCACAGTGTATTCAAAATGTCTCATAAAAGTGATTTATCACCTAAGGAGGAGGTAGATAACTCATTCTTTGTGTTGTAGGCCATGCAACAACAGTTTGAATGATTGGATTTGGTGTTAGAAAAAGTGAGAGATGGGATAGATTAATAAGATGTAGTTATTAGAAATCTGCAAGGTGGACAGAATAGAATGAGACGTGTGCCTAGTGTCGAAAATGAGTATAAGAATGAAGAAGATGATGAGGATGAGGAAGACGTAACATCTAAAGTTGGAATGGTTGGAAATGGCAAGTCTAAAAGAGGTAGGCGTGGAAGAGGACTTAAGAGAAATCCAAAGCATCGAGATGTGGTAAATAGGAACTTTGGGAGTAGAGGTATCAAAACGTGTCATCGTGTCGTATCAAGGCATGTACATTAGACTTAAATGGTCAACACAAACACGACCCATTAAAGGTTTCGTGTCAAAAATCTCAACACGAACATGGTCCGTTAAAATAACGTATTAACACGACACGACACGTTAAGACACGTTAGTCAATACAGTTATTTACACGACACGATACAATCCGACACGTTTCAATCCGTTGACACGTTTAGACTCGTTTGCTGAGTAATTTATTTTGTACAAGTATTAAACTTTAAAGGATAGCTATAAAATATAAAATATTAAATATTAAAATACACCACAATAATCAATATGTTCCATAGTCACATCACCATAGTCCAGATATTACAAAATATTAAAATTACATCCCAAATATAAAAAATAATAAACAACACATTTTATAAACAAATTAATTTTACAATGCCAAATATAACAAAAACACAAATTTAAACACGTTTAGAATTTGCAGAAGGAGGTGGTGGATCCGCTAGAGCATCGTTATTATCTCTCGTGATATTCAACTCCATTACATCTTTGGTTATCTCATCCAATTGAAGATTTTCTTGTATTCCTATCAAATATATATATATATATTAGTAAACAAAACTATTAAGAATTTCCTCTACAACCTGACAATGCAAAAATAATATATAGGTAACTAGATTATTCAACCAATACTTAGTTACTTACACAAATAAGTGTAAAACTATCTGCTTAGAAAAAAAAAAGTGTCAAACCAACAATAAAAAAACAAGTAACCATATAATTTCAAAATCTTACCTTACTCATCACCATATAACTAATCTCTTGTGCAAACCTTCAACAATGTCTACTTTTAGTGCACTTCGAAACTTATCAATGATACGTCCACCAACACTAAAAGTAGATTCAAAGGCAACCGTAGAAATTGGAATACTCAAAATATCACGAGTCATTTTAGCAAGATTCGAATAATGAAATTCATTTCCTTTCCAAAACGAAAGAATGTCAATTTTTGCATAAAAGTCCACCCTAGGTTCATCCAAGTAATAATCCAATTGAGTTTTTTGCAAATGGACATTAACATCATTATGTTCAAATGTATGAAATTCTTGCATAAAAAAAAAACTATTTCTTAATAATATGTGAGTTGAAACAACAATATAATTAAAATAATTAAACAAAAATATTATTTGATATTGTCTTAAATATTTTTTTATTACCAGTTAACTCCTTTGCTGCTCTACTAAGAATGTTTCCAGAACTCGTGGTAGAAATAGAACACGTGGTAGAAGTATATTCCATGAAAAGAGATGACAGTTTAGTCTGAACATTTTGAAACTCTAATAAACAATTTTCGTAAAAATTCTTATAAGAAAATTTAATAAAAACAAGCTTATACCGAAGATCCAATATAACTGCTATAGCCAATAACACATTAGACTCTGACCAATATTTCTTAAATTTAGTAAACATTTTCTTAACCATCTGTTTCATGTACTCCTAATCACCTATGGAGTACTCTTTTAAATTATAATAAATCAAAAACATTGATGGAAAGTACAAATTGATGGTAGGATATTTGGTCCCAGAGAAGTCTAAAGTGACGTCATAAAAAATACTTAATAAATTTTTATCTTATCCACTTGTTCTCACTCAGGTGTTGATAGACAATGCTTAAAATTAGATCAGTCAACGCCAAATGGCCAAAAGCATTCCGATAGTAAAGAGCATTATACAGCATAAGATAAGTAGAATCCCATCTAGTAGGGACATCTTGTCTCAACCCTTTTTTACTATCCAAATACATTTGATTTGTTGAAACTAAAAATTTGGCTTTCTTTGTTTGTGATCTTTTGACATATTTCACACTTTCATGAACTTTATGGATAGCATCTTCAATTTTTTTAACCCCTCTTGTACTACCAAATTTAGAATATGAGCACAATAATGAAGATGAAAGAACTCACCCTGACAAACAAGAGCTTCTTTAATGTTCAATTGAGTTTTTACCAACTCCACTGAGACATCATTAGAAGATGCAATGTCTAAAGTCAATGCAAAAATCTTATTCTCAATTCCCCACTCACATAACAAATTATAAATTTTTTCAGACAAAGATATGCCATTATGTGGTGGTGGCATATAAGAAAAGTTTAAAACCCTTTTTCTGTAGAGCCCATTTCTTATAAAAAAAATTGCTGTAATGCATATATAACCATCAATGGTTATAGAAATTCAAAAGTCAGATGTTAAATTAATTCTACCAGGAGAATCATTTAACATGCATTTAATCTTATTTTTTTTCTCACTGATACATCTTAACCAAATCTGCCTAGGCAATATTCCAAGAAATAATTTGAACATTGGGGTACAAATATTGTAATAAAGCTCTCACCCTCGAGTGTTCAACAAACCGAAAAGGCAAGTCATGCTTGATAATAGCGGCTACCAATATTTCTTTATATTTTTCAGGGTTAAATTTATGATTGTTTACCGACATAGCTCCACTATTTTGTCCCAAGATCATCTGACCAACATCTTTTGAACTTTTCCTACGGCATACATCAATGTGACGCTTCATAATTTCAATTCCATTTTTGCTCGATGCAATGTACGTAACTCCACACAACTTGCACTTAACTCATGGTTTCTTATCCTCAAATTTCTCTGAATTAGGAACCATTTCAAATGTATTCCACACGTATGTCTGTTTCCTTCCTTTTGCTTTAACTTCTGTAGTTTGAAAACTTTCATCTTCAACTTCAACTTCAAACTGGTCCAAATCAATAAAGTCATTATTTTTACCTTCTGCCTCAGTCATATGACAACAAACAACAAGAACAAATGGGTCATATGAAGTAATCCCCAATTCCTTTTCTTTTCTTTTCTGTTCACTACTAGGTACGCATGATGTGCTCTCTCTATAAGTTGTGTCCATGGTGTTTCTGATGCAATAGTTGCTAGTTGCTTGGATATCCGCTGCTATATGACGAAGTTTATAATATATAATATGAAATTCTGAATGGTTTTCAAGGATGGGTTGTTCTTTCTGATAAAGTAGGAGCTATAGAGATGGCTTGCATGCTTGCTACACAAATATGGTGGGAAGCAAGGGTGATTGACCTTCAAAATGGCAGTGACCAACGGCTACTTGTTTGCCAGGAACAATTCATCAAGAAATGATAGATTCAGCATCTAGAGGTCTCACCTCTGTAAATGTGTACACATCTTTGCTCTGGTAAGTCTTTAAATCTGCCAGGAAATTAGGAAACGTTCAGGTGGATATAGTATCAGTCAATAATGACCTGATGTTCCTATTCCATCTTTGCCTTTGTACTACTGAATGAAACATAATAGCTATTTTGGTTACTTCGCTGTTAAAAGCAGTTTATTGCACAATAATAAAGGAAGCAACTAAAACAACTATTTAAGTTGTTCAATGTTTATAGCACATTTTAAGTGAGGTTCTTGAATGATTCTTATGTGTATTAGCTTCACAATAATCTCATGTGTTATTATTGTTTGGGATATGAAATGTTTTGATGGCAAATATATGTAAGATGTGCTCCAAGACTGATGGATTCGACCTTCTGCACCGATTAAGAGGTTGAGGCTGAACATTAAAGGCGTTTGCCACACAAAGTAGCTGCAAATCAGTCTTTTTTTTTTTCAATTGTCGAGTGCTTGTAGCAATTCGTTCATTTAATATTATTTAGCATTTTGGTTTTTTTGTTTGTTTGTTGTTTTTCATTCCTTCAATAATTGAATTTGGACATTTTATTTCCTATTTTACAATCGCCATTGTTGTCCAAAAGAATTTTGATTGGCCGCAAAATGTAAGATTTGTATGTGTAGGAAATCTCTCTTCTACCTTGGTCATTATAATTAGGGGTGTGGCCAATTTCGTTCGGTCTGATTTTAAACATATTTTAGAATCGAATTAGTATATACCAATTTTGATATTTGAAGAACCAAAGCTTCAATATGACCATTCCTGTTTTACTCATTTGCCATTATAACCTTCCTTTATTGTTGCTCATTATGGCACCTCGAGTGCCTGATCTCTCCCCTCCCCCCTCAAAAATTAAGAAGATTGAAACTAGAGGTGTAAGAAATTTAGCCTGGATTGATGGATCGGTTGTCCCAGATCGAACCGAATTTTTATATAGTTCGATCTGGTCCAAAAAATGTAGGATTGAACACTATTCGATCTGGTCCAGGGAATTCTTTTCCTGGACTGAACTGGACCGAATAAGACTCCTTAATTATAATAAAATATATACATATATATATATTCTTTAATGTATAATTATATTATTTAGTATATCAGTACTAACATATGAGTTATTAGTACTAATTTATAACTATAATATATATAAATTTATAATACTAATATATAAGTATTAATGTATACTAATAATAAATATATATGATAAGAGTTGTTTTATAAAATAAATTATAATATATATATATGTATGGACCGAAGTGGACCGGTGTTGAGTTCGGTCCAGTTCAGGGTGATAAAAATGACGGATTGAATAAAACTGGTCCATTACTTTCTTGGATTTGATTAGAATAGACCAAATCATTAATACCCCTAATTGAAACACAGGCTATAGCACCATTAGAGTTAAGTTTGAACTTTTTCACTAGGGGAGAGTTTCAAGTTGAAGAACTTTCCTTTGCTAATTGATTAATGGTAGATACAGTTATAGTTTGTGCACTTTACCATTAAAAAGTTAATTTTGTCATGTGGGTCATATTTATTTATTTTTCTAGAAATGTCAGATGCATATGCAATATACGATTATAAATATCATTAAATCCACTTACCCTTTCTTCAAACCCACCCTTCAACTTGAATTCAAAATATTAATGTAATTATTCTTTATTTCTTATCATCAAATAAATATTAATTACTCTTGGAGTTCTCGACACATGCAAATAATTATTGTAAAAATAAGGCATGTGTAACACTTTTAATATGTTTGAAAAAATAATCTTGAAATGAGTTTTACTATCCATCATCTCTACATATTATATTTATTTTTATTATTTTTATTTTTTACTCTTATTAAACAGATTAAATTTTTATACTAATCGTCCATTACTTATATATATTGGTAAGAGAAAAAAATAAAAAATTATGTGTAGAATTTTTTTTATAATTTTTTATTTTAAAATAAATAAATCTTAAAAATAGAATTTTGATTAGAATGGAGTCCAACATCAATTACAGCACCCAACAAAATATCATGAGTCATACACTTCCTCTTTCAAAATCCCTAGAGTCCTGCCTCTCTGCCCAACTAACGGTTTGGATTTAGTCTTCCTTCCTACCCTAAAACTTGCTCGATCTTTAACATTTACCTTAACTTCCTCACTAAACAAGCCCCCTCCCCCTTCCAATTCGAGCTTCTCATTTTGTTATTCTCTCTAGACTCTCATTTTCCCTGAGCCAAAACCTCTACTGCTTCTCGCTTTCTGCTTTCTTCGCTATCATCTCACTTTGATCTCTCTCCGAGAGAGCAAAAATGTCTACAAAAAAGGAGAGAGAGACCCAGGTTTACTTGGCCAAGCTTGCTGAATAGGTCGAGCATTATGAAGGTTCTCTTCTCTCTCTCTCTCTCTCTCTCTCAACTTCCATTTAAAAAATTATACATATTATTTCTTTTTTTGTTCATGTATTGTTTCTCTGGATCCATTTGTTTAATTCATCGGCATTATGATTTTCCTTGTTAATGGTATAAAATTATCTATGTGCCCGTGGAATCGGGATTTCTCTTTTCTATATAGTAATGTGATAATGTCTTGAGTGTTTGGAAATATGGCTGGACATGCTAGTGACGAACCCAAGTGTTATGTTTCGTTTTATGCTATTTTACATTACTGCAATGCATCGGATCGGTTTGTCGAAGGAAGAATTGCATCTCATGCTTTGTTGATTTGAGACCGCATGGAGTTCGTGGTGATGTCACCGTATGAGATTAGTCAGTTAGGAGAAAATTAGCACATAGTCAAAGTTTCTTTTTTTGCAATGCCAAAAATCGACACTATTGATGACATTGTTACCGTATTATTCTTACATTAACTATTTGATCAGTTATTCGGGAAGACAAAGACAACAAACATATTTGGTTGAACGTAATTTATGAATAAAATTTACAAGTCAAATAATTAAAAATTTATATTCTTATGCATGAATATGAAATGTTCAAAATGAATGGTAATGAATCTATTTTTTCTATGTATACTCATTTTTCTAATATTATAAATAGTTTGACAGCTTTTGGTAAAGTTTATTTCAGTTTGGAGATAGTATGGAAAATTCTCAACTTTCTACCAAAACGTTAGGAATCAAAAGTGACAGCAGTTCTTGAAATTAGAGATCTTAAAAAAACTCAAAGTAAATGGACTTATCGGGTCATCTATTATCCATGAGTATATATTGAAAAGAGGAGAAGAAGGAAAACAAAAAAAGAGTTTGGCACTCAAAGTTGTTCCCCATGAAACTGAAAGTGATGAAAATGAAGAAAGCAATAACAAAGAAAAAATTGAAATAATCACAAGAAGATTTAAGAGAATCTTAAAAAATAAAGCTCCTCCAAGAAAAATTTTCAAAATGTCTTCCAATAAAGATACAGATAAAAATGATTTATTAATTTGTTATAAATGTAAAAAGTCTGAACATATCAAGACAGATTATCTCCTGCTAAAGAAAAATCGATACAAATGTAAGAAAGTAATGAAAACTATATTGGATGATGATTAAGTAGCTCAGACAGCAACGCAAACAATGAAGAATCCGTAAATTTTTATCTTATAGCTAAAAATGATCGAGATGTAACAAGTTTTAAAAATATTGAAAATCATTCTTATGAAGAATTGTAAAATATTTTGGAAGAGGTATATGAGGAATTTGAAAAATTGGGTATCAAGTATATCGCTTTGAAAAAGAAAAATTCTTTTTTAACAAATGAAATTGATGTTTTAAGAAAAGAAAATATAGTTTCAAAAAATAAAAATGATAAGTTGAAAAAGAAAGTGGCTGATTTAGAAAAAATTGTTGAAAACTTTACAAATGGAAAAAGAAACTTTAAAAAAAAATTGGTAGTCAAAGATGTGTGTTTGATAAGGTAGACTTGGGATACATGCCAAAAGAAAAACTCAAACCATATAAAAACTTCTTTGATAAACCTACTAAATTAAAGTCACATTTTCAAAATTATTTTCTTAAAAATATGTCACATATTAAATGTAATTTTTATAACAGAAATGGTCATAATTATCAAAATTGTCCTATTAAAAAAAAATACAATGACTATTAAGGATATATGGGTCTCAGAGAATCCTGTTTGTTCTACTACTAATAAATAAATGACCCAAAGAATTTGGTACTAAGAAAAATTATTTTAATTGCTTTTGTAGGTATGTATGAAGTCCTCCATAGGTAAAAGTAAATGTTTTTTACATAGCGGATGTTTAAGACACATAACAGGAGACAAAACTAAATTCATTAATCTCACATCTAAAGAAGAAAGACACGTAGCATTTGGAGAGAATTTAAAAGGGAAAATCGTGGAAATAGATAAAATTGGTAATGAGTATTTTCTCATAATTGAATATGTTTTACTTGTTGAAAGTCTAAAGTATAATCATTTGAGTATAAGTCAATTATGTGATAAATAATTTACAGTTACTTTCAAAAAGAATAAGTGCATTATTTTGAATAATCTTGAGTGCAATATTTGTTTTATTACTCTTAAAAACAATAATATTTATACAATTAAATTTAAAGAAATTGTCTCATAAGATGTTATTTGTTTATTAGTTCAACATGAAAATAGTTGGTTATGACATAAAAGGTTAGGTTATGCAAATATTGAACTTATTTTCAAACTTTCTAAAAATGATCTTCTGAGAAGTTTGCTAAAAGCGAACTTTTTTTAAGATAAAATCTGTGATGTATGTCAGTTTGGTAAACAAATAAAAACTTTTTCAAAATCAAGAAATATATTTCTACTACTAGAACATTACAACTAATACACATGGACATTTTTTTGACCAAACAGAGTTGTGAGTCTGGAAGGAAAATACTATGCATTTGTTATTGTTGATGATTTCTCTAGATATACTTGGGTCATCTTTCTTCCTCATAAAGATGAGGTATATAATGTCTTTACAAAGTTATGTAAGAGAATTTAAAATGAAAATGGTTATTCTATTTCAAACATCCGAAATGACAAGGGGAAAGAGTTTGTTAATAAAAATATTAAATCTTTTTGTGATGAAAATGATTTTCTCCATAATTTCTCTACTACTCGAACTCCTTGACAAAATGAGTTAATAAAGAGGAAAAATACATCTTTTCAAGAAATGACAAGAACAATGATTAATGAATGTGACGCCCTCAATTTACGTTCAGAAAATAACGTAAACTGAAGGGTCATGATAGATAACATAAGGTTATCTACCCTTCATACTTATCTTACATAACTTGCATGCATTTAACTTACTAATCATGCATTATGAGTACTGCAGCGGAAAAAATGTTAATTTTTTGAAATGTAAAGAAATTTAACTTTGCAAGTAGATCACATGGCACGAGATAACTAAAACCCTTAGATGTATTTATATAATAATATCACATCACCATTGTTCATAGGTTAAAGACTCAAAATACATAAACATAATTTCTCATATTTTTCCTAGGCCTCTTCATCAAATGGTCTCTTTCTTATCTTCTTTCCATATCATTGCCTGAGGTCCGTCATCACATTCTCAAAATAAGAGGCATAACTTTAAAAAATGGATCTACAAAGTGAGAGAATTCAGTGGGCCCCTCAAGGCTCACCAGAATCTCTCGGGGTGTCCTATCCTGTGGGTGAGTCATATATATCTGCAACCAAATCTATCATCCCGAAAGGAATTATAGGAGAACATTCAAAAAATGAGATTTCAATGAAATCTCAGTAAGTGCACAAATAACATAATAAAACAGCAATAATGTTCAAAGATAACTTGTATATGCACATCATATGCTCATCAGAGCTATTAATCATGACTCATGCATGCCCTACATATATAATTTACCTTTGAATTGTGCACTTTTCTATGAAAAGACTTAGTGAACATTGATGCACATTTTTCGTGTCGTGGCGTAGCTTTTCATAAGTAGCTTTATTTCATGTTCTCATTCCTGATCTTATAAGTCTTAGTTTTACCCAGGACGGCAGAACGAATCACTTTCACCATCGGGTGCTTTAATATAACGATCATTACGTATCACCTTCACCGTCTTAAAAATCCTATCATATTATGACGGTAGTTACATATCGCATTCACCGTCAAACATATTCGTCATAAGGGCGTTATGTATCACCGTCCCCGTTATGACATACACATGCTTATCATAGCGGGCGTTACATACTGCCATCCCCACTATAACCTAAATATTCTTATTGTAGCGAGCGTTACGTACTGACATCCCCGCTATGACGTAACTTCTTATCATACGACATGTATTACGTACCGCCATCCCTGTTATGACTTAAACATGCTTATCGTAGCAGGCATTAGTACCGCCATCACTGCTATGACGTAACTTCTTATCATACGACAGACGTTACGTACCGCCGTCTCTTTTGACGTAACTTTCATAATCTTATATTTTCTTATTTTGTGAAACATCTTTACTTGACACTTAAATGTCTTATAACGCACTTGGGTTTGCATGTATTCTTAAACCTTGATATACATGCCCTATGTTTTCATGGAACCCATGATATACAAATTATGCATTAGTATTTCACATATAATTCTTCCTTACTTAAATCATAGACCTTTCATTCAAAGAAAGATTTTAGGATTAACTAACAGGGTATCTCGCTCGATCTAAGTATCGAGCGACTATCAAACAAAGTCTCTGTTTAAGTCTCACTCGAGCCAAACATTGAGTGAGAGTCGAGCAAAGTTTCTGCCTAAATCTTGCTCTACCAATTCAATTCCAATTTCATCCTTTATTGAGTCCTTATCTCTTAAAACTTTAAACATAAAAGTTATATATCTTTCTTAGCTTTTCATAACTTCTTCAATCATTTCAATCTGACATCACATGAATAAGTTATATCCAATTTATCAAAATGTGTCAAATCTCCGCTTGTATCTTGCTCGAGCCAGAAGTTAAGCGAGAGTTAAGCGAAGTCTCGGGTTAGGCGCTTTTTCAACATAAAACAAGTCACATTTGTATTCAACCCTATTCCTAACCTTCTAACATATATTTTTAAGTATTTTCTTTTCTTAGTTATACTTATTCCTTTTTTATCAACTTCCAAGATCATACATAAATTTCCAATTCTCCAAATCAATCCATAAGCATACATATTTCTTTTCCAAAGTTTCAATTTACTTTCTATATTCAAGTCTTATCCCTCATAATCTTACTCTTGACGAGGTCCTTATTTCTACTAGGGTTCATACCAATATTTAGTATTTCATAATATTAACAAAACCATAGTTTAAGTAAACACTTTCAATCATCTATGCCATATCAAGGCCTAACCCTTTAGTTTCAACTTCCCATATCTTTTTTCCATTCAGACTCTACATATTTTTGTCTACTATTTCCATCATAGATATCCAAGATAAGGTCTTAATTCCTAATAAAATCATTCTCTCTTATCTTACAAAAATTCATAGCTCAAGCTTACCTAAACTAACAATCACTCATCACTTTGTAGAGGAATAGAACATCTATGAATACAAAACTATCATCCAAGCAATTTCATATCAAACTTAAGATATTTGTACACTTATAAAGTTCTCCAAAGCTTTTTGTTAGAGAGTAAGCTTAGCTTTTGATAAACTTCTCCTCTATGTCTCCAAAATGTTCTTGTTGAAAACTTTTTGAGAAGTATGTGATTTAAGCAAGGTTTGGAGGTCTTTTCTCCCTAGAGTGCCATGAGTTCTAGGAGAGGATAGGGTGAAGAACCCTTCCCCTTAAGATGCCATCCAAATATATAGTGGGAGAGGAAGAAATCACCTTCAAATGATCCATGTGTCTCTCTTAATCCTTTGCCACATGTAGGGTCTTAAGAAGTAGGTGATCATTGACATTTGGATATAGGCTTGGTGGGCAAGAAACTAATCCAATGGTTTAGCTTAATCCACTTAAGAGATGATCAAATATCAAATTTAACAAGATCCCATAACCTACAAACATTCCATACTCAAGTGACACATGTACTAGGTTCCTTGCACCTTAAGGACATCTAAAAATCTTCTAGAGGTAAGTCCTCCTTTGGCCACTTATTTTGCTTCATAGAGTGACACCAAAGTAGCTTAGGAATGGTTCTAATATATGGCAAATTTTGTGGCCACGTTTCTCAATTGGTCTCCTCATGGTCAAAGTCGGTGCTAGTGTTTTTCTTGCACTCTAGTTGTTCTGTCAACTTCCAACCAGATTTTGTCCTTAATCCCGTTATTATCTCTAAAAACTCAAAATATAAAAGTTGTAGATATATCTCTTAGCGTTCTATAGGAACTAGAATAACCTTATTTAGAGATCATATGAAGGAGTTTGAACCAATTTACCGAAAGATATTAGAACTGCCTAAAACAGACTAATCCGGTTTCACCATTAAGTGGTGTCCTTTGACTTCTTCCCCCATCTTCCATTTTGAACTTTTCCTTGATTTTTCAAAGATCAAATCATCTAAATATCTTATTTTATTTAATAAAATAAATTAATAATAATAATAATATCATAAAAGAATTTTTTATAGTTTTTGCTTTTCTTCTCTAACACTTAAGAAAATCCAACTATATATGCCAAATACATTTCCAAGAAATTCTCACAATTAATCTAAAACAATTTTTTTTTTCAAAATAATATAACCATTTTATTATAATAAAATAAATAAAAGAAAATGGATTATCACAATGAAAATAATTTACCTAGTTATTTTTGGGTCAAAGCGGTGAGTACTGCATGTTATATTATAAATAAAGTTATGTTAAGATATAAATTAGATAAAATCAATTTTAAGTTTTGGAATGAGAAAAGACTCAACATTAATTACTTTCATGTATTTGGATGCAAATATTTCTTAATGACAGGGATAATTTAGGAAAATTTGATAAAAAAATCTAATAAATGTATCTTTTTTGGATATTCTACAAATAATAAAGCTTATAGAGTATTCAATAAAAAGATTTTGACTGTACAAAAATCTATGCATGTAGTATTTGATGAATCTAACCATCTACTCTCTAAGAAATCTATTGATGAAGAACCAGAAGGTACAAATAATACAAATAGTCTCAATATCAATAAAGAGAATATAATGGAAGAAGTCAAATATGGAGACATCAGGAAAAATCATCAAGACTTAGTGCAAGATGAAACCAAATAGTGAGAACATGTGAAAGATCATCCAATGGAACAAATTTTAGAAGAATTTTCACGAGGTGTAAGTATTCGATCATCATTTAGAAATATTTGCAATCACAATATTTTTCTATTTCAAATTGAATCTAAAAATATTGATGAAACACTTATTAATGAATCATAAATTCTAACTATGCAAGAAGAGCTAAATCAATTTGAAAGAAAGGATATTTGAACACTTGTTCCTAGACCCAAAAATCATGTTGTTATGGGAACAAAATAGATTTTTAGAAATAAGAAAGATGAGTCCGAAATCATCACTAGAAACAAGGCTCGACTTGTAGCCCAATGTTTCAACCAAGAAAAATGAATCAATTATGATGAGACGTATGCACCTGTCGCAAGATTATAAGCTATTTGAATGTTACTTGCATATGCATGTTATAAAGATTTTAAACTTTTACAAATGGATGTTAAAAGTGCTTTCTTAAATGGTTTTATAAATGAAGAGGTATATGTTAAGCAACCTCTAGGTTTTGAAAATCATATTTTTTCTAATCATGTTTTCAAGTTTACAAAAGTATTATATGGATTTAAACAAGCTCCTAGAGTTTAGTATAAAAGTCATAGTGATTTTTTATTGAAAGAAGTTTTTCAAGAGGATAAATCGATACAACTCGTTTCATCAAATATGATCAGCATGATATTATTTTAATTCAAATTTATGTGGATAATATAATATTTGGTGCTACTAATGAAAATATGTGTCAAGATTTTACTAAAAGTATGCAGGAAAAATTTGAAATGAGCATGATGGAAGAACTTAACTTCTTTCTTAGATTACAAATCAAGCAAGCAAAAAGTATAACATTCATTAATTAGTCAAAATATATTAAAGAATTACTCAAAAAGTTTGAAATGGATGGTGCGAAAGAAATTGGGACACCAATGAGTCCAACTACCAAACTTGATAAAGATGAAAGTGGTAAGCCAGTTGACTCAAAGGTATATCGAGATATGAATGATAGTATATTATATTTGACAGCTAGTAGACCAGATATTATGTTCAGTATATGTTTATGTGTACACTTTCAAGCATCTCCAAAACAATTTCATTTGATTGCAGTCAAGCGTATTCTTAAATATTTTGCTGGTACAATTGACCTATTGTTATGGTATCCTAAGCATACTTCTTTCGATCTTATTAGTTATTCAGATGCAAATTATACTGGTTGCAAAGTTGATCAAAAAGCACTGGTGAAACATGTCATTTATTAGGTCATGCACTTGTTTCATAGTTTAGTAAAAAATAAAATTTTATTGCATTATCTATTGTTGAGGCAGAGTATGTTGCTGCAGATAGTTGTTGTACTCAAGTTCTTTACATGAAGCAACAACTTGAGAATTTTAAACTTATGTACAATCATATTCCAATCAAATGTGATAATACAAGTGTTATAAATCTTTCAAAGAACCCAATACAACATTCTAGGACTAAGCATATAGAACTTAAATATCATTTTCTTAAACATCATGTACAGAAGGGTGATATTGTACTAGAATTCACAAGCACACACGATTAATTGGCAGATATTTTCACAAAACCTCTACCAGAAGATAGACTATACATGATTAGAAGAGAAATAGGAATGATGCATGCCATGAATATCTATTAGATATTTTTATTTCATTATCTCAAATGACTTACAAAAACTTAAAATTTCTAACCTCATCTTTTAACTGCATTTGTTTTTCATAGATCAACATGTTATTCTCATCTAAAGGATTAGACAATCGAAATGAAGAGGCAAGCAAAGATTTTAAATCCTTATTCTGTTACTTTAACTCTACTATTTTTTTGTTTGACTCATAAATAAGTTGTTGAAGTACAAAGATTGTTTCGCTAAATTTATCAACTTCGCGAGTTTTGGACTACAACTGAACATAAAAGGCAACAATGGATGATGAGTATCAAGTTTCGAAACTCACAAGCTCATTAATGGAGTCATGATCTGATTTATTAGACAAATCAGTCTTTTGTTCCTTCATATCACCTACGACAGATGAAAAAACAGTTTGAAACTGAGGTAAAGAATATCGAAAAAAAATTGATGAGCCATTAGAAATTTATAGAACGGGAATGAAGATGAATTACAGAGATGAGAAGAAGATTCGATGCGATTTAGATAAAACTGATAACTACTCTTATAAAGATGGAAATAAGTACAAGACAAACTATCATATTTTCAAATCTGACTTAGTCAAACTTACAAGATATGCTGGATGCATATTGTCAAAAGTTACATAGCTAAACCAACGAAATTAATTATAATTGTCCATATTTTTCTTGTAAATAGTGAACGTTGTCATTATCTGCTGATGTTGACTTTGTATTTGAGTTCTCACTCATTCTAACTCCTTTATTCATAGTTTCAGAACACGAGTTAATTCTGTCAAATTCTTATTTTCTTGTTTTAATCTCTTATTCTTTCTACCTTTATTTGCAAGCTTTTGATGTAGTAAAAATATTTGATTGTTAAGTCAATCAACCTCATTTGCCTCGTCTGTAATCTTCGAGACATGGTCGTAACAGAGACAGTGTATTGAGCACTGAGAGTTCTTGATCCTGCAACAACCTCAGAATCAGTCTTATCAGAAAAATACATCTCTGCTTCTATCATGGTATTGACAGTCTTAAGAGACAAAATGACTGGTTGAGACGGTTCTTTGTTCAAATCCGAAATATTACCAGAATAAATTTTTTTTGACATTCTATCGTTTTGAATAAACAGATTTTTGATCAATGAGCAATGTGAGATTTTTCTTGTGAGTATTTGACGGGTGAAAATGTCATTTAAATAGAAATCAAGAGCTTTTAAATCTCTACAAGATCTCGTTTATTAATAACATCAAGCGGATTTAAATCTCTTTTTGCACAGAGTCGATAGAACTAGGCCTCCAACCTTTGTAGTTTTTGTCAGACACAGGTGACTCCAATTATTCAACTCTCTACAGTTTCTACTAATGTACCGTTTTATTTGTTTATTGGTTATTGCGAGAAGAAATCTTACTGAAGTTAATTGTGATTCCTTTTTAATGATGCCAAAAGGGTGAGAAGTCTTATACTACCATATTACCTTATTATATATGCTAGAATGATATTTATATTTTACTTGAAAAATTAACGCATATTTTCAGAGGGAGCTTAAATATTACTGCAGGTCATAGATTTTTACTAAATATTTATTATCATCAAAAAGTGGGAGATTGTTGAACCCAATATTTTAAGTCCCGTATCTACATATAAATTTTGATGATATCAAATAAATTAAAGACTCAAACTCAAATTTTCTACGCACGAAGGGAGCTAAGCACATCAAAAAATTAAGCATGAGCAAGAAGAATAACAAGTCTAAAAATGAAACTCATAAAGTAATTTTGTACATCTCTTGATAAAATTTAAAATTAGATTAAGACTTAAAATTAATTTTAACTTACAAAGTATCAAATTTATTTTATTTTACATGTGCATGACATATACATAACATCATTAAAAGTTTTAGTTTGGAAATTATGATTTTTACATATGCATGACATCATGACAGTCCGTGAGACCTTCAAGGAAAAAGTTTACATGTGCATGATATAAGCAATGACATTATCAAAATGTTTAATTTCGAAAATTATATTTTACATGTGCATAACATATGCAATAATATCATCAAAAATTATAATTTTGAATTTAGAAGATAATTGAGTGTCATCTTTTGACATGTATATGTGTTGTTTGAATATTTTGAAATATGAATGATGTCTTCAAATTTGTTAAGATTTAAAATTGAAAACTCATTTGCCTATAAATAGCTCACTTGAGTTTTGTAAAATAACAACAACAAGAGCCTACACATCAATTGCAAAATTTTGCATAATTCATTCAAAGCCCTCATTCTCTCTTCTTTAAGTTTTGAACCTTAATCCTTATTCATTTTGAGAGAGATATAAATTGCGCTGTATTGTTCTTATTTCACTCATTGAGAAGTGTACTTTGATAATCTACCCACTATCATCTCTTGTATCAGTAAGAGGGTGTGTATAATTCTTGTGAGTGTATAAGATATTTTACACAAGGAATAGTTGAATCATCAAGTGTGAGGTGATTGCAAATATGGAAGGTGTTCTACACGAATCTTATTATAGTGGTGTTACTCAAAAGTGTAATAGGTTTCTATCTGCAACTGAAAGAGATTGAATAGTAAATTTAGAAATTCTCAAGAGGTAGCTTAAAGCGAGGATGTAGGCAGTAGGGTTAAACCTCATTAAAATACTGAATTTGCTTCTTCTTGTCCTTACTCTTTATATTTCATGTTGCTTTATATTCTGTTCATATTTTATATTGTGTATTTGGTTTATAATTTATAATTTTATAATATAACCCAATTCACCCCCTCTTGTATTAGTCATCTAGACAATAAGGATGATGATGATGTGTAAGCTTGAAGGTCGTAGTGTCGAGTGTGCTGTTTAGCATGGGGATACGTGACTTGATCGGTCTAAGTCATGCATTAGTTGAGGTTGTTTGTCAGGAGTATTGGCCGTAGGCTGATCCCCAAAGACAAAACTTAGTAAGCATCCTGTGAGCACATAGGCATAGAGGGGAAGTGTCCAAGTGTCCATGAGTGAGTCGGTTTTAGTGTAGTAAGTATGGACTTCAAAGACATGAGGATAGTTGAATACTGTCTGTGAGTGAGATAAGGACTTCAAATACATGGGGATATCATAAGGTGTCTCAGTGTCTGCAGTGAGTCCTCGATGATCTGAATGAAATAAGAACTTTAAGGACATGAAAATATCAAGAGGTGTCCCAGTGTCCGTAATAAGTCTCCGATGGTTTTAGCTTTGTGAGTAAGGACCCCAAGGACATGGAGATAGCAGAAAAATGTTCTAAGTGAAATGTAGAGTCTTTCTAGTTTAATTGCTTGTGCTTTATATATATTGATACTAGTTGTATGTATGCTTGTAGGTTGATTTTTATGATGCGATTATGACTGGACTGCATGATGTATGAGAATAGCATGGAGACCAGGAAAGTATTATGTTCATACACCTCTAGTGTTTACCGGATTAGTAAGAGTAGATAATAGAACTAAACACGCTATTATATGTACGTAATTGTCATTTTTGGTAGCCCCTTTTATCGAACCCCAAATGCTTAATTATATGCTTGTGATTTGATGCCTATATGTAGTAATTATTGGATATATTCTCCGAAAAATATAAAATGAAACTTGAGATTTCTGTCTCATGATCTTTTGGAAGAATGCTATGGCCCTACGTCTTCACGAGATTAAGTGCACGCGTATGCGCTCGGTTCATGGATATGTTTCTAGACGATATTTTCTATAGAAGAATTGACTAAGAGAAGAAGAGATAGAAAGCATAGGAAATAGAGATAGGAAAGTCTAAGGAAAATAAGGTGAAGAAAAAGAAAAGAAAGCTTGAATGACTGAATGACATGATGTATGAAAATGCGAAAGGGGTACAAAGGAAAACCCATGGATCCAAATGAAGACCCAGGATCTAAAGGAAGATCTGTCAACCCCAGCACATAGGGGTAACAGTATGCGATGACTTATGTATGAATGCCATGTTATATAGGATGTGTATGGCATGTATGCATTGAATGAGTGATTGTTTATTTGATGTTACTAATGGCTTGTAGTTGTTGGTTGTTATTTTTGTTTGCTGGTCGTGCGCATTGCCTTGTAATTGATTTCCTTGTTAGATATTTGCTTGATATATTTCTATGCATGCTTGGTAGATGATTACTTGCCTGTCGATGATTATTTGTCTATTAACTCCTTTAAGTAAATAGTAATTGCCAAGAACAATGAGAGAATAAGAAGGATAACGAATATTCATAAAGAAAGAAGGCATAATAGGGTTATAGTTATGAAAAATAATGCATGTATTGTATGTATGTATGTACGTGTGTATGAGTGTGTATTGTATGATTGAAAAACCTACTTTATTATATTAAAAACGGTATGAAGTAATGCTTACTGAGTATTCGACTCATTTTAGTTTTCTTTCTGTGTATTTCCTCCCCCACACAGGAGTGTACAGTAAGAAGCAAACAGGTTAAGGGAAGAGCATGACAGTCTAGACATGTATGAAGGCCATTTCGTTTTATAATTAAAATATTTTCTGTTGTAAACCTCTTTTATTGTAAATATATATTTTATTTTATAACTTGAAGTCTTGTATCCTGAGTATGAACTGAAAGGTTTTTAAACGAACGAAATCAGTCTTGTTTTTTGAAACTAGTTTCATAAAAAGAAAAGTTACGAAGTATTGTTCGAACCCCTCAAGGGTCGAGGCGTTACACCGCTAAATCGTGGATGCACACCGAAAGCATCCTCGTTTCGATTTTTTTCTCCCCCCCCCCCCCAAAAAAAGCCTCCGGCATGTGACTACGTCCTCCCATCTCACTGGATTCTCTTGCATCACTTTCGTTAGTCTCCTCCCTCCTGACTCTCTCCTCCCCCCATTCTATCCTATCTCTCATTTTCTCCTCCCTCGATTCCCGATGTCGAAGGTTGCATTTGGCGTGCGACTACGACTCGTGGTTTCTTGATGTTTTGTCTCTCCCTCTGATGTTAAGCCTTTTCTCTTCTTTATTGAGATTTAGTTATAAACTATTTGAGATTAGGTTAAAAAAAGTGTGTGATTGGTGGGTTTACTAAAATTTAATTAAAAAGTATTTGATGGGATTTCTCTGAGTTAGGGTTTGGTGTTGCTTCGTCTTTGCTCCTTGGAGAGACTGCCATGAATGGTTGAGAGGAAGATGAAGCGAATGTCATTTGTGTGTTTCTCGCATTTGGATTTGCATTTGTATTGTGGAAAATAGCTTTATTTTTGTTTGTGTTGATGCTTGAATATAAGAATTTGATCAAAATAAGTTTTAGTTTGTGAATTTGAAACATGAAATCATGGAACATAAATGAAGGATGGGAGGTCAAAGGGAGGGAGGGGAGGTTAACGGAAATGAGGTTCCTGTCTAATGTTATGTCTATGGTGTGTGCAGGTGAGGAGAAGTCTTTAGGGAGATATTGATATGTCCATTCTTTATCGATGTCCATTTATCTATATGTAATAGTCTGGCACTATCCAAAAAGGTACTGTTTGTATTATTTATGTTCCATATAATAATATAATGAGTTTTTCGTCATTAGCTAACAAGAAATATGGAAAAGAAGCGAGGAACGCCAACAATATAAGTGGGATTCACGAATTCACAAGAGTCTAGAAGATTGTTGTTTTCTACTTTTTGTGCTCAATTGTTAGGAAATTGCCCACGAACCTACCAAATCTTGCTACTTAATACGGAGTCAGGGACATCGAAATTTGAGAAATTGAGCTAAGCTAATTTATATGTGCTTTTTTTTAATGCGTTAATCAGTCATGGGGTCCTTTTATTGGTACCGGACTTGACTAATGACTACTCTAATCCAATCAAATTTTAGAGCAAAAAGATGAGGGCCCGATCGCGCTTTTGCTTAACCAACAAACAAGGACAAAATAAAATCCAAGAAAAAGTTCTCCAACTCAATACGGCACATATGTTGCCACGTATGTAAGTTATCAATATTCTGCGAGAATGTGTTGAAAATATTGAAACTTTTTATTTTTCTAGCTAATCGGGAATGAAAAGGAGTTTTGTTTCTTATTTGGACCCGAAGAGAAAAACAAGCTTAATACGAGATTAATTCAGAGCAAAAATCAACTATTTTATTGCTGTTCTATAAACTTATAATACTATGGTCGTGACTGGAGTATACTGGATGCGTATAATAAAATAAAATAAACAAATAAAGGGTATAATTTCTTGACCTTAGAAGTTGTTGTTGATATTATGAAAATCAGCCAACGGTCAAAAAAAAAAAAGTCATTCACAATCCGTTTGGACGAATTGGACTTCGTTGGGTGTCGTTTAGGATCCCGACGAGACTCTGGTACGGCTGTATATACGTGGATAACAGATAAACAAATAGAGAGAAGCAGTATTTACATGATTCGGCGTAAGACATACGTCCACGGGGGTTGATCAATCTCTCTCTGGCTAGCTCTGGGATCTCTCTCGCTCTTGAGCCTTCTGACTCTTCTATCAGGATCGTCTCCTTCAATCTTCTTAGAGGGATTCGAGCACCAGTAAATTGATGTATATTTTTCATTATAAAGTGGGAGCCCTCTGAGAAGGTTGAAGGAGACGATGCTGAGAAGAAGTCAACCAGAGAGCGAGAGATATCCTAGAACCAATTAGAGAGAGATCGATATTTTTCATTATACAGTGAGAGCTATGAGATATTGTAAAAATAATTATTATAGTGGATCTCCTTCCCCTAATCTTCGTAGACGTAGACCTTATACCGAACCACGTAAATATAGTGGACTAAAAATAACTCTTTTTCCTATCCTAATCTGTTGGCTGATTTTCGTAACATCAACAATTGTATTAACTACATTCGACCGTTAAAATGGGTTTCCGAAAGTCTGTGAAGACCAGCCAAGACCCGACACGTGTACAAGCCTTCCAAGAAAGCCGAGAGGCATGAGACATGCGATCATCATATAATATTTACAACGCGGTCGCCAATTAGAAGACCAATTATCTATTTAGCGAATGCTGTAGATCTTTGCAATAATTAAGTTCTTGATCTATCTTGTAACTTTTCAACTTTTTGATTAAAGAAATCCGAAAGAAAATCCCACAGTTAGCTGGAATAGCATTAATCAGGTTGTTTTAATTTAGAAGCAAGAGGATGTGACTGATATTTCTGTGCCTCTCATTTTACCTCAAATTCTAAAGGACGAGATTATTGTCTGTAGAGAGCTAGTCTTGCTCTCTTATTATTATCTATGTTTTTGATGATTGAGAATGCGAAGATATCAGTTGGAATACTATGCATATCTATCAATTAAATTCGACGTTTGACAATCGTATTGTAGTATATTTGAAAGAGTGTGCATTTGCACGTTTTGGCCGGTTGCTTTAATAATATCTAGTACTGCTGCTTAAATAATTGTGCATGTTTCACGATCAAGCTATATATCTAGCTAGCTGAAGCCTGCGCGCAGAGTCAAAGCCGTAAACAAATATTGTTTGATATTGCAGAAGATCAAGTAATTTCATCTCAAATCATTGCTGAAAATTAGGAGAATAATTCCAACGAAAATTCTATCGAAGACCAAAAAATAAAGTTTACCATACCTGCATGTAACTGAAGACAGCTATTATTTCACAAGAAGATTGGGCAATTATTCTACGAGATTCTTGCTAATCTTTAGAGTTAATTGTATAGCTGTACAGACATTTTAAATTATGGTTACGTGTAGAAAATATTTAGGAAATCAGTTACAATTGTTTTTATATATACCGCTGTAAATATCAAGGTCTGTAATTGAATCAATACATAATTCATCTAAATATTTTCTATTGTGTATTTTTTTACATGGTAACAGATTAGCTGTCAAAAGACCAATGTCTACAAGCCATGTCTTCCTCTTCTTCTGATTCCTCTACCAACGTTAATATTCAACGCTCTCGAGCCCCCTCTATTCTCACTATGTCTAACATAATCACGGTCAAACTTAGCCTCGATAATTATATTCTTTGGAAGGCACAAATGGTGCCATCTTTTCTTAGCCAATACCTCTTCGGATATCTTGATGGTACCATCCCCAAACCTCTTAAATATGTCTCTGTTTCCCATCCAGAAACTCGTGTTATTTTCGAAAAACCCAACCCTGCCTATTCTCATTGGATGCGCTAGGATAATCTTATCCTTAGTACTCTCATGTCTTCTCTTATCGAATGAGTACTTGATCAAGTAGTAAATCATACTACTTCATCTGTTATGTAGCATGCCTTGGATGAAACTTTTTCATCCTGATTTTGTGCACGAATTGTGCAAATTCGGACCTAACTGGCAACAGCAACAAAAGGCAACAAATCTGCCACGGAATATTTTCTTTTCATTAAGAAACTCACTGATGAACTAGTTGTTGCAGGACAACCTATGAGTTGTGAAGATATCATCACCTATGTTCTTGCAAGATTAGGCCACGAATATGACAGCTTTGTTGTCTCAATCTTGACTCACATTGGCACGGTCACAATGGAGGAAATTTACTCGCTTTTGCACACCATTGAAGCTAGACTTTCTAGCCACCAATTGTCATCTCCTGCTCAACCTACCTCTGTCAATGTTGCCCAACGACAATACAATTCATCTCAAAATCGTGGCAGATGTGGTTCCAGGGGCCGAGGTCGTTCCAATCGTGCTGGTTACAACAACACCACACGTAATACTGATCACAATTCAGTCATATGTCAGGTCTGTAATAAATCGGGACACTTAGCAAGGAAATGCTATTTTCGATTTGATCTGTCTTACCAGGATCAAAAACCAGAAAATAAACAAGCTATGGTCGCTGCACCTACTGGCACTTGGGATACCAAATGGCATGCTGATACTGGTGCCACGCATCACGTCACTGATGATATCAATAATCAGAACCTTCAGAATGATAATTATCAGGGTACAGATTAGGTTCAAGTAGGCAATGGCCAAGGTTTGCAAATCTCAAAAACTGGTTCCTCTCAAATTTCCACATTCGATACTACTTTTGTTCTTAATCAAGTGCTTCTGGTTCCTGAAATTCATATAAAATTGTTATTTGTCCAAAAGTTTTGTATTGATAATTATGTCTATTTTGAGTTTCATGACAAGTTCTTTCTTGTGAAGGATTACTCGGGGAAGGTCCATCATCAAAGTCAACTCAATAATGGATTCTACCAATTCACATATCAATCTTGCCATCCGCAAGCTTTCTCCACTGTTTGTGTTTCTCATCATGATTGGCATCGTCGTCTTGGACATGCATACACACCAGTTGTCAATAAAGTCCTATCATTCATCAATGTTCCAGTCGAGTCTAATAAAAAACATTCAGTGTGCTCCGAATGTCAAATGGCAAAAGGTTATGACTTACCATTTAAGTCTTTTTCTAATGTTTATTCTTATCCTCTTGTTTTAATTTTTACTGATGTATGAGGACCAACATCCGTTGTTTCTACTAATGGTGCTAAATATTATGTTATTTTTCTTGATGATCATTCCAAGTTTGTGTGGTTGTTTTCAATGAAACACAAATCTGACGTTGAATCTATATTTATTCAATTTCAAGCATATGTTGAAAAATATTTTGAACGCAAAATTAAATCTGTCCAATCTAATTAGGGAGGTGAGTTTCGACATCTGCACAATTATTTTCAGCAAACCGGAATAAATCATAGACTAGCATGTCCGTACACTCATCAACAGAATGGTTATATATAGTGCAAACACTGTTACATTGTCGAGGTTGGCCAAAGTATGTTAGCACACTCAAGTTTACTCATGCTTTACTGGGAAGAAGCCTTCCAAACTGCAACCTTCGTCATAAACAGGCTACCCACACTTGTTTTAAAGCAAAAGTCTCCATTTGAGATTATTTACAAGTGCATGCCTGATTATTCTTTTATGTGTATTTTTGGTTGTGCAGGTTGGCTTAATTTGCGCCCTTACAATTCAAACAAGCTTAACTTTCACTACAAAACTCGTCTCTTCATTGGCTATAGTCTTGGTCATTGAGGTTACAAATGCCTTGATTTATCTACTGGTAAAATCTATGTTTCTAGGCACATAATCTTTTATGAAAATCTCTTCCCTTACACCAAAGAAACGTATATCCACCCTCACAACATCATTCGGTTCCAATGCCTCATAACATCAATATATCTCCTTCTCCCAGTTCTAGTGATTTACAATCTAACCACTGTCCTATTAGAAATGTTTTTGCACCTTGTTTGTTTCTTCCTATAGGTTCAGATGCCACTATCACTAACCAAGATGCCACGGTTCCACCACAACATACAAACTTGATCTCGGATCTGCCACAAAATAGAACATCTTCATCATCTGATGACAACACGATCCAAGAACAGTATTCACAAATCTCGCCAGCACTCTGATGAATTTATTCGACATCCTCCACCTCGAGCATTGTTGGTCGAAAGTTATACAACCAAAGAACCAACTTGCTTTACAGAAGCATCCAAATAAAATCATTGGAAAGAAGCCATGAACAAAGAATTCAATGCATTAATTCAAAATGGAACTTGGTCCTTGGTTCCAAAATCTCCGACTGCAAATATTGTTAGTTGTCGGTGGGTTTACCAAATCAAAAGGAAAGCTAATGGGACTATATAGCGTCACAAAGCTCGTCTAGTCGCCAAAGGTTTTCACCAACAAGAAGGTATTGATTTTTCTGAAATCTTCAGTCCTATTATTAAGCATGCTACAATTAGATTGGTCCCCTCAACTGCGGTCACTCATGATTGGCCTATACAACAAATTGATATGCAAAATGCACTTTTGCACGGTGATCTACACAAGGAAGTCTTCATGATACAACTACAAGATTTTATTCATCCTCAATTTCTAAATCATGTCTGTAAGTTGCATAAATCACTGTATGGATTGCGGCAAGCCCCAAGAGTTTGGTTTTCTAAACTCCCAGACAAGCTCAAATCATTACATTTTCATGAAAGCAAAGCTGATACATCATTGTTTATTTTTAAAACAAAAACTATCACTGTTTATGTTTTAATTTATGTCGATCATATATTAATAACCAGATCGAGTTCAGCTACCATCAATCGAGTCATTCAAAGCCTGAAGATAGACTTTGATGTCAAAGAATTGGGGCCTCTTAGTTGATTTGCTCAAAAAGAGTAAAATGGATCAAGCCAAACCAAGCTCTAGTCCGATGGCCTCAACTTGCACTCTCACTGCCTCAGATGGCAAACCATGTGCTGATGCAAATCTTTACAGAAGCATGGTTGGAAGCATGCAATACCTTGCCTTTACAAGGCCTGACTTAGCCTTTGCAGCACACAAAGTTAGCAAGTTCATGCATAATCCTCTTGAAACACACTGACAAGCTGTCAAATGAATACTTCGCTACCTTAAATATATTGTTTCAACATGCTTGTTAATCTCAAAAGCTACAAATCTTGATCTTGAAGCTTTTTTTGACTCGAACTTGGCAACAGACCGCGATGACAGACGATCAGTAAGAGCTCATTGCATTTTTCAAGGACCAAACTTGATCTCATAGAGATGTAAGCAACAACCAACAGTGGCACGCAGCAGCACTGAGGTTGAATATAAAGCTTTAATAAACACGATAGCTGAGATAATGTGGATAAAATTAGTTTTACATGAGCTGGGAGTTCCACTTCGGCAACCACCTACTATTTGGTGCGACAACATTGGTGCTACATATCTTACATCAAATCCAGTATTCCGTGCCAGAACAAAAGACATAGAGATCGATTTCCATTTTGTTCGAGATCAAGTTAATTAGAAACAATTAAATGTTTAGTTCATTTCAAGTCGTGACCAACTCGCAGATGCACTCACAAAGCCTCTATCACCAAATAAATTTACAGATGTCAAGCACGATCTGAATGTTCGTGATCTCCCCTTCAGATTGAGAGGGAGTGTATAAGATCAAGTGATTTCATCTGAAATCACTGCTGAAAACCAGGAGAATAATTTCAGTGAAGATTCTGCCAAAGACCAGAGAATTAAGTCTGCCATACCTGTATGTAACTGAAGACAAAGCAGTTATTCCACGAGAAGACAGAGCAATTATTCCACGAGATTCTTACTGATATTTAGAGTTAATTGTATGGTTGTACAAACATTTAAATTATGTTTATGTGTAGCAAATATTCAAGAAATCAGTTACAATTATTTTTATATATACCGATGTAAACATCAAGCTCTGTAATTGAATCAATATAGAATTCCTCTAAATATTTTCTATTGTGTATTTTTTACAGATATCATCAATTTTAATGCAATATTCAGTTCCAAAAAAATTTAAGTATTTATAATATTTTAATTGCAATCAGAAATACTATTTGCGATAAAAAGACACACGTACATGATGATGCCTGGATGCTTAACACGATTACCATTGACTGTTTTTCTCCCTTTATGTGATAAGAATAAGAGTAGATGGTGTATGAAATCTCACATTATTTGGGAATAAAATGTTCTTACACTTTATAAGGTTCTAGTGGGACTCAAATTATGTCATTAACTAGTCCTTTTAGAGTATAGGTCATGTAATTTAAGCCTTACATTGGAGCATTAGAAATAGTATCAAAACCTATCCTAATCAGAAATAGGAGACTTGAACTGTGCTACCTATAATGGATAGGCTCGATGAGGACATTGGGTATCTAAAAGGGTAGATTGTAATACCTTATATATATGATAAGGATAAGAGTATGTGGTGTATGAAATCTCGCATTACTTAAAAATAAGACGTTTTTACTCAAGATTCTAATGGGACTCAAATTGTATCATTGACTAATTTTTTTAAAGTATAAGCCATGTAGTTTGAGCATTTCATTATGGCGTTATATTTAACTTATGGTCATGGATAATCATGCAAGCATTTTTATACTGATCTTTTATCCACTGCAAGAAAAATAGATTTTTGTGACTAATTAATTGCGATGAAAAGAGTATTTGCGACTAATTTTGACTGTAAATAGTCATTTCGTTAATATTAAGTGGCTGCAAATAAGCAGCTTGATTATAATGATCTTTTTATTGCTTGATCAATGAACACTATGGCTTTGTCGGTGCTATTTCCACATTATTCTTACCAGGGTGAGCAATATTTCAACAATGAAACAAATATTAGATAGAGAATTTGAATGATTCGTCGATTTATATAAGTATTTGAATGTCCATTAGTTGTGAGCAAGGTCTATGTACAACAAACTTTAAGGGGAAAAATAACATAACTGAGCTTGCTTGGCTTCCATGCATGTGTCTTATGATCTGTTCATTAATTAAAGCACTTGCAGCTAGGGTTTGGAATTTTGAATGGTACCTAATTACATGAGATAGTTTAGTTGAACGTAGTTTAGCTTCGTCGATACATAATTAAGATAACTACATCAGTAGAAATAAATTAAGAAAAAATCTCCACAACTTTCCAATCTCTCACATGCTACATATTTTTTAATTTTTATTATATTTTCTTTTATCAAATATTTGATATATGAATAATGAATTAAAAATTTTAGTTAATTTAAAAACAATAAACTCAAAAAAATTTAAAAATTTAAAAAATATGATATGTGAAAGGTTGTGTAACATGACTCATAAATTAATGTCTGGATAGTCAGGCTTATTCAAAATTTGAAAAATATTGGAAAAAAGGAATTCTCATGAGTTAATTGCATGCGCCTATAAAATTACATCGACAGTCTTTATTGGCAATGTAATTTGAATTAATCAAATTCAATTTCCATAGAATTTAAAATAAACATGCATTTTCACGGGAAATATGCTGGATTTAATAACAACATGATTGACAAAAGAAAACCGTGCGTGTTAATTTTGACTATTATAACCCCCGCCGATAAATATGACAAAGTTTGGTAAATTAGCCGACATTCATACAAGTTAATTTTAGTTTTAGTTTTACGAAATTTGTTTTTTAGTACTATATATATCGGCATGCAGCAGAAAACAAGCAAATATATAAGTACTAACTACTAGTCAGCCCGGCCACCAGTACCCTCGATGGAGAACAACCCTAGTTCGTCATCCAGATCAACTGATCGAAAGACCATAGAGCGAAATAGGAGAAATCATATGAAGGCCCTTTTCTCCGAGCTCAATTCTCTTGTCCCCCGTCAAAGTTCAAGAGTTCTCTCTCTCTCTCTCTCTCAAGCACGCACGCACAACACATTATATATGTATATATATATAATACATTATTGCATGTTAACATGAGTTAGAGATAATGATCATGAACTTTTAATGTGGCTGCCGCAGGAAGTGGCCGCATCGCTACCGGATCAGCTAGATGAAGCTGTAAACTATATAAAGCAGCTACAGACAAACTTGGAGGAAATGAAGAAGAAGAAGAAAGACAGCTTAATGGGAATTGAAAGGCCAGACGCCAGCAAAAATAGCGAAGTCATCACGGTGGGGTTAAGATTACCAAAATTTGAGATTCAGGACATTGGTTTTGCGTTAAAGGTGGTTGTGATAACTGGGCGGTTGGATTTTCACTTCGTGTTCAAGGAGACTGTTCGTGTACTTCATGAAGAAGGAGCTGAGATTATTAATGCTGGTTTTAGTGTTGTTGGAGATACGGTGTTCCACACAATACATGCTAAGGTAGGCAATTTTTATTATTTTTTCCTTCATCTCAAGCCCTGATCTTTTGCGAAAGAAAGATTGTCTGGCGTTTGTTTGTTTGTTAATTTGAAGATAAACCTATTATTTTTTGCTTCATATTCTGTAGGTTGGGGAGTCAGTATCGATGGGTTATGAAGCTGCAAGAATATCTGAGAGACTAAAGAAGTTTGTCAGTGATGTACTATATATATATATATGATCATCATGATGCCAAGTCGATGAAATAAGAATCGATCGATCATGAGAATATTTCAGTGCTCACTGGCAACTATAAATCTTATGTTCCCAATTAGTGTTATGCATGTTACCGTTTTTGCTCTTATTAATGCAAGTTAAAATTAATACTTCAACCATATATTCATGTATGCTTGCTCAATAGAAAAATATCAGCGCATGTGTTTGTATTTTTATTGGGCGTCTTGGCCCTTGGGGTGGGGACTAGGGAATTATGTTACCATTTGTCGGCTGTTGTCAAGCTCATTAATGCTAATGCTGATGCTGATGCTGATGTTGATGTTGAGCCCACTAACATATTGACCAGTACATGATATTCACGCTCGCTTGAACAAGAAAATTAGTTCAGCATGCAAGAATTACCAGTATAAATCCCACACATCAGCCAGGGATCCCTACTTGTTGGGATCGGCGGAAGCTCACAAATAATATGGAGACCGGAATTTAACGTGGTTCGGCCAATTTAGCCTACGTCCACACACACAAAGAGAAGAATTTGTATTAAACAACAAACCAATTATTTACAATGGTTTCTCTCTTCTAATCTCTCCAACGGACCTCACTTCCGACTCTCTTTCTCATTACAATCTTATATATATTTATAGGAGAAAGAAATAGTGTGAACGTGTAAAAGACGGTGGAATTCCGGCGGCCGACTTTCTTGAATTTTTCGGCGGCGCCTACCTTCCAGCTGCTACTGACGGTGCCGTCTTCCAGAAACCTCCAGCTTCTTCATCACGTTGCGTGTTGATTTCCAACAATCTCCCCCTCAACACCAAACGGAGGATATTCTGGCACATTTTACTTCAAGATACTTAATCTGGCTTGTTTCTACATAACTCAAGTTTTTCGTATGTGACTACCTTTGTTAGCATATCCGCTGGATTCTCCTTTGTATGGATCTTTACAAGCTTTAACAGCTGTTGCTCCATTACTTCACGTATCCAGTGATACCAAATATCGATGTGCTTTGTTCGGGAGTGGTACATCGAGTTTTTACTCAGATCAAGAGCACTTTGACTATCACAATAGATTCTGTACTCTTTTTGATTGACTCCCATTTCTTGGAGGAACCGCTTTAACCACAACATTTCCTTTCCTGCTTCTGCTATAGCAATGTACTCTGCTTCTGTTGTAGATAAAGCCACACATTTCTGCAGTTTGGACTGCCATGATACAGCTCCACCTGCAAATGTGTAAATATATCCTGATGTAGATTTTCTACCATCAAGATCACCTGTCATATCAGCATCTGTATAGCCATCCAAGACTGCTCCCCCGTAGCACAAGCACAACTTTGATGTACCTTTAAGGTACCTGAGAATCCACTGTACTGCTTTCCAGTGTTCTTTTCCTGGATTTGAAAGAAAACAGCTCACAACTCCAACAGCGTGAGCAATGTTAGGTCTGGTACAAACCATGGCGTACATTAAACTTCTTACTGCTGAGGAGTACGGTACTGTAGCCATTTCTTGAACCTTTTCTGGTGATGAGGGACATGAGCTTTTGCTCAATTTGAAGTAATTAGCCAGTGGAGTACTGACTGGCTTTGCTTTCTTCATGTTGAACTTTCGTAGTATTTGTTCAACATACTTTTCCTGTGACAGCCATAGCTTCTTTTTCTTCCTGTCACGAGTGATCCTCATGCCCAAAATCTGCTGGGCAGGTCCTAAGTCTTTCATCTCAAAGACTTTGGAGAGATCCTTTTTTAGCTTCCTGATAATGGATGGATCTTTTCCAATAATCAGCATGTCGTCAACATAGAGCAGTAACATCACGAAGTCACCTTCTGAAAATCTTCGGATGTAAACGCACTGATCTGCAGCAGTTTTCTTGTAGTCATGACTCATCATGAATGAATCAAACTTCTTATACCACTGTCTGGGAGCCTGCTTCAAACCGTAAAGGCTCTTTTCCAACTTGCAGACCAAATGTTCCTTTCCAGGAACTTGGAAGCCTTCTGGCTACTCCATGTAAATTTCCTCATCAAGGTTGCCGTGAAGACCTCATCAAGGTTGCCGTGAAGAAATGCTGTCTTCACATCCATCTGTTCAAGCTTCAAGTCAAAACTTGCCACCAATCCGAGTGGTTCGAATTGAAGTCATCTTCACAACAGGTGAAAATACCTCATCAAAGTCGATTCTTTTCTTCTGCTGGAATCCTTTGACGACCAAGCGAGTTTTGTGCTTCACCTGCTTGCCATCATTTTTCAGCTTGAACACCCATTTGTTTCTCAGTGATCTCTTATCGTTTGGAAGTTCCATCAGCTCATAAGTCTGATTCTTTTGTAACGAGTTCATCTCATCCTGCATAGCCTGCATCCATTTGTTGCTATCTGGATGAGATATTGCCTCCTGGAAGTTTTCTGGCTCCCCCTCATCTGTAAGAAGAATTTAATCTGATTCCAGATATTTTCGTGACGGAATCAACAATCGCCCTCTAGAGGATCTGTCCTGCTGAGCTTGATCACCTGACAACTGTGGAAACTCTGCAGTTTCTGATGGAGAAGGCAACTGCTCCCCCTACTCAGTGGTGGTTTCTCCGTTGTCAATATCCTCTTCTTCTTCTGGAAAAACTTCCTGTCTATCTTCAGTGTTTGAAACAGACTGAAGTGGTAGTGAACTCGGAGCTGGTTCTGGAGCACTTAGAGTTGTTTGTTCTGATCCAAACATCTGGTCTTCATGGAACACTACGTCCCTGCTTCTGATGACCTTCTTCGCTTTTGGATCCCATAATCTGTATCCAAACTCTTCATCTCCATAGCCGATGAAAAAACACGGAGTAGACTTTTCATCAAGTTTCTGTCTTTTCTCCTTGGATACATGTGCAAATGCTTTGCACCCAAATACTCTTAGATGAGAGTATGAAATCTTGCGGCCTGACCACACCATCTCTGGGACTTCGAACTGCAGTGGAACTGACGGTGTTCTGTTGATCAGGTAACAGGCTACTTTTACTGCTTCACCCCAGTATGGCTTAGGCAACTTTGCCATACTCAGCATGCATCTGGTTCGTTCCACAATGGTCCGGTTCATCCGTTCTGCTACACCATTGTGTTGTGGGGTGTAGGGGACAGTCTTCTCATGTCTGATGCCATGTCTGGAGCAGTATTCTCTGAATTCTCGAGAAGTATATTCACCTCCATTGTCTGTCCAGAGGCATTTCAGCTTCTTGTCAGTTTCTCTTTCTACCATGGCATGAAAGTTTTTGAATTGCTCAAAAACTTGATCTTTCCTTTTTAGGAAATACACCCACACTTTTCGTGAAGCATCATCAATAAAAGTAACAAAATATTTGTTACCTCCAAGTGATTCAACTTCAAAAGGACCACAAACATCAAAGTGTACCAAGCTCAATAACTCTGATCTTTTTCCAGCAGATGTCTGAAATGAAACTCTATGCTGTTTACCAAATAAATAGTATTCACAAGGATTGAGAGCAATACCTTTGTTTACTATAATCAATACTTTCTTTGCAAGCATAAACACCCATTTTTCTCCCATGTGGCCAAGTCTCCGATGCCACAAGTTTGGTGATGTATCATCTTCAGCTACATTGAGACTGTTTACACATATCTTAGCACTTGATTTGTACAAAGTGCCACAAACATGTCCCCGTGCAACGACCATTGCTCATTTCTTCAATTTCCAAGCATTGTTGCTGAAGATGCTCTCGTAACCCTGTTGATCAAGGGTTCTTATAGAAATTAAGTTGAGTCGAAGATCGGGTACGTGCCGAACGTCATTTAGCACCATAGTACAGCCAACACTGGTTTTTATTCTGACATCTCCGATGCCCACGATTTTTGAGAAACTCGAATTTCCCATCTTGACTGTAGCGAAGTCTCCTACCTTGTAAGTACTAAAGAAATCCTTACAAGGAGTGGCATGATAGGATGCTGCTGTATCTATTACCCACTCGGCTTCCTCGCTTGAAACGTGCAAGCAAGATTCTTCACCAGCGGAAAGGAGTACACAATCTCCAGAAAGCGTCACTGCAGCTTCGCCTTCTTCGTGCTTTGACTGATTGCTTGGCTGATTTTGCTCCTTCTGCAGCTTTCGGCATTCTCTTTTAAAGTGGCCTTCAATACCACAATAAAAGTATTTTCCCTTCTTTCGCTGTTTACCGCGACTTTGGGATCTCCCTTTACTTTGACTTCTGTTCCTTTCTCGACTTCTACCTCTACTATTTCTCTGATGTCTTCCTTCTATTACAAAGGCATCTGTCTCGTCTCCTCCAATCTCCTTTCGTCTAGCCTCTTCATTAAACAAGGCGTCTATCACCATTGACATGGCGAGCTTTCCATCTGGAGCAGAATTACTAAGTGAGACCACTAGCGTTTCCCAGCTATCTGGTAGGAAACTGAGAAGTAGTAGAGACTGCTCTTCATCTCCGAGCTTAAAATCTACAGATACAAGTTGATTTACAAGATTCTGAAACTCGTTGGTGTGTGCGGCCACTGAGATGCCGCTTTTGAGTTTCAAGTTGACAAGGCGTCTCATTAGTAATGCCTTATTCCGAGCAGTTTTTGCCTGGTACATGCTTTCCAGCTTTTTCCATAGCTGATAGGCATCCGTTTCCTGTGCAACATGATGAAAAACACTATGGTCAATCCACTGCCGGATCTAACCAATAGTTTTCTTATTCAACTTATGCCAGTCTTTTTCCGCTACATCATCTGGCTTTACACTTTTCTCTTCAATTGGATCAAAGAGATCTTTACAATTCAGGAGATCTTCCATTCGAGGTCTCCATAGTGCGTAATTTGTAGATGTTAGCTTGATTATCGCACTTGCTCCCGAGTCCTCCATCAGTTCGGCTTTAATCTTTGTTTTGAGTGACCATTTCTCAACGTTCGGAGTTGAATCTCAACAAACGGAGCTCACCGTTGAGTCCAGAACGGTGGAAAACCTTGGAAACGACTCTTGTCTCATTCCAAACCGATCAAAATTACACCGAAAACTTGAAAAATAAGAAAAACAGAATATTCCTTCGTCTGCCGGAATATTCTCTCCGGCCACCGGAATATTCTCTCAATCACCGTAATATTCCTGTACCAGAATATTCTTTTTGGCGACGGAATATTCTTTCCGGTGACGGAATATTCTTCCAGCGACAGAATATACCGACGGAATATTCCTTATCCGTTGGGTTACTGTAGCGGATCGGAAACCGGGTCAAACCGGTTCGGGTCGGATCACCCAGATTTAATGGGTCGGAGTTTGTCTTCTTCACTATGCGCGCGTGTGGCGCGTGGATCCCGTGGCCGTCGTCGAGTCTGCGCGTGTGGAGCGTGTAGGTTCGTCCGGTGTCCGTTTGAGACGAAATTTTCACCAACATTTTCGTCTTGACCTGAAGAATCTGATGGTATCCTCCAAAATTGATTTTGATCAAGTTTAAAAATGGGCCTCTCACGAAAATTCACAAATCTGGCCTCCTACCGTCTCTGATACCACTTGTTGGGATCGGCGGAAGCTCACAAATAATATGGAGACCGGAATTTAACGTGGTTCGGCCAATTTAGCCTACGTCCACACACACAAAGAGAAGAATTTGTATTAAACAACAAACCAATTATTTACAATGGTTTCTCTCTTCTAATCTTTCAAACGGACCTCACTTCCGACTCTCTTTCTCATTACAATCTTATATATATTTATAGGAGAAAGAAATAGTGTGAACGTGTAAAAGACGGTGGAATTCTGGAGGCCAACTTTCTTGAATTTTCCGGCGGCGCCTACCTTCCAACTGCTACTGACGGTACCGTCTTCCAGAAACCTCCAGCTTCTTCATCACGTTGCGTGTTGATTTCCAACACTACTCAGAGAAAACACATACTTATAATAAACACACTCAAGCAGTACTTTAGTAGTAGAAAAGATTACATTTTGATCCTTATCTTATCGTTTGCGATCATGGATTTTTCACAGTACTCTTCAATCCAATCGCAAGTCGATAAGATTAAGTAGAAGATGTTGGTCTCAACTACATGTGATCCCTACTCCTTCATTTCTCATTCTCCTTCTGCTTATAATGTCTTGCCATTTCCTCTTGCCACATAGCGATTCTCGACCGGACTACCCACCTGTGACCTCAACACCGAGGCATAAGAGGCATCTTTGACTGAGGCCTTGGCCTCCCCATTGTCTTTCCACAATGAACTCCCCTCTGTATGCATGATTCAGAACAACGATTTGCAACCCAGTGACGCTTCGAATAAAATTCAGAAAACTTTTTTATCTGATATCATTTGTGTTTTCAAGGATTACCAACAAACATTTTCTCCTCCTATTCTAAAATTCTGAAAGTTGCAGAAAATTACCCCTTGCATTAATACGTTGTTAAATATTGATTAGAACTCCAATACACATCGTTAGAACATTAACATTAGCTTCATCAAAAATCTAATCAAATTCACATTTGATGAGTTTCATCAAAACATAACTGCATTGGATTCATCAAAGGAATCCCTTTAAATCTTTGAGCTATGGTATTTTCACATCTTCCTTAAAATATAAAAATCTACTATTCACCCACCGAAGTAATTTTTTATTGGTTTTTAATCTCCCAAACATGTCTGCATTGGCTTCTGTGATCAAAACCGCAGTTTGGATGCCTTGGCAATTTTACTAATGATTTTGCAGTTCTGATCATGTTTGGTCACAATGATTTATTGTACCTATATTCTGGGTGAAATAGTTTAATAATTAAATAATAGTTTAGTAATTGAATAATGCTTCACTTTCTACGTCATATTAAAAAAAAAATAGGACCTGAAACTCTTTTTTTCTTTTTATTACCATTAATATTAATTTTTTTTATCATGATGCTAATTACTTGCATGTTAACTAGCACTCGGATTGGAGCAGAAATTGTGCCATGGTACTGAAAATTATCAATATTTGACTAAATGTTATGCTAAATTGTAGAAGGGTTAGTAAAATGTGTTTGTTGGATAATTAGGTCGAGAAACAAAATTAGTTAGAAAACAATAATTTAATTTTCAAATTAAATTATTAATGTACATATGAATAGTGTAATTACAAAATATAAAAAAAGAAATTAATATTATTATCAAAAAAATATTATTATATTATTATTTTGATGAATTCGATGACTAATTTAACGTGAGATTATGGATAGAGAGATTTTGTATTTATGAAAAATATATACTTTTTATCAAATTTTAAAAAATATATTAATAAAGCTAATGTGAATGCTCTTTTAACTCCTTGAAGAATCCATCGTTACAGAGGAGTTCTAAACATTAATTCTCTATTCCTTTACAACCCATTAATTAAGTTGTCGTCCTACATAAGCACATGAACTTAGCTATCTTTTTACCATGCTGAGAAGCTAAAGCTATTTCCTCCCTCTTTCATAAAAATGAAAGTTTTTTATTCCACCTTCAACCATCTCATCGAGACTATTCATTCAGGTTTTGAATCGGATATCGGATATTAGGCCCAGTTATGAACTTGGTCGAATCTCAGTTTCCGAGCTATATCCTATTTTTTTTTAAATCTTATGTTATTAAATTCTTTTCAACAAATAAAAAAAATCAAGTCCCCTAAGAGAATTCAAGTTAGGACCTGCAGTTTTTTCTCCAACGAAGTTCTCTGTATCATCTAGAAAAATTGAAGCATCCCACCCCTACAAAACTCTCAACGTGCTTTATGGGCTGATCAAGTGTTACCCTACTTCTAAAAGAAGCAAAAACGAAACAAAAATAGTGAATGGTGAACTTGCACTAACAAAACAGCCATGGAAATGGAGACCAACCAGTGAGAATGCCTTTCTTGGATAGGTTGCATTTGAATGTTGAGCTAAATTGAGTTTTTTTTAAATAGTAATGAGTTGAGATAATGAAATAAGTTTTGTAAGATTTATTTAAGATGAGTTTAGATGTATTTGGATGTTAAAATAAATTTGAAAATATTTGTGAAAATTTGAAAAAAATTGCAAGCTCATATGTAAAGATGTGTTAAATTGAAAAAATTGTAACTCTCACGTATAAAAAGATTTTAAATTGAGACAAATTTAATGATTTGATAATTGAGCGCTTGTATGCTAGAATCAACTTAAATTTAGACTCAATTCGTGAGAAGATAATGATAATTGGCCTTCAATTTCTAAGCAAATATTTTGTAACATGCCAATCATAGAAACAGATATATATAAGGTAATATATGAAATGAGATAAGATATGATGTTAAATTTACTAGATAAGATATAAGATAATATGATATAAAATGAAATAGTATATGAGATGAGAGACAATATGAGATGAATGGAAGTTGTAACACAGTTCTCCCTTGAGAGGCCCTTTTCCAATAGATTTATCTTGCCAAAGTCCTTTGATAAAACCTAATCAAACCGACTTTTTCCTAGTATAAACTATAATAGTGGGACCGTGCTAGTCTACACTTGATTACACTTTATTCAATCGTACCATTATGACCCAGCGTAATGGGGGAATGTTAGGGATTTTGAATTTGGAGTTTTACTTGCATCTTGATTTTTTTCACATGATTTTTAACGAAATATTTTTAAATAATATTGTGATTTTTTTGTTATTTTAAAAAATCATATAAAAAAATTTAAAAATCACGTAAAAAAATAAAATTAAAATTAAAATACAAATTGAAATTCAAGTAAGAATTCTAAAATAAAGACAAATAGAATTTTCCTTGGCCTAATACACCAATCTATAAGGAGTTCTGTAATAAGCAAATAATATATACACAACATAATTATATAATATATTCCACAACAAAATATTATTTGAGGAATATTTTTGTAAAGTATTATGTATATAAAGTGTTTTATAAAATGAAAAATACTTTAGTCTCAAAAGAATCACACAAAAATAAATTTATAAATTAATATAACTTAATATCACACGTCATATTATAAAATTATTTTTATTATAAAATACATATATTATGAAATGATATCTGTTTATAAATTTTTTATATATATAATCATTTTATGTTTGAAATCGTTCTCTTATAAAAAAAAAATTATTTAATATTTGTTATAAAATATATTATATAATTGTGTTACGTGTGTATTATGTCCTCCTATAATAAGCCTAGGTTGTCTGAAAAGTTCCCTGATAGTGTAGGCTCATTGGGCCGGGGGCACTGGACAACAGATAAACCCAACGGTTGGAAAATTGTCCATCAAGACAAACCAGGCCCTATGGATGATTACTTTTCGATTGAATTTCTTTCCTATCCTTTCCCTAGTGCAAAACCCTCGGGTTTC
Organism: Platycarya strobilacea; assembly: GCA_036898215.1. Classification (NCBI taxonomy): domain Eukaryota; kingdom Viridiplantae; phylum Streptophyta; class Magnoliopsida; order Fagales; family Juglandaceae; genus Platycarya; species Platycarya strobilacea. The sequence continues at coordinate 8,260,429 of CM072547.1, forward strand.
AATTGCCGCCTAGGGTTTCACTCGGTTCTTCCTCACTTGTCCTCAGATCCAATACTAGACGAGCAAGACGAAACCTTGAACATGGTAGGACTCGAAGTCGGATCAGTCCCATTCAACCCCGACGGATGGGGCCCACCCGATTCCACCAGCGCTACCACAACCGTCTCCGCCGGCAACATCAATAACAACCTCCCTCTGAATGTCCCCTTCGCCCCCTTCTCCCGCTCCGACAAGCTTGGCCGGATCGCTGACTGGACCCGAAACTACAACAATCCGGCCCGCTCAAAGAACCCTTCTGACTCCGTCTTCGACTTCTCCCATGACGATTCATTCCCAGCTTCCGCCGATGATGACTCATTCCGCCTCGTGGACGGCAAGCCACCCCCTAAGCCTAGATTCGGCCCTAAATGGAGATTCCAGCCTCAGCGCCAGCTCCCCCAGCGGCGAGACGAGGAGGTCGAAGCCCGCAAACGCGAGGCCGAGAAGGAACGCGCCCGCCGCGACCGTCTCTACCACCTCAACCGTTCGAACAACTCGCAGCGCCGCGAGGCCGCAGTGTTCAAGTCCTCCGTCGACATTCAACCCGAGTGGAACATGCTAGATCAGATCCCCTTCTCCACCTTCTCCAAGCTCTCATTTTCTGTTCCCGAACCGGAGGACCTCCTTCTCTGTGGCGCGCTTGAGTTCTATGATCGTTCCTACGATCGCGTCACTCCGAAAAACGAGCGTCGCCTCGAGCGCTTCAAGAACCGCAATTTCTTTAAGGTTACAACCACAGATGATCCGGTTATCCGCCGCCTCGCTAACGAGGACAAGGCAACGGTCTTCGCCACCGATGCAATCCTCTCCACGCTCATGTGCTCGCCGAGGTCGGTTTACTCGTGGGACATTGTTGTTCAGAGGGTTGGAAACAAGCTGTTCTTCGATAAGAGGGACGGCTCGCAGCTCGACTTGCTTTCGGTGCATGAGACCTCACAGGAGCCATTGCCGGAGGCCAAGGACGATATCAACTCCGCGCACTCGCTCGGTCTCGAAGCCGCGTACATTAACCAGAATTTCTCTCAGCAGGTTCTGATTAGGGATGGGAACAAGGTGGCCTTTGAAGAGTCGAACCCCTTCGCAAATGAAGGCGAAGAGGTCGCTTCCGTGGCGTACAGGTATAGGCGGTGGAAGCTCGACAACGATATGTACTTGGTGGCGCGGTGTGAGGTCCAGAGTGTGGTCGAGGTGAACAAGCAGAGGTCCTTCCTCACCCTGAATGCGCTCAATGAGTTTGATCCCAAATACTCTGGGGTTGATTGGAGGCAGAAGCTTGAGACTCAAAGAGGTGCTGTATTGGCCACCGAGCTGAAGAACAATGCGAACAAGTTGGCGAAATGGACTTCTCAAGCTCTTCTAGCTGGCGCGGATCTGATGAAATTGGGCTATGTCTCTCGGGTTCATCCTCGTGATCATTTTAACCATGTGATATTGGCGGTTGTTGGGTACAAGCCGAGGGAGTTTGCGGGGCAGATTAATTTGAACACTTTGAATATGTGGGGGATTGTGAAGTCCATTGTTGATCTGTGCATGAAATTGAATGAGGGCAAGTATGTGCTTGTGAAGGACCCGTCTAAGCCGCAGGTTAGGATCTATGAGGTGCCACCAGATGCGTTCGAGAATGATTATGTAGAGGAACCGCTGCCAGAGGACGAGCAGGTTCAGCCTCCCGTGGAGGATGCTGATGCTGGCGAGGCAAATAATGCTGCCAATGATGTGGAAGATAAGGAGGTTGATGCTCAAGCTTAAAGGTAATGGTTTTCAGTTCAGTTCACTTGCCACATATCTGTTATCAGCCATTTTTTTACTACGAGTGCAATAGTTCAAAATTACGTTATTTTTAAGAGAGACTCTACGTAAGCATCACACAAAAACTGGGGTGCATGAATATAACCAAAAACTGGGTCAATGTGCAAAACTGCAAAGTCAGTCTAATGGGATTTCTCCATTATAGCATATTAACTAAAATAGGACTCATTTTGAATGTTACATTCCCGCAATCTAGCAATCAATTGTGCGAGCTTTGTGGGTGAGTTGAATTTTCTTTATTGGTAAAAATTTATATGAAAAGCTCAAAATGCACATTCCAAGTGCACAAGTTGTTGTCAAGAGAGACTAATCTAGAAAGAGGAGAAGATACAAGAAACTAATGTATCATTTGGTATTGTACATAGTCGAAGTACTCTACTCATTTGAACCCGAAGGGCCAAACATGTGATCCGGGTAAAGATGGCTGCAACAGAAATGTCTTTTTTAGTAAGTCAATTGTTTTCAAAAAGTGCAAAGGGGTGCTACTCAAGTAACCTCGATGCATGCGGAAGGAGTTTATTCTTTTACTAGTTAACAGTTCGGAAGAGAATACAGAGGATGGAGAGTTGAAGGTGCATGGGACTAACAACATGAATATTTTCTATCATCTCTAGGCTTTAGGGAAACCTCTAAAAGACATCTACAGTGACTATAATCTTCCAGAAACTGAAAAAAATACCAAAAATGAGCTTGTGGAAGTATGACATGTAAAGAAGTTTTGCAGGACTCAAAAAGTACTAAAATACTCAAGAGTTCTAAATTATTTGCTTAAATTATTTTCCCCTGTGAGCTGGTGATGGATGAAACTCATAATCGTGCCTAGATTACTCCCGAGAGTCAAATAACTTCAAGTTTTCTACCCAACAGCACTATGTAACAAGTTCCAAATGAAAGCTCTAGAATGCTTCGATGCGGTACTCTGCAGATGCCATGACAACCTTCTATTGCCCTGCGAGTCTTCATCAGATTGCCTTGATCACTTTCACGAACACTCTCATCTTATTTCATCTTACTACTTTTATCAAATTTTTATACAAAATAAAAGAAAATTTCAACATTTTCAAATACTAAAATAAAACTAATATTAACAAAATATATTATAATAATATTTTATTTAATTTTCAACTTTTTATCTCATCTAATTTATAAAAACAAACCAGGCTTTAAAGTTTCCCAAGGTGGATTCAACTTGAGATTTGATCTCTTCTTCTGTTATGCCTTTGTACACACGGTCATATTAGCTGCGTCTTGAAACAGTTGGGCGATAGTGATGCTCTTCTACCAAGTTTTAGCGCTATAATGTGTTCTTTTTTAAGATTTAAATTAACAAATGTCCCAATTGAACCGAATGTGCCAGTTATTTACGTGTTGATTTGTTTTTATTTGCATATTTATCAGAGTACAATTTTGTTGTTGATTGCTAAATTTTGGATGGGTGCTTGCAGATCAAAACCATCTCTGCTGTGGAAGAGGCAATTGCCACTGACATTGCTGGCAGAGTACCAGATGTACACATGGATGGTACTCTCTTTTTTACCCCCCTTTTGTTTTGCAAGCGGTTGTTGCAATTTAGCATAAAGACGCAACCTTTTTATAGTTTGCATTTTTGGAAGACTATTGATTCTTAATTATTTGCAGTTTGAAGGATTGTGTATGGGTCTAGAAATTAAAATCGCCCCATTGCTTTGTTCAGATGCCACGTTTTGGTTTTCACATTTCAGGCTTTACATAGGATCAATTTTTGTCTAAAAGTGACAACTTCTCCTTTGAGAACTTGTTTGGGAAAGGTTATTGAATAAAAAAAAAAAGTCCTTTTTCATTTCTGAGTCTTTTATCAACCCGGGGTTTCGGTTCTCTTGTATTCGAGAGAGAGCTTGATTGGTAAGAGAGCCCATTTCCGTCGGGAGCTGATTCTCAATTTTTGGGCTCAGAAAAAAAAAAAAAAATCGTGCAACAAGCTAGAAGAACCCAAAGAAGATAACGAGTCTTTTACATGTATGAAGAATCCAAAGAAAATCGCTCTTGCTTAATTTGTATCATCTCTTGTGCAACAAGATAAACAAAGAAAATGGTGGCTTCCATCCTACTTTTTCAGTACCGTTACGCATCCTCTCCTCGTACATTCATACTATGTGTGGTTGTCAGTGTTGGGGTTTGATTATCATTGCCTAACGTAATTGGTCTGTAAGTTTGCTATTGGGCACGAAAATTACGGATTACGCATAATTGGGAGTATGAACTAAAAAAAAAATAAAGAATTAGCAACTGGAAAGGGTCCCATTCGAGGAATAGAATTATGATGAGGTCAAATCAAAACAGAAGTTTCGAGTCAAGGAGTGAAGCATTTTACAGTTAATATTAGTACTAGTAATTGGGAGAGGATTGGGATCCAAAGTTTTTCGAGGTTTGTGAGATTTGCAGATATCACATGATGAGATCGACCCCCGCCCCAAAAAAGAGGGGGAAAGTTACATATTTTTTTTTTCTTCATAGGCAAGTTTGATATTTAAAAATAATTTAACAGATTATAAATATAAATTTAAGTGGAATATGAGTTCTTGATAGTTATTCTGAAAGGAAATTCCTCTGGACAGGTGATGCATATAAATATAAGTTGTTGGAGACCAATCAATGAGCCTTACATAAGAGTATTTTTATTGAATTATTTAAAGTTAAATTTAATTTTTGTTAAATAAAGTTTTAATTTTATTATTTATAAAAATATTTTTATTTTATTTTTATCTTTATTTTTTTTATTTTTGATTAAATATGATGAAAAAATTTTAATAAATATAGAAATTTATATTTTTGAAATATAACTTTAAACAATTTAATAAAAATTTATAAAGTATTTCACAATATTGTGATTGCGCGCATAGCAGGAAAAAATTCGTGCTTCTCATTCACCTCTCTCATCCAACAAATATAGAGATCAGTCTCTTTGTCTCAACTGAAGTTTATAACTAGAGATTTAGGCTTTGTCTCAATTATAGTGTATAACTAGAGATTTAGGTTTTGTTTGGATTTAAAGATGAGATAAATTTATTTTTTAATATTATTATTATTTTAAAATTTTAAAAAGTTATTTTGAAAATTTAAAAAAAATTGTATTAAAATTTATATTTTATATAAAAATATAATAATAAATTTGAGATGAAATAAGCTCATCCCGAAACAAACGGGACCTAAAGCAAAGATTGAATTTTCTTTGGGTAATGTTTACGGTAAATAGGCAAAAAAATCTGGAGGAAAATAAAATTTTGTAATGAACGAACGAAATACAGCCGCCCCCTGTCCCACCACTAAATTATGTAAATGACCCTACCACTATTATTTTAAATTCTGCATAGTGACTTGCACAGTGACTTACATAGTAACTTGCATAGTAATTATAAAGCCTATAAATAGGAGTTTCAATTGTAATGAAATTCATAAGAAAATATAGAGAGAGAAAGAAAGTTTCAGTTCTAGAGAGAATTTCTTATTTCTTTTTTGCAATAGTAGTTTCCTTTTTTTAAGTTTCATAACACGTTATCAGCACGACGGTTCTACCAATTTTGAAGCTAGTGGCCTTATTCCTCTGTAAGTTTTTCAATATATTATTTGAAATCTTTGATATATTTTATTGATGATTATCTGTGTAAATTTATAAATATATTTTCTGAGATACACATATTTATTATTTATATGTGTAGAAAATGACAAATCTTACAAAATTAGAATTTGTTGCTCTTGATATATCTGGAAAAAATTATTTATCCTAGATACTTGATGCTGAAATACATCTTGATGCAATGAACCTGGGAGAAACTATTAAAGAATGAAATCAAGCATCCCTGCAGGAACGTGCTAAAGCAATGATTTTCCTTCGCCACCATTTTCATGAAGAATTGAAAACTGAATATCTCACAGTAAAAGATCCCTATATTTTGTGGAACAATTTAAGGGAGAGGTATGAACACCAGAAGACTGTCATCCTCCCAATAGCTCGTTCTCAATGGATGCACCTGAGGTTGCAAGATTTTAAAAGTGTTAGTAAATATAATTCCGCACTTTTTAAAATAAGCTCAATATTAAAATTATTTGGTGAGAAAAACACCGATGAAGATATGTTAGAGAAGACTTTTACTACATTTCATGTCTCGAATGTGCTCCTGCAGCAGCAGTATCGAGAGAGAAAGTTCAAGAAATATTCTGAATTTATATCATGTCTTCTAGTAGCTGAGCAGAATAATGAGCTCTTATTAGAAAGCCACCAGTCACGCCCTACTGGCTCAATATCATTCCCTGAAGTGAATGGTAATAGGTTTGCATCATTCCCAGAAGTGAATGGTGCATCCTTTAGAAGAAATCGGAGGCGTAGACGTGGTAGGAGAAATTATAGAAATGTTGGTTCCAGGAATGACAACATTAAAAGGGATTATAAAATACCATATCACCAGAAGTGGTACAATTCAGAAAGGGGTAAAAATTCTCAGAATAATTCTTCAAAGAAAAGTGAAGAGGTGTGCCATAGATGTGGTATGACTGGACATTGGTCACGTACCTGTCGTACGGACAGGCACTTAGCTGATTTATATCAAGTTTCTATTAAAGGAAAGAATAAAGTGCATGAAACAAATTTAGTAGAATCATCAGATGATTTATTAGATTCAGTAGATGTAGACGTTACTCATCTTGATGTATCTGATTTCTTTAATCATCCTGAAAGTAGTATTGAACACTTAATTGGAGATGGAAGTGTTCCACTCAATTAATGTATTTTCTTTCTATCAGTAATAAAAGTTTTGTATATTTTGTAGAATCATGGATCACATTGATGAGCTTTTTATCTCTGAGTTGAATGATAAAGATATATGTCTGGCTGACAGTGTTACAACTCACACAATTTTCAAAGAAAAGAAATATTTTCAAAATTTAACACTAAGTAAAGCCTATGTCCATACCATATCAGGTTCATCGGATTTAATTGAGAGCTCCGGAAGAGCTTATATTGTGTTGCCTAATGGCACCAAATTTTGTATTGTTGATGCTCTTTTCTCTTCACAATCCAGAAGAAATTTATTGAATTTCAAAGATATATGTCGTAATGATTACCATATTGAAACGACCAATGAAGGCAGTAAAGAGCATCTTCTTATTACTAAAACAATATCAGGCTAGAAGCTCGTATTAGAAAAATTGTCTGCTCTATGTTCTGGATTGTATTATACAAAAATGAGAACAATTGAATCATATGTGGTAATGCACCAGAAGTGCATTGACCCTAAAGTATTTATGACTTGACATGATCGCCTTGGACATCCAGGTTCTATAATGACGAGACGAATTATTGAAAATTCGTATGGGCATCCCTTAAAGAATCAAAAGATATTTCTACCCAATGAATCTCCGTGCTCTGCATGTTCTCAAGGTAAGTTAATTATTAGACCATCTCCCTCAAAAGTCATTGTTGAATCTCCATCCTTTTTACAAAGGATTCACAGAGATATATGTGGGTCTATTCATCCATCAAGTGGACCATTTAGATATTTTATGGTTCTAATTGATGCATCTAGTCGATGGTCACATGTTTGTCTTCTTTCCACTAGAAATGTTGCATTTGCTAGACTTCTTGCTCAGATAATTAAACTACGAACACAATTTCCTGAGTATCCGATTAAGACCATTCGACTGAATAATGCAGGTGAATTTTCATCTCAAGTTTTTGATGATTATTGCATGTCAATAGGAATAGATGTTGAACATCTTGTTGCTCATACACACACAAAACGGTTTAGCTGAGTCTTTGATAAAAAGGTTTCAACTAATCGCTAGACTTTTACTTATGAAATCAAGACTACCTATTTCTGTTTGGGGACATGCTATACTTCATACAGCATCTCTAATTCGCATTAGACCATCTGCATATCATAAATATTCTCCATTACAGCTTGCATTTGGTCAACAACCAAATATTTCTCATCTTCGTACTTTTGGATGTGCTGTATATGTTCCAATTGCACCTCCACAATGTACAAAAATGGGCCCTCAACGTAGACTTGGGATATATGTTGGTTTTGATTCTCCATCCATTATTAGATACCTTGAACCCCTTACAGGGGATATGTTTAAAGCACGTTTTGAGGATTGTCATTTTGACGAATCAAATTTTTCGTTAATGGGTAAAGAAAAATCGGTGCCTGAAGCACGACAAGATATTACCTGGGATAATAAGACCCTGTCTCATTTTGATCCTCCTACAAATGAATGTAAACGGGAAGTTCAAAGGATTATTCATTTGCAAAATGTTGCAAATCAGTTACCGGATGTATTTACTGACACTAAAAGTGTAGTAAAATCTTATATTCCTGCTGTTCATACTCCAGCTAGGATTAAAGTTCCTGAAGGACAAATTGTCAAAGCAGCAATAGGTGAATCTAAAATACGCCTGAAGCGTGGAAGACCTATTGGTGCAAAAGACAAAATTCCCAGAAGGAAAAGAATACAAAATGAATTTGGTGTTCCTGAAGAACACGTACCCACAATACAGGCCACAAATATAATTGGTGCTCCTAAAGAGTTTAAATCTTATATTCCAGAACCTCCTGAAGAGGAAACTATTGAAGAGTATAAATCTCCTAAAAAGGGACCTCCTGAAGATGTGTGTCATGAAATGTTTTCCCCTAAAGAGGAACAAGTACCTGAAAATAATGAGATCTCAATACATTTCATGAAAATTGGAGAAATTCTGGATAGAAATAAAACTGTTGTCGACAACATATTTTCATATAAAATGGCCCTTGATATTACCAGAAGTAATGAAGAAAGTGAGCCAAAAAGGGTCGAAGAATGTCGACGTAGAAATGATTGGCCAAAATGGAAAACAGCTATTGAAGCTGAATTAAATTCGCTAGCAAAACTAGAAGTATTTGGACCTGTTGTCCAAACACCAAAGGGTGTAATGCCTGTTGGATATAAGTGGGTATTTGTACGAAAACGTAATGAGAAAAATGAAATTGTGCGATACAAAGCACTGCTTGTTGCACAAGGTTTCCTGTAGAAACCCGGGATTGATTATGAAGAAACATACTCTCCCGTTATGGATGCAATCACATTTAGATTTTTGATTAGTCTGGTTGTTACAAAAGGATTAGAAATGCGGTTGATGGATGTGGTCACTGCATATTTATATGGATCCTTAGACCATGACATATATATAAAAATCTCTAAAGGATATAAGATGCCTGAAGCATCTACAAGTACATCTAGAAATATGTACTCAATCAGACTACAAAGATCTTTATATGGGTTGAAGCAATCCGGACGCATGTGGTATAATCGCTTAAGCGAATATCTATTGAAAGAAGGATTTGAGAATAATCTTATATGCCCATGTGTTTTTATTAAGAAATCAAAATCCGGATTTGTCATTATTGCGGTTTATGTTGATGATTTAAATATTGTGGAAACTCCTGAAGAAATCTCAAAAACCGCTATATATTTAAAGAATGAATTTGAAATGAAAGATCTTGGCAAAACAAAATTTTGTCTCGGCCTACAGCTTGAGCACTTATCAAATGGAATTTTTATTCATCAGTCCATGTACATTGAGAAAGTCCTAAAGCATTTTTATATAGACAAATCTCATCCTTTGAGTACTCCAATGATTGTTCGAACACTTGATGTGAAGAAAGATCCATTCCGTCCTTGTGATGACGATGAAGAAATTCTTGGTCTTGAAGTACCATATCTCAGTGCAATTGGAGCTTTGATGTATCTTGCAAATTGCACTCGACCAGATATTACATTCTCAATTAATCTGCTTGCAAGATATAATTCTGCACCAACTCGAAGGCATTGAATGGCATTAAACATGTCCTTCGTTACCTTCATGGTACAGTTGATATGAGATTATTTTATCAACGTGGTTCAAGTCCAGAATTGATTGGGTATGCAGTGCAGGTTATCTTTCAGACCCACACAGAGGTAGATCTCAAACTGGATATTTATTTACTTATGGAGATACTGTCATATCATGGAGATCTGTTAAGCAGACACTATCTGCTACCTCTTCAAATCACTCAGAGATCATTGCTATTCATGAAGCAAGTCGAGAGTGTATTTGGTTGAGATCAGTTATTCAACATATCCAGGAAAAGTGTGGACTTCCCATGATCAATAATAGCCCAACAATCTTATATGAAGATAATACTGCTTGTATCACTCAAATCAGATGAGGATATATCAAAGGTGACAGAACCAAACATATTTCACCGAAATTCTTTTATACTCATGAACTTCAAGAAAAATGTGAAATTGATGTCAAGCAGATACGATCTAGTGATAATCTGGCAGATTTATTCACAAAGGCGTTACCAACTTTCACATTCAAGAAGATTGTGCATAACATTGGAATGCGAAGACTCAAAGATCTTTTGTCATGCACTTTTCAGGGGAGTAAATGTGCTGATTGTACTCTTTTTCCTTCGCTGAGGTTTTGTCCCACTGGATTTTCCTCTGCAAGGTTTTAATGAGGCAATCTTAAAACACTTGTGGATACATAAGAAGACTGTACTCTTTTTCCTTCGCCATTGGTTTTTCTTCTCACTGGGTTTTTACTTGGCAAGATTTTAACGAGACAGATTCCTTATTGGCGGTCATTCAAGGGGGAGTGTAATGAACGAACGAAATACAGCCGCCCCCCTGTCCCACCACTAAATTATGTGAATGACCCCACCACTATTATTTTAAATTCTGCATAGTGACTTGCATAGTGACTTGCATAGTAACTTGCATAGTAATTTCAAAGCCTATAAATAGGGACTTCAGTTGTAATGAAATTTATAAGAAAATATAGAGAGAAAAAAAAAGTTTCAGTTCTTAAGAGTTCTAGAGAAAATTTCTTATTTCTCTTTTGTAATAGTAGTTTCCTTTCTTTAAGTTTCATAACAAATTTCCCATTCTTCGACCATAGTTGCTAGAGTTGACTAGAGTCACTTCCTGTCAAGGATTTCAACGGAGAAGTTTTGCAAATTTTAGCGTGGCCATTATGTCTTTCCGTTTTAGATGTATTCATTTTGTTAGCAATATATATATATATATATTTATTTATAAATATGGACGGAATTAAGATTTTGTATTTGGGAGGGCGATCGACAAAATGTATTGTAAGTATAAATATAAGTAATATATATTTTTTACATGTGATTATATATTAAAATCACAATCATATATCATAAAATTGTACACAAAAAATACATGTCTAACAATTCACTAAATTCAATATCAATACAAAAAATTTAAATAAAAAAATTTCAAAAAAAACATTTGAAAAGAATAAATTGAATTCAATAAGCAAGAATAATATAGTTGATAATTCAAAACAATTAATATTGAAGCAACGATTGAGAGAGAATTAAGTTAAACATAGTGAATTAATTACTTTGATAATATTTTTATCATATAATCTCTTCTTTTATTTTTTGAGTTAATTTATATGACATTGTATTTAGAATGATATTGCAAATATAAAAAGATATGAGAATGTCATTGATAGTTATAGAAAATATTTGAAATAAATAAAAAAATATTAAAAATATATAATATTCAAATGGTATGAAGGGAAAATAAATAAATTAATGTATGGTATATTACAAAACTCAGTATGTAAAATAGAAAAATTAGATTTTGATGATGTATTTTAAAAGATAGAATAGAATAGCCATTTGGAAATACTCTCATAGTAATAATGAAACTAGGTGAATTGAAGATTTGGAAATCAATGAAATTAAAAGTTAAAATAGAATTAGATAAATATTAGAATGTAGAGGAAAATTTCAATAAAAAATTTGGAGAAGGAGGAGCAATTTTTATTTTTATAATATGAGGGAGAAATTTTTATTATATATATAAAAAAAAATTATATCTATATAGTAATTAAATATTTTCAAAATTTTGGCAATGCATTACTTGGGTCCGCCCCTGTTTATAGAAGATGGGTTGGTTACATCAAGTAGCATTAGCTCCTTCAATTTACTCTTTTTCTCTTTGAGGAATACATCACTTTGTAAGCCATAAAAGATGATGGGAACAAACACAAGGCTTGAGAATCATAAAGATTCAAGGAAAAATAAAAAACAAAAGGAGGGATTTCAGTGTTTGAAGCCTAAGTTTTGTCTTCCATAAAAGCACATTTTATCATTGATTGAAGCGCCCAAAAAAAATTGAAAGCAAAATGAAGAAGTAGATCTCAAAATCCAATGGATATCACTCAAATGGTAGTGGTGAGGGTGAAAATTGCTATAATGGTTCTGGTTATTCCTGTTGGAGCGAAAGCAAATGATTGTATATGAGAGGATAACACTTCGAGTTTTTGAACTTTGACTTGTCTCCTCCCTCTTTCTAACAAATTCCGTATCTTTTAGTTCTATCTTGTCCCTTTTTAAGCTCAAATCCTTGTTATTGAATTTTGAATCCTTTGTCTTCAATACATCTTCAAACTTTAAGGCATGAACTAGCCCTCGTGACGACTTTAACAGCGGTGGCCATGTTAGGGTTCTGTCACGAGAAGGAAGGAGATCGACAAAATGTGTGGAGTAGTTCTCGATGGAATGCGAACTTGAGGCTTTCCTTTTTGTTTGAAAGATAGGGAGTGAGAGAGAAGATGGGGAGGAGTGGATGTAAGCGGATTATTTGCTGCTGTGCGTCTTTAATTGGACTCCGTTATTTTGATTTTGTAGGTGTTTCTTGCCTGAAGATATTCTCATTCTAAAATCAACAGATAAATCATAGAACAGAAAAAAAAAATGTTTTGGAGTCAAGTAATATATTAGTGTTGTATCTTGTTAGACTGGATTGAAAGTGGTAGTAAAGGAGCGTGTGCTGTATCTTGTTATTCTGGATTGGTTGGGAGAGACTATTAGGCTTACTTTCACTTGACCATCGGTTTGAAAAGGTAGAAACCTAGGATAGCACAGAGCTGAGTCGCCGGTGAAAGGCCTACACCGCCTGTGGCGACGTGTGCAAGTGAGCAGAATCCATTTGCGAACTAGAAAATCGACGAATAGAGATGCGGAATAAGTAGAGCATGTTGGTTGGAAGTCGCTAAAAAATAGGAGATCAGCTTGTTTCAACATTGTGTATAAAAAACTAAGACAAAAAAAGTAAGAGTAGTGAAAACAAGAAAGGAAACTAGGGGAGGAGGTGGGTGAAGTTGAAGCTCCTACCCTTCTCTGGCCAATGGATAAGATGAAATCCTGGTGACAATATAAATGAATTTTTTTTTTGCTTGGGTAGAGATAAAAGTGGGAAGAGAGAGTTTTTATTTCCTTTTGAGTATTAGTATTCCTCGTTATTTGAGTAAATTTGAAAAACACCCATTGGTTATATTTTTTATATAATGGTCTCAGCTTAATCTAAGACTTAGTTTTCTTTCTAAAACAATTTTAATTCATCTCATTTCATTATTATTATTTTTTAAAATCTTCATATAAAATAAAATAAACTATTCAACTTTTCAAAATTTAAACAAAATTAATATTAAAAATAAATATTATAATAATATTTTATTCAATTTTTAACTTTTATCTCATCTTATCTATACAAACAAACTAGACTAACACTTGCAATTCTTCTTTCTCATAATTATGTAATATAGTTATCAACACTTTGTTTTTCATTTAAATTATCTTCTAAGAAACAAAATAGGGAGATATCCAAAATCTTCTCAAACTATCACTGTAGTTGGCAAGCCCCCCTCCTCCTCCTCCACCCCCCCCCCCCCCCCCCCCCCTCTTCAAAAAAAGAAAAAAAAAACTATCAACATGCTTTCCTTTTTCCCTTATAAATAAAATATAACCTCAAAAATTCTAAAAAAGAAAAAGACATCTTATTCAGTTCAAAATGAATTTTTATAAAACATTTTGAAAGTCAGGAAAAAAAATTATTAAAATGAAAAATATAGTAAATAAAAAATATACGTAAAAGAATATATATTTTTTTGTTTCGTCAATTCTTTTAAAGGAATGAGTTAAAATGTAAAAAGATTTTTTTTAAAGGAGAAAATAATTTTGTTTACGTTTTTTTTAATATTTTTATAAAAGTGAATGAGTGTTGAATTTGAAGAAGATTCGTGAATTCTCACTATTAACAAAAGGCAATACTCCCAGGACAAATGACATGAATATCTTAAGATATAAAAGCAAAAATGCATTCACTACTCACTAGCACAATCGTATTTTCGACTTAAAAGATGATGACATGTCGAAGACTGTGCAAGTGATGATAACTTGATAGTACCGGTTTAGGATGACAAATGCCCATATAAGCCTTCACATAGAACCAAAGTATATTCCCAGAAAAAAAAAAAAAAGCAATTTTTTCAATCACTTCTAAAGATATATATATATATATATATATATATATATGCGTTTTGTTCTCATTAAAAAACATGTCAACCCCACATTACTAGTAAAACTTAGAAACGTGTCTTGAGATGCGAAACACACCCCAAAATCCGCCACAATGAAAGGCAATTGACAATTTTAGGCCTTGGCGGTGCGGATGGAAGAGCACAGAGTCTGGGTGAATACCCAGGATGTACAACAAAATAAACGACAACATTATTAAATACTGTACTGGAGGACCCGACATTTAAAAAAAGAGTAATAGGATCAAATATTTATGATAAAAAAGATTATTAATGATTAAAATAATCTTTTAATTATTAAAATTGACTGTTTACGATTAATAAATAATAACAAATAAATAATCATACATTATAAAGATTAAAAAATTATATGAGCATTTGAGTCTTTGACAAACAAAAGAAGGACCAAATTCTTAAGCCTTTTTCCACGTAATGATAATGTGTCTATATATGTGGCTAAATTACAATAAGAGATATTACAATAGGTTAATTATGTAGTCTAATCTACCGTATATACCACAACGTTTATCACAATTGAATGGCAACTTCCTCACCCTCCTTTTAAGTTGGCCTGGTCTACCCTACTCTATATAATCTTTCATTAAAAAATATATATATATATTTATAAGTCTATATAAAAAATACATCTTCTAAACTTCAAACACTAACTTAATATATTTTGATTTAAAAAAATTAAAATCAAAATCTCAATCACTTATAATGTAAATAATATAAATTAAGATGTATCATCTAGACCAACTTACGATAGAATAAATCTGCCAAAAATGCTTGCTAATTACATGCATGCATATACAATTGCACACGTAACATGCATGCACACAAAATAAAATGATGAGAATTGTTATATTTACATAATAATAACATAAAAATAACTTTTTAAATTGGTTCGACTTGTTTTAATTTATTAGATTTATTTTATAATAAAAATAATATTATAATTTAATGAATTATATTAAACTATATCAATTTATATAATTTTTTGTGGTTAGAATATTTTTCAAAATAAAATGAAAGCTTGTTGTTGGACACCGCCTTAGATGCAAATTGCTTCGCAATTACTCATTGACCTAAGAAGTTACAGGATCTATGCACTTATATTTAACTCTATAGCATTAATGGTACATTAATTTTTGTTTTTTATTACTCTTTTTTTTAATATTTGTATTCGTTGACTCCATAATTCTCAACCCCGATACATTCGAAAGTGACTAGCTAGCTATAGTTACTACAATCATATATACAACTGCTCTATTTGTGAAAGAAAACCAATACTTCTAGTCTCATTGCTTCTCGATCCCGTTATGTCTCGACGGCAACTACGGAAGGATCACTCCCATCTTCCCATCATAAAGTTCGCGATCTAGAAAAGAAAGACCACGTTAATATGTACTAAGAACCTCAAATAGACCTACCCAGCTTGGTGCACTTTTAAGACTTTTCATCTTATTTTATTTAATTATTATATTTTTATATATATAAAATACAACTGAATTTTCTCAAATTAAAAAAATATCTATGTATTAAAAAATATGTAATTCAATAATATTTTTTTTAATTTTTAATTTTAATTTAATACATATCATCTATCTCATCTCATCTACAAAAATAAACTAAGTAAATTGAGTTAGAAACTCCTCTTTCTCTAATAACAAGTGGAAAATAATTCATATTAATTATCATCTTAATGGATTTAAAATATATAATTAATTGGAATAGATTGTAAAGCTATGATTTAAATTTAAAAGCTTGATACTTGTCAAGATACTACTTATTTTAAAATATTAAACTAATTTTATTATTTAATTTATATTTTAAGACCATAATCTTGAGAAAACAAAGAAATGGCTTATCTTTCAGAATCAATTTTTTATTTTTTTTTAAGAAATAAAAGCAAAGAAAAAAAGAGGTAACTTTATAACAACTATCGAAAAGGCTGACGTGGGAGGCATTATTTAAAGCTTCATGATATTCACCACATATATATACTAATAAATAGAAAAAAAAAATCATGAATAGGTATGTACCTATACTCGTGTCCACCACTGTCACACATTCTTAATATTTTCAACTTCATAAATGAATAAATATAATCTAAAACACTGGAAAAACTTTGAAGTAAAAGAATTATAAAATTAATTCCTGTCATGCCTTAAACATATCCATCCCTACTTCGGGTAAATACAATTCAAATTGGGTTACGGCGGTCCAACCCAAAATTTGTCCTGACTTCCTTTGTCTTTATAAAGCAATTTTCTTTATTCGAGCCTCTCTTTCCCAGCATTGGAATATGAGGAAGAAAATGTACTCTGCATTTTTTTCTTTCTTGGAGCCTCTTTTTCCCAGGCATTGGAATTTGTCTGGCCTCTGCATAGGTTTATTGACCAATTAATTAATTAATTGATATAAAAAGAGCACTGTATAGGGGACTATGACCAAACCTAGATTACATGGGAAGGGTAAAAAGTGAAAAAAAGAAAAGAAAAGAAGCCAGCAATGCTCTGCTTTTCATCATCGAGTACTCTCTGCTTTTCATTTTGGCCAAAGCCATATCATAGATCCCTCTCTCTCTCTAATATACCTTTTTCCTTCCTTTTACTCTGTTTATTTATTATTTGCCTTGCTAAAGTCCCATGTAATCTAAGCTCCAGTAAAGTCGTAACAACTTTTAATTAAGCAAGGTAATTTTAATTAACAGATAAATGTTTTTTGATTAGAACATTTTCATTGAATTAGTTAAAAATTATCATTTAAAAAATATATTTTTATATAAATATTAAAAAATAAATATTATGATTGATCAAATATAATAATAAAATATGTAAAAGAAAAGTTTAAAAAGTACTTTAATTTGACTATTATTTTAATTTTTTGACAATTATTTTAATTTTATTATTCATAATAAATATTTTTTGAACATTTTCTCATATATTTTATTATCATATTTGATTAATTGTGATATTTATTTTTTGATATTTATGTAATAATATATTTTTTAAAATATGATTTTTAATTAATCTAATATAAATGTTCTTAGTTAAATCATAAAGTTTAAAATAATTTATTTTTTGAATTAAAAGAAGTTTTAAACCATGGAATTCGGGTTCATAAATCAATGACCTCGGAAACTTCTACATTTGCCTCGTAAAATGTGCCAAATTCCAAGTATTTGTTTATCCTTCCATCTGCATGTGACCCTGTGAGGTAGGGGTTTCATTTGGATTTTAAATTTTGAAATTTCGGATTTAGAATTTTTTTTAAAGTTTTAAATAAAATTATTAAAATTATTAAAAAAAAAAAATTTAAAACAGAGTCTGATTATATCCTACCCAGATAAACAAGCCTAGTGTGAGGCCCTTGCTGTTGTTGACACCCCAATCACTTATCACTTTGTATTAAATAAATGGTTGATTGGATAATTTTATTTGGATTAAAAGATAAGATAGGATAAATTTTAAAAATTAAATAAAATATTATTTTTAATATTATTATTATTTTAAAATTTTTAAAAATATATAATACTGAGAATGAAATTGAGATGAGTTAACTCATTTCAACTCTCAATTCAAATTGAGATAAACTAATCTCTTAAAATTTTTAATCTCATTTCATCTCATATTTTTTAAAATATAATTTAAAATTTTTATTATTAAAATTTTTTAGATTAATCATTACAATTTTATCAAATTTTCAATCAAAATTAAAAACAATTCAACCTTTTCAATTCATCAAAATAAATTAATATTGTAAAATAATATTTTAATAATATTTTATATCCATTTTTTATTTTTTTAAAAATTAAAAAAATTAATCAAAACTATCTCACTAATATTTATAAACTATCTTATTAGCATTTACAAAAAATTTCTTTCATCTAACCCTCAAAACTAGCCTTCGAAAAAAAGAGAGAAAAATATCATATTTTAAAGCATTATTGGCCAATATTTTTTTTTAAAATATAAGTTTGCACATATATTAATTTTTTTTATATTTAATTAAAAATAAAAAAAAAAGAATGAGAGGAGAGAATAAAAGTATTAAAAGTAAATATTAATATTTTAAATTTTGTTAGAAAATTTTGATCAATTAGTGCTCTTGAAAACGTTTGTAACATATAGTACTTGGTTCAAAAGATTATAAAATAATTTTTAAATAATAATAAAGTAATTAAAATGAGATGGACCTGTATATCGAAACGGCTCATAACTGAGACTCTTCTTCCTCCTAATAGGCCCTGGCCCACAAGATTATAAAACAAAATTTTATCAACAAAAACCGCAAAGAATCAGGCTAGGCTTCTATAAATTACCTCCTTTGAAACCTGTCCTCAACATCTCTACAAACATCTCTCTCTCTCTCTCTCTCTCTCTCTCTAGCTTCCTTCCGTGCTTGAAAAGCCAAGCGAAAAATGGGGTTAGCCCTGAAAGGGTTGGTGCTGCTGCAGCTCACAGTACTAATGGTGAGCTGCTACCCTGTGTTTGGAGTTCTGCCACCCATCCCACCACCGGCAGAGGCCCCTACTCACCACCACCATCACCATCATCACCATGCTCATCCCCCGAGTCATCCACCCGCTCACCCTCCGAGTCACCCTCCGAGTCACCCCCATGGCCACCCTCCGAGTCAAGCTCCAGCTCAACCCCCTCACCATCACCACCACCACCATGGCCACCCTCCCACTCACTCCCCGGTACACCCTCCTCCTACTCTCCCTCCACCTCACCTGCCTCCGAGCCACCCTCCGGTTCACCCTCCAAGTCACCCACCTCATCATCACACTCCTAGCCTCCCTCCGGTTCACCCCCCAGTCCACCCGCCGGCTCATCCTCCAATGCCGGTTCATCCTCCTGTTTTCCACCCACCAAGGAGTTTTGTAGCTGTTCAAGGTGTTGTTTACTGCAAGTCCTGCAAGTATGCTGGGGTTGACACACTTTTAGGCGCCTCGCCAGTTCTTGGTTTGTTCAAACTCCCAAAGCTTACTTTGTCGACTTTTTCACAAAATGTTTTTTCTTACAACATTATTTTATTTTTATATGAAAAATAAATTTGTAGTTTACTTATATTTTTTTTTTTCAAGTACCTGTCTATTTAATACAGTATGTCTATTTTATTGTGAACGATTTTTGTTAAATCATTGACGTAAATGGCTGACAAGCCAACCCCACCCCCGGCAAAAATTTGAAAAATTTCCCAAATTTTTTCGTGGCAAACATACAACTAAGAGCAACTATTTTGTTGAGTCTATTTTCATCTAAAATATTTCTTGTAGTGTAAATAACTAATCATAAATATTAATTTTTATGTAAGTTTTCCCCAGCTGCACATGCATGAATGTTAATGTACATTGGTTATTTGGTAGGTGCTATTGTAAAGCTACAGTGCAATAACACCAAATACGGGGTGATTCATAAAGCCATAACAGACAAGAACGGCTACTTCTATCTCACAGCGCCCAAGACCATCACTTCCTATGGCGCCCACAAGTGTAAGGTGTTCCTAGTCTCTTCGCCGATGGCCGCATGCAGCAAGCCCTCTAATTTACACTTCGGTCTCAAGGGTGCCGCCCTCAAGCCTCAAAAGCCATTTGTAACAGATCAGAAACTCCCATTTATTCTCTACTCCGTAGGACCTTTCGCTTTTGAACCCAAATGCCCACACTGAAGTGTTGAGTTTAGAGCGGCTTGAATCATGTCTGGTTGTTGTGTGAACACGCGCGTACTGTACTAGGGTTGTGTCTACTGTTTGATGATTTAGACTTTCTCCCAGATGATTTATGATTTGGGTGTATGGTGTTTGTATTTGAAATTAACAATAAATTGATGATATTAATAGGATTATGTTAATAAATGAGTCCAATATAATAAGTAGATCCGTACCTTTTGAGGTTGTGCAATTTTAACGTCTAGTGCTCTCTTAAAAGCCAGTTTAACGGTCCGATCCCGTTCTCTTTTTGTCTGTCATATATATTATATGACAGACACGAAGTTGCTTTTATTGAGGAAGCATGCTTCGAGCTTTGAACTGCACAAGCAGCTCTGCCATTGGATTCCTGAAGGGGTCCGATCAGTAAGGTCACACGTAATGCCTTAGTACTCGATGGTACGTAGCATAGTGGGCCTCACAGTACTGAAACTGGACCGTTGATATCGTCGTTCGAGCTTGAAATTTTGAACCGAGTGAAGTGTTGTAATGGGCATAGGATTCCACAAAGTGCTCGTAAAGGTCGATCCGTGCAAGATCACGGACTTTTTTTTTTCTGTTCACAGTCCGGCTACCTTATCTTTAGCTCTGGCGCTCTGTTGCATGGTCTTGGGTTTAACCACTACGCAACCACTGAAGATTTTGTTCCCCTAATTAAAAATTCAAAGAGAGAACAAGATATTTCTTATTTATTTATTTGTTAGGAGCTGAGATTAGACTTAGAGAAATATTTAAACTGTAAATAGATTTATATGAAAATAATTTTTATAAGATTATATAAAATAGATTTAATAAATTATATAAAATTAAATCAATTTATAAGATTATTTTGTCTCTGATTAGTTGTAGCGTGATCCTTGAATCATAATGAAAGTAGAATAACTTCAATGATGTATCAAGATCTCCCTCAACACAATGAAACTAAAAAGTCTTAAATATCTTTTTACTTGTAACTTTCATTTAATCTGTGAGGAGAAAGCCCCATTGTGGTGGTCTACTTTGGATTGACCAATGATGATGATCTGTCTGGACACCTCTGATGGCTCTAGAGTCTAGACACAATATTGCCACGCCCAAGGCCCCAGATGATGGACCTACATTATGACAAGTGCTATCATCTTGGCTTTTTACTAATTTTGCCTGTACTTGAAGACCCCTCTCTCTATACCGACGGAAACAAAGATATAAAGCCGAATAAACATTGATTTTTGATTGTCCTAAAGAAAGATTTTCAAATGGCCGGGGTCCATGCATATATTTTATTGGATAACTTCCTGCTAAACACGAGTGATAGAACGCCTTTAATGATTGAGGAGAGATAGAATGGAAAGGACAACGATGGGTAAATTCCGGATGAGAAACGATAAATTCAAAATACTTTTTACAATACTTTGCATAATATATTATAAAATATTAATATTTTCATAAAGTGATGTTAATTTATATAAAATAATTTATAAAAATATTTATATTTTATAATATGTGATGTATAAATATTATATAATGTATTGTGTCTATCGTTTCTTATTGTGGAAGAAGGCTTTAAGAGTGGCGCTACTTCATTGAAAGAATATCTCCCGACATCTCCCAAACGTGCAAATTTTTTTTGTCATTTTTTTAAATATTTTTTTTTCTAAAAAAAAAAGAAAAAAATTAATACAATTTTTAAATTATTAATAAAAAAGTTACTTTTTTATCGAAAAATTTATTGTAAAAATTTTATAGAATAATTTAGCATTTCTAGGGTGCTTTAATGTCAAAAGGCAGTGTAGGTTTGCCAAAAATAAATGATTAATATAAATTTCAAATAGACAAATCTCAGCCTTTATAAAAAAGTGGACGTAAAAATGTAAAAGAAATTATTATTTATTAGTAAAATCTATTTTTAACCAAAATATAAAATTTAGAGACTTGTACCTAACATTATTTAAAAAAAAAAAAAAACCAATCCCCCTCTCTCTCTCTCTCTCTCCCCTTTTTTCCTCTCCTCTCCCTTTTTCTCGCTCAGTAACCCAAAAAGTCATGGACTAGGTTTAAATAAATTAATCTATGGCCGTGGGCTTGGCCCAAGAAGAATCTTTGCTGGCAATCATGTGCTCCCACACCAAGTGCATGGACCAACTCGTATTTAGGATTTGATGCAAATAAGAAGCCCAAATAACTCTTGGCAATTTGATGCTGTCGGTTAAAGTTGGAAATTAAAGTGCCAATTTGATGCTCTCCTGCTTCTTCATTACGACTTGTTTACATGCATATGTATGTGTGCATCGATCCTTAGCTCTTCGATCGGTTCTATTCTCTGCCCATCCACTAAGGTTTCTTACCATAAATCATGTCATCATTTGGAAGGGGTTGGTTTACTCTTCTTATTATTCATGGTCTGCAACATTGTTAAAGACTTCGAATCCCTTTCCAAAGAAATGATTTTTTTTATTTATTAAATTAAAAAAAAAAAAAGACAAACTGACAAAGAACTATGATCTAATGAAGGAAAGAAGAAGTGAATCCTTCTCATTGACACCAGAAGTTTCTTTTCCCTGACCAAACAGTAATATTCTAAAATAATTATTTTTAATTTCCTTTCAAATATCAGATATATTATTTGATATATGTTATATTGGGACAAATTTTGCGTCTCAGAAATGTGTGCGTGTCAATCTAATGGAATCACAATTGTTCATGTAAACGTGTTCCCAGTGGGTGCATGATCTGGCACTGTCCAACTCATAAATGGAGTCTCCTCCATGACAACACCTCCTCAGGCTTGTGGGAAGTGTTGCACTTAGAATCATGTGGTCCCTCCCCATGCAGCATTTGCTTTCATCAGTTCATATATTTACATAATAGAATGGGAATGAGAATTGGATTCACCTCTCATCTTCACCTTTTTCCTGTTAGTACGACTTGTAGCTTAGGATCCTGGCATTCAGTATCAAATACGATGTGGACACTAGTCTAATTTCTGACTTCTGCAACCAAAAGCTAGGCTACACTTGCACGACAACTAAGATTGTAACTGGCACTTTAATGGTTTGGAATCTTTTGGTAGAAGATGAACAGTTTGCCGGAGTTTAGATTTATAAGGCCTGCTTTGCTAATCTTATCTCATCTTAATTCATATCAATTTATTTCAACTCAACAATTCTACATGTCATTATTATTATTCACACATCGTCTCAACTCATTTAATCTCTATTGAAAAATCAACCCCAAACAGATGATGATAGAAACCTCCATGTTTAAATCAGATAAAATTTCTTGAAGAAACTAAAAAAACAACTGGAAGAACGCTTGTTTGAAGACGGTGATGATAAGGTGAAACATGGAAGTATAGCTAGACTGAAGCAGTTAAAATATCTTACCACCATTAATGAAGATTTTTTCTTAATACATGTATTGACTGCGAAAATATGTATGTGAGATCTAAGAAGCACAATGTAGTGAGTGCTTGTGCAGAGAAAGTTGAAAGAAACCATTGGGAGTTTGGTTTGCTAAAATTAAAATCTCATTTCTACGTGGGCATAGGTTATTTTAGTCGAATCACGCTAAATTCTTGATCTCTAATTATTTATGAGTGTCCGTTTAATCTTAATAATCTCATCTTATTATCCAACCAGAAAAGTAATCGGTAGAACTTTACCTAGTCATATCGTGACTAGCTTCTTTGCGTATTAGCTAGCTCACTTCTGCATGACAAAGGAAGTTTGGTGCAGTAGGGTTATGATTTGACTGGTATAGAAATAGAGATATATGCATTATAAGTAGCGGCTGAGTTCCATGTATAGGACCGAGATTTGAGAAGAGTAGATAGATGAAAGACAACCACCCTTTGATTTGATGTTAAAAATAAGAGAGTAATTATTAAAAGCATTTCTAAAGTAGAATATAAATCTGGGATGGGATGCATGTATGAGTTGGGCAATCAGAAATCGGAAAGGAACTGTGTTTCTCAGAATTGGCTGAGCAACCCATGTCTACCACATTTGGTTGCAAAGTAACTCTTGATGAATGATTGTGTGATCGGATAGTAATGAGATCAGTAAGAAGCTCTATCGACCTAATAATATGGTGGTAGTTCTAATTAAGCAGTTAAGTCGTACAAGCTGCTGGTTCTTTTTTTGCTCATGAATTGCTGAGTAATCTATAGATAAAGCTACATGCCTTTTGAAAATAGTTGTGTTTAAATTGTACTGGCAAAAAACTGGAAGCATACACAAAAGTTAGAAACAACTCTTATGTTATCAGATATTCTCAGACTATTTATTATGAGAAATAGTTTAATGACAAATAATTTTATAGATTGATGTAATTTTATGTAATTTATTATTATAAAATTAATTTTATTTTAAAATAGATTTAACAAATCACATAAAATTATATGAGTTTGTGATAATACTTTTATATAATCTTTTTATAATTATAATAATTATATTTTATTATTATTATTATTATTTTGTTATTATCTATAAATAATTCACTATCATTTCATTAATATGTAGGAGCCGGTATTGCAAGATCAATTTGCTTTCTGTGCATGCCCAATCAGTGATTGCTGTGTTCTATCTCGTTTCCGGATTCAATGTTTCTGTGGGTACTGTGCCCTGTGTAGTTTTTTATTTATTTATTTTAATTCAAAGACATAAACAGTCACATTCTGGCGAGAACTTTATACATATTTTTCTTCCACGACTGTCGTATTTTGATGATGCAGGACCTACAGACGAGTTGTTTTCCAGTATTGGAGTTTTGGTGTCAAAATCTTCCATTCTACAGATTGACATCGAGGGAAAAAGAACAGAAACTTAAAACGGAGATGATTGACATACTTTGATGAAGATTCCTTGTTAATCATGGAGGTTAGAATTCTCAAAATTAATATCCCAGATACAGTGCTAAAATATCTATAATCTCATTTGAGTTAGATAAGTTAAGTTCATCTCAAATTTATTATTATATTTTTTAAAATTTTAATATAAAATATAAGTTTTAATATGATTTTTAATTTTTTTTAAATTTTAATTTTAATTTTTTAAATTTTAAAATAATAATAAGATTTTTATACCATTTTTAAAATTTATCTCAATTTCGAATGGAGCCTAAATAAGCATGGTCGACGGGACCCAATACCCAGTAATTAGGCTTAATACATTCTTATGGACCAAATGATTAGATGGGTGACAATTACGTGGGGGACAAAAGCAGCGCAAACATCTTTGCTGCCATGGACTTTTAATAATTTGTGTTCATCAAAACACATCGGATATGGGTTCATTAATGAGTAACCTAAGTGGGAAACACACGCAACTTTTGTGCCTAGGAAGCAACTACCCAAATTTGAAAGATGATTTTTAAGACCTTAAATTATCTTAAGTTTTTAAGATAAATTGAGTTTTTTATTAAAATTAATAAATTGAAATGATAAAATAAATTTTATAAATTTACATCAAATGAATTTAAATATATTAATTAGATATTAAGATAAGTTTCTATATATTTATAAAAAGTTAAAAAAAATTATATATCTTGCATATAAAAAAAATGTTAAGTTGAAAGAGATAAATTGTACGCGTAAAGAAATTTTAAATTAAGATAAACTTAATTGTAAGTGTAAAGAGATAAATATTTAAGTTAAAAATGAAATATTTAGATATTAGACTTGACTTAAATTATATTAAAGTAAATTAATCTCAATTCAATCTAAATTTATGGGGCCTTAATATATATCTAATATGAGTTATTTTAGGTACAGTCTTTATTTAAGAACTACTTACACAAGCTTATACAATTATCTATTTACAGTCTTAAGTGGGAGATTATGTGTGCATATTTATTGTTATACGAGAATAAAAGGGAAAAAATATTATTGAGAAAGATATCATTATAATTTCTAAAAAGAATTAAAAATAACTATATAAATTTAAATGAATAATTTTCAAATAGAAATTATATATAGATTAGGTCTTGTTTGTATTTAGAATTTATCATTATAATTTTTTAAATTTTTATATAAAATATAATAAATAATTTAAATTTTTTAAATTTAAATTTATCTCTTTTAAATTTAAAATTAATAATAATATTAAAAAAATATTTTATTTAACTTTAAAACATCACGTTATCTTTAAAATGTTTTCTTTAAATATAAACATGACCTAACTCACTATATATATATATATATATATATTTGCCTAGACGGACTATTTTTTTTTTAACTTTTATTATTACAATAGTCGGCCTCAAGACCCCGAAAGTCAATGGGAAAAATTTTCCTTATTTATTTATTTATTTTTTTTGATGTTTTCTTCGATCGGCGAATATCTCTCTCCTTCTGAAAGCGCGTATTTTTTTTATCTCTCTCTCCTTCTGAAAGCGCGTATTTTTCAGTTTCTGAGAGTTGGGGTTCCCTTCAGTCTTGATTGGGTTTATAGCTTATTTGGTCAAATTAATTTGAAACCGCGAACCATAATTCTTGATGTAAGATTATATTCTCAAATTTGTACTTTGGGTACAAAATGTTTTAAAATTTAAACCTTATAAATTAAATTTTATTATTTAAGTATATAAATGACATACTTTACACATCAGTTTTAAAACAGAATAAACTATTCTTAATTTTGGTGCTGTCAGATGTCAAGTTTAATTAAACGATCTATCTGTGTTTTGCCTTTTGGAAAATAAAAAAAATTAATAGATTGAGAAACATATCCTAAAATTTTTAAAGGTTAATAAAAGAGCCCTTTTTTTAAATAAATTAAGTAGAATAAGAAATCAGTTAGAATTCATCCACGATCACTGACTACAAAGAAAAATAATAGGATTAAACTTATAATTATATAACTGTTTTAATTTTTGAAGTGATGTTTACAGAATAATTTAGGTCTTATTTAGATTGAAAAACTATTTCAATTCATTATTATAATATTCTTAAATTTTTACATAAAATATAATAAATAATTCAATTTTTTAAAATTGTAATTCAATCATTTTAAATTTCAAAATAATCATAATATTAAAAAATAATATTTTATTCAACTTATAATTTCATTTAAAATTATCTTATTTGTACACCAATTTTAACGTATTTATGATATTTACACAAATATAAATATAAATATAAATATAAATATATATATTTTTCCTTTCTTGATAGCATTAGCCTAACTAAAAGTGGATTAAAGGATAAAGGACTTGAACCCAACCCAAGGAGTTGAAATGTCACGGTTGAGAGAAGTGAGGGAGCTTCATTCGGAACATATAAAACCTAGACTAATAAAAGCAGTAGTTTGGCAATGTTAACACATCTTAACGTGTGGAGTTAAGAGCCGCAATCACAGATTCCTGTTCTTTCGGGACGTGTTTCGCACACTCCCAAGCAACGTGTGGAGTTAGAGCCGCAATCACAAACCCCCACCCAAAACATTTCTTACCAAACCCCAAAAAAGTAACAAAGTCTCGTCTCATCTCTTTGCCCCCCCATATTCTCTTCTTCTTCTTCTTTTCTTCTTCAGACCTCTCTCTCTCTCTCTCTCTCTCTCTCTCTCTCTCTCTCTCACCGTGTGTTTTTGAAGAAGCATCTTCAGAGGGCATCAATGGAGTCAAACTCTCCAAGATACCAAGAAACTCAGAACGCAAGCCCTTCGTTGTTGCCATCCCCCAACAGCCGTAACTCCAACAGTAGCAGCAGCAGCAGTGCCACCAACAGCAATGGACTCCAGCCCACGCCACCCTCGACCCCACCACCACTGCAACACCAACATCAACACCAAAACCAACCTTTCAGACCCATCACCAGATCCGAATCTGCCAACCCGTATCCGACCACCTTTGTTCAAGCCGACACCTCCTCTTTCAAACAAGTCGTCCAAATGCTCACCGGATCCTCCGAGACCGCCAGGCACGCCTCCTCCCCCAAGTCCACCATTAACAACAATAGTCCCGCATCCGACTCGCCGTCAAAGACCCACATCCCACCCATAAAATCCATCATGCCCAAGAAGCAACAATCCGGGTTCAAGCTCTATGAGCGCCGAAGTTCTCTCAATAACCTCAAGATCAACCCCTTGATCCCTGTATTTGCTCCCAACAATTCTGGGTTCTCCCCCCGTAAACCCGAGATCCTCTCCCCGAGCATTCTCGACTTCCCGGCGCTCACTCTCAGCCCCGTCACGCCGCTCATACACGACCCCTTTGACCGATCCGCTTACGTCTCCTTCCAAAGCAGTGTCAATGCCAATGTTAATGCTAAGTTGGACGAGGAGGCTGAGGAAAAAGCGATCAAAGAGAAGGGTTTTTACCTGCACCCCTCTCCGGCGACTACGCCGAGAGAATCCGAGCCCCGCCTTTTGCCTCTGTTCCCAACGACGTCTCCGAGATCAGTTTCAGGTTCCTCTTGAAATAATTAATTTTAACTTTTGTGTAAGTTTATATGTATTAATATTGGCATTGAGGATGATAAAAAGCGATGTATTCGTACTGGGATGTTTGCGGAGAATGAGAGCATCTTGCTTCAGTCGTAAAATGTTATGTATGTATCTTTCTTTTCTTTTCTCTTTTTCCTTTTCTTTGGGCTCTTATTCTTTATTGTGTTCAAAGTTGATGTTTGTTTACCGAGAAAGTTGACTGTTGGCATGAATTGTTTATCCAATTAGTTGTGCGAAGCTTAGTTGAGTAGGGATTGTGATTAAATTTCTACGGATGAAGTCATGATGATGAAACCATGAAACGGAAAAAAAGCATCAATTTTTCAAAATTTTAGGGATCGCCATAAATAGCTGGAGAGAATCTTGCTCAACTTTGAATTCTCTTAATAAATGGTAAAATGAATACCGATATCCAATTCAGTGATATTACTTATGGTCATTAATAAGCGTTGTAAGAAGTGCAGGTGGAGAGAGAGAGAGAGGGAGAGAGAGAGAGAGAGAGAGAGAGAGAGAGAGGTGCAGTTTGTTCATACCAATGGCCAAAGCAGCTTTGTGCTTGCTGTCAAAGAAGAGGAGAATGGGCAAGGAATCTTGATCCTTGTGGTTGTATTTGTGAGTGAGGAAAAGATGCCAAGAAAAGCAGACAGAGGTTCTAGTTTATATGTGCTTGTGTTCACAAAGCTCTGGTTTTTTTCTTGTCATTAGTTGCTGTGTGAAGATGTATAAGGAGAGTAATGATTCAATGAACGAAAAGAAACTCAACATTGGTAATGTGATGGGTCCAAACTAAAATTGTACTCTGGTGCATGGTTTACACAATCAATCTAGGTTTGGCATATGATCTATTGTAACTTTAAATTGAAGAAGTGTCACCTTTTTTTTTTTTTTTTTCTCTCTTGGTGGTTGGAGGTCAAAATAGGGTGGGGTCTGGAATAAAATCCATTGATCTTGATGACCAGGTTGGTACTATTGCAGCCACATGAGATATAGAATGTGGGACCCATTTAATTTAGCAACTAACAAGTTGAGTTGTATGAGTCAAGGTTCTTTAATACAAAGCTTTGAATTGCAGTAAAAAGCAATCATGCAAAGGTGGTTCTTTATTTGAATCCAAGGCTGTTTTAAGTCTGCTTTTTGACTCGAAAAGAGACCAAAACTGTTGTGAATGGGGACATGAGAAAACGAAGGCGGAGAAGGCGTGGGTCTGGTGATGATGAAAGGAAAGAAAGAGAAAACCCCGAGTGATGAGAATGGGAAAGCCAGAAAACATGGCGTGGTGTGGCCTCCTTTGTGTTTTTTGTCTGTTTGTTTCTCGGTTTGTTTGTTTCTGTGGGTCTGATTTCGTAGAATTTGCACCCTTAGGTTGGTGGGGGCATATTCATTTGGAACTTTGAATCCCCCATGTGCACTGCTTGAAAATCTCTTTGTCCTGTCCTCTCTCTCTCTCTCTCTAAATTGATCTTCTTCTTGTCAAAATTAACTGCAGATGACATATAAAAGCATAATAATGATAAATAAATGGCATGCCAATGTTTGTCCCTGAGTGAATTTACTTATTAAACCTCTGTCATCTATTGGTTAAAAGAATTTAACGAAAACAATATCTCAATTTGTAGATCTGCAAGGGTCTTTCTTAGATGTCCTTTTCCCTCTTTTGGATTTGGCTTTCTGGGTATTTTTTCGCTGCCATTCATTCAGTATGAACAAATCCATCCCCACTCCTCGTGATTAAAGGAAAAAATCAAATCTATTAATAGGTAAACCGTTTACCGTAAACGTGCTGGTGGAGGATGGCTGTGAAAGAACAACACTTTGCAATAAAAAGCTTTCAGATTTTTAATCCTCTTTTAATTAATCGCATGTCCTACGCATCCTGACCTGTTTTTCGTTTTGAGAATTGAGAATTTGAGACTGCCAGGTTTGGATATGGAGATAAACTGAGTTAATGATAGCTTTATCATCCATCTATCACTATTTTATCATTTTTTAAAGATTTTTTTAATTATTATTTTTATT
Organism: Platycarya strobilacea; assembly: GCA_036898215.1. NCBI lineage: Eukaryota > Viridiplantae > Streptophyta > Magnoliopsida > Fagales > Juglandaceae > Platycarya > Platycarya strobilacea. The sequence goes on from CM072547.1 coordinate 8,290,840, forward strand.
TAATAATTAAGAAAATGATTATTAATAAAATTATAAATTAAAAAAATCTTAATAATTAAGAATGTTAAAAAAATAATAAAAAAACAAATGCATTTAGAATGGTAAATAAGTAATAAATGAATTGTAAGTGTATCACCACTCAAGAGTAAATTGTAATATCTTTGAATCCCATAAAAATGAATTTAAATTTTTTATGTGATGCTTTTAATTTTTTAGATTATAATGTATAAAGCAGATTGAGATGAGTTTATTTATTTGTTTTTTATAAAACTTGAAAAAATAGTGATTTCTATTAATGAGTTTAGTTCAACAACTAAATACAACCAAACTTTGGATCATGGGCTGCTTAGCATATATTGAGTAGGGTGGTGAAAACAAGAACGAAATCTACATGGAAAAACTCCTCCAAATACAGTAAACTTTGGCCAATATTATTCACAGAGGACTTAAAAGGGAATTTGTAATCGATTTTGGGCTTGGTTCACGAGCGATATGTTTTCCACAACCGGACATAAAAGGACTGAAAAAGTAAATGCTTTTAAAATGTAGCATATGTTTGAGGATGTCGATCTGTTACATTGCATCTCGTGCAAATGGTGTTGCATAAATGTACTGCATTTTTAGACTGGTTGGGCCGCATAAGTTTGAAGCCGACGTTGGAGTGCTAAAGTGCTAGGTCCGTGACAAGACACCTCTCCTCCCAATTCTGGGCCATGAGAATTAAGGAATAAACAAGTTTTGCATCGACCGACAAGACAGACGGATAACCCGTTCTTTTCCTTCGATTTCCAAATCAGTTTTTTTTTTAAGGTTGCAAAATAAAAGTCACGTCTTGAATGACATTATGGAATAGCACACAAGAGTATATGTTCTGTTTTTTTTTCCTTGCAGAAATTAAATATTCCTGAAATGTGTATCATTGTTTTGGTCATACATTTGAATAAATAAATCATAAAATAGATTTTTGTTCAAAGATGAAATCTCAATGAGACTATCCATATCCAATTCATCAATGGTATTCAATTTTACAAATAAGTACCTATCTTAAATATATTAATTATTTCTTTCCTTTTCAATTATCCATTTCGTTTAAGAAACACTGCCGATATGATGTAAACTATGAATCCTGACAGTTTTTTTTTGTTTTGTCTTCCCTTTTCAATGGAAATGGAAAGTTAATTTGAAGGTTCTGAACAGTTTTTGGACCCCATAGGTAGCCCAAGTATGGGCTTTGTTTGGGGATCTTTTGGAAATAAAAATATTCATTTGTTCTGTCATACTTGGACTTGATTTGGTTCACAAAATGCTCCAGTCCAATCTAACATCGTTCACCAATCACGCCATTAAATGTGCCCACAGATACGCCCTCTTTGTTCTTTTCCAGATTGAATAATTCTATTGCTAACCCAATCTAGTCCCTCCACACAACACACCATGACATGGTGAACCTGGTTTGGCCGCCATGTCACAATTTTGCTAAACCGCTCAAAATGAAAGCCCTTCAAAAATTCAAAAGCCCCAATCTCTTCTCTTTCGTCTCCCTGCTCGATGCTCAGAAACCTAATTTCTTCGAAATTAATTTGCTCAGCATTACTCCAATCTCTTCACAAATTCAGAAATCTTAGGAAAAACTCGGGAGCTAAACAATCTGAGCCTTTGAGTGGGTCATCGATGAACCCCAATCTCCACTTTCTTCTTTCTTGAAATCTCAGGAAAAAAATATACCTATTCTAGAAATTTATTAGTTTTGACAGCTTTTATGCAAGTAATTTGGCCAGCCGGATGTTTTCTTGTGTATGAAAGTTTCAAATATCACCTCTAAGGAAGGACAGTTCTTTCTGAAACTGCAAATCCTACAAATTTATCGTAAAAATATCGATAATTCCTCTTCAGCGATGAAAAGTTCCAAAAACAAAAACTGCAAATCTCTCACTTTAATTTCGTTTCTCTGCCAATCTCTCTTTGATTTCATTTCTTTGAAAACACTGGAAGACGAGCCAAGTTGAGGAAGAGGCGAAACTGAAAGGAGAATGATTGCTCCACAAATTGAATCGAATGAAATGAATTGGAAAAGTGAATAAGAGAGTAGGAAAAAAAAAACTAAGGTCCAAGTTTCCCCCAACCCAAATGGCTTTTTCTTCATCATCAACATCTTCTTGCGCTGCAATCTGGAGTGAAGAAGTTCGTTTCAATTTTCAGCTTTGTGTGATGAAGGAAAAACTGATTTGGGGATGGGATTGGGGACGGCACTTTCCAGAGTAAAACACCTTCATTTTATTGTAGATTAAAAAATAAATAAAATCCACATAAGCAACAAGTGTGTGGTGTTGGCAAAATATAGGTGTACATGTAGAATTGCCCTTCCAAATTCGTCTTCCATTTATTAATAAACTCTCATTTTTTTAAAAAATTTATAGACTTAATTCTTCTCATAAAACCGATTTAATAAAAAATAATTATTCATTTTTTTTAAATATGTTCAAGATCTTGTTCATAGATAATGTAAAATTATTGTTCAACACCATTTCTCACATGTAAGTTAGTATTTTTTTTTAGATCTTGTTACAGGATAAATAATATGGGCCTTCATTTGTCATGTAAAAGGCTCTGATACCATAAAAAAAAATTATGGGTTTAACTCATCTCATAAAATCGATTCAATAAACAAGAATTGTTTATTCTTTATAAATATGTCTAAAACTTTATCCATAAAGATAATGTAAGATTATTCATCAATATTTAATAGAGAAATACTTTTTACATCATAAAAAAAGGTCTAAAAAACAAAGCTTATATAAAAGTAAATAGCGTATAAAATATATACTAAAACAAAAATCAAGACTGAACTATATCAAAATAGAGAGGACACCTATGTTGTCTAAGTAAATAATTTACTAAAAATTTTACACCTCATATATAGCTTGAGAGATTACAACTTGTATGAGTAATGAGTCCATTTGCTATTGGAGTAATGTTATGTACATAATGTAAATGCCGTATAGTTGTTTTGAATCATAGTGATTTTTATTATTAAAAAATTAATTTTTTCGTGTAAATTTCATATTTATTGACTTCTATTAAAACATAGAGAGGATTGCAAAAATGTTGCCAAGAAAGAATATGACAAACTTCAAACATGACCAAGAAGAAATAAGTTGTTTCCATCCAAGCCAACAATATACATAATATATATATATATATATATATACACACACACACATTAGGTGAAAACAACGTGCAAAACATTTTTAGTTAGAGAAACTTTACAAATGTGAATTTGTATGCATGTACGCAAACAAATATGCACTTTAAGGTTGCACAATTTGAAACCATTTAGTGCTGGATGTATGCATAAATGTGCCTTAAGGTAAGATATGGTATTCGTTTTCATTTCTTTTGGATTAGCATTAGTCAGGACTTTTTGGGACACTTGTTGCCATTAAAAAAAAATTATATGAATATCATCACACCATGAATTACAATATAGAATATTTACAATACAGATTGCTCCAATTAACCTTGTATATATATATATATATATAAATACTGAAGGAATTGCAATAGATGAGGACTCGTCTCCTTCACTGATTTTATATTCATTCATCTTTCGCTCAGTTTTTTTTTTTTACATGAGGAGCTCTTCCATTGTAGAAAATCATTGTCCTTCTCTCTCTAAAAATGCGACTTGTGTTGAAAGAGTAGACATAATTAGGAGACCCCGTAGCTTTCCAGTATCCAATTGTCATAAGTTCACCTTGGTCTTCCCCCTGGGGCTTTACTCTCTTGTCTCGGAACGAAGAAAAACCACTACTCAAGGTCTCCATAACACAATACTCCAGAATATTCTGATTATTCCAAGGATTAATGGAAATAAAAAAAAAATAACATAAAACTGATAATTAATTAAAAAGGGAAACGCTAGGGACCAATTGGGCTGTTTAAATTAGACGAACAGCCATCCAATAAAATGATGACATGTAAGAAAAAACACAACATGAAAATAAAAATGAAGTCCATTTTCACACCGAAAAAAGCCATTGCCGAATCTTCTCCTTCAAGCCTCACTGTCAGCCACCTGCATTGTTGCCGGTCCCCACCTCAAGCCGAGAGCACCTCCCATCGCCGGTGAACCCCACGCAACCCCCATTGTGCATGCAAAACCCACAAGCTCGAGATGGGTTTTCCCATCGTCTAGCCATCGTAGCTCCGTCAGAAGCCACCCAACAGCGTCACTGCCCCCTCACTAACACTTCCCTTACGCCGACAAACAGAACTCGTTGTCGGCAGCTCCCAAATAGGCAGGCCTACCCATTTTTCCCAAAATAGATATCGCCCGTACCCATTTCGGATTTAAGGTTGTGTGAGAAAGGCTGTAGGACACGTGGGGTCGCCGTCATAGGGATAAGGTCGCCAGAAGGAGGCAGTTCTGGTGTTGCGGGCAGTGACATCACAGACCACCGACGGCGACTGGATCTGAATTGAGGCCGAACGAGCAAAGGTTTTAGGCTATGATCTGGCTCAATGTTTTTTCTCTATTCTTGCTAATGTGTCAAGATTTAATTGGAAAATTATTTTTTAACATAATACAGCCCATTTGATCCCCAAAATTTTCCAATTAAGAATAACTTTCATAAACTTTCAACCATTTGTACGATTAGCAATATATATGATTATTACAAAAAAGAGGGAATCAAAGAGACATGCATATATAAATCATTAAAAAGAATGAAGAAGAGTGTTTACGTGGGAGATCCCATGGATTGGACTCATATATATCCACAACCGGTCTAACCTGGTCCATAACTCGGATATCACAAGCAATACCACATCAGATACGTGTAAAGGAGCCTTGGTGTAATTTACAATTTTACTTGCAAACTATCAAACAAATAAAGAACGAATTCATTGTGATGGCACAAAGAAAGAGCTGCAGCAGGAGATCCAGTTGTTGACCTTGTAGTCATCTAGAAAAAAGTAACCTATTGAAGCTAATATGTTTGGTGCAAATTACTAAACCATGTGGAGATTTGGATTGCAAATTGATTATTCACCATCAATTGCCTCTCTCAGAACCTTCGAGTGTAGAAGCACATCCTATGCATTTCCTGGGATAAAAACTCAAACCAACACATCTTTGTGTTTCTCGAATAATGTTGTCTCTAACTTTTGGAAGTTAGGAGTGCCATTCCACCTCCTCTGCCCATATCTTTAGAAAATATAAAGAGATACAAGAAATTTCCCTTCTTTTGTCTTAGAGAAGAAGAGGTCCAGTAAAAAGCTTAAAAACCAAATCTTCAATCCAAGGAGACAAAATATTCATCAAGTTACGCTACGAGGCTTTGAATCCTACAAAACCCACTATGAGAAAGTACAAGATCTTACTCAGGTCTCCACTTATTCAAGATGCTCTCTAATCTCTATGCTTGTTTTGCCTCCATCCTTACTGAAAAAATAATGTCACAAGATCTCTCACAAAGACCGCCAAAAAACCACAGTTACGTCCATGGATTTTAGACTGATTCAAACAAAAGAAGAGATCAGCCCAAAAATGAAATGAGATGAGATGATAAATTGAACTCCTCCATTGTCTATTTGAAGGCAGAGAGCATTGAGAAAGAAAGAATTCAACACCTCCATCGTCTCTTCAGTCCTTGAAATTTTTATCACTTTCCTCACGCCTTCTCTAAAATGTTCTAGCGTGCTTTCAAACCATGATTCTACAGGACCATATACTACATTTACTTCAAACTGTAAATAATATACAACATACAAGTTTAATCAAAAGTAAGAAATCAGAAAATCATTTGGAAGAGGAACAATTGTGAACATGCTGAAGATATTATCACATACAAGCAGAATAAATTAGTTTCACAGAAATAATTGTAGACACCTCACATTTGCCGTTACATTCGGACTTCTATCTCTGTCAACAGTGTGGGCGGAAAAAAGATATCCAGAGGAAACAAATAGCTTAAGAGCCGGAGCCAGAGTCGGTGACGCCCCCACGCTTTCTTCCTCCTCATCTTCCGCTTCCCACATGAAGTGTGCATGCGACCCCAACACCGTGCTGCATCAAATATTTATCTACCTATTTATTACACAATCGGGTCAAAACATTATATTTATAATTTGTTTATTTATTTTCTCGGACTATCCAAAGAAGAAAAATACCAATTATCAGGGGAGGCATGAACGGCCTGATCGAATTAGGACTTGGTTCTATCTCTATCTCTCTATGTATCCCATATCAAATTCCCGTATAGTGACAATAATTCTCCATCATCGAGACTTGCTAATATTGCTCTCCCATAGTACTCCTTTGCTCTCACCGTATCCTTGTCCACCTTTTCAGTTCCATCGATCAAAGTCCAAACTACCACGAATTTTCAGATTCTAATTTCAATTTTTTATAAATAGTAAGTCTAGAATATAAAATGTTTCAAGTACCTCGTGTAAAAATGTTTTGTAGTTTCTGAGCAAGAGTGAGTCTCCTGGGTTAGACTTTAGCATATCCAAGTAGTATGCTCCGATTCTCGCCGTTTCCGTTTCCATTTCCATTTCCATTTTCGATTCCGATTCTGGAGAAATTAGGTTTCTCAATCGGAATCTCGATTTTCGGCCATATCTCGTTAATGGCTGACAACGATCCAATTTCATCATCGTCGCTTTATGAGAGAAACTCCTCCTCAGGTATCCTCACCGTAAAGGATCGAGATCCAGCCTCACAATAAAACGGATTTCGCCAACTCGTAATTCATTGATAAAGCAAAGCATTTCTTTTCAATAAAAGGTGAAAGGAAAGTACGGGTGGGGATATGGAAAATGGGGAATCAAATGACAAAAGTTTTAACATTACTGAGATTATTTGTGCAGTATACAAACAGACTTACAAAACAAACACTAATTGCGCATAATGCGACACAGATGTAATAGGAAGTGGTGACGGAGGAGTTTCTGGGCAGGGGCTCGACGGAAGCAAAATTGAGGTGAATGGAAGCAAATATATGCGAATGAAGGAAGCAAGTGGTGTTGCTTGGAGCTACCAAGAGTAAAATGAAGAGAAATCGAATGAGTGAGAGAGTTATGGACGGTGAAAAGGGTCATGCAGTAGAAAGAAGAAAAATAAGGGGTTTGCGGTGAGAGCTACAACTCGAGAGGAAGACAAGCGAGAAAGGGATTTGTGTGGTCTAAATTCTTTTAAGGAGTTTTTTTAACAAACGAAAATTGCAGAGAAAAGAGAAGGCAAAGAGAGATAAATTTTATTTTTGAAGAGAAAAAAGAGAACATGTGAAAACGAAGAGGCGCTTGGTGCTAGAAGCGTTATTTTCCTTGTTCATAAACATTCTTTCACAGCAACCAATGAGACAAGTGAAACTCGTTTGATGGCCCAACGAATTCAGAAATGATATACCTATAATCATTGTACAATTATTTTATAACTTTTTTTATATTCAATTTATATTTTATTTTTAATTTTATTTAATGATTAAAAATATAAATATTAATAAAATTATATATATTATTTATTTTTTCTTAATGATTAAGCATAACATATTAAAAAAGTACTTGCAATAAAATGATAAAAAATAAAAAAAATCTTATAATACTATAAGTTGTAATTGTACGTATATCATCACTCCAAATAGATTTAGGAATGGTTTGGATTCATAAACAAGATGAATTTGTCTCAACTCATGATTACATTTTTTTAAATTCTCATACAAAACACAAATCTCAATTCAATTTTTTTAAATTTCAAAACAATAATAATATTAAAAAATAAACTAAACTCATTTTATCTCTCAATCCAAATTGGGCCTTAACGAAAAGTTAAGGAGAAACAATTAAAAATACCCTAGCTCTATTCAAACAAAAATTTCTATTACACAGCCACTTTATATATCTTCATATATATAAAGTGGCTATCTAACAGAAAATCTTGTTTTAACGAAAATTATCATTTTTTTGTTAAAATTAATACTTTTAATCCATTTTTGTTAAAATTAATACTACATTTAATGAAAAATATTATTTTAAATACAATCTATTAAACCCATTAATCATCGAAATAATACTCTTGTATTAAATTTAATTACACTACTTCAATTTTTTATAGCTGTAAATTTTTTATTTAAAATTTTTTTTTATGTAAAATAAATATAGAATAATAATAATAATAATAGTATAGAATATATAATATATATATATATATATATATAAATAAACCATTCATAACGATATAACAATACAATCCTCACTTAAAAATGTTAATTTATACGTTAAAGAATTTAATTTTATTCATGAAAATTTATTCCTATTATATGATTAATAATTTCATTTTTTAAAAATTATTTTATAATTTTAAAATGAATACATTATTTATTTATTTATTTTTTGAGATGATAAATATACAGTATAGACAATAAAACTATAATTATATTAGATTAGTACTAATAAGCAATAAATATAATTAATATATTATATATGTTGAATATTTAATTGAAATATATATGAGCTAATAAATTTACATATTTAAAATTAAAATTTTATATTATAAATTATAATATAACATTCTTTTATATAAATGATAAACTATCTAATTTTTTTAAATTATATTATTTCTTAAAAACAATCATATAACTAAAAAAATTGTGGATGATTCAAGTTTATGTAGATCTAGAAAAACTCAAAAACTAAAAATATAAATATTTTAATATTCCCTCTTTTAAAGCTGTGCAAAATGACACAAATATTAGACCATCATTTTGAAATTATAAAAATATAATATCTTGAACGAATCTTTTATTAAAATTTCAATCAAAATTATTTCAAACAAATTTGATAAAATTAAGGATTATGTTTATTTATAGGACTATAATAAATATTTTTTTTTATAATATCTGAAAACGTATAATTATTTATCTATTTAATTATGAATAATTTTCAAATTTTTATTAGAAATTAAACTAGATAAACATGTTTTACACGTTACTTTTATCTAATATAAAAATATATCTTTATATAAAATGGTTATTTAACAAAATTTCTTATTTTAACAGTTTTTTTTATTTTATTTTTCTGTTGAATTATCCATTAAGTTCTCAATATTCATTATGTGGATCGATCTGCCATGCACCCATTCTCTTCATTTATTATATCAATAATCACATAGGAAAATGCCCCAATCTCGGTTGAATATGAAACATTAAAAAGTAGGACGGTAAATATACATTGCCTGCTCATCCTCATAATGAATAAAAGGTAAATATACTTTTTTATAAAATTTACGTCTTATAATTGTCTTTACTTAATTAGACATTAATCTTGTGTAAGTGCTTTTAACCTTAAAAAAGTAGGCGTTATCTGTCAATCACTTCAATCCATGCACGCCTTGCCGAGATAATAAATTATTAAATATACTGTGAATTACATACAAAAAGAATAAAACAACAGATGTATTTATCCAAAGCAAAATTCAATTATGAATATAAAAAATAAAAAATAAAAACTATTATAATAATTAGCCAATGCAAAAACAGAATCTTAAGAACCAATAAATACCTATTATGATATTCGTATTTATAGGACTATTCTCAACTTAAAACCCAATTCAAAAGTTAAAAAGGACGTGCTATATTTATCCTCATTAGTCATTTACATTCCCATCAATCTAACAACTTTTAAAAACCCTCCAAATAGTTCCTTCTTTTTTCTCCTCAATTTTCTTATTCTGTTCATTAAAAAAAATTCTTAATAAGAGCATCGTTGTGTGTTAAAAGAGTGTTTGCTTTTATCTGATTTGGTTTGTTTGGTTAGTTCTGCAGGACACTACACTTAAAAGAGTATCATCGTTTGGTTCAAAAAAGAAAAAAGAAAAAAGAGTGTCATCGTGTGTTATTATTTGTAAGCATATTTGTTTTTATGCGTTTATGTTTGTTGGTGATATATTCTTTTCTGGGTATATATCATTTTATCTTTGCAAATGGTTTGATTTAGTTAATTTCATATATGGTTAGAACACGTAATTTTCTTTATATTTTATATACTGTTATTGTTCTTTGAAATATTAATTTTGAGTACAAGCATTCCACACGTAATTTTTTTCCTTGCATCTCCAAAGCAAATTTGATCAAAAGAAAACATGAACCCACTAATTGATACAATATAAATGGTTAGGACATGTAATTTACTATAAAGCAAGTTTTTTTATTTTATTTTTGATCTGGTTTGATTCTAGTTAGTACATTTGGTTGAAAATTTTGGTATTGTTATAATTCTTTGAATTTTTCTTGTTAATTTCATTCTTTTAAATATACTGTTTTATAATCTTCAAACATGTAATTCCTGTCTATCTTATTTCTAATGCTTCACTTCTCTCAGGTTTTATCTGAGTCCTAAGCAAACATCCACTGTAAAATAGTTTATTGACAAACTACAAGGTATTTGACGCCGGACAGAATAGCGATTATTCTGCAGGCTAGTTTCAACAGATGAATTCACAGAGAAGAACACGAGAATTTCGCCCAAAATACAGAGAATACGTCTCTGAAGAAAAAACTGAATATTATCAAATGAAAGAATGTCGAAAATCAGTCCACAAGCCGGACTAAATAGCTAAAATTCGTCTGTAACCGAATTTTACCAAAAATGGCAAAATCCCGAAAATAACGTAAAGTTCAAATTTAAATTAAAATAAGCAATCTGCGAAAAATCCGGAACAAATCGGATTTAAAATGACTTCCTAACAAACATACGAAATATTACCAAAAATAGTAAAAAATAACTAAAAATGACAATTCGGGAGGGAAAACAGCGGAATTTGAGGTCGAAAAAAGGCACATGGAGCCATGCTCGATGTGGACAGTGTGCGCGTCGAAAAGGGCTTTCCGAATTGGGGTCTTATGCGCGATTCTGACACCTGTAGCCAAAGTTATGGCCAAAAGACTGAAACGCACCTAAAACTCTCCCAATTAGAAAGAGATCACGATCACTTCCGGCCTTTACGTTAATCTGCCAATTCATGGTACTTCAGCGCCATCAACGTGCAATCAGACAGTTTAGCATCATCTATCTCGGATCCCGCTGCATCAATCGCCCCGGGTTGAAAAGAACTCGTCCTCGAGTTCAAATGAGTGTCATTAGAATCCATAAAACAAGAGCTAAGGTGCTTCACATTAAAGACATCAGAAGTCTTTAAATGACTAGGAATGCGCAACCTGTAAGCATTATCATTGATCTTCTGCAAGACCTCACATGGTCCAATCTTCCGGTCCTTAAGCTTATTATACTCGCCAACAGGAAAACGATCACGAGTTAATACAGCCCAAACCAAATCACCAACATCAAAAAGTACCTGGCGACGATGACTGTCAACCCGAGTCTTGTACTTGGTATTGCTCTCATGAATAGCCTGTTTCACCTGCTCATGGATGCCCCGAAGATGCTCTGCCATCTCATCTACTTTAGTACTGAAACGTCCTATACGTGGAATAGGGGCTAAGTCCAGTACCCTGGATGGGTTGTGACCATAGACAATCTCAAATGGGCTTAAGCTTGTGGTTCTATTTTTCGATCTATTATAGGCAAATTCCGCTTGAGGTAAAGCCAAATCCCACTGTTTCGGCTTAGTTCCTGCCAAACACCTCAAAAGGTTGCCCAAACTCCGGTTCACCACCTCGGTCTGACCATCTGTCTGAGGGTGGTAGGCGCTGCTAAAATTCAACTGTATCCCCAATTTTTCCCATAGGCTCTTCCAAAAATGACTGATAAACTTGGAATCACGATCGGAAGTGATAGTCCGAGGAACACCATGTAAGCGCACTATCTCCTTGAAGTAAAGATGGGCAATTCGAGTAGCATCCATAGTCTTCCTGCAAGCTACAAAATGGGCCATCTTGGAAAATCTGTCAACCACAATAAGGATAGAATCTGAGGCCCGTTGGGTGCGGGGTAAGCCCAACACAAAATCCATGCTGACATCTAACCAAGGCGCTTCAGGAACAGGTAAGGGAGTGTACAGGCCCGCATTGGTGAGAACTCCCTTAGACCGCTGGCACACATAACAACAGTCCACATAATGAGCCACATCAATGGTCAACTTAGGCCAATAAAAGTCAGAAGAGATAAGGGCCAGTGTCTTGTCTCGGCCAAAGTGTCCCTCATTATGAAGTTCACTTATAATTTGTTGTCTCAATGAACAATCTGGAATGCACAATTGTAATCCACGAAACAGATAACCATTATGCAAAATAAAATCATGACGGCGACCATCAGTTACCTCCTAAAATATCCTTCCGAAGGAAGGATCAGCTGCATACAAATCTGGGAAAGCCTCAAAGCCTGCAACTCTGGTACTCATGGTAGTGAGAAGTAAAGTACGACGGCTTAGGGCATCTGCGACGTGGTTGAGGCCCCCGGCTTGATGCCTCAACGTAAATGTGAACTCCTGCAAATACGCCACCCACTTGACATGTCGTCTACTCAGCTTGTGTTGGCCATTGATATACTTCAGGGCCTCATGATCAGTGAACAGGATGAACTCCCTCTGTACTAAGTAGTGACGCCAATGCTTCAGAGACTAAACTATGGCATAAAACTCAAGGTCATAGGTGGAATAATTTTTCTTTTAGCCCGATAGCTTTTCACTGAAAAAAGCAACTGGACGTCCTGACTGGCTCAGAACACCACCAATGCCAACACCAGATGCATCACAATTTACCTTGAACACTTTGTCAAAATCAGGAAGTGCCAAAACTGGCGCCTCGGTCATCTTCTGCTTGAGCAGTTGAAAACTAGTGTTTGCCTCCTCAGACCACTTGAAATCACGTCCTTTGAGGCACTCTGTGATAGGAGCAATCAGAGTGCTGAAATTTCTGATGAACCGTCTGTAGAAGGATGCCAATCCATGGAAACTTCTGACCTCGTGCAAGGTCCTTGGTTTAGGCCACTCCAAGATTGCGTCTATCTTTGATTGATCTGCATGAATACCATCAATAGACACCACAAAACCAAGAAAAATTATAGAAGTAGTGAAAAAAGAACACTTCTTCTGATTGACAAATAGGCACTCTGTTTTTAGCATCTCAAAAACAGCACGGAGGTAGTCAAAGTGTGAGGCCCATGTCGGACTATAAATGAGAATATCGTCGAAGTAAACCACAACGAATCTCCCCATAAAAGGCTACAATATCTGATGCATAAATCTCATAAATGTGCTGGGTGCATTGGACAGCCTAAAAGGCATGACCATCCACTCATATAACCCATGTTGCGTCTTAAACGCCGTCTTCCACTCATCTCCAGGCCTTATTCTGATTTGGTGGTATCCGCTTTTAAGGTCAATTTTTGAGAAGACCTTAGAACCGGATAGCTGATCCAACATATCATCCAGGCGGGGAATTGGAAACCTGTACTTCACAGTAATTTTGTTGATTGCTCGACTGTCAACACACATACGCCAGGAACCATCTTTCTTTGGCACGAGCAGGGCAGGGACTGCACATGGGCTCATACTCTCACGAATAAAACCCCTCTCCAATAACTCCACCACCTGTCGCTGCAACTCTTCAGTCTCCTTGGGACTGAGGCGGTACGCTGGTCGGTTAGGCAAGCTTGACCCTGGAACGAGGTCAATTTGATGCTGAATATCTCTCATAGGCGGTAGTCCTGGAGGGAGATCCTCTGGCATCAGGTCAGCGAACTCTGCCAACAATTGCTGCACCTCTACTGGAAAATCAGAGTCTACGGCTACTGCACTGCTCTCGCAAGGTAGTAAAGCATAGACCACGTCCCCATGCTCAATCTCATCTAAAAACCTGGACATAGAAAGCAGGTTAGTATTATTGGCTACCGGGATAGGAGTAGGTCCTTCCCGCCGGGGCGCCAACACAATCTTTTTTCCCTTGATGTTAAGGGAATAAGTATTTTTCCGTCCATCATGAATGACACTGCGATCATACTGCCAAGGTCGACCCAACAATATATGACACGCATCCATAGATTCAACATTACACCAGGCATTATTGAAATATTTTCTGCCAATTGAAAAAGACACAAGGCATCGCCTATCTACTGTTACCTTACTGCCTTTATTCAACCATGACAACTTGTATGGCTTAGGATGGCGGTCTGTCTTCAACTGCAACTTCTGGACAGCTTCCTCGGATACTACATTCTCGCAACTGACGCTGTCAATGACCATTTTGCAGACTTTATCTGCAACTGTGCAGGTTGTGTGAAAAATATTGGTTCTCAACCAATCATCCTCTGAATCGCCCTTGGGAGTCAGTAGTCTCTTGCGAACGACCAGAGTCTCATGGCCATCTCCATGTAGCACATCGTCAACTTCATCATCGTCATACATGGGCTCGCCAATCTCCTCAGGCTCGTCTACTACGTCCTCTTCAATCAACAAATTTTTGCCCTTTTGATTAGCAGGCTTCCTGCAATCAGTCGCCTTATGCCCTTGTTCCCCACAACGAAAACATCTAGTAGTAGGATTAGAATTACTCTGTGATGGCTGCTGGACAGGATGGGAATCCTGAGGGCGAACTGGTCGACTATTTTGATCGTTCCTGATCACTGGCCTCCTGTTTTGCTGTTTTTTACAGCAAGTGCGCGCTGGTATGCCTCTGAAACAGTCCACAACGAGTGAAGGTTGAGGATGTCTTGCAAGGGTTGGCGCAAACCCCCCAAATATCGCGCCACCAACTGCTCCTCCGTCTCAAATAAATCGTTCCGTGCGACCAACTGGTAAAATTCTTCTGTGTAATCATCGATTGATCTCGCGCCCTGCCTCAACGCATGAAGTCGCTGAAACAAGGTTTGAGTGTAGCCGAAGGGAAGGAAGTAACCATTCATCTTCTTCTTCATCTTCTCCCAATCAGTGATCTTGGCCTTGCCTTGCCTGTCGCGTGAGCGTCGCAACTGCTCCCACCACGCAGATGCTCTGCCCTTGAGTTTGATGGCGACCAATTTCACTTTCACACGATTAGGGACTTCCTTGTAATCAAATATACGCTCCACTTCATTCATCCAATCAATGAATCCCTCGGCCTGTAACGTACCAGAAAACTCGGGCAGATCGACCCGAAAACCGAGGTCTACCTGACGCTCCTCCTGACCACGGTGCTTCTGGAATAGAACACGATTGTGATATGGGTTTTCGAAAGTAGACTCAGAATCATGATCGGAGGTCTCATGATCCTCAAGATCGCGTGCCACCAAGCGCTGGGTTAACTCTGCGACTTGCCTCCGCAAATCCTCAATCATCGCATCCTGAACGCTATGATCACGGTACTGGGCTTCCTCCTTCGGACCCTGCCCACGACGACCGCGACCACGACCACCAGCCATTGAAACTGATGAAATTTCACCCCAGGAAGATGTTGAAGCTATGATACCAACTGACGCCGGACAAAATAACGATTATTCTGCAGGCTAGTTTCAATAGATGAATTCACAGGGAAGAACACGAGAATTTCGCCCAAAATACAGAGAATACGTCTCTGAAGAAAAAACTGAATATTATCAAATGAAAGAATGTCGAAAATTAGTCCACAAGCCGGACTAAATAGCTAAAATTCGTCTGTAACCGAATTTTACCAAAAATGGCAAAATCTCGAAAATAACGTAAAGTTCAAATTTAAATTAAAATAAGCAATCTGCGAAAAATCCGGAACAAATCGGATTTAAAATGACTTCCTAACAAACATACGAAATATTACCAAAAATAGTAAAAAATAACTAAAAAAGACAAGTCGGGAGGGAAAACAGTGAAATTTGAGGTCGAAAAAAAGGCACATGGAGCCATGCTCGATGTGGACAGTGTGCGCGTCGAAAAGAGCTTTCCGAATTGGGGTCTTATGCGCGATTCTGACACCTGTAGCCAAAGTTATGGCCAAAAGACTGAAACGCACCTAAAACTCTCCCAATTAGAAAGAGATCACGATCACTTCCGGCCTTTACGTTAATCTGCCAATTCATGGTACTTCAGCGCCATTAACGTGCAATCAGACAGCTCAGCATCATCTGTCTCGGATCCCGCTGCATCAGTATTCCTCTCATGTTATTACATTATTTAGGATATTTGCTTGTTGAATTTGAGTTTTCATTTTATAAAAGTGTTTTCTCCTCAAATTTAATATAAATGTTGAAGTAATAATCTGTGTACATTTTTTAGTAGTTTCCTTCAACACACACGACTAAGCATGAACTAAAAAAAATCTCACAATGGAATTAAAAGAAGTAAAAATCTGAAAAATACAATAAACCATACCGCCTATAAGATGAAATCTGAGAGTGTTAATGTCTTCAATAAGCAAAATCTAAAAAACAACCGGAAAAGGCAGAAAATGGTTAGTTCAGTTTTATATCTGTCACACCAATAACCAGAAAATACAATCAAGATAGGACCAGTGATTGATACCAAGAATTGTGTATACTATAACATCATTCTATAATTTTTCAAAAATAAAATTTAAGAACTGACTGCAGAAAAATGAGGGAAAAAAGAACCCAGAAAATAAGGAAAGTGGAGTAAAGTCTATCATGCACAATGTATTATTAACAGAAAATTAAGCAAAATACAGGCCCTGTAAACCGGTTAAGTTATCTGTTAAGTTCTCAATATTTCGTTGAGTTCAATAATGAATATATATATATATATATATACTCATTATGTCGATCGATCTGCCATGCATGCCAATAACGAATAATGAATACACATATATTTGAAAAATCTGTCAAGTTTGCTCTTATAACCATTTTTGATAATAAAGAGTTTATATTATGAATTTTTTTTAATGTATTATTAGCAGAAAATTAAGCAAAACACAGATTCTCGGTTTGATGGACTTGAAAAAAAAAATTCTCAATTAAAATTTAGTGAGCATATCTGAACCTGAAAAATAAACTTGAAATCTCCAACGAATTATGCACATTCTACAAAGATCACTACCGTTAGCAAAGATAACATTTTATATCAGAATCCGTAACAACCAGAGCAGAAGTCTCTTAAGACTCGGTTTCCTTGAAGGGAGTTTGTCGAACTCATAAAAAAAGACCCAATCTTTTAAACAAAACCCAGTTCTTTCACACAGTTCATTTATATCATAATTTAAATAAATTCCTGAATCTAGTAACCATAGCAGGAAAGTGAAGTACTTTCAAATATTAAAAAAGGTTTGAGAATTAAATATGCATTAAATTCACAACCAAAGGTTAGAAAGATCGTCTTAACCCTGAAAGGCCTAGAGTGAAACCCATAAAGCTCGGTAAATGGAAAACATAGAGTTAAGGTTGAAAATGAAAGAAATATATCCAAAGGCAGAAACTTTATAATCGCACAAATAAAATCCCAAGAAAATCACAAATAGCAAGAAAATCGCAAATCGCAAGAAAATCATATATCACAAGAAAATCAAACCTAAAAGAAGCCATTGCCAAAACCAAACGAAAGCTTGGAGAAGCCTGGTATCGAGGAGGAATGAATGCACGCATCATTTCAAGAAGCCATCAACAAACGAACGCTTTCGAGAAGCTTGGGGAAAAAGGAAGGCTTCCGTGTTAATTCAATTGAGAAACGCATCGTTTGGAAATTAAACAAGCCCTCGCCGAGTTAAAGGTATTTAAACGGCGTCGCATTATGGCAATGATGGATAAACGGCAGACATCAATTTTAGTTGTACTAAACGCACCGTTTGAAAATTGGGGTTTTGCTGTTTTTTGATGATGAAGATATTAAAGATGAGAAAATATTATAAATATCGACAAAATATTTACAAAAAATATAATAAAAATATTTAGATAATATTGAGAAAAAATAAATTAGTTGATGGTGACATATTGTAAAAATGAATACGTAAAATAAAAAAATTGAGTTTTGATAGTATATTTTGAAAAAAATAAAATAAAAATTAAGGGTCCTCTGTAAATGCTTTTATAATATATGAAAACATATAATAGATACTCTACTTAACTATGATTATCCATCATATTATTTTTTAAAAATAATTGTATAACTAAATTAGATAAATATATTTTACACCTTGCTTTCATCAAATATATATAGAGCCATGTATATGTATACATGGTTGTGCACTCTGCGATATCACGATTCACTCATCGATGATTTTGAAAGGTAAATCAAGAGTGATAAGAAACATGAACGAAAAGGATAGGTCGTTGATAAAAACTACACCCAACCCTGAAGAAATCTCTATCTGTATTCTAAATTATTATTATTACTCTTCTGCTTAAAGTCAAAGCACTAAACTAGACCAGAGAAAACTCACTAGTCACTTGTAGCTTTCCGTTAACAAAATAAGGTTTTCTTGCTTTGCAGAAGTTGGATTGCTCCTTAAAGTTACCATAATTATAAGCAACATTCCCAAATGGATAATGTTTCTAAGATTAATATGCGTTATGTTAAGCCTCCTTTCGACTTTACTCGGTTTGGATAGGGAGTTCATCTCAATTCATCTTCATTTCATTATTATATTTTTATATTTTTTTTTTATATAAAATGTAAATTTTTATACACTTTTTTCAAATCTCAATACACATTTTTCAAACTTCAAAATAATAATAATATTAAAAAATAAACTCAACTCATCTCATATCTGAATTCAAACAGAAACTTTATAATATTTTAGAATTCTATAAATAAAAGTAAGATAATTTGAATTAAGATGTTTTACTGGCTTTTGAAAAAGAAAATATATTAAAAAACTAAATTAGAATATTATAAAATTAAAATTTTGTTAGAATAAAATTTTTTTAATATAATTTTTATTTTTTAATTTTTTAATTTGTATTAATTTTTATGTTTTAATTGAGAATTTGATAAAGTTGTATTAATTTTTATGTTTGGACAATACTTAAGTAATTGTTAGATAAAAAAATCTTCTACTAAGTAATTTGAGAAAGTAGTATTGCATTTGCATTTTTTTAAATTATTTTCAAACATTTTTTAAAATATCTTTAAATATATATATTTTTTAAAAACTGCACCAATTTACTGATATCTAATTCCTTAACTATTGAAGAAAAAATAAATAAATAAAAAGTTATGTGACTTACCATCACTTTTACATATTCTTCACATACTTTACTAATGTGATTGGTAAAAAATATTATTTTATATTTAAAAAAGTTGTACAACTAATTACAATAGTGGAATGCAAAATAATAACTGCAATACAACTTAAAAAAAATAATACATGAGCAGTCGATTTGGAAAAAAATAAAAACTGTTATATTATCAAATATTTGTAATCTGAATGACATAATTTTTAATTTTTAAAATGGAAGTTTAGAATTTGAAATTCCATTTCCCCAAATGTATCAAATTTTTTTAAAAAAAAACTGTTACACAATATCACTTTTTCTCTTGAAAATGGATGTTGCTACATCCCCCTAAGTGTACTGCTAGGACATTTAGTTTTTAGTTTTTTGAGTGTTAAAAAACTTATAAATGCACTAACAGAAATTTTTAAAACATTTTAAACAAAATTAAAATGCGGTAATTTTGAACAGTACACTTGAGGGGCTTTATAACATTTTTCTTTAAAAATATATAAGTGTCCAAACAAAGCTATGAGTGATGAGAGCATCGTCACCCAATCAAGATAATCATGATTCATGAATTCTTCTCGTGATAGAGACTTTTCACCAAACAATTAGCTGCAATCAAAGCGCCCATTGATTTATATGATATTATAAAGCTCAATCTTTATTCACGACTTTGAAAGGGTAAAAAAAATAGTAGACGTCAAGTTGTCATAATTGAACTCGCTCGAAACACGTATTTAATGAAAAAAATATTAATTGAACTATTTTTTATTTTTTATTTTTTATTTTTATTTTTACTTAATACTTAAGAAAATAAGAAAATAAATATTAATGAATTAGTATTTTTTAACTTTAAACATATTTAAAATTGTGTAAAAAAAATAAATATATAGCTAATAGTACTAGCCTTTAATAAATAAGAAATGTTAGGAGTTACTTCTAACAACTTCGTCTACTTTTTATGAAATTAGTGAAGTGTTAAAAATTTCACATCAATTAAAATATTAAAAAAAATAAAAATATAATAAAAGAGAAATAAAATTAATTAGATTAAAGAATATATAAAAATAATATTTATATATGATATGTATACAAAAATTACTGTATACAAATAATATTTAACATAGTCTATATTTAGATTGTAAATTCATTTTATCTCATTTCAATTCATTTTATTTTAAATTTATTATTATATTTTTTTTAAATTTTTATAAAAAATATAATTTTTAATATAATTTTTTAATTATTAATTTAAATTTTTTTTAAATTTTAAAATAATAATAATAATAATAATTTATTTAATTTTTAAAATTTATTTTAATTTATTCCATCTTAATTTTAAATTCAAATTAGATCTTAATAAATATTGCTCAGTTTATGGAAAGTGGGGGACACAGTCACACAGCTACGTCAAGTACTTGATCATGGGGCACTAACGTTAAATAACGGGTCAGGAGTGGTTGTCTCTGTCTGATACAGACCCATTTTCCTATACAACTGACGATGACAAATCTCTGCCGTTGCATTGCCATCAAATTCCGAATCATTTTTCAGTTTTTCAGAAAATGACGACAATTATCGCAATCAAGTGGGCGATAGAGTAGGGAACACAGTGGTTACGCTCTACTGGATTACAACTCAGAGCATTTGATTACCATTGAACGTGGCTGGAAAGGGTTGCATTCACCAACCTAACGGGTGCTGTGTAGGCCAACGTCGACTCTTTGACTCTTTGTATATATTGGCTATATTATCTAGTTATTTATTGGCGTAATTAAATCTACGGTCAAGATGCTCCTCTAAACAGGATGATCTGGACTTTTAAGTGGGCCCCCCTGCGTCAATCAACCATGTCAACTCATGCAAACTCCACAGTATCATCCGTGGCGTGGAAGCTTCACTTATCATTATTTATAATATATATTGTTTTTCTTCTAATCAAAATATATAGAAGAATACAAGAAACAGAGTCGAGAATTAAAAAAGAAATCTCTTTTACAAAAAAAGCAATGCGTAAAACGAAATGCATAAAAAGATAGCAATACGTTTTTGTGAAGCCAAGACGGGAATTATTATTCTAAGTAGTAATTTTATAATTCAAATGAATGTCTTTGTGATCCATATTTGGAAAGGACAGTCAATATAATTGTTTAGGAGTTGTCAAAGGAAATACTCAATTAGAAAAGAAGTGCAACATGCATTATAAAAATAAAATAAAATAAAATATAACTAATCTGATACATCAAATAAATAAAAAATGACTAATCTAATGCAATTTAATCATTTCTATTTATTTTAAATACATGAGATTAATTATAACTGCTTAAAAATTTTATAGCGATACATATAAGTGGTGCATGAGGCTCGTCAAGATTAACACAAGATTAACATATGAGTGGTAACTTTGAAAAATCTGAATATGAGAGACCATACCATACATGTCACACAAGTGCTAGTTGGGGCCCGTTATGGCTCCCTTCCCCATTTTGATTATGATACGACTCGGGTTTTCAAGATTAGCGGTTGGAGAAAGTGGAGTAGTTGAGTTTTTTTCTTCACATAGAAAATAGTGAAAAATATTAATCAGTATGATCAAGTTTTTATTGAATTATATTATGTAGATGATGTTTGTTGTAAAGACTTTTAAGTATAATTATTAATACTATAATATAATATATATAATATTAATGTACGTATTTATTAAATTAAATAGGATGGACATAAACCATTTATTTATATATTTATTATCATATATTTTCAGATGATCAGTGAGATTATCCAGTGATTTTATTTATTTATTTTTTATTAAAGATTGGATGGAAGAACTAAATTAACTAATTTAATATGATTATTCAGTGGTTATTTTTTATAATTTATTTATAAGAATTATTTTATACGATGATGTAAAAAGACGACTTTTTTTTTTTAAAGCTTTTTGGAGGCATTAGATAACGGATAGATATGAGATATCCATAAATAATAATAATAATAAAAAAAGATATGAGATATTTAACAACCCACCGAGCAGCCACCTCGCCATGCAC
The DNA here is from genome assembly GCA_036898215.1 of Platycarya strobilacea. Lineage (NCBI taxonomy): Eukaryota > Viridiplantae > Streptophyta > Magnoliopsida > Fagales > Juglandaceae > Platycarya > Platycarya strobilacea. The sequence continues at coordinate 8,312,955 of CM072547.1, forward strand.
ACGTTTGCGGTTAAGCCCCTTCTAACATAACGAAATCATGGCTTTAACGGTGATGGACCACGTTTGGATAAATTATGAAGTTGCCCAGTCTAATACCATATTACGTTCACTCATGTCAGAGAAATGGATGAGACGACGACGACGATGGGTCCCTTTAAATTATACTAGTTTCTTACGCCCGGTCGGTTTGTTTTTAAAAAATATTTTATTTTATTATCACATATTTTTTGAATTTTAATATAAAATAAAAAAAATACTTTGAAACCCGTTAGGGTGTTCTAATGCATTGCCCCGTTCAATTTTGTTTTCATTAAAAAAATATTGTTTAATAATATTTTATTTAAAAAAAATATTTAAACATATTAAAAACATAATATAAAAATAACAAAAAATTAAATTTATACTAAATACGTAATATAGCGAGACACTATAACGAACTCTTAATATTATTCATAAAATAATATAAATAATTTAACTTTTTTAAATTTTAATACAAAAATTATATTAAAATAATATATTAAAATAATATATTAAAATAATATTTTATTTTATTTTTACTTTAATTTTAATTTATCTCATCTTATTTTTAAAAATAAACCACACCTTAATTTTTTTCCTATGTTTTTCGATATTATATTAGGGGATTTATCTTGCTATTACACACGAGGAAAAATTAGACTGTTTATGATAGAAAAGAAAAAAAGGATTGGGATGACAGTCTCGGTCTTTGTCTCTATCAACTCTTGTCTGTTTTACAACTGAAACTGTACAGACTGTACAGTACAGGTGGTCTGCTCTTATTGCAGCTTCCTTTCCCCGCGCTTTCTCTCTCTATCTCTCTCTTGTTGCTCTTCTCCATTCGTGGGCTTTTGCTTGGTTGCTTTGTCTTCAGTTTCTGCTTCAAACATTGGTCACAAGCGACCGACTTTGATGGGGCTTTGATAATTGTGGTTCCGTCCCTTTATGTGCTTCAGGTACGCTGTCTTTTTCTTCAGGCACTTCTTCTCGCTTTTTTTTTTCATATATCCGATGCAATTCTCTCTCCTTTGGATCTTCAAAGATCACTAAAACTTCATCTGATGCTTCCTTTGCTGCTTAATTGACGTGGGTTTCTTTCAGTTTAATATGTTGGTGGTGTTAATTTTCTCATTTCCAATTCGGGTGGGTAGCTTTGGTTATGGAAGTTGGAAGTCCAGACTTCCAATTAGCTGGGTCTTTCTACGATTGGTTTGGATAGTGAGATGAGATGAGATGAGATAAATTGAGATGATTTGTAAATAGGAATGTGATTATTGGTTGAAATGAGTTAAGATGAGATGAGATATTCTGATGAGATGAGATGAGATACCTCTGATGAGATGAGATGAGATTTTAAGATGAGTAATTGTTTGATTATCTGTAGTCATGTTCGAGTGTGTAAACTATGAATGACATGTAGCAGGGCAGTACACAGCACCGAATGTGTCATGCTCTTAGTTGACTGATTACCTTGTATCTTACAGGTATCTGTTAGTTTAAGCATTTCTACTAGGTTAAAGGGGAGAAAAAAGAGCTACTGAGAGATTTCCGGAAGTTCCACGTTCTTTGAGTGTACCAAATATCCAAGAGTTTAAATTTCTTGTGCATGTGTAATTGCCTTTTAACTAGAGTTTCTAAAGATATGTGTATTGGATCGAATAATCAATTATCAGGTTAGCTATACTGAAAATTTATTTCATTTATCTTGAGAAGATAACGCGCCAAAGGAGAACCTCTGCCAATTCTGATCATGTCTACTAATTCACCAGTTCTACCGACTGAACAGAAAGAAAAGCAGGGCGTTCTTGCTGTGGTAATATTCCGAAGCAGCATTTTGCTATTATATGGAATCTTTTTCTGCCTTTATTTAATATATGACTTCTGAAAATTGTGATGCTTTTGCAGGTTGGTAACTTAGAAAAACAGTTGTGGGCATTGATTTACACCAAAAGTCTATTGCACTCTGATGTTCAAGACCTGTATCGAAAAGTTCGTTCTAGTTATGAGAAAATCATTCTAAATGATCATGAACATGTGGAAGTTCAAGATGTTGAATATTCTTTGTGGAAACTACACTATAAGCACATTGATGAGTTTCGTAAGATAATAAAGAAATGTCGTGCTGATGGAGAGACGCAAAATGCCAGTAGTGTGCAGATAATTGATGACAAACATATAGCTGGATTCAAGTCATTTCTCTCTAATGCAACTGAGTTTTACAAAAATTTGATATTGAAAATCAGAAAATGTTATAGCCTCCCCGAAGACTCTTACAAAAAAGGTGCCATGTCTACTTCTGTCAAACCAAGGAAGATGCAGAAATGCCAATTTTTATGCCATAGATTTTTAGTTTGTCTAGGGGATCTTGCTAGATACCAAGAACAATATGAAAAATCTGATGTTCAAGAAAGTAACTGGTCGGTAGCAGCTTCCCACTACCTGGAAGCAACAATGATTTGGCCAGATAGTGGAAACCCCCATAATCAGGTATTTTCCTATTGAGTAATGCTAGGTACAAGTCCTAAATGTATAAGCCTTTTGTAATAACGTGGACTCTATCAAGAAAAAGTGAGTTTCTCATGCTTTTTTATAATGGGGTTCACTTTTTTATAAAATGCTTGTGTGAGGTTTGTGCATTTAAGACTTGTATATATCATTTCTCTATCCTATTAGTATGATTTCATCAATTCGTTACATTTCCCGAGTGCTTACTCTTGAGGACTAGTTACTGCATGGATTTGTATCATCAGTTTTTATAGTGCTTATATTTTTTGATTTCATATGTGACCAACTCTGATCATTTGTAGTTGGCGGTATTGGCCACATATGTTGGTGATGAGTTCCTTGCTTTGTACCACTGTGTAAGGAGTTTAGCTGTTAAAGAACCTTTCCCTGATGCCTGGGATAACCTAATTTTACTCATGGAGAGGGTAAGAAGATTTTATTTTATAATTTGGTGTTTAAGTTTAATCCTTTGCATTGCACTTCCTCTCTGCTTCTGATTTTCACATCTTTGTATTTCTCAAGGCTTGTTATGATTTTTCAGAACAGGTCGTCTCATTTGAATTCCCTTTGTGGAGAGGCCCACTTTGATTTCTTAAAACCTTCTGAAAGAAGCAAAGTCGAGATGAAATCACCATCAAATGCTGATTTCTCAAATTGCAATATGTTGAAAGCCAAACACAGTCGCACTGTGGAAACAGAATTATGGTCTCTTCTTGTCAGAACTATGAGTTTCTTTTTCCTAGAATCCAGGTACTCCCTGTAAATTATAGTCTATAATAAGTGTAATTTTATTCTAGTCTAATGATTTGGGTTAATTTAAACTTGATCAACATTAATTTTGGTTGAATTTGAGCTGTTAACCTGTGGATTAAAAAATCACATCCTATCACCTGGGGTTACATGATTATTTAATATAATCTGTTATAATCTTTAAATTTTCATGTTCAAATGACTTTCCCAAAAATACAAAAAGCCCAAAATACACAATAACAAGCTATGCAACTATTTGAACCACAGGTTGGCAATTCAAACTCTACTCGACCCACAGCTGGGTAAAGTACAATTTCTGCTTAATTGGTTTTTTTTTTTTTTTGTGCATATCCTGATCACTTCATATGCATCTTGCTTCTATGAAGTGGGTTGGTCTATTCAGTTTCTACATGAACTCTTATGTTTTCTGCTACTTTTTAATGCGAGGCAGTTTTGAGGAATTATCTCGTGCCTTTGCATCTGCTATGAGAGAGTTGGATGGGTTAATGGCACTAGATGATACAAAACTAAAGGCTGCATTGGAATCTTACCGGTGTTTGGATTCAGCTAGAACAGGCCCTTTTCGAGCCCTGCAAGTTGCTTCTATACTTGTCTTTACTGTAGAGAACCTAATTCATGGTCCACAAGTAAAAAGTTCAGAAGATAAAACTGATATGGAACACATTGTCCAGACACAATTTGCAATTGCAGTAGCATTCGTTTTCATGGGACGCCTTGTTGATAGATGTCTGAAGGCTACACAATTGTATCTTTGCCCCCTTTTACCAGCCGTGCTTGTATTTGTGGAGTGGCTGCTGGGCATGCTTGATGAAGCAGAAGTGTATGGGGTTGATGAAAAAAGTAGAAGCGCCATGAGTTACTTTTTTGGTGTGTTTATTGAACTTCTAAAGCAGTTCAATGTTAAACATGGCGAAGCCATGTCTCTGGATGGTACTCCTCTGTGGGAAGACTATGAATTGAGAGGCTTTGCACCAGTTGCAGGTGCACACATGTCATTGTACTTTTCAACTCCTTGGGAACACATAGACAGGTTTGAAAGTGGGGCTGAATTCCGTGCTCACCGCATCACTAATGCTGCAATGAAGATTGCAGAAAGATCAAATGATTCTGGTAAGTGGATTCTGTATGATAAATTGGGCAGAAAATTCTACAGTGGAGAGTCAAGTGAATTTCCAGAGAGAAAAGAATCTGAAAAAGTAGAGTTCCCCAGTACTGATCTTAAATCCAAAGAGCCCAGCCAGCATGTTTACATAGCCACAAAAGAATGTGGGGAACAGATCCTGAAGGCAAATCCAAGTAACCCCTGTGTGAATGGTAAATCTGTTGCCACTGATGAAGAAGAAGTCATTCTTTTCAAACCTCTCTCAAGATATAACTCAGCGCCACTTTACACTTACATTGACATGAACGATCAAACGTCTCCAAGAGGTTCAGGGGATAAAAATGTATCTTCTGATGAATGCTTGCCCCGAGCTATGTCACTACTTATTGAGCAAACCAAGGCTGAAAATGATCCTTTGGCTTTCTATGCTGACATCTATAGTCCCCGGTGCAAGAAGTCATTCGAGCATCAGGAACCTCAAGTGAAGGATACTTCAGCACATCCAATCTCTGCCGGGCCTCCCTCACTAAATGCTTGGGTCCTCAATCGGGGAAGTTTGAGCAATGATAGAGAGAAGACAGGTAAAAATTTTAGCAAACCCGGCTTGAAGCCTATCGAAGAAATGGCTTCTACAACCTTGGCTGATCTCTCCATAGGCAAAAATGAGGGTTCTGTGAATGATTCTGAGCCCAAATCTGCATTCATCAATTTCTCATCTCCTACATACTTACCTCCAGTGCCTTCTGCTCCTTTATTGCCTGATGATGCTGTTTGGTTTAGTGGCATTCAGTCAAACTTTGCTGACTGCAGAACCTCTGCAGGCTGGAGCAAAGCAAATGATTATGATGGTGCATTGCAGGTCTCAAGCACTTCAAGTTGGGTTGCTACTCGTGATCAGCCTTTGGGTTTCATGAATAATTACCCACCAACACGTCGAATGACTTCTTCTGAATGGCTTCGTCAGTACAGAGAAAAACACAATCTTGAGCAAGCCAATATATTGCCGGTTGTTCAGTATCATGCTCAGGAGAATGCTTCTAAGTTTGATGTTTTTGATCGGTGGGGAAATCCAAAGTCTTATAATCCAAGTTTATACATGGAGAGCCCACAAATGCCTCAGGGTCTTCCTCTTGTTTATGGTGCAGATGAACTCAAAAGGGAGAAGCTCTTTCCTGGTTACCAAAGACCTAGCCCCTTGGGGTGTGGTGCTGTGACAGACCTCAGAATTGAGCCATATCCACTTTTGCAGCATCTCGAAGAGAGAGAATGGCGACTCCAGCAAGATCCTTCCCTGCGAGGCCCTACATATATGGGAAATTAAAAAATTCTCAATTTGAAACATTTTCTCTGGGATAACATGTAGAGCTTTAGCCCCTTTGGATTTCTGAGATGTCCGAAGTTTACTTGTATACATGCATAGTATGCGTCCCTAGATGTTTTTAGAATGCCTTCTGAAAGGGCTTTAAAGAAAGAATGATAAGCTTCAAAGTTTTTTCTGTCCTTAAAAGTCTGAAAATTGTAATTTGTCAGATTCTCTTACTGATGGAATATGATTTTAAGCGACCATTGACAACAAAAGCATGGCAATGATTAGTTCAAAAAGAATTGTGAATTTAAGCACTTGATCGAAATTCCAACGGTGGCCCTATAAAGTCAAAACACCATGCATATAATCAAGAAATGTGTAAAAGCATATTTATAAAAAAAAATTGTATTATTACAGATAATATCCTTGTTGCCTATGAATTATTACATTCAATACATACTAGGCAATAAGGTAGGGTGGGAAGCATGGCTATTAAATTGGATATGTCGAAAGTATATGGGATTTGGATTGTGATGGACAAGACTGCTAATGACTTGTGTTCAATCATTAAGTTATCCAGTCTTGGTTAATGGTGTCCTGGGTGAAAGTTTTATTCATTCTCGTGGCTTGAGATAGGTTAATCTCGTCTCCTTAATTATTTCTCATTTGTGCAGAAGGTTAACCTCTTTATTACACCATGCTCAAGTCCAAGGATCCCTTCAAGGTATCTCTACCTCAAGAGGAGGAATTAGACTTAATCGCCTACTTTTTGTCGATAATTGTGTTGAATTTTGCCATGCCAAGATGGAAGATTGAGCTTGTATTCAAATTTTTCTTACTCAATATGAATAGCCTCTAGTCAAACCCTGAATAAGCATTTGAGGCTCCCTACTTTGGTTGGAAGATCCAAGTAATACACTTTTATAGGATCTCAAGGCCAAGATATGGAAACTAATAAACAGTCGGAAATATGTTTTTCTATCGGTAGCAAATTCTTATCAAGAGTACTCCAAGCTATAGCAGCCTACACCATGAGTGTATTTAGGCTTCTTGCAACTCTTGTGAAATATATTAATCTATGCTTCCTTGCTTTTAGTGGAGTCACAATAGGAGAGGAGGGGGGGGGGGGGGAGCATTCATTGGAAAAGTTGGAAGAAATTGGGGTTGCCAAACGGTGTTGGAGGGATAGGATTTCAGGACCTCACTTGTTTCAATTTAGCACTTCTTGGAGATTTCTGAGAAATCCTGATTCACTTGCTGCCCTGGTTTTCAAAGGTAAATATTCTAAGGATACTAATTTGCTACATGCTAAGATAGGCTTCTCGCCATCATTTATATGGAGGAGTTTATTTTCTAGCATGGATATTCTAAAAGGGGGGCTATTTGGAGGGTAGGAAATAGGAAAATCATAAAAATTTGGCAGGATAAGTGGCTGCCTCAGCCCACAACATACCAAGTTCAAACCCCTATTAATACTCTTGATCTTGAGGCTACTATGAACCTTGTGATTGACTCGGACAGAAAATGTTGGAATGAGAGCTTATTGCATTATGTTTTTAGTGCTGATGAGGCTCACATTATTTCGACAATACCCATAAGTCAAAAAGGTGCTGAGGATAGCATCATATGGATCGAATCGGACAAGGGCATCTACTTTGCAAAAAGTGCATATTACAAGCTCTCATCCCAGTGTCATGACAGAAATGGGGAATCTTCAGCTCCTTCTACTTTGCCTGATCAATGGAAAGTGCTATGGCAATTGAATATACCACGGAAAGTGCCTGATCAAAAATGGAAATCGAATTTTACTTCTTTGCACTATCTCTGGTCTGATTTGTTTTAGGTCTTAACAAGAGAAACTTTGGAGCTAATTGCAATAACTATGTATAAGATCTGGCATAAAAGAAATGGATTTGTCTTTGATAATGGTTTTTGTAGGATGGAGGGGCGCCCACGTGTGTTGACCACTCATCTCCTCTACGTTACAATACGTTACATTGCATTGATGAGCTCAACGTATGGCTTTAAGCCATGCGTTTCTGCCAATTGAATGGCAGTGTAATGGCTGGCCTTTAAGGCCAGCGGTATGTGGGTCCCCATCAGTTTGGTTTTTGACACAATCTGAAAAATAAGAAAATCTCTCTCTTTTTTTGTTCTCTCTTGAAATTGTTCTTAGGTTATGGAATTATTGAGTGTCACTTTACCACTAAGAGGAAACGCCGATGATTGCTCAGTCTGGAGAAACTTGTAGAGCAATTTATTAAGCTAAGCTTGAGGTAATTTTTTCTACTGTGTTTTCTAACATTGGTATCAAAGCTCAAGTAATTGTTTCTAGTTGTTTTCAATTGCTTGAGTAATATCTGGTATTTTTTTTATCTGTGTTTTTTTTTAAAACGTGAGGTGCAGCGTTGCACCTGTGTAGTGCGCACAACACCACTATAGGTGTAGCGTGCACCACAATAGTGCAGTATGCACCACTGCGAGGTGCCGCGCCCACTTGGTGGTGCCATGTGCACCTGGTGGTGCAGCGGCAGCACCAATTCTTCCCTTCTGGCATAAATGGATGCCTGTGGTGACTGTTCATGGTTGCTATGTTATGGCTATTGTTCATGTGAACAGTAGCTGACCAAAGGACGAAGATGACTTAAGTCATCTATTTTTTGGTTGGGCTTGGGCTTCGGCCCATTACCGTCTTTTTGTTTTAAAAAAAAAACAAATTGTTTTGGGCTAGACCTTTACACGGCCCAACTCCATATGCTTTAAAGAAAAAAATGGATGAGAGGTTGCTGACCTGGAAACGATAATTGGATGTGAAAGGCAAACACACAACCACTGAGCTGTGAATGTCCTCTAGCCTAGGTGGGGGTTTTTTTTAATATATTTGTTATACATTTTTTTTTTGTTTAAAATTAAATTGTTATAATTTAATATATGCTTAGATATTTCTTGTTATAACATGTGATATTTTATTTAATGCTTTAGATTAAATATGATTACATGTGGATATTAGATGATATTCATGCTATTTTATTGATGAATTCCATAATGATAAATTACATGTTATATTATATTTAATATTTTTAGATTAAATGTGATAACATGTATGTATACAACATGTGGATATGTTATTATTTTATCATGTATAGATGTTAGGCTTATATGATTAGAAATTAACCTTAATTTATTCTAGTGATAAAATAGAAAACTCCCACTAAGTAGTCTTAGTTAGTGTTGTCAGTGTAGATTGATAGGCTGAAAGAATTGTAGTGACTCCAGTAAGAACTGTAAATGCACTGTATAGCGACAACACCATGATAGTCTCAGTAAGAACTGTAAATGCACTAATGGAATAAGAAAAATAGACTGTAATGGTCTTATATGAAGTATCTTTGTAGACTGGCCCAATAGGCTGCTGTGGTTATTGTAGATGTCCTTGTAGATTGGCCCAACAGGTTACTGCGATTTTAGTATGCTCTATCTCTACGCGTGACTAGGACTAGGTGACTACTTTAGATAGTGGGAGTATGGTTGAGATTTATGATTAAATCTCCCATATTTTTTAAATTTGCTCGGGAATTAGGTTAGAAATTTAATAATTAGATATTGTGGCGCAATATATGATTTTAAAACCTAGCGATTTTTTGATCTTGCGACATGTCTAAATTATTTCTTTTCTAGTTTGGATGGATGCGGCAGATTTCTTAGGTGTGCGTGTAATATCCCTCATTTGCATTTGTAGTGAAATGGCATCCAAGAATATAGTTGTCGATTTAAACAAATGGAAGAAATTGGATGGGGAGAACTATGACATATGGCATCGCAAGATCCAGTATGTCTTAGATGAGCAAGAGGTCATATATGCCTTTTCTCACTCCCTGACTAAGCCCAAGGAAGGGGACTCGGAACAATATAAGTTAGATGAGTTAGCCTATAATGAATGGGCTAAGAAAAATCGGTGTGCGCGTATAATAATGTTAAGCAGTATGCACAATGATATAATGTGTGAGTTCGAGACCTATGACACTACCCAAAGCATGTGGGAGGCTTTGAAGTTGAAGTTTGGTGGAACTTCAGCCACTAGGATGCATGGATTAACTATGAGGTTTGACTCCTATAAAATGCGCTCTGACCACACGATGAAGCAGCATCTTAGGGTTATGTCGACCATGATCCACGAACTAAAGTCGGCGGGAAACAACCTGACTAATGAACAACAAGTCCAAGCAGTGATAAGATCACTACCGAATTCTTGGGAGAATATGAGCTAGAATCTGACGCATAACGAGAATATCAAAAACTTTGATGATGTCTCGTGTCACTTGGAATTAGAGGCTGAGTGCCTAGACGCTGCTAAGCCCAATCATTCGACCTATGTGGCTGATTTTGATTCGCACAAGGCATCAAGGCCTAAGTGCAGGAAGTCCAAGAATGGAGTAGCCGCTGGACAAGTTAAGAAGATGTCAAGAACTTCTCAATGCAGCAAGAGAGGCAAGTGCGGGAAGAACAAGTCAAAATTAGAGTGTTTCAATTGCAGAAAAAAAGGCCACTTCGCTCGTGACTGCACTGAGCCGAAGAAGGTATACTCTAACTTTTCTCGCATTATTTTTGTAATTAGCCATGTGATGGTTGCTCACTCCTATTTTGTGTCGACTGTTGATTCAAGAGCGACCGAACACATAGCGCGAGATAGAGTCGGATTTGTGGAATATCATCAAATTCCAGCTGTGAGTCGTGATATTAAGGTGGGAAATGGAGCAAGCGTGGAAGTGCTAGGACTTGGTACCTACAAGCTGGAGCACCTCCACACTGGACTTGCAGGGTGGCCGCACTCTTTTCCTCCACAATGTATTATATGCTCCCGAAATTTGACGAAACTTACTTTCTGTAGTTACTCTTTTAAGACTAGGTTTTCGGATTGTATTTGAAAACAATAATGTTTTCTTTTATTTGGGTCATGTGTTTTATGGCAATACTTTTCTTCAAGACAGTTTTATGATAATGGATTTGGATTATTCAAATATGAATGAGTCTATTTCTTTTCGTTTTACATCTGATAATTTGGATTCATATAAATGGCATGCTAGACTTGGCCATATAGGGCAGGATAGAATGACTCTGTTAGCTAGAGAAAGCCTGATAGGCAAACTCGCTAAAGTCATATTGCCTACATGTTAACATTGTCTAATGGAAAAAGTTAAGAGAAAACCATTTGGAAAAGCCACTAGGGCATATTTTTCACTGCAATTAGTCCACTCCGATATCTGTGATTCAATGAGTGTGAGGGCAAGACACGGAGGTGTCTACTTCATCACATTTATAGACGATTTCTCATGTTATGGTCATATCTACTTAATCTCTCATAAATTTAAAGCATTGGAATGCTTTAGGCGATATCTAAGAATGATTGAGAATCAGTTGGACAAGAGCTTAAAAACTCTAAGAACTGACCGAGGACGAGAATATCTCTCTGAGCAATTTAAAAGGCTCTGTGATGAAAAAGGAATAAAAAACAGTTGACGATGTCAAGTACGTCACAAAATAGCGTGGCGGAAAGGAGAAATCAAACACTACTTGAGATGGTTAGATCAATGATGGTGCAAACCAACCAACCAATTTCTTTTTGGAGGGATGCACTTTTGACTGCCGCCTACATTCTTAACCGAGTGTCCTCCAAATCAGTAACTTCCACCCCATATGAACTACGGACCGGTGAGAAACCCAATTTGAGTAACTTGCGGCCATGGGGTTCATTGGATTTTGTTCACGATCTTTCTGATAAGTATGGAAAGTTAGGCCTTAGAGGGAAGAAGTTTATCTTTAGAAGATACTTAGAACACTCTAAAAGGTATATGTTAATAGGTGAACAAACTGATAGAAATGTGACTGAGAGTAAGTCACGGGATGTGGATTTCATTGAAAATGAGTTTCCAAGTAGATGTGAGGTTGATAGGAGTTTAGAACTCCATGAGATTATAGAATAAGAGGAAAGTGCTCCAAAAAATTTAGTTGAGAATGGGGAAGAAATTCTTCAAGCTCCTACAAATGACTTGAATTTGAGTGGGAGCACACTACTTGTCAATCAATCACAACAACCTCAACCGCATAGAAGCACACGTGAAAGTATTCCCCGTCGTCATTATGAGATTGAAGGGGAAGTTTTTATGATAGCTCCGCATGATGATGACGAGCCTAGGACAATTCATGAGGTTCTCTCATCTTCTACTAAAGATGAGTGAATGAAAGCACTTAATAATGAAATTGAATCTATGAGAACTAACCAGGTCTAGGATTTGGTTGATCTACCGACACGTGTAAGGCTATTGGCAACAAATGGGTTGTTAAGATCAAATGCAAATCAGATGAATTAATAGATAGGCATAAGCTCGATATACCCAACATGAGAGTATAGACTATGAGGAAGCATTTTCACCAGTGGTGAGGTTTGCCTCAATTCACCTGATTCTAGCTATAGTAGTAAATATGGATTTGGAACTTTACCAGATGGATGTTAAGATAGCATTTCTCAACGTAGAACTAGATGAGGAGATCTATATGGATCAACCAACAAGTTTTGTATTCTAAGGTCAAGAGCGCAAAGTGTGCAATCTTAAACGATCTATATATGGCCTAAAACAATCATCTAGACAATAGTACCTCAGATTCCATCAAGTCATTCTCTCGAATGGGTTTATGATGATCACAGAGGACCATTGTGTCTATGTCAAAAGGTCTAAGAAGAGTTTCATTATGTTGACATTATATGTTGACAACATACTACTAGCTGGAAATGATAAATGGTTGATAGTCGCCACAAAAGAGTAGTTATTCTTCAATTTTGAGATGAAGGATATGGGTGAGGTAGAATACATTTTGGGAGTTAAGATTTACAGAGATCGCTCTAAGAGACTTTTGTATTTGTCCCAACAGACTTACATAAATAAAGTTCTCGAGTGCTTCCTAATGAGTGGATGTAAGCCCATTGACACCCCTATTGTAAAAAATGAGAACTTATCTAAAGAGTTGTGTCTTAAAACTCAAAGAGAAAAGGAAAAGATGGCCTGTGTCCCTTATGCTAATACTGTGGGTAGTCTGATGTATGCTATGATATGTACTCGGCCTGATATATGCTATGTAGTTGGCTTAGTGAGTAGATTCCAATCTAACCCCAGACTGGCTCACTGGAAAGCAGTAAAGAGAATTATGCGATATCTCAAAGGAACTGTAGACTATATGTTGTGCTATAAGGGTTCAGATTTGTAGCTAAGAGGTTATAGTGATGCTGATTGGGGCAGTGACCTAGATGAGCACAAATCAACCACTGGGTATGTCTTTTTGCTCAACAATGGCATCATTACATGGAGCAGTAAGAAATAACCCTACATAACTCTATCCACCATGGAGGCAAAATACATAGCTTGGTTTGCAGCAGTTCAAGAAGCTGTTTGGTTACGGAAGTTCCTCAAGCCTTTAGACATTGGCACGGATACTTCAGATAGGTGACGATATTTTGTGATAGCATGACAGCTCTCGCATTGCTAGGGACTCAAAATATTATGGAAGAACCAAACACATAGATATCATATATCTCTACATCAGATTTATGGTAGCGCAAAAGGAGATGGTTCTGAAACACCTTTCTACGAGTCGCATGGTTGCTGATCCATTGACATAGCCAATTGTAAGAGATGTATTTGAGGCTCATGTTAAGAATCTAGGACTACGTAGATTGTAAATGTAATTTGTGTTTCAAATAACATTGAGATGTAACATTTCCTTTGGGATATTAATACAATATGATTCAGTTCTTGTCTTTATCGTATTGTCTTTTACTTATATACACACACAAGATATGTCAACAGGCTTAGATTGGCTCACTCACACGAGTAATCGCCTCTAGCGCTTAAGTAGCGAATAGAGATGAGACATTGTGTCCATAAGTACTTGTCCAAAGAGACAAGTTAGTTGACACAAAGATATGTCGCCTTAGTGGGAGCTAAGATGAAGTTTCTTTGAGAAGACTGTGAATGGATACCCATCCATATAGCCTGAGGTTAGCGAGATGCGAGATTCTCTTTGATGCCTTGAAGGTGCGCAAATAGAGAAACTTAGGTGCTTAAGGAGCGGTTAAACTAAGATCTGTACAGTATTGATATAGACATATGCTCTTTGAGAAAGAGAAATCTACCGTAGCATGTGTTTCATATTACATGTGCTTATACGACCGTATGAGTATGTGAGTAAATGGTTCTCTTCTTTCTCACTGTGTGAGTCTCATTTTTTAGGTGTTCTTTACTTTTGACTATGTCACGAGATAGAGGTTATAATGTCTGCTACTTTGACATGCTGTCTATGACCATGGTTGATACGGTCTAAAGAGGCATTGTTGGGAAAGCGGTTTGACCAAAATTGAATGATATGAGTGCAAAAGGAAGACTCTTCGATATCGTATCTTCAATAGTGTTTGCTGACGTCAAACTGTGACACTACATATTTGAAGCGGCTAAGATTGTGAACACATTGAAATGATTTGGAAGTAGTCAAGCATTGTTCTGAGTTTATTAACTCGAGAAGGATCGAAAATGCTTGGCTTGATGCGATCGAATAAGTCTAGGAAGCTTTAGGGATGTTACTATACTGGTCTTTTATGGGAGAGATTTGGTGTAAGTACTCCTATATTTTTATAGATGTGCTTGGTGGTCGCACAATTGATTTACTTGTATGAATAAGATTGAGAATAATAGAGAGATGTAGACCTGGGGTCATGCCCACTGTGTGTGAGTGAGAGATGTAGGATGGAGGGGCACCTATGTGGGCTAACCCCTCCTCTCCTTTACGCTACAATAGTGTAACGTATGGCTTTTAAGCCATACGTTACACTGCTTTGATGAGCTCAACGCATGGCTTTAAGCCATGCGTTTCTGCCAATTGAATGGCAGTGTAATGGCTAGTCTTTAAGGCCAGCTGTATGTGGGTAGACTATAAATAGTCCCCATCAGTTTGGTTTTTGGCACCATCTGAAAAATAAGAAAATCTTTCTTTTTTTTGTTCTCTCTTAAAATTGTTCTTGAACTGTGAAATTATTAAGTGTCACTCTAGTTTTATACTACGTAGTGCATTTTACTACTAAGAAAAAATGTCAGTGATTGGTCAGTTTGGAGAAACTTGTGGAGTAATTTATTAAGCTAAGTTTCAGTAATTTTTTCGTTGTGGTTTCTAACAGTTTCCAAAGTCTCACCTCCATTCTCAATATGGCCACAACAGACCACCAATTGTATTAGCAAAGTTAACAGCCACGTTTGGGTTCAAGTGTAGGTGCTACTATCCCCTTTCAATCTTTAAGATGGACTCCACCAGAGGCACCCTATTGTAAGGTAAATTTTGATGTAGCTTTTGATAAGGATAGTGGCACAATGGGTGTTGGAATTGTTGTTAAAGATGTTGAGGGAGTAGTGCAAGTTGTTCTTACGTCAACAAGAAACAATGTCTCCACTCCAATCCAAGTTGAATATATGGCCTCTATCAAGCAATGCAGCTTTGTGTGGAATTGTACATCCGCCATGCAATATTCGAATGGATGCAAAGCTGGTAGTAGATGCCGTGTCTTCAAGGAGTGAAGATCACTCGTGGCTTGAACAACTAATAGGAGATGCACAACAACTGCTGCATAGTCATCCAGGATGGCAGCTTATTTTCAAGCCTCGAATTTGTAATAATGCTGCGCATGTAGTAGCTTCTATAGGCATAAGAAGTGAATCTCAATGTGTATGGATTGATGATGGACCAGCAAAAGTGCTTCTGGCTGTGCCATCTGACTTGTAACCATATTTATGTCATTTGAATGAAGTTAATTCCTTTCAAAAAAAAGAAAAGTGTACTCATTTATATTATATAGAAAATTCTATATATCACATTACTATCTTGTTAAATAAGATGTGACATTTTTTCGTTATTAAATGATTATTTATTGGACATATCTTTATCATCTAATAGGAATAAACATGTCATATCTTATTATTTTAATAAGATGAAAGTGAGATAGAAATGTAGTATATAGTATTATAATAAAAAATAATAATTAGTTCGTTTCAGTTTTCAAATCATAAAAATTGATTTCTTCATAGAAAAAATATGAGTAGCAACCCAACTGTCACGTAAGCTACTTACATGAATAATAGTTTTATTGTTTATAGAGTAGTTCTAGGGGGTATCCACTGTAGCGAGTGCATATAGTGCACTCACTACGTTGTTGCTTGTAATTTTTTTGTTTAAAAAAAAAAACCAAAATGCACGTTTTGAATGAATTTGAAAATTGGTTCACCCCATTTGAAATCACCCGTGACAGATCAATACCCTTCACGATGTCAACCTGCACCATCCACGTCGTACCTATTTCCGTTTGGTGATGCCGTTTGTTACGTCAACGCCAGCTTGCGATGGGCCTCCATCTTCCCGACGTCGGTGCTCCTCGTGAGCGAGTTGAACGGAGCAAATCACAGCTTCACTCCCGCGAAAATCACCTCCTTCGTCTTCACGAACCCGCGTCACCTTCCCCTTCCCAGCGCCACCTCGCGACGGTGTCCTTCTGTTTAGCGCCACCTCACAATGCTCCTAAATCTGCCCAGCATCACCACTCTCCATGGGCTCATTAAACGGACGAAACCAGCGACAAGTAACGATTGGTCTCTGTTTCACCGATTGGTCTCTGTTTCACCGTAGCTTTATAGGTAGATGTTGTCCCATTTTTCCTTCTATATTATTATGTTTTTCATGTATACTGAAAGATGTGAATTTTTTGTTTTTCAAGATGTGTATTGTAGCTTAGGGCATTGATCAAAATAGTCTTCTTTGTCTTTGAGTAACTATTTTTTAAACCAGCGATTCATCCTCAAACTCTATTAAGAGAAGCCCCCCACCCAAACTTTTCAAAACTATGTACAAATATATAGTATTTTAAGAAACTGGCAACTCTATTTTTAAGAAACTGGCAATCTTATTTTTTTCCCACTTAACTAAGCTTATGAGAGTCAAAGGCATGGAGTATTTATTGGAGTTGATATGATATCACGTAAATGAGATCTTCTGAAATCAAATTGGTTTTGCATCTATAGTATTTTTCCAGAAGAACAATATTATGTTCAGCTTGATTAAATATTTAGCATTTTATTATGATTAAAGCGAAAGAAACTTATTGTAAATATTTACTTTTCACTAGCTGGAAGTTTTTCGTATTTGCTTCTTTGCGTTGATTACTTTATTGTCAATGGTTGGCTCCTCTATACTATTGATGACAACGTAGATGATGACTTTTATATTCATGGCTAATGGAGTTATCCATGTGAATAGAGAATATACAAGAAGAGAACATATGATAACAGTTATATCTTTGGTCTAATATAATTGTGCATGTAAGTAGGACTTTTCAATGTAAACTGTAAGTTTTCATTGAATGCAATATCTTCCATATAACCTTTGGCTTGTCATCAAGTAGCTATATAAACCTTGGTTGGAATATATAGAGTTATGATTTGGCTAGATGAGATGTCGATTGTGCATGTAACTGGAAATTTCATTGAATGCAATTTGATTAATGAATATAGTTACTGGAATTAGATCATAAATAAGATTTTCTAGTTTGAGAAACAAATGTAAAAAGGGTTTTACCAACCCAATTTGATATGAAAATTCCCATCTAATGTTGCTTACTTGTTCAGTATGTGTTGTCTGTGAAAGTTGTGATTTGCACATTAAATTTTTTTTCAATATATTATAGTCATCCTATCTAGAATTATGACAATACTCTCGAAATGGTTTTATATATGTAGGGAACTTGGAATTGGAATAGTTCCGTACAATCCTCTTGGTCGTAGCTTTTTTGTTGGCAAGGGAGTTGTTGAAACTGTGGCCACAAAATACAAATTGCAACTTGGAATCAATTTTCCCACTATTTTTCCCCTCCATTTTTTAATTTTCAATGAATAATAATTGCCAGCATAATTCTTTAAAGTATGATGTCCTTCTTTCAGTAGTACTTTACTCTTCAAAGTTGATTTGAAGACACAATTTATGCATATAAAAATGTTGACTTAGTTGCCTTTAGAAGCACATCATTCTATCTGGTATTATGTATTTTTTTCCAAGTTACACTTCTGTCTTAAAGGAATTTCTGTCTCAAACAACTTTCCATGTATATGTATATGTATTATTATTTTTTATTTTCTTATCTTCAAGTGATTCTTTACGCCATTTTTCAAAGTAACTTCAATAACTGTTCCATCTACCACCATGGCAAAGGAAGAGTCTTTTTTGCATTCTTCACACATCACTTGGTAAGAACTTTGAATTTGACATATGAAAGATCTTCTTTCATTGCCTGAAAACTAGAAAAAAAAAAGATGTCAACTCCACTTCACTTTTAGGTGCTGCAAATTATATGACTCCACATTTTAGACAGAAAGCTCACATGAAGTCAATTTCTCCCTCTAGGGTTGGCTTAAGGGTGGGTAGATCTAAATATAACATTTATTCAAGAAATCAAATAAAAACCTTTAAGCCAATAATTTTCTCTTCATCATCAAGTGAAGTTTAGCTCTGTCAGTGGTGATATGCATTATTATATATGCTCATAAATCAAAATTTATTGAGTAATCTAAAGTTGCATGCACTTAACTAATTTTGTTAAACTTCCATGTATGATGCACATGAATGGAATATTTAAATTAAGAATCCTTATTCTAGCATGTAGTTGGCTATATATAGATATTATCTATTTTTGATCCATGAGACTGTAACAACAAGCAGATTTAGAAACAGGAAGTTAAAAAAAATAATAATAAGAAGAAGAAGAAACAATAGAGGAATCCTTACCTATTGAACATAAAGCTAGAGAAGAATTGGAGAAAAATTAGTATGAAATTATGTAATAGAGAAAAGGGCACTGCTAGCGACTTTGATCAATGGGACCCGATTGGTTCCTAATTTTAATATATATATTTTAAATTTTTTTGTTATATCATTTTTGTTGAAGTGATATTTATTTTACATGATTTTTTTAACATATTAAAATATTTTTTAAAAATATAAAAAAAATACAACATTATTTGAAAACACCTAAACAAAAATCATGTAAAAATAAAACTAAAAAAAAAAAATTGAGACCCAATCAGGGTCCCAATTGTAGGGGTCAAAAGCATTTCCTTAGAGAAAAATGTATGAATTTTGTAATAAAATTTAGTTTGACAGATTATGTATTATATGAAGTTGAAAATATATGAACCTTTGATACATTTACAGGAAGTTATATAGTAGCTGGAAATGTAAGGAATTTTTTAATGTAAATTCAATTTGACAGATTATTGTACTAAATCGATTGACGGAAATATATGAACTGTTGATACATTTGGCTGCACAATTGATTGTAATCTGTTGAATAGTTTTTGGTTGTATGATAAACATAGTTGGATATTCCTTCTCTGCCAGTCACCTATATATTATTTATTGAGAAAAAAGAACTTGCTATAATTTTGAACTGCTTGCTTTGTGTCTTTAAGTGGTCGTAGGCACACACGTTTTAATTTCGCACGATTCACGATAATTAAATGAATCGTCCAATGCATAGATGGCATTAGAAGAACTATTTTGTTTCAATTTTTATCCTTTTACATAACTAGAAATGTATGAATTTCTTTATAAAATTAAGTTTGATGGATTATGAAGTTAAACTAGGTTGATAGATGGATTTTATATATTTTGATATTGAGGTTTAAATTCATTCACCAATTAATAATGCTCTTGTTTGGGTTGCAGGGCCAAGAAAATCCCAAAAAAAGTTTTGAAAGTGGTGGTTGTAGGTTTCTTTTTCTTTTCAAATTGGAAAGAGTTGAGTTGATCTCTTATAATAGATATTGGGAATACATAAAGTTGGAATATCTTGACTTAATTCTCCTTGAGTTTGTTGAGTGGATAACATTCCTTTTATATTAGTAAATTTTTATTCCATAAACAAAATTACTATATGGTCCTAGAAAATTAAGTTTATCTTTCATCAGTAGCATAAGCAAGTAATATGTTTGTTGTACATTATACTCTACAAGTACGGCATCAATTTTCTATCATTTTTTTTTGCCTAAAATTGTGTATCTGATCACTATTTAAGGAATCTTTTTTTTTTTTTATATAAGTAAACAAAAAGTGTGATGGGGGAAGAGGAAGATGGAATGTCATATAGGCCTTCCACGTCAACTTCGCAATCATTAATGATGCCTCAAAATAGAGGTGGAAATCCAAACATCTATAATGTGAGTAGGCTAGTTGATGTCTATTATTGTTTAATGAAGTTTGTTTGACGTGCTTATGAATCTAACTAATTGCATAATTGCAGCATCCTTTTGATGTAAATATGCCCTGCCCTTCACCAAGTAATTCGGTAGACATCAACACATTTGATGATTCATTTCAGGTGTATATTTATTTGAATTTTTAAATTTCTGAAAATTAACATGTTAATTTCTTTAGAGTCATTCTATTTTGCCTAACAATATGCCTGTTTGAGTAGATGTCACCCTATACATCCTACCCTTCTTCGAATACTTCGGAGGACTTGAAGCAAGAGGCGCCCTCGAAACCAATTGTGCCAACTAGCTCAAAATTTGAACAAAATCTTAGAAGCCCATTCAGGATGACTGATGAAACTTTTCATCATATCGATGGTATTATAGTTTTGTTTGCCTGGATTTTAATTACACTAATGTTGTTTTGATGCTAATCTATCCATTTGTTTCCTTTTTTATAAATGTTCTTTGACATAAATGAAGATTTAGCTGGTACGTCTGTTTTCTTGGATAATGATGTACGAGTTGAAGCACCAAGATCTAGTATGGAATTTGACAACATGAAAGAGCTTATGGCCTACTATAAGCAATATGCCAAGCAAGAGGGTTTTGGTGTTCGCACATTCAGGACTTGGAAAGATGATGATGGGAGGCCTGTGTATGTGACTATTGGTTGTGCCCGTGGCGGAAAGTATATATCTAAGGGTAGTAATTTTAAGAGGCCACGGCCAACAATTAAAACAGAATGTAAGGCAAGGGTAAAGGCGACGTTGAACAAGAATGAAAAATGGGTTTTCACTATATTGAGAATACACACAACCACATGACCATGAGTCCCAAGAAGACAAGACTCTTGCGATCTCACAAGTGTCTAGATGAATACATTCAAAGGATTCTTGACCTCAATGATAGAGTTGGTGTACCTATGAACAAGAGTTATAATTCTCTTGTCGTTGACGCAGAAGGTTATGAAAATCTTCAATTTCAAGAGAATGATTGTCAAAATTTCATTGACAAGGCTAGAGTTTTAAGGTTGGGTAAAGGGGGTGGTGAAGCACTTAATCAGTATTTTAAAAGAATGAGAGATCAAAATGATGGATTCATTTCTAATATGGACGTGAATGATGAGGGAAGGTTACGAAAGGTATTTTGGGCTGATGCACGGAGTCGAGCAGCCTTCGAATATTTTGGAGACGTTGTAACTTTCGATACAACGTACCTAACAAATAGGTACGGGATGCCCTTTACTCCATTCGTTGGTGTTAACCATCATGGGCATTCCATACGATTAGGGGCGGGATTGATTTCAAGTGAGGACATACTTACTTTTGTTTGGTTGTTCCAGAAGTGGTTGAATTGCATGAATGGTCAAGAACCCAAAGCTATCATAACCGACCAAGATCGGGCAATGAAGAGTGCTATTGCCATTGTGTTTCTTGAGACTCGTCATAGATATTGTTTATAGCATATAATGCACAAACTTCCAGAGAAATTAGGATTTCATGCCAAATTTAATGTAGGTTTGAAGACTGACATTCAGAAAGCATTATATGACTCACAGACCACCATAGAATTTGAGGAGAGTTGGTCCCAACTACTTGAAAAATATGATCTGGTGGGCAATAAATGGCTTCAGTCCTTATATGAGGAAAGGTTCTTTTGGGTTCCAGCTTACTTGAAGAGTGTATTTTGGGCTGGTATGACCACAACACAAAGATCGGGAAGTATGAATGCATTTTTCGATGGGTATGTCCATTATGGTATAACGTTGAAGGAATTCGTTGACCAATTTGATAATGCTCTTAGAAAGAAAGTGGAGGTTGAGACAATAGCTGATTTCAATTCTAACAATCAAACCATTCCTTGCATGTCTTATTCCAACATTGAGAAGCAATTTCAGAAGGTATATACAAATGCAAAGTTTAAAGAGGTTCAAGGAGAGTTGATGGGCCTAATGTTTTGTAATTGTTCTTTGGAGAGTACGCAAGGGTGCATTTTAAAATATGATGTTTTGGATGAAATATCTGTTGATGACCACATTAAAACAGTCCAGTACTCAGTTTACTATAACAAAGATGAGTGTGAGGTAAAATGCACGTGTGCATTTTTTGAGACAAGGGGGATTCTATGTAGGCATGCACTTAGAGTTTGTCAGCTGAAGAAGATTAATGTGCTACCTGATAAATACGTCTTGGATTGCTGGAGAAAAGACTTGAAAAGGAGATACACATTAATTAGAAGTAGTTATGATTACCAACGGGACGGATCAGATGCACGGAATTATGACCTTGTGCTTAAAAGATGTTCGAAGTTAGCAACCAAAATATCCTCAGATAATGAAAAAGTTAGTGCATTCCTATGTATTATTGATGAGTTTGATGCAAAATGTGAGGGTTTCATACATGAGTCGACCTTTGAACCAATGAAGGCCAAACAAAAGGTGGTCTTGGATAAAGGTAAGGAGATAAAGCCCTAACGTGGTCCATGGGAAAGGGAGACTTGCAGTTAAAAGGAAGGTTCCACCTGTTGAAAAGATTGCAGCAAAGAAAAAGAAACAAGTAAGCAAAATGCGAAATTTGCACTTTTAGTAGTTAGTATTCTAATTCTAATATATGTCTAATTTTTTTATTTGAAAATTAGACTAACAGGAAAATCCTGGTCGATGAAGCAACATTGGGTGACACCCTGGAATCTCAACAGTACCAATTTGATGATGGAGTTGGTGTTGGAACACAAGATAACATTCTTACACAACCAGCTCTACAAAGAAATGAGGTTAATTGTGTTTTTTCAATATTTTTCAATTTTTTAGTAAAGAAAAATTATACAATTGTATTTTTAATAATATTTGTCTTATTTCAGATGTGTGAGCATGTTGATATGCAATTGTAATTTCATGGTAGTGAGAAGAGATACTTTTTTGAACCCCTTGGAGAATGTTTTGTGTGGTTTGTGAATATGCCATTGGAAAACTGTTTGTAACCTTTGGAGAGGGTATGCTGTAATATATGGAGATAATGTGTTTACTTTTATCTCGAATATGCATAAGGTATATTTTTGGTACCTCTTGGAGGGGTGTATTTTGTGCAAATATCATGTGGAATTTTGGGCTTCTTGGTATTATTGTTACCTTGGATATCTTTTGGTGGGTTTTGGTTTTGGGATTGTGTGGTTATGCCATTTGTGGTGGATGTCCTAAAACTTGAGATCACAGCAATGCTAAATCTTTCATGCATTATACTGTCGGAAAGAACTACACTGTTCATGGATGGGAACTAGGTAAGGATAATATTTATTTTTTGTTTGTAATTTAAATATATTTTGTCCATGCTGAAACACAAAAGATTGTTTGATGTTTTGTTTTGATTTGTTTATTTTTTCAATCATAATATTTTCTGGGTTTAGTCCTAATCTCTTGCAATTGTGTATTATGCAGTTGCATGGGTTGGAGAGTCAGGGGGGCTTACAACAATGACCATTATCTTGTCACAAATGCATTTGTGTTTAGTTTCTGGTAATTGACTATGATCTAGAGCAAGTAAAATATCAGGTTTTTTATATTTAAACATTTTGCAGCAATTTTAGATGTGATAATCAGGCATTTAGGTATTTAGATCAAGGTTTTTATTATTATTTTGTTCTATTTGATGCTTACTTCATTATAGTGCTCTTGGTTGACCTGAATCAAGATTTTAACTAATTATAAAAGCTAAATGAAGTTTAGAAATCTTGGCTGTAACACAGTCTTCAATAACTGACTATAAAAGCTACATAACCAAATTAAGGTGCTCTTTAGCTCTTATGTATTATTTTTTTACTTTTTAAGATTTTTACCATGTTCTTTAAATGAATTCTCTAATACTTCCACTTTTACCCATTTCATATTCATCTTAATCATAGGCCAATAAAGGCTCTAAGGGCAGAAGCAAGAGCATTCTAGAGTAGTTTGGTTGTGTGCTTTCCCACAATTTGATTTATGAAGCAAAGAAGCTTGGTAAGCTTTAAATATAACCTATGGTTTTGTTTCATTAGGAACATAAGAAAGAAATAAAGAATAAAAAAAAATTGCTTGGCCAATATCATGTTCATTTTAGCTTGTAATCGTTCATTTTATAGTTTCTGGTGTTGGGGGTTTTGCAGGTTTTGCTAATCCTAAGATATTGTTGATGGATAGCCAACCAAATTCTTGATGGCAACCTCTCTGACCCTCCTATCTCCATAAAGAGGAATTTTGAGTTTCATTTCAATCTGATTTATTTGAAATTGAGATGTAGTTAATTGAAGTTGTGGATATTTGAAACTTTTTATGGGTCTTCAATGAAAAGACTTGGATAAATATTAGTTTCATTTTTAAATGAGGTTTTTTTTTTATTCACCGGCACAATCTTGATGGTCAGTCTTAATGATGCATAATCTTGATGGTTAGTCTTAATGGTGCATAATCTTGATGGTTAGTCTTAATGGTGCATGCAAAGTGTTAGTTCTGGTAGGTAGGCTGCAAAGTGTATATTTTTGCAAAAAATGAATTTGACATATGAAACTAATCAAAGGTTGGCATTCAGCCTCGTTTGTGCCATTTTGGAGGTCTCAGAATAGCTATATACAAGAAATGGTTATAAAAGAGCTGATAGGAATTATGGGATACTTCACAGGAAAATAAAACTTGCTACAAATAATTAGCAAGGGTTGGCATACGTGCTGCATGAATCAATTCCTCAATTAGTTCTTTGGATGTATAATTGTTTCTCTTCCCTATTTGAAGTTATTGCTCATCAGATTTACAATTAGTTAATGATTAAATTATCTTGCCACTACCCAATGAAATTTAAGACTTGTTGCCGGTAGTAGTCGGCAACTCAATGTTGGAATCTAAGATTACTCAGCGTTGCTGGGTGTATCAGTTTTACAACTTAGCGTTGCTAGGTGTATCAGTTTTTGTTCATTGGTTCATTTGCAGATTCATAGCAAAAACAAAAATAATACAAACAACGATAGAATAAACCTCGTTATTATAAGAAATAAAAAGTGACAGAAAAAATCTGCATAGATTTGTGCTTGAATTATAGATTAAATCATGAGAGATGATCAATTACACAAGACTTGACTAAAATTTACAAAGTCAATTGAAGTGCACAGCTTGCACAGGTTGATTTAGCAACACAATTTACATAGAATTATATAATGACATTTCTTCCCCACCCCCCCTCCCTCTCTATCTGCCCTATCAATGTCCATTGCTTGCATTTGCCTTGACACAGAAATAGCCACTGATGTAGACAGTTCAGAAGACCTTAATTCCTAGAAGTCAATACTAGCATTTAATTCCCACCTAGCTTTGCATTCAAACACATTCTGTTGGTTCTCCCACCTGCCCACAAGCACACATCACAAAAACAACGGCATCAAATCAATGCCTAAAGTCAGAATATATCAGCTATTTATTCCAAATTTTATTGAATTGGAACTTCTCAGTGAATAAAGCTCAATCTCATTCATAACTTCATCTCTTATAAAGGTTTTAGGAGTGACCCTAATTGTATCACTACAATCTTCAGTTTGCAATAACATGCCAATGAGAGTCATTTTCCAGTTCCCATTTTCAGTTACATATCACAACTTACAATTTCCATAAAAACTAATTATCATGGACAAAACTGTGTTGTATCTTTAAATTATTGTTAGAGATAATAGGAGAGAGCCTGTATACACAGTAATTAAAGGGTATCATAGTAAAATAGCATCAAACTATATAGGAGAAAAGTACATAAAATAGCATCAATCGTGAATTAACAATTTTCTCCCTTTGTTCTCACTAGCATTTAACCACAAAGACAATTAGCAACCAGTCGTCCATCTCACATCTCTCAAAGGATGAGTGGGATAAGTGTCTCTAGCATTTTTATTTGTATACAGAATTGAGTAACCAGTTTATACAAAGCTACACAACCAAAATAACTGATTATATACCATAATTGTCTGGATATGTTGTTTACAGTCAAAGCAATTATTATGTACCATGTGTAGGTAGAGAATTTTATAGAGCAAAGCATGCTACAAAAACTTATTCACACTAGAAAAGTAGTTAGAAAAGAACAGGTAAAGATGATCAATAGGGAAAAAATGACCATATCAAGGCTTCAATGATTTAGAGAAAATAACATGTACAATAATCGAGAAATGACCCCCAAACCAAGGTATTAAAGCCCATTACTGTTGATTCCCAGTACCGTTAACCACTAACATCTAAATGAATAAACTCTAGATATATAACCTTGATGAGATAGTAAAAAAAAAAATGAGAAGATGTATTAGGAACAGAAAGGGCAGTTGAAGTGGCAAACATACTCAATTAGAAACTCAACTGCAGTATCTTTAAGGCCGACTTTCTTCAATTGATTCTTTACTAAATATGTTGCTTTTTCTTGGCAATACTTTCTCCCACAGCCACATTTATTCAAATATAATCTACATGGCGATCAATAAGTTCATTCCTAAAAATGACCTTGCAAAGCAATATTTCCTGAAAAACACAAAATACAAAACATATATACAAATCTTAGACGCACCTATTCATTTAATGTGGACAAATTTTTTTTGTCAAGTATTTAACGAGCTTATAACCCTCGCAATGCGCAGAACATAATTTATGTTGAATTTTACAACTCTAAATAATTCATTATACATAATCATTACAGAATTTGACAAAAATATAAAAACCACTCTATACAAATATTATCCAAATAAGTATAACAATTTTATAAAAACTTTTATTAATCTACTTTTAAAAAACTTGAAACAAAATGTACTTAAATATAAATTATTCAAACTTCTCATCTCACTCTCTTTTACAGAATTAGTTGAAAATACAATTAAATTTTTTTAACTTTTTATAAGTAACCAAAATTAGTTACTTTTATGCTAGATCATTTTAATCTAAAACTATTGTGCCATCACGCTGAGCATTTCCAGAAATAATTAGTCGTATCACATGGATGTGTTTCTAAGGATTTCAACTCCATAAACACAAAAAACCTAGTACACCCTAGCACAAACACATCCAACTAAGTCACCAGCACCTGAATGTGCTTGCTTGTGAGCAAAACATGCTTGATTCCACATCAACCCCAATAATTATTTTCCAATTAATCAAATTCAAGCCCAAGATATACCTACGTGTGCTTGATTCTGCACAGATGCCCACTAACAATCCGATCAAGCAAAATACAAAATTGTAGCTTTTATTAGAACCAATTACGAAGTTTTCAGTGCATATAGGAACAGTTGGATTCTACAACATGTAAAAAGAACAAATTTACCCCACGGAAAAGGCCAACCCAGTTTCCAAGTCAATTCAGAAAACATCAATTATTCTCACCAAAAACTCACTAAAGTAATATAAAAACTCACTCTTTTTACCGGTCAACTTAAGAACTAGCTAGAAGTGGTTTTAAAAAACAATAGTTTCACCCTTCATCCCCATTCGCTAGTAAATTCACCCAAGACTTTGCTACATTAGTTATAGTAACATTTCACCTTATCAATGGCCACAACTTTTGGTTATAATTTTCTTGTTAAATAAAATAGAACAACCAAATATAATTACAATGAATTATGCAATAAAGAACACGAATGACGTATCAACCAACTCTAAAACGTTCACTAATTAGCACGAACTAATCGAAATTCTCCGACCTAAACACTCAAATGTCAATAAAGGAGAGACAAACCACCACACAATTCCTACTAATAATTCCTAAAAGCAACATAATTATTCACATTAGTAACATATATATGAGGATCAGCCAAAAATCCAATCAAAATGGCCAAGAAGCCAAAAATACCCATTTCATAATTCTCGAACTTATCTTCAAGAATAAGAAGAAATGCATTTTTATTTGACTTGAGTAACATCCTCAACAATGTTGAGACCTTCGATCTCTGTTGGGGGCCTCACAGACACAGCCTTACACACGATAAAGCAACTTGAAGGCAACCTACTGCTGCCAAAATTCTTGTTCCTCGGCCTCAAAGATATAGCCTGGCCCACCGAGACTTGTTTCAAAGTCCGAGAAGAGTTCGTAAATATCTCAGATTAAGAGTTGCAAAGATAGGGTGCCATATCTTTTCAACCGCATGGTTCAACCTAAGCATCATTTCAGAATCAGAAAGCATTTGGAAAGGCAAAAAGCAAAAGTAAAAAAAACATTATGACATAATTCTTAAGGCTAAGAAGTTTAGTTCTCTATTATTACACCTACAATCACCCCAATTTAAAAGTAAATGAATCGTCCAATATGGCACGATAAAAAATGTAAAGAAAATGATAAAAATAAAACTGCCCTTCTTTTATAAGCTTGTTTTCTTTCTTCGAAGTGTAATTTCCTCTGCGTGCTTGTAAGTTGTAACATACTGCTACTAACCTTTCAAGAAATAAGCAAAAATCTTCTTTTTTATTTGCATGTTTGGTAATCAACTGCAAACTCTTTTGAACTGCTATAAAATATGTTGTAATAGAAATTTATAAGTTACTCAGTCTCTGCATAAAAAAAAAAAAATGCAAACCACAACAAAAAAACCTATTGCCTTGTTCCAACTTCTTTCTTTACTTTGCATGTAAATGTCTATAATAAGTAGAACACCCAAGCAAGGGACTCAGGTTTTGAAAAAAATGGATAGTTCTATTTGAAATGCGATTTACAAAGTTTGAAGTTTTGACTTAAAAATAAATTTGGTGCACCACATTTGAAATGGTTATTAAATAGAGATCATAAATACAAATCAACACCATCCATTTTAAGAAAAAAAGAAGTTTAGAAACGAAAATAGGATATCAGAATTGTAGAGATTAGCTACCCGCCTGAACCGTAGAATATAAGAGGAAAAAATCAGAAACAATATATATATATATATATATATATATATATCTATAGAGGGCTAGCAATGAACTAACCCGAACCAAGTCATGTAATACTACTGGCATAGTATTAGTTTTTATTATCGAGCAGCAAAACCTATGCTAGTAATATTAATTAACAATCTACTCAAACATTCAGCCAGAAAGTCACTATACACCAATTACGGAAATAACAGAAGCTTGCATAGTTCAAATTAACCTAATCTAATTAAACTCATAATCTATTTGTCTAGATTTACAAAATAGATAAGAAGCTAAAAAGAAGTTTAGAAACGAAAATAAAACATCAGAATCCTATAGAGATCAAAACAAATAAAAGCAATATACTTGAAGACTAAAACCCATGTTCCAAAATCAATCAAATCCATGGGAAATCCAAACTTGCCCCAACATTATCACATCAGTACACCAATAACAGTTGGAATCTGCAGCATGTAAAAAGAATGTCAAATAAACTAGATAAGAATCGAATAGCTTCATCAGCACCCATGAGGAATTAATGCTTGGAGAAGAATCAAGGGAGAAGAATCAAGAACAACCTTATATGATTTGACATTGATGTTGCATCTAAGACGCCAACAGGTTTTCCAGCAGGAAATAACTTGTTGGGCTTACGTGACGCCCCCAATTTACGTTTGGGATTTAACGTAAATTAAGATATCTGGATAAGTAACACTTGGCTACTCACCCTCGTACTTAACAAGAATAAAATGCATATATCATGTGATTTTCAGCGGATCTGGTTTTAAATATAAAACTTTCTAAAGATCACATGGAAAATATACTTAAAACATTCACATCATTCATTAATAGTTTAACATTATACCTTTTTACATATACAAGGCCCAAATGGTAGCAAGTTAGCTAAAAAATATATTACATTCTTCCAAAAGACTCTCATTCACCTCACTCATTTTCTTTCTTGACCTCGGGGAATTCTCTCTTATAGCGAAACCTATCTATACGAACACTAAATTCTCGTTGGAGCTGTTGTCCCTGTGGAGTCACGTAAATCCCACACATGAACAATGAGCCATCTAGTTCTAATGTTAAACAGCATCCTGTACGCCGCCTCTGCTTAGCAAAAAGGGATGCGTCAAGGCTCCAAACTTCCTTAGGTTGATTACTGATAGGAGGTCCGAAGGAAACAAAAGAAATGTTCATATAAGGACTATAGTCGGAGAGTACCTCAGGACTCCCTGAAATCTCCTGCTTCATCGGGGCTTTCCCCTTACTGGTCATTGAATCCTGTATATAGATGATATGCACAAAAAAATATAGAACCACAAAAGAGTGAGATTTCATTTGAAATCTCTGTAAGTACATAAGCAGCTTAAAAGAAATAGGGAAAAAGTAACCATGATATTATCACCATTGAATGACTAGGGAAATTTACCCTAAGATATACATCATAAGACCACTGTCTAACTGGTACTTTTCTTGGCTCAACCGAATATGTAATCTTATATGGATTTACACCGTTTCTTTAAAAGTTCTTATTCTTTCTTATCACTGATGGGCGTTACGTCTCGCCGTCTCCATTACATATACTCATCAATCATCCGGGCGTTATGTCTCGCCGTCCCCGTTGTGATGAGTCTCATGTCAACCTTCCGGGCGTTACGTCTCGTCGTCCCTGTCTTGACACAAAACATATACATATATCACTGCGGGCGTTACGTATCGCCATCCCTGCTATTCAGATCAGTCTTACGGGTGTTACGTATCGCCGTCTCTGTGAAGACCACACACTTTTATAACATGATAGCGTTACGTATCGCCGTCCCTGTCGGCACATTAGTCATTCGGGCATTACGTCTCGCCGTTCCCATCACGACGTGACTAACTTATTCTTATATATCGTTTTCTTTTTAGTAGTTCCTTTCTTATTCATACTAGTTTTTCACTTATAACTCTTTCCATTTGGAACACCGATTTTATTCCAGGAAAACTCTGAGTCTAAGCAAAACAGTGCATCTCGCTCGAGCGGGTGTCGAGCGATCATCAAGCGAAGTCACAGGTTGGAACTCGCTCGAATATGGACTTACAAATTCTTCAAAGTTCAAGAGAATGGATCAAACCAATTTTTTGCAAGCTTTTCTCCAAACTCAATCACTTAGCTCACAAAAGAAATCTTTAAGGGGTTTGGGAGGGTTTTTCTGGAGTTATCTTCCAAAAGGAATGTGTTCTCTCCTTCTAAAGGAGCTTAGAAAGCTCTCAAGGGCCTATTTATAGGATGGTGGTCGACCAACATGAGGGGGAGAAGAGGGAAAAACCCTAAGGTGCACTTAGTTGTCTGTTTGCATGGGTGATGAGGTGTCCACCTAAGCATATCTTATGATGAGGCTTGAGCCTCCCAAATCCTAGACTTTGTAGCTGGATTAGTCATCCAAGAGCTCACATTTGATATATTTTTGTTGCTAATTTTGATCCATGGCTGAGGAGTGAGCTAAAGGGATAAGAGGTGAGGTGAAATTTCTCCTAACCATGCATGCACCTCCCATCTCCAGCCCTCTCCTTGTGTCACACGCCCCTCCTTGTGTCACCTATCAACTAGATTTTGGCTCCCTTTGTGTTTCCATCACACTAACTAATCAAATAGCTTCCAAATCAACTTTTCATCCATTTTCAAATATCCCTACACATGTCCTAATCCCAAAAAATCTCAAAACCAATTGCCTAATTAGTTACGTGCCTCAAATTAGTTCACTTCATCCAACTCGAGTTCCATTTAACCCCATTCCAGAACTGCTCACTTGCTTCCCAAATAAGTTATTGATCCCTTCTGAATATCGGAAAACTTAAAACATATAAGTTTTAGATCTATCTTTAAAGGTTATATACCAATTAAAATCACCTCATTTGGACCTCATATGAATAACTTATACCTATTTCATTAAAACTCGACAGATTAATCCGAAAATGCATAATTCCCAATACCAAGTGTTATCTCATATTCCTCAATTAAATCTCTCACTCTATTTTCCTAGAAAATAAATACATCAAATAAATTTTCCTAAAGTAATTTCCATAAAATAATTTACCTTAAAAAATTTGGGCTATTACAGCTTACCTCTCGCCTTTACCTCATAATCAAATTGGATTATGGAATTGTTGCTAACATTTCTGACGGTGCCATCATAACAAATAACAGCATCTCGAAGGATGGCCATTAAGTTTTTAATAACTCATGAAGCTTCATTAAAATTATTGCTGCCATTAGAAAGATTTCTCTCAGGAAAAAAGACAATTGATAAAAAGAAAAAAAGTAGTCAAGGACAATGACATGATAGATGAATATCACATATAGCAGGGTAAACAGAGCGCAAGAGTAACTCAGGCATATGATATGCTTGATTGTGAAATTATGAACATTTCATTAGAATGTGGACATATTAGAATGTGGGCATTTTTTAGCATAAAATTGGCCTGATATAAAACACTGAAACTTGTCCAAGAATGCAAAGAATATTTCATTAGAAAACTCAAGGAGAAAAGTGAAATTAGCCAATAGTAGAAAGAAATAATAAAAAAAGACCTTTTGATGAAGTAAGCAAGACTCTGAATTTTGTTCCTGCTCTTTTAGTTTTAATTCCAGCTCATTCACCAGGCCAAATAGTTAAACCATTGCTAATATGTTCAGCCTTTTAATATCACCGAACGTAAATAACTGAAATCATATCCAAGAAGTAATGGAATATCCAAGGTTGACCAAGAAGAAACTGAATTCTATAATACCCAACAAGCCATATCATATGATCATAAAGTATTGCATGTTAGAGTGAAGTCTGCATTCCTCAAGATATAAAACTTCTACCAAATATGTTGCAAAATAATAATAATAACTAGCATATCAACCGCCACAATGTGCGGGCTTATAATTTCTTAAGCTAACATTGATTTATCAAAATATTTATAATATTTGAATTTACATTCTTTGATTCTTTTAAAATATATCAAAAAGAACTATGTACATATCAAAATAAATATATCAAATTTGGAATATGTCAATAAACAATGCGATGATTTATGGTTTCTTTTAGCAAAACAATACACAGATTGAGAAGAGTATCGTTTGGTTGACTTTTACACCAAGACAATCAGTATAGTAAGAAGTGAAATTTTATTATATTTAACTGTTGTCACCAACAATAACCGACTTGAACGGAAAGAATGTCACTTTAAAATTGCATGACTCCGCTTTTACTTAGCTATTATATATAGTAATGGAAACAAAACGACATTGTTCATTTAGTTATTCATAATTCAAGTAATTATTTTGCATTTGCACCCAATAACAACCGCAAAACCTTCTGCAGTTTTTACATTCATCCCAAAAAGTCCATGTTATACAAACACTATGTAGTTTCTTAGACCATTCCACCGCTTCTAGCTATCCTAATTATCTGAAAGAGAGCTACCAACAAAAGGATAGGAAAAAACCAAGTATGAAATGCATGCTCAAAATTTTCCTTTAAAAGAAAGTTGTAACTTAAATTACCTCTACTCAAGATTTATAATGTCCATGCATACTAAACATTGATACAGGATATTTGATATATCCTACTCCAAAATTAGCTATTTGCCACTCATTGATAAAAGTTTTGGAATGAAGTGAATGAAAAGTAAAAATGTTGCATTTTCAACAGTAGCTACATAAATTATTGAATGAATTCCTGAACATGCGTAGGCTACAACATAGTGCAAATGAATTCCTGAACTCCAAAATTACAGACAGCTTTTGTGATATAAATTTTCATGTTTAAAGCAATTCAAGAAAATTGTCACCATATTAAAGAGGAAACCTCTGTCAAGATAAAGTAACAAAAATATATGATAATTAATGTAGGAAAAAAGAGAGAGGAGCATTCTGCCATTAAAATGCCTGTTTTTGCTTCTTCTTTGTCAAAAGGATTCTTAGTTCATGAAATATATCAGTTAATAGTCCCAAAGAAGTAAAGGAAAATGAGGAGAGAGAGAGAGAAATGGAGACATTCTAGAGTGAACCTGTTCTTTATAATTTTTTCTTCATAAACAATTGAACATTGTTAATGGAATCTATTAAGAAAATTCATTTACTCCGTTGATTTAACGTCATCACATGGCAGTGTTAAAAAGAAGTTAATTTAATAGGAAAATTGGGACCAACTAATTTTGATATTATGCACTTGCTTATGCTCATGGGTGTTTTTTTTTTCAATTTTAGATAAGAAAAAGTAAAACTAAGTATATATATATGCATGTTTTATCGGGCGGGGGGGGGGGGGGGGGGGAAGTATATATATGCATGTTTTATCAGAAAAAGAAGTATATATAGGCATATAAAAACAAAATTGGTTACATGCATGCATTACTGTTGTTTCCAGCATCTTAATGCCAAATTATCTTGGAGGACTATTAGGTTTATTCACTTGGTAAAATGTGAAATAATAAATTGCATGTGGTTGTGGGAAGGTCAACATGCATACAAATTAATTTGTTATATGCAGTACTGATCCTAGCAAGCACCAAGATATTTTTCAATTTAGACCAAAATCTCTCATGACCTTCCTTAACCCTAAAACTCTATCCCACTTCCCTGTTCTAGCATATATTGGAACTTTTTTCCTATTCTCAAGTCTATCAACAACCATATATGGTAGAACTATCATGAAAGATATGAAACTACTTAAAAAAAGAAAGATATGAAATAGATTAAATGATTATATAATAAAGAAGCATAAATGAAAGGGCAATATAAGAACAATTGATAGGGAATGTCACTGAATATAGATCAACAAATAATACATCAATTATCTTTTTCTTACCAGTTGTGGAACAATTCGACAAAAGAAAATGACACCTTAGATAATCAAGACCGGATGAAGGGGTCGATTCGTGATCCTTAAGAGCATTTCCAAGCTCTTTACATGTCCACAGGATTGAACTTTCATTTAGTTACTGTTCATTCAGTTAAAGCTCAATATAATTGGTAAAAATAAATTATCAATTCGCTCAATTCTGACCAAATTTACCACCACTCAGTCATGTTTCAACACAAAACTCGAAAAGCTAAAACAAAGAATTCTCCAGTTTCGTCAATAGAAATCCCAACTATAACTCATTCTAAGACATAATTTTCAAACAAATGGCCTTGTCAACAAAAGTGTTGGGCAGACTCTAACCCAATTAAAAAACCAATATAAAGATTGACATCTTGAAAATTAAAACTTAAAAGAAAATAAGAAAATTAATGAGGGCTAGAAAGAATAAAATTAATGAGGGTTAGAAAGAGGGGTTTAGAGATAAATCTTTGTAGAGAGATACTTTGGTGCCTTTAGGGACGATGAATGTTCATAGCAGTCAGGAGTTTCCTTTATTAAGACTTTGACGGTTGATACGGTTATTTTGTTCATGCCCAATTTAAAACATAAATTCAATAGGAAAAAAAAACATTATTCATAATACCAGGAAAGAAAGCTTCGCTCAAAAGAAAGATAGAAAGCATGAAAAAAAGTCATCAAAAATCGCTTAACAGATTAAGAATCGGATAGAACCCCCCAAACGATTAAAATTAGGAGAAAAGTCCATGCTTTCACAGAAACAAAGAAGGCATACGTCAAATTCGTATCCATAACCAAGAATTTAACTCAAATCGTAAACATGCTTTCACAAAAACAAAGAAGGCATATGTCAAATTCGCATCCACAGCCAAGAATTTAACTCAAATCGTAAACAACATATCCATAAAAAGACAAAAATATTCAATCGTAAACAATACCAACATATAACCCGCGCAATGTGCGGATTTATATTTATGCCGAATTTTACAATTATATATTTCAATATATATATTCGCTTCTTCAATTATTATTGAAATATATATTTATCGTATTACAATATCACAACTCACATAATCTAACACAATGACTATATAAATATTGATAAGGTTCATAAAACATAATACACAAATCTTATCCATCATTCATTTAACTCACATATAATAAACTTGACTAATCATATAACTTTACTAATTTCAACTAATGCAATAACTATAGTCCTTCACTGATTTCTTAACTAAAGAAATCTCAACACTTCACAAATCACATAACCAAAATCTTTATCACAAAGACACACTTAATCCCAACACTTAACACAATTCCACAACTACAACATCACAAATCAAATTCACTTCTTTTCCGTCTACTAATGAAATGTATCATATCATATGTCAATTTTTTTCCTCATTTTTCTTCTCTTGGATGATGAAGCTTGACAGTGATCCTATTCCTCTATATTTGTGTTAATGTCGAGATCGATGTCAACGGTAGTTTATTATAATACAAATAATATCATCAATTATTATCTATATATAAAACATTTTAATAACTATATTTCTATAAAATGATAGTATAGTAGTATATCATTCAACGTCCGAGCAAATTGATTGAGCAATGAGATTAATACCATTACAAAAATATATAATATGATAAAAATTATTATCTATCGAGCTACTAAGGTCAAATGATTTATTCTGTTAGCAAATTAGTTGAAAAATAAGTATTACATTTAGGCTAATAAAGTCATGAGTAATATAGAATCAATAAAAATGTGTAGCAATCTTTTTGGAAATTTAATGATATTTAGGCTAATAGGATCAAAATGTTCTTATGAACTACTTATCAGATTGCTATCAGAGATCCTTTTTCTTTTCATTCCTTGTAAATCCTATGAATATGTAAATCCTATTTATTTTCATTACTTGTTTAAGCTTCTTATGCTTAAACTAAATTATATGAATTCTTGCCAGTATATTCAGTTTTTTCAGGATATCATCTGAACTTTTGTTCAATTTCTATCCTTGAGGTCACAAAAAAATGAACATTAATCAAGTCTCTTTGTGTCTGCTCAGGAACTATATATGCAGGTGTTTGAGTATTTAATACTAAACTACATATACATAAAAAGAAGTGCTAACTTTACAAGAATACGGTTCCTATTTCTATAATAAAATAACAAAACCCAAAAACACATCCATATCGTTAGTAAGCCTTTTAATTCTTAATAAATCGTAGCTTATAGGGATCCATCTATAATCTATACTTTAAAAGGACTAATTAATGTTACAATCATAGTCACTAAAATAATTATAAAGAGTAATAAGTTTTTCTTCTCATTCAACACGGTATATCTTTAAATACAGTTCCTATATATTGCCCAAAAAGAATAAGGTCCTATGTTAATTTTCAAAGCATAAATTCCAGTTATAAAAAGTAATATTTAAAAAATAATGTTTATATATGCATAAAAGTCCTATCTGTTTATATATGGATAAAATTCTAGTTATAATACGTAATGATGTCTGGTAGAAAGGATTTCAAATAGAATAATTCTATTTAATATAAACTAAACATAATATTACACTATTCAAATTAAAAATTATAAAGATTGGTCAATATATAAATACGTGAAAAATGTTAAAGAAAATGTATGTCTATTTAAAATGAAGCATTCGTATAGTTTATAGTTTATTTAAAACCTTGAGTGAAGAAGCATGATTACGCCCAAAGAATAATGCGGTCGTTTGCAGTATAGTTTTGGGGTGTCGATTCCACAGGGAGATGGATTGAGAAATTGAAAAATAGTAACGAAATTAACAAAAAGATTTAGATGAGTACGAAAAGTAAATTTTAGAGTATGACGTAAATTAAAACTAAATGAATAATTTGAACAGTATAAAAATGAGACGAAAAGTAGAGCGTAGGGAATTCCTTGTGTATTTGTGGTATTCAAATTTATTCTTAATTCATTGATAACTCAATTAAGAATTCTATGTCCAAATTCTTAATCGGAAGATATAACATTAATAACCAAAATTTAAATCACATGTAACTCTTTGAAAAATCATTCTTCGTGCTTAACTCTCATAAATTGTTATCGACATTGAGAAAATCCAACGACGACTATATACCCAAGAGGCGATATTGCAGCAGAGAATTAAATCAATATAGACAATCAATTGCTCCAAACATAATTATAGAACTAATTCACTCAATAGAAAAAGCATGACTGAATCCATAAACGAAATAGATTCTATAATTATTTGAAGACGAAAAAAACATCACAAATAAATTGAGAATAATAAAACAAAAGAGTTTTAATATTTAAAGACCAAATACATGAATCAAAAATAAATTACAAATACCATCACACACACAAGTTCATCCCTAGCCCTCCTTGAGAATTTAGTTACACATATTGAAAATATGCAACAAAAATTCTCCAAGGGATAATATGGAAGAGCCAACCATTATTTTCTTCTCTCTTCTTTGATTTTTCTTTTCTTTTCTCAAGCTCTCAAAATAATGGCTCTTCCAAAGCATCCTCTCACACTAAGCATTCTCTTAGAATACACACCCCTTCCTTCTATTTATAAGCATCCTTCATGCAAGTTGTCATGACAAAATCATCACAATTTCAACTTGTTTTGCCATGTGCCATTCTTGAATCCAAGTGATTTGTGAGTTGTCATTTTGATCATTTGTTTTCCCACCATGCATGAGCTGGATTTTGCTTGTAGGTTGAGTGTTTCAATTTTGCTTCTCTATCCATTAGTTGTCTTGTATGACTTAATATCTTGTGGTCAAATAATTTGTCTACAAGAAACTTGAGTGCACTTCATCTTGCATATGAATTGATCATTGAATTTCCAAGTTGGTGTAGGAGTGCTTGCTGGAAAATATTATGATAACATTTGGATTTGATGCAAGTGGCTGAAAAATATCCAGGAACGTCAAGTGCAGGTGCGTCCACTTGATGGTCGATTTTGTCTTAGATTGAGTGGATATCTCTTCAAACATAAAACACAAAAGTTCTAGATATTTCTCTTTCGGTTCTAGATCATCTAAAATTCCGCAATTATCTTCATTTGCTCCTAATGTCTCCATTTGTGTCCTAAATCAAAATATAAGAATAATGAGTATAGTTAGGCATCAAATAAGAATAAAGTATTAAACATTAAGAGAGGAAAATATGGCATTTTATATTCTCATCAATATATTAAATCATGCTTATATCTATTTCAAGATAAATGACCATTAATTTTAATAACATGAGTTATATTGATTATTTTCTCATTTCTTTTAGTCTTTAAATAGAGTATTTAGAGTGCATTTTTGTGCACTCATCAAAGCACGTGAGTAAAAACTATTAAAATATATATATATATATATATAACTCTATAACAATTCAGTAGTTATCTTTATCTATCTATTATAAAAAGCGTTTATCCGTTTATGAATAATAATGTCCGTTTGTCAAAATTCAGTCGAAATTAAAAAAAAAACTCCATTATTGTAAAATTTGAGAATGAAATAAACCAAAATTAACATTGAAAATCCCATTCCACAAACACAATTTCATAGGAAAAGAAAAACATACAAAATTGAGAGTAAATAATCTAGAGAGAAGAAACCATACAGGGTGATAAGGTAGGTTACGCCGACGACATCCAAGGCATATACTATACTGCAAAAAAGATTCAAAAGAAAAACCAATTATGAAATGAAAGAATGAAATATTCAATATCTTCAAAATATTTTGAAGTAACAGGTTTATGACAATTACATATACAATATTTTGGTCCCCATAATTTCATTGAACTTTTTTTTTTATGAGTAATAGATAAATTTCATTGATGAGAGTGAAAGGGGCAAAGCCTCAAGTATACAGGGAGTATACAAAAAGTGGATGTCCAAAGCCAAAAAGTGGATTATTATAAGAATTGTGCTTCAGATTGTATTGAAATTACTTACATCATGTGTGATTTTTTCAAAGCTAATATTGAAAAGCTTAATGTAATGTGACGGGTTTATGGCTGCTCAAAAAAATAAGTAAATAATATCACCAAGAGTTTGGTACCATTATTTAATTGGTAATATGGATTTTGAATACTTGATCATATGTCCAATAAACTTGTCAGAGAAATAAAGACGCATATGCTGGAAACAAAGACGCATTCTGAAGCATCTACCTTAATATTCAGGTCAATAATTTATTCCTAATTAAAAATACATATATTATATATATTATATATAACTACCTATGAGTGCTTGGCAGATAATAACATTTATCATGTCCATAAAGACTTAATAAACCAAAATCCAAGGCTGGCAATACAATACCCGCACCTTATATAATAACTTGTCTTTTACCATTTAAATCCATTTCTTTCAAAATTTTAGTTTTTAAAAGAAACTATGGTATAGATTTAAGCATGATGTGCATATAAAAAAATATATGGTTCTCTAGAATATAACAAAATAAATGCAAAACTAAATATTAAATACGAATTGGAACAAAAGTCAGACCTTGATCATATATCTATTTTTTTTTGCTTTAAGTAAATCATGTTTAATAAACCTAGGGCCTGTGCATTTGATCTCTCTGCCTAGCAATTTTGGGTAATTCATATAATCTAGAATACTTGATCATATGTCTAATAAAACTGTAAGATTTTGCACGATTGCCTTGCTTTTGCTACACTTGGACAACTGCATGTATAGAAATATATTTCTTGTATAAATTTGAAACCAAACATATTGATTACTTTTCTGTTATCTAAAAAATTATGTAGCTAACATAAATGTCATCAAATGAAGAAATAATGGTTTACTTAATACTATTATGTTGGTTTTGATGCCAAAATGATGATGCATTGTTATAGAAAATTTGGTGGCTCATTATATCAATATTCGTCTTTGGCATAGGATGGTTAATAATTAGATGTTGGTTGTTATAAACCTAATTAACGTATTTCTATTTTAAATTTAAAGATGGAAACACAATCCTTTCTCTTAATCTTTATTTCATAAGAAATTAGTTCTCTCTATCCCTGCCCCACCATTTGTTTCCTTGTCCTCTCTGTTTCTTGGAATTATTATGATATAAATTTTCATTTATAGTGCATTAGATATGGCTTCAAGGACTATGGACGGACTGCAAAAAATTATAAAATTATGAAAATGAACAGGGAAATAGGATTGGTTCTTATTTTCCTATTCAATTATTCTTAAAATCATGAAGAATGAATTTGGAAGGCCTTTATTTTATGCCTAAACAGTCTTAAACTCGGGAGTAATAATTATTTTCTCTATTTCCTCAACAAAAGCCTCCCTCTCATTCAAGAATTTATTTAACCATGAGGATCAAGTGCACATAATTTAGATTAACAAGGAGCTTTCCCAGGCTGTTTGTGTTAAACTCCCATACTCCTTGTATATTCAAAATAATGTTGTAAATTATAGGAAGCAACTCCTGGAGTTATTCTCAAAAGTTGGTCCTCCTTTTTGTTTTAATGCCTATCCAAATAGATGAATATTACTATCAACTCTTATAATATTATTTTCCAAACAGTTGTCCCCAAACAAACTACCAACCAATGAACTCTTAGAATATTCCCACTATTTCTTTTGAATTATATTTTGTTTATTTTGTAGTTTGCTGCATGTCTACCCTGATTTGATGGGGCCAAGTCCTAGGATTATGAATCCTTGTTTTTAAAGGTATTTAAAAAGCAAAATTCAATGATTTCATAACAGTGATCTTTTTTTGTGGAAGAATAACGATGCATTTCAAAAAATAGCTTAGCTATTTTAACAGTAGTAAGCAGCCATCAACAGAAGAGATTAATATTGAACAAGTACCTATAAGAGTGATAGGTCCCTTAGTACCAAATCTTAGCCTCCAAATCAGTTACTTATACCTCTGCAAGACACGTAGCCAATGTTCCAGAAATTTTCAATATATTTAACCTCCCATCTATTATTCTCATGTATAATTTCATGTGGGTTATTATCTGAACATGACAACCATCCTTCCATGTGGGTTAATTTTCATGCACATCTATTGTTTTCTAATATGTTTATGGGTTTTCATAATAAAATATATTATTTTTATTGCACAAATAAATTGGTCGTGCTTTACCAGTGTTTTCCATGATGGCCACTATTTCACTTCATTTTAAAGATAGGAATTATGTCATAAATTATCATTTATTTTCATATGACGTATGACAACAGTACAATTATGTTAAAAACTGCTACCAAACTGGAACCAAACTGCTACTGAAGCAAACTGATTTAGGAAAATCTGGTCGTTAATCTGGCCAAACATGTGGGTTAATTTTCATGCACATCTATTTTTTTTTTATCATGTTATAATATCTATATATAAATAGATATTCAAAGTAATGTATAGCCCCAAAAACACATCCATATATTAAAAAAAAAATCTATATCCATATTTGAAAAAAAAATAATAATTAAAACAATAGTGCATAATCACAATTAATATCCATAATACAATCAAATGGCTGCTCTTTCAGATTTTCATTAGCACAATTAATCAAACTGAATCATTAGTAGAAAGCAGAAAATAAACTCCATGGTCATTGATGCAATAAAGCTACAATAGTTAAATT
The DNA here is from genome assembly GCA_036898215.1 of Platycarya strobilacea. Classification (NCBI taxonomy): domain Eukaryota; kingdom Viridiplantae; phylum Streptophyta; class Magnoliopsida; order Fagales; family Juglandaceae; genus Platycarya; species Platycarya strobilacea. The sequence goes on from CM072547.1 coordinate 8,355,357, forward strand.
AGAACAAAACCAACAATTTTTTTTCAGAAAAAAAAAATATTAAGTGATTGGTCTATAATCATGGACAGTAAATTATTACTTAGAGCCCACGATAATAAACAACAACAATTATTTTATACCATAATTACAATTATAAACAATAATTATTAAACTATTTCCTTTTCACTATAAATTTATAAATGATATTGTACTTCAATTCTAACTCATTTTAAAATTAAAACACATATATTGAAATCAAGTTCTGAAAGTAATTAAAGTGGGAAAACAATAAATCACTAACCGGTGCAATTTAGATGAGGCAACGTCAATTCCACACCCAATACACAGTTGCAGCAATATAGAAGGGTTTAGTGCAAGTGAGTGAGAGCCTACAGAGAAAAGAAATTTTTATGAATCGACTATTTCTTACATAAATGAAATAGTTTTAGGGCAAGCATAAACGAAAGAGCAATATAATGAAAATAATACATCAACTAACTGTTACTTACCAGTTTTAGAACAATTGGAACAAAAAAATTGAGACTTTTGCACGATTTCGACAGAGAGAGAGGGGAGGCAGAGACCAAAGTGTGAGAAAAAAATTTGAAAAGTACAAATGGTTTAAAGTTTGCGGTTTTGTAGACAGTTTTTTTGTAGTGGACTTTTTTGGTTTCGATTTACATGGCGTAATATGAAACACATCTCTAAGAAAATTTTAAATTTTATTCCAAACAGTTATTTATCGCTCCGTTTTTTCCTCAAACACTTATTGGCACCCAGTAAACTGATTCGTTGACATCATTTAAGTGTGCAAGACTCACCACTCAAAGAAGATGGCCAAATCCTAGGACGAAAAATTTAGAAGATGATCTAAATTACACCAAGGATGAACTGAATTGTGTAACTTAATTAACCTTGTAGTATGTCTTTGTCAGCTATGAATTATTATTTGCTGCATTGGTTGGAAGCAGGAGGATGTGTACTTTGTTTATAGAAACAAAAACATAGGGGTTTCGGTAGAATTTGATGGAAATGGTCAGATATATAGTCGTTGGAGTTGCTCTGTTTTTGATATATTAAAACAGGGTAATTTTCTAAAAAAAAAACATAGGGATATTAGAATAAAAAAAAAACAGGAAGATTAATATTTACAATATATTCAAATTACATTACAATATATAGATTGTACCGAGAAAGAAGATTATATATATATATGTCAAATATATAATTCAGTGATTTTTCTACAAATAGGCATTATGTTCTCAGAGATGGTTGCGTGATTTTTCGGCGCTTTCATTTTTCATGAAAGAAAATGAACAATATATTTAAAGATGTCGTTTATTTTCATGTATATTCATTAGTGATCTATTCATTGAAATGGCAGGACAATAAATAGGTGTAGAATTTTTATTATATGGTTTTGTTAAGCAGTAGCGTGATAAAAAAAAAGTAGCGACTGAATCAGTAGAAAATCAAAGCATGCAAGAGTAATTCAAGTGGCAGTTTATTGCAACGGTGTAGCGTTTACGTGTGAAATTATAGCCGAGTGATACGGTTTGGCTGCCAAATCAGCCTTCATGATTCCAATTATATATATATAAATAGATATCCATTTAGTTATCCTAACATAGAACAAATCAAGAATGGAATACTTACAACAATATAAAGATTGTAAACAATAGGTATATACTCCTCCGAAACCCCTCTTCTTCCAAAATCCCGATCAAAACCTAGGTATCGAAGAGAGTTCAAATCAATAACAAAATAAAAACACCAAGTCTCGAAGAAATGTATGGCACGAAAATAGCAGGTTTTTTTAAATTTCTTGGAGGCAACTTGCCTCTTCGTGTTTTGGAATCGAATGCATCGCTTGAACTTTGTGAGGATTCTATGTGAATAGCGGTAATCATGTAGAGAGTGGGAATTGCATATTGTTTCCATAGCATAACCGTTAACGTTATGAATGGATAATTTTCCGATAAATGCAGTATGAAGGACAAATCAGCAAGTAATAACATGTCGCAAATCTATTTATCTCATAACATGTTGCGGAAGTTTTTTATACGTTAGCATGAATCGATAGATTTTAAATCATGCTACCTTGTAAATTTCTTAACAAAATTTTGCGGTAACAACGCCAAATCAGATGTAATGATTCGGATTTTATATAGATAAATAGATAATAATAATAATAATAATGCACACTAAAAATTCTAAAAACATCAAAATCTACAATTCACTTTAGCTATATCTGAGTTTAAAAAACATAAAATATCCGAGTTTAACATCACCAGCAACCATTAACTTCAAAAAAGCATTTTCTGTAACTCACTAACAATTTCATGCCTTAAAACCAATACCCATCTCTAAAAGAAATGCATTAATCTAGAGTTAGCTCTTGTTGCTAAATTGCAATACACCTTCATACTTTGTGCCTTTAGGAAGTTTTGCTTAGGGCATGAAAATGTTATATCTAAAGCAAAATGTTCACATTACATTTAGTTTCATGATATGCATCACTGCACTGCTTAGATAAGTAAAGAGTAACATAAACAGAAAATCAAGCACTTTAGTTTGGATTCAGAGAAGACAAGAGTAGAATATATACATTGGATTTCCATTTTTGAGGTGGGGACTAATTTTAAACAACAGATTATTCTTCTCATATGTAAGCAATTTCGAAACTTCAGAGTAAGAACAAAAATGGAAAAGCCAACGCAAGCAAACCATACTATCTTCATATGTAAGAACATAACTTTAAAATCTCACCCCACTTTCAGGCAACCAACTACGAAAAATTGAAAAAAAAAACAACTATAATTTGAACAAAATGCAAATGTCTAACTCTAGATACCTTATCATTCCTGACAGGGAGGGATTAGTCTTTAAGCATGTACAGGCAAGAAACCGGTACATCTACAGGAGGGCACCATTAGTTTTTAGCAAATACAGAGAAAAAAAAGAGATCGAGTAAACAGAGAAAAAAAAAGTGTATGCTAAACCCTACAATTACCCTGCTGCGGATCTGAGGGCTTTGCGTCGGCGAAAAGGGCGGCTTCACGTTGGCGGACAGAGGGCTTCACGTCGGCGGAGAGGACGGCTTCGCGTTGGTGGACCGAGGGTTTGGGGACTGAGGGATTGATTTCGGGAGGGCTCGATTTCGGGGGGACGGCTTCGCGTTGAGAGAGGGCTTGGGGACTGGGGGCTCGATTTCGGGGGGACAGCTTCGCGTTGAGAGATGATCGAAGAAGACAAAGGGGAAGGGTTGGGGTTGAGAGACGAGGAGGCCTCGATTTTGGCGCGCGGGGGGGGGGGGGGGGGGAGTTGACAGAGAGTGAGGGCTAAGAGACGAGAGAAGAAGAAGGGGGGAGGGAGGGAGTTGCCAGAGAGTGAAGGCTGAGACCAGAGAGAAGAAGAAGGGGGAAGGGGGGCGGGAGTTGAGAGACGAGAGAAGGGGGGCTAATTGAGACGAAGAAGGGGGGCTGATTGAAACGAAGAAGAAGGGAGAATTTTCAGTGAGCGAAAGTAAACCGGTTCAGTGTTTTAGAACCGGTCTACACGTAATAGCTTCACTGGATACTCCTTACAGTATATGTGCTTTAGATTTATTCTTGTTTATATAAATAATAAAATTATTGTTTATATGAATGCTTATGCAGCAGCTAGGCTGCTGCCCACGCCCCTTCTTAATAACCGTAACCGACCGAACCGATTATAAACCCTCGGTGGAGTTGAGCCGGCTGGAAACCACCTATCTGTTTCTCTCTGTCCCCGCTGCGTCTCTCTCTAAGTTTCAATTCGAGATCTCAATCACTCGAATGGAGAATAAGAAAACAGTTGGAGAAGGCATATCATCCGCAAACGCTGTGTTACTCGGAGCTCTAGCCCCCGGTGTCAACGTTAGTACTCTCTGTCGCTCTTACTCTCTCTTCTTCATATATGCGTATGTAATTTACAGGCACATACTGATGGTTTGTGAGGGGGGGAAAATACTGATGATTTGTTGATTGGATCCCAGGGTCCCACATGGAATACATTAAAATCAGCGTTCGTGATGCTGGGTCTATGCCTTGCTATGATGCTGGGCTTAGCGTTCTCCTCAAGTGACTCTGCCTTGGTGCTTCATGTTGCATTCCTTGTTCTGATCACAGCCACCCTCTTCCTGCTTCTTAGCTGGTACCTTAATATCTCCGCTGCAAAATACGTCTTTTCACTTATTTGTGCATCCTGTCTTCATATTGTACAGGGGTTTTTGTTGGTGGCTTCTTTTTCTTGCCTTTTTTGTTGTAGGTCAATTGTGGTTTGAATTTTGGGGCTTTGCTTTAGCTTATCTTTTGTGCGCGCGCGTGTTTGTTTATTGCTACGCCATTGCTATTAACATCTGTTGCTGCTACCCCATTGGTCAATTCCTTTTTTTTATATATATATATAAACAAATTACAAGTTCAAATATTAGTACCAAATTGAAAGCTTTGATTTTATTAGTGTTCCAGTCCATAAATTGTGAAGTGTTTTATTGAGCGAACAGTCTGTGAAAACATAGTTGTGGAAGGGGAGATTCTCATATTACATACTTGCAAGGTAGGTGATATAGATACACTTTGAGCATAACTTTATCTAATGAAATGGTTATATCTCATCAACTCAATAGTCATAGCAACAGGTGGTAGCCCTGAAATGGTTGTGAAAACATAGATGCTTTCTGAGGGCTTGATGCTCATTCCTGGCTACAAGTTCATCCTTCCACCCTTTTTCCCTCCTTACTCTTCTATGTCACTATTATTGGCACCATCCGCACCTCCCTTTCCTTGTTCTCAATCCTCTTTATCCCTTCCCAACTCCCTTCCCCCATTGCTCAATCCTCTTTTCTTTTTATATATACTTTGGGATTTACCAAATTTTTTCCAAGTATCTATGAAGAAGTCTACAAGGCTGCATTTCTTTTGAAAAAGACACAGATATTTCTTTGGATTGGCGAGACCGAAATATATGGAAATTCTATATCTATAAAAATGTTCTTGTGCTTTTAGGAACTTTTTAGGACGTAATACACTAAGAATCCAAGAGGGTGCTAATGGTATGGTCCCCCTAGTGAAAAGCTAGCGAATTACCCAGTTCCGTGTAGGGAAACTTTCGAGGGTGCGGTGCACGGGACCGGGGTTTACTCTGTAGGGGTGGGTCCGAAGGGCCCTGCCTTGGAGAGGTTCCCCGATATCAAAAAAAAAAAAAAAGCGGTGCTAATGGTATGGTTTGCAAATGAACGATTAAAGTTATATCTCAGATTGAGTATAGAAGGATGGTTTATGAGATCCTACGTTGTTTAGGAGGCATAAATTCTTGTGCTTTGTAATATTTTAAAGGGCTTCAATAATAATGGTTTTTATCGGTAAACGAAGTTTGATTGATTATAAGCCCATATGTGACCTCGGTTAATTTTTTTATATGTAACTTGGGCTTTTCTTGGGCCATTACAAGTGGTATTAGAGTTGATTTGTAAAATAATGTAGGATTTGAGTCATGTCACCTACAATGAAATAGCCTAATGAGGATGTTAGAGATTTAAGAGGGGAGGGGAGATTGTAATAGCACAGATCGAGTATAGGAGGGTGACGAATGAGATAGCATATTGTGTGCAATGGAGAAGCTCTTGCAGTTTATAGTGCGATCCCAAGGAATTCCAACTACATTTTTGACAGATATAACTTCAGCTTTCCTTGGCCAGTTATGATCAGAATGTTGTGTTTCTAAAATGCCAATTCGTGGCCATTTTGAAAAGGCCTTGAGCTCAAATCTTACCAGCCTTTATTTGTTGTGAGGCATGCTTAGGTTTGTGAAAACCAGTTTGAATGAGCTTAAAATATCAAATACTTGGTGGAATTTATTATTTGGAGGGTTCTTGTGTGAATTGTGATTGAACTTTCTTACAAAAAAATAATTATGATTGAATTTTCTGCAGGTTTCTTGCACAGACCGGTTTGGTTTCAATTGAACATCAAATGCAGGAGATTAACTTAGTGCCTAATGATTGTTCAGAGACAAGCAGAAAGGACAAATAATTTGTTTATCTTATAGCATTTCAAGCACATACATCATCAAGTTTGGGAATAAAGAACTTTAAAGAGGACCCTTATCAACAATACTAATGGAAGGACCAGTACGATTATGATGCTTTCCTTCAGCGAGGAATGTGAAGATAAGGTTGTGAGCACGGCAAGCAAATGACAGAACTTCCATTGTTTTGCAAGAATTGATGGGAGTTGTTACATCTGTCAATCACTCTTCTTTTCTTCCTTCTGCTTATGTTTGCTCTCTTTGGGCTTGATGAAGCAGAAACATGAACAGCAGGGGAAGTGAAGCAGGATCTTCATTTCTTTCTTGCTATGATGGTTTCAAATGTTTGGATACCATTGCTTATATAGAGCTTCTGCCCTTCATTTAATTATTCCTTTTCTTCAGCATTATTCCTGTCCGCCTTTGGATGCTATTCTTCGTTCTTACAGCTAAGAGATGCTTGGCTTCTTGATTTCCATCATCATTATTCATTGATTCATTGCCGTTGGGTGCCTTAACTCTTCTCTATTGGAATATGTCCCAACTTAACTATATTTTTCTCTCTCTCAGAAAAGGGCGCTCTGTTTTGTATTCCTTCCGGGTGAAATAGATTCTGGCCTAAGCACTGAATTGGATCTATTGGTTGAATTTGTTGACAAGCCTCACAAATGGAAGTATATAGAAAGTTGTGATTGATAGTTTATGGATATGCCCCCAATGATGTTGATGAGCGCAGAGCAGCCACTTTTTCTTTTGGGATTGCATGTGTGTTTGTGCTTATGCTTGCACATGCACCCTCACTTATGCTTGCCGTTGTATCGAGTTCAAAGGTTTTGGGATCACCCCTTTTCTGAAAAGTTTTTAGGAATCGAATATACATAGGATTTCTTACAAGATTTGGCTACGCGTTTAACTTAGGGGTTAGCTCAAAAGGTAAATGTCTTAGGCTTATGGATATGCTCTATTTAGGTCTAAAGTTCAATTTTTTTAAAGTTCAAACTCTCTCTAGAGACCACCGGAGAGGAAGACTTTCTCTTTAAATGATCTAAAGTGCACTTGTAGAAAACTCTTTGTCAATGATGCTGTTTCAGACATTCGATAACAATAAAAAAGGGGTTTGGCATACACATTAATCGGGTAGTACGAGTAACTTATATGATATGACGTAGAAAACTATGTTTTGATCACGAAACTCAAAACAAATGTTGCTTTACATCATGTCGCTTATTTTTATCCGATAAGATATGGGCGAAGGTATAAAATATTTGGTAGTCCAAAGGTGCAATTTATTAATTTTGACATAGGATCAATGTGCAAAATTACAGATAGTTTAGGAGCAAAATTTTTTAACACATTAAGCCAACAAAAGTAACACAGTGATGCCAAAGAAAAACTGAACGAGATTTAAAGAGGTAATGACTGAAAAGGGTCAGAAAAAATGGGATGTTCTTCAAATTCAAGTTCATCCTCAATTACATATCTCAAAGCAAAGAAATCGGCTTCAGGCCGTCCGGGAACCTTTACCAAAAGAAAAGAAGATGAACCAAAAAAGGCCTGTTGTTTCAAGCATTAGATATTGTGCCTTGGATCAAACGAAACAGAAAACAAATGTACTGGAATCTCTAACCCACCATGCGCAAGCAAGAGAAGGCTAAAGTCTTTTTCTCTAGCATCCAATTTGGAATAAGATGAAGAAAGATGAAATATTCATTTTGTTATAAAAATTCTGATCAAAGGTGATCTAAATTTTCTTCCTTACCAATATAAGAAAGCTGCATTACAAAGTCTGAGGTATTAAATCTACAGAGAAGAACAGCTTCTACAACTACCATCACTTCCACAGCTCTTCCATTGGGATCCCACGCTCGCGAGCAACATCACGGAACTGCCTCATTTTCTGTACCGCAACAACTGTGGCCCTGGCATTGTTGAGGGCATTCTTACTCCCAATTTGCTTTCCCAAAGCATTCTCAACACCGGCCATTTCTAGAACAATTCTTACAGCCCCTCCAGCAATCACTCCAGTACCAGGAGACGCAGGTCTAAGCATCACTTTTGCTGCTCCATAATCTCCATCAGATCTGCCAATAAACGAATAATAAGTTTGGATTCCAGAACCAACGGCTCCCTTCAACTCGCTAAATTCTCAATTTTATATTTCGGGGGTTCAACTTCAGGAATTCTCCATTCCAGAATGTTCAATGCATGTTCAGAAGTGACAAATTTGCCCACAAATTCCCATGCACACAATGCTGTAAGGGGGGGTAATCTCCACACATGCCATCTATTGCATACCATTTCACATTGCATACCCTATTCTGTTTATAGCTAGAATCCAATAAGCGTTCAACTTTCCTAAAAATACAGAAATGATGCAATATATTAACATTTTTTCTTGGCTACATCCTCAGAAGATTGACAACCACCCCTGACCACTATAATCAATGAATCATGATTAAAAACCATTGTAACTTTGATCAAGTAATTTAAACCAAACCAGGAGATCCCTCTCCACAATCCTTTGATGTTTCCAGTACAGGATGACTAAATTAATGCCAGAAATAAAGTTGAAAAGCAATAAGAGATGATAGAAAAATCCAACCTAACTGCTATTAAATGCATATAAAGCCATTCATCACCTCCTAAAGCTGCAGGACAGTACTGTCAGGCAGTTGATCTTATGGCCTTCAAACTTCAACAACTTACAACATGAAACTCACTACTCAATGGTCATCTGCCCTATTCGGCCCAAAATGGGCTCATCTACGATTAGCAGACACCAATTCATGAGGAATGCAAAAAACTTTTGAGACTCAAATGAATGTAAGCCATATCCTTGACAATCAGCCATGTCCAAGCTTCCACTGATATCAGGATTTAAAATGCACTCTAACTTGTCGTGGCAGAATGCCACTACATAAGAATTTTAAATTAAGCAGACAATTAGTCTTAGATGCAGAGACACAGAAGAATGAAATCCAAATCTACTTTGACATCTATGAACTTTAGCATATGCCACGAATTCATTTTTTATAAGTATTCATGCAAACCCTTGGGAGTTTAGACCTTGTGGTCTCAGAAACTGCCAACTATTTCTCAATAAAAATACCGACAAATAAAAAAAAATAGAAAAAAGATCAACCACGGCATTATGAATGCCATAGAAACGTTATCAAACATTATTATGAAAGCATTATGACTGCCAACTAATTCAAGAACCGAATTCAATGCCATAGAAACGTTATCAAACATTATTACTTATCTCACAAGACAAAATAATAGAAAAAAGATCATCATACATTACTATAAGAAAAATTGTATATCGTCCAATATGGATAAGATATAATCGTATAAATAACTCCCCTTCCCCTCCTTCCTCTTTTTTCTCCCCCCAAAATATTGCGTAGGCTGGATTCAAGATGGCTCACCTATCTAAGAAAAAATATATATAATACCTCCCTAAATTTATAAAAAGAGCATGTAACGAAACGGTTCTGATATTTCTTTACTAAGATCATATTAACAAGCTGACATTATCAGCCTGATTGCAGTTGACTCAAATCCATATTCAGTTCTGCACGCATTCATAAAAAATGCGCCAAATCTGCACACGATCCAAACGCAATTCCAACAGTAAAAGGCTTAAGCGTTAATAACCACCTACCTATGTGGGAAAGTAAGGTATTTGGTCATCGGCACCGACACAATATTCCGCCTGGCATTCACGGCGGACTTCTGAACGGCAGTAACAACCTCTTTGGCTTTCCCAACCCCAACACCCACTTGACCTTGCTTGTCACCCACCACTACAATGGCCCTGAAATGCAATTGCTTCCCTCCTTTAACCACCTTGGTCACCCTCCTCACCTGCACTACCCTCTCTTCGAACCCATCTTTCACCTTCTCCTTCTTCACTTTGGACCCGAACCCAGTTGTTTTCCTGACCTTAGAGTCCATTACGTAAATGTCATTTCCCAGATAGCTCACTCCACTGTAGGCGGGGCCATACAGTTCTTCGTACGCGATGGCGATTTCTTCTTCGGTCTCCATTGGACCCTCGTCGAAGGACGGTGGGGGAACAAAACCTTCGGGGGCTTCGGGGGGGTTGAAGACGGTATCGTTTTCATCGTTGGGGTTGAAGTTGTCGAAGAAGGAGGTGTCGATGTCGGAGGATTTGGCTATGAGGGTTGTGGTTGGGTGTGACGAAAAGGAATGGAAAAGATGGAGTTTTGTAGGGTTGGAGAAGAAGAATTTTGTGGGTTTGGAGAGAAATAGGCGAGGCGTGGTGGTGTGAAGAGAAAGAGAGGATAGGGAAGGGAGAGTTGCAGAGGCAGTGGCCATGGTAGATTTGGGTCAAGTGTGTCAGAGCAAAAGAGAGCGTGGGTGGCTTATCCCAAAGCCTTAATATGGGTAAGCAAGCTGACGATGATGTGGAGGTAGAACTGAGGAGTCGGCCCCGAGCCTCAAGAGCAGTTGTAAAAGAACGACCCTTTGTAGGACTCTTTCTTTAAAACGGGTAGTCGTTTTCAGTCACATTAAGCACAACACAATTAGACATTGAGATTCCCATTGATTTAATTTATTTTTCTGTAATAAAGGGGATGTGGGAGTGACCAGTCCGTAATTATTTTTCTTGGGCATGACTATAAGAGTTCTTCTTTGATGTAGAATGTACAATTTAAATCATAACTTATCATCTAAAGACAAGTCTGTCATCACAATCTCACTAAAATGTCAGTTGACCAAAAACTCAAATTTTATTCTCACAAATAATTTTAACTTATGCTATTCAACCTCTTAACCTCAAGGCCATAAAATACTAGATCGTACCGACTGAACTAATACCTTGTTGGTAAGATTAAGATTTAATTAATGAAAAGGGTAATAGGTCATTGGTAAAAGCAAACAAATGCGTCTCCCAAACGCTCTTGCAACTATTACATGATTGGAAGCTATAACGTTAACAAAAATGACGAAGAGAAATCATACTCAAGGGCACTTACTCATATGAACTGTAACATATTACTGTTCATATGAGTGAGTACCTTTAAGTGTAACTTCTTCCTAACATTTCTCTAAATGCTTGTGCACATGACTCATCCTTGAAGTACTTGAGTTGTGACAGCAGAATAGAGAAACACCCCAAAACATGATTATAATATATGCTTGTTAAAACGTGCGTTTTCGCATTTTCCTCATCTATATCATGGTAGGCAAATTGATATCTCGATTGAAACTTGTAATGTAATCTTTGTCCCCCTTCATGCTAAGATATAACATCTGTTCAAGCTTATCCTTCTATTGGGCGTAGTTCTTTGCTTACTTCTACCTCAGCCATGACACATATGGTTGCTAATTTAGCATGAGAATTAGAACCCACGTTAGCCCTCCTGCAAAGGATTGTTAACCAGCATTCTATAGCAGTCTCGGCAAGTGCGGATGAACAGAATTTATAAGCTTTTCATGCACTTTCATACTTCTTGAAAGAGAAACATAACATTTTGTTTTGGTAAGTGGAAGCAAGCCCATTCGGGTTCCGCTTTTATTAGATTGATTGAGTTCTGTTACAATGTAAATCGATTGGAGTTTAGGTTATACACATTTAGAAAAAATAGTGAGAGTTTTGGATTCATTTAAATAGTGAGATGAGATGCAATAATTTTAGATGAAAGTTGCAAGTTGAAAGGGTTGAAGGGAACCAAGCTAAGGCTGAAGGGAACCAAGCTAAGGCTGAAGGGAACCAAGCTGGGGCTGAAGATCGGAACCAAGCTAGGGTTGGAGGGAGCCAAACTATTGAGAACCCCTGATAAGAGACCTGAAAATATTGGTGAAGAGAGGGAATATGTGAGTGGGAGAGAGCTAGGTGCCCTATGGTTTCAAGTGTTGGCCAGACTTGGGCTTACTCTGCAAAGGAAACTGTACAACCATATCTAGCTCATAGGTTCCTGCTTCCCCATCAAAAAGCAGCATGATTCTTCTCTGCAGCATCCCAAGGGCAATATGTTTGGAGGGGTTGGGTTTTAGTATTAGTTTTAAGTGAAAAAGTAGGAGGGCTTGTGGTGTTTATTGCAATTTAAGGGTTTTTAAAATCTGATTTACATGCCAAAGTCCTTTAAACCAGATGGCATAAGTGTCCAAATGGGTGAACCAAGTTCGAATCCCCCCACCCCTATATCAAAAAAAAAAAAAAAATTCTGATTTACATAATGTTAAAAATGTGAGTAAAAGTGTAAGAATGTTTAGAAGGGAGTAGAAAGGAGACACTGCAATTGATGAAATTTGTGCTTCACTGATGAATGACTTCTTAGTTTGAACCAACTCAAGGCAGTCAGTTATGGTATGAAATTGCCATGTTGATGCCATGTCTGGCTTGTTCGCCATCTGTTTGACCATACCATGACGACCAAAGCTACTCTGAAGTCCATCCTGCCAAAACAATCTCTTTGTTAATCATAGTGCTGAAGAAGCTAGCATACTTGACTCAACTGTTAAAAATACACCCCAACATGAACATAACATATAAATATATGCTATTTTGTGAATGCATGCATACGCACATAATGAAGAAACAAATGAAAAGATAATGGAATCTTAAACATGAATGATGTTTATCCAACACTATGTTTACTGGGAGCTATCATTAATATTCCTATTGGTATGATAATCACTGTGTGTGGCAAAAACTCTGAAGTAAAAAAAAAGTTCCAAATGTGTTATAGCAGAGTGCATGACAATCCCTCGAATGACTATCATAACCTTCCATGAAAATGTTGTGTTTAATATTTCCTGAAAAATGTTTCAAATTTTAATCTTCACCATCAGTTTGAAGAAGATAGGCATTATATGAACCGGGAAAAAAAAAAAGAAGTACATTTGCAATAAAAAAAAAACAGTTCATGCTCTGATGTAATAACCTATCATCAGAATTAGGTACAGGTTTATTGCTTAGTAGTACTTCAATGGTTAAACTAAATGCATAAACTTATCATTTCCAAGAAATTAAAGAAGGTATAGCTCATCTTCAATATCACCAAAAAAGTGAGCAGGGAAAAAAAGAAAAAAGGAAAAGAGCTAGAGCCGTTACTTACAATTCTTTGTTGGAAATTTATGATCTGACAGTAATGTGCCTCACACAATAGTCATTACCACATGGTACCATAAAAGATAACAAGACCTTTTACCTACTATTATTAGCACAATATTAAGCTTTAAGCAAATATAATGGGAACCATGTCACTAAGGAGTTCAATAATAAGAAAAAAAATTCTAAAAGAACAAGCATGCACTCGATATAAGTTTAAAACGAATTCCTTATGTACGATGAGTGAATATTGCGACAGAAAAACTCGGGGTAAAGATCATGGTCATTGTGCATTACTCTCGCCGCGTAAGGTGAAAAGTTTCATTTACCTTTTCATAGAATAGTTGCATGTATTTATATTTCAAACAGAATAGGTGCACATGCATTTTCGCTTCAGAATGGGTGAAAACCATTGTCATATGTCCTTTTACTTATTTCCTTATTTTGGGTCTTCTTTTCCCATTTACGCTTTCATCTCAAACATAACAAACCACATATCTTTATACAGAATGTCAATCTAGCATATCAAGAAAGCCCATATGATGGACTTCAGTTTCAAAAGAAATCAGGTTTGGAAGGGTCATTACAGAATCTACCACAAAATTTGACTCAAACATGGAAGAGTATTCCAATGCCATGAGATTGAATAGAGATCCAAACAATGGGAATGCTAATTAGTCCTTTATGCAAAATTCAAATATACAGCCTACTTGGGAATGAAAATAAGCACATCATGATACTTGTTATGACAATGGATATGCAACTCACGTATTTGATTAGTACTGAGAATAAAGCTTAATCAGGAAAAAGAAATCTAATCAGATAGAAGTCCTATTATGAAGCATTGGTGCCTATTGACTTACATAGAAAGCAAGAAAATCTGTGTCATCTGCACTCTGATAAGGGAAAAAATCCATCTTAATTGATTACGTGTATAATCAGCACTATAATGTTATTCCTATTCTGAAAATTCTAGTATGCATGGTACAAGAAGAAATAAATATTTGAAAGGCTAAAAGGAGATGGAAACTGAAGGATTAGTTGTACTAGACGAATTTTGAAGGGACACTGAGACTTCATATATATAGAGGCGATCCCATAAGCTGCATGTAACCGAAAATTCTAGGTGATAACACCTGCCCAGGTCTGGTCTATAGCTGTCAATCATCATTTATCAACCTCAACAAGCTGTTGGTCATAAAAATGTATCGCTAACTCTGTCCAATGGGGGCCAAAACTTTTGAGCTATGACGACAAATGGGATGTAACGCTAAATCTGTCCAATGGTGGCCAAAACTTTTGAGCTATGATGACAAATGAGATGTAATGCTAAAGTTACATTTGGGTAGTGAGAAGTGTTGAGAAGAGTTATGAATAGTAGTAAAACAGTAATAAAAAAGTAATAATAGAATATTGAATAGTAGTACGAATAGTGAAAAATAATGAATAGTAGTAAAAAATATGTGAAAAGTAATAATAAAGTAATGAATAGTAGTGAAATATTTTAAAAATATGGTACTCTTGGTAACCAAACCTAGTAGTTTCATGTTTTGAGGAACATAATACAGTAACAAATAATAAAAAAATGCAAGAACGACAAATTGATTGCATCTTACCCCATTTGTCTTTGTGGCCACCACTCGACAGGTTTAGCATTACATCCCGTTTGTTTTTGCCACCATTGGACAGATTTAGCGTTACATCCCATTTGTCATCATAGCTCAAAAGTTTTGGCCACTATTGGGCAGATTTATAACTACCTGAAGAGAGTCAGATTTACCAGCATGCCCTATTAACCTAGTCTAGCCGCAGCTAGAATTCATTGGCTTGAGAAACATAAATCTACATGGAAGCCTGGACCCCGCAAAGAGAGAGAGAGAGAGAGAGAGAGAGAGACTACAATCATGTTAACAATATTTTTGTCAATAAAGGAATCAACAATCTTAAGTTTAGGATATGCTCAAAATGCAATGCAGCATTAAAACTTAAAAGACATGAGTTACACCATTCAAAGAATGGTTGTATATGAAGTATGCATCATGATCAGTATCCTATGGATCAGAGCGTACAGCATGACAAAAGTACCCAAACTCTGAAGTATTGGTTAATTTATCTGACATTCGAAGATCAAAAAGTAAGGTTTTTTAAGAAAGTTGCACCACAGTTTGAAACGCATGTTCTTGAGCAATAGGAAGCCATTCCAAAATTAGGCTTAAAGCTAATGTTAGAGTAAAGTGGTTTCTAAAGGTTATTATAAAGGAGAAATCAGGTACAAGTGTTTCTTTACATGTGAAAAACTAAATGAATCATAGACATTATCATTCGTTTATAAGGAGCTAACCAACTGTCATTTCATAAGAAAAAGGAATCTGCACCAGTTCTGTTCTTTCATAATAAAATGCTTATTTTATCAAGCTGGTCCGGATTTAAGAGAAGAGTTCATGATGCTCAAGTTTCACAACGACTTGGCATTATGGGAGAAAAATGGTGTAGATCAGTTGGAGGATTTATTGGCGCTCATTTTAGAAATAAATTTTGACCTATATAAGGAGCATACTTATCAAAGAAGAAATACTTTTGAGTGTTTAACTTAGAAAACTACCAAGAAGATAATCACATATAACTCAAAGAGAATGTACACAAACAACGATGAGGATGTTGCATTTGAGGTAGTCCAAGAAGAAAGTAACTAACACATGAACTTCCTGGCAAATATTTAAGCTTCCTATTCCGAATTTAATGCTTATTCACTTAAGTAAATGAATGTTTATTGACTAAATTCATTTTAATCATGGATTTGTAGCTATAGTCTAGCACTATATAAGCTTCAGAGTCAACCCGACCAAACCATATTTTGCAGAACTGTTTATGGTTGAGGCAGGTATACCCGAATAATCCACACAGACATCCCAGTTATTAACCTTCACACTGACACATGTAAGAAAAACCTTGTTACAGTACATAAAACAACAACAGCAGATATAATTGCATACAGAACATTACTAACCACCATAATGATCGTGCCATTGTAATATTTAATTAAATTCAGAGGAGAACAATACAGACTTTTCTTTGTTTGTAGTTCTGATGTAAAATGAATCAGCATTTGGTCAAAAAACTTTCCGGGCAAACCATTTAATTTCCATTGTTTGGTGAAGATCTGAAAATACCGTGGAAAATCTTTTGAAGTGTTTCTCTGTTCCGGAAATCATTTGCATACCGCATCGCCAATCCATTCAAAATCTACCCTCCATGAAACCAACATTCTTATGACCATCCATTGTCACAGAAAATAATTAAAATAGTTACTATTTTGTTTTTCTAAGCAAAAATTGTTATTGGTTAAGTTATGCCCCTGTTTTTTTTTTCATTGTGCTAGAATCAATATTTGGCTCTGCATTAAGTTCTTCCCCCCCCCCCCCCCCCCCCCCCCCCGACCCAAAACAACAATATAACCAATTTCCATTTATTATTGATCAAACACTGAAAATACGGTGCATGGCGGCAGAATGCATTTATTATTGTCCGGCCCTACCAAACACTGAAAATACGCAAATGTTTTTAGCAAACCAGGTTTCGTCGAAACAAAAAGGCTAAAAATTTTCGGAGATTTTCCTGTAGAACTGATATTGATCATGATATTGTCTTATAGCTTTAAATTATATCACATAAGGTGCATGGCGGCAGACTGCAAAGTGGAACGGTTAAAAGAAAAACCTAAAGAGTTCCCATGTAACAGAAACACTATAGATAAAGAATCACAGCCTGAGATTGTATCCACCAATTTTTTCCTTTTAAAACTCTTTCTAAAATAAAGATCACAAAAATCTACTCTGCTAAATTCATATGTATTCTCAAAAGTGTGTTGGTGTAGGTATGTAATATAAGAAACTAACAATATTTGGTGTGATTGATTACAATCGATACCTGGAATTGGTCACATTGCGTGGCTTCCCTGCATTTTCTGAGTAGTAATGGGCCATGGCAGGGGCACTTGATCTGCAGTTTCTGCAAATGAAAACGCCTTGCGACGACTTGGATGGTTGTGAGTACGGACTTTATGAGTTACAAAAAGGCCCTACGGTTATTCGGTCAAACTCCGGTCATTTTAGAAGAATATTGTTAAAAAATATTCACATTTATCATATTTATTATTGATATAAAAATGAGTGTGATGAATATAAATATTTTTAATTATTTTTATTTCGAGAGTAAAAAATTCTACTGATTCACACGAAATTTTTAATTTTTTTAAAAATATATAATATATAAATAATGAGTAAAAAAATCAATTAATTTAAGAGAAATAAAAATAAGTATTGTACGTGATATGTAGAATTTTGTTATTGGAGATTAATGTACGGTTTGAAAAGGAGTAAGATTTTGTTTGGACTAAAAAACTAATTTAAAAAACTAAATTTTTTTTAAAATTTTAAATAAAATATAATAAACTTTTTAAAGTTTTTAAATTTTAAAATAAAAATAATATTTTAACAAATATTTTATCCAACCTTCAACGTCTCTCATTTTATCTCCACTTAACTCATTGTCATATCTCTCCTAAGACTATTTAAAGTCTTATAATAAGCCTAAATTTCGCAACTTTTTTATTATTTCAATGGAGATGATATGTACGCTTCTTAAAAAGAGGATCGAGCATGCCATTTCTTGACTTTTGTTTTTGTAAAATATTACATAATATTAATACCGGAGACAATTAATTGTGCATCATTTTAAACATAAATTTCTCCGTAGATCCCGTTAAAAAGATGAAATTCAATCTAAAAATTATAGTACTGCAGCATTATTTGTGTACGAGTTCTTCTTGTCATGAGCTGTTTATAAACCACATGAGCCGACAATATAATAAATGAGAAATATTAAAGTCACAAATAAAAGTCATACCTTATTAAAAAATTATTTTATTTTATTTTATTCTACTTAATGATTAATTAAATATTTTTTTATTAATATTGAGAATTTATTTTTAAAAAATAAAAAATAAAAAATAAAAACTATCTTAAAAAATGAAAAAAAAAAGTTTTGTCTGGGTGGGATCCCATTCGATCGGGATCTCCCAAGAGTGGTTTTAGTGCCGCTTATAATAAATCAAAATATTAATGCCACTGTTTAGATTTAGAATTCATCTAATCTCATCTTATCACATCTCATCATTATAATTTTTACAAATTTTTTTATAAAATATAAAAAATAATTCAACTTTTTAAAATTTTAAAACAATAATAATATTCTAACAATATATTCATGAATTTTTATCTTTTATCTAAAATTATTTCATCAATTATTTCATCTCATCTCATCTTTAATCCAAATTGAACTAATTATTATGATCCAAGTAAAGCTTATTATATAAGTACTGCATGCATAATATTTCTGTACGTTTTAAATGAATTACGCTTACTAAGATTTTAAAATTCAGTATTTGTTTTATCAAGTAATTTATCACGTTTTATTGCAAAAAAAAAAAATTACTAATCGTTGCTAATTATTTCTTATCAAAATTATTATTATTTATTAAAATAAATATATTTTCATCGCAAATATATAATCATATTCATCACAAATAATACATCATAAATATTCATTTTTTTTAATTGTGTTTGTGATCAGTTTCAGAGTAGATTAGTTAAATAATTATCAATACAAAGATGGAATATTATAGAAATTTATAAACCATCTATGAATATATAGTTGTTCCATGCAAACCGATTGTTGATGGAAAGTACTAATTGCAATATTACATGAAAATTTTATATTAAGGCCAAGACAGAAGCCTTGCATGGCTACAAATAAAAATAAATAAAAAACCTGAGAGAGAGAGAGATATTTTATATACGTCATTTTCATCATTTCTTTCCTTTGTCTGGAATTAAAAAAATTAAACAACGAATACGTGCACTTTTAAAAAAAAATATATATATATTAGACTGAGACTGCATGCACTTATACCCAAATGCTGCAAATTCCGGCATGCAGATCAAACATCAATAATACGAGTTTTTTTTTTTAAAGATCCCATGACTTCGATCAAGGACACATGCATCTAGACCGGAGTTCAAAGAAAAAATTAAGACTAGCAATATATATTAACTTGGATGAATTGAATAATTGAGGGTATAAATAATAAATGATATTTAAATGATCAAATGGTGTCCCTTAATTAATATATATAACAATATGGGGTACTTTAACCATATTGTATTTATGATGTTAATTGAAATAAACTATATATGATTCAGCGGTGCATAATGAAGCAAAGAGATTAGGGATTGGGGTGGTGGCAAGAAATGCAGTAGAAAAGGTAATGTTTGCAGGTAGTATCTGTCAGAAATATGAAGGTGATTGTGAGATGGCTGAAACAAAAGCTTTGTGGAAAGCAATGGAATTGGCAGCTGATATGCATGTTAGAGAAGCACTGTTTGAAGGGGATGCTCGGGTAGTGACCAATGTTGTTTTATCAGTAAAATGTAACAAAGGTTGGACCAATAAATTATTGAGAGATATCAAAAATGTACTAAAGCATAAGTACTACTGGAAGGTGCAGTCAGTCCCAAGAGCTGCAGCCTGCAAATAATGTTGCACATAGGCTAGCAAACAGAGGAATGCCGACAGAACACGAACAGTACTATTGGATGGAGGAAGTCCCTCATGAGTTAAGAATACTTGTCGAGGATGAGAAACCTTGTATATAGTAAACTCAGATCCTGTGAGATCTTGTAATGAGTTTGGTTATTCTCACTGTGTAATGAGCTTAGCTCTGGTTACCAGTAGTAATGAAATGAAAGTTGAAGATGTTGTTCAAAAAATAAAAAAAAATTAATGTATTTATGATCAACATCATGAAGTGAAGTGAAATGACTTAAATACCTATTATTTTATGCGTATATTATATATATATAGAACAATGCTGGGGAGTAGCCACACTCAGGGCACTCCCCCTCACATAAACAGTGCCATCACTGTTCATGGCACTGTTCATGTGAGGGGGAGTGCACTGAGTGTGGCTTCTCCCCCTCATTTTTCATATATATATAAACACACACTAGATAGAAGTAACATGCAAAGCATGTTTGCCTAATTTAATTATGCGATTATTTTTAAAAATTGATATTTTTTATTAAAAATAAATTTTAATTAATAATGTAATGCATTAGAAAAAAATTGTAATTTCTAACAAAAATTTAATGGTTTATCATAATTAAATAGATGATAAATAATTACACGTTTTTGTATATTATAAAACAAAAATATTAGTTCAAAAAATAAGATAGTTCCATAGTTTTAGCAAATTTTTTTGAGATAAATTTGATTAAAGTCTTAAAAAAAATGTTAGTTCAAGATATTATTTTTTAAATTGTTATATAATATTATAATTTTATAAATAATATAATATTATAATTTATAAGATAAAATTCTAATCTTAAATATTAATTATAGTTATATAAAATAATGTTATATTATAATTTATAATATGTAAATAATATGATCATATTTTAAATATAAAACATATATATTCCATGGTAATCCACAACGGCTAGTACACGACGCGTTTGAAATTTTATATAACTACAAAATTTCAAACAACGCCGTATCATTTAGCAATTAAAATATGAATTATATTTATTACATATGATTTATATTTAAAACATATGACCAAATTGATTTACATATTATATTTAAAACATATTGTTGCCCAGATGACTAACACAAAAGGGAGGTGAATTGAGTTGTATTTAAAAAAATAACAATTATAAATCAAATATATAATATAAAATATAAATAAAATATGAAACAATAATAAATATAAAGAGTAAGGGTAAGAGAGAAGCAAACTCAGTATGTTAACGAGGTTCGGCCCCACTGCCTACGTCCTCGCCTCAAGCTACCTCTTGAGAATCCCCAAATCCACTATTCAATCTCATTTAGGTGGAGATAGAAACCTATTACACCTTTGAGCAGCACCGCTCCAAAGAATCCGTGTAGAACACCCTCTACACTTCCAATCACCTCACACTTGGTGATTTAACTATTCCACGTATAGAACACCTTCTACACTTCCAATCACCTTACACTTGGTGATTTAACTATTCCCCGTGTAGAACACCTTCTACACACACAAGGGTTATACACACCCTTTTACTGATACAAGAATTGATAGTAGTAGACTATAAAAGTACACTCCTCAATGAGTGAGATAGAAACAATACAGCGCAACCTATATCTCTCTCAGCAAGAACAAGAATTAAGGCTCAAAACTTTAGAAAAGAGAGAATGAGAGTTTTGAAGAAATGATGCAAAACTTAGCAATAGATGTGGAAGCTCTTGTTGTGAATTTTGCAAAACTCAAGTGAGCTATTTATAGGCAAATGAGTTTTCAATTTCAAATTTGAAAAAATTTTCATATCAAAAATATCATCATTCACTTTTCAAAAATTTCAAATCTAATATTTTTACTTTTTACATGTGACAAAAGGAGTACACTTTACTTTTCAAAAATTTCAAACATAATCTTTTACTTTTTGCATATGACAAAAGGAGCACACTTTACTTTTCAAAATTTTCAAATAAAAACATCTACCTTTTGCATAAGTCAAGAAAAGTATCCACCACTTTTGAAAATATTCAAATAAAACATGTACATGTGAAAGATGACAATCAATCATCTTAATATTTTCAAAGTTCAAACCTTTAATCATGTCATGCACATGTGAAAGATGACAATCAATCATCTTTCAAAATTTTCAAATTTAATTTTCAAAATATTCATGCATATGTGGAAAATGTATTTTAATGCTTTATGATAAAATATTAATTTTGAGCCTTAATCCTAATTTTGAATTTTTAAGAGATTTACAACATTACTCTATGATTTTAATGTGAACTTGTTCCCTTCTTGCTCATGCTTGCTTCCTTGATGTGCTTGATTATATTGTGTGGACAACTTGAGCTTGAGACTCCTTTATTCTTTGGATTCATTTGTTATCATCAAAATCCATTTGTAGATTTACATGAAACTTGAAACCTTGGATTCAACAATCTCCCCCTTTTTGATGATGACAAATACTTGATAGAACCTGAAACCTGTATTAATACTTAAGCTCCCCCTGAGAATGTGCGTTAGTTTTTCAAGCAAAAATATAAATATAATTCCAAGCATATATAACAAGTTTAGCAATTTAAATAATGTTAATGTTCTAGTCTAAAACTTCTCCTCCTTTTGGCATCATTAAAAAGGAATCATAATTAGATCAATAACATATATTCCTGCAATAACCAATAGATAAATAAAACGCTGCGTTAGTAGAGACTGTAGAGAATTCGGTGCGTAGCCACACGTATTCGACAAAACTTGCAAAGGCTGGAGGCCTAGTTCCGGTAATTCGGTGCGGAAGGAGATTTTGTAAAGAGCTGAATAATTGAAACCACCCGTGCCCGACAAAACTTGCAAAGGCTGGAGGCGTAGCTCTGGCAATTCGGTGCAGAGATTTGATCCGCTTGATGTTGCTGAAAAATGAGATATTATCATGATTTGTAAGTTTGTCTTGTTCTTATTTCCGTTTCTATAAGAGCAATCCTTAGCTTTATCTATTTTGCATCAAGCTTTCTTCTCATCTTTGCAATTTGCTAGCATTCTCATTCTACAATTTTTCAATGGCTCGTAGAATTCCCTTCAATGCTTCTCTTGATCAAGATTTGAGGTATCCTTCACCTCAGTCTCAATCTATTTCTGCATCTGTAATGGGTGCCATGAAGCAACAAGAGACTGATTTAGCTAATAAATCAGATCATGACGCCATTTACAAGCTTGTGGGTCTCGGAACTCGATACTCATCATATATCGTTGCGTTTTCTGCTCGGTTGCAGTCCAAAACTCGCGAAATTGAGAAGCTTAACGAGACTGTATCTGTACTTCAACGACTTGTTTATGAGTCAAACAAAAAAATAGTAGAATTAAAACAACAGAATAAGGATTTGAAATCCTTGCTTACCTCTTCATTTCGATTGCCTAATCCTTTAGACAATGATGGCATGATGATTTATGAGGAGCAAATGCATTTGAATGATGAGGCTAAACGTCTCAAGTTTCTGTAGGTCATTTAAGATAATGAAATAAAAGTATCTAGCAGATATCCATGGCATGCATCATTCATATTTCTCTTCTAATCATGCATAGTCTATCTTCTGGTAGGGGTTTTGTGAAAATGTCTGCCAATTGATCATGTGTACTAGTGAATTCTAATACAATATCGCCCTTTTGCACATGATCTCTAAGAAAATGATATCTAATTTCAATATGTTTGGTCCGAGAATGTTGTATTGGATTCTTTGAAAGATTTATAGCACTTGTATTATCACATTTGATTGGAATGTGATTGTATATAAGTTTAAAATCCTCAAGTTGTTGCTTTATGTAAAGAACTTGAGCACAACAACTACCCGCAGCAACATATTCTGCCTCAGCAGTAGATAGTGCAACAGAATTTTATTTTTTACTAAACCAAGAAACTAGTGCACGACCTAAGAAGTGACATGCTCCACTAGTGCTTTTTCGATCTATTTTACAGCCAGCATAATCTGCATCTGTGTAGCTGATTAGATCGAAAGATGTGTGCTTAGGGTACCATAACCCTAAGTTAATTGTACCACTAAGATATCTAAGAATGCGCTTAATTGCAATTAAATGTGATTCTTTTGGAGATGATTGAAAGCGTGCACATAAGCACACACTAAACATAATATCTGGTCTACTGGCTGTCAAATATAATAAGCTACCAATCATACCTCGATATACCTTCGAGTCAACTAGTTTACCGGTTTTATCTTTATCAAGTTTAGTGGATGGACTCATTGGTGTTCCAGTTTCCTTAGCACCTTCCATCCCAAATTTCTTCAGCAATTCCTTAATATATTTCGATTGATTGATGAATGTCCCACTTTTTGCTTGCTTAATTTGCAATCCGAGAAAGAATGTAAGCTCTCCCATCATACTCATTTCAAATTCTTCCTGCATAGTCTTAGCAAAAACTTGGCACATATTTTCATTAGTAGCACCGAATATTATATCATCAACATAAATCTGAATCAAAAGAATATCATCATTTTCGTATTTAATGAAAAGAGTTGTATCAATTTTTCCTCTTAAAAAAGCCTTTTTTAATCAAGAAACCACTAAGTCTTTCGTACCACGCTCTAGGAGCTTGTTTGAATCCATATAGTGCTTTTGTGAGTTTGAAAACATGATTTGGAGAAATATGATTTTCAAAACCTGGAGGTTGCTCAACATATACCTCTTCATTTATAAAACTATTTAAGAAAGCACTTTTAACATCCATTTGAAAAAATTTGAAATCTTTATAACAAGCATATGCAAGTAGCATTCGAATAGCTTCTAATCTTGCGACTGGTGCATATGTCTCATCATAATCGATTCCTTCTTCTTGATTGAAACCTTGGGCTACAAGTCGAGCCTTATTTCTAGTAATGACTCCGGACTCATCTTTCTTGTTTCTAAAAACCCATTTTGTTCCAATAATAGTATGATTTTTTAGTCTAGGAACAAGTGTCCAAACATCATTTCTTTCAAATTGATTAAGCTCCTCTTGCATAGCTAGAATCCAAGATTCATCAAGAAGTGCTTCATCAATATTTTTAGGTTCAATCTGAGATAGAAAAGCAGTATGATTGCAAATATTTCTAAGAGATGATTGAGTGCTTACACCTCGTGAAGGTTCCCCCAGAATTTGTTCCACTGGATGATCTTTCACAAATTTCCACTGTTTGGTTGCATCTTGTATTAAATTTTGATGATCTTTCCTGATATCTCCATGTTGGACTTCCTCTATTATGTTCTCTTTGTTGAGATTGAGACTTTCCGTATTATTTATACCTCCTGTTTCTTCATCAATAGATTTCTTGGAGAGTAGAGAATTAGATTCATCAAATACTACATGCATAGATTCTTGTACAGTCAAAGTCTTTTTATTGAATACTCTATAAGCTTTACTATTAGTAAAATACCCGAGAAAGATACCTTCATCAGATTTTGCATCAAACTTGCCTAAATTATCTCTGTCATTTAAAATAAAATATTTGCATCCAAATACATGAAAGTAACAAATGTTGGGCTTTTTCTCATTCCAAAACTCATAGGGGGTTTTATCTAATTTAGACCTTAGCATAACTCTATTTATAACATAACATGCAGTACTTACCGCTTCAGCCCAAAAATAACTAGGCAAGTTGTTCTCATTGAGTATTGTTCTTGCCATCTCTTGAAGAGATCTATTTTTCCTTTCTACTACCCCATTTTGTTGAGGAGTTCGAGGAGCAGAAAAATTATGCACAAAACCATTTTCATCACAAAATGTTTCAATATTTTTATTAACAAACTCTTTTCCCCTATCACTTCGGATACTTGAAATAGTATAACCCTTTTCATTTTGAATTCTCTTGCATAACTTGGTAAAAGTATTATGTGCCTCATTTTTATGAGTAAGAAAGATGACCCAAGTATATCTAGAGAAGTCATCAACAACAACAAATGCATAATATTTTCCTCCTAAACTTGCAACTCTATTTGGTCCAAAAAGATCCATGTGTATCAGTTGCAGTGGTCTAGTAGTGGAAATATGTTTCTTGATTTTAAAAGAAGTTTTTGTTTGTTTACCAAATTGGCATGCATCACAAATTTTGTCTTTAAGAAAATTTACCTTTGGTAAACCTCTCACAAGATCATTTTTTGAAAGTTTGGAAATAAGTTCCATATTGGCATGACCTAATCTTCTATGCCATAACCAATTAGTTTCATTTTGAGCTGAAAAACAAATCGCATCTTGTGAGGTAATTTCTTCAAAATCAATTGTATAAACATTGTTACTTCTAAAAGCAATAAAACAAATATTACAATCATAATCATTCAATATAATGCACTTATCCATTTTGAAAGTAACTGTAAATCCTTTATCACATAATTGACTTATGCTTAAAAGATTATGTTTTAAATCTTCAACAAGTAGAACATCTTCAATTATAAGAGAAGACTCATTACCAATTTTACCTATTCCCACGATCTTCCCTTTCGAGTTGTCTCCAAATGTCACGTGTCCTTCTTCTTTAGATCTAAGATCAAAGAACTTAGTCTTGTCTCCCGTCATGTGTCTTGAACATCCACTATCTAAAAACCATTTATTTTTGTTCGTGGAAGACATCATGCACACCTATAAAAACAATTAAAATGATTTTTCTTGGTACCCAAGTTCTTTGAGTCCTTTATTTATTAGTATTAGAAGAAATAAGATTTTTAAGTACCCATATGGTCCTAATAGTCATTGTATGTTTTCTTCTAATAGGACAAGCAAAATAATTATGACCATTTCTATTACAAAAATTACAAATAGCATGTGACATATATGAAGAACTTGAGTGATTATAATAGTATCCTTTTTTAACAAAATTATTTTTATGAAAAGAATTTTGAATATTGGACTTTGATGTAGAAGGATTATCAAAGAAGTTTTTATAAGATTTGTATTTTTGTTTTGGCATATATCCCAAGCCTGCCTTATCAAAAACACATCTTTGACTACCAAGAAGTTTTTCAAAATTTCTTTTTCCATTCGTAAAGTTTTCAATAATATTTTCTAAATCATTTTTCTTTTTCTTCAACTCAAAATTTTCATCTTTCAAAACAATATTTTCTTTTCTTAAAATATCAATTTCGTTTGTTAAAGAAGAATTTTTCTTTTTCAAAATAGTATACTTGATACCCAATTTTTCAAATTCCTCATATACTTCTTCTAAAATATTTTGCAATTCTTCATATGAAGGATCTTTAATATTATCAAAATTTGTTACCTCAATGTCATCTTTAGCCATAAGACAAAGATTTCCTGATTCTCCATTGCTTGCTTCACTATCTGAGCTACTTGAATCATCATTCCACGTAGCTTTCATTGCTTTTTTGCCTTTGTTTCGATCTTTCTTTAGCAGAGGACAATCTGGCTTGATATGACCGGGTTTATTGCATTTATAACAAATTAAAATGTCATTTTTACCTGAATCTTTCTTGGAAAACTTATTGAAGGATTTCCTTGGAGGAGTTTTATTTTTCTTTAAGAACTTCTGAATTCTTCTTGTTATCATCGCAACTTCTTCATCTTTGTCGTCATTTTTCTCATCTTCATCACTTTCACTTTCATGTAGAACAGCTTTAAGTGCCAAGCTCTTCTTTGACTTTCCTTCTTCTTCTCCTCTTTTCAATGTGTATTCATGGGTGATAAGTGACCCGATGAGTTCATTCACTTCGAGCTTCTTGAGGTCTCTAGCTTCAAGAATCGCTGTCACTTTTGATTCCCAACGTTTTGGTAGAGAGTTGAGAATTTTTCTTACTATCTCCACTTTGGAATAAACTTTGCCAAGAGCTGTCAAGCTATTTATGATGTTAGTAAAACGAGTGTACATACTAGAAATAGATTCATCATCATTCATCTTAAACATTTCATATTCATGAGTAAGAATATAAATTTTTGATTCCTTGACTTGAGAAGTTCCTTCATAAGTAACTTCCAAGTTATCCCAAATTTCCTTTGCTGTAGCACAAGTCATTACTCTATTAAATTCATTACCATTGAGAGCATTATATAATAAATTCATAGCAGTTAAATTCAAAGTATAAAGTCTATCGTTTTCACGATTAAACTCTTCTTCTTCCTTTTTGACCTTTACTCCATCAACTACTTTTGTTGGGATATAAGGTCCATTTACAATACATTTCCAGATTTCTCGACCTTAAGCCTGAAGGAATATTCTCATTCTAACTTTCCAGAATAAGTAATTGTCTCCACAAAAGAGTGGAGGCCGACTGCTAGATTGACCTTCACCAAATGAAGCTGCAATGTTAGCCATAAGATTTTAACTCAAAAGATAGTTAATCTTATAATAGAGCTCTAACTCTGATACCACTTGTTGCCCAGATGACTAACACAAGAGGGGGGGTGAATTGAGTTGTATTTAAAAAAATAACAATTATAAATCAAATATATAATATAAAATATAAATAAAATATGAAACAATAATAAATATAAAGAGTAAGGGTAAGAGAGAAGCAAACTCAGTATGTTAACGAGGTTCGGCCCCACTGCCTACGTCCTCGCCTCAAGCTACCTCTTGAGGATCCCCAAATCCACTATTCAATCTCATTTAGGTGGAGATAGAAACCTATTACACCTTTGACCAGTACCGCTCCAAAGAATCCGTGTAGAACACCCTCTACACTTCCAATTACCTCACACTTGGTGATTTAACTATTCCACGTGTAGAACACCTTCTACACTTCCAATCACCTTACACTTGGTGATTTAACTATTCCCCGTGTAGAACACCTTCTACACACACAAGGGTTATACACACCCTTTTACTGATACAAGAATTGATAGTAGGTAGACTATCAAAGTACACTCCTCAATGAGTGAGATAGAAACAATACAACGCAACCTATATCTCTCAACAAGAACAAGAATTAAGACTCAAAACTTTAGAAAAGAAAGAATGAGAGTTTTGAAGAAATGATGCAAAACTTAGCAATAGATGTGGAAGCTCTTATTGTGAATTTTGCAAAACTCAAGTGAGCTATTTATAGGCAAATGAGTTTTCAATTTCAAATTTAAAAAGATTCCCATATCAAAAACATCATCATTCACTTTTCAAAAATTTCAAATCTAATATTTTTACTTTTTGCATGTGACAAAAGGAATACACTTTACTTTTCAAAAATTTCAAACATAATCTTTTACTTTTTGCATATGACAAAAGGAGCACACTTTACTTTTCAAAATTTTCAAATAAAAACATCTACCTTTTGCATAAGTCAAGAAAAGTATCCACCACTTTTGAAAATATTCAAATAAAACATGTACATGTGAAAGATGACAATCAATCATCTTAATATTTTCAAAATTCAAACCTTTAATCATGTTATGCACATGTGAAAGATGACAATCAATCATCTTTCAAAATTTTCAAATTTAATTTTCAAAATATTCATGCATATGTGGAAAATGTATTTTAATGCTTTATGATAAAATATTAATTTTGAGCCTTAATCCTAATTTTGAATTTTTAAGAGATTTACAACATTACTCTATGATTTTAATGTGAACTTATTCCCTTCTTGCTCATGCTTGCTTCCTTGATGTGCTTGATTATATTATGTGGATAACTTGAGCTTGAAACTCCTTTATTCTTTGGATTCATTTGTTATCATCAAAATCCATTTGTAGATTTACATGAAACTTGAAACCTTGGGTTCAACACATATAATCAAATTAAAATATTATTTTTTAATATTATTTATTTAAGATTAAAAAAATTAAATTATTTATTTAAAATTTTGAAAAAATTGTAATGATTAAATAAAAAAGTTATAAATTAAAAATCAAATAATATTTATATTTAAATAATATTTAGATATATATCTCTTTATATAGATAAAGAGCCTATCTAACGAAAAAAATAATATTATATTTCCTTACCGTTAATTCTGTGTTTTTTTTTTGTCAATTAATTTGTTTTAAGAAACTTCAGCTTCATAAAATACGTCCAATTGATAACAGAATCAATTCTAGATAAGTGGTAAGCACTTGATTTTTATTATTATTATTTTTTTTTTCCTATTCGGGTTGGGCCAATCCGAACAGAGATACTAAATGCAATTTAATTTTCTTCAAGATATCAGTCAAAACTCATGTAATTAATGCAATAATTATAGAATTTAATTCGGCTTTTATGCTTACAATACAAAGGCTTTTATGAATACAAACGAATGTTTTATTAAGAATTCTAATGGGGAGGTAATAATGGAGTTAGAAGACATCAATTATAAGTTAAAAATATTTTATACTATACTATTATTATGTTATTATGTACTATTATTATTATTCTATATTTATTTTATATAAAAAAAGTTTTAAATAAAAAATTTACCGTTATAGAAAATTGAAGTGGTATAATTAAATTTAATGCAAGAGTATTATTTCAGTGATTAATGAGTTTAATAGATTGTATTTAAAATGATATTTCTCATTAAATGCAGTATTAATTTTAACAAAATGGATGAAAATTGTTAATTTTAATAAAAAATAATAATTTCTGTTAAAACAAGATTTTCCGTTAGATAGTCACTTTATATATATAAAAATATATATTTCAAA
The DNA here is from genome assembly GCA_036898215.1 of Platycarya strobilacea. NCBI lineage: Eukaryota > Viridiplantae > Streptophyta > Magnoliopsida > Fagales > Juglandaceae > Platycarya > Platycarya strobilacea. The sequence goes on from CM072547.1 coordinate 8,385,696, forward strand.
TAAAATGAAAACATTACATGAGATTGGGCTTTATGCAAGATAATATTAATTTTGTTATGGCTATAGTATTTACAATGATTTATGACTTCCTTGCAAAAAGAAAAAAAGAAAAAACTTTATTTTGTAAGAATTTATTTGCAATGGATTAACTTTTATTAATTGCTAATAAAAGTTTTTCCAACCAAAATGAACTCATTGCAAATAATATATATATATATATATATAATCTAGTATATAATATTCTAGTTGGAAAGCATATAATTAGTTAATGTTTCAAAATGTGATCGATGAAAAAAATATGTAATTAATATATATTGATCATCCTGGAAGAAGTATTAATTATCAGATTGAAATTGAGATTAAAATTAAAGGAACATTTTAATAATTTGTAACTATATATGTTTATCAATTATCAGATAAATAATGTCCCATGCAAAATGGTACATGAAGAAAATTAAACAAGTTTTAATGGGCGGCTTGGAATTAGGCAGCTGCAGGTACGTAGTTTGAAAAGATCATGCATATATGGATTAATATTAGATGGGGGGCTGCCTATGTGATGAAGAAGCAGGCGCATGAGCTGATGATCCAATAGACAAAGTAGCAAGGCTGTTAGCTTCAAGTTCTTCCTTGTGTCTGAGTTGCTCTATGAGTACTGCAAGAGATGCTTCTTCCTCATCTCTATTCCCGTATGTAAATGGGCCATAATATAATTGGTTGTAGCTCATCATCATCTGCTTTGATCTATTATTCATCATCATCATCTCTTTCCTCATGTATGCATGAGTTTGCTGTTGATCATGATCTAGTTCTTCTTCTTCTACTACTACTGGTCTTTCACCCCTTTTAATGCTGACGTACTGCATCAGTAAACCCTCGATCTCAATATATATTAATGAACAGCATTAATTAATTACAATTACTATATTAGTAGATAATTCTTTCATTTCAAAAGGCACATTTTTATTGTATATTATTAGGTAAATTCACAGCTTCCATGCTGCATGCATGCATGGCAAATATTTCATGGATTTATATGCACGCAAGATTAAACAACAAATGACAAATATTAATGATCAAGTGGGTACATACATTAATATCGTTTATTTGGTGTAAACAATTAATAATAAAAAGCTAATTAATGCATGATATGTGATAGCGCGCAGCCAACTGTAACGTACGTACAGGTTTACAGCTAATCTAATTAAATTAGGATGAAGATTTTATAGATTTTTTAAAATAAATATTTTCTATAATTTGAAGAGAGATAATTAAACTAATTCATAATAGGGCCAACGTCATATTATATACATGTTGTTGGAGGTCTACAAATTATGTTAGTCTCTCTTAAATAATATATAAGAGTGCTTAAGTGAAAATATGAAGAAATGTTGATCAACATTCATCCAGCTTCTTTTTTATGAGCTTCCTTTAGAGCATTTTTTTTTAGATCGACTAAAAGTCAAATTCAATAAGAATTTAGCTATTAAAATTTTAAAAAGTTCATATTGATGAATTGTCTAAAAGCCATAAATTTTGACCCAAATGAACAAGAATATTAAATAAAACTCCAAATTTGACAATCTCAAGTCAATTGCTAAACTCTTATTTTATTAATTTATCTTTCTTTCGTTTCTCAACACAAACTCTTATTTTATTAGTAAAAAAATATAGTTGGATGAGGAATAAGTAATTTTTTTAAATATATATTTATTAGCAATCTAACTTAATTAATAGAATATGATTACTAATTAATTTTTTAACCCATAATTTAATTAAAATATTATTATTAATTAACATATAATAAGTAGAATGATAAAATATGATAAAACAAAACAAACAATAATTATAAATAATTAAATATTTTTTTAATTATTAATTATTAATTATTATATATCTTCATAAATGAATAATCTAATATGAGAATTTAATGTGAATATTTAAAGTCAAATTATTGTTTTATTATTTTATTATTATATAATAAAAAATAATTATTTTAATTTAAGAATTTATATAAATAGAATAGTTAAAATTAAATTATTCTTTATAATAATTAAAATAATTCTTTTACACAATTTAATGAAAATATTCTTAGTAACAAGCTAACTGTGTTTGTTTCGAACGTCCATGTCCAGTCCTACCTGTCTATTAAATGACAAATTCACAACCAACTCATCATATCCTACGTGTCCATTAAAGCTTACATATATAATTTTTTTCCCATGGAAATTAGCATCTTTCTTTCTGTCGTTTTCCCTTTCACCAAGCTAAGGATATCGTCTCAGGAAAAGGTTCAAGGGCATTATAGTCCTAAAATCAGAGAAAAACTTTCTTTTATTTTTTCTGTTTTAAACACGGATTAATTTTCAAATTAGATTACAACTTTTAAGGAAGAAGAACTCACGAGGTTCTTGCATTCATCCTCGTAAAGAGTAATGGAATCTCCAATCACCAGCTCATTTTGCCTCACAAAATCCACTGTGATTTGGAAAAGTTTGTTAGCAAAGCTAGGGTTCATGGGAGAGACAAATCATGAAGTTAAGAGAGAAATGATCAGTGGGTGCAGGAATTACCTGTATTTTCAAGAACATACATTCTGCTCTTATTATTTGACCAATACCTGTGTAATAATCAACGTAAAGAAATGAAACATCCATAAAATGGGCAAATTAAACAACTCATGTTGGTCTAAATAGTGCAAAGATAACATTGTACAAAGGCCCTAGCTAGAAAACTGAAGAAAGAAATCACAAGGTAATATCAATTACCCATGAATGATATATATGAACTCACTTGTATTTCACGCTCCACTCTTGGTTAGAATACATATCTCGGATCACAATTTGGATTCCATCTTTATCAGAGAGGGTTGGGAGATTTTCTTCTGCTTCTCTCTAATTTGGTGAAGTTGATGATTGAGATTAACCCAAGAATACATTAGATCAGCTTGAAAAATGCGAGCGTATAATGTAAATATATAACAGAATTTTTAAAGATTTTCTAGATGATGATGATTCTCCCTATATACTAATTGCCATGCATTGCAAAAATGGTTGTCATTAACAAGGACTATATTTATTTTTTCGTGTTTTTGAATGCAAATACCGAGAAAGAAGGGCTCAGTTATTGGGCAGTCAAGATCATGACAATCATAATGCAGTGGCATGGCCGCATGAACAAAAGCAAATAAAAGATATTAGTGGTTGACTCTGCGCTTGTTTTCCTTTTCTCAAATTTTCCTACAAATACAAAGAACCAAACACAAACAACATAAAAACCAAACAGGCTTCTTTAAGTAAAATTCTAAGCCTCCATTGCCAGATTGATAAAGAGAATTTACCATATATATATATATATATATATAGGAGACCTTACCTTAGGGAGCACAATCCTGCCCAAGGACCCAACATCGCTATTCTTCAACTCCTTTTTTAGTAAAAATCTAAGCCTCTACAGCCAAATTGAATTACTTACTCTTAGCCATCATGTATAAAAGACTCAACATATATGGGAGATCATTCGCATGATATTGTAACGAGAAAATTACAATCTAGGAGACCAATTCATTCAGAGTTCACAAAAGCCCACCTTCTTATCCGGCGTGAAGAACGTGTAGGGATCTCTTTTGATGTTGATGTTGCTGTTGATCTGCGCTTCAGCATCATGATCAGCACCATACACGGCCAGTCCCCGGGTATATACCTGAGTCGAAGTACTAGCCCAAGAAGCAGGATTTTTGCTTGAACTGAGGCTCCTTTGGCGTGCCATTTTGCGCTTACTCCTCGCAACCTTGGTCGTCCAAGCGTCCACAAGCTTTCTCTCTTGTTCTTTCGAGAGCGAATGTGGTTGCGGACCCGCCCCAGTTACGAAAGGATATGCCGGGTACGCCAAATGCTGACCGACCTGATCTAAAGGAAATGCGTGGGGAAATTGCTGATGACCTTCGTGGGGTGGAAAATAATACACAAGAGAGGTTGAGAATGGTGAAGAGGTTGAAGGGGCTCTGGTGGTTGTCATGGTTGTGGGAATGGGTGTGAAGAAGTTGTCCATTATCAGAATGAACAATAAGATCTGAACTTGGTCTTTGGGATTGTGGGGAACGAGTGTTTGTTTCTTGTTAAACCAAATATGGTATAAGAAGTAAGAAAGCAGAAGGGGAGCCTGAAGACACTGCCAGTGGAGAGAACACAAGTGTAAGAAAAGCAAGAGAAACGTGTCAAGGGGTGCAGTGGGGTGGTTGAAGATAGAAGAAATAGAGCGAAGAGATTGGCGAGGAGAGGAAGAGCGTGCTGATGGGGTGGAGTGGCTGACAGATGGCCGGAGGGTGCTAGCTTTGGGATGCCCATCTGACCACTGAGAGAGAGAGAGAGAGAGAGAGGCTTAAAACTTGTCGTCTCCTTTTGCTTTAAATGTGGCAGACTTGGGCTCATCCATTCCGGCACAGAACACCACAGCTACCATATATGACTGGCCACTACGCATTCATGGCCCCCAGCCTCGTCAAACAAAACCACACTCTCTTTGAAATGCTGGCCATCCCAATCAAATTGCCTATACGTGGTGCCTAATTAACTTTCTCGGTTTTGGGTTTGTGTTTTAAAGACAGAAGAAAAAAAGGGCATCCCCTCTTGGCCACTGCTTCTTCTTCTGATTTGTTCATATTGAACATGCTACTGAAAATACTTCTGAATCTGAACCACAATCCCGAACTCCGGGACTTAATCAACAATATCATGAATAATATATATATATATATATATATATATAATGTGGCAAACACGTATCCACATTTCACGAAAACCCACTCAAGGAAGGTTCACCATGCAGCAACAGAAACAGATGTCTCTTGTTGACAACCGTAACTACTCATGATATCAAGAGAATATTTCGATCGAGTTACAGCAGTTATTTTTATACAGATTAATTATGATGTATTTATTTTTCATATTTTCTAGTTTTGGATACTAGCTAGTTCTTTAGTTCACCTTATACGATTAATCCATGTGTTCCGTAAATATCATTTACCGCTTTGGCATTTATTATTTTAGCTAGCCGGCGGTAGTACCAAAGAATTGAAAACGTACTTGTAGGAGGAGGAGGTATCTGTTTCTGAGTATCGACGGTATTGGCCTGGCCGGGGCTAAGACGTTGATGGAGACTGGAGAGATCAGACGTAGATCATCAGGTCGAGTGCCGTGCATGGTGGTGTACTGCATCATGTGTCATGTGCAACTAGGGGGGAAGAGAAAGATTTTGATTGGATCAATGGAGAATTTTTATCCTAAAAAAAGCCTGAAATAGGTCGGTAGGATATGATTGGCTGGCTTAAAGGTTGTTAATTTGATCCCAATAAACCTTATATTTGAGAGCATACCTCCAAACTTAATGCTATATATTAGCATTTGAGCCAACTCCTATAAATTATCCAAGTTTTAGTTAATATAAGATGGATTTAGCTTTGGTCAAATCAAATGTCCATAATATTGAAATAGTTATTTATTATATAATAATTAGATAATATGAGATGAATTTAATTTTGACTATTCTATTCACATTAAATTCTTACATTAGATTATTAATTATTCATATAATAATAAAATAATAATTTATTTTTTTTATTTTTATTATATTTTACCATTCTAACTATTATATATTAATTAATAATTATATTCTAATTAAATTCTTAGTTAAAAAATCATATTTTTGATTAATGTGGAGAAGACGAGAGTAGAAATAATAAAATAAAGATTTGGCTAATAAAAAATACCGACCAAGTTTAATCTTATTTTTAAAGATACTATAGCTAAAGTCTTTTTTTTTTTTTTAACTTTGCCTAGTCCATTGCAGCCACTTTTTCTTCTGTAATGGCTAAATATAGGAGAGATTTAACTTTTAACTAATCCATTAGAAATAATTGGTAAATATCAGGTAATTAGAAGACACCATTCAGAATGGCTTTTGTAAAATATTTTATTTTATAAAATATGAAGAAAGTTGTTCAAAAGCTTATTCCAATAGAATTTATATTTCATCTTTATTACACACTTTACTACATTAATTTCTCTAGATGTAGAGAGTACTGTTAACAACTCTAAAATATTTTAAATTAAATTATCCTCTAATTAGTTTCTTTTTTTCACTACTCAAAAGTTATCATAGATGTAAATATATTATTGATAGTTAGAGAAATATATGAAATTAATAAAAATATTAATTATAATTATAATATTTAAATGATATAAAGAAAAATATATGAATTAACGTATAATATATTATAAAAATTAATATGTAAAAATTTCAAAGTTTTGAATTCTATTTCTGTGACCATTCCGGTTGAGGTAGTGGAATGGAATATTTCGATACCAGCTCATTCCGGTATGCGGTTTCGAGATTAATTATATATTATATATAAATATTTATATATACATATAAATTAATAACTAATGATTAAATACACACACACACACACACACACACATATATATATATATATGTAAGTGTGTATCATGTATATGTATACATATTGGAAGAATTGAAAATTTATAAAGTAAATATAAGTTGAAAAAATATAAATTTGAGTTGAGACATAAAAACAAATAAAATAAAAGAATAGATAAAATATTAAAAAGTAATGATATTAAAAAAAAGACATATTTAAAATTACAAAGTATACAAATATATTTTATATTTTAGAATTAATTAAATTCCACCTGAATTTAAAATTTCAAAAGAATGTCATTCAAACACAAAAAAATTACAAAAATAGTTTAAAACTAAACAAGGATCGGAATGACTAGAATTTGAATTGGAACGACCGAAATTTGATTGGAACGAGCCAAAATTTGGACTAAAATGGAACAAAGGATATAGTACACCAGATATTATACCGGAATGAAATAAGGGGTATAATGTACCGGATATTATATTGGAACGGAACAATGGAGTATAGTGCACTGGATACTATACTGGAACGAAAAATTCTGACTATTTTAGTTAGAAGAGGATGGAATTTAAAATCTTATGTAAAAAAAAAAAAGATTTAGATAGATAAGTATATCGCATTTCATAAAAACACTTTTTATTTTAAAATATAATTTTGTAAATTGAAGTGAAAAATATTATCTTTATTCTTTTTTGAAATATAAACCTGTAGACCCCACATATTAATTATTAGATTCACAATATCCACGAAACAAGCAATATTAAATACTTAATTTATTATATACTTTATCGTTTATCTCTCTCCTAATTAATGTTATAAAACGTTTGGGATAGATCAGGAATATTGAAAAGAATTGAATCACGGTATTAGCTAGTGATCCATTTGGAGTCTCAAACTCAATGCCTTCACTAGAAATTGCTCGTTTCGAGAGAAACACCTCCATAAAAGAAAGAAAGGAGATGATAGAAGAAAGGGAAAATATAAAGTTCATTAAATTTCTAGATGATGAACCCTAGAGCCCCTTGGCTCGTACATAAACAAATTAAGAGCATTTAGACGTTTAAATTACCAGAACATTTATATATTCGACCTCTCGAATTCACAAATTAAATTAGGGTCTTGACTAATTAGCTCACGTACGTCTTTTCATTGAATATATATATATAGCGGTTAATATTAAATTAATGTTTGTGAACTAATTTGCAAGGCCTGCATCGATCATAGAAGTAACAGTAGTAGTCTTCGGAGTTGATCTCATGAGCTAAGGTTCTGATGAAAAACTTGGTTGCCATGATTGCAGTTCTGCTGAAAGTAAGGAGACATCTGGTTGTTTGGGGCTATTGCCAACGTAGTAAACAGTTCAAATGATTGCTGTTGTGAGTTAGGCTGAGAGCTGGCTTGGATTTTCTAACTGTGAGCATAATGCGGGCGCCTGCCTTTCCGTTGTTTCTTTTCGCAAGAAGAAAATCATCTATTGAAGTCTTCTTTAGCACCCTTTGAAGCGCCCTTGCCAATTGGAAGCTTTTTGCATGCCAGTATGCCATTGACATCGTAGTTGCTTTCAATCCTTTCATTCTAATGGAAGCAACATCATAAACTCTAGCAGCTTCCTCTTCAGTAGAGAACCAGGTGTCGGTTCTTAGTGGTCGCCTCATCTTTGAGAGATAAATTGGTGCCCAAGTGGGGATGGTTGTGATGAATCTCCCCGCTTGTGTGTCGTGTGATAAACTTTTGTTGTTTTAAAAAGTTTTAAAATTAGGTTTGCATAATGTTTGGAATGTGAGTAAAAGAGGGATGTTGAAGTTGATGAACTTGACCAATTTTGACGTCATGTCTAGTTTGTGTCTCGCCTCTTTGGCAATATCAAATTGATCAAAGCCCACCTCATGTCCATCCTGCATCCAAATTGTAAGTTTCTTCATTTAGTTCCTTGAAGTTGAAGAAGCATATCTTGCATAAACAGAAGACAATATTGGTCAAAGGCCATATCCAGATAGTCTAATTAAAAGCATTTGAAAACTTGTAAAACTAAATGGCATGATTAATGATAAATGACACTGACAAACACTAGTCATTTACTTTTAGCTGACAGAATAATATGCACAGTGCAAGAGTTTGTCTAAGATTGAAATATAACCATTAGGAAACAGAGGATTAAAAATCAACATGTTAACCACAAGAAACTTATGCATGACCCAACCAACCGTGCTCTCATTACAGAGAGCTTAAATTACATGCATAGAAACAATAATGTTCACTTGAATGTGCTTTTGTTCCTATATCTTTGACTTATTTCTAATAATTGATTCATATTCGTTGATGTATCTTGTAATTGGCCAAGTAGACAACAAAACTGTCAAGCCCACTAGTCAAGAGCAATACATACCAATCATTTTGTGGTTTAAGAAATGACCCAATTTATCAATACTCTTGCAATGAACGTGCCAGAGTCGGAGCGTAGCAGCAAGGTCATAGACTTAAGCCACTACTATATAACAGTATTTAGGGGGCGGCTTTTTCTCATACATAGTGAGTGCACCGCCTAGTATGTATTTACAATAAATGAAACCATTCATCTAAAGTAACATTGATTTTATAAGGAAGGTTTCCCTGTATGCATCACTAAAATATATATGAATCATGTTTTAAATATTTTCCAACAATCATAACTTTCCATCTATGGTAGTCAATACAAAAGATGGTAGAAAACAGAACAATGGTAGCAGTAAAGTGTAATCAACAAGAATTTACAAAATTTACTAATTTGCTAACATTCTTGATCAAAGCTTCTCCTGTAATTACAGGGTTAACTCTGAGCGGTTCATAATACTATGAGAAATAATATAGTTGGCACCAAATGATATCCATATGATTCTGCACAGGAAGTGTCACTACATCTAGCAGAAAGGTGCAATTTTCTACCTCAAAAATGGAAACTGATTTCTCCACATGCTTTTGAAGCATGGACACAACTCTTATCCTAAAGACAAGTGTTTACTTTCAATATTTTAGAGAATTTTGATGCCTTGAAAAAACTTAATGTTGCTTTATGCAGAAAACTCAGTATTCACGACAGAATGAACATTAATACCAACAAAGGCAGCAAAACGGTTCATGGAGCCGGCAGAACCATTTTCTTAATTATATGTAAAAACATCAACTTTTAATGAAGTTCAACTACAAACAAGCCACTAAAGGGAAGGATAAGAGCAGGTTACAACCTTTTAGAGAACAAGATGTAAGTTCCAAATCAATCCCTCGTGTTAGAGTAAAAGAGCATGGCTATAAGCCTATTACATAAAAAAAGGGCCCAAGGCCATGGCTGTTTGCGTGTCACAGACTCAGTTTGTTTACACGGTTGTTGTCATAAACACATACTGCTATCCATCTAACTAGATATTGATGAAACAAAATTTAAGCCAATAATCGAGATCAATAATGGAATAGAACCTATATATAGCTGAATGAAATAACAATTTTGCACCTTTTTTAATCAACTTTATCAGCATGTAAAGATTGATAGTCTTTACTGATAATTACAGACAAAATCTCCACTTCTGAAACAATCAGACTTGACAAGAAAGCAGGGGAAAATAGGAAAATCAACTATAGACCAACCAGGACATTGGCTGGACATAAATTTTCAACAATTATCATTGTCATTACTATGGACAACCACTCCTAGAATAATATCAAAATGAAATGGCAATAATTCACAACTTACCTAAGAGTAAGAGATTTTTTAGATTACCATTCTTTTCTTCTTCTATATTTAGAATTTCCATCTCACAAACACAATTCAAGTGCATATCATTAGAACTTTTGCAATAAAGTACCTTACGAAAACACAATAAAGTACTCTTAAGGTAACAAAAACACAAGATTGACGGGAAATAAGAGACACAATATACTGAATATAAATGATTTTAGTATACACATGAGACCAACCAGTGGTCCAAATAAAAGGCATGGTAACATGTGTCCTCTACAAATGGTTTAAACATGCGACCTACTTGGAAAGGAAATCAAGCATAAAACTACCAGAATGATGAAAATTAAGAAAGCAACTTATTTTGCTGGACAATACTATTAATGAAATGTGTAAAATCTTACCAGAAGAGACGGCATCATATACCATTGATGCCAAGTACTAACACAACAAGAAGGGGATTTTCTCTTGCAGCATTTTGATACGGAAATTTTTCCATGTTTATCAACAAGCTAGAATCATGGAATCACTGAATTTCTATATTGAAACTAAAAGTATTTCTAGGATCATATAAGAAGAAAAAAGGAAAGAAAAACTTCATAACTGAGGTGTGGGGAATGGATTTCTGAATAGACTCTGAGACAACTTCACTTTATATAGAGGTGATAAAGTGGTCTGCTACGCTAAGCATGCAACCAAAGAGGTCAAGGTGACAACACCTGCCCTAGGCAGTTACATAGCTGTCAACCGCCAAATATGTAATGCTAACCTGTTAAGCATTGTGGCAAAAACATTCGCTCTAAGACAATAAAGTAGATTAGGAAGAATCAATTCATTACTCAGTTCTGTTTTTAATTAATACTTACAAGAAAGAATTAAAAATTAGTTCATGGAAAGAATGTGAATTTAAAGCCACATCCTACTCACAGAAACTGAATGGCATCTGACCATCCAGTTGGCTATCCTTGGCTCGAGCAAAACTAACACCATCTTCATTTATAAAGAGTTAATCAATTTCTCTTCATAAGTATAAGAGAAATAGAGCAGAACACTTATCCTCTTTTATAAGGAATTGATGTCTATTTCTTCTTTATTTTTATTTATTTTATTGCTTGTGTCAAAAGTAGATTCATTGTGCATACTTCCCAAAAAAACTCAGAATTATTTTGGAAAAAGATTGATGATTCAGGACCAAGGGTTGTGAAGTTCTAGCCCCTAGTTTTTAGAATAAAAGATTGGTCACCAAGAAATCCAAGAAAAAAAATGAAATTGATAATTTTACGAACTGAAGAAGAAGAAAGAGACCTCGTTTAACTTTCCCAAGTAAATGATAGAGTTCACAGCTCTGATTAATTGTTTCAATCGCCAAATTTGTGACGCTAACCTGTTAGGCATCGTGGCAAAAACTTTCGCTCCAAGACAATGAAGTAGATAAGGAGGAATCAATTCATTACTCAGTTCTGTTTTTCAATTAAGACTTATGAAAAGAAATAAAAATTAGTTCACAGAAAGAGTGTGAATTTAAAGCCACATCCTACTCACAGAAACTGAATGACATCTGACCATCCAGTTGGCTATCCTTGGCATGAGCAAAACTAACATCATCTTCATTTATAAAGAGCTAATCCAATTCCTCTTCATAAGTACAAGAGAAATAGAGCAGAAGACTTATCTTCTTTTATACGGAATTAATGTCTATTTTTTCTTTATTTTTATTTATTTTATTGCTCGTGTCAAAAGTAGAGTTCATTGTGCATACTTCCTTAAAAACCTCAGAATTATTATGAAAAAAGATTGATGCTAAAGGCCCAATGGTTGTGAAGTTCTAACTACTAGTGTTTAGAATAAAAGATTGGTCAACAGGATATTAAAGAAAAAAATGAAATTGATAATTTTATGAATTGAAGAAGAAAGAGTCCCAAGTATATACTTCCCCAAGTCAATGTTAGAGCTTACAGCTCTGATCAATTGTTTCAATCGCCAAATATGTAACGCTAACCTATTAGGCATCGTGGAAAAAATTTTCGCTCTAAGACAATGAAGTAGATAAGGAGGAATCAATTCATTACTCAGTTCTGTTTTTCAATTAAGACTTATAAAAAAGAAATAAAAATTAGTTCACGGAAAGAATGCGAATTTAAAGCCACATCCGACTCACAGAAACTGAATGACATCTGACCATCCAGTTGGCTATCCTTGGCTCGAGCAAAACTAACATCATCTTCATTTATAAAGAGCCATAATTTTATGAACTGAAGAAGAAGAAAGAGTCATAAGTATATACTTCCCCAAGTAAATGTTGGAGCTTACAGCTCTGATTAATTGTTGTAAAAATAACTGGGAGGAAATGCCTAATTTTGACTGAACAAAATTGTTCAACTCAGAATTGCATTCATAATCTGTGACAAGCCTAAGTTTGAACACATAAACTGATCAAGCTTGACTCAAAGTTGCCCTAAGAGGGTGAGGCAGGATTATCAAAATAATCCACTTCCACATTTAATAACAATGTCTGTGATAATATAAAACCCCGGATGTATGACCCATGCTGTGTTTTTATCTAGGTTGCTCAGCATTTCTTTATTACCCTTAAAAAGGTAACCGCAAAAGTAAATATGGTATTAGCCTTCCAGTTTTACAAGCCAGATTTTATGCAAATATTGTGCAAAAACCAACAAACACAATGGATAACTTGAACAACAGATAGCATCTACTTGTTTAGAATTTCCAGCTGAAGCCCTCGTTATTAGTTCAAATAGGAAGAAATATGACAATACATCTGGACCAAAGTCGATTACAGTGAGCTATCACCAAAGACTCGGAGCACCACGCCTGTGCTACCTTTTCGTTATCCAGCCATTGATAAATATAAATGATAGATGATTACAAGACAAAAACACACTACACACATTGATTAATAGGACTTAACCATAATCATGGCTCCCTGCAATCACCTTTTAACCTAATATACTACCAATGCGGGGCTTAACACCTGCTCATCCACTGCATTACATTTAGAATCCAAATCCAATTCCACATCTTTCGGTCTCTCCTTTGTTTCTCAAATCACGAAGGACAAAGTAACACTGTGGATCCTCCTAAAATAATCTCGAAAATCACTCTATCTATGTTAAGTAGCGGTTCATGATTCAAGCTTCCTCAGTTCCTCTCAAGCATACGCGTAAATTCATGGAAGAAAAGAAAGTAAAAGAAAAACATACTTTAATTAAGCACCCGACTACTCTAGTATGTGCATTCAATCCAACAGAGCGTAATTCCAAATTATCGTAGACATACTGTATAGGCAACATTCTACAAGCATGTTAAGTGCGAAAAATAAAGAGAAATCAAGAGGATGTTGATTCGTCAAAGTTTTTGTCTGTTTCGTAGTGAAAATTGGAGGAGCTGATTGTTACCTGAAAGTGGTCACCTGTCACCAGGTGAAACGGCAAGTGGAACTTTGGAAAGTAGTGGTGCAGCGAATCCAGACAGAAACGCTTCACATTAGCATTCTGCGTCTAAATAACATTATATGTTATAAAACTTAAAGAAATGAACTACTATTATAAAAGAGAAATAAGAAACTCTCTCTGAAACTCTTAAGAACTGAAACTTTCTTTCTCTCTATATTTTCTTATGAATTTCATTACAACTGAAGCCCCTATTTATAGGCTTTGAAATTACTATGCAAGTTACTATGCAAGTCACTATGCAAGTTACTATGCAAATTTAATATAATAGTGGTGGGGTCATTCACATTATTTAGTGGTGGGACAGGGGGCGGCTGCCGTCCCTCCACTAAATTCATTACACTCCCCCTTGAATGACCACTCATAAGGAATCTGCCTCGTTAAAACCTTGCCAAGTAAAAACCCAGTGGGAAGAAAAACCAATGGCGAAGGAAAAAGAGTACAGTCTTCTTATGTATCCACAAGTGCTTTAAGATTGCCTCATTAAAACCTTGCAGAGGAAAACCCAGTGGGACAAAACCTCAGCGAAGGAAAAAGAGTACAATCAGCACATTTACTCCCCCTGAAAAGTGCATGACAAAAGATCTTTGAGTCTTCGCATTCCAATGTTATGCACAATCTTCTTGAATGTGGAAGTTGGTAACGCCTTTGTGAATAAATCTGCCAGATTATCACTAGATCGTATCTGCTTGACATCAATTTCACCTTTTTCTTGAAGTTCATGAGTATAAAAGAATTTCGGTGAAATATGTTTGGTTCTGTCACCTTTGATATATCCTCCTCTGATTTGAGTGATACAAGCAGTATTATCTTCATATAAGATTGTTGGGCTATTATCCATCATAGGAAGTCCACACTTTTCCTGGATATGTTGAATAACTGATCTCAACCAAATACACTCTCGACTTGCTTCATGAATAGCAATGATCTCTGAGTGATTTGAAGAGGTAGCAGATAGTGTCTGCTTAACAGATCTCCATGATATGGCAGTATCTCCATAAGTAAATAAATATCCAGTTTGAGATCTACCTCTATGTGGATCTGAAAGATAACCCGCATCTGCATACCCAATCAATTCTGGACTTGAACCACGTTGATAAAATAATCCCATATCAACCGTACCATGAAAGTAACGAAGGACATGTTTAATGCCATTCCAATGCCTTCGAGTTGGTGCAGAACTATATCTTGCAAGCAGATTAACTGAGAATGTAATATCTGGTCGAGTGCAATTTGCAAGATACATCAAAGCTCCAATTGCACTGAGATATGGTACTTCAGGACCAAGAATTTCTTCATCGTCATCACAAGGACGGAATGGATCTTTCTTCACATCAAGTGTTCGAACAATCATTGGAGTACTCAGAGGATGAGATTTGTCCATATAAAAATGCTTTAGGACTTTCTCAGTATACATGGACTGATGAATAAAAATTCCATTTGGCAAGTGCTCAAGCTGCAGGCCGAGACAAAGTTTTGTTTTGCCAAGATCTTTCATTTCAAATTCATTCTTTAAATATATAGCGGTTTTTGAGATCTCTTCAGGAGTTCCCACAATATTTAAATCATCAACATAAACCGCAATAATGACAAATCCGGATTCTGATTTCTTAATAAAAACACATGGGCATATAAGATTATTCTCAAATCCTTCTTTCAATAGATATTCGCTTAAGCGATTATACCACATGCGTCCGGATTGCTTCAACCCATATAAAGATCTTTGTAGTCTGATTGAGTACATATTTCTAGATGTACTTGTAGATGCTTCAGGCATCTTATATCCTTCAGGGATTTTCATATATATGTCATGGTCTAAGGATCCATATAAATATGCAGTGACCACATCCATCAACCGTATTTCTAATCCTTTTGTAACAACCAGACTAATCAAAAATCTAAATGTGATTGCATCCATAACGGGAGAGTATGTTTCTTCATAATCAATCCCGGGTTTCTGCAGGAAACCTTGTGCAACAAGCCGTGCTTTGTATCGCACAATTTCATTTTTCTCATTACGTTTTCGTACAAATACCCACTTATATCCAACAGGCATTACACCCTTTGGTGTTTGGACAACAGGTCCAAATACTTCTCGTTTCGCTAGCGAATTTAATTCAGCTTCAATAGCTGTTTTCCATTTTGGCCAATCATTTCTACGTCGACATTCTTCGACGCTTTTTGGCTCACTTTCTTCATTACTTCTGGTAATGTCAAGGGCCATTTTATATGAAAATATGTTGTCGACAACAGTTTTATTTCTATCCAGAATTTCTCCAGTTTTCATGAAATGTATTGAGATCTCATTATTTTCAGGTACCTGTTCCTCTTCAGGGGAAAACATTTCATGACACACCTCTTCAGAAGGTCCATTTTTAGGAGATTTATACTTTTCAAGATTTTCCTCTTCAGGAGGTTCTGGAATAGAAGATTTAAGCTCTTTAGGAGCATCAATTATATTTGTGGCCTGTATTGTGGGTACGTGTTCTTCAGGAACACCAAATTCATTTTGTATTCTTTTCCTTCTGGGAATTTTATCTTTTGCACCAATAGGTCTTCCACGCTTCAGGCGTATTTTAGATTCACCTATTGCTGCTTTGACAATTTGTCCTTCAGGGACTTCAATCCTTGCTGGAGCATTAACAGCAGGAATATAAGATTTTACTACACCTTTAGTGTCAGTAAATACATCCGGTAATTGATTTGCAACATTTTGCAAATGAATAATCCTCTGAACTTCCCTTTTACATTCATTTGTAGGAGGATCAAAATGAGACAGGGTCTTATTATCCCAAGTAATATTTTGTCGTGCTTCAGGCACCGATTTTTCTTTACCCATTAACGGAAAATTTGATTCGTCAAAATGACAATCTTCAAAACGTGCTTTAAACATATCCCCTGTAAGGGGTTCAAGGTATCTAATAATGGATGGAGAATCAAAACCAACATATATCCCAAGTCTACGTTGAGGACCCATTTTTGTACGTTGCGGAGGTGCAATTGGAACATATACAGCACATCCAAAAGTACGAAGATGAGAAATATTTGGTTGTTGACCAAATGCAAGTTGTAATGGAGAATATTTATGATATGCAGATGGTCTAATGCGAATTAGAGATGCTGCATGAAGTATAGCATGTCCCCAAACAGAAATAGGTAGTCTTGATTTCATAAGTAAAGGTCTAGCGATTAGTTGAAGCCTTTTGATCAAAGACTCAGCTAAACCGTTTTGTGTGTGTGTATGGGCAACAGGATGTTCAACATCTATTCCTATTGACATGCAATAATCATAAAAAACTTGAGATGAAAATTCACCTGCATTATCCAATCGAATGGTCTTAATTGGATACTCAGGAAATTGTGCTCGTAGTTTAATTACCTGAGCAAGAAGTCTAGCAAATGCAACATTTCTAGTGGAAAGAAGACAAACATGTGACCATCGACTAGATGCATCAATTAGAACCATAAAATATCTAAATGGTCCACTTGATGGATGAATAGGCCCACATATATCTCCGTGAATCCTTTGTAAAAAGGATGGAGATTCAACAATGATTTTTGAGGGAGATGGTCTAATAATTAACTTACCTTGAGAACATGCAGAGCACGGAGATTCATTGGGTAGAAATATCTTTTGATTCTTTAAGGGATGCCCATGCGAATTTTCAATAATTCGTCTCATCATTATAGAACCCGGATGTCCAAGGCGATCATGCCAAGTCATAAATACTTTAGGGTCAATGCACTTCTGGTGCATTACCACATATGATTCAATTGTTCTCATTTTTGTATAATACAATCCAGAACATAGAGCAGGCAGTTTTTCTAAAACGAGCTTCTGGCCCGATATTGTTTTAGTAATAAGAAGATGCTCTTTACTGCCTTCATTGGTCGTTTCAATATGGTAATCATTACGACGTATATCTTTGAAACTTAATAAATTTCTTCTGGATTGTGAAGAGAATAGAGCATCATCAATACAAAATTTGGTGCCATTAGGCAACACAATATAAGCTCTTCCGGAGCCCTCAATTAAATCCGATGAACCTGATATGGTATGGACATAGGCTTTACTTAGTGTTAGATTTTGAAAATATTTCTTTTCTTTGAGAATTGTGTGAGTTGTAGCACTGTCAGCCAGACATATATCTTTATCATTCAACTCAGAGATAAAAAGCTCATCAATGTGATCCATGATTCTACAAAATATACAAAACTTTTATTATTGATAGAAAGAAAATACATTAATTGAGTGGAACACTTCCATCTCCAATTAAGTGTTCAATACTACCATCAGGATGATTAAAGAAATCAGATACATCAAGATGAGTAACGTCTACATCTACTGAATCTAATAAATCATCTGATGGTTCTACTAAATTTGTTTCATGCACTTTATTCTTTCCTTTAACAGAAGCTTGATATAAATCAGCTAAGTGCCTGGCCGTACGACAGGTACGTGACCAATGTCCAGTCATTCCACATCTATGGCACACCTCTTCACTTTTCTTTGAAGAATTATTCTGAGGATTTTTACCCCTCTCTGAATTGTACCACTTCTGGTGATATGGTATATTATAATCCCTTTTAATGTTGTCACTCCTGGGACCAACATTTCTATAATTTCTCCTACCACGTCCACGCCTCCGATTTCTTCTAAAGGATGCACCATTCACTTCTGGGAATGATGCAAACCTATTACCATTCACTTCAGGGAATGATATTGAGCCAGTAGGGCGTGTATTGTGGCTTTCTAATAAGAGCTCATTATTCTGCTCAGCTACTAGAAGACATGATATAAGTTCAGAATATTTCTTGAACTTTCTCTCTCGATACTGCTGCTGCAGGAGCACATTCGAGGCATGAAATGTAGTAAAAGTCTTCTCTAGCATATCTTCATCGGTGATTTTCTCACCGCATAATTTTAACACTGAGCTTATTTTAAAAAGTGCGGAATTATACTCACTAACACTTTGATAATCTTGCAACCTCAGGTGCATCCATTGAGAACGAGCTCTTGGGAGGATGACAGTCTTCTGGTGTTCATACCTCTCCCTTAAATTATTCCACAAAATATAGGGATCTTTTACAGTGAGATATTCAGTTTTTAATTCTTCATGAAGATGGTGGCGAAGGAAAATCATTGCTTTAGCACGTTCCTGCAGGGATGCTTGATTTCCTTCTTTAATAGTTTCTCCCAGGTTCATTGCATCAAGATGTATTTCAGCATCAAGTATCCAGGATAAATAATTTTTCCCAGATATATCAAGAGCAACAAATTCCAATTTTGTAAGATTTGCCATTTTCTACACATATAAATAATAAATATGCGTATCTCAGAAAATATATTTATAAATTCACACAGATAATCATCAATAAAATATATCAATGATTTCAAATAATATATTGAAAAACTTACAGAGGAATAAGGCCACTAGCTTCAGAATTGGCAGAACCGTCGTGCTGATAACGTGTTATAAAACTTAAAGAAATGAACTACTATTATAAAAGAGAAATAAGAAACTCTCTCTGAAACTCTTAAGAACTGAAACTTTCTTTCTCTCTATATTTTCTTATGAATTTCATTACAACTGAAGCCCCTATTTATAGGCTTTGAAATTACTATGCAAGTTACTATGCAAGTCACTATGCAAGTTACTATGCAAATTTAATATAATAGTGGTGGGGTCATTCACATTATTTAGTGGTGGGACAGGGGGCGGCTGCCGTCCCTCCACTAAATTCATTACATTATATATTTAATAAATAAATTAAAAATAATAACCAATTTCTCAAATCCAAACAGTCATCAAAGGGACAGTTTGAAGTTCTTGGGCCTTTGGCTAACAAAGACAGAATCAGGCCTTACGAATTGGAAACAAAAAATGGGCCTCAGCTTCAGCATAGGCTTAAAATGAACTCAACTGAACTCGAACTGGTGTTACGGGCCTGTGGTTCAGTTTTTATTCATTGATGGTTATGACTTATGGGTCTTGTGAGCTGAAGGTTGGTCCGGTTCAGTTATTGAGTCCGGTCCATTAAGTTTATCCATTCAATAAGTTGCTAATAGGTTAAATCAATTGACCGACTCTTTAGTGTATTTTTAAAACATTTTTATTATTTTTTAAATAGAAATTATCAATAGTCAATTTTAAATATTAAAAAAATAAAATAAAATATATGAGCAATCCAAAAAGAAGAGATCATTTAGCAATGCTAAAGAATCCCATGACGGATCCCCACCACCACTTTGCGGTCGATGTGGCAACTTCCACGTCCACTTTGCGGTCGATGTGGCAACTTCCACGTCAGTTGATTATTATAAAAAAAAAAAACCAAAAACAACACATAAAAAGAATAGTATCCATCAGTCTTTCGTAGAGATCGAAAAAAAACATTAAGGACTCGTTTTTGCTGCAAAAAATCAAAAAGAAAATGATACTGAAAAAACATTTCTGATGAAACTCGCTACATTTCTTTTGGGATTATGCTATGGTGCTTTATTTAGAGACCCATTTTCTGGTCTTGCAAAAGCAGGAAATGTGTCTTGGATACTGATTTTGGATGCAACTCACATAGCTATACGGCTTTTGGTTTGGAGAAGAGGCATCCTTGGATTTTTTTTTTTTCTCGTTTTTGGTTTTGGAAAAGCAAGAAGTCCAATATTGGTCTTCTCAATTTCTAAGTTATTTAGGAAGTTCGCTACACAAATTGTAAACACACAGCAAGCTTCTTTTTGTAGTGGACTCTTGTATTAAACTAAATGAATTGAACGTAACAGAATGATAAGAGTTAATGTAGAATTAGAGAGAGAGAGAGAGAGAGAGAGAGAGAGACAAATGTTTACTGGTTCCAAAGTTAGCCTCAACCTGAGAGAGAGAGAGAGAGAGAGAGAGAGAGAGACAAATGTTTACTGGTTCCAAAGTTAGCCTCAACCTAACTCATGGCATCTATATTTATACTGAATTACCTTAAGAAGATGATTGTTATTACAGTTTAGTTAAACGACTTCATTTAACTCTACTAACATAAACGACACAATCCCTTATTCAGCTACTCATTTACATGACTTGCTGTTCCACTTATTGCAAATCAAGTAATTGAAACACGACTTGCCGTTGGTACTTATTATAATATCAACTAATTGAAACGACACACTCACACTATTACAGAATAACTACCATAACTGCCTTCCTTCTTTAATAACAACTGCACTTCCTTCTTCTCAATACAACTTAAGGCACATGACACTTTCCAGGTATCACTACTGTTCTCTTAGTCGTGGGTTGATGGAGACAGCGATGGAGGCAGACCGATGAATGGGGCCGGGTCAAATGAAGAGAGGCATGTGGCTTGAAGAAGACGAAAGGTATAAGGGTTCCATCATTAAATGCTCTATTTACTTCAACATTTCTCAGAAGGGAGTTGAAGAAGTAATAGAGCCGGAGGTCTATAGGATTTGGACTCTTTCCAATTTCGAAAAATTGTTGAATAATGCTTGACCCCTTCGATTTTTGTCCGTTTGCATTTTGGTTCAATTTTCGTTTTCTCGATAAGTAAACAAGAGATTAACAGAAATTTTTGGTTCGATTTTCGTTTGTTTCTTTTTTTATTGGATTCTCGTTTTCTCAAGAAGCAAACAAAAGACCAGTAGAAATTTCTGGTTCGATTTTTGTCTGTGTGCTTTTTGGTTCAATTGAGAATTTTCGTTGCTTCCGTGATGGAGCTTTTTTGCCGATATAAACAAAGCAGACTGCAGTACAATAAGAGAACATGAAAATGATATCGTTTTCAATAAGTTAGGTAGGCATGAGATCGTTGTCTCTAGAGTTTTTCATGTGGTAAAGGTGAGGAAAGAGAAACTGTAGCTGCCGTGGAGAAACAACAAAAGGCAAAAGAGAGGGAGGAGGAGGAGGAGGAGGAGGAGGAGGAGGAGGAGGGGTGGGGAGAGGAGGACAGGACATGTAGCTGTCGATGTGAACATTTTCGGATTTTCCAAAAAACCGAATTAAAAAGTTTAGTTGGGAGGAGGAAGGGACCGTGCCACGGAGCTACTACAGCCCACTAATTGGTTCAGATATAAACAATTAACGACCACCTTTTTTTATTTTTCTTTCTTTCACCACTATTCTGGTCCACGTCTCATAAAATAGAAACTAATCCTCATGATTCGTCAACAGTCAATTGTCCCACATCATAGGACCACGTTTTTTAGTGGTGATCCCGACAACTCCACTTCAACGATAGACACAATATTCATTTCTATATCTATACACATTACTTAATTTATTTTTATACTTTTAATTAATTTATACTTTTAATTAATAATAATGTGTTCAAAACTCTTTCACGATTATATTATAATTTATTTAATAATCAATTAGTATAAACATATCATTTTATTAAAATTACTTTTAATTTTATAAATTTATCCTCTTTTTAATATCGTTTATTTGTAAATGAGATAAATCGATTAAAAATAAAAATTAAAAGTTGAATAAAATATTATTATAATATATTTTTTTATATAATTCTTATTTTAAAATTTAAAAAAACTATATTATTTATTTTATTTTGTATAAAAATTTTAAAATATTATAATTATTATGTGAGATGATATGAGAATAATTATTAAAATAAAGGAGACAAATATCTTGAATAAAAACTCTATGAGGAGTCAATTTTCTATATTTTTTATACACTCTATAAATGCATCAATTTTTTAATATTAATAATTATTTTAATTAATCACATCAATAAAATATATAAAATAAAAAAACATAAAAGTAACTGTATAAAGCAAAACTCCTACACACGTTTACTTATAAAAAAAAAAAGAAAAAAAAAAAGAAGGTTAGTCATCCCCACGTGGGAGAGAACAGAACATTAGCGTGTACGTACGAAGTAAGCCGTGCATGGCAGCGTCGCCTGATCTGTTCCATCAGTTCGGTGGGTCGACGGGGCACGTGCAACTCCCATGCTGATCCTGCCCAGCCCCGTGGTCCATGACTCTGCATCTTCCCTGCCCTTGACCACTTGATCTCCTGATTAAAGAAGCAAACCATTAAAACCGAGCAATGATTCCCCCTCCCCCCCGCTTTTTTGTATATATATCAATGGAAGTATCTCGGGGTCGAGCACCAAACTGTTTCGACATTGATTCTCTGTATTAAATCTATATAAAAAATGTCACATGGGATTTTATTATACGTATCTGATATGTCTTCTATATGTTAACCGTAAGTGTTGAAGCGACTGTTGGAATAATAATAATAATAATTTCACATGTAATAATTATGATTTTATTGGACCGGGCGAAGTTGTTTTACAAGAATGTACAAGAATATTGCATGTGGCTTTGTTGGCTAGATTCAAAAAGTACTGGCAATATTATTTATCATTTGTATCTTATGATCATACAGTTTCGTATATATATAAAAAATCGAATCGGAAGAGTGCGTACTAAGACTAGAAAGATTTATTTCTATCATTAAAAAACATGCGCATGCGATCGAGATGTTTAATTTATTTATGAAAAGACCTAGCTAGATACAATTTTTATCCACGGATTGTCTCTTGCTTTTTATTCTACACGCTAAATTTTCTCCCTAAGTGTGTTCCCTTTCGTTAAGATCAGACATCGAAGTTGAACCAAATATTGACCACATATAAAACACGATCTTAACGTTCAAAAATTAACTAATAGTACAATTTTATATTTAAACAAAAAGAAATGATATTTACAGTTGTGAAATACGACGTTTACGTATTCTACGACTGCATATAATATTTTTAATAAATAAAAGGTAGTTATAAATTTTCCTTAATTGAGTTTATTGATAATGTGAAGTGCAATGCGAAAACAGAAGACCTCTTTTCGTCATGTGTTTTGGGTTGTTTTTTGTATTATTTTCATTTTAGGCACGGAGGAAGTCAACCATGCACCCCACAAGGGGCTTCATCTTCCATCGATCTCCATGATTGCTGAAGGATCAGCCATAAGGACCAGAATGTGCTCTATACGGGTGGGTCGTTGGATAACACGTCTAAAAGGACGCGCCTCCTTTCAGACACTCTTGCTGTCACCTCATGCAGCGTTTATGGGCTCCACGCCTTTAATGGCTTTAAGGTCTTCTGTTCGCCCTCTCCCTACGTGGCGCATGTTTTATGCACACTACTACAACTGTATCTTGTGTGGTATTTTTTGTTTTATTTTTATGTTTTATTGTTTCTTTTTCGTTTCGTGTTTATTTGTATTGTTGTTGTTTTAGATAATAATAATAATAAAAAGGAAAAAAAAATAATTTTTTTTGGTTGTCTCACTCCCATTTTAGAAGATGGTGGTGTTGATTCTCACTTCTCATTTGGAGGATGGTGATGTTGATTCCTTCTCCTTCTGTAGAGGACGAATGTTGTATTTTTTCTGTTTTATAGATAATCATATTCTCAGATAAATTGAGATTAAATTTTATATAAGTTTTATCACTTGAGAGGGTAAAGAAATTAAGATAATGTCCATTACCAAAAAAAAAAAATTGTGCATGGGAGTGCTCTAAATAATTGAATAATTTAACTTGTAATCTGTATCAAGTCACAGTTGTAACTTTGATTTTATTAGAATAAAATAAAATATTTCTTATTAAAAAAATAATATTTAACAATATAATATATTCACAAGTTAATTATATAATATATCCACGGAGTCCAACAAAAAGTCACAAAAGAAGGACGCAAATGAACCTATTTGGAGTTGCGTTTGGATATTTAAAAAATTTTTTTAAGTAGTTAAAAATATTTTTAAAGAAAAAAAGATATGTTTGATAATTTTAGTGTTTTAATCGTTTAAAAAATTATAAATCAACTTTTTCAAAAAGTATTAAATTAAAATTTATATCAAAATACTCATATAGATAATCATATATTTTAAAAATTATTATAACCAATACTAAAAAAAGTACTTTAGACATATAAATTATAAACAATAAATAACTTTAAACTAAAAATAATATTTATTATCACAATTTCAAACCTGCACGATATAATCCGGCCCAACATGGATCTCAAATGCCCCAACGGACCAACGGTCTACGCAGTCGACGGTTGGTGCGCGAAGGGCCGAATCACAACGGTTAGCCCTTCGAATTGGGCAACAAACGGAACTGCGCAGGGTCGGTTTGCGCGGACTCAATCGGGACCACAAGGCACAAATGGCACGACATGATGTCAGTTAAAAATAAATCAAGAAGGAAAAAATAGGATGGAAGACCGAAGGGAGACTGTACATGAAAGTGGAATGACAGAGGAGAGAAGAAAAGACAGAAAGAAGAAAGATAGAGAAAGGTAGAAAGGAGCTAGCAACGAAAGGAGGAGAAAATTAAAGCAAACAGAGGAAAAAGGAG
Organism: Platycarya strobilacea; assembly: GCA_036898215.1. Taxonomy (NCBI): domain Eukaryota; kingdom Viridiplantae; phylum Streptophyta; class Magnoliopsida; order Fagales; family Juglandaceae; genus Platycarya; species Platycarya strobilacea. The sequence goes on from CM072547.1 coordinate 8,410,716, forward strand.
CTGTGCTGAGGTGTTCCAACACAGCCACCACCCATCAACGACCACTGGACATCGTTTCTTAGGCTGCTCTTTCGCCGTCACGCTCTCCCCTCTTCCCTAGTGGATCATACTTCTTCCTCCACCCTCTTCTAGTGATTATTCTTTTTGGTGATTAGAATTGCTAGCTCTTGGGTGAGTCAGACTGTGGAGTACTGGAAGATTCGAGTCAGGTACTCTGCAAGATTCAGGTAGAGTTATGATTTTATTTGGGTGTGTTTGTGTTGCCTCTCTCATGTATATGTATATTTATAGGATGCTCGCTCTGATCAAAGCACTGAACTTGGGTTTTCAGGCTCTATTATAGTATTATTGTTCCATTTCGATCGGCCTATCGTGGGTTGGTGATGATCAGAGATGAGACGACTTATGTGTCTCTGTGTTGCCTGAGATCTCTCCCTTTCTCCAAAGATTTAAGACCTCTCCTTTCTGGGCTTTATCCACGTGTATCTCCTCTCTCCAGATAGCATAGCAGAAAAAGCAGCTCTTTCCCCACCTTAATTTGTCGCTCTACCTTCTTTATCAGAGAGGGTGGTAAAAATCTTGGAAGATTTTGTTGGGTTCTAACATAAAGAGATCGATTCATGAGTTCTTGATTTATTTTTATTTTTCCATCTGGTTTTTATTCTAAAGTTAAGGGCTTTGGTCGGTAGATGGAAACGAGAAGAGGATTGCATGCACAAGGCTAATAATCGATGGCCGTTAGTTTTTGCACTGTATAGATTCTCAAAGCCTAGCTAAAGACAGACACGTTGAGTTTCCAAAACTGAAACGGTCCAAATTGTGTCCTCCGGTCCGCCAAAACCTGCATGCGCACCAATTAAAGCCAACACCCCCACCAAAAAAAAAAAAAATCCTTTCTTGATATACAGACGAAACCACTAAAAAGGAAGAAAGAGATCAGACAATTTAGAGAGACAAAGATGCACCAAGAGAGAGATGGGGGCCGAGGAGCACCAGAAGAAATAAGGCAACAACAAGAAGACCGGAGACTGAAGCCTACTATTCAAGCCGAAAACCAGCAGCAGCAGCATCATCAGCCTCAAAAATGCCCACGCTGTGAGTCTCTCAACACCAAGTTTTGCTATTACAACAACTATAGCCTGTCTCAGCCGCGTTACTTCTGTAAGGCTTGTAGAAGGTATTGGACTCAAGGAGGAACCCTCAGAAACGTCCCCGTTGGCGGCGGTTGTCGAAAGGGAAAACGTGCCAAAACCTCGACATCATCTTCTGCCGCCGAGAATTCACGGTCTCAGCAAACACAACAAATACAGCAAAATTTGACCAACCGACCAGCTTTAATCCCCTCCAATCCAGTTAACACGACAAGTCCAATCCTAACGTCCACAGAATCTGCTGATAATTTGTCTACTCCATCTATCCAGTCAGTTGCGCCGTTCTATGCGGGAGGTGGGTATTTGTCCTCTTTGGCAGCAATCCAATCACTGAATCAATCACATTCAGCTTTCAGCACTCAAGCTCTCGACGTTGGCGCTGATTTAGGGAGTTCTTCAAATTTGGATCTGCTACAAGGGTTTGCCGTCCCTTCTTTTGGATCCCTACAGCAGCGGCAAATTCAGCACAGGCAATTTTATCAAATGAGCAACAGAGATAGAAACGTGGAATCTGATCTCTATCATCCTACTGAAGAAACTTTGAGTCAATCAAGGCGGCCTCCGGCCAGTTCTTCCCATGATTGGCATCAGAGCTTTCTGTACAATACTAACCCCACGGCCCCAGATACTTCTTTGTGGAGGAGTATTAGCACCATCGCCAGTACTACTGCTGCTGGTAACGCTACTAACAGCAATAACAATGGTGGCTCTACTTCGAGTCCAGGTCAGTGGCCAAATGATCTGCCAGGATATGGCCCTCCTCCCTGACCTTCTTCGGCCATTTTTATACGCTCTCTCGAGCTCCAAAGATCAAACAGCTAGCTGCATAATTTGAGGAGTTCTTTTACTTTTGTATACCCCCCGCCCCCACCCACAAAAAAAAAAAGCCCATTAAACCTCTATGTATACCCTTTTTGTCTACTTGGTTTACTTTGGATGGTTTAGGGTATGATTTGGTTCTTCATAGAACAAAGAGTGGTTAGAAATTTGTGATTTGGGTATTCATTGTAAATGAAAGATTAGTGGGGCAATCGTGTTCGTTCTTTATATATCGAACAGAATTTCTGGGTTGAGCTGGGTTGTTTTGAAGTTCATAAACTGATTAAAGTTAATACCATGTTTGAGCTTTGGTTTGGTTGCTTTAATCTTCTGCTTTATTGTGCATATTATAACGAGTAAAATGGTTCTTAAAAGCCGGACTTTCCTTCTTAATTTCTTAGTTACATCCTCTAAAAAAAAAATCCAAAAGCATGAAGACACATATATATACATACATATAAAGAATATATATATAGTTGAAGAGGATGTAAATCGAATACGTAGATGGGGGTAGCTTGTATGTATTTGTAGAAAAGTCGACAGCTGACAAGATGGTTCATTTTTCGGTGCATGCATGTGGATAACTGAATCAAAACGCTTTTGCTTTTTAACTTTTCAGTTCCAAATGCTCATCGGCATCACTCATGCAAACTGGCACAGATACTGATGATCAATCGTACACTCCACATTTTTAGGGAATTTCGTTGATTTTCCCTTTTATCTATAGATATATATATATATATAACATACATATATTTTTTGGTACTTAGCCTACTTTTTCTACTGTATTTAAAATCGTTTAATAAATAAACGAATATTTCGTAAAGTTACGGCCTCTAACGTGCTTCTCCAAAAAAGAAAAAAAAAAAAAAAGCCAAGTTAATAATTTAGGAACAAGTTAAAAAAAGTCAATGCAACAAAATTATTTGGACTTTTAAATAAGTTAGTAGAAGATGAATGACAGGATCCTCGATCGCGTAGTACTAGCGGATTCCCTTCGTATATATTCATCAGTAGCCTAGATGGCTTTACCTCTCTCTCTCTCTCTCTCTCTCTCTCTCTTCTCAGTGTCTGTCTGTGGTGTGGTCGCAGTTAAATTGCTATGATAAAAATAAAGATGATGCGGCTTCAATTAGTGGACGCTTTGTTGTACTCGACGTACCAAACGAAATGGCTGATAGTGGCGTGCATGCAGTACATATCTGATCTGGTCATTACAAAAAGTACAAACACGTAAAACAAGCTGCTTGATCGGATATCATGATCACTATTACTGAATTATTGATTGAATATACAAGCTGCCGCAGCCACACCCGAAACACCCCTTAATCTCATGGAAACGAACCCTGATCTCCGCCAGCTGAACCCTCGCCTCGAGAAAATCAGGATCGGCTTATTTAAAGATAAAATTTAAATAATTCATTTATAATTATATATAATAAAATAAAATATAAATTATTATATAAAAATAATGAGATTTTATTTAATTTTATAATTAAATTATTTTTAAATTTATATTTAATACATCAATTTGTATAAAATGAAACTTTAACGTAAATTTTATATCTCAATTTAGCATGATTTAAAAAAATTATATTTAAAAATAAAAATAATTCATTATATTAAATATTACATTTATTATTATAGAGCTTTGCACATGTTGAAAAGTATATTTATTTAAATTTTATTTAATGAGATTTTTTTTTTCCAAAAAAATAGAAAATTTGATTACTTTTATTTTTAGAAGCCTTATATAGAATGAGGGCTTTAGGTAATAGTTTAAATGACCTAAACATTGGGCCGGGCCTGATGAAAACATGACCAGCTGTTTAGTATATTTTGAAAGTTGTATATATACATATATATATTATATATATAGGATGTATATATCTAATATTTTATTTTTACTACCCTCAAATTATCATCGATTAATGATCTCCTATAATAAAAATAGATATTGTGACATATATATAGACTATTTTAATCACAAATAATTTTTTTAATTGTAAATAAAATATTATAAATACTCATTTTTCTTATAGAATGACGCACGGCATCAATTATATATATATATATATATATATGTGTGTGTGTGTATAAGCTAGTGGCATGCAAATTGCAGCAATTCATCAACTAAACCACCGCTTGAGTTATGCATGCAGCAGTAATTAGCTTATAATTACATTATATATATTATGCATGTATTATATAGATGAATAATGTTAGATAGAAATAAATTAGTGTATCGATTGTGCACTAATACGTATCTATTAGTTGTCTTGATATATAAAATTCAATTTTTCATTAAATTTGATTTTTTAATCAATCATATTGGATATTGGATTCACATATTAGTATGCATAATTGCCAAGCAATTATATATATATATATATATAACCTTATAAATTTCGTCGTGAAAATGTCAGTAAAAGTGGTACTCGATTTATAATTAGACTCGTATATATATTAATATTAAAGCTCCCAGTTTGTCTTTTATTTGACATTCAAGCTGGCGTAATCGATCTAGAGATAATTGGACTAGTACTACTACTGCATGTTTAGGAATTGGGTCAAAACCAAAAATAAAAATAAATAATAATCTTTTCCGATGGAGTGTGCTGGTGAACAGCGGCTTGCAGTAGTACTGGAGGACATAATGATCGAGGTTTCATGCAGTACTGTTTCCCCCTTTACATTATATTTCAACTTTAATTCCTCCAAAGCTATATGTGCTCATGCGGTCCTTCGAAATGGGTTAATGGTGCATGGAGGAACAATAATCCAGTGTCTGGCTTTACCATCACAGCTCCATGTACAAGATTTTGATCATGTGTGGGCGGGGGACCATTTTTTACTTTATATATATATATATATATATATATAAAATTTTAGTTCTTTTTGAAAATATCATTAGCTAGCATTGGTGGCTAGCTAGAGTAGTATTGACAATTGAGGGGGCCGGGTTCACACTTTCCATCGAAACATCCCATCGATCGATTCATCATCGGTATAGGCCGAAGGCAGGCAGGCCCCCGTTACAAACTTCATCATTTGGTCAGTTCTGAAAGTGGGTCTTGCTGTTGCAGCACAACACTTCCGAGACAAGTTGGTTTTTAATTTCAACTAGCGTTTGTAAGATTCGGCCGAACGTGGAATCTATAATTTGCCACCTCATGCTGATCTGAGGTCAGCACGTGCATGTGTACAACACACACGTATCTACACTCCCAACCGTTTATTAAAGGAAAATGTTAAGTTTTTCGGTGAAACGGATCCCGTTTCACTTTTTTATTTTTTATTTTTATTTTTTTTATATTTATATGATTTTTTTAATATTTTAAAATATTTTTTAAAAATATAAAAAAAATCACATTATTATTTAATAATATTTACTTAAAAATAATATAAAAATAAACTAAAAATAAAAATAAAAAAAATGAAATAAGACTCAAATGAGACTCATTTCACTACGGTGCGTAATATCACCTTTAATTAAAACCCATCAATTTATATAAATATATATATATATATATATATCTCAACTTCTTGCTTCTTAACAATTTCTACTTTCGGTGTCCACCTTAATGTCGTAAGATTTGATGAAAATAAGATAAACCACAAATATTCATGACGATCATTAATATATCAAATTCAGATTGTAATAATTGTCACAAAGTGATATTTTGGTATATATGCATACATCATTGGTATAAGTACTTCAAATCATGGTATAAATTGAAAATTATAATAGTAATACTTCTCCCATGTAGTAATGTTAGCGTATTTCAAGTGTTTACGACTAGTAATTAGCAATTTAAGTTCAATTTGATCATTTAGGCTAACGCTATGTATACCTACAAAACGTGCGGGTTGAGTTTAACTTGTTAATTTAAAACTTGATCACTTAAATTGTATTTTAATATTGAGAAATTAATTTGAAGGTGGATTAATAATGGAATATATACATTATTTGAAGCTGCTTGATTTTGGCTCATTATATATACTTCAATATTGAAGAGAAAATCCAAAAACAAATTATTCTCCTACCTAATAATAACAAGATTTAGTATCTATATTTCGAAGCTAAACAACAAATTAATTAAATACTATATATCGTAGCTAGAGAAGTACGTACCTAGAACGTAACATAACCTATATATATATATATATATATATCTATTTTTCTTATAGTGAATGTGTTTGATTAATACTAGAGTACGTCTGATCTAATTTATTGTTGATAGATTAATTCATATCTAATTTTCCACAACTTTTCACCAAGCTAGGGACATCACATTAATTTAGTCATCTTAATCATAATATATAGTTATTGAAGACGAATAAACTAACGTCAAAGTTAATTATATATGCTCGCTCAAGGACTACTTAATTCAAAACTGATAATTATATATTCACGTGATCTATTGATCAAGCCAAATTTCAACCCAAAATTACGAAGGTCGTGGTCCGCAGCTAGAGATAATGATTCATTACTTTATTTTCGGCCAAGTATTATATATATATTAAGGCTTTCCATGTGCTTTTATCCCCATATATGAACCCTAGCTAGTTCAATCACCCATGCACTTTGCGCATTACAAACAAAATCCCTCCTTCTCTACATTTCATTGGAGGATTAGGTTGACTCTGAGATATGTTAAAATAGCCATACAAATTACAAAGAATATATCACCACATTTATAACATATCATGACCATAATCGAGTATATATCATGATTAGATTAATTAATCAAGAGTATCATTCCCTTAATATCCCCACGATCTTGACCGGGCCGAAGTGTGAGTGAGAATAATGCGCGGCTACTGAAATATTAATTAATAATAATATGAGTGGGATTCGATAAGGAATTTATTAACAAAATCTGATCAATATGTATATATATGCTTGTTTAATTACCCTCTGTTTGCTATATTAAAAAAAAAAAAACTTTCTGTTCATGCAGGTAAACATGGACAGATCATTAATTATATTATAAATATTCCTTTACAAAGTTTATTCGAGTTCATTATATTATAACTATATATATATATATGATGACAAGCCATGCATGAGCTCCCACTTTCGTTTTCACATTCCAATAAGGTTCAGATTAAAAAAAATATAACATTATATATTAAAGTGATAGGGATAATTTAACAGTACTCTAGTTAAGCTAGAGCAGAGAGGTACTTTTTTCTTTGTATCGGTTTTCTTGTGTTAATTATTTCTTTGATGCGCACTAACTTAATTTGTCTTGCAGATTTTTTTTTATTAGTCAATTTCTTATAAGGTGTGCTTAATTGTTGTATTTTTCTGGTTTCCTTGGACTGTTGTGTTAATTTGGTTGATGGATTTAAGGTTTTGGTGTCTGGGTTTCGGATCTTTTGATAATTAATTTGTAACCCCCAAATGTGTCTATAGACTATAACTACGGTTTTTCTCCACCATATTATAGGTAAGATTTATTAATGAAATTGGGAGGGGGTGGTCATGGACATGCGTCCTTTCTTTCTTTAAAATAAAAACTCTTAAGTTCAGTTATTCATTCGTTACAATTGAGGACGGTTTTTTTTTTTTTAATTTTCCACCAAAAATAGACACAAATTTTTACAGGAAACTGAAAAGATCAAAAAGGTTGATTATGTTCTCTTTCGATCCTAAAGTCGATAATGATGATCATCAGATCCAAACCAGATCATGATCATCAGGTTAAACGACCAAAATGCTAAAACGTACTTTTGTTCAAATGGATCGAGGACGATTGTTTTCTAGAAATTAATATTGTTTATATCAAAATAACTGCTTTCAAATTATATATTATAATTGCAAAAGAGAAAATATAAGACGTGTACGTACGTAGCAGCATTAATTTGCAATGAGAGAGAGAGAGAGAGAGAGAGGTCCAACCGTAGAGACACAAGCCAGGACCGAGGGCCGGGATTGACTAATTATAATGGCAATGAGCCTCAAAAAATGGGTGGGATTATTAATGGATGAGACCTAGTTGCTTGTGAGCAAAGGTTTGGCACCATGATTCAACAAGAAAACGACCCTCACATGCTTATAAATTAATTCGCAGCTAGCTAGCTAGCTTGCTTTGGTCCTCATTTCATTCGTCATCTTTACAAATTGCGAGAGCTAGGCTCGTAAATTAGGGGTGTGTTTGGGGGCCGGATCATGTACGTACGTACTTTACGTACGTGTCATCCAGCACCAACCCTAAATATTATTAAACAACATCTAATTACAAACTGCTCATGGCCGGTCCTATTTTTCTCGTATTGGGCTACTTGTCCTCTTCTCTTTGGCACATCGATAATGATTTCAGCTGCTTATGGTGCCAACATTACTAATTTATTATATATATTACATTAATGCTTGAGTATTCAAAGATTTATAATGTAGTTGGTGGGGTTTAGAACAGAACATTGGGACTAAGATTACCTAGGACATCATGTGTTTGTCTTCAATAATAACGTTATTTTTTTTTAGTTTAATAAAGTACTCTCGCTTTCAAGGCCGTGCATGGTGTCAGTGGCCCGAAATATTAGCGTAAATGGAGTAGATTTTCAATTACTCAATCTCCTGTAACGTATCACATAATTACTAGTGCGCTAGCTATTTAATTCATAACTCGTGAAAAGCAAAAATTAATACACGTATCATATAAAGTACGAATTAGACGTTCGTTGGAGATCAGAAAAAGCTAGGGATGGATCATCTGTAATTATAAAGGCCCGAGATATTCGGTAGAAGACTGACTAAAGAATAATGTTAGATATAATTATAGATATGTGTCATGCATGCACTAATTTTTTATATATATATATATATATAAATATAAGGTCTCATATTAATCGATTTTTTAAAAAGATTATATGATATTTAGTCATATTAAAACTGTATATATCATTAGAAATTTAGAATAAACCTTGCAAATATATATAAATGAAAAAAAAAATTGAGGTTTCTCCCTCCACTATAAGAAAATTATTTATTTGTGACCAATTATATATTTACTGTCAAAATGACTATTTTCTGTAAAGATGGTTCTATTTTGATTAAAAAAAATCATATTAACCATAAATAATTTATCATAAATATTGATTTTTGTTGTAATGTCCAGAGCTTGGATTGGAGAAAAGAAAACAGGGAAACTTTGTCGGTGGTGGTGTTGAATGGATTAGCACCACATGTACGTGTGTTGGACCAAATGCCTCCTGAGAAGTAATAATTGTACTCTATTCAAGTAGACTTATAATCTGTCGGCATATATGGCTGGAAAATTTTGTAGCCTCAGTGTATCACTTATTAGCAGAGGCTGATTGCTAAATTGTGATAATATTTTTGAAGCACGGATTTATACTTTTCTTCGTCAAAATTATCATCAATTGTTAAAATCATTGACCTTAATTAGTGTCCAAGTGATCATAGATTTTACTTTAAAAATAGAATTTTTTAAGGTATTTTAATCGGATAGTATAAAGTCTGGTCTCTAAATGGAAGAATCAGACTCAAAGAATCAAAACTCCACCCCTTTATCAAAAGAAGGGAAAGTTTTTGGCATTGTGAGGACGGGAGATATATACCAAATTGAATTTTCTACTATGATTAGGCCTACATTCAGCAACCTAATCAAGATATATATCATCTTTCCTTCCAAAATAATGTAATTATCAAAGCTATAAAGAGTATGCATGCTTATGGGGGGCGTAATGGGTCTTGAAAAGGTTTTTAAGCCTAAACTCAGAAGGTGAAGACTCGTGCCTCGAGCAATAGGCTCATTTAAAAGCCCACAATTGTTTCTAGTGTGCATGTTCTTATAATTTTATATCCCAACCTTTTTCAAAAGCTACAAGCCCAAAATACGAGAAGTAAACCCCGAAGGGGTCCGGCCCAATGTATTCAGGAGGCCCACTAAATGGAAGACTACAAACTGATCATTAATGCTCCCATATTTATATTAGTTTAATAATATTCTTGTATCTCTTTTATTATTATCCTACTATTTATATATTTTTCTCATTTTCTATTTAATTCTGGATTAAAAATCCAAAAATAAGTTCTTCTTGCATAATTTAGAAGAGAATAAATTCAATCAAACAAAGTAATCATATAAATTATTTAAAAATAAATTCAAGTCAATTTTTATAAAATGGAGTTTATTTTTAATAAAACTATATGATAACGTTATTAATTTAATTTAATTTAATTTCTTTTAGATTATACAAAAATATCATATTTTAATATTTGTAATCAAAATTTAAAAAGCAACGGATAAAAAAGATTAGATAACAAAATTAGATTTAAGAGTATTATTATCTTTATTTTTATTTCGAGAGTTAGTGAGAGTTTGATGCTTTAGGTTATGTTTAGGTGTTAAAAAGTGTTGTGAATATTGAATAATAATAATGAATAGGTAAAAAATAATAATAGAATATTAAATAATAGTGAAAAGTAATGAAGAATAATAATAAATAGATAAAAATAATAATAAAATAATAGATATAATATAATGTATTGGGAATATTTGAAAATGAGTAATAATACCCACACAACGAATTTTATAATATTTTTATAACTTATAGTGTATTTGAGTTTTTTTATTTATTTTTATTATTTTCTTTTAAGTATTTTTTTAATATTTTCAATCATTAAGAAAAAATAAAATAAAAAATAATAATTTTATTAATATTCACATTCTTAATCACTAATATAATTAAAAATTAAATACAAAAATAATTATAAAATAATAATAGATCTATAATTTCCCTTTGAAAATATACCCGTTCCTTAGTTCCTAAATGTAACCTTAATCACGGAGTTTAATACGATAAGGTAAGACGAAAATCTGGGTAGGTTGAAATCAGACGTAACTTGAAATAAGGAAATGATGATGTTTTGGTCGATAGCGACTCCCACTTGGAAGTTGGCGCCTTGGTGGTATATATGGGTCTACAAGTGTGAGTGTCAGAAAATATTCGTCTACTTTGATCCACTTCTTTGGTTTCCGCATTGACTAATTTAGTACTTGTTTGGATTTCTTTCGTCTCATATTTTCTTAATTTTATTATTATAATTTTTAAATTTTTTTTACATAAAATATAAAAAATAATATAACTTTTTTCAATTTTTAAATAATAATAATAAATTTAAAAAATAATATTTTAATTAATTTTTCATTTTGAACAATACTAAAAACAAATGTCAGAAAAAAATATCAAACAAAAACTATGATATCGCATGATAAGCAAAACGTACAATTTTTATTTTATTTTGTTTCGGATCTATTTTTTCTTCCTCAACTTATAGATATTGTGCAGTACACAGCAAGTACAAGTACTACAAGTAATTAGTTGGCATTTGTCTGACGTTTGTCCCTCATGTTTATTCCTAACATTTAAATTCATCTCATTTTATCTCATCTTATCTGTGAATCCAAGTGGTACCTTAATGTCACGTAATTCTCAAGAACTTGAATATTTTAGGCAGAGAAAAACACCGGCCAACAAGATCTATTTTTTTCTCAACCTTTAAATTCACTCTTGATACAAGTCTGAGACTAAGAGAGGAGATTCTCGACTTGAAATAAGAAAATATGTTTCATTTAACTTAACTTTTACAACACAATGAACTTGGTATTTATACTAATTTACATCTAAAGTAAATAAACTAAAACTAAAGGCTACAATTACTTTAGTAACAACTTATTTACATCATAGTCCTTATTACATCACAATAAGATACATTAAAAAAAATAGTAAACTATTTATTTATTACAATATGCAATAGTCCCCCTCAAGATGAATGATATATGTTAAGAACATTTATCTTGGAAAGCAAGGAATGGAAAGGCATAAATTCAAGGAGCTTTGTTAAAAGATCAGCAAGCTAATGAGAGGATGCAACATGTAAGGTATGAAGTACTCTAGATTGAATTTTCTCCCAGATAAGATGATAATCTAATTCAATATGTTTTGTTCTCTCATGGAATACTGGATTTGTTGTAATATGAAGGGCGGCTTGGTTGTCACAAAAAAATAAAGATGGATTTGGGTTGTCTTGGTGAAAATCAGATAGCAATGATTGAAGCCAAGTAAGCTCACAAACAGTATAGGCCATGAATCTATATTCAATTTCTACAGAAGATTTAGAGACTGTAATTTGCTTCTTACACTTCCAAAAAATCAAAGAGTGACCAAGAAAAATACAAAAGCTTGAAATTGACCTTCTTGTATTAGGGCAACTAGCCCAATCTGAGTCAACAAATGCCTTTGAGTGAACCTTACTTGATGTTGAAAAGAAAACACCTTGACCAAGAGCCAATTTAAGGTATCTCAATACTCTTAAAGTAACTTGCATATGAGGTATCCGAGGAGAGTCAAGAAACTGACTAAGAATGTGCATTGAATATGTGATGTCAGGCCTTGTATGCGTAAGGTAGAGCAACCTACCAATAAGTCTTCTATAGCTAGTTCCATCAACTATTAATTCACCATCATTATTGGACAGCTTTGAATGAGAGTCCATGGGAAAGTTCACTAGTTTATAGTTACTTAAACTAGCGTCTGAAATTAATTCCAATGCATATTTTATCTGACATAGAGAAATACCCAACTTTGTTCTAGCAACTCCATGCCTAGAAAATATTTAGTTGGTCCTAAGTTCTTTAACCTAAAATGTGCATTTAAAGATGCCTTAATGGACTGGACAACATGCATATCAGTGCTAGCTAAAAGTATATCATCAACATATACTAATAAAGCTATAAAAGAGTCATCATATCTTTCTATAAACAAGGAGTAATCATATTTGGATTGAATAAACGCAAAATCCAGCAAGGCAGCAGTAAGTTTAGTAGAATTCCATTGACGAGAAGCCTATTTTAAATCATATAACGATTTCTCTAATTTGTACACCTTTGTATCCCCCTTTCTAAGATATCTAGGAGGAAGTTTCATATAAATAGTTTCTTGTAAATCTCCATTAAAAAAATATTGTTGACATTTAGATAAATTAAATGCCAATTATGAATAGTTGGCAATGATAAATAACACCTGACTGTAACTATCTTTGCAATGGGAGAAAAAATCTCTAAATAATCAAGACTCTCCCTTTAAGTATACCCATTGGCAAATAATCTTGCCTTATGCCACTCAATAGAGCCATTAGCATATAATTTGGTTTGGTAAACTCATTTACAAGCACTTGAGGTTGTATAAAGTGGCAGGGCAGTTAAGTTCCAGGTATGGTTAGATTCAAGAGTAGCCAACTTGAGGGACATAGTATCTTTCTAATAAGAGTGCTTAACAGCTTGATGATAAATTCTGGTTCTACGTTTGATGGGATGGAAATGCTAAAAGCACTATGAGATAGAGATAAATGTTTATAAGATAAGATATCATAAATAATAAATATTATACTGTTTACCCGATTTGGAGAAAAATTGGCCTGTAGAAGTTGAAGGGAAAGAAGTAGATGCTACCATATTGCAGTGATAATTTTGCAAGTAACTCGACTGTTTATGCATTCTAGCAGTTCTTTTGAGGGAAGGAAAATGGGCATGATTTTTGTAAAGAAGGAATGTGTGAACTAGATGGAGAAGATGTAGATATAATGGCATGATTTTTTGAAGAGTAGGATGTTGGAATGTGAGTAATAGAATCTGAAAATTGAGTAACAGAGTCTGGAATTGGATTTGGAATGACAATATTTGAAGGAAGATATAAAGGAATGGATGGAAAAGTGTGTTGGAATGGAAAAATGGACTTATAAAAACAATATCTTGAGACACAAAAAAATTTTGTGAATCAAGATCAAATAGTTTATAGCCATTTATTCCAAATGAATAATCAATAAACACACATTTTCTTGCACAAGGTGAAATTTTGGATCTATTTTGACTAAATGTAGAAGCATAGCAAAGACAACAAAAAACTTTCAAATGTGAGTAGGAAGGAACATCACCATAAATAAGGTGATATGGTGATTTGTCATTGAGAACATGTGAAGGAATGAGATTGATAATATAAGTAGTAGCTAAGATGCATTTACCCCAAAATTTCAATGGAACATTTGATTGAAATTTCAAGACTCTTGCTACATTAAGAAGATGTTGATACTTCCTTTCTACTATGGAATTTTGTTGAGGAGTCTCAACACAAGAAGTTTGATGTATGATACCTTTGGAGGAGAAAAAATCAAACATCTTGAACTCAAGACCATTGACAATTCTTATGCAATGAATTTTCTGTTTGAATTGTGTAAAAACCATGTTATAAAATGATATAAGAAGGGATCTAATTTCAGATTTAGATTTCATCAAATAGACCCAAGTAGCTTGAGAATGATCGTTAACAATGGTTAAAAAATATTTAAAATCATCATGAGTAGCCAATGAAAAAGGACCCCGAATGTCATAATAAATTAAATGGAAAAGAGAATTAGATTTGTAAGAATGAGTTAAAAATGACAAACGTTTCTTCTTTGCTAAAGGACAAATGGTACAATGATTTTCATGTACATTTTTAATAAAAACCAAATCAAGAAGAGATTTGGTAAGAACTAACAATCTAGATGGAGAATGATGACCTAATCTATTATGCCACAATTTTTAACTAGAAATGGAAACTGAATAAACAAATGAAGAAGTAGATGGGTTACAATTGTCACTCACTAAAATACAATTCAGCTGTCTTTCTACCATTCCCAATCATTTTCCATGGGATAAGGCCCTGCATATAATAAATATCAGACATAAAAATGAAACAACATTTCTGGTCAGCAGTTAGTTTAGACATATAAAGAAGATTATGTGAAAAACTAGGTACATATAACACATCCTTCAAAACTAAACAATCTAATAGATGAACAGTCCCAATATGTGTGACTATAACATTATCTCCATTTGGTAACTTGACAAAAGTTTTCAAAATTTGTGTAATTGTTGTAAACAGAGTGATGGAGTGAATGATGCGATCTATGGCACATGTATCGATGATCCAAGTGTGATAAAATTCTTGGAAATGCATTTGTGTTTGAAGAGAAAATAGAATGACAAATTAAGGAATTTTGTATAAGGTTAGTTTTACCTGAACAGGAAATTAAAACAATAGAATTAGAGGTGACACGAGATGCTTGATGAGGTGATTCTATTGGCTGTGGATGGATCAAAGCAAGTAACTTTTGGTATTCTTTTTTGAGAGAAAGACACTGAGTTGTTAATCTCAAAAGGTGTAATCGCAGATTGAGTCATGATCTGATTGGTTGAGGAAATCTTTCCTTTTGTCTTATAATTTGGAGGATAGCCATGGAGCTTATAGCACTTGTCCATAGTGTGGTTGGTCATGCCACAATGAGTGCAAAGAACTTTTTCCCTTCGATATTGTTGTTTTTCAGTGTTAGGTCTCAGTTGTTCAATTTTCTTATTCATAAAAGCTATTATATTATCAATAACAATTCTTCTCTTAGATTCAACACCTCTCTGTTTTTCTTCTTAAGTTACTAGAGAAAATGTTTTAGTAATTAGCGGTAATGGATCTATTAGTGAAATTTGGCCTTTTATATGCGAGAATTCTTCATTTAGTCCTATGAGGAACATAAGAACATGTTGACATTGCTGGTAATCCAAGAACAAACGTGCAGCACCACATGTAAAATTGGGCATTTGATTGTAATTAATCAATTCATCCCATAAACATTTAAATTTTCGATAATAAACACTCACCAAAGCATGATCTTGAGAAAGAGAGGCTAATTCCTTTTGCAATTGAAAATTTCTCAAGCCATTACCTTGACAAAACTAGCTGCGCAACTCCTCCCACATCTCGCGTGTAGTGCTTTGCATATACAACCATTTTGCCAATGTGTCTGGTTATAGAGTTCAAAATCCACTAAAGAACCATGTTGTCACAGCTCTCCTATACAACAAACAACGGTTTTGAAGCATTTGGCTGAGATATAGTTTCATTTATGAAACCTATCTTATTCTTTGCCTTAAGTGTCATATCCATAGATCGACACTAGCTATGGTAGTTATCACCACTAAGCAGAGTAGAAATAAGGACAGAGCCTAATGAATAACCATTTTGGAGCTAATAGGGACTCAACTTTCCCTACTTTGCGTACCGGAGCCTAAACTAATCAT
Organism: Platycarya strobilacea; assembly: GCA_036898215.1. Lineage (NCBI taxonomy): Eukaryota > Viridiplantae > Streptophyta > Magnoliopsida > Fagales > Juglandaceae > Platycarya > Platycarya strobilacea. The sequence continues at coordinate 8,426,833 of CM072547.1, forward strand.
CGTGAGAGAGATTCACGAATCGATGTTCAGAAAATGAGAGATTGTGCTGCAAAAACTAAGAGCAAAGTAGAAACGAAGAAACCCTAGATTTTCATCTTTGATAACATGATACAAGTCTAAGACCAAGAGAGAAGATTCTTGACTGTGGAAATAAGAAAACGTGTTTCATTCAACTTAACTTTTACAGCATAGTGAACTTGGTATTTAATATTTATACCAGTTTACATCTCAAAACTAAAGTTATTTAAGTAGCTGGCTACAGTTACTTTAGTAACAGCTTATTTAAATAACCGTCCTTATTACATCACAATAAGAGACATTAAAAAAATAGCAAACTATTTATTTATTACAATATACAATAAGTGATCTACTACGTTTGGCGGCAAGAATATATAATATTTTATTACTCTTTATTATATTATTATTATTTATTATTTACTTTTTATTATTAATTACTTTATTATTATTATTTAATTACTTTTTATTACTCTTTACAAATTTCTCAATATTTTCACTATCCAAACGTAATCGAAATTCAAAGAATCTCAATCTTCGTATACCTACGCCACAAACTTTAGTCACGGGAAAAAAATAAATGTCCCAACCTATATTAATAATGGAAAAATAATTTTAGTCACATAAAATTTACACACAAAAATTTTACAAAATAATATAATTTGATTATCATGCAGTATGTTAAATCATAAAATTATTACTTTGTAATATGCTAAATTATTTTTATTCTAAAATAAATCTAACACATCATAACATACAGAAACCTAATTACTTTGTGTACAATATGCATGGGACTTAATTAGTTTGTATATATATATATATATATATATAAAATTTTGGATAGCTACTTTAATTTTTCCCTAAGCCTTTCAACGAGTGATTAATTCCTCGTACCTAGTCTTCCCTCTAACTAATACGTACCATGTACGTACGTGCAGTTATTTCTGCTCAACACAACACACCGATAATTATTGGAAATAATCAACTTAATTTAGCTCGATTTCTCACTCCCCATTACGAGGAAATGAACGCTAGCTAGGCATGCTTTCTTTTTGTTAATTTAGGGCCCCCGGCCGTTCTTTCATTCATTTAGATTAATTTAGCTAGCTGTTCGTAATCAACATAGACATAGATGTCTTAGCATTGGCATCCAATTGGCCGACATTGATATGACACGAGCAATCAAGACAGTATATATATATATATACACTAATTTCCTCTAATCAATTAACAGAGATTTTACATACATTAATTCTCAAATAAAAACTCATACAAATTTATATATTATTTTTCAAAAAATTTAAAATTATAATAATATTTTTTTAAATGACGACTTTTCTTCTTTTGCTCCTACATATTTATAAGACTGTACATACAACTCTCTTCCTCAAAACTTCGTAGAATTAGATGTCTGTTTATATCATTAGTATGAGTTTATCCAATTAAAGACGACATGAACGACGACGACGACGATAATAATAATAACAGAAGCGCTGCAGGATGGCCGGGCTAGTATAGAGAGAAGAGAAGCCCTCAATTGAGACAGTGACACGTAGAAAGAAAATACAATAAACTAGTTAGAAGATCTCATCACATAGGGTCACCACATGCAAAAGAGGCAGAAATTGTTGTTTGGACCGCGCCTTCCTCATTTCGTCTTCGTCTCCATAGTTAGATTCTTCAAATAGATTCATCATCAATTTCAAAATATATCAATATTTTTTTTCCCACCATATCATGCAGCTTCTACTTATCATTTCATATGCATCAAATGAAATTTAGAATAAATAAATAAAAATACACCACTTAGGGATGAGAGTTTTGAATCCAAATGATCTAATCAATAAAACTAAATTGCTAAACTGCAGGCAACACATATGCTAGATTCAAAAAATGAAACACACCCACCAAAACTCAAACCACCAGAAACCCAAAATTCAATACAAGCTAAACCCATCAACCAAATTTCCCAAATCTAACGGATCCAAGTGTGTTAGGATTCAGAGATTCATGTGAGATTGAATTTCTTGAAGAGCTTGGTACGGTGGATTGCAAAATCCAAGCGATTTGTCAGAAGGTGAAAAGAGAGAGAGCAAAACAGAATGTTTAGAAATGTAGTACGAAGGTTAATGCCAATGGTAGCGAGATTGAGAAGACATTGAACCGGGTCGAGCTCTATCACCGTCTAGGTCGAGCTCTATCCTTGCCACCATTTGGGTTGAGTGCTGTCGAGAATGAGTGTGGGCAATGGATTTCGTTTGGGTTGGGAACGCATGGAAAACGAAGGAGTGAGGGAGGGGGCTGTATAGGTCTCTAATCAGGTGTATACAAGGGCAAAGTAAACACTATAAACTACTTATGTGTCACACAAGTATTAGAGGGTTACTTATTAAGAGAGAGCAACCGGACCATTGTCCATGTTTCTCTAATAATAATAGAGAAAAGTTAAAAGTCGGTAATAATAATAGAGAAAAGTTAGGGGTCGGTTGGACCGACCCCTTAACAAAAACAGTCTCCAATGCCGCCGGCCATCGTGGGTGACACCACTTATGCTATCGGGATCGGTTTATTCCGACGACCTCACTCCTGCGATGGTGACCCCTGGCGACCTCCTATGTTCTCCCGACAGTCTTAAACCTGAAATGAATCCATTAGCTGGAAGGAGTCAATCCCAATGGCATGAGCGGTGTCGCTCACGATAACCGCTGGTGGCAGAGACTGAACTGAGGCCGAACGCCTTCTATAAATTCATCTTTATTTTATTTTCTAAATTTTATTTTTTATTATATTTTTTAAAATTTTTTATTGTATTTTTATAAGGAATATAAATAGACTGTTTTTTATATTGGAGACAACCAGACCTATCCAGCGGCATCCATAATAAATTATTTGAATGCAAAAATGACAAGAGGTTATCATTAATCAAAGGGAAGTTCTATACAATCCCTATACACTACTATTTTTTAATTTTCTTTTAATTTTTTTAATATTTTTATTTTGAATTTGTTATTTTTAAACTAATTTAATTTTTTTTATTTATTATTTATATATTAAATATTTAATAAAAAATAAATAAAAATAAAATGTGGTATATGAAAATTGTCTGATAAGAAGTTGTGAAGAATTTTTATTAACGAAATAATATCTGCAACAATACTGAATCCATCTGCATCACCCATTTGATTCGACGTGGTTTGCCATGCGTCCAAATCCAAACGGGTCATGCTCTAGAGAAGAACGGACATAGTACTACGTACCTTCTTTCATTTGACTAACATGATAGGGGAGTAGGGGGACTACTTGTAGTAAGCAGCTGGGAACCGACCAACGGCACATGATCACTTCTCTAATTTTCATTGATATTTCCTGGCCCCTAGGTTGAAGAGGGTGGTTAAAGCTAGCGGGTGATTTTTAGATGGCAAAGCATCATCTAATGCTGAAGGTTTCCAAGAAAGAATGATGTGGCAATTTGTTAGTTCTTTGTGTCCGATGCATCCATTAATGTGCATGATAGGGATAAAACTAGGATTGCTCACCCGTATCGTTCTGGCCTGATTAGAGCACTTTCGACCCGACCTGACCCAAAAATTGTCCAATACCGTTGCTATTCAGATTATCCAATACCTGATTATCGACTCGAAACCAGATTCGGAATAAAACGGGTATTCTGACCCTTCCTTTCTTTTTCTTCCTTTTTTTTAAGGTCTTGGTCTTTGAAACCAGATCCATCTTCTCTACTTTTGAAAAATGAAAAGAAGCTACAGCATTTCTGCCAAAGAACCGAAAAGAAAACACTTAAAAAAAGATGAAGATGAAGATGAAAATAAAGATGAAAAAGAAGAAGAAATAGAGAAAGAGTGAAAGAGTAAAAATGATAGAAAAATCGAAGGACCTAGAAGTAAGGGGGATGGAGTTTGTCCTTATTTGCAGCAGCTTTCACCATATTTCTAAAAGGATCTTATGGAGATTTGCATGTATGTAGTGATTTCTTTCTTTTGGGTGTTGAAATGGCAGCTTGAAACTGGACTTCGCCTAACCCAAAAAAAAAAAAATCTTGATCCTTTGAGGAATTGCAGAGCAAACGTCGCAAAATTCAGAGCAAACTTCGCCTAACCCATACAAAAAAATCCAGATCCCTTTTTACGCTGTTTATTTGAAATCTAGTAGTACAAAGCATGATAGAATCTGCAAAAATGCGAATGTTGAAAAACAAAGAAGAGCTCTTGCATATGACAGAGAGAGAGAGAGAGAGAGAGAGAGAGAGAGAGGAGTTAAGGGCTGAGGGTCTAAGGCGACGAAAGTGGAAACAGAATAGAACGTGTGTTTTGTATGAATTTGGTATCGGTTAATAATCAATTGTTATCGAAACGGTTTGGCTATTTTTGCTTTCCACTTTCTGGCTTTTCGAGTCAGGCATTTTTTGTTCGGGTAGGGTCGATAAAACAGAATTGGTATCGAGCAGGTAATTTGTTCAATCCTAGATAAAACCCAATACAATGGTACTTGTACTATTTTTTTTCCTAAAAGCTAGTAAATTTTATTCAGATAAAAAAGAATATGACATACGAGGAGGATGTGTGATTCCTCAACAAACACTTGAGGACAATAACCACAATGCAACATTAGAGAAAAAAAGGTAAAAAAAAAAAAAAAAAAAAAAGGATCTTACTTGGTCCCCCACCCATGCTAGCGTGCAAAGACTAGAGCACCGTCTTAAAAAACAAATTTTATAGTTTGCATAACTATGCGGACTGTGGAGCTACCATTAGAAGTAGTGGAAGTTATAGGAATACAATATTTTATTCTCTTAAGATATTTCTTAAAGAGACTCATATTTTCTTCCTCAAAATTATTAGATAAGGAAAACAGTAACATCATAAAAATAAAAATAAAAAAGCATAAGGTGGAGTGGACTATTGTAGACCATCTTTCTTCATGCATACCTGTGGTGGCATGAGGAGACCATGCACTTGTAATTGTGAGATTAGTTAAAGCAGTTCTAAAAGATTTTGTGGTGAGGAATCTGTTGGCGCATGCGTGTAGCTGACAGACTCATCCGGCCACGACATTACATGAAAGTCACGCACGAAAAAAAAAAAAAAACTCCACACGTGAGAGTCACATGTCGAGACTTTCTCCACAATTTCTTTTCGTCCCGATAGATCGGGTACCATAGAGTTACATGGTGCGTTACGTGTCGATGGGTGGTCGATGAAGTACAGTAGATCTGACGAAAACCAAGTCGGTAGAAAGGAGAGAAAAAACTCCTATAAAAACATATATACAATGCAATATCGGCCGAAAACTAATTATTTGTGAAGTCGGATCGGTGAACAGTCCTACCAATAATTAACAATGATCAAAACAACGTGCCAATGCGAAGCATATATATAATTAAACTAATAACTAGACACATTGAGAAATTAAGAAATCTCCCTCTTTCTCTATACCATTATACCGCCTTCCCCCTTTCATCATAAACACTTTAAATTAAGAAATAAGAAATAAGAACAAAAAAGAAGGTAAACTTAAGTAAAAATAATTAGTTTCTCAGATGATCTTCATTGAAGACTACAACATATACCCCCAGCTCATTTAGAAACAAAGAAAGCAAAAAAAAAAAAAAAAGAAGAAGACATGATCATATATATACATTCAACAAACTCGACCAACTTACTGAACGAAAACCTTCCCTACTGCGAAGCGCCGTAGGTGATTCCGATGACACGTCCCATGGTGATGAGATGTTGAGGATCCGAGGTTCCTCTCAGCGCAATTAATGAGTCTCAACCTTGATAATAAAACTAACAGGCTGATTTTCTGCAGCTGACATGATCGCTCGGATCCAAGCTCCTCCCATCGTTGCTTCAAATATTCATCATGTGAAATCTTGCGATTTTTGTTTTGGTGTGTTTTTTTCAAATTCTGCTTTTAAAACCTGCCCTACTGATCAGACTCACTACAAACAGATGTAATCAACAGAAACCTAAGTAACCATGCCAGCAACGACCAAGATGACTAAAAAAGAGGGAGACAAATGAAAAAGGATGTTTGGTTTTGCTAGATCAGGGAAGTGACCGAATACCCGATGTTTCCGGGATCATTCCAAGAAGTACCATTAATATTTGTTGCGTTCGGCCAGTAAAATGAAGGATCCGACATGCCGACATTCTCCATTTGATTCTGGCAATAACCATTCCAATCCAACCTGTTCTGGCCGTCTTCTACTTTCACTTCTTTCATGGAAATCCCAGCTAATTCATTTGAGGCCAGTATTTGCAAGCCTTCAAATGGTGCCATGGTTTGAAAATGATTTAGTACTGCTCGAGTGTCTTTGATACCTCCAATGACAAATTTCTCATGTTGCTGAAAGCTAGAGGTGAGTGGGGAAGTGGTAGTAGAAGAAGCTGTGGAGCTGAAGATGGAATAACTTGAGAGAAGAGAGTTTGATGTATCATCATCTTGGATTTGCTTAGAAGGGTAAAACCCATTTCTGTAACGGTTCTGATCACCGGTCTCATTAGACATAATTCCAGACGAAAACCCAAGTCCAACAGCATTCAGATGGGGTTGGAGATCATACCCAGAAACAGTGTCCACATTGGGAACTCTGGGATTGAATCTGCGAAAAGGAAGACTCGTATCAAACCCATAAAACAAAGGATTGATATGATTTGACGTGGCAGAAGATATGATCTCGATGTGTGGTTGAGATGGAGGGTCTGGGTTTGCACTATGAGCTGAAGAAGCAGCAGCTCCATCAGTAGCCGAAACTGATGAAGACCTCTTCACGCCCTTGTTTTTCCGACAACCACCACCGACCGGAACGTTTCTCAGGGTACCGCCTCTTGTCCAGTACCGCTTGCAGGACTTACAAAAGTGCCTCGGCTGAGACAAACTGTAGTTGTTGTAGTAACAAAACTTTGTGTTAGATGAATCGCAGCGCGGACACCTGAGGGCAGCTTGTTGTTGCTGCTGCTGCTGCGCCTGTACGTGTGGTTGGTCCAGTACTGGTTTTTCCATTACCCTACCCGTAGAAGCTGCCATCAAGTCTTCTTTTTTATCATCTATCCGAATCTGCACCGGCAAAAGAAAAGATCAAAAGAGTTTGAGGTGGCGTTTTAGGGTAAAATAACCACACAGGAGACATATTCTCTTCCAAAAGCATAGCAACAAAAATGGGGCAGTGCCGTAGTGGTCGTGTTTTGACTAATAATTGAGAGAAGAGAGAAAGAGAAGAGAGAGAGAAGAACCTGTGACCATTCGTTTGTAGTTGGAGGGATGAGTAGCATCTTCTCACATTTACCCAACATTTCTGATCTGTCACAGGACTCGTTGAACAAAGAGTAAACAGACAAAGATCGACGTGAAACTTTCTTTCTCGGGGTTGAAATATTATGACTCAGAGAGAGAGAGAGAGAGAGAGAGAGGGGGTTAATTACTATGTAGCAACGATTTGATTTGATTTGATTTGATCTGATCTATAATCTAATTTCATGTGATGGGGGTTAGTCCAAAATCGAATTTGAGTAGGCCATTATTTTAATGGGAAATCCAAGAAGGACATTCGAAATCCAAGAAGAAGACAGGAAGGTAAACTAACACTACAGATCATGAATCTTTGGGGAGGTTCGAGAAATTAAAAACAGCATTTAATTAATTAATTAATTTACACATGATAGTTAAAACTGTACATGATAGTCCTCATCACTACGTAAAAATTCCTTTGTACAGATACCCATGTGGATAGATATTAGATAGAGGGAATCCCTATACAAGACCGAACTGCACAATACCCCATGCAAAGTCACACCGCAAATCCCACTTCCACTTTAATTATTATTATTATTTCTTTGCCTCGTGCATGATTTATATTCTATAGCACCAAACGCAACTGTTTTTGGCTGTCCTATTAACGGCTTATCCAAGCTCAAATCTTGAATCGACTACTGTACGTACATGATTATACCATTCTTTAGAGCTTAACTCGTATTTCATCGTCTTTTTTTCTTTTTCAAATCAAAGCAATATATTAATAAGATAAATATAGTACAAATTTATACCCAAAAAAAAAAAAAAATCTTTCTCATTATAAAAATTCAGAAAAAATAAAGATATTTGGATTAGGAAAATGTATCCAAAAGTTTGAATTTCTACTACCAACTGTGTAAAATTATGCACATATCAATTATTAGATCGATAAATTTTTATTATCTTTAATTTTGAGAATAGGTAAAAAATAATGTTTAATATATGTGATTATGGAGTTAATATTTTAGTTTTGTACCTCAGTATTATCATTGATGACTTCAATAACAATGCTTGAGTCATCTTTTATAAATAAATAAAAATTTCGATCTTCTTGCTTTGAACTCTTTTGATTGCCATAAAAGCTGCCGTTGTTTTGTCTATATTTTCATCATCTTGAATAGCCCACCACAACTTTCTTATAGGTAGAGTTAGTTAAATGATATTATAAGAAAAATAGATATATATAATTAATTAATTATAATTAAAATGAATGTTTTTATTGTAAATAATTTATTTTAATTATAAATAATTTTTTTGTAATTAATTAATTATATAAACCCATTTCTCTTATAGTATTAATATATAATATTGTCTGTATTAAATCAAAAGATAATTTCATATTAAATTAACAATTTTAATTAACATGATTAGAGTAAGCTAATTATCTAAATCCATATAGCCTCCAGACCTGATCACCTACATGCTATAGGTACCATCTACTAGGAGGCAGTGCAGGCTTGATCGTTCAGCCATTTTTTTAAGAAAAGGCAAAGGCTGCCAAAATTAAAATAAGATCTAAATTAAAATAAATGTTAGAACATTAGCTGCTAATGAGCTGGTTATAATCTATTGCAAATCTTAAATGAAGATAAATTGATCAAATATCTCCCATATTAAATTGACTAAGGTCCTCTTTGAATTTAGAAGTGTTCAACCCACTTTCATTTTATTATTATATTTTTATAATTTTTTATATAAAACATAAATTTATATATATATTTTTTAAATTCTAATACAAATTTATTAAATTTCAATACACATTTTTAAATCTCAATACATATTTTTCAAATTTTAAAATTGTAATAATATTAAAAAATAACTAAATTCATTTAAATTCAACTCATCTCCAAATTCGAACGAAGTCAAATCAAAAAAATATTTGACTTTGATGAACAGTTCTTGTCCATCCTGACCAAATATAGCAAATTATTGTTCTTCTTGCGTCCTAATATTTTATTCCACTATATTCGTTTCTTTTTAGTGCGAAATACCACTCTTTCTTTCCTCGGTTACGTCCAACAACATTTCCTCTCCCTGGCAGATCCCAAACCCTAGTTTCTTCCAGGAAAACGTGCGATGATTTCCTTCCATTCAAACACCTCTTGATCAAGCATCCTCATCGGACATTCCTCTCTCCCTTTTTTTCTTTCCATCCCAGTGAACATTGCAAATCTTCCTTTGATTTTGTTCTCTCCCATTTTCTCATCATCGATCGAAATTCCACTGGCTGACTAACAAATTTTTTGGTGATTATAACAAGAGATTGTGACAAATATAAAAAAAAATTAATCACTTTTATTCTTGCGTTGAGAGATTCAGAAATTACAAAATGAGGGACCTTATCAAAATGTTTACAAAAATGAATTCAGTCCCAGTTACAAAACGTGTGCAGCTATTTATCGTGCACAGTAAATAAAGTAAAATTATAAATAAAACCTTACTAAAACATACAATAAAACTGACTTATTCCTGGATAAAAAAGTAATTTTTTTACATCTTATAATACCCCCTTCAAGATGGAGAGTAAATTGAATGTACTCCCATCTTGGAAACTAAGTATTGAAACTGCTGAAAGCCAAGAGCTTTGGTAAGGACATCAGCTAGCTGATTCTGAGAAGCCAAATGAAATGTCTTTATAATTCCAGCTTGGATCTTGTCTCTGATAAAATGACAGTCAAGCTCTATGTGCTTAGTTCTTTCGTGAAAAACTGGATTTGCAGCAATATGTAATGCCGCTTGACTGTCACAAAAAAGTTGAGCACTGTTAGGATGAGGAACTTTAAAATCAGAGAGAAGAGATAAGAGCCAAACTATTTCACAAGTTGTGGAAGCCATCGCACGGTATTCAGCCTCAGCTGAAGACCTTGAAACAGTTGGTTGTTTCTTTGTTTTCCATGAAACTAAAGAATCACCCAAAAAAATACAAAAACCAGTGGTTGATCTTCTGCTGTCAGGACAAGATGCCCAATCTGAGTCTACAAAAGCTTTCACGGTTAGTGTGTTTGTAGCAGGAAAAAACAAACCAAGACCAGGGGCATTTTTAATGTACTGTAATACTCGGTATGTTGCATTCATATGAGGGACCCGAGGCTGATCCATATACTGACTGAGCCTTTGAACTGAATAAGATATATCTGGCCGAGTAATAGTAAGATAGAGGAGCCTGCCAACCAGCCTTCGGTATGCAGTAGCATTTGGAATCAATTCACCTTCATCTTTACTAAGTTTTAAATTTTGCTCCATAGGGAAAGAAACTGGTTTACAAGCTAAAAAACCAGAATCTTGTAAAACCTCAAGAGCATACTTTCGCTGACATAAAGAAATCCCACTAGAAGACCTTGCCACTTCTAATCCCAGAAAATATTTAAGGGAGCCAAGATCTTTGAGCTTAAACTTAGCATCAAGTACTGACTTCAAAGAATTTACAGCAACCAAATCATTACTAGCCAGCAAAATGTCATCAACATAGACTAGTAATGCAATGAAGGAAGAACCAGCAGACTTGGTAAACAGAGAATAATCAGATCTGGATTGAACAAAACCCAAGTCTATTAGAGTGGTGGAAAATTTAGAAAACCACTGCCGGGATGCTTGTTTAAGCCCATAGAGGGATTTATTCAGCTTACACACTTTAGACCCCCATTTAGTGTGAAAACCAAGAGGTAACTTCATATACACATCTTCAAAAAGATCACCATGTAAAAAAGCATTGTTCACATCAAGTTGAACAAGATACCAATTTTGGACAGTAGAAATTGCTAACAAAGTTCTAACAGTAGCCATTTTAGCCACTGGAGAAAAAGTTTCAGAATAGTCTAACCCTTCCTTTTGAGAATAACCCTTAGCAACCAATCTCGCTTTATATCTCTCTACATTACCGTCAGCACGATATTTAATCTTGTAAACCCATTTACAGCCTATGGCATGTTTTCCAGGAGGTAAATCAACAACAGTCCAGGTATTATTAAGTTCTAAAGCAGCTATCTCAGCAATCATAGCATCTCTCCAGTGAGAATGCTTGACTGCTTGATGATAAAACTCAGGTTCAACATCAGCAGAAATAGCAAAAGCAAAAGATTTATGACCCAAAGACAAACGATCATAAGAAAGAAAATTACGAATATCATATTTAATGGAACCTGCTGATGAAGCTGATTAAGAGTGTGCAGTAGAGGAATTGCAATAATAATGCTACAAAAAACCAGGAGCTCGTCGAATTCTAGTAGATCTTCTTGATGGAATAGGTAAAGAACTATTATTGGGTGAAGAAACAGGAACTAATTCTAGACCAGATGAAGAACCAGAATCTGGTTGAGAACCAGAAACTAATTCTTGACCAGATGAGAACTGATCAGGAAAGGGAACTGTTGAAGGTACAGCATTAAAATCAATTATTGAAGATTGAGAAGGAAAAGGAAGAGGAACAGAGAAATTATTGTAGGATTTCAATTCAGAATTGGAAGATTGGAAAGGAAAAACATGCTCATGAAAAATAACATGTCTAGAGACAAAAAACTAATGAGTGTTTATATCATATAATTTGTATCATTTAATTCTAAAAGGATAACCAAGAAAGATACAAGCTCTAGCCCTAGGATCAAATTTATTTCTGGACCTTTGTAAAGTAGAGGCAAAACACAAACATCCAAATGTTCGAAGATGAATATATGAGGGAGAGACTTGAGATAACATTTCTATGGGAGACTTATTATGAATAATAGGGGAAGGAAGCCTATTTATTAAATAGGTGGCTGTGAGAACAGCATCACCCCAAAAACTGATAGGCAAATGAGATTGAAACAACAAGGCTCTAGCAACATTAAGAATATGTTGATGTTTTCTCTCCACAACAGAATTTTGTTGTGGAGTTTCAACACAACTAAGTTGATGAATAACACCTTTAGATTTGAGATAGGAAGATAAAAAAAATTCAGTACCATGATCAGTACGAATTTTTTTTATCTTGACATTGAATTGTGTTTTAATAAGTTTGAAGAAATTCTGAACAAGAAGAGAAACTTCAAACTTACTTCTGAAAAGATAGAGCCAAGTTGCCCTAGAGCAATCATCAACAATTGTCAAAAAAAATTTGTACCCTTCAACAGTAGAAATTGAAAAAGGACCCCATACATCACAATGAATAAGATCAAAAGGAGAATCAGAAATGTTACTATTATTTGGAAAAGACAAATTTCGTTGTTTGGCCAAAGGACAAACAATACAAGGATCACTAGATACAACTAGATTAGGAACAAGTTTATTCAAAAAAGACATTCTAGAAACAGACGGATGTCCTAATCTATTATGCCAAAGGTGAAACAAAGAACATTTAGTAGAACTTGTTGAACTCAAGGTTTCAAATTTCATGTAAATCTACAAATGGATTTTGATGATAACAAATGAATCCGAAGAATAAAGGAGTCTCAAGCTCAAGTTGTCCACACAATATAATCAAGCACATCAAGAAGCAAGCATGAGCAAGAAGGGAACAAGTTCATATTAAAATCATAAAGTAATTTTGTAAATCTCTTAAAAAATTTGAAATTAGGATTAAGGCTCAAAATTAATATTTTATCATAAAGCATTAAAATACATTTTCCACATATGCATGAATATTTTGAAAATTTTGAAAGATGATTGATTGTCATCTTTCACATGTGCATGACATGATTAAAGGTTTGAACTTTGAAAATATTAAGATGATTGATTGTCATCTTTCACATGTGCATGTTTTATTTGAATATTTTTAAAAGTGGTGGATGATTTTCTTGACTTATGCAAAAAGTAGATATCTTTATTTGAAAATTTTGAAAAGTAAAGTGTGCTCCTTTTGTCATATGCAAAAAGTAAAAGATTATGTTTGAAATTTTTGAAAAGTAAAGTGTGCTCCTTTTGTCACATGCAAAAAGTAAAAATATTAGATTTAAAATTTTTGAAAAGTGAATGATGATATTTTTGACATGGGAATCTTTTCAAATTTGAAATTGAAAACTCATTTGTCTATAAATAGCTTACTTGAGTTCTGTAAAATTCACAACAAGAGTTTACACATCTATTGCTAAGTTTTGCATCATTTCTTCAAAGCTCTCATTCTCTCTTTTCTAAAGTTTTGAACCTTAATTCTTGTTTTTGTTGGGAGAGATATAGGTTGCGCTGTATTGTTTCTATCTCACTCATTGAGGAGTGTACTTTGATAGTCTACCTACTATCAACTCTTGTATTTGTAAAAGGGTGTGTATAACCCTTGTGTGTGTAGAAGGTGTTCTACACGGGGAATAGTTAAATCACCAAGTGTGAGGTGATTGGAAGTGTAGAAGGTGTTCTACACAGGGAATAGTTAAATCACCAAGTGTAAGGTGATTGGAAGTGTAGAGGGTGTTCTACACGGATTCTTTGGAGCGGTGCTGCTCAAAGGTGTAATAGGTTTCTATCTCCACCTAAAGGAGATTGAATAGTGGATTTGGAAATCCTCAAGAGGTAGCTTGAGGCGAGAACGTAGGCAGTGGGGCCGAACCTCGTTAACATACTGAGTTTGCTTCTCTCTTACTCTTACTATTTATATTTATTGTTGTTTCATATTTTGTTTATATTTTATATTATATATTTGATTTATAATTGTTATTTTTTTAAATACAACTCAATTCACCCCCCCTCTTGTGTTAGTCATCTGGGCAACAGAACTGAAACAAGCAGGGGATATGGAAGGGTTACTGGTGTTACAAGGCTGAGATTGAAAAAATCCTGGTTGTTGCAAGATATAAAGTCCTCCAAGCAGCCTACCCACTCCAATCAGCTTCGAGGTGATCAAGTCCTGTATTGAACAAGAATTAGAAGAAAAAGAGCAACAAATGGAAGACTCAGTTAGCTTACTTACAGAAATTAAATTGCAAGTAAAATTTGGAACACATAAAACATCTTAAAGAATAAGATGTTCAGACAAGTGAACACTACCAATATGTGTCACAGAGACACATTGATTATTGGGTAATTTGACAGATTTATTAAAAACAGGGACAGCATTGATGAAAAAATTGATAGAAGAAGCCATATGATCAGTGGCTCCTGTATCAAGTATCCAAGGAGACTTATGATTAAGAATATTGGAAATAATACCAGAAAAAGAACTAGAGGATGCCACGACAGCATTGGCAATAGGATTAGATTCATCAGATTTATGCTGAGAATTGAAATTCAGCATAGACAACAGCTGCTGATATTGTTCCTTCGTCAAAGAGAAAGGAGATGCTTCAGTAGAATCACTGCTAAGAGCAGTTTGATTAGCCATGGACTGTTGTCGTGGCCTCTGCTTGTACCCCGGAGGAAATCCATGGAGCTTGTAGCACTTGTCGATGATATGACCAGTTAATCCACAATGTTTACAAACTGGTCTGTCTTTCTTGGAAAAAGACTTAACAGATCTGGAGGTATCAGAAATAGCAGCAAAGCATGTGGATCGACAACAGGGGGAGGAAGAGAAATCTCTCTCTGTTGTTCCTCCTGAAGAACTAGTGAAAAAACTTTATTCAAAGGAGGTAATGGCTCCATCAAAAGAATCTGAGCCCTTGCAGAGGAAAAAGACTCATTGAGTCCCATAAGAAACTGCAAAATACGTTCCTGTTGAACGTAAGCATTCAAAACACGCACAGCACCACAAGTACAGAGTGGAATTGGTTTGTAATTAACCAATTCGTCCCAAAGAGCCTTCAACCGAGTGAAATAGGCGCTAACAGATAGTTGTCCTTGAGACAAAGAGGAAATGGACTTCTGAATCTGAAAAATTCGAGGTCCATTTCTCTGACTAAATCTTTCTTTCAAATCATTCCAGATCTCAAGTGCAGTAGAAACATAAAGCACACTAGCAGCAATTTCAGGTGAAATAGAGTTAAGGATCCAAGAAATCACCATGTTATTGCAGCGTGACCATGAGGAAATGTTCGAATCGGTAGATCGAGGTTTGAGAATCGTACCGTCGACAAACCCTAGCTTATTCTTCGCAGAGAGCGCCATAGTCATCGATCGAGACCATGTATGATAGTTGTCTCCAATCAACGGCTGTGTAACAAGAACCATGCCAGGATTATCACCCGAATGGAGAAAAAAAGGACTAGTAATATCTTGAGAAGATGAAATAGGAGGTGATGGAGAGGAAGAAGGATTTTCAGAAGACTCTAGCGCCATGAAATCAAAGGAGAAGCAGAGAAATCGAAGAGAGAACGAAAAGGGGAAAGAAAACTCTAGGTTCTCGAAATCGCGACTGATACCATATCAAACAATTGCTTCTGAAACAATAAATCCGAATGTTTACAAAAATGAATTCAGTCCCAGTTACAAAACGTGTGCAGCTATTTATAGTGCACAGTAAATAAAGTAAAATTACAAATAAAACCTTACTAAAACATACAATAAAACTGACTTATTCCTGGGTAAAAAAGTAATTTTTTTACATCTTATAATAGACCTCTTCGTTCAGCTCGTCATCTTCACTAAATCGTAGATCAAGAAATCACGTCTGGAGCTTTTGTTGCAGATCATGTTGCCGTCAGAGTTAGGATTTGAATGATGCCCAAAAATCTGTGTTTGAACCAGACCTAAGGCTGTAAATGAGTTAAGTCGAGCCGAACTTTGGCTTGTCGAGCTCGAGTTTGACTTCAAATACTCGAGTTCGAACTCAAACTCGAGCCCGAACTTGTATTCTTATTTATTCTTTATTCGAGCTCGACTCGATAAACTAAACTTATAATTTGAGTCAAGTCGAACCGAGTTCGAACTCGAATTTTTTTTTTAATTTTTTGAATAAAAGTTAAAAATAAATAAATAAATAATTAATAAAAAATTAATATTTAATATCTAACTAATTGATATTTATTCATTATCACAATTTGTTATATGCTTATATATATTATCAATGAATACACATAATATGATAACATATATGTATTTTATATATTTTTTACGTACCAATATATAAAATTATTAAATTTTATAGACTAATTATTGTATAAATTATAAAATATAACTGTAAAATATATTCATCATATAGATATAAGTAATAAGATTACATATTACATATTTAATTATAAAAATACTATACTTATATTATTAGCAATACATATATATATATAACATATGTATATGTATATATTTATCAATATATAAATGAATTTTAATCGAGTCGAGCTAGCGAGTTGACTCGAGCATAAATGAGTGAGCCTTGACAAGCCTTAGTTAAGCCAAGTCGACTTTTGTCGGATATGTGTCATTTACTAATCGAGTAGGTATTTACTTTTACAAGCAAGCTTTTTTTTTATGAGTTGAGTTCGATTCAAGTTTAACCGAGCGAATACCGAGTGGATACTGAGCGGGCTGTCGAATAACCTGGTTCATTTATAATTCTAACTGGACCCCACCCATCTTAGTCTTCGAGGACTCGAGAGAGAAAGAAAGAAAAATGGATTTCGACTGGTTTCCACTTCTAGAGTTGGGCAATTTGCTAGGGAAGACGAAGTGGTTTCATTGGTTTTATTTTCTAGGGTTTTGGGGAAGACAAAGCGGAGAAGAAGAAATGGGTTTCAAATTTATTGTAAATAAATATTTAAATATATAATATTATATTATTATTTTAATTTTAATTTAACTAGATCAATGTGGACCACTTAACTAAGTCATATGGATTATAGTCAAAAGAGTATATTTATATTTCAATTTGGACTTAACAATAGCTAGATCATTACTAGCGCTCTTATAATATTATTATAGTAATGATGATGGAAAGTCATTAATTTGCGTCGTACATGAAGAAAAATCCTACCATTGTTAAAAATAAAATAATTGATATTATTAGATGATGTTATATGTTAAAATTAATTAACGGTGTTGTTCTAAAATTTAATGAGTTACATATACTTACAATTTTATTTATGTTTTTATTTGTAAAATTTATTTTGTTATTTTTTTAAAAAAAAATTCAAATTTTATAATTTATAATTTTCAGCATATCAATAATTGACATATAAAGAACAAAAAAATAAAAAAATAAAAGTTTTTGCAGATATCTTTAACATTTATTTTGTTTTAAGCCTCAATTCACCTTAAAGAAGTTACCTGAGGTAGAAGCAGTAGGCCACCGTTGAACAGAATATCATACTTATAGATAATTTGTTATTGGATCCATTAATAATACCATCCAAAAAAATCCCATATACTAATATATATACTAATATATATATTAGAAGGGAGATGTTACTGTCCGATCAGGCTTAAAAGCCTAAAGAAAAATGAGGAGAAGCCACACTACTCCCTATCACATGAACAATATTATGAACAATACAGGATACTATTTATGTGAGAGAGAATGTTCTGAGTGTGGCTCCTTCCCAACATTACCCAAGCCTAAAAATACACTCATTCATTCCCAAGTCGTCATGTCAGCTAGCACACATAAAAAAAATCACTGGGAGAGAACTCATTGTCCCTAGCACTGGAGGTAATCTCTTCTTAGATTAAAAAAAAAAACTCAAAAACACAAATATGTTTTGAATTATTAGGAGCGGTCCTCGCCCCCTTAATTATTTTGTGAATGACCCCACCACCATTATTTTAAGTCTTGCACAGTAACTTGCATAGTAATTTCAACGCCTATAAATATGAGTTTCAGTTGTTATAAAATTCATAAGAAAATATAGAGAGAGAAAGAAAGTTTCAGTTCTTAAGAGTTTCAGAGAAACTTTCTTATATATTTCTCTTGCAATAGTTGTAGTTTTTTTTTTTTAGTTTTATAACACGTTATCAGTATGAGATTCTACCGATACTGAAGTTAGTGGTCTCCTACTTCAAGTAAGTTTTTCAATATATTATTTGCAGTCCTCGAGATAAATATTAAAGGTAATATTGCTGAATATTACTTGATAAAATTATACTTTTATTCTTATGATAATGTGAATATATTTCTTAAATTTACAGATTTATTTTTGTGATATAATGTCAAATATTGAAATTTATTACTATTGATATTTCTAGAAAAAGTTATATATTCAGGATCCTTGATGAGATTCATTTGGATATGATGATGAACTTGGGAGATACAATTATAAAAGAAAATCATGTGTCCCTGAAAGACCGTACTGTGTATCTCATGATGAAAAATCATCTTACTGTGTGAAATGAATTAAGAGAGAGATATTAACACCAGAAGATGTAATCCTCTCAAAAGATCATTATGATTTATTGCACCTGAAGTTGCAAGATTTTAAGAGTGGTATTGAATATTCTGCACTCTTTAAAATCAGTTCAATATTAAAATTATACAGTGAAAAAATCACTGATGATGATATATAAAAGAAGACATTATTTTTCATACCTCGAATGTGTTCATACAGTAGCAATATCGATAGTGAAAATTCAACAAATATTCTGAACTTTTATTTTATCTTCTAGTGATTAAGCTAAATAATGAGTTTTTGTTAATAAATCATCAGTTACGTCCTATTAATGATATTGAATTTACATCATTCTCAGAAGTGAACGGTGCATCCTTTCAAAGGAATTAAGGGCGTAGACGTGATATAAATATTAGTCCCAAAAGCGACAACACTAAAGATGATAAAAATATATCATATTACCAGAAGTGATCCAACTCAGAGAAGTGTAAAGGCCCTCAGAATAATTCTTCATAGAAAGATGAAGATGTTTGTTATAGATGTAGTATGTCTGAATAGTGGTCGCGTACCTATTGTATGGCCAAGCACTTGATAAGCTTTTATATATAAACTTATTAATATTTCATCATGTTTTGAAATAATGAAATATCGATGCCTGAAGTACGATAGAAATTATTTGGGAGAATAAAACCCTGTCTAAATTTGATCCTCTTACAAATAAATGTGAAGCAGAAGTTCAGAAGATTATCTATCTGCAAAGTATTGTAAATCAATTACATGATGTATTTACTGACACTAAAAGTGTTGTAAAATCATATATTACTGCTATTAATGCTTAAGCAATAATTGAAATCCCCGAAAGATGAGTTGTTAAAACAGCAATAAATGAGTCTAAGATACGCCTGAAGTGTTGAAGACCTATTGGTGTATAAAAAAAAAAAAATCGGTGCTCATGAAAAAACCGTATTTTCTGTATAAAATATAATCATCCTGAAGAGTAAACCTCCTGAAGAGGTAACTCCTGAAGAGTATAACTCCTAAAGAGTGTAACTCTTGAAGAGTATAACTCCTGAAGAGGAACCTCCTGTAGAGGTGTTTCATGAAATGTTTTCCCCTGAAGATGAACAATGAGATCTCAATACATTTTATGAATACTGAAAAATTTATGGATAGAAATAAAACTGTTGTCGACAACATATATGATAATATTTGACATTACCAGAAGTAATGAAGAAAGTGAGCCAAAAACTGTCGAAAAATGTCGACATAGAATTGATTGGCCAAAATGGAAAATAGTTATTGAAACTGAATTAAAATCGCTAGTAAAGCAAGAGGTATTTGGACCTGTTGTCCAAACAAAAAAATGTGTAATACCTATAAAATATAAAGTATTTATACGAAAGCGTAATGCGAAATGAAATTATGCGGTATAATTTATCGCACAAGGTTTCCCACAGAAACCCGAGTGCAGTTATGTGGAAATATATTTCCTTGTTATGAATGCAATCACATTCATATTTTTAATCGATTTGGTTATTACAAAATGATTAGATATGCAGTTAATGAATGTGGTCACTGCATATTTATAAGAATCATTAAATCATTATATATATAAATATATACGATACTTGAAGTATCTAATACAAATACATTTAGGAGTATGTACTTTATAAAGTTTCAAAAATCTTTATATGGGTTAAAACAATCTGGACGCATGTGGTATAATTGAATCAACGAGTATCTATTGAAAGAAGGATTTAAAAATAATCCTATATGTCCATGTGTTTTATCAGAATCCAGATTTGTCATTATTGCAGTTTACGTTGATGATTTACCTTGTTAGAACTCCTGAGGAGATCACAAGGGCTGCTATAAATTCAAGAAATGCAATTGAAAAGAAAAGATCTTATTATTCAATTGATAGATGAGTTACAAGAATTTGAGACTTTTAGCCTCATCTCTTAAATGCATTTGCTCTTCATAAAACAACATACCATCCTTATCTTAAAAATTAGGCAGTCGAAATGAAAAGTCAAGTAAGGATTTTAAATTACGGAAACCTTCTCGTTAAGCTCCTCAATCTCACGATTTTTAGATTGTAATCGGTTGGAAAATCCAACAATAGAGGAGGAGTATCGGGTGCTGAGAGTCACCAGCTCATAAACGGCTTCATGATCTGACTTATTAGCCAAATCATTCATTTGCTACAATATGGCATCTGCGAAAGATGCAGGAATAATTTGTAATTGAGGTGAAAGACACCTCATATGTTGATTGTGAGAAATAGTAAAAGGAAATTGATGAGCAATTGAAATTTGTAGAATAAGAATACAAATACAGATGAATTATAGATATGAGAAGAAGATTTGATGCGTACTAAATGAAGTTAAAGACGGTTCTTATAGAAATGAAAATAAGAACAAGACAAACCATCATATCTTCAAATCTCACTTTACAAGATATACTGGATGCATAATTTCAAAAGCCAGCAAGATTAATTACAGCTATTCCTATTTTCTTGTAAATGTTGAACCTCTGTTGTTAGCTACTGTTGTTGACTTTGTATCTGAGCTTTCTCTTGTTCTAGTTCTTCTACTCGTGTTTTTAGGTCACGAGAATACTAGTCTACAAGTTTCTTTCAACTCCTTGTTTTCTTATCTTAAATTTTTATTTTTCTATTTTTAGTTGCAAGCGTTTGATGCAATTCAGATATTTGAGTTTTAAGATGATCAACCTCACTCGTTCTCGCCAATAGCCTCTGAGACATGGTTGTAAGAGATGCAGCATATTGAGTATTGAGGGTTCTTGATGCTGCAACAATTTTAGGATCAGATTTACTAGAAAGATATATCTATGTTTCTATCATGATGTTTACAGCCTTATGAGAAAATATAAGTGGTTGAGGTATAAAAGATTCATGGTTTAAATATGGGACATTATAATTTCTATCAGACATAATATCATTCTGGATGAACAACAACTGAATCTATGAGGAATGCGAGATCTTTTTGCTGGAGTAAACTAATAGTAAAATTGGTTATATTTAAACAACAACTCGAAACCTTCAAATCTCTTCAAAATCTCGTTTGTCCACAATGTCAAGCGGATTTGATTTTCCGCCGAACCGATAATATTAGACCTCAAAACTTTTACAGCTTTTATCATACATGAATGGTTTCCAATGTTATTTCCGCCGTATATAAACAAGTTCTCATTAATAACGCCGAATGGGGGGGAGAAAATTTTAGATGAAAATATTATCATTTTCTCTCTAATGCATTATTTAGATGGAAATCATGTTTGAATTCGTAATCTATTATAGATGCTGAAATAATATTTGCTTATTACTTGAAACACTAATGCATATATCAGGGGGAGTTTAAGTATTACTGTACGTATCAGATTTCTATTAAGTCTGTCAACCAGATATTATTTTTCATCTTCAAATCATTCAGAGATTATTGCAATTCGTGAAACAAGTCGAGAGTATATTTGGCTAAGATCAATGACTCAATATATCTAAGAAAAGTGTAGTATTTCATAATCAATGATAGTTCAACAATTTTATACGAAGATAATACTACTTGTATCATTCAAATCAAAAGAGGATATATCAAATATACAATCAAGTGATAATCTGGCAGATTTATTCACGAAGGCACCACTAACTGTGATATTCAAGAAAATTGTGCAGAATATAAAATGTGAAGACTCAAAAATCTATCGTCATGCACTTTTCAGGGGGAGTAAAAGTCCTGAAGACTTGTGCTGATTGTACTCTTTTTCCTTCGCTAAGGTTTTGTCCCACTGGGTTTTCCTTTGCAAGGTTTTAATGAGGCAATATTAAAACACTTGTGGATACATAAGAAGACTGTACTCTTTTTCCTTCGCCATTGGTTTTTTTCCCATTGGCTTTTTCCTTGGCAAGATTTTAACGATGCAAATTCTTTATGAGTGGTCATTCAAGAGGGAGTGTTATGAATTATTAGGGGCGATCCCCGCCCCCTTAATTATTTTGTGAATGATCCCACCACCATTATTTTAAGTATTGCACAGTAACTTTCATAGTAATTTCAACGCTTATAAATATGAGTTTCAGTTGTTATGAAATTCATAAGAAAATATAGAGAGAGAAAGAAAATTTCAGTTCTTAAGAGTTTCAGAAAGAATTTCTTATATATTTCTCTTGCAATAGTAGTAGTTTTTTTTTTTAGTTTTATAACAAAATCGATCTATTTTGCTCTATAATCTCGTTGTTGTTTTTTTTTTTACCAGAAGATAAGAAAATAAAGGACTTTTATCATTTAACAATTTTGGCTGAGAAAAATTAGTTTTTCATTCGAAGTTTATTTTTTCTAGGAAAATAGAGTGCAGTCCGTGATCGACGTTGTTCATTTGATCTTTCATTCAAAGTATATGTTTCCTAGGAAAACAAAAAATCAGAGTGCCAAAGCAAATCTACTTTTCAAGTTTATTATTTTGCTTCAGCAGTTTGTTTTTCCAAGAATTTGAGAAATTTTCTCGGGAAATTCTAAGATTTTTCATTTGATTTTCTCAGAAAGTAGATTTTCCCAATAAAATTTTGCAACTAAAGTCAACCAAAGAATTCCAGAAAAAGAAAGATGGACTAAACCCTAGAATTCAGAGATTTTGACATTTTGTCATCGAATCCCAAATCTAAAACCAACCAAAACTGTCATTTGAAGATTTATCTAAGAAATAGAAGCAATACACCCACACAAAACGCCAAAATGGATCTCTTAGAGGAAAAAATTGTTTGAGACTGTCTGAGATGCAAAACCCAGCCATAAAATGCCAGAGATTGTCGGAATGTTGAACAAAGCCAGAGAATAACACAGATAGCGCCGAAATGAAATAACGAACCAAGAATACTCAAAGATTGTCAAAACACAGAACAGAGACAAAAATCATCAACAAAAATCACTAACAAACTAAGGAAAGCCATTTTCTGGGTCCGCCGTCAGTGATGAGTGTGGAAAAGGAGAGGGAGGATTCAGGGAGGGCTCGATGTTAAAGAGGAGGATGATGAATTGAAGGGATGAAGGATAGTTAGTCGAGTCCAAGTTGATCTAGTGCATCACAACTTCAACCAAATTACGTGAACTCACTTACGTGTCGCATTGTCATTGAGAGACTTTTTTTAGATTTTTTAGCCGGACTAGATCGTAGATTTTCTCATATTCGAAACTTTATAGAGTCATGTATCAACAAACGGACTTGGAAAAAAGTTCTAATTTTCTAATCAGAATTCCTGAAGCTACAATTCTTAGACTCAAAAAAAGAAAGATCGGTACGTTTTTCTAATTTGGTTTGAAAATAAATCATGAAAAACCAAATATATTGGAAAAAAAATCGTTAATGGTGTATGGGGGGATAGAGGGAGTGTGCGTGGAGCCTCATAAGGTGCAGAACCATGTGGTGTGCAGCTCAGCTCCTCAGGAAAAAAAAGGAAAAAGCAAAGCTAGTTTGGGAGGAGCAAACGCATTTTGTAGTTCTCCAAGGGATCTTCTCCTCCACCTCCACCACCGCCACTCTACTTCCCATCATTATTCTAGTTCTGCAGTCCTCTGTTTGTTTAACTTTGATTTTTGGTAAACTAAAATATATACTACCGACATGTTTTTAGGGAGAGTATGTATATAAATATATATACTGACCAGTTGCTCTTTACAAAGAACACATGTATAGTTACTCTATAGATCAGTGTGTGGACACGTAGCCTGCAGGCTAAAGAAGATAATTTATAAGAGATATGCTCGTCCTCCCACCTAATTGATCTAATTTTAAGTTATCACAATTGGTTATGAGAATAATGGAACAATCGACCTAAAGTTATAGTCTTTTGGTATTTGTTGCTTTAATTAAGTAGTGTAAATGAAAATGCATGATAGGATATTGATATTCTCTTAGAGATCGATCACTTATTTGGGCAAACTGAGAGATCAAGATCAGCATGGGTGCATTGGAAGAGTAATAGTAAGTGAACTTTAGAGGTAGATTATGTGAAGGTTGCAGGTGGAAGTAGGTCCGATCCACCCACACTAGTCACCTCTCCACCACCACCCAACAAAGAGATTCCAATTTGCCAAGCTTGAAAGAAACATAAAGCGCACGTTAATGTGTGTGTGTGTGTGTGAGAGAGAGAGAGAGAGAGAGAGAGAGAGAGAGAGAGAGTAAGGGGGACCAAAGCATCAAATCCAAGCCAATTGTGTATATCATTAAGGCTGACCATATTGCACCCCCAAAATTATGTGCAGACAAAGATTCGCTCCTAGTCATTTATAGTATAAATGCTCCTTTTTGTTCATGCCACTTTCATTGTTGAAAGATTGTATAATTGCTCCATGCCCTCTAAAAGCTGTATTGCTATATTTAAAACTAGCTCTGCAAGCTCGCAATTCCGATTCAGTTGAGTACAGTTGCAATGAAGAGCATGATCATCATATGAACATGGTGCGCAATGACTATAGAAAAATATCGAAGTAGGTTGGTGATAAGGTGGAAAAAATGTAGTAATCGAGTATTGTTTTTAAAAATGTAGTAATCGAGTATTGTTTTTACCATTTTTAATCTGAAAAATCATGAATAATGGCTCAATTATGCATTTAATTAAAATTAGAGCTGTGTTGGTAAAAGGGAGTAACTACAAGGGTAAAATGGTCAATCTCATATTCAATCCCACTACACTTAGGCACTTCAATTGATTCTTTACGCCCAACTCCTCTCTAAGTTTCTTTCCCTCAACACCGAGCACTCATTAAACCCTTATACGCATGCCCTAACCCTTTCCAATCCTAAACTGCAGGCATGAATCGTACGTAACTTGAGAGAGCAACTAATTGCATGAAATTGGAAAGGAATTGGCTGGAAATGCAATACTTTTCGGAAGAAAGAATTAAGGCAAGGAAAAGGAGGGGAAGTGGGGGATAGACGGGAAGGTTCAGAGAAAAGAGAGAGAGAGAGAGAGAGAGAGAGAGAGAGAGATTCTCTTAGTGTGTTTTAAAAAATAAAGGATTTATTACTTTTATTTTTACTTTGCAAAGCTGCTTGAACATTTTTTGGGATGTTGCGTGAGTAGTTCTCAAAACCTTAGACCAAGGGGTAACTATCAATTGGTGTTTATCTTTTAAGATCTTTCAATTCTCTCATGCTTTATTAATTATTTCTGGAGTTTTATTCCTTTTCAAGTTAGATGAATTAGGGTTTCTTGAAACTGTTTTGACTCATTGTTGATGAACAACACAATGGGTACTTAAGAGAGATAGAACTTGAATTTGTGTTAAATTTGTTGATGAATAATGGTGAAATTTCAAAATTAGCTTACGCATTTCTACTATTCTTCAATTCATATATCTTCCAATCATGCAACCATGACAGGGAACATGATTGAGTTAAATGAGAGTTGGAAATCTCATTTTTTAAAGATTCACCAAGAGACGTTACCCAAGGTTTAGAGTCCATATTTCTCAAACAGTTATTTCTAAAAGCTTGACATACATATTTATTTCATCCATAGTTTAGTTCTTGAACTCCATAACATATAAAATTAGTTTTACTAAAATATTGCTTTACAAACGTAAACACAAAAACAAATAGCCTTGATTTGGTCAACTGATATTTTCTCTTTTTGTACACACTCGGAGTAAAGTAATACATTACTCAAAGTGTAAACTCGAGGATATTTGTGGGTATTTTCGACCCTTTCATTTTAGTTTTTGTTAATAATTTAATAAACTTTGTACTAGTCCCTGTAAATTGACCTGGAAACTCATCATATACTACATTCAATTGGGCAAGCTGCGAGTGGAAGAGTTGTCGTTCATAATAAGTTTCTAAGAGGGAGGGCATGCATATGCAAAATCTTATTTATGATATATATCAAATTAGTTAGGATGGGACTTAATTTGGATCCAATCACGTTCATATTAATCAGCGACGTGGCTCAAAACAAACCTGCCTACTCTGACACTACCGACTAAATGACGATTGAACAAATGTGAAGGACTGTCTTTACAGTCTCTACTGTCCAATTGAGCACAACCAACCCTATAAATAGCATCCATTTCTTTAGAAGAAAGGTTACATTTTCTAATTTCTCATCTGCCTATATTTTCTTCAATAATCCCATCTAATATTGACTTTATCATCAAATTGGTCTTAAACCCCGACTCATTCTCTTTCTATCATTTGTTTTGCATGATTAAGTTGTTTGGATCATCGCCAAATAGCCCAAGTCGTAAAATACGTCCTTAACAGTTCCAATCCAAACCAAAGGCATCATAACAAGGAAGACCTACAAAGCTTGCACTCCACATGTGGATAATATATCATGATTTTGAAAAAGAAAAATAGGTGTAAAGTTATTTTTAGTATAAAATTATAAGTTTAACAAATTATTTAAAATTACATCAATTAATTACAAATTTATTTTTATAGAATGTCTTTAAATATGGAGCACTTGTCTTTTAAAAAATTCCTAATGAAAATCAAGTTTTATTAATATCATTTGTGACAAAGTTAACTTTTTCATCAAAACAGCTTGTCATTATATTAGTCTTAATTGGTTGGCATCATCAAAATTAAGAAGATTAATTTATTGATAAATAAACTCGTCGAAATGATAAGGCTGATCGTGTTATATATATATGACAGAATACAGTACTGAAACATGGGAATTGTGCTACAAGCAGCAGCAATTTGAGATCGGAGCTATGCTAGGGGCAGCCCAACAGTTGGCAGCCCCCTCACAACTACAGTATACATGCACTATAGCTGTGAGGGGGCTGCTGACTGCTGGGCTGTCCCTTATATTTTCACTTGAGATCGTTGAAAAATTCCAGCTAAGTTCTCATATATATATATATATATAAAATGATAAATAAAGTTGTAGATTTGTAAGTGATAGGTAGTTATTTAAAAAAAAAATATATATATAAGATTTATTTTTAAAAAATTAATCTTTTTTAATAATAAATCTTATTTTTTTTAAATGAATATAGCTGTACATAATATTATTCTCTATATATATAGTCTTTAAATAGAGAATCTATAATGCCCTTTAACTTAAAATATTATATATTTGTATGTGTGTATGTATATATGTATATGTATATGTACATGTATGGTTGGATGCAGTGGACTGTAGCTTATGGAAGAAGTTTCAAATGCGCCGCCGGTGCTGCGTGGGACCTTGAGGATGTTGAAACTTGAGAGGGACACAATTCCATTAGTGCGTTTTCATCGGGTGTGCCCAAACAAATTTCATTTTTTCTGAGAGTGGGTCCAATTCTTGTATACGACATATAGAAATTAACAATAATAAACAAAAAACTATCCAGTTGAGGTTTCTCCACTCATCGAGAAAAGAATTACCAAAAAAAAAAAAAACCCTATGAAAGATGATTGAAATATTCTTAGAATAAAGAGAAAAAAAGAATATGGGGGTGAGTGAGTTAGGTATCGCAAGCTGTCAACATGATGATATCCTTGTACAATTAAGTAAATATTATTAATTAAAAGATCCGATCATCTGAATTCTCATGATGCTCTAAGCTATTATTTATTTATTTATTTTTATAGCTCTTGCTAGCATTATTAAATTTCTAAAAACCGGCTTGTCCAATGTCTACAGTACGCTACCTTATAATGAGTGTTGAGGACAATAACATAAGGTTTTCATGGTGGAATAAAGTATTGGATTATATATAAAGACTAATCTGGAAGTTAAAAAATTGAACAATAGAGAATTAGTTTGATAGTCGGCTTAAGTTAGAAATCGGGCTCAACCTTGACTTAAATACTTAACTCGAGTCAGATTCTCACTCAATACTTGGCTCGTACGAAAGTCACAAGAATTTTAAAATTAAGATTTTCAACGCTCTTTTTGCTTTAAATATATTATACTTGTTTGCTTAAACATGCTTTTCGACATATTCTGTAAGAGAATAATTGTCTAGCAAATGCATATTGTGCGAGAGAGCAAAAAAGCTTAAAAAAAAGTGAGTTGAAATTGAATGATTGTAATCTTCTCTCGTTAATAAGACTTCTGCAGTTCTGTAAACGTAGCCAATTCCTCGAATCACGTAAATTTTGTGTCGTCTATTTATTTACTATCATTGATATGTGTATGTTTTGCCGAAACATAAAATGGATACCTTAACTACAATTAATTAATTATGAACTATTATAAGAGAAAAGGCGCCCTCGTTATCAAACTTGAATTAAGGAAGTTCTTACTTCTACATTAGTGTGTGTGTATATATATATATAAACCTTTTATGATATTAAATTAAACCCCAATGTACTGGTGATCAAATAAACAATAATGTTATAACAATGAATTGAAATTGATGAATATTTGTAAGAAAATTGATCTACTTAGAACTATTTTACAGTTCTACCTAAACTAGAGGCCGATAGTTTTATATGTAATGGATTGATATAATTGCATTGATTAATTAAAAATAATTATAAAATAATTACAGATTGTGGGCGGGGAGTTATGATTTTCCCCAAAAGTAATCCTCCAATATCCCTTAGAAAATTCACCAAAAGAAAAACCCTAAAAGATTTGAATTAAGATTAAAGCCATTGATTCAACGGCCCAAAGATACAAACAAAGACCTCTCTCCCATTCTTTAGTCATTGACTAGCCCAAAACAGAGCCCGTTGTGCTACAAATTGTAGCCCAAGTCATGAGGCACAAGTTTGGGAGACAGAACAGAACACCCTAATTAAAAAAAAATGGGGACTGGAGGGACCAGTTAATGGTTTGAAACTTGAAATAAAGAAATCAAATCAAAATATTTTGGGTTATGTATTTTGGACTACAAAAGTGATAAAAAAATAAAATAAAAAAATGATGGTTCAACCCATTTTAAGCGAAGCAATTGAAGAAGACGAAGAAGAGGATGATGATGAGGGACGCGATCGGAGGCATCATGAGTACCACCTGCAGGGATTGGGACCACTTATCGATAAATTTGGGTCAAAATACAGATAATTTTATTGGTTTAGTTAGCTATATTGCAAATTAAAGCGATTAATGAAGCTGTTTCACTCCATACATATACATACATATATATATATATATATATAATATATAGGGTGGGTCCATATATGCCAAACCAATATTAATCAGTCATTTGATGTGGTCCTTAACCATTCAAGTTGAATATTGATCCGTGGGGCCGATGGGCTCAGATTTTTTGGACGGCTCACAGGAAAGGACAGTCTTATAAATGAAAGGCCTATAGGTGCAGCTGGCGAAGGCTTTTAAAGGCGTAAACCGCCGGAGGCTCTGTTGGGCCCAACTTGCGTAAACATTTGAAAGCGTAGCGAAGTCGGTGCATGTCTGGCCGACAGTATAGCGAAAAACCAGGTAAAGAGAAGCTTTTTTCCTTGTTTGGTAGCTAAAAGGCAGGGGGACACAAGGGAAGCTTTTTAATTTAATTAGCCACCTGAAATTCCCGCAACTTGAGGTTTCCGTGCATGCCACTTAAGAAATAGATTACGAAGGTGAGCCCCAAGGACCCCACCACCTCTGAAGTCGACCGAATATATGGATACATTCATCTGATTGTTAAATTCATCTTAACTCTAATTTTAATTTAAATTTAATATCTAAATATTTAATATTTAATTTTTTTTTAGGAAGAAGATAATATTTTAATTTTATTAATAAGTGCCACTTATGACGAAAGAATACTATAATTACAACTTGACACTTGAAGATTACAAATAAGAAAAAAAAAACCCAAATCCAAGCCTGCAAAAATTCACTATAAATAAATCAAAGAACAAATTCAATTACAAATACAAAGTTTTAATAAAAAAGACAACCTAAAAAGAACAGACAAATTATGTAAATAACCTACATTTTTTTCCTTCTCAAATATGGCAAACCGTCCTTATCAAGTCTTAGAAAACCTCGAGTCATCTATGTAAGATCGAACGTAGAAGTATAAGTAACATTACTCCCTTTAGCATTGGATTTTGCCAAAATGTCAAGCAACCGCATTGCACTCCCAATAGATGTGTCTACAAGTGAAACGAATCTAACAAAAAAACTCAGGATTTCTTTCCAGAAGTCTTTACGATTCCACAAACCAAACCTTCAATTTTCATTAATCTAGTCAATAACTGGTTTTGAATCCATCTCTACCTTGATAGCATCAAACCCTTATGCCTAGAAACCTTTTTTAACTTTCCAAAAATACAAACTTATTTTAACTCATTTTAAAAAAACATTATAAAATTCAATTTTACCATCTCAACTTACTACTATTCATAAATAATTCAACTCAATTCAACATCTAAACTGCATGCATTTGGGTATCACTATAAGATAATAAGTTTTTTGGGGTAAATTATTTTTTCTCAAAAATTCTACTTTTCGTCCCAAGACAAAAAAAATTACATCCTAAATTTGTCTCAAAAAACTTGTCTCAAAAAGCTTTTAGGGACGAAATTCAATTTCGTCCCTAAAAATATTTTTTAGCGATGAAATCTCACTTGCCTATTCAAATATGTTCGGACAGATTTTTTTATTTGAGATAAAAAAATTTCATCTCAGAAACTCGTTTGGACAAAACTTTCAGCTGTCCGAACTGACACATGCTGTTCGAACGAATAAATATTTGGTTCGAACAGATTGCTTGATTCGAACGAGGTAAGTGTCCAAACGGATATTATTTGTTCGAATGAATAAACTTACTGAAATTAATCTTGTTCGAACGAATTTTTAAATCTTAATGTATCATTCGAACGTGATTTTTTTTGTTCGAACGGTACTGCTACACAGATTCATATTTAATTAAAAGATGTATTGCTATTATAATAAAAATGTAATTTGACATCAAATTTGTTCAAATATTGTTGTTAAACAGAATAATAAATGTACAATTAATATAAAAAATAGATTTTAAGATCGTGGTAGTGGCATAGCATTTTAGGACATCCTCTGCCATTCTTCAAATATTGCTCGGGTTCTCAACTCTAGTCTCTTTTCTATTCTTGACTCTAACTCTGTTGCTTTATCTAATCTGGTCAATAACTCTTAGTCATTGGATCTCAATCATTCTATATCAAGTTGTGCTACTTCTAACTCCTTAATATTGTCTTCATTGGATCTAACCTTAGAAGAGAATGATGAACTGGAAGATAGTTTCACACAACGCCCTAAGCCCCTCAAATATCCTGGACATAATCCAAGAACTTCAGATAGAATCTGAGCATCGTTGACAGATTATTCATCAGATGGATTTACAGTAGTGTCCTTTAGAGATTTCATCTTTTCCTACAAAAAAAATCATTGAAGTTAGTATAAATAATAAGAATATTGTATTAGACCTGACTTAATATACTTAAACTTACATAATTTACCTCAGCTTCAAGATAGGTCCAAACACCATCACGATTTATATGCTTTAGCATATAAATTGATTAGATCAAAATCGCTAGAATTTTCAGTTTGTTGTAAAAGAAAAACTATATTAGAATTTGAATGAGAGACCGGAACTAGTAGTACTGACCATTTTTTTTATGCAAACGATGAAAAGACCGAAAACTCGCACGATAATGTATCTTTAAATTTGATCTATTTGTTTTGTTCATAGCACTCTGTTGCTAAAAAAAAAGATTATAAGTTTCAAATTCCAATACATATATAATTTTCTATTAAAAAAATATAACTGCAATATTACATTATAAGCAGAATTTTCAAACAGATCACAAACATTCTCCCACTCAACTGGTGGTATTGCTTGGAATAGATTTTAGCATGCCTCTGTAGCAGTGCTGAATTTCACAAAATATGCATGGCACCGACCTTTGTACCACCGGAATGGACCAGACATCAGTTCCTCAACTACTTTTCGATGCTTTCGCCAACTAAAATTTAGATCAAACTCATCATTGAAAAAAATTATAAGTAATTAGTATAATTAAAATTAGCATTAAATTTGAAATTTCTTGCAATGTAGCTCATTACCAAACAACGATTTTTTATGTGATCTTTCACATCTTCGAAAACATTAACCCAATAGGCTGCTGACATCAGAGTATACGTGCGAGTGAAGGCATCAATATAAGTAGAAAGCCATATTTGTGAATCACTGTGCCCACCGGTGTGACCCTCTAATATATCAACTTTAATTTTACCTATTTTTATGACTTTCTTCATGCATATGCCTCTCGTGATACCTCGCCCTCGGTGCTGACTTACAACTACAAGTATAATAATTAAAACAAATGTATATAACTTGGTAAATATATATTAACTCATGTGTTAAATATCATAATTTGACAAAATACCTAGTGTTGGGTCTGGTGTTGCTGGTATACTATTGTTGGCCAGTGAATCACGTGCATGAGAGTCAATAATGGGTGGGAGTGGGGATGGCGCACGACCTGTTTTGCGTTTGGGAAGCATATCTATTTGAAATTGTAATGAATTAAATATATCACCATATAAATATTGTTGATATTTATAAAATTTATACTTACATAGATATTTTAATTCATTCACGATCAGTTTTGCTGAACAATCTTCTTCATCTTCATTAGACACACCAGTAAATTCATGTTCTTTCGACATTCTACCCTCGATTACTTCTGGTGTCGCCCCGTACTCGTATGGGGGTCACGAAGTCCAACCTTTTTGGTATAATTCATCCTCAACTACAAATAATAGGTCTCCAACCATGTTCAAATAAAAATATTTTCCACATTTCAATCCATATAACAATGTCCACCAAGTCATAAATAAAAGAATATGAATAAATTATAAATGAGAGGGTTCACATTCTCCCAATAAGCTTAACAATAAAGAATAACTAACATTCTAAAATCTAATGAATTAGAAACTCAACATCTAAAATAAATATTAATTGTTTTCCCCCATCTAGCCTGTGGCTCTAACTGCTTAAACTTGGTCAAAACTCTACTCTTGGTCCTCTGTTGCAACATCTAAATCATCTAAAAATATATGAGATAAGGGGATGAGTTTTTCCACAACTCAGTAAGCGAAGAACTTATACAAGTGTATAAATATGAGCATTTACCAAATAATAAATTACGGAAAAAAACATAATTATGCATAAAAAAAAACAAATGATTTTCAAAACAATTAAATCATAAAGTACTTTGGCATAACAAAACTGGGTATTATCACTATATCAAATGGAGCATCTCACAAAGTAAAGATCATGTTTAACCTCCGTGGTAGGGTTGTGCAAATCCCGGTGGCCAAACTAGGCAGAGACAGAGGTGGAACTTTCCCTCATTCATCCTCGGAGCCCCGAATGTGCACATAAGAAAGACCACAATAAACCACTTTGTTTCCAAAGTGGGTGCACTCAGAGATAAAAAATTGGTACCAATCCAAACAGAGCAAAAACAGAGCAAAGCAAAACAAAGCAGAGATATAGTCAAATACCAACCAGAATACTATGCCAAAGATTTTCAGAGTTATTAAAGACACATAGTTCCAAACTATTTTCAGAATAAAGTTTATATAAATAAAACGTCGTTAACGCAATCAAGGAATAATTTTTCGTAGATAGACAAAGACACTCTTTTTCACATTTCAGAAAATAACATGACAAAAAGCAAGCTCATGTCTACACAATGCATGACGAAAATATTTTTTCTTCTTTTATATAAGCTTCATGAATAATGCAAACAATTGACTGGGGTTGGTTTTTCTCAATTTTTCATTTCATAACTAACAAAAGCACAAATTTTCAAAAGTCAACCTCAGTCCTGTTTTGGTATAAAACCGAGTATACGAACCCCGCTTACCTGACTCCTGCAGTGAATTATCAAAACTTTGAGTCCGACTTCTAAGAGTTTCGTCACCTATTCATAAAAACATATTCCCTAATATTAAAAACTGCTCTAAAAGTTTTAAATCTGAAAATTATAAGCTAAACTATTCTGCTTGTCTAAAATCATAAATTTCTAGCAAACCACGCCCAAGCAACCAGCCACTACCAATCTGGACAGCCCCCAAAGATGCACAAAAACCCAATATTTTAATCATTTTAAAAACTCTAAGGTGCACTGAAATTTTCTCCTTAAATCCACACAATCAGCGGCTATTTATCTTCTTAATCAAAACACTTTTAACTTAACACTGCCAAGAACATGAATTTTCATAATCCACTTCAACCCGCAAAACCAATGCACTCCATACTAAAAAATATCATTTCAGCCCACTACCAACTCATCATCAAGCATCCCTATCATAAAGCCAACCCAAAAATTATAGTACCCTATACGTTCAATAAAACCAAACCCAATCATTTTATATTACACAAAACGCCCCAAACAACCCATCGGCAGCACCAAACAGCAAAATAAATTTAACAACGAATCCCTTAAACATCCACCAAAAATCACTTCGAAAATGGATTCGAAAAATTAGAGAAAATATTCCATAAATATTACGGGAAGAAATCTATCCAGTAGTTTATCAATTCTTCGAAATAAAACATACGAGAGGACCCTCTAAAACTGACTCCATGAGTCTTACCTGAAGTGAACCACACCTTGCACCAAAACGAAGTGACAAACCAGACGAAAACAGGGCATTAAAGGACCGAATTTTTGGCTTCTCCACGCTCGACTTCACCTACCAAAAATACACAAATTTTCAGTGAATACAAGTACCAAACCGAACCCATAGATAGAAGAAAACGTAGGAAGAAATTTGAGAATCTTACCGTGATTCATGCGGCGAAACCGAAACCAGAGGGGGGTTTTACGGAAGGAAGAAGCTCAAAACAAGGGATAAAATGCCGTATGGAGAGAGAGAGAGAGAGAGAGAGAGAGAGAGAGAGATTTTCATCTACAACAAAGTAACCACCGAGATCGTGATTTGGTGAGGAAGAAATGGAGCTGCGCAAAACAGGGGAAACTGTCGAGCAGGGGAAAGGAAAAGGAAAAGAAAAGAAAAGAAAGAAGAAGGGGTGGACGATATAAACCGGGGGTGAAAACGACGCCGTTCGGGCATGGGTTGAGGCTGGGGCTGGGGTTGAGCCGGGCGTGGGTCTTGGGCTGGTTAATGGGCTTTGGGTCCAGGTGTTACATAACGTCTTCTCTACGGAGTGGGACCATGTCATATTGACTTAGGTCAACAAATAGATTGATCATTGATTCGTTTTCTTGATATGCTTATTCATTTTTCTAACCATCAAATTCTTCATGTGGTTCATCTGCCTCTGGAATATAATCATATATATTTCTTAGTGCAAAGTTCTCCACCACTCACCATGGGTTCTCGTATTCCGAACCATCTAAATAAAAAACTTAATTCGCTTGGCATGCGAGAATGAAATGATCATCCTCGTACCAGGTTTGGGATGTATTTACACTGACAAAACCCACATCTTTACGCACTCCCAATTTAGGATGTAAAAATCCCACCAAGTACATTTAAACAACCAAGTAATATGACCTCTTACATACCTCTTACATACTTTAACCTTATAATATCGTCCACAACTCCGTAGAAGTCAATGTTATTATCTCCATAACTCCCTTTGACTGCAATTCCACAGTTCTGAATTTTTCTATATCTTTCTCTATTACGTGTGTGGAATCTATATCCACGCATCAAGTACTCTGAATACTGGATAGCCCTCTTGCTCGGACCACATGCCAATGCATAAAGTTCTGATGAGATCTCATCAGAATTCGTAGCATGTTTTAATTGAACCTACATCAATAAATATATTTAGTATAATATTAAATATCAATAAAATCTATATTAATTTTTTAATAATACCGTATGTTCAAACCATGAGGCAAACTCCTCTTCATGCTTCTTTTGTACGTCAGCTGTACCACCAGAGCTAAGTAATTGTAAATATTCACTGCACGTTTTCATATGAAATATTAATTTATACAAAAATAGTAACATCAATTATCTCAGTTAACGTAAATTCATTACTAACTTCAAGTAGTACTCAATTTCTACCCAGATATTCAGGACATACCATCGAATTCTATAAAAATCTCGTCCACACAAGTCGTAGCCCCTATGTGCACCCATTGAACTTACAATTTGTGAAAATATAGAAAATGGTGATGAGACACCCATTTGTTCACCTTCATAATTTCGATCTGGTTTCGTAAATCTGATATCAACCCCACGAAAATACATTAAACAAAAAGTGTGTCATTCATTATCAATGTAGGAATCTGCAATCGAACATTCTGAGTGAGCCTTATTTCTCACACTTTGCTTAAACTTTCTTAAAAATTGCTCAATTGGATACATCCATCTATATTTAACCGGGGCAGCAACTAAAATCTCACGAGGTAGGTGAACAACCAAATAACCATTACATTGAAGAAAGAAGGCAGGTATAAAACCTCTAGTTTGCACAATATCACTACGATTTCGGCCTCTATTTTTAACAATGCGTCAACTTATAACGTCCTATTACAAATGCCTCTGAAAAATGCCCATAACTCTATGAAACTGTATGAACATCTTAAGTAAGTTTTTCATGCACACTAACTGCCAACAAACATTGTAAAAATACATGACAATCATGACTTTTAAGACCAGTTATCTTCCAGTCATATGTTCTCAAGCATCTTGACATGTTTGAAACATACCCACCAGGTAATTTGATTGACAATAACCAATCACAAAATTTCATTCTCTTATCGTTTGATAGTGTATATCATCTAAGAAACATGATGGTTTGAGACTTATTATCTTGTAAATGCAACTCTGATCTTATTCCCAACTCCTTTAAATCTTTATGGGAGTTAACTGTATCTTTTGTTTTCCCTTCTATTGACATGAGAGTATCTAAAATATTTTCACATATATTTTTCTCAATGTGCATGACATCTAGATTATGGCAAAGTTTCAATGTAGACCAGTATGACAACGGAAAAAAAATATATTTTTTTGTCTAATTGAATTCCACTGCATCTCGTTTCCTCTTTCGCGTTCATGCGTTCTTCCCAAATTTATTTTCTGGAATCTCAAGTAGTTGTGTAAGAATATCATTGCCAGACAGTGTTGGCGGTGGTGACCTCCACTCAATCTTCCTATCAAATATTGTCCTGTTCGAACGTCATCTATAACTATTAGGTAAATATCGACGATGGCCCAAGAAACATAATTTTCTTTCATTTGTTGACCACTGTGACTGTGTATCTTTGTTGCAAATAGGACAAACCAATTTACATTTTGTACTCCATCTAGACAAGTTCCAGTATGCTAGAAAATAATTTATTGTCCATAACAATGCGACATGCATCTTGAATTCCCACGACAAGGCTGCATCATACATACTCACACCCAGTTCTCACAACTCTTTCAACTCTGTTACTAATGGTTGTATATACATCTATGTCGTTTCCTGATGATCTCTATCCTGGGATCAATAAAACCATCATGAAATAAGAATCCTTCATACACTTCCAAGGTGGCAAATTATAAGGCATTAATATTACAGGTCATGTACTATGAGAAATGTTCATATTGCCAAATTGATTAAAATCATTAGTTTCTAACCCGAGGCGTACGTTCCGAGACTCTTCGGTAAACCATGGATATTCCCTATCAAACTTCTTCCATTGTAAGGAATCTGTTGGATGCGAGAGAAATTGATAATTTTGAACTATTTCTGCATTATGAAAAGTCATATCTTTCGCAGTCACTCGAGAAGTAAACAACTGTTGAAGTCAAGGGATCAGCGGAAAATGTTTCAACACTTAATTCGGTATATTACGCTTATCTGATGTCCATCTTGACTCGTGACACATTGGACATGAACCAAATTCTGCATATTACTTCCAAAAGAGTACACAACCATTCTTACAAGCATGGATAATATTGTAATCAAATCTCATTTCTCATTTCAATTTTTTCGCCTCATAAAAGTTATGAGGCACCACGTTATCTTTCGGTAGAACCTATTTAAATAACTAAAGTAGCATGTCAATAGCCTTTGTAGAAATCTGGCATATTGACTTGATATGTAGCAATTTCACTGTGAATGACAACTTACTATGACGGGTACACCCCTCATACAGTTGTCGTTGTGCATCCTCTCACAGTCTTGCGAAGTTCTTGTTTCTCTCAAAAGATTGTGACGATATTCATTCTCCATCTTGAACCCAAAACATACCTATGCCAATATCGCCTAATATTTCAGTGATATCCTCTCCATTATTATCACTATCATCTGAAACGGCCACATTTGTATCGTTGATATCGATCTCGGCACCAGTCTCCTCCATTCGATTGGAATGACTCTCAAATCTAATTCCTGTAGGAAATGGTTCGCCATATAGAACCCAATGCGAGTATTTAGGATCTATCCCATTAACGAGCAAATAGGATTCCACTACTATCATGTTTAAATAACTTAGGTTCTTGCACTTCTTTCACAAACATCTTATAAAACTCCGACTGTTAGCACTATCATTCACAAATTCTATGAAAAATTTTACTTCTCGTGCATACTCCTTATAGTCTTGTCCAAGTCTATCTCCCAATAGCATCCAACTTTTGTCCATTGTATTTTCGTTACTCGTCCACTACCTATTAAAAATACCTAAATCATTTCATAAACATCATCAATAATACTGTAATTGATATTTTCATAATACTACTTTGATAAGGTAGTTGGTCATATCCCATTTGAGAGACTATCATCTATATCGCATATATACTTTGTCTAAAACTCTAATGTTAGTAAAATTTCGACAACATTTTTCTACAATTCTCTAAATATACTAGTCATGATATTGCATAACCGAAAAATGTAAAGAAACGCACACCAGAATTTTATAACCAAACATAAGAGTACTAATTGAATATATCTGCCATATAGATGATAGAAACCCAAACTATCTACTTTGGATAACTCAAGAGTTGTACTCAATCATTCTTTAAGAGAATAATTGGCCACAACTCTCGAATGGGTCTAAGGTTTAATGTAGCACTCAAATAAGTTTAACATTCAACTATAATGGTACAATAAGCAACAATATTAGTAATAACAAACAATATTATTAACAAAAAATATATAGTATTAACAATGGTATTCTGTTTGCATGAATTTCGTTCGAATGTAAATTTTCATGTTCGGACGGCCCTCAACAAAATTCAACATTCATTTGAACGTGAACAGTTCTGTTCGAACGCTAATCATGAGATAGAATACCAGAACCAATTCTCAACATCAAGCAAGTAAACAACAAATGCTCAAATAAACAAATCATGCTCGAATTATCAAAACAAGTATGTAAACTCTATATAAAATCACCTCAAAATATCAAAACAAATCTCTAATATTTAAATCCTAATAATTAGAAAACTAACCTCAACTTTTGCACTTCCGACTTCAAGTCCAATTCAATAACACTATCCATAATTAAAAATCATAATATGAGAAAACCCCCCCAACCACTTTTATTGTTGAGAAATACATAAAAAAAAGTATTGAGAAATGAAATTTACATATTCCCTCTTAAGAATATCAATTCTCTCACACTCAAGAATTCTCCTACAATATACAATCCTTCTCTGACTCACTCTCAGTCTCCATCTCTAAAAAAGAGCTCAATCCCACGTGAGAAATGAACTGAAGAGTCGAGTGTTTAAATCATTGAAGTTGCGTTCAGACGTAGAATTTATTCGTCTGAACGCAAAAATTTCAAATTGCCACTTTGTTTTCTCGCAATGAATTTCAAATTTTTGCATCGGAACGGACTATTTTCTCATTAGGACATTTAATTTTAAACATATTCTGAGTATTTATCGTTCGAACGAATGAGAGGCCGTTAAGACGTATAACAGTCCTCAATATTTGGCACGAAAATTTTTCTCCAAATTATTGACACAAATTACAAGATAAAGTACGTTTGAATAATAGTAAATTACGGTTCGAACAAGTACTTCATATTAATATACTAAATAATACAAAAAAAAATATTATATCATTATTATAATAGGCTTGTACTATGTAATATAACATATTATTTTAGTATTATATCATCTTATAGAGTTACACTAGTATTATAATACTAATATACTAGGTAATGTTTAATTATTATTATATATGTATATACAATGGTATTACTAATACTATTCTAAATAATATATATTATAAGTTATATGTATTGAACAAGTGATAACACTACTAATTATATACTAAGTAATCTAAGTAACATGTATCTAGTCATTATAAACTAAGTACTACGTGTAAATAGTATAATATTTATATTTTAACTAATATATACTAGTATATACAAAGTACTTGATACATATGAAGTTGAAGTACTTGATATATACTTATTATATATAACACTATCATCTTAGTATTATGTATAGTGCATGTATATTATAAAGACTAATTTTAATTTTTTTTTTACTAAATACTTTATAATATTATTAGTGTCATATGGTACATAGTAATATCATTATAACTAACTGAACTGATAGCGGATTGCTTAAACTCCAAACTCTTTTATTTTCGTTTGAACAAATATCCCTTCATTCAAACATATATCTTGACCGTTTGAACTCTTATAAAGTCTATTCGGACGCTCAAAACTTGTTCGAACGACAATTTGCTCATTCGAACGAGTGTCGAGGTATATATACCCAACCCTCGTCGAACGCCTCATTTTTTCAACGAACAATAGATCCAAAAGTTACTCCTATTCTCACAAGAATGACACTAGAACTTCCCAAAATCATCATCTACAGTGAAATATATAAAGTATGATCCCTATAACCCTTCATATTGGTTGAAAATAGGTTATGAACACCCATTTTTGTAGGAGTCGGACTTCAAATCAAATCTGACCCATTTTTCCTAGTATTTATTGTTTTGGACCTTTAGGAGTAATTCTAGGTTGATTTGATCTGAATAGATTTGATTTTTATAGAAAAAAAAAGTAATGGCTGAGTCAATTCGGCCATTTCTCTTCGCAGGGCTTTCTGTTCGGACAGGAATGACCCCCGTCCGAACGAGATGTAGGAGATGATTCTATTTGTTCGAGCGGGCATCTAACTCATTCAGACAAGTTATTTTTTGTCCGAACGAGTAAGTACCAAATAGAACAATTTGATATACGTTTTGGTTTCATTTAGGTATTTTGGGTTCCATCAAATTTGTCTAACTTGTTCCATCACTTATTCGTTGAACATTATATGAATGGTGGGCAGAGGTCAAAAGCGTGGAAGAGATCAGATGATTAGGAGTAGCAGCATACCTCCACCCATTGGCATCAGTGCTACTAAGCCAGTGACTGCTACTCCTGTTGCCTCCACTTCTGTCCCTCTCACTGCTCCTACTACTTCTGTCCGTAGGTCTGTTC
Source organism: Platycarya strobilacea (assembly GCA_036898215.1). Classification (NCBI taxonomy): domain Eukaryota; kingdom Viridiplantae; phylum Streptophyta; class Magnoliopsida; order Fagales; family Juglandaceae; genus Platycarya; species Platycarya strobilacea. The sequence continues at coordinate 8,468,694 of CM072547.1, forward strand.
TAGTAGAGCGGCCTATCACCTTGGATGACTTCAAAGACCTGGAGTGAGAGGGACACACCATCCACTAGATCTTCATGGAGCGACGATGGGCTCCAATCTGCACGTAGAAGGGGATCACATATCCTAATATGGTATACAAATTCTATCGTGCACTGGGAGAGCAGTCTGGAGATATTCACCACTACGTGCTAATGGTGCGGGGAGTTAACATCACCTTCTCTCCTCAGGTGATTGCAGAGTATTTGGACATCCCGTGCGTGATGGACGCATATCCTTATTCCTTCGTAATAGCAGCATCTAGATCTGCTAGGGCAGACACAGAGGCTGAATCATCATCGTCCTTTGCAACATGGACTACCGAGGAGCTGGCTGCTGGCTCAGATGCTGATGATAGCGATGAGGAGTACGTACCTGATGATAGTCTCACAAACGATCAAGTACATGAACTACTACGACATTCTGAGGCTCTTGCATATGATGGCGAGAAGGCTATCAAACAGGTCAATTGCACTCCATTCTTCAAATTGCTGAATCTGATAATCGAGTACAACGTTTACCCGAAAAAGTACAAGAAAAATTTTGGGATGGATCAGGCACGACTTCTGGTGCGAGTAGCAAGGGGGGACCCGATTGATCTAGTGCTGTATATTTTCTATCGCATCAGACATGACTCACGATATGGGAGTGGAGCCAGTATACTATTTGGACTGTTGATATCTGGCCTCTTACTTCAAGCTGGAGTTACAGAGCGGATTGGTGAGAAAAAAAAAATCATATAGGGGCTCTCAATAAGATATCTATCAGTAAGAGCAAGGGGCACCCCTATGTAAGGACTCCAAGGTCGACTGATGCTACTATCAGTATTGTTACCCAGCCTACTCAGAGATAGTCTGCAAGATTTACATTGAAGCAGTTGGAGGCAATGGTAGAGCGTGTGGTGGAGAGAGTGGCAACCCGCGTGATAATAGAGGCTGAGGACCGCATCTTGGGGAGAATAAATAATGTAGAGACATGGATCAAATTTATGCAAGAAGACATATATTTGATACCGAAGTAATAGGAGTATTTTTATTTAGTATTTTATTTTATGTATTATATCGAATAATATTATATATATTTTGGGATGTAATTAGTATTTTCTTTTATTTTTGGTGTTCATAACAATGTTTCTTTTTTATTTTTCTAATTTTACTTACTACTCGTGATAATAAAATAAATTACATTTTAAAAGTAATTACATAAAATTAATTTGTACATTTATAAATATTTTAAATGTTTCATAAATCATAATATGTAATATAAACACATTTTTTATATTTTGAAAATGATAAAATATAATAAATAAACAAAAATATATATAAACAAATGAATAGTGATGAACAAAAATGAACCATTTCCAACCTGTTTTCCGTCTGAATAGTATACTTTTTATTCGGACGGACTTGCAATTTTGTCACCACGTTTCCCTCCAAATATATTCTGTTCGGAAAAATAACTATTCGTCCGAACGTATTTTTTCATCACCAAATGTCTTGTTCGGACAGATTTTTGTCCCTCTGAATGGATTTTACAACTTGTCCAATTTTTGAGACGAAATTTAAAATTTGTCTCTAAAAACCACTTTTAGGGACGAAATTTATTTGGTCCCTAACAAATTTCATTTCTAAAACTAAAATTTGTTATAGTTTATTGAGGTAATCTCATATGTTTTATGAATAGTAATAAAAAAAGTAATAATAAAATGTTAAATAATACTAAATAATATTAATAAATAAATAATAATAATAAATATTAAGACAAAATTCTCAAAAGAGAAATAATAGACTTACAACTATTTTACAACTTTTTTTGCATTTATTTTTTTTTTAATTTTTAATTTTATGTAGTGATTAAGAATGTGAATATTAATAAAATTATATACATTTTTTATTTTTTCTTAATGATTATGAATGTTAAAAAAATACTTAAAAAATGATCGAAAAAGAATTGAATACACTAAAAATTGTAAATGAGTAGTAAAAGGGTTGTACCCCTATCACTGCTTTTTTCAAAATATTTCACTGTCCTAACCCTAAAGCTAAATAAAGCAAGAAAAGAACGGCCACAATGCCACTGAGAGAATTAGAGAGAGAGAGAGACATCAACGCTAGTTGGCACTACAAGATATAAGACTTTTTTCAGCGAAAATTTTTGCCACTAAAGACCCAAAAAATGCTGCCAACACTCTTTCTCGGCGAGATCTTCGTCACTGCTAAATCGCCGCTGTTAACCCTTCACTTCACAGCAAAAATAAAAAATCGCCATGAAAACTTAATCTTTCCCAGCAGCTTTTTTTGTCGTGAAAAGTGATAAGAAATGTCGCAAAAAACCTCCAGTTTCAGGTTAAAAATTGTTACCAAATCCTATTCGCAGCGCCTACCAAATAAATAACAATGATTATATTTCGCTACAATTTAGGTTTTTGCAGCATTTTCGTTAAGCACCGCGATTTCAAAAAGCCTATAGCAGCGAAACATGGTCACCGCAAACTGGTTTACCCAGTGTATATTGATCTCACTACGAAAGACACTAACCAAAAGCCTATTGCGGCGATATTTTTTCATTACATTTTCTTTTTGCTAGCGTAATTTGAAACCGTTGCTATTGACCGTAATGTTACCAAAAATTAATTGTGGCAGTTTTATATCGCCAGAACAGGGTATACCTAGTGACATTTGTTGGTGCCACGAAATATTTTATGTTCCAAAAATTCAATTACGGTGCCAGGTTTTTGTTGCTATAGAAAAAAAAAACCGTTATAAATAATATAATTCAATGTTCCTTCTCTTTTTTTTTTCCTTCTTTTTGGTCTCCTAAAAGCACATTCATTTCTCCATCTAACAAACGGCATATAATCCCACATTGTAAGGAACAAATTCAACCTTCATTAATCTCTTTAAACATCAATTCATCCAAAATCATATCTATATATACATTGAGGTGGTGCATTATACTCATATCAAGTACAAACTAGGCTACTAATTAAGTAAGTCATACATCACTCTTATAACAGATTTGAGAAGTCTACTATCACTAAAACAAGGTGAAAAAATCTTGAATTCACAGTGAAAATTTCTTAGCTTGAGCTTGAATGGCCATATCACCCTTGAAGCTCCTCTTTTGGATAAGCCAATACTGCATCTATGCTTGAGATATCTGACATAAGAGTAAAAGAGAAGAAAACTACAATATGAGCAGCATAATGTAATTTGCCTAACGGAACTAATTCCAATAATGTCATTCTCTTTTTACGTTTGCAAACTTGATAAATCATATCAGTCAGAATGCGAAAAAAGGAAAGTATTAACTAATTTAAATCAAATGAACAAATTTATTGAAAATATTCACATACTTCCAGACCAAAGCACAAAAACAAACATTATAAGATATAACTCATGACCATGTCCAAGAGAAATACATGCCTTTTAGTTTTCCACCACCCTCCTCATCATAATCCTCCTCTCTACTGTAGCTGTATCTTGGTATTGCTGATACTCAGAAACCCAATCATTCAAGTTACTTTCAGCCTCTGTAAACTAGGCAAACACATAAAACTTAATGTACATACAAAACTTTTGTAATATACAAAACTTGCAGTAATATATATATATATATGATTTAAAAACCATATCCTTCCCAAATTAACATGTTTATAAATAAGAGCCAATAATAGAAAGGAAATGATCACTATCTCTTACATGTGTTGGAAAAATCCAAATTAACATAAAGCCTTTCAGCAACAAATAATAAGAATAAAATAATGCATTATCCAACTATGGGGGCATTTATAGTGGGAGACACATGCATGGGATCATTACTTACTTGGTATTACCCATTTGGTAGTGCTGATTCTTCAAGTGCAAGATCATTATGAGAATCAATACTTTGAAGACATCAATGAAAATACATTAAATGAAATCAAATATAAGAGATTTATTTTTTATATAGTTTGTATTCTTAAAATTATTAAGGATTTTGCTCCTTGAACTCTCAGTTCAGATTCTGCTAAATCATTTATTTTTATTTTATTTTCATGATTATAATTTAATTAGAATACAGAGTGTAGGCTTTATACAATTTGAGAGTGTAATGTATTAGTTTTAATGGTTTAAAAATGATCTCTACACTTACCATCATTTGGCTCCAAATCTAATGCCTGCCTGAAGCTTTCAATAGTAGCATCAATGTCATTAAGGGCCATGTATGTCTGATGGATGAAGAGACCATTATTACTAGAATCATCAAAAAAATACAACAATCTTTTTGCAAAGAAACACCATCCAAGTTGAGGAATGGAGGCTATAATAAGTAATTATGACAATACTTGGGGAAGCCAATCAAAATCAAGGCTAGCCAAGCACATATACCATCTAAAATTAAACACCTCTACTTCGAAATGACGCACTTTCTTAGGCATTTTATCTGCCTATAGACATGTATGATTTTACTTGGAATATTCCATACTCTTGAGAGATCAGGTAGAGATATAATAATATGACTTACCATTGTGCGGAACCATGATATGATATTATATAGACACACAGAAATCTAATCACTTAAGGAAAATAATCAATGAAATATTAAAATATCTTATGTAGACACACATAAATCCAACTTAGTTATGTATGCGGATATTCATAAATCTAATCACTTAAGGAAACTAAGCAATGAAATATTTATATATCTTATATAGACACACATAAATCTAATCACTTAAGGAAACTAATTCTAATCTCTCTCTCTCTTATTTATCACATAGCCAACTTAGTTATGTATGTGGATATTTATCCATTTGCCTACCAACTAACTAATATTAATACAGTTGGTATGTGACGTCGAAAAGCTGATAAATTTTGTTCTTAATTCTAGCTATAATATATTTTTAAGTGATTTATCATTTAAATGGCCCATGATTGTGTATCAAATATATAGCTGAATATGATACAATTTAGGACATCACTCTTAACATTTTTACAAGTAAAATTTAATCAATTATGTTATTCATTGTAGAAAATTTTGGCATCCTCAATCACCCATGTTATGTGGTACTATACTAGGCATTATTGCTTAAGTAGTTTAAAACAAGGATTTGAATATACTATAGTTCTTAACTAAGTTTTTGGGCCTAAAGGGAAGAGCTATAGACACATGAATTACAAAAAATAATAATATAAGATAAAATACATGAGTCAATTCTTTGAGTGGCATTAAATGTTCGAGATATTGTGGGATCTACATTATATAACTATCTTTCTATCACTCTAAACTAAAGAACTTGATCAAGAACTTTGGGAGATCCAGGTTTTTTATCTAGAACAATCGCAAATATGTGTATGATGTAAAATTTGAGCTTAGGCATAACCCTACTAGTTATCATTTTCTTGTTGAATATATTCAAAATATATGTATTTTAAATGGTTTTATAGTATGAAGAGTTGTGTTCCGGTATAATCAAATCATTTGAGTCGATGTTAAAAAACGTCTCATCCTTTGCTCGATTTCAAAACTACCAGCATTAACCTAATTAATGTTGCATTTAGATTGGGGGATTTAGGGAAAAGGGTAAATTGGGTTTGGGTTTCAAAATACTAGATATGGACCAGAATTTAAACTTTCAAAATCTTGGTATTAAAAGACCCTTAGTTTGAATTCTTTTGTCTAAAACTAGTTCAATTACAAACTACTCTAAAATAATTAACTAATCAGAAATCAAAGAACCTTGTTCTATTAGATGTTTAAGTGCACATTTTGTTTAGAAACCAGCTACTATTACTTATAGAAGAGTCAGACTTAAAGTGTGACCCTATCATATGTTTTGTTTCAATATTTGTTTATTAGGAATAATATTGATACAACCAACCTAAATAAAAACAAAACCAGATCATATCAAAGATAAATCCGAACTGTAAGTCTAGCTAGCTAATCTAAAGTTCCTTAGTTAACAACACATTAAAACAAAGAGGAAACCAGCTTAATTATAATTTTTTATGCAAATATCAGCCCACGATAGTGGAATGAGCACGGATACAGGGGCCTTACATCTATCCATAGCAATAATAATAAATTAAATGTAAATAAAAGACAAGACATGACTATAACACCTCCATACCAGGAGGTCTAGCTAGGGAGTTAGTGTCTGTTACTTTCAACATATATACTCCATGGATCATAAAAACAACTCTACGACTCGCCAAAGCTACTTTAATAAAAATATATTTACTTCCACAAAACTAACATCAATGAAATCCTTTAGCACATTAAATTTTTAACAAACTTCAAAAGTCTAACAACATCAGAAAAGTTCCAAAATACTATCGACAAGGTTCCAACAAAATAAATCAACAAATTCACAAAGTCCCAATAAAATACCAACATCCCAATAAACCAATCTATAGAATAAGATCCAATATACTGAATAAAATCTTCCAATAATCATAGTACGTACCCTTAGGTACTAAATCTACTATCCTGATCAGCTAATCCTATCTCTATTTTTTCTATTCTTGATTTTTGGATGAATCATCAAAATCATCTAAAACTACTTCACTAACAAACTACTCTAAAATAATTAATTGTTCAGAAATTGAAGAACCTTGTTCCATTAGATTTTTAAGTGCACATTTTGTTTAGAAACTAGCCACTATTACTTATAGAAATTGAAGAACCCTATTGCATTCTCCTAAGATGAGAGAAAACTTAGAGATTTCAAGCAATATGTCATCAACTGGTGGGGGAAAAGATAAAAGGCCCAAAAATTACTAACATCTAATACTCACATCAACACCTACACAATGTGGAAGATATGATGATGGTATTGACTCGGGAGAAAATTCAACCTTTGTGACAAAAACATACAAGAAATTAGTCGACAATGACAAACTAAACCACAATTTTTGTAAAAGAACTAAAAAATAAGTGAAGGGGGAGAGATAGAGAAACATAGGTCATGGACGATACCTATGTTCACGAAAGGAGGCGCATCCAAAAGTACTCTGTATCGCATATTCTCGCCCTTCGATACAAAGAAAATCCCCTAAGTTGTCACTGATTTCTAAATAAAGGCACTGTGATGATTTTTGTGTGGGTTGGGAAACGACGCCAATAGCTTCGACGGAGAGTCACTTGCATTTTCAACCAAAGTTTTTGCGACCGTACCGTACCGGCCGGTACGGCCGGTATGTACCGTACCAGCTACTAAACCGGCACAGAAAACATATATATATCGTACCACCCAAAATATCGGGTGTTTTGGCTGGTACCATCTTGTACCGGACGGTATTTAATTTTTCGGCCAAAACAAGCATTTCGCCCGGTACACTTTCTACCGGTTATTGGATGGCATTTTTGTAATTATGTATTTCGGTCTTTCGGTTCGGATATCCACCTAAAATAACCTAGGTCTTTCAGATTCAACTTTCATCACTTCGACTTACTGCCCCGTTCAATTTCGCCCTACCCAATCCCAGACCTCCGAATCGCAACCTCCGGCTTCCATTAGCTCGCTTCATTAGTCTCATCGGCATTGTCGTAGGTCGCCGTAGCTGTCGTCGTCTCCGCCTGGCATCAGCTCTTCCGTGAATCGCGCGGCCCACGCCTCCCAACTCCTCTGATTCTCCATCGCAGGGAACACATATAGGTATAAACCATATTAATATGTAATTATATATTATGTAGGTTGTGACTTTGTTGAATATTTATGAATTATGATTGGTATTTTGTATTTCGAATTTCGCAGCACACCCTTCCCTTGTTATGGGCTTAATTTTCAAATCTCTTTGAAAAAAATAGTGTTGATTGTTTAATGTTTAGGCTCTGTGTAGACGAATTATTTTTGTATATTAAATTTGTTTTTGTTTCTTAAACTAGCAGTTTGCAATTATTAATTTTGTTTTTAATCATATAATTCATTCATTTCCATATAATTATTTTTGAATATTAAATTTTTTTTTTGTTTCTGAATCCCACATGCCAATAGAGCCTACACATACAAAAACAATATTTGTAACGTGAGTATACTATAGATCTTGCACTTTTGTTGTTCGGATGGGTCTAAGTATTTATTTATTTTTTCAAAAATTATGGGGACTAGCTTGTACATTCTATAGCTGCAATATTATTTTTGAAATAATACTATCTACATGACATGGCTTGCTATAGAAAGATTTTATATTTTGGCCCATGGATTAGCTCTCATGAGTAGCTCTCATGAAGAAAAAAAGTTGACATTTTATAGAAGGAAACGGCTTGCAAGATATCCAGTCTAATGAGAACTTATTCGGTTAGGCACTTGACTAAAAGACTATACAATATGAAAAGATCAATAATTATTTTATGAGAACATAAGCGTACTTTGATTTCAGATTATCGAATAAATTTATTTAATGACAGTTTTTTATTTTTTTTAAGAAACAGCCCCCTTGGCTACTCTTAGTTCAAACTTCTTTTGACTTCTTAGTTCAAACTTCTTTTGACTTCTTGTATAGTTAACAATGTCTAGTTGTCAATCAACTGGTGCTGGTGGTATGTCTTCAACACTTGCTCCTGTAAGATCAGAAGATCCAGCATGGGCTCATGCACGTATAGTGCTAGGAGCAAGAAATAATACCGAATGCTTATATTGTAATAAAGTAATTAGAGGTGGTGGGATAACTCGGTTGATGCATCATCTAGCTGGGATTCCAGGGAATGTAGAAGCATGTAAAAAGGTCTCTAAAGATGTAAAATGGCAAATGAAGGAGCTACTTAATGAAATGAAAAAAAGTAAAGAGAAGAAAAAAAAAATAGCTCAAAGATTGGAGGCCATGTAGATTTAACATCTGATGATATTGATGATAGTATGGAGGGACAGTCTCAGCTTTCAAAGGGTAAGGGGAAGTCAAAGAATCTGGAAGTGGAAAATCGGTGGGGAGAATAAATAGATTTTTTTCTCCAAGAACAACTCCTGGGGCCCAACTTTCAATTCAGAGCTCTATGTGTTCAAATGATATGATTGTGAAAGCAAAGATGGTTGTAGCACGCTGGTGGTATGATGCTAATCTGCCTTTTAATGCAGCTCAATCCAAGTATTATCAACCAGCTATCGATGCCATGACCGCCATTGGGCCAGGATTTAAGGGACCTTCCTTATATGAGTTAAGAGTAAGTTTGTTACAAATGACTGTGAATGATGTTCAAGATTATTTGCAACAAATTAAGAAGGTTTGGAATGACACCGGTTGTTCACTAATGGCATATGGTTGGACAAATCAGAAGCAACAATCAATAATCAACTTTCTAGTTTATTGCCCGAAGGGAACAATGTTCTTGAAGTCTGTTGATACATCAGGCTTTAGAAAAGATGTTGAAACATTGTTTAATGTTTTTGATGAGGTTGTTCAAGAAATCGGATCTGAGAATCTTGTGCAGTTCATAACGGACAATGATGCAAGTTATAAAGCTGCGGGAAAAAGATTACAGCAGAAGTATGGTTCTTTCTATTGGTCCCCTTGTGCAGCTCATTGCATAGATTTAATGTTAGAGAATTTTTCTGATCCAAGATATTTTCCCCTTATTGATGATACTATAAAAAAGGCAAAAAAGATAACAAAGTTCATCTATAACCATGGTTGGGTTTTGGCATTGATTAGAAAAGACTTCACTAATAGTCATGATTTGTGTCGTCCTGCAGGTACAAGATTTGCAACAAATTTTTTAAGTATCAAATGCTTGCTCTTGTACAAGAAACAACTCAGGCAAATGTTTACTTGTGATAAATGGATTGCATCAAATCATTCTAGGAGCAATATAGGGAAGGAGATAGCCGAGATTGTTCTAGAAGATAAAGAGTTTTGGGCTCAATGTCAATTTATTGTGAAAGTTAGCGAGCCTTTGGTGCGTGTTCTACGACTTGTTGACGGGGATGAAAAGCCTGCAATGGGATACTTGTATGATGCAATGGAAAGAGTCAAAGAGAACATAAAAGCGAGATGCAATAACAAAGTCAGTGTATTTAGTCCATTCACTATGATCATTGATTCTAGATGAGATAAGCAACTTCACAGTCCATTACATGCGGCGGGTTGTCTTCTTAATTCTGGAATTTACTATAACCCTTGTTTTAAAAATAAAAATGATGTTATAAGAGGTTTTAACAGTTGTATTATGAAGATGGAACTTGATCCCGATAATCAAGACAAGATCATTGCAGAACTTGACTTGTATAAGAATGCAGTGGGTGAGTTTGGACATTCTTTAGCAATCCGCCAGCGTGATAAGATTAATCCAGGTATTATTATTTATCAATATCATTTGTTAAATAGTGTGACTTTGTACTTTATATTTTATTTTATTTTTACTTACATTTAATTAATAATTTATAATTGCATTATTATTATAGTTGCTTGGTGGAGTCAATTTGGTTGCGAGGTTCAACGCTTCAAAGGTTTGTTGTTCGAGTATTAAGTCAATGTTGTAGTGCAACTGGATGTGAGAGAAATTGGAGCACATTTGATTTTATTCATTCAAAGAAGAGAAATAGATTAGTGGATAAACATTTAAACGATTTAGTATTTGTTCGTTATAACTTGAAATTGCGAGAGAGGTAAAATTTTTTAATACTAATGTTTTTCATAAATTGAAAAATATGTAATATTCTCACTTATGTCTGATTTTATTTTGACAGGAGCATAAAAAAGGGAAGTGATGCTTTAGATCCAATCAATCTTGAAAATATTGACTTGATGGAAGAATGGGTGGGTGAAAAATCTGATCTTCTTGATGCGAAGATTTGGATTGGGCTAGTATTGAGGAGCCTTTAGCCATACTAAATGAGAAAGATGATGAAAACATTGGTGTTGATGTTGATGTTGATGATAGTGGTGACATTGATTGAAATATTTTGATTAATATGTCGAATCTTGATCCTTATTATCTTTTTGATGAGGATGACTGATTTTATTTTAATGGTTGGATTAAGAACTTATTCAGTTTTATATTTGTTGTAACTTTTTTTATATGATATTTGTTGTAATTTAAAACTTAAGACTTGTATTGAGAAGTATGGATTTTATGACTTATTTTATTATTATTTTGGAATACAATTAATGCTTGTATATATATAATTTATCCAGGTGTAAACTATTCCGAAACGATACCGGTACTGAAATATTATCTCGAAACGGTATCCGAAACGGTATCGGTACCGAAATATTTCGTACCAGTGCCTTGACCTATACGGCGTCCAGTACGGTATTCAAAATTTTGCTTTCAACCACTCAATTTTCGATGGAGGAACAACGTCGTGGTGGTACGTAGTACGTTGGAGAAGTGGAACTGACAGCGACAAAAGGGTATATTGGGATTTGAAGAAGGGAGAATTGGCATGTGTGTCTAGAAAGGTCTCTCAGGAGAGAAAATAAAATGGAAAGTGGGAGTTGGTGTCCGAGACCAATATCGACAATTTTATCTCGTTGCAATATCTATAAAAAAAAATTCCGTTGGCTTTTTTTGGCCACTTGAAGTTAATATTTTGCCACAAATTTTAAAAGTGTAAGACCAACTAACTTAATGGTTCGCTCAACGTGGAAAAGCTGCGACAATTTATATTTTGCTGCAAAAAATAATTTTTTGCAACAACTTCTTTAACAATGGAAATAAAATTGATGGGAAAGGAGATATTTGTTGTAATGTGGGGCTTATACGTACCTGCCCATGAATTTTATAAATGCTGTGTGAGAAACCAGGGAAAAACTTCTATGCCTTCGTACTCACCACGAATGACATCTTATCCTTGTGATCAGGTGGGGATCAAATTGATGGATATGCATAATTTTTTTTTTTTTTTTGTCTATTGTTTCTTTTTTCCCGTAGAGTAGAGAATTAATAAGCTTTTGCAAAACATATTCTAGTACCATTCCACTTTCTTGTTTTGACAGAAAGTTTCACACTTTATTAAAATGGAAAATATATTCCTTTTACCTTCCATATATACGTTGATGTAGCTAGCTGGTAGCAACACCAGGGACAGAGACCCCCTGAATGATCTATATAGATAGTAGTCATAGATTATATATTCCCTCAACTTTGATTTTCATATATTCTTCTTCATCAGTACTGAACCATATACCATATAAAACACTGTAAAAATCGAATATTCTCAGTGTTCTTTTTCTTTCCCCGTAGGCTGATTACGTAAGAATATCTATCAGTAGTATACAAGAAGAGAGAGAGAGAGAGAGTGAGTTAAGTATATTGGTACGCGTGCTTTGGTGTACGTACGTACGGCGATAAAAAAATTTGACTTTTCAAATTTGAGAAATTTGAACGTTAGGTCTGGAAATGTTTACTTTCTGATGAACAGGATGAGGTCCAACCAGGTTTGTCAATATTAAAGAAATAAATTATAACCTAGTTGCTGGCTTATTCACCAAGACATGAAAGGTACAAGTGCATGGCGTAATCGAAACGCACGTACAGTTATTAATTTTCTAATATATATATGATCATCAATATAACTCAAGCAGATGATGAATCTATATATATATATATATAAATATATGGATAGATGTATATATATATATATAGAGAGAGAGAGAGAGAGATGCTACCCGCCCGCCATGGGACCAATAAATATGATAATGAATAATGAGTGAAGGGGCGTGGTCCAAGCGCGCATGCATGTAGATGGATGGATGGATGATGAAAGAAGAAAAGTTGGCCACTTTGCTGCAAACCAGTTGGGTGGCTAGCTTGGCTACACGGAAATCTGTAATGTGAAAACAAAATTAGGAGGACCAAAGAATAATTCCAAGGACATGTAATAGTAAACAGCCGTACGAATGATGGAGACACCCTGAATTGGGATTGGCCGACCTCTTTTAAATCATTGTACCATTCATAATCTGATATAGATACTTCACCCCTTTCACCTTTGCCTCAATAATACGGTTTGATGCAGGAATCCCCCACTCCATCTGAAAAGGACTGTCATCTATTAGACTCATGAGAGACAGAGAGAGGGAGGCTCCACATCCAATATCCAATCTATTTTATATATATATATGTATGCATGCATGCATGCATATGTTTGTGCTAAAATTAAACCTAGGCTGTTCATGTATAAATTAATGACCTAGAGTTTAGGAATTTGACGCATAAATATATGTGTATATATATATGACAAATTGGTTGTTAATCCATGGCAAGTTTTCTGGTTTCACTGCATTAGAATACGTAGAACCCCAGCGTCTTGGTCTTTGGCCTGGGTATGCTAGATGATCTTCCATGTTCTAAGATCGAATATTTTGGGTGCAAGTAATTATCTTCAATAGATAACTTGATCTTTGTGATAAGGGTATTATATGCATGATCTTAAAGTTTAACTGGATACAGATCATATATATTAAAATTTTCTTTAAAGAAAAAGGTTTCGACAATCCCTTAAATTTCCCATCATAAAAAAAAATAGATAGCAAAAAATTAAAATTTAAATAAAAATTATTGGTACGAGTTGGCCGTGTCGAGAACATACTAGACCTCAGCCCTCAATCTCTTACTTAACAAGATTTGATTTATAAAAATAAATAAATAAATTATCTTGCAAATCAAATATTATAGAGAAGAACGGTGGAAGATGTATTTTTAAAATAATATTTATAATTGTGAAATGTACAACTACTATGTAATTATTTAAAAAATAAATAAATAACTGTGAAATCTAAATAATCAAAATTAATTTTTTAATAATACATTTTATTCTTTTTCCAAAATATAATACACGAATGCTTGCACATTCTAAATTCTAATAATATATATATATGAACAATGTTATACATTAATCTCTCCAACTTTTATATATTATTATTTTTTAATATTTTTATTTTTATTTTGTTTTTTTAAAACTAATTTAATTTAATTTAATTTATTTATTATTCATATATTAAATATTTAATAAAATAAAAATAAAATAAAATAAAAATATGATGTGTGAAAATTATGTAAATAGTAAAAAATTATATAAATTTATATATATATATATATATATATAAGCTTTAACGCCTTTTAGAACGGAATCGTACGTAGAAACCCACAAAAGACGTAGTGAAAAAGTCACGGTAGCGCAGCCTATAAAGTAAACATATTCAGGTTACTGTTGAGACCCATTGGTGTTGTGCTTTCGGAGCCAATCGTGATGTTTGCTTTCTACCCGGACCTCACAATTATTCTTATGCTGACAAGGGGAAAATGGAGTTTGTGGTCCTCGCATAAATTCTTCTCCTTTTTCAGCTTTCTCGAGGTTTTTTTGCCTTCAAAATCCTGTTCTTCACTGCTTGCTAGCTCCATCTGTCCCCTTTTCTGTCTGCTCGCTCTTGTTTTGCAAAATGGAAACAAGCAGAGCCGAGGGAAAGAGGAGCTTCAAGTACTACAATAACATGGCGGAGGAGGCTGAAGAGGAGGAAGATGAAGCTAGCGAGTTAGGATTTGGCGACGATGAGAAGAAGATCAGAGAAATGACTCCTGCATCTAGCCGGAGAACATCATCCGGCAGTGGAGGGTCAACGCTGATTACTTGCCAGGCGGAGAATTGCAATGCTGATTTTACCGAAGCCAAGCCGTACCATCGCCGCCATAAGGTCTGCGAATTTCATGCCAAGGCTCCGGTTGTCAGCGTTGGTGGACTCCATAAAAGGTTCTGCCAGCAATGCAGCAGGTTAGAAACCCTAGTTTTCCAATCATTTATAATATGATCAAGCTTCATTTTTTTTTCTGATCTCTACTTGTTTTCAAATTTCTCTTTTGTTCTTCCATTGTAGCTTAACTAGCTAGATTAACCAACATAGTACATTAAACTCGTTGACGATCAGTGTGTTTTTCAAGCAAAGCAAATTACGGCATTTCAGTATTTTAGGGGTGTTGGAGAATAATGGAGATTGAATATTGATTTACTAGTTTTAACTATTTCTGCCACATGATCATGAGGACGATATCTCATTTTTGAATGAGATACAGGCAAGATCAGAACCAGTACAGTAGTAGCCTCTCAGTACAACCCTAATTATACCTGTTCTAAAACCAAAGGTATCCATGCACCATTAAAGGATGCAGAAGATAGCTAGTAATCATTGTGAGCTGTAAGCCATACGCGCAATGAGTTAAATCGACCACGCAAAGAACCACCCCCTTTCCCTTTTAAGTGTCATATCAATCAGAAATTCTTTTCCATTTATTAGTTGACATGAACGGCTTCCAGCTAGCTAGTCTTAACATATACAATAGTTGTTATTGCCTATATATATATATATATATATATATATATATATAGAGCCTTTGGCAGATCATCTGATATCATTTTCTAAAACTTTACGCTTTCTAATCGTACGTACGTACCACAAGCAAGTACACTAATGTCCATCAATTTGGCTATATAGCTGCAGACAAAGAGGTTTAACAAATATATGAATATGATGGAATTGATCAAGATTTTAATTAGAATTGAATTAATTGTTGAGGTGTGATCTCTCAAAATCCTACCTTCCTTCTATATTGGTCATGTGGCTATTTTATTCTTATTGATGTTTGGTGCATTACAAATTTTATCAATATTCCTCCTGCTACACAGATGCCAGACGGTTCATGCATGTATGCAGTACGGTATATCTATCCTAAGGTTGTATGAAATTTGTACGTATGTAGTACCTCTGAGTATTAACCACTCCTATTTAGCGGCTTAATTTAGAAAAGAGTTTCCTTGAAAAAGAAATTGACTTCCAAGCCCAAGAAACTGTGTTGAAATATCTGTGAATGAGCTATATATATGCATTAATGACAATATTGTTATGTTGCGGAACACCATTTTCTGCACAAGTCCGACTTATATATATATATATTGTGTGTGTGTGTGTGTACCTATCTATCTATCTATATATATAATCGGTAATTAAAAGTTTTAACATCGTGTTTGAAATAATTGCTGTATTCAATATAAAGTACTCTCCATAAAAGAGTAGTAAAGGAGAACCGATTCAAAACAACCCACTTGACCGCTCACTCTCCATCAATAAAGGCATTGTCCAAGTCACTCAAACTCATCAACCGCATTGCTAGCTAGCTTGCTATATTCTTCGACCCATCAATGTGCCTTCACTTGACTTCCTAGGCCAGATTGCCTAAACGGTCATCACCATATATGATATATTTTTCAATCCACCGAGTGTGTATAGTGCCTTTTGTCTGGCTGCCAATAGTACTGCCAATGAGAAACCACCATACTTATCACTACCCTAACACCCTTCAGGTGTATAGCTGTCTGTCTTCAATTGGAAAGAATTAACTTCTATTATTTTTAAGCCGAGGAATATGTATATATATCTTGAATATGCTATTTTTCATCTTCTTAACATCATCATTTCATCATCTCTTGATGTAACATCAAATGATAATAAAATTATTTATTATATTTTATTAAGTTGATGCTAATCATTTGATGCCGCGTAAGTGGATATTGATGAAAGGTGTCTAGTAGCATTTTTTGATTATATGTATGTATTTGTGTGTGTTCATGTATATATTGTAAGTACTGCATGCTTATGTGTAAAGATTAAAGAAAAAAAAAAGAATATATATTCTTATTCTAGTTTAGTTATCACACGCCACATGAATTTGATGTGGCAAACCAGTCTAATTTAAAGTCCGGTTCAACTAAAACAAAATCTTTGAGTCCCTCTCTTGTGAAGCCTCCTCTTTTTAGAAATCTCCACCAAATACATTCCCCCGTGATAAATCCCTCTCCCCTCGTGAATGAGACTCCCTCCCTTTATATCCCTTTGCCCCCACAATATTCTCGTGAACCAGTGAGATTAAGGCCAATCGGAAGGACCTTGAAACGAAATCTAAAGACCTATAGTCGACTTTCTCTATTTCATTGCACGAGATCCAATTGCAATAGACCGGAGGTTGCCTCTTTTAAGCGTTAGCGAGGTTTTTGATGAGATACCTGAGTAAGTCTTGGCTTCACAGGCTTCCAAAAAATGGGTCTTCAAGGAGCTATATCCATGCCACATATGTTATGGTTCTTTGGCGTAGCTACCTGCATAAAGCTCCTCCTGATCATCGCCTTTTACCACAACACGGACTTCGGTCCGCCACAACTAGTTTGCTCTCATACATTTCCTCTCTCTCTTCCAGTGGTACAATCTCCATTTTCACCAACCTTTTCAACCTCTAAATCGCTCACCTACAAAAGGGCCTCAACTATAGCTCCAACATAGTGGTTTCTTTCTAGAGAATCACTATAATATTGTCTTTTTGTGTATGTTGTATGGGGATTATAGATTGACTAAGGATTTGGATTTGAATAGGAGAACTTTGATGATCAGGGTATTGGTGATTTGGTCCCTGATGCTTGTTATTGTGTACCATGTTGTCAAGTCCATTTTTGGTACAATCAATTTCTATTGGGATTCTTGTTCGTATTGCTTTCATATTTGGAGGAAGAGAGAGACTTGATGGGTGGTATTTTTGAAACGCATGCATTTCACTAAAAAATTAAGAAATAAAGCCACATCATATGTTTCGTGTGGTGTATGTGGGAAAGAGGCAGATAAGTAAAAGCTCTAAAAAAATTGTGTACCAATGTGCACCTTATGTTTATTGATGGCTTATTGCATAATGAACTACTTGTGCTTTCCAATCAATACTAATAGTTCAACATTTTCCAAACCTCTGCCCATTCAAATCCTCCCTTTTGGTGATGATTGGCCGTACTTTTCCAACCTTTTTTGGTGATTCCCTCAATCTTGGCTTTATTGATCTCTTTTACTCTAGTCTCCAGTACTAGGCATATTAATGCAGTTGGTGCTCATGAATGAGCTTCTTAATTCTCTTGCTTGATTGGTCATTGAGACCCCTAAAATTCCAAAATCCAAGTACCATCAATAAGAAGAAGATGAAAAAAAAAGAACCCGACAAAGCATTCATTTCCTCCTCTCCCGAAAAAATAAGACTTCTTACATCGATCTCAAGTCTCCATCTAATAAACTTTATGGGCCTTTCGCACCCAATGAGTCCTTGGCTAATTCTCCCATTAATCTTTTACCAAAAGGAGGTGATAAAGAGTATTTTAAAGCTTTACCTTAAAACCCATCATTTGTCAAAAAAGAAAAAAAGAAACATTCAAGCGGCTACTCTAAAAGAGGGAGAGGGGATACCTCTTTAGTGTTGAAGGTCGTACCATTGATGCAAAAGCTCTAAAAC
The DNA here is from genome assembly GCA_036898215.1 of Platycarya strobilacea. Taxonomy (NCBI): domain Eukaryota; kingdom Viridiplantae; phylum Streptophyta; class Magnoliopsida; order Fagales; family Juglandaceae; genus Platycarya; species Platycarya strobilacea. The sequence goes on from CM072547.1 coordinate 8,486,961, forward strand.
TGTTATATATTAAATTCATTATGCCTTTAGCTATTGGAGTCGTCAGCCGTAACATTCCACCACATTTTCAAATATATCTATAGTAGCTCACTCTATCAACATTAATATAATGGTAGCTCTCTCTCTTTATGACTCCCCTTATATATCAGTATTCAATAGTTTGACACGATGCACATATCTAATATCAAGACATCTTAATCTACCTTATAGGTCACCTCATTCATGAGTAAACTTGTGATGTGGTCTCTGCTCTGATACAAGTTGTTAAGGATCTAATTATTAATTTTTAAAGTTTCAGAATTATTGGATACTAAATAGGTTAACTCCTTAACTCGCAAAACCACAAGGATCTCTTTCCCTACACCACTCTCACCTAGGTAGAGGGAGAGGAAATCATTCTCAATCACATGAAGGGAACCCACTCGCGTCATGTTGCTTTAGTGCAGCACATAGGAAAGAGCATACTCTCCTAAGTTTCCTCCCTCTCGTACCTTCTTTACTGAGAGAAGTAGATTCTACCCTCCACCACTCTCTCTCTCTCTCTCTCTCTCTCTCTCTCTCTCTCTCTCTCTCTCTCTCTCTCTCTCTCTCTCTTTGAATTTTATGGGTGGTTATGTTAATAGCTTTTGACTACTATTAATTATAGTAAAAAACTAGAATTGTAAATGATAAAAAATACCAATGTAATAAAATTCAAAACCAAAACTAAAAACCTTTTTTTTTTATAAGTCAACAATTATATTAATGGGAATAAGCATAATCCAAGTCCATAAAAAGGTATATAAGAGGTACCACCTATCTAGGATGAAGTAATGGAAACAAGAAAATCATAAAAATCAAGGTCGTTGAACTCAAATCTTTGGCCCACAAAATAAAATTCTAACAAAATAAAGTAATCTAATCTCCTCTAGAGAGCATTTCTTATCTTTGGACGTCCAGTCACTATGCTCCTACCATAAGCACCACAAAATACAAATAAGAATCATCTTCTACACAGTTGTGATCTTTGGAATACTGCCTTGGGTTTGTCCAACTAGCTAAAAGCTCAACCATTGTAGCAAGCATAATCCAAACTACCTCTAGTTGTTTGAAAACATCTTTCCATCATATTCTAGCAACCTCACAATGTTGTTCTACAGTCTCGCCATTTTTTTGCACAAGGAGCACTTGTCACTATAAGCAACCTGTGTTTTTGTAAATTATCCACCCTCAAAATCTTTTTCAGAGAAGCTATCCAAGCAAAAGTTGTGTAAAGGACTTATAGAAAGAAAGAAGAAAACATTTGGAGAAATAAGGTCTATGGAGGGACTTGATCTCCAAAATTAAAAATTTTTAAGCAGGGTACCGTAAAGTTTATGGAGTTTCTCACGTTGCTTCTATAAAGACTTCTCTTCACCAAATTTACACAAAACATCGTGGTAGTTTGTTTCCCTTGAATGACAAAGTCATGAGCTTTATCCTCTTTTGACATCATTGTGAATACCTCCACGATTTTGGTAAAGGAAAGCACACATATTTAGATGCAAAAGATTGATTTAAGTTTTTTTTTTTTTTTTTAAGGCAAGCATAGCAAAGATAAAATCAAATGGATAAGAAATACGAAATTCAGTGAGGTGGAAGTCTCGAACAATTATTCCAATACAACAAATACACTACATATACCAAAATAAAAAACAATTTCAGAGCCACAAATGTGGCTCCCACTAACCCTAATTGAGGGGATGTCGCCTAAATCGGTTTTAAAATAGTATTCTGATAAACAGACTATTTTACTGCGACTAAAAGACGCAACGAAAGGAAATGCGCTGCATTCTATTGAGCTCACGTCCACTTTTATAAGTTGATCTTTAGTTAGGGAAATCAAAAAGTAGTAACGGGAAGAAGAACCGATGTATCAGAGAAGGTTTACCATCAACTGTGATGGCACATGAGGAGCATGTGCCACACTGGAGTGGAAACTAGTTACCGAAACCAAATGAACCATGGCCACTGAATTCAATGGTGCCGCACGTGGCGGCAGGAGAACTCTCCTGGCTAGGTGGCGCATGTTTCGCGCACATTGCCTCCCGCTGTGAGACTGATGGGCCACTCGTCTAAGCTTTCTGCTCCTTTCTTTCCATAGATCTGGGGCTGTAGGGTCCAAAGGCCCGGCGCGTGGTGGTCGTAGAGGCCCGACAAGCAATAGATCAAAAATTATTTGGGGCACTATGAACATAATACTAGGAAAGCATGGAAAAAATTAGGAAAACTAGAGGAAAATAAGGAAATATAGCTGCAGAGGGCTAGGCTGGAGGGAGGGAGGAGCAAAACGCCCCTCCCTTGGAAACAAGCTGCAATGGTTGGAAAACCAACGAGGGGCAAAACTACAGAGAGAAAATGTTATTTGGGGAGAGCTAATTAAAAGATTGATTTAAGTTGTTTACCATAAAAAATTATCTATATGAAGCTTCGACAGATGCAACAAAAGGTGCTATCAAAAAATCTAATAGAAGCAGAATTTACACCATTAAATCGTTGCAAGTATTTGGTAGCTAGCAAAAAGCAAGCTGGCTGAAATAGCCCAAATCCATGTGAACTTACGGCCCTCGCATCTACGAACGTACCTAACTAGTTTGTTATATATGAAAAACTAATATTTTATATTGTGTTCATTTAAAAAAAAAAAATTATATAGTGAATTAAGTAGAAAGGAGGAGAAGAAAAGAAATTCATCACACAACAATCTTTACGTGTTATACACGTAGGATCGAAGGCTAGCTTTTGTCAGCAGGCATGGAGGCCATTAGGAAAATAATTCTACCATCAGAAGATGGGAGTATAAGAATTTGGACCATATATAGCCTTCTTCCCAGCTTGATACCACTCACTCTCACTCTCTCTCTCTCTCTCTCTCTCTCTCTCTCTCTCTCTCTCTCTCTCTCTATATATATATATATATAATTATAAAGACTTGAACTACGATTCTTAACTCTCTTCTTACTTGAGGGTTATCATCCAGCTTGTATATGAACTATAGCTTCTCTACTTTTCAATCTACTGATCATGAAGGTGAAGGATTCCCGAAGTTCATCGTCTGATCTACTGCTATCTTTGCTGCTTAGTTCTTTGCTTGAACCTAGTGTTGATTGCTAAAGAGAAGTAAAAGAAATCTACTACCTACATATACTTTCTAAAGCCACCTCATCATTTTATTTTTATTAACTCACCCAACCATTAATCACATCATGCTAAGATCTTTCATTGTATTGTGATCTTTAATACCCTAATAAACTCATCCAACCATTGTTTGACATTAATACTAAAAAAAGGTTTGAATATGAAAGATTTCCTACCATTTATGATTTCTAATAATTTAATAGAGAAAGAAAAGACTTTTAAAAACAAAAAACAAAAAAAAAAAAATCTTACAGTAGTAATTATTTGGCTTTCCTACCACTTAACTTTTCAAATCGTTTTGTTACTACTTTTCAAATAAGGAGGAAAACATCTTTTTGAATTATTGACTCGATGTTATCTGTTTTTTTGGCTTCTTCATCCCTTATCTACTCTATTTTTATTCTCACGCAGTGCTTGGTTCGAAGACTAGTTAATAAGAAGATGATACATGAAAATAAAGAATATAAAGTCCCTGATCATGAGGAAGTAAAATATGGAAAAACCTTACTTAATTCATTTCTTTTCTATGAATGGTGCATTACAGGTTCCAATTGCTATCAGAGTTTGATGATAACAAAAAGAGTTGTCGGAAACGTCTAGCTGGTCACAATGAGAGGCGTCGGAAAAGCTCATCCGACTCTTATGGAGAAGGTTCACATTGAAAAGGCCATATTTATGTTAAATATTGGCAGCAAGCTTAAGAAAGGGATCGGACTCCCCTATAAAATCCTATATAAGCATATTATAGAAATCAATCAAAGATCTGTGTTTGGCTCTCTATCTTCTGTCAAGTGTTGATGATCGGCTTTAATTATGTATTACTGCTCTTTAATCTATTAGACTATTTGTGCTCTGAAACAATTATGCCAACCGCATTTTGGCACGACCCAATGATTGAACATTGCCGGTGGTTGTTATTGATCTGAGTCTGTACTATTCTATAATTACGACTACCCTTTGTGGTACTAATGGTCCTATGTTTATTTGAATCAGTTTCTTGTCACAAAATGTTTACCATCACCATCAATGCTTTCCTTCTGCTTTCTTGATTAATTGAATTCTTGAATTATATTCTTTCAGGTTCTCTTTTAACCGTGTTTGTTGCATACATTAGTTTTCCCCCTAATTCACTTCATGCATATCTGATACTTTTGGATGAAGACATAGGTCTTCATTATGAAATGAACACGTGGTTATTTGCCTGAGTCAAGGTGGTATTCAAATTAATATGGCAGGCAGGCCAAGAACTACCAGCACGATGCAATCCTTTTGAAAAGGAAGAGTACTCTATTTTTATTTATTCACTTTTTTTAAAATAATTATATGATACTCATACATTCCACGATTATAATATCGTTTTTCTCGTATATTAGTGGGGGCAAAACGATGGGTACACAGTTTTTGCACACTATCAAAGTAATATTATATTTTTTTAAAAATTATTTTAATTTTGTTTGACTTTGATGTGTTGAATAAAAAATAACAATATTTTACTAGAAAGCTGTGTAATAATTTTATAATAATTATATTTGTATCATCTTCCCTTTCCCTTGAGCCACCGGTAACATGATCCATGATATACACTGATCATGAGTGATTGCATTAGTCTCACCAACTCTCACATGCGATGTTAGTAAAAGCAGAGGAAAAGATTTTCTGCCACCAAAGACGATGGTGAAGATGATATTCTACTTAAATATGATCTTTACAACTCTTGTGCATTGTTGGGGTGGTGAGCTTTGGTCACCAAAAATGTGTAGTTTAGCACGACTAGGAAACTTTTGTTTCCATGGTTCTATAAGCAAGGACATTCGACTCAACTCACAATCTTTTGAGCATTGATAATTGTGTCCAAACCAAAAGTTCCCTATATATATATATATATATCACAATAATGTTTTTTTTCTTTTTCTTTTTCCCTTAGCAAGAAAGAGATGGAATCAAAACAGCAATCTAATATCTATAGGTGTGAGATCAATAGCTCAATCACAAGGAAAATCCATCAAGTTGATTGAGATTTACCAGTATATTATGGAATATTTGGGAATCATGCTTGCCACCACGGAAAGGGAAAGCAAAGGTGATTGAGATTTTCTTGAAACCACCAATTTATTTGGTCATTAAAATAATGAATCAACAGTCTAAACAGCAAGTTAGTAACCACTCCATCTGTAGGCATGCACGAGAAAATGGCAGTTCTTGGCCTTACTTCAACATGGTCTGTTGCTTAAGTTGTAGAACTACAATTTGAGAGGTCATCAGACGCATCATTGCAAATAATTTCTATATTTCCTGAGCACAAACTTGTCCAAAGTCCAGCACTCGAAAAAGAAAAATTATATACACCACACTACCGTATCACTTTCAACCTACCATGCAACATGTAACACATTTATTAGAATGATCTTTTATTAGATGATTCTTTATTATCCAATGATGATAAATATGTCACACCTTACATGATGGTATGGAAATAGGATGGGATTATGGAGTATGGCATTACTCCAAAAAATGCCAATAGTAAGAAACCGTTACAATCAGTCATGAAAAATCTCCAGTGAGACCAAGCTAATCTAACACAAACTGAACATCATGACCAACATCTTCAGCTAGACTCAGTAGACTACAAAGTAAATCTTTCTATCCATCCTTAACGGATAAAGCAAAAATGAAGCAAAAAAAGGAAGCAAAAGGCCCGTCAGACAAGAATTGTAATAACTCAAAACACAACTCCCCTTTTCTGTCCAGCCACTAAATAAAGGACTACAGAATAAGATGGTGGAGCCTTGTTTCGAAAAATATCCAGTGAAGTTTTTTTTTCCTTATTAGATATCAGCACTCCCATGGTCTGGCTGTGTCCACAATTTTCTGGTTGAAATCTTACCAAATAGCAACCAGTATATCTGGATGTGTTATAGGGAATGGGAACAAAAAAATTGAAGCATGTGGTAATTGAAAATAACCTCTTCAGTCATGCTTGATGCCTAAAATTTTTATTGCTAGCTCCCAGGTAACGATTGCAGCCGCATTGGCAGGAAATGCCCGAACTATGGTAGGACCCAAACCCGTATAGCATCCTTTAAATCCAGCCCTCCTGTAAATCTATTACAGAAAAAGCCATTCAGCTTCTCTCTTCTAAGACCCCAAAAGGAAAGGAGGAAAAAGGACATAAAAGGAGCTTTTTCCCTCTTTTCGTCAATAGAGAAAATAGCTACCTCATTAATGGAAATCGTGAAATGTAGAAAACCAAGATGACTTACCAAGCTCAAGATTTGAAAAGGATTCCTTGAAGAGCTTTTATCTGGGGCAGTCTGAATTATAGTTTTTGCCACATCCAAGGGCAAAACAGCAGACCAAAACTGGAAAGGGTGGGGGAAAATTTACAATATGTAAACATAATAGACTTTTTATTCAGAAATTTGCTAAGTTGTCAAGAGGCTTACAGCTACACCACCAAGGCCACCACTCACGATCCCAATCCCCACGTCAATCAAGTGGCTATGGTCAGATGAAGCAGCAGCTTTTAGTTGTGAATGCATGTAATACCGGACATACTCATAAACACTAAAAAAGGCTGCATTGCCAGCAGATTCTCTTAGCAATGTTGTAAAACCTCCGCGAAAGATTCCTGTAACCTGAAAGGTGTCATGTCATTCAAAACTGCATCATTCATAAATGTTGCCAAATGAAGATGATTTTCTCACCCCTTCAGTTTTTATGCTTTTGAGGGCACAATCAAGGGGACTACCATATCTACTTGACTTTGGAACCATAGAGTCAGTGCCTTGAACTTGCATCCTACACTGAGAGCTCAGGGTCACATGTACCATCAGAAACAAAAAAGAAAATATGAAAAACAGTAGTTGAGCATGCAAACCCTCCATTTCACTTTACCTTCAGCAGCTCTGATGGACATAATACAAAACTGATAAGAGCTCCACCGTAAGCCGCAGAAGGAATTATCACCTGGAGTTGTGGGCCACCACCTTGTACACCTCCCTTCATGCAAAGAGCAAAGATAAAATTGAAATGTTGTTTTGTAGCCACATAGCAGATGCAAGACCCTTCAGAAAAAATTTATCCGCAAAATCATGCAACTGACTGGTTCACAATCATGTATTGCCAAAAGCGGCTCTGTAGATGCGGATTGGTAAAACTTTAAATCAGTAAAAAGCTCACCCAACTAAACTTAAAAGCAAACCTGCAATGCCTGCTTTGTTTGGGAGTAAATGCCAAAAAGAAGTGAACTCTCAAAAGCCACCCCAACAAAAGATGATGTTGCCCCTCTATAAAGTCCTTTAATCTGTCAAAGACAAGTTTAACTTAGTTTCATAAGGAAAAGACATGGGAAACTCAGATCCTACAAACCCCTAACCCACAGAAAATCTACTTCATGAAAGTTGACCACACTTGAAACGTTACACTTCATGCCTTTTTATAGCATAGATTGAAATATAAACTGGCCAGAAGAGAGAGGATTTTGTGTTTTACATATCACCTTTTTCTTGAGTTTTTGCATGACTTGGATGTTACTACATACTTTAGAGGGAATGGCTACTTACATGGAAAACAAATAACTAAAACAACTATTTTCAGGCAAAAATAAAACATTATAGAAATATAAAAGTAAATCCAAATTCAGGACCAGCCCTTTCTAAATCATTTCAGCATTAAAAAAGTGTAGCCAATGCTATGGCTTTCCTTTTACAAAGTTGTTTCCTAAGATAATTGAAATGTTGGGACGATTTCAAATCTTCAAACTAGTCATAATAAAGAATTAATAAACTGAGACGCTTGTACGATCTAAATTAAAGTGAAGTACTCTTTCACTGTTTGTAGCCTTAAGTTCTGAAAAATGTCAGTGTAATTCTGATTGAAAAATATCAGTGTTACTCAATATACACTAGAATGTCTACGTAGTCTATTCTCTTGCAAAGAACTTGAAGAAACAAATGGAAGTGCCTTACACTTTTATGTAACTAAAACAACTATTTTCAGGCAAAAATAAAACATTATAGAAATATAAAAGTAAATCCAAATTCAGGACCAGCCCTTTCTAAATCATTTTAGCATTAAAAAAGTGTAGCCAATGCTATGGCTTTCCTTTTACAAAGTTGTTTCCTAAGATAATTGAAATGTTGGGACGATTTCAAATCTTCAAACTAGTCATAATAAAGAATTAATAAACTGAGACGCTTGTACGATCTAAATTAAAGTGAAGTACTCTTTCACTGTTTGTAGCCTTAAGTTCTGAAAAATGTCAGTGTAATTCTGATTGAAAAATATCAGTGTTACTCAATATACACTAGAATGTCTACGCAGTCTATTCTCTTGCAAAGAACTTGAAGAAACAAATGGAAGTGCCTTACACTTTTATGTAACTCATGAACTAATGTTAAAAAGAGTGTGCCCAACTTTTACAAACCTTTAACAGAAGATTTATAGAATACATTGGAATCGTTCACTGTGAAAGAAAATATCCTAATTTGTGTCTTGCTGTGATGTCTTCTGATATCAGGCTAATTGTAGATCCCTAAAAGAATACAATGTCTTCATTCTGAACAAGCCTTGATGCTGAAGTACTGACAATTATAGCTCAGCTTCCACATTTCCCTACATGATGAAAGAGTTGATATTCCACAAACTTCCCTAGTTATCTGAAGCTTTTTTTTTTTTTTTTAACAAGTCCTAGTTATCTGAAGCTTTAAAGCACCTTCTTATGAGGTTCAACCAATGGAGTTTGACCCAAAAGAAGGTTGAACTTTAGGAGGTGGAAGGTTACAGCTCAAATAGGTTAACCCCTGGGGGTGGGCTCAAGTGGTAAAGGTTGTGGGCTTGGGATATGCTCCCCCAGGTCTAAGGTTCAAATCCCTTTAGATGCAAACAACCTCTAGGGGCCATCAAACTGGGGGATTTTTTCTCCTTAAATTATCCAAGGTACACTCACGAGAAATTCCTTGCCAAAGGCCTGTGCACTCCCGAGATTAGATAGGATGTTTCCGGACACCCAGTGCCAATAAAAAAAACTGGCAGACAGGATTTTTTTTTTCTTTACAAGACAGACAATTTTATTAACACAAATTAAAACCTGGCAGACAGGGATTTAAATGTCAAAGAGAAGGAGGGAAGGTGCACGACAGTAAATCTGTAAACCATGCCTATATAACTAGGTTAAACATAATCTTTGGATGGTGCAAATTAAGAAGGTGACCATTTATATGACTCAACTGCACACAAGATAACATGAGGTCCATGCAATGCACAATTAAGATCAGAAGATAACTTCTTTTTGGACTCTTCTTTTTTATTAATCATCAAAATACAGAAGTTAATTACAGATTTATTGATATCAAAGACATAGAGTTCCTAATCAATAGGTAACTTATTTTAGTAGTACCAATTAACTTGTAAAGGATGTTCATATGAGTTGCTAGTGAAACATTAACTAAGCAATATAATTTACTCTATCCTTTTGTAAAATAAATTACACATATGGAGATAGCCAGAGCTTATTTTGTCTCTAGAAAGAACAAGTTCAAGAACCATACTCCTTCAGTCTTCAAAATCCTTGCTGTGCAATGTAAACCACCCCTGTATGTAATCCCATGTGCTTCAGTATTGTGCTTTTGCAGCTTCACCTAATAAATTAAAATTAGGGAAATATGCAAGATAAGTTCAGTCATTTAAAGGTCACAAATTCCAATCTTTTTAAGACGTTAATAGATCCTTACTGACCTAATTTCATCAATAACCATTTAAGTTTGCATTTTTTATCTAAAAAGAAGTTGAAACAAAACTCGAGTCATGATAATGGTGGCAAGGACAACAAATACTATTTGACCAAGTTTTTCTTGAGAAAAATACAAGCAAAAAAAAAAAAAAATCCGTTTTCTATTCAATTATTGTGATAGGACCTATTTAGGTTTGGTTTGGATAGTAAGATACTCTCATCTCATCCCATCCCATACCATCTCATCTCAATATTTAAACACGACAAATACAAAAACTTTTCAATTTCAAATCTTCAACTTTTTCACCTGATTATTACAATTTTTTCAAACTTTTAAACAAAACACAAAAAACAATTCGAATTTATCAAATCCCAAAACAAGAATAATATTATAAAATTATATTCTAATATTATTTTAACTTTACAATATTTTTACTAAATTTTTTTCTCTCCTTTTCCAAACTATTTCACTATTTACAAATCATCTCTTCTCATTATCCAAACGAGGCCTAGTTTGTTTGATTTGTGATAACAACTCGTGCAAAGAACTTCAGTTTCATGCCACTTAATTAGCAATCGTTTGTCCTTCACATAGCATTGCGTATACAAGCAGTCACCTTATTCATACAAACAAAGCTTTCAACGAAGAGGAACGCTCAAATCTTGAACTGGAAGAAATAACTCCTTTAAATGAAAGCCTCGTTCATACTCACGCTTCCTTTCCTTTATTGATTACGAAATGCGCTACAAAAGTGTTATTAGTTTATTTCATGTTTTGTCCCAGAAGTACATTATCTACTTTATCATCTTCCAAAGCTAACTCTCTTAAAAATGCTATTTTTAATAAATGTGATTGAGATAATAAATTAGACCAATAGCAACCGAAATCCCAAATCCCACCTTTATAGGGCACTCTTGACTCGAACTCACTCCCCATGTTGTCATCTGATTAATCATGGAAAAAGAAACAAGATTTTTCCCAAATTAAAATGTTGGGATTAATAATCATTCCAGCCCCTACTAATTTGACTTTGAAGCATGGCAATATGCAGGATGTCTCTGCGTTTATATAGATTACATACATACATCATGCACTATATATAGTTACCTTGACTGTGTCGAAGGGGTGGCCGATGATGACAGTGGCGACCCCGGCCACCAAGCCTGCCACGTACTCCTTGTAACCGGAACTCTCCCCCATCTTTCTCTGTCTTCCTCGTTTGCTCTACTTTCTCTCTCTGAAACTCACTCTTTTCGGCTGCTGCTACTTCGGGACTATCATGGGAGTCCTTGTCACCATCGGCCTATGGCCAACAATGTTCATGCGCTGAAAGACACAAAACTACTACGGAAGCCTTTATGACTTGCTCGCCCAATAATCGTCGTAAAGCCTTTTGATCCCCTTTTTTGTACCGCAGAAAAACTCAAGGTCTAACCGAAAACTGGTTTCGCCAAACAAAGAACTTCAAATCTTGTTTGTTTAATGGGTTCTACTCTTAATTGTCTTCTCTTTGGTCATTATGTTCTTTTCGTTTATATGTTCTTGTCGTTTACATAGATCTCCAGACAACGGCAAATTTAAGGCTTTAAGCCTCTACAGTTATCATATTAAGCACATGCTTGTGATTGTATGAAGAGTTTTAAAAAGAGTTTAAATATTCTTAGAAAAAAATAATAGAAAAAATAAATTGTTTAGGCGTTACATATTAAAATCTTTTTTAATTTGAAATAAATTAAATAGTACATTTGAGCATCATGTTGATATTTTTTAATAAAAATAATTTTATAATTTCACGAATCATATCAAGTCACGTCAGTTTATAAGATTGTTTTAATGTAATTATTTTGTGACTAGAATATTTTCTTTAAACATATTATTACTAAATAATAAATAATTTACTTTTTAATAATATAACTTATTACTTAAATTAGAAACTATATACTCTAAAGTTATCAATTATATTTCTCATCACAATTTCAAGCATGCATACAATAGATATTCAACAGCAGAATTGACTTTTATTGGACTGCATTCATAAAAATATTTCATATGAATAAATTCACAAAAGTTAAATAAATTTAAAATACCATATTAAGTTACATGTTTATTAATTTATTAATTTATTTTTGTAAGATGTTTGGTTGGATAAAATATTTCTCTTTATATACATAGATAAGTTTCTGGCTACAAGTACTGAAATAGACAGAGATAAACCGTTTGGGGCTGAAGCTCGTCAATGGAACAAACTAAGATTCAAGCACCCCGCTTATCTAATCATGCTCTACTTTTGTCGGGTGAACTTGTATTTTAAGGCAATATAAATAGGGTGAGTTATCTTTTAGATCATCAACAGAAATACGATCAAAAGCCACCTTCACAAGATTCGAGAATCTTTTCCAGCCAATACGCCTTACAAAGCCAGGTTGGAACCGACAGGAATCATGTGAAAGATTGTCAAAATTTATATAAAACATGATATAAACATACCTAAAAATACTATTTACAGGTTTAAGTAATTTCCATGACAGATCTCAAACAACAGAAACAAGGTAATACCAGTGAAGGCTTTGCATTTTACTTCTTTTTTGTGTAAGTCTTGGTATAATACACAAATAAAAGAACTGCATTTGGTACAGTACCACTTTCACATATGCATAGTGTTTTTCTTTAACAAGATAATTGCGAAGTGTTCCACTAAACCATCCATTGTTCAACCGATCTGTGAGAGTGGAGGCAGGCAGATCATAGGACCTGATCGCATTGAGAATGAAGCCTGACAGAAGCCTCTCCCTTAATAGGCTATTGGACAGACTCGCTCTGGCTGTTGATACCATCACTACAAAAAAATTGACAAATCATAACTTGCTAGGGATAGTCACATTAGAAAGCCTTTCCACCTTGCCAAGTTGGTAGGGCTTTTTAAGCAACTCCTCTCTTTCCGCCATAAATTTAGCGAAACGGGAACCTTTCACTTCTTTGTCGTTATCTTCTCCTAGTGACTGCGGCACATTAGGCAAAGGAGGGGGCTTGGGAGATAGCGATGGCATCAATGCCCATACGGAGGAAAGGTGTTCATTTGGCTGATCAAGGACTTGCAGAAGTGACCGATCCTGCATATCTGTTAGAAGACAGAAGATAAAGCAAACTCATCAACTACCACAAGCATACTTTCTAGCTCCGGAAACTAAAATGAAGATTGTTGCCATTCATTCAGAAGAGCGTCTAATCTTGTTATTTCACAACATAATAATGACTGTTGTTTGAATTTCAGCACAATACAGTTTCAGGTTTTTCTAATTTTCAGTGCCAGAATTAGTTTTGTGATGCTTGTTTAAATTTTCAACTGAATAAAAAAAAAACAGAAAAAAAAAATTAAACTATGTTGCCTAAACTACGTATCTAGCCAAAAAACTACCCAATTCTCTGATAATCTTGAGCTTTTATAATTTGTGAAACTGAATTGGAATCGTCACTTTTTATAATAGAAATGGAACCTTCTTTAAATAACATGGTAATGATAAGAAAATACTGAATCATCAAATCTTCCATGTGGTTGGAAGGGCAATAGCTCATAACCTTTTGAGAATTTGAATATTGGTTCCAGAGCGGCACATGGAATGCTGAAGTTCAGATGAGGTATAACCGTTCCTCCACTGTGCCTTGCATTGCTGTATCAAGGAAATGTAACAACTTATCCGCAAAATTTCAGGAACTTATAAAGAAAGAAAAATTATATGCTCAAGCTGGTATGTAGAGCACACTAAGTAAAGTGCTTATATAACATAATTTGATTTGAAAGATGAATTTTAAAATTTGAATCTTAAAAATCAAACCTTATCATTTAAGTAATGGAGACTGTGCTCTACATACTGACTCAAGAATATAATAACTCATAAAGAAAACGATCATGCTTGAAATCTGAATGAAGGTGATGATGATCGAAAACGGCAAATTGGACAATCTATATGGTTTTTCTTCCGAATCATACAATCCCTACCAAGAGTTTTAAAAGATACAGCTAACAAAAGAAACCAAGGATGAAAGTAAGCCGCACCAACTTTAATGAAGGAAATATAGAATTCATTGGTTTCTGGTTTCCTTTCTCGTTACCATCTACTTAAAAATCCAGGAATAAAGTACCACCAACATCATACCACATCACAACACAAAAGCGTGGAACTGGAATTTAATTTCGTAGGTGCGGCAAATTCAAAGAAGAGGGGAAAAACTGCACACACACCCTCCCTTACTCTCTAGCTTGCAATATCATATTTACTTTTGCATAGTTTCAGTCACCGTACCTTGTAACAAGCCCGATCATATGACCATCTGAATTGACAACAGCACCACCACTACCACCAGGATGGACAGCAGCTGTTGTTTCAAGCATCACAGGATAGTGCCCCTGTGTGTTTCCTTCTTGATTGGATGGATAGAAGTGGGGAATCTTTGCTTGGACTACTTTTGTAACCACACCAGAACAAACAGATGGGAAGAAGCCTGATATGGATATGAAAGCAGACATACGTAAAGTCTTGACCAACGTTATTTATAATGAAAACGGCCCTATTCTGGTTTCATTTAGTTGAATATACAGAGGGTATAGAAGAGAAACTAATCCGCAGTTAAAACTAAATCTCCCATCTCTAGGCAATGCCACATCAAGTACCAGTGTGAACAATGCAACAAAGAGTCAAGCAGATTTCAAGATTTGGATTCGGGGCCATAATCATGTCTTATCAACATAGGGGAGCAAATTGAGGTGAAGAACTAGTTTGAACAAAACAAATATTATTGTGTTAGCCGCATCATTTTGTTCAATAGTTGAGGTTCAATTTATTAAAGAAAGATTACCAGGATTAGCAATGTCATGCAATTCATTACACAACTCTGCCTCTTATGTGTAGTAGTAAGAGTACTTCTAACTAAAGCTTGTACCAAGATAAATCAAACTATCAGAATGCCAAACATATGAGAGAAGGGTTACAAAAGTCTTTCTGTAATGAAATAACAATGAATTAAAAGTTACCTAAGAAAACATTATACATCACATGAAAAGAGCAATACATCGAAAATCGTTCTGTAAGACACATACAAAAGTCCTAGAAATGCAGCAAAATTAATGTTTAAGATGTCATGTCACCACAATGCAATATGGGATTTCAACCAACCAAAAGCAGAGAAATAATGAAAGCAAAGCTATACCACATCTTGGGCCAAATAGTCCATGTCCAAGCACATATGCCCTTGATCCTAAAGATGGGCATTCAAAGTCCATGATGATAGGCGAAAGCTGATCAGGAACATCATCAAGCTGCAGCAGGGCAACATCCAAAGGCCCTTTACAAACATACACCACTTTAGCATCACACCATACCCAGGGTTTTGTATGATCCAGGCGAATGCGTATCTTTCTATGGCCTCCATAAGATTCACTCAATTTATATCCCCCATGCTTATCATCAACACAGTGATTCACAGTCCCCAGCAAATTTGGAAGAAAACTCTGATTCTTGTCATTGCCTTCAACTCTATTTTGCTGCAGAGATGCAGATTCCTCAGACAGGAAGGAAAACTTTTCTGATTTGGTTCCATAAGTTGCACTTCCAACTGTAGTTTTACCGAACCTAAGTGGTTCTAACAGGTGGGCATTTGTAAGTATCAGGCCTTGGTTGTTAAGCAGAACTCCAGATGCCCAAATTCCATCATCAATAGTAACAAGACAAATGGCAGTCATTGCCTTCTCAACCGGTAACTGAGAAGGGTAATGATAGTTAAGGTGCTTGTGAACTTGGCCAAAGGACCCATCTAAGTCTTCGCCATTAGTGATAAATATTTTTCTGACAGCATACAAGTTTCTGTTGCTATTACAAATCCTTTTTTCTCCATTTTGAGGCACCTTCTGCAAGCACTCACTGCAAGCAGCTGCAATGGCTTCCCATGGAATCACCAGCTGTTACCCAGGGCTAACGTTTTGCACCATGAGTTAATTATGAGAAAGTTTAACTATTTGAATGAGAGAAAAATTCTAAAATTTACCTGAACTTCAGCAGAACTGGCTTTTTGCCTCATTGGTTTAATAAGAATACCAATGAGATGTGCATGCTCATCAAAAACTGGACCACCCTCCATTCCTGACAGATCAAAAATTAAAAGTAATGAGGAACCAATATCAATGAATGAAGAATGGAGCATCTAACAAGAGACAAGACGCACCAGGAAGACCCCGTATGTCAGCCATCAGCAATGATCTATTCAATGAACTAGGAGGGTAGCAGTTAGCAATAGATCCCACCGATACACTGATGCAAGCAGCCAAATGGTTAAATCAAGCAGAAAAAGGATTTAAAACTAAATAAATCTCTAATGCATCAAAAGGAGTTAACAATTGGAATGATACAATGAGAGAGAGGGTTGGAGGAACAAAAGCTTTTTATTTTTGTAAGTAAAAGCAATTATATTATAAGCACAAGGGGTGCATTAGACCTCAACAACTGAGTGCCTGCAATGTGTATCTAACTCATATGATCTGCAAGGATAAATTTCTGTGATTTCCTCCCAAATAAGTATGGGGTGGTGGATAAGGCCTGGGGTTCGAGTCCCCTTAGGTGCATGTGTAAATTTGCCAAGTAAAAAACAATTACAACAACTAGAGGCCAGGGCATCATGGCGTTTAAACATCTCCTCTGTTCAATGGGGGAGATAAAGAACTTCAACTCAATCTGGAGATAGTGGTGCCACGTGAAATTATTTCAGCCACCATACAACAAAAATGACAGGTAAAAAATTACAACAAAAAAAAAAATGGTACCATAAGAAAAATAGAGAAGTGAAAAGACAAAGATGCTTATAGAGGAGAACATCCCTTTTTTTTTATAAGTAAAAAGAGACATTTTATGGAGAACATCCCTTACTAGATTAAAATAAGGAAAATGCTATCTATACTTATAATTTTACTTACATAACCATACGTGTTGATGTGTCAGCTATTGAAAATGGTGAAAATTTATGGTTTGAAATTTAAAATTTTTAAAAAAATACTGATAAAATGGGGCTGCCACTCAGTACGTATAATATTGTGTGTAAAATTATACGTATGTGTAGCACGACTCTTAAAATAATACTAATGCAAGAAAGGCAGAAGACGCCTCTTAAAAAAATTTGAGATGCTGAAATGTTATGACTTAACAAAAACAATTTGAGATTAAGTTTCAATCGAACATATGAATAGAAAACTGTTCACAATGGAAGCTTGTCAATAAAGTAATCCGAAGTTGTTATGTAACATATATTCATGTTTTTTAAAGAAAACAGTACCTGTTAAAGAAGTGCATGGGTGACAGGACACCAAAAGGAGAACCCACTGACAGAAGGAAATCCCCCCTCTTATTCAAGGATGATATGATGATGTTTGGCACATCCTACATAACAAGATTTCACTGGTTAATCCCTTCTTCTTCTTCTTCTTCTTTTAATAAGTAAGAAGACTATTAAAAAGCACAAAAGGCACAATCTATGTAGACAGGAAATGTAAAAGACATAGACCTATCAAGGAGAGAAAAATACAAAAAAAACCATAAAAGTTAAGCCCATTGAAGTCTATAGAAGCTGCCCAAAGGAAGAGTGTTGAAGAAAGTTTTGAGTTCTCTAGCATCCATCACGATCCTAAATACTCCAAAATTCATTTTCAAGTAGGGAGCATAAGAGACAAGTAAGGACCATTTTCCACACCGTAGCGATTTGCGGGCTGCCACCTAACCCTCAATAAGAATAGAATAGGTCCACTCTCCTAGATATAAAACAAGGGCATGTTTACCATGCAAAATGGCTATTCAAATGAGGAAAGGAATAACCACTTGTGGGAATATAAGAAACTGCAACATATGTAACAGTTATTTCTACCCTAGTTTCACACAATGCAATATGTCGATGATGGAATCACACTATAATCAAATTTCTTAAAACACTCTTATAACAAAATTCTTAATTATTTTGAACTTGATCTCTTCTTCTTTTAAAACAGAAATGACTTTTCTAATATTTCTATCCCCCACCCTCCCTCTAAGATTTTAGTTTTTTTTTTTTTTCAATTCATGCCAAACCAGAATACCCAATATACCACCTAGGATATTAAAAATACTTAATACGAACATTTCACAAAATAAAAGCTTAAGCATTGAAAAAACCAAGGTTTACAAACTAAAACTAAATCTATTAAAAAACTAAACATGACACTTACAACACTTGAACAGAAAAAAAAAATGAGTGAAACAAAAAATTCGTCATTTCTAAAGTGTCCAAACCACATGGGGTGGCCGTGCCAGTGGAACCCTCTATCCCCTGAGGGTGGCCAAGGTTGCTGCATGTAGGGGCAAAGGCCTCCTTTCAAGCGAAATCCACCCCACAAGGGATGAATGGTGTTGGCAGGTGGGATCTACCTAGAGAAGGGTGGAGGTCCCTCTTGGCCAACAAGGTTAGCCTGTTGATGGGAGGATGGAAATCATGGGATCCACCCTGAGAGGCCTCTCAGGATAGATTTCACTTGAAGGGAAGGCTATGCTCTTTCTTTCTTTCTTTTTTTCGTTTTTGCTAAAAGGAAAAAAAATAAATTGTGTGAATATTATTGTCAACAATAATCAATACACTCCTATGGAATAGTTACCCACAGGAATACTAAGGTGACTAAATGAAAAAATAGCATATCATTCAAAACTCTAGTCTGTGTACCAAACATATTCTCAGTGACCACACAAACACTACCAACTAACAGAAAAATAATGCCACTAAATATTCACTGCATACCAATTTGACCTTATCGCATATGGTATGTTAGCAAAGAAGGTGATAACAGAAAGTTTACCTCAGGAGATAAGGAAACTCCAAGAATTGCAATTCTAGTTGTTGACTTTCCAATCAGATTTAAATTGTCTGATCCTCCCACTGCCAAATGGTTCTGACTTCAAGAAAGAATAAGCATCACACTTCATCTAAATCATTCAAAAGTTGCTTGCACATAATGATATCTTTTGGTTAGTAATAATTATAGGATTACCGTTCAGATTACTGCATCCTCATATGTTAGCAGATCATCAGAATAGGAGCTCAAAAGTATGTTTATTCAATTTCCAGATGTCTCTTGTAAACAAAAGATTATAGTCTTATGAACGTTTTCTTTTGTTTATAAACTTTGAATTATTAATATGGATTAATTTCAATAGAACTCCACGGAAAAGAATTTATTGAAAACCTTTCCCCAACTAACCCGTGTCTGAGTAGCATCCATAAAAGGCTGAGGGCCACTGTTGTGTGATGCCAAAGACCAACCAACCTCCCATCCATTCTCCAGTGAGCCCGAAGAAGCTTCAGTAATAGACTGAAGAGCAAGAGCGGAAGAAGGGATATCAGCCTGCAAAAGATAAAAATTTGACCAGCATTGAAAGCCATATCGGGTGTGTCCAATGTTTAAGAAGTAGCATAAATTCAATAAACAAGAACTAAAGCATCACATTATAAAGTAACTAACTATAATGTCCGGTGTTACTGATCTTAAGCATTTACCGTGACAATACCATTGTAATCTCGTCTTTAAATAATAACGGCCAACAAGAAATAGGGAAATAAATGATAACTTAAGATCCCAAATGGCGCAAGGTTACAGAATCCCTTTACAGCTATTTCGATTTGATAACTTATGCCTCTATAAGACCAACTAAATAAACAGAATGAATGAAATGCCTACCAATGTTAGAACTTGTGCGGGAATCCAACAGGGAGCTCCTTTATCCAAATCCTTTGACCCCCTCTCCGAACCCATTTTCCCCTGCCATTCAAATTATATTTAACATGTCAAGTAAAAGCCAACAAATCAACCACAACAACTAGTCAATCCCAATAACAAACCATTATTAATTTGTGCTATACCTCTACCATAACATCAATCTGAACACCAGGAATCAACTTGGGCCGACCCTGCGAAGCACAAAAGCCGAACCAAATGCATTGAAAACCCACGCAAAACAAAAATTAACCAAATCATTGACATATATTACAAATGCTTCAACCTGAGCAATGTTGTCTCTGTGATGCAGTGACAGAAAAGGCTCAACAACAGACGCAACAGTCACAACCAATACGGGGCATCGATCATTGTCGCTGTAGAGACGCTTAGCTACCTCAGCATCGTAAAGGTTATCGGAAAGTAACATCCCAGAAGCAGATAATGTTGTTTTACCCGAACTGCAAAGACCCATATAGACAAGGATTTCAATAACTGCTAAAAAAACAACTTGGGAACTGGATGTAGAGTTGTGATTGAAAGATTGAACTCACTTGTATTGGTGGAAAGCGTGGTTTCTCATCTTTAAGCCTTTTGGGTCCTAAATATGAAGTAATAATTTTGAGAATCATTGTCTAGTACCAACTAGAGTAACAACACAGTAAAATAAAAATAAAAATAAAAATAAAGAAAATTGATTGAATGAAGAGAGGAAGAGTGTCAAAGTGGGGGACTTACAGGGCCTTGGACTCTGACCATCACAGCCAAGTTGCGGGCAAATTCGACCATCTCCGGCAAAGCCATGGTGGTGTTGGTGAATTCCGATAAGCTCTTTGGGGCTATGGGTTCGGACTTCGGACCCGAATTTTGAGTCGAACTGTTTGTTAAAACTCAGTTTTTGTAGCTCCAGGTTATTGAATTGCGAATTTGGAGCCTCGAGGCGTACGCGATTTCCGAGGAAAGATGCGGGATTAGAGTCAGTATCCCATGCGACGTCGTTTCTCAATTTCTGTGATCTTCGAAGTTCGAACCTTGGGGCGGCGTTTATGCTTGTAGCCTTATACGCGCCTGCCGTCGTGTCATGTCATATCATGCTCCCCACGCGCTTAAGAACTAAGAAGCATGAATATAATGAAAGCTTCGCTCATACCCACTGCACTTTTTTCAGCTGAAAACTACAAAATAATTTACCGAACAATTTTAACGGCAGCTCGAAATACATAAAGACTTCTTAAAATGCTCTAATCTGATTCTGATCTATGCGTGTTATTTGAACAAATTTATCATCTTTTTTCTATTATAAAGAAATTATACTAAATTAATGTGACAATTTATTTATAACAAATCAAATAAAATTATATTAATTTATATAATTATTTTTATATAATTTCTTTTTAAACCTGACAATCCATTTACAATTATTTTTATATATTTTTATATAATCTCACTTTCTCTCCATCTCTCTACACTATTAAGGCGAGTGAATTCATTTTATTTTAATTTATTTTAAATTTATTATTATATATTTTTATATAAAATATAATTTTTTAAAATTTTAATTCTTAAAAAAAATTTAAAAATTTAAAATAATAATAATATTAAAAAATAAATTCATCTTATCTTATCATCTAAAAACCTAATTGTACTGAAATACCCCTAAAGCTAACACGTGTAGATCAAGGAAGTAGGCTTTCCCTGAAAAAACTGGCAAAGGCAACACAATAATATATACCAGATAAATATTTACAACGGGGAAACAATTATCGGTAATTCCCCGAGCTTCGCGGCCTCTCTACCTCTCCGTCTCTCTCTCTCACTCTCACTGTCTCGGTTTCTGGTCAAGTCCTCCGTAACCACACTGCGCCACCTCCATCTCTATCTTCTTCTCTGACTCTTTATAACCACAGTAACCACCGATTCCACTACCGTTTAGAAACCTGTTTCAATATTCTCAGAATTTTGCTTGGAACAGAAGCAATGCCGGCGCAGAAGCGAGCTCTCGATGTGGCGGAGGATGATCCTGTGCAAGACAAACCCAGCAACCACCATGAACCCCCGGAGGACGCAGAGGGTGCGTGTTTTACTTTAGCTTCCCCAAAATCACCTCACGGAACCACCAAGCACCACAAAAGAAAACCCGTTTGCACACATTTTTGTTCAAAATTTTGACTCTTGGTTTGCTTCGACGTTGTTCTTTGTTTTCCCAGAATCTGATCGAAGCCCTACGTCGAGTAACGGGGACAACAAGGACGAGTACGTGCTCTCTTTGTGCTATTCGTCCTGATGGTTTTCTTTTCCTTCGTTGGGGCGTGTATATTTGTGAGTGAATTATAGAGCTTCATGTTGTGTGAATGCTGGGGCTTGATCTGGGATCTACGTACTTGTGTGCTGATACTGCTTCTCTGTTGTAATCTACATGTATTTTCTCGAGGAAGTGCTACATGGGTTTTCGATGTGTGATTATTCTGTGTTTGAATGGTTATCATGTTTATGGTTTGTGCCTTAGAGATTATCCTGAGATGGGTTTTGCTCTCCTCGCTCTGCTATTGTGGACGCTGCCGCGTCGAGTTCGACGAAGGTTATTGGAGTTTCTGGTTTGGATCGTCTTCGCTGTGGGGACTTTGACTCTTATGGGTATATATGCATTAGAGTTGGTTGCATGGTAGCCTCTTGGGCAACTTGGTATTGGGATTTTGCCTCTGTGGCGAAATTATGCATGGGGCTGCTGATCAGAGATCTTGTAATTGCATCCTGGTATTGATTGCATCTGTTCATGTATTTGATCTGACATGATTTACGTAGATTGGTGGAAGTTGGTTAAAACTTATACCTTGTCATTAAGGACCTCCTGTGCTGGTTTTGTTTGCGAGTTAAGGTGATGAAGAATTTAATAGGGTATAAAGACTCACTGCGCGTGATAATGCTTATGATGTTTACTTTTCAGTTTCCAAGTCTTGGAGAGACGGTATTTGTTGTTTGTAGGACTGCCATTTTGCTGTCATCCGCTATTTGTTACAATATTCTTAAATTGTTGTCCTGGCCATGAATATAATTGGTCTGAGACCTCATGAGGTGGGTTAAGTGAATCTTTTGCATGTTTAGTTTGATAGAGATTCAGTTCTGAACCACGCTGAACAGGGAAATGATAGATGTTTTCCCAAAGACCATTATGAGTGATGCCCAAAGGTGTGATAGTCACCCATATGTATCATTGTCATGGTTTTGTTCATGGATTCCAGCTTATTTTCAGAATAGAAAGAAAAATAAAATTTGACCGACATTCATACCTCTTGGGATACCAAATAATCTTTTTGACTGTATGATTAACATTCTACATCTGTTTTTATAGAAGAGGTCGACACCCCACTTTTATTAATTAGATTAACCTTCTGCATCTGGTTTGACATGTCAAGTAATTATAGCATGCAAGTTTTTTTTGTTATTGAAAATGTAAACCTCATGGTTTTCCCCTGAAGTTTTTTTTTTTTTGATAATTAATAAGAGAATTTTATTTCAAGTAAATAGGCATAGTCCAAGTACACAAGAAATATACAAGAGAGTACACCTACATACAAACTAGTGCAAGAAATATGAGTCTGTTTTTCTCTCAGTAAAATGGAGTTCTTACAGTTACCGTACTGTTTAAAATCTGGTTACTTTGAGACTGCTGTGCGTTGCCTCTGGAATCTGAAAGAAATTGTATCACAAAGCTCAATGTAAGTCTGCATGGCAGTCCTGATTGGTTTATTGGCTTGCAGAACTTAACATTTTTTTATAATTTGTTAGCATTCAGGTTAGCTACAAGTTTGTCCCAGAGGGAATTGAGCCCTAAATGTTCGATCTATTTGTGGGAAACACCCATGTTGATACTGTGGTTTAGATTGCCATTTCAGAAAATCATTTCCTCCAAATTCCATCTTGACAAAAGGGTATCTTAACATATTTTTAAATTCCTTGATTATAAATTAATGACCATATTGTCCCCCCAAATATCTTGTTTATACAAAGCTATTAACGTGCTTCATAGTCATAGAATCCTCATCAACGAGTCCTTGCTAAATGTTTTTGTGGAAAATGCGAGAACTTGCTTCAATACGAAGCACTTCAATATTGCATCAACTATGGCTTGAACATCATTTCTTTCTATACTTTCTTTCTCCGGTAATTTTTTTATGAATTTAATGGTGCATGATAATGATATGACATCTATCTGCTTGTTGAAATAGCTGACCACATGATTTGAATCTCACATGGTGCATGGATTAGTTATTGTACTTTTTTTTCCTTTCATGCTTTTTCTATATGATGCCTAATTACATGGATTGGTTGTATTTAAATACAAGCATTAGAGGAGGTTGGTCCTTTTTTGGTTACTTTGGGTGGTCGGAAGTGGGGTTAACCCACAGGTCAACTATTCTCTTTCCGCAGGGTTTCCAATATCAATATATTGCTTATAAATCTGTTGCTAGGTTTTATAAAACATACTTGAGCATGAAATGCATGCAAGAATCAAATCTAATCGATTTTCAATGGGTAAAGGTATCTATCTTGCTTTTTGTTTGCAGGTTTGTTGCAGTGAAGCTGTCAGATATTCGTAAGGAAGTACAATGTCCAATCTGTCTAGGTATATTTTGTGATTTCTTGCTAAGTATAAGAAACATTTGCTTCCACATTTTTTGAATTGCAGAAGAGCATAATGATTTCTCTGTAATATATACCAGGATAAACTTTTATTTTCTGGGATCCAACACGTGCAATACTTTAAGTAAGCACAATATGATACTCCTTCTATGGCCATGTGGAAGCTTATTAATTTTACTTTCCTGGGTGTAATGTCTCCCGCTTCTATCTAGATTTGGTTATACATGTCTGGTGTAATATTAAATAAATATACTTAGATATGTATGCAAGCATTGTATCGAAGGCTGGAGAAGATTACTGTTTCTGAATAGCCATCAATTTCGTCCTTTGATTTCTTACCAAACTATCATTAATTTGTACCTAATGTTGCATGCCCTTTTTATTACAGCAATATTCTATTTTTAGTGGTCTATAAGGACCACATAACATGTGTATTTGACCATTTAAACATTTAGTGAATGCATACTAGTAGGGTCCATCGTCGAGTATAGCATAGTTGTGAAGCGTGGCGTTGGCTTATAGGGGCCCACCACACCCTGTCTGATTTCCCTTCATGTCTAGGGGAGTTTACATTTGATGAACATTTCCTATAGAATTTTCATTCGGTAGAACCTACCATGTGGCCATTTCTGGCTTTAATCTTATATATCTCTGTAGGGTAGCCTTTATGCTTGATGTAGACATATAGAGAGACTGTTTTATATCTGATTTAGAGTCATTTACTAAAAATTACTCTTGTGAGGTTATTACTCTTTTTTCGTAGGTGAGGTCATTTACTTTGTTAATTTCATTTTGAATGCTTGATCCCTTTTTGCCTATGTAAACCTCAAGGAAATCTTATGAAAATGTCACATCCTTGTGTTCTAGATCATTTTCACGTGTTGCTGTGTCTTTCATTCTGTTTATAGAAAATGTGACTTCCTTTTAGACTGTAACTGGATTATTATTCCCTAGTTATTTTTTTAGTCTTTATCCATAACTAGCAGTGATATGTGGGTCTTCAAGAGGACCAGGAAGAACTCACTGCAAAGCATGCTCTTAAGTGAGACCTAAATAGTTGGCCTCCATAGGAGAAAGTTTCATCTTACAGTGGTGGTTAATTTATATAGAGTCAATCAACTGAGCTCAAGTAAGCCCCAAAAGCATATAAATTTTGGAAGAAAATGAAAACATTGAGTTCTTTTATGTGTAGGGATCATTCGGAAAACTAGGACGGTGATGGAATGCCTGCATCGCTTCTGCAGGGAATGCATTGACAAATCTATGAGGCTGGGGCATGTTATCTAACTCTCTCTTACGGATTAAATTTCATTGTTGGTGTTATTTGGGATAATCTTATGAGTTTATGAAATTTTTTTAAGAATAAGCTGAAAACATTTTTCTTGTTTAAATTGATTATGGCAGGAACAATGAATGCCCTGCCTGCCGGACCCATTGTGCCAGTCGTCGTTCCTTGAGAGATGATCCAAACTATGATGCTCTAATTGCAGCTTTGCATCCAGATATTGACAAGTATGAGGAAGAGGTATATTCTGTCCAGTAATTACCATCTAATGTTCAAATTTGATTTTCTGTATTGTTTTCTTATGTCAACTACTCGTTATTGTGGATCTGCCCTAGGAATTGGCTTTCCACGAAGAGGAAATGGCTCGCAATAAGCAGGTAAACTTTTTAAATTTCGGCCATGAAGTCTTGTGCCCATCTACACTTGTTCTTTTATTTTGGTTTCATAAGTTCAACTATTATTGTTCCTTGGGGTGATATAAAAAACAAAAAACAAAAGAGGGGGAAAATAAGACGGCCTTTTTTAATGTAAAAAGTCATGGCATTCTCCAGTGATGGATGCCTACGCTCTAAATGATGAATGCCTTTCATTTTTGTACGTGAACTTCTAACACCATCTGAGTGTTGGGTTTCCACTTCAAATTGTTCACCAGCAGAACTGTTTTTCTTGTTTTTCACTTATTAGTTATTTCTTCAAGGTTGTAATATCTAATTGTATTTGGATAGATACAAGCTTCCATAGCCCAAACCTTTCAACGGCAAGCAGAAGGTTTGGGTAAGAAGCGGTCAACAGCTAAAGCCACAGCCGCTGCATTTGTTAGGAGATCACGGGGCTATCGAAATGGTTATCTGAGAGGAAGGAGAAACTATCGAAATGCTGCTGAGAGTGAAGGATCCGATGAGAATGAGGATGCAAATGGTAATGATCGAGGCAAAGATTCATCTTCTGCTGATGAGCTCACAGAAGTCAGACCAAAAAGAAGCAAAAGATGGGGAGGAGCTCGATTTTCTCAGCCTTCTCCAGCAGCTGCTGGAGCGGATGGAGGTGGTGATGAAAACAATTCTGAAGTGAATAAAGAATCTATGGGTGCAACTGCTGGACTTGTTAGCAGCTCAGAAAGGCTTTCCTGGGGCAAAGGTGGCATGCGGAGTCACACACGATATGGCAGTATGAGTGGTGGAAATGGTAAAAATGCACGGAACAGTCGTCTCTCAAAACTGGCTGATTATCTTCGTAACATCAAGAAAAATGATGATGAGGTAAAGTGTATGTTGGGTAATTATCTTGGGACTCAGCCATGGTAAGGTATTGTGAATTCCATTTTTGTCTTCAACTTGTCACAAACTATTGACCATACTGCAGTCACTTAGTTCACTGCCCTTTTATATTTGTTGAGGTCATGACATCATTAATTTTTGGTCAAGTGGAGTTACTGTATACTTCTAGCTCTTGGTTACATTAAACTTATTGGGAAACAATATGTTCCTTATTATGGAGAATAATAGGTTCTTTGCTATTTCAGTTGACTATCAACCTCAGTCTCGTTTCTTTCGATGAAAAAGTTATACCGAGTTTGGAGAGGCCCTACCTTTGCTGCAGGCCTACCCTGTCAGTTAGACAACTATGCCAGGTCTTACTTCTCAACCTTAACCCCTGTTTTTCATTTGATTGCACTTCATCCAATTATATGCCCTTTTTTCACCAAACTGGGACTGTTCTCATACTTGTTAGTACAGTATGTAGCCATGCAAACTACAACCGAACATGAAGTTGAATTGCACTTGGTAAAAGAATTGCATTCCAAAATCAACCTTTCAACCCCTGCAAGTTCTCTACCAGGCAAGTCCCTTATAATTGATCCAGGCAAAGACGAGTTGCGAATCCTAGGGGAGGGGGAAACTCTGGAAGGACTTGCGACAAACAACCTCATTCATGGCTATTTGGTAATCACTTCTAGAATAGTTATTTACGTGCAATATGCCGACATGAATGAAGCATACAGATTTTTTTTTTTTTTTATCTACGATTGGTTATACATATCTTCTAGTTTTTAGGTGGAATACACATTTGATCCGTATGTTTTTATTTGGTTCTTTCAGCTTCTGGCATACAAGAGAAAGTCATATGGAACTCAAATCTTGTGATGGCTTTATCATGAAGAACAAACTTTCTCGTCTTTGTTTACCAAATTATGGTATATAGTTATACTCTCAATGGGGATGTCAGCTTATACTTGTAGTTTCAAAAATGGACAATTTCATACTTATAGGGATAGGCACAGATCTAGTACCTTGGTATCACCATGGTCTCTAATGTAGTGTTCATGCTTAGTACATTGTTCTTCCTGTTACTATTTAATGACCACATGTCAACAGGCTCTATATATATATATATATATATATATAGCTTTTATTATATATATGGGGACGGTTTCATCGAATATTGCTCGTTTGATGCACCTGAAACAATATGGGTCCCATTGTGTTGGCGCAATTGTTTTTTCACGTACACTAATGTGTAACGGATTAACGATTCTTTTGTTCTGAGTTAACGGAAGATAACATTTAATGACATTTTCGGTTAATTATTACCAAGTAGTCATGAAATAAAAATGAACAAGTATTTTCGTCCTTATTCACACATTGCTTATATGATCATATATATGATCGAGGAGATTGTCGAAAGATGCGTAGGTGGACGCAACAACTTACGTTTCTTAGTGCATTGATATTGATTATATTAAATTTTTTTTAAAAATCTGATAAAAAAATATAATTTTAATAAAAAATCAATACTTTTACATTCATAATTCTATATTAAATTTATCATTAGATATATTAAAATAATAACATAATTTATAATTTATAAAATTAATAAATACATTTATAATTTTTTTATTTAACAAATATATTAAAAATAATAAAAAAATATTTTAATAGATAAAATATAACTTCTCAAATAAAAATAATAATATTTAAATACTGTAATTTAAAATTTAAATTGTTGCATTTTGATAAATTTAATAAAAGAATATTTTAAATAAAATCATTAAATCTATATTTGATAAATTTAATAATAAATCAAATACCAATACCTATTGAAATTGTTTATAGATTGGTAAAAGTGGTAAAAGTTTTATTTTTAAAATAAAACTTAATTATTTAAAATTTGTATCTACCATTTAAAATGCTCACATCCACATTTAGGAAATTACCGTCTTTCGACAAAAAATCCAATAGACAAAAATGTCACGTCAGATTAGGTTGTGGGTAGACATCAGTATCACATCTAATCTCATATATTTAATCCATTGATACGAATTTCTTTTAGTGGCGATCAAGTTGTCCATAAAATACATGCATTCGATCTAAATCATTTTAATAAACAGAGAGGACCCCATCCCTCCTGCCATTAAGTCCTTTGTTCTGATCTCGGGTTAAAATTGACAAGAAAATTTAAAAAAAAAAAAAAAAAGTCCAATGTCTGGCTGCTAGTGCTGGATGGTCCCTCTTGCTCCCTTCTCCTTATCCATTACACGTGGACCCATTTACCATTTAACTTCATTTGGATAGAAAATAAATAAAAACCAATAAACGGGCAGCAATGAAACCACAACATATACTATATATAAAACTAATGGTAAAAGTAGCTGATCTATTATCACCAGTGACCAGCGTTTAGGGCTGCCTGATCTGACCTACAAAGATCAGCTAGCAACACTACTACCACCCCTCCAAACCTCAGTGTTACTCATGATGATTTACACAACTTTTATAGTCAGCTTAGAAAGCAAGCTTGCTTAGCAGTACACGCAAACATAGTCCCAAAGAAAATAACAACACTGGAACACGGAATAAAGAAGATAAACAGCTATTTACATGTGATCCGATCAACCTTGGGTAAAACCAGTCACCTCAACGATGTTCGCTCCGGGACTCTCCACTGTAGAGCCTGCGATCAACGGACAACCCACTTCATCTTAGTATAAATTACAAAACAAATCAAGCCCAATATCGCCCATCAGTAATAACAAAAAGATCATAAATTTCACTTCACTGGTGGAGCGTGGAGATCAAGCGCTGCCAAGCAATCGTGCATGCAAATCATGTTTTGAATATATATATATATATATATATATATATATGTACGTACCAGTCATAGACGGTGGGAGAGTTGGGCAGTGGCTTGTCAAAGAGGTCGGCACCGATGCGCTTGGTGGCAAGATTGCTACCGGGATGGAACACGCTCCTCCAAACGTTGTGATCCTTACGCGCCGTAACTGGTGTTTTCGGCGTCGCCGGTGTCCCTGGGCTCGCCGGCATCGACATCGACCTCTGGTACTTGCTCCCCTCTCCTTCCATCTCTAAAACCAAGCAAAAACAACAACAGATCATATAACTACGTACGTACGTATATAGTATATGCACGTACACGCATGACGAACCTTAACGATCCAAATATTCATAGATAAGCACGAATATGAAAGTATGGTTTCTATGTACCTGTAATGTTCAAGGGCTTGGGGGTGATTTTCCTGAGCTTGCCGAGGCCACGCTCAGGCTGAGGTCCAGCCACAACATCGTCCCAAAGCTTCTCCAGCAGAACCATCTTTGCTCTCACACTCTGCAATGTGGGCAAGGACTGTCTGTGAGGTTACATGTTTATATGGGAAAGGTTGGTGCTCAAATATCTGGGTAGTCTGAATTTAGAATTGTAATTTCCAGATGGGTTTTTACTGCCTCCAATTGTCAAACTTTACGCTTAGTTCGAAATGTGAAATTATGTGTCACTGGAAACAGGGAAAATTATGAGTGGAAATAGAGAGATGGAATGGGATAAGGATGAGAGTTGGGAATGCAGGGGCCCGCAAAATAATATCTCTTGATCAAGACCGGATGAGAGTAGGTCAGGGGTTGCTTAATTTACAAGTGTGCATATTTAATTAGGCAATTAGTGCTTTTTTTCCTCTAATGTGGGGTCCACCCCCAATGGGAGAGACGTGTCATCTGAATGTGACAAGGTGCACCCACACACCTTAAGAGTATGGGATTACAGATGACTCGTTGATTAATGCCTTATAGTTTAACAGTAGGCCATGATACGGTGTATTCATGATAGGGAGTGCCTATACAT
Source organism: Platycarya strobilacea (assembly GCA_036898215.1). Classification (NCBI taxonomy): domain Eukaryota; kingdom Viridiplantae; phylum Streptophyta; class Magnoliopsida; order Fagales; family Juglandaceae; genus Platycarya; species Platycarya strobilacea. The sequence goes on from CM072547.1 coordinate 8,517,682, forward strand.
GTAAGGAGATCTTCAGCAAAGAAAAATGGGACAATATTCTCAAAGCACAAAACAAGACTGGGCGAGAATATGGTAACTAGACATTCCCCAGATATAAAGATTTTTTTTTGTGGAGAGCTTGTTCCGTACAGTTTACCCACTAAAGTCAATTTATATAAGAGGAAGACTATGAATGATCAAACATGTCTCATGTATCTAATGAAACCTGAAACAACATAACACATCCTTTGGCAGTGCATATCTGCTTATCATATTATAGGCCAATGCTCAAGAAATATTCAGAAAAGCAAGGCCTCTTACAAGAGTATAAAGATTTTGTTAGCAGAATTATTTAAGAAATTGGATAAAAATGAGATGGAAGAGCTGGGTTTGATTCTTTGGAATTGTGGTAGAGAATGAATGAATATGTTTTCAACAACATATTAGTTGATCCAAATTCAGTCTTGCACAGAGTTAATCAATTAAAGAATGACCTTGCAGCATTAGAAACCATAACTACTAACCAACACATTTTCAACATTGCAAGTAGGGATGTCAAATCGTATCACTAGGTCGTATTCGTATCATGTCAATGCATGTATATTATACTATATGAATCAATCCTAACTTGACCCATTAAACTTATCGTGTTAAAATTACAAATACAAACATGACCTATTAATATAACGTGTCATGTCGTATCAACCCATTTGAACTTATTAGTGAATATTACAAAATAGGTTAACATGACACAATACGACTCGTTTCAACCTGTTTATGTAAATTGGTTGAATATGTCTGAAATTAATTCGTTTGACTTATTAAATTTAGTATAACTTTATATAAATATTAAAATCATATATCTATAAGAATTATCAAATTAATTACAAGTCTAAAATTACAATCTAAACAATAAAATATCGAAATTAAAACTCTAACAATCTTACTTTTAGGTATAAGTATATAATTATGATTTTAATTTTCTTAAAGTGTCATAACGTATCATAATGAGTTAACCCGCTATCTTTAGCAATCGGGTCTTAATAGGTCAACCCGTTTTGGTTCAAACTCATTAAGACTAAATCTTAACTCATTATTATCGTGTTATGTTCGTATTGGATTAACAGGTCGTGTAACATATTAACACCTTTAATTACAAGGAATGCTACATAGAAATGCCCTCCTACAAGTTTTTGTAAATATTAATTGGGATATGGTTGTAGATAGACTATATTTTACAGTTGGGATTAGGGTTCAGTTAGAGATGAGAAAAGAGACTTCTTGGCAATTATGAGGAAGAAAAAATCTTCAAATCCTGATCATTTGATAGCTGAAGCTACAGGTGCACTTATAGCTGTACATTTTGGCATTGAACTGGGAATGAGAAAAGTGGTGCTAGAAGGGAAAAAGAGAGTTGTAATGGCAATCCAGAAACAGGTAACAAATGAAAGCTATTTGGGGATGATCATATCAGATATCAAATCAAAGCTTTCTTGTTTTGAGCCTTGTGTTACCAAACATGTATATAGAGAAGAAAATGTGATTGCACATATACTTACTAAAAATGCATTTGAATGTGATAAACTGTATAGTGGATATAGAGGAAACTCCCCATTATCTTCAATGTCTGTAAGGAATCAGTTGATGAATGAGAAATAGATTTATTTCAAAAAACAAAAAAGCAATAGGCCATGATATTTTGAGGCCTATAATTTGAAGAAAAAGATTATGTTGATTACTTTTTTCACTCCGTAAAATTCCCTAGATTTTATTGATGTAGTAAGTGTATTCTATCTCACCCAGAAGAATTATATAGTTGGTGTTGAGGCATAAAAAGGAAAGCATTGATAATTTCATGTGCTCACCGTATTTTCCTTTTATTCTTATTATATTTGAGGTATCATTGTTATAATATATTTCATCAAACAAAGATACACATGGCACACTGTTCAAATTTCAATTTGAGAATTTCTTTATTAAGGGTGCCACCTGCATTCCTAAAAAAGGAGGCCGCCAACTCTACCCCCTCCTCCTGCATGGACAACGTAAGGTTTGGGCTCTTGGGACCCAGCCTGACACTCGTGCACGGGTGCCCCCGTCCACATGTCGTGGAGATGATTGGCTCCCATGATCATCTGCCCACTTCACCCAAACTCCACCGCCACCCAAACCATAACCGACAACCAGTTAAAAAAATTTCCAAAATCCAACAATCCAACTCAAAGGAGAGAGAGGGGGAAGAGAGAATGACAAACTATAGAAGGGTTAAATTTCCCCCCAAAATGCTGTCGTTATATTTTAAAAAAAAAAAACATTACTTAAGACACAATAATACCATTATATATATATATATATATAACTGGGACCTAGGCTGGGCCCCAGCCTAGACCTTGTCCCTTGGTGCCCAAATGCGTGCAGGCAAATCCGTCTACGAACAAGACACCCGCCCTTACCAGACTGGAGCTGGATAGGGAGGCAGCGTGGCAAAGCCCCACATCCACCCCTACTTTTGTTCTAGGCTAGAGAAACTTTGTGGATATATACCAAATCATAATTTGGGATTATTTTTTAGGTATTCTTAGACGACAATAAGGGGAGGAATATTTCATAACGATTGTTGTTGGCATCCCTGATTTTCTCTTTTTTTTCTTTTTGAATGGAGATTTCTTCTGGTCACAGAAAAGAGTATTAGCCACACTACCAAAATATCAATCAAAATAAACAGCACTTAGGAAATAAGCGAGTAGCCTAGCCAAATTTCAACGTTACATATTCCAACTATAATTGTATGAGAGGAGATATTTACAATCATGAATTATGCAATTACTGCATAATTATTATTTTTTTTTAAAAAGAGTAAAATACAAAATCTATATAAAAAATAATAAATTTTACCTTTTTTTAAAAATAATTATGTAATATTTATACACGTTATCACGCATGTAATATTACTAATTATGCACTGGCAGCCGGACGATCAAAGCTTTCTAGCTTTTGGGCTTATGACCATTTCATAGAAGACACTTTTTTATAGAAGACACTTTCCGAGGAAACTCCACCAATACCACGTAGTAATGCTATGCCCATAGCATGGCCACGTAAGTGGAATCAAACCCCAATCCTCCACTAAGATCTTTCCATTATTCCTTACTTTCAAGTGACTAACCATCTTATCCTCGTACGCATCGGCAATTTGAGCCATCTTTGAAAGTACGTATTTAAACATACTAATAAGCTTTCAGGGGGCCATTTTCAGTATTAGCAGGCAGGGATCCATCAAGTTTGAGAACGCCGCTTAAAACTACAACAATTCTTTGGTATTTCCACCAAAAAAGAACAAAATACAAGATGCTTGAAGTAAAAAGACAAGAGGACAAGACAATCGGAATCTTATCTACTTTCACCTTCCAAATTTCCCATAGTTAAATCATTGGTACTCATTGTTGTAGTTTTAAGCAAATGTATCCTTTTCGCTTTTATCCTGATTCCTAAACTCCAGCAACCCGCATCTCCCACACCCTCCCGGCTGGTGGCAGCAATAAGATCAAGGATCAAACAAAAAGGTAAATCCAAACAGACCCAATTCAGTGTTCTCTATATAACCATTAATCCCAGCAAATCAAGGTGTATCACATAATCAATGGCAACCCACCTTCAAAACAAGATATCTGTGGATGTTGCTGCAGACAACAGTTCAGCTGACTCACTCTCTTTTGCTGGCTTCATAAGTATTCAAGATCAGCAATCAAAATCACCTCCTACCATCAATGCCAAACAAATAAAGAAGACCCAGAAATTTGAATTTTGTCACACGGGACCAGGTGTGACTGCAACTGATCCAATCAAACATTCCATAGCTGATCTGTTGATTTCCGATGGTCAGAATGAATCTCAGATGACCACTACTCCATCTTTACAAGGCCTATTACCAGCAACTAATTGCAGCAGCCGGAGATCAGATGACAGCAAGGGCGGCATGAGCATCTCTAATAAACCAAATCACAAAGTGAGAAACCAGGCAAAGGAAGAGTGCACTGCAGCAAGCTCATCGTTTGGCCAGAAACTATTCCAGTCATTTCTATCCCCTTGCAGGCAATGCCGAGCAGATACACCAACTGCGAAAGCCCGCATGGCACCAAGAGAAAATTAGAAGATTCATTAACCCAAGGCTGTCTCTTTTCAATCTTGCTCAGCATTGAGTTCATTGAAAATTCATTTCACGTTAGTTTAAACCTTAGGAGGCTATTGGCTTTAATTCAAATTTTAACCGGAGAGTTTAGGCTTGTGTAAGGCAATTCAGCCTGAGGTATTACTGTCAGCTTGATACGTTCATATGTAAATACTATAACTTATGTGAACGTATCATGCTGACAATTACGTCAGTAGCTCTAAATAAAACTTCAGATTTTTATTTTCTTTACTAAAAGTAAACAACTTAGGCACTAATGGCAGCGGCACTATAGATCAATTACCTAGAAGTTGCACAATTTTGCGATTCAATTTCTCCTTAGCTTCACATCATTTCAGTTGCTTTTAATATTTATAAACCCCAACAGTCGGTACACTGAGAACACTCCCACACTATATATATGCGTGTGTGCGTAAGCACCAATAAACACAAGATTATTCACCATTCAACCCCTTCACTAACCACTCTTTCGAAAAATCTCCTTTACTGTCTTCTTTTATTACAATTTCACTTCTTTTCTACAATACCACATGTGCATTACTAATTAACTCTCATTCTATGAGACATATTGTGGCAGTCAAAACTTGGGAACTAAAAAGCATGCAGGGCCTTATAGTTAATATGACCTTATCAAATTAGTTCTAAAAGAGATGCAATGGGTGGCACAACACCTTGGAATACCTAGTCTCCACCACAATTTCAGGCAATCAATCCTCCTGATTCAAATGGTCCTAAACCCAATATCTATTTACCTCTCGATTATAAATTATCCTGCATCTTTAACATGCCACTTTCCCTCATAATAGTCTCCCATAAAAAATAAACCGATGATGACTTCAAAAAATGCACATACATAAACATGTTAAGTATAGGGTTAAACATATTTTTTCCCAAAAATTCAAATAGTCTCTATGTTTTCACACTTTTCAAGACTCCTTAGTTTTCAATTTTATCACTTTATGAGTTCATAAAACTTAACAATTACATTCTTTTATCCATATTTCGTTAGATAGACTAACAATAGCATTGTCAACATGTCACTGAAGCCATGTGGCATGCAATGAGAGCACGACACTTGTCAGATTTTGACATATCAGCTCTAAATAATCAGAAAAGAGACAGAAAATGCATCCCTCTCCATGCAAGGAATGGTAGAGGGGTGAGACCCCTCCCATCCCAACCACTCCCTAGAGTGGCTGTCAAAGAGCCACCCTGTGAAGGGGTGGTGGCAAACCACCCATTCGCAGTGTGAGTCTGGCTACCCTCTCATAAAGTGGCCCATCAACCACCTTTCTAGGTCATTCTGCAAGGGGGGTCTCTCCAATGGCCACTTAAGGGAAGTGGATGGGGAGAGAGGGGAAGACCTTCGTCCTACAGCCTCGTATGTGGGAGGGAAGCTTCTTCTTTCTTTTTTTTATTTTTTTTAATTTCTTGTTGTTATTTGTAGTGATATTTTTCAAGTTGGGGTTTTTCTTATGTTTTAAATCTAAAGTTTGAAACGTGTTGCGGTTTCATTGGGTGAAACATGGATTCGAGAACATGTGATGAGGCTGTTGATAGTTTATCGACAATTAAAAACATATGGAGTCCTTTGAAAAACACGAAATCCCAAGTGCTAATTTAGTACATAGTATCAAAAATGAAAGAGATGTTATGGTTCAAAAGGATGCAATGGATGAGGAGACAACTTATGGTAGTCGCTTGATGCTGTTCATTGTGGAAGGTTTTGGCTTGGATGACTCTTGAGAGAGAGAGAGAGAGAGAGATCACATATGTGTAATAGAAGTCAAGAGTAGGTTCTAAATCATCGTTGACTTTTGATTTTGAATAAAAGGCTGTTTGACAAATTCCTTAATAATTTGAGCACCATAATCCCATTATAGAGTTAAATAATTGCCCATGATATAAAAACATATTATGATAACATGCATTCAGTCAAGCTTAAATAAAACAAAAGCATGTCATAAGTACAGATGAGACAAGTACCTCACTCCACAACAATCTCCAGATATGAGCGTCATCCCGATGTCATCCATAAACACTGGAATCTGAAAACCATAACTAAAAACTATGATTTTTTTTAAGTAAAGGTGAATTTTATTGATAATAATAGGTGTAACCCAATTACAGAAGTCGATGACTAGAAACTGTGATAACCAGAATCAATAATGAAACAAAATTAAACTTCTCATATAATGCCCCCGTATCAAAACAATTGATCAAGAAGTCATAGGTTAAAATGCCCATAAATTTCAGGTAAGCTTTTTCATTCCTATCAATAAAAATTTATATTTTACTTATTAAAACAAAAAATAAAAAATTAGGTATCCACAGGAATTTTAAGGAACAGGTTCGTTGGCAACTTCCATCCAACGTGGAAAAAAAACAAACAGCTGGTCACAAGTCCAAATCTGATCTAACTGACCGTATTTTTTCTTTTAGCAAAAGCTAAAAGAAAAAAGAATCAAAGAATTAAAAGCCAGACAAAGCAGTTGAATGACTCAAAATAGACGGGTTTAGGAAGGACCAAATACACATTTTAAGAAAGTTGCAAACCATGAAAGGCCAGGTTATCAGAAGGGCAATACTTGTGTACCAAGGCAATAATAATATAACTCATACAAAGCAGAAAGAGACAATATGTACGATTTAATTCAAAATAGGTTTATAGTTATATTTCCCCTTGAATTATAGCTATGCACCCCAAGGATTAGTCAGGACACTATTTCTGGACACCTGGTGCCAATCAAAAAAATTCTTTTTTTTTTTTTTTTTTGATTAGTGGTGCCAATCAAAAATTTTCAAAATTGATGGAAACAAAAAAATATATATACTCAATGAAGCAACACTCAAAGAAAAAACCATCACATATCATATGTTGTCTTTAAGTTTGAATCACATAAAACATAGCCTTAGATAAACTGATGATGACTCTTGATTCTTTGCATGCGCATGAAAGTTTACAAACAGAAAGCACATAGCCTAGCGTCTTAAGATTTGCCATATTTGTCAACGTATCCCTGCAAATAAAAAATTGATTGTCAAATTCCTAGAACAAGTTATGTCCCTATAATATTTCTTTCCTGGTACCTACTCTCTCCAGAATTAGGGCACTCACCTCAACAAGTTTTGCAATTTTTGGACGGGATGAAGAGAGATATTGCTTCACTGATTCCAAGGTGGTTGGAACTTGATGGAACAGTAAGGTTCTAAGAACCTTGTCAACGACTTTTTTAATTATCATGTTATGTGCATCCTTGTTGAGATGGCCATCACGCCAATTTGGTTTCAACAACTCTTTCACTAAATCTATAAGAGCAGCACAGAAATGTCTCTCTACTCTCGATTCTCTGTGCATATTTCCATCCATCTTATGCCTGACATCCATTTCGTTGTCTGGTCTGGCCCTACTTACTTTTAAGTCCTCTTGATGCAACAACACATCATTTAGATGACTAGAACCACGATCCTCGTTTCTCATTTTTTCATATCTTTGACACAGGAGTAGCCGAAGGGATTCTCTTCTTTAAGCATTGTCCCATTTTGGCAGTCAACAGCAGAAGTTCCTACGGTCTCTGCTTCAATTGTAAGAGAAATTCTTTCATGAGTCTTTTTCCAACACATTCTCATGATTGTCTCATCATTGCATTCTGGGCCCAGCATCCCAGTCAATGCAGAATCATCACGTTTCCTTGAATGTGATGTATCCATGATGGACACCCCACGACCACAAACAGAGACTCCAAAGAATCGATCTCCTATCCTGGGTAGCTCAATACTATCAAGCAGAAGATCATATTGGCGTCCTTGAGATGGTGTACCAATGGGAGGAATAAAAAAAGATGGTTGGAAAGGTACTGAAGGCTCCCAATCATTTGAAGAAAACTTCGTTTTATGTTCAGTAGATTTCAGCGGTACATTGGTTATAGGTAGATTTTCTGATTTAGAATCATAGAAGGGGAAAGAACTATGAAGCAAGGAAGAGGAATGACTAAATGGTGATGAAGATGTTCTCCAGGCAGAAATACAGTGAGATGGCAACATGCTAGAGAGAAAAGAAGTACTTGAGCTCAAATTCAGAGAATGGATCTTATGTGGTGAATTCAAGTCACTTTGTATATGTTGGCTCCAAATAATACCCATCTCAACCATACTGTTTGAATGAGAAGGGAAGACCCCACTGCAGCAATTGCTAGACAAAAGAACAGAGCCACTTGAAGAAAGCCTATAGTCAGGAAGCGATCCGTTCCTTACTGTAGAACTACCTCTACTGTTAGATGAAGCATGGTAACCATAATTATCAGCAGGCCAATTATGCCTCTAACCATCTCTACCTGCATCCTTATACGAGACAAAGACAGGTGACCTTGATCTTTCTGAAGACAACTGTGAAGAAAATTTCAGACACTTTCCAACTGAAGATGCCCATGGCTCAGGAAAACCAGGGCACCTCGATCTCTTGGCAACGTCTCTCAAACCTGTAACAGGAAATGGTACTTATCATGATCATCATAGTAGAAAGGGATCTTGGACATCCATACACCAAAGGATATATGGTATACCTTCATCAATCTGAGTTTTTTTCCAATTCAAAGTAGATGCATCTGCCTCGGGCTTTTGAGTAGTATTATTCAAAGCATCTTTTATATGAAGAAACCTACATGAACTACATGTGACACACCACCCTTGTGCAAAAAAGCCACAAATAACCGCTCGGCGTTTGTTTCCATCTTTAATCTCAGCATCAGGGGACAGACTTCTAATCCTTGTATCAGGAGCGGCCAATCTGGAAAACCTAATGCTTAATTGGAATTGGCTCATGTATCATTTTGAACATGGTGAAAAAAAAAAAGAGAAAAATGTTGGCAACACCCATGACCCACTTATGCTTTTATGGTTTTTGACCTAAGACCTACATTCTCTATATTGGAATGTTGAGGCCCAAGTTTCACTTCATTTGAAATTTAAGACCCAACCTCAATTTCCATCAATTTTGAATGAAAATGGGAGATGTGACCATTTAAAGCCATGTGTTACAAAAAAACAAATAGGAAATATAAAACAACACGAAAAAAAAAAACTGAAAGATAGAAGACTGAAAAAATAATCTAGGAAAAAAAGGAACCTTCCACCACCTTAAAGGGTGGCCACACCAGGAACAGCAGAATTACACAAGGGGAAGATCCCCCACACACCCCAAAAATATCACGTTGTGTTGATCCACGTGCATGATGGATGAGAGAGATTCCTCCACCATGCGATGGAGGGGGAATCTCCCCTCCCTACCATGCAGGAGGGATCTCCCTTTGTGCATAATAGAGGAGTGACTCCCCCCACCATGCCCTTCACCACCACCCCAATCCATCCTCGAAGGGCATCTAGTGGAGGATTCTGTTTTACTTATTTTTTTAAGTGCTTTTAATTTTTGTTGCACGGATCAGACACATGGTGTAAAAGGGTATATCAGAAGCTTCCATCCAAAATTAAGGAAAATTTTGATCAATGTCACAATTTTGAAAACAAGTACATTTCATATCTCAATATTTTTTTTTATAAGTAAACAGTTATATTGATATGAGTAGGCATAGCCCAGGTACTCATCTCAATATTTCAAAATTAAAAGATTGGGTATTAACATGAAACACCAGAAAGCCAAAGGGTTTCCTAGGAAAATTATATTTCTTCATTCGAACTGCCACTACATTTCAATTTGCACCCTGAACTACCAAAATTGTCAATTTCTTCCCTAAGCTGCCACATTTTTTGGCAATTTGCATCCTTGATTATGATCTGACCATTACAGTTGTAAAGCTTGTCCTATTTTCTTATTGATCTTAACGATCATATTTTGATCAATGATGCAAATTTCCAGAAATTGGTAGTTTATGGTGAAAATTTAAAAAATAAAAAAGGTAGTTATAGAGTGCAAAAAATGCAGTTTTCCCATATATCCTAAAAGAAAATGATTGGAAAATGATTTTCAGAATTATGTGGTGAGTGTTTGGAAATGATTCCTCCCAGTCTTATGTGGCGCATATGGCTTGAAAGAAATGGGAGATGCTTCAAAGATAAAGAGTGTTCATTGGGTGATCTTAGGGCTTCTTCTTGAGCACTATGGGTTTTTGGGCCAAGTCTTTTGTATTGGGGGATAATTTTCAGAATCTGTTTTAGTTTTATGGGGTTGTTTCCTTTTTGTTTCTGGAAGGTAGGTATTTCTTTTGTATACATCCTGTGTACTTGGGCTTATACCTATTTCTTTGGAATAAAATCTTTTATTACTTATAAAAAAAATTTAAAAAAAAAACACCACAAGAGATCATAAGCAATTTAAACACCATGGCTGTATGAAAGGTTAAATTTAAGAATAAATTGCACCAATATCACTTAACCTTGATTCCAATCTCTTTTTGACATGTCCTGATTGCAAGTCCAATTGCTTACTTTCTTCATTTGTATTCATGACACCATTGGCCTCCTCACCTAAGTGTTCTTTCATCAAGCTAGCATCAACCGTCACATTTCCAGCGATGCTAGAAAGAAGGTTAGTTTTAGCATCGATAGTGGCCTTATTGCACAAATATCCGTTGCTTTGACGATGTGCAGCACTTTGATCTTTAGACGCTGTCTCTTTTGGAACCAGAACTTTCCTTGATTTATATACTTTGAGTTCTCATAGCTTAAGCCCGATTCCTCTTTTTGTGTTGTTGATGGCTCATTTGAAGGGCAAGAAAAATTGAAATTACCACTACTTTGTTCGACTGTAAGGGTGTCAGATGATATCTTCACTCCACATTTTTCTAGAGCAGGAGAACCTAGTTTTAGTAGCTCGCCCTGCCCCTCAAACTTCATATCTTGACTAACATCTACATGGAAGAAACATTAAATCAAGAAATGGAGGAAAAAATCCATCCCCTGAAAATAAAGCTTGGAGCAAGAATGAAATACCATATTAAGGCCCGTTTGGATAGTGAGATGGTTTAAAATGAAAGTTGAGAGTTGAATAAAATATTGTTAGAATATTATTTTTTAATATTGTTATTATTTTGGGATTTGAAAAAATTGAATTGTTTATTATATAATCTATGAAAATTTGGGATGAGATGAAATAAGATAAAACTGTTTCGATATCCAAAAGGGGGCCAAGTCCTAAAGGACTACTGTCAAGCTATCAATGTTTAAAGAAAGTGGGATATTTAAAACAAAATGGTTATACGAAAACCATTTGGCAAGGATGCAATGAGAAAAAATAAAATGAAAAGGGCTTAGTCCCTAGCACATGAAAAACCTAATGCTAATAGGCATGGAAATAAGTGAAAGGGAAAAATGAAAGTCAAGATCCAATATGATATAGATCCAAAAATTCCATAAAAGACCAGGAAGAGTACCTCTAATTGTACTCATCCAGTAAAACTTCAAATTGACCAATGAAAGCTCCATTCCACTAGAAGGCCTATCCTTCCGAATGCATAATATAAGGAACACACAGTATGACATGCCATGGCACACTGCTTTGGTAGGCATTGAATCAATCAATTTGAAAAGCCAAGGAATCCACCAATGATCTAACTATAACCCTCCAAAATTTAAGCAAAGGAAGCCTGTGGCAATTAATTCTTAGACCGGTTTGTGCACGGATGGCGAAGGTTGTCAAACTAAAGTCACTAGAAGCATGTAAGATCTTCCTTGAGTGAATGTGGTCTATTTTTCATAACTTTAGATTAATAGAATTGTATGTCTATTTCATTTATAAAAAAAATAGAATTTTATGCCTATTTGAACACTTAAAAAACCTCTAAGGTTGATTTTGGCCAAGGAGTTATGTCATTTTTTCTCATTTTTACTATTATATAATCTTGAGAGATTTTTCTTCGTATCTATGACCCCAATATTAATTCTTTCAAGTTTTGCAGAAGAGTTGTATGATCTTTGTGTTTGCAAATTCAACTTCCACTACACTATGCCATATCGCTTGGTATCAAATTATTTGCTTTTCATAGCATGACATGCAGAGAATCACGTGGAGAATGGAATGCATGGATTGGCGAAGTTTATGATCATGATAAGGCAACACATGATGAGTAACTAGAGGAGAGCGTTCAACAGATGGAGATGCAACTTGATGCACTGAAGGTGAAGCTTGATGTGCTCACCATACTATAAGTTGTCGTGGCCGTTGGTAATCGACCTCAAAAACATTTACTAGATCCATCTCACATGGGGGAGGAGGATAACCTTGGGAGATATACTCTACAATAGATTGAGACATCTCATCTACCTACAACATCTACACAAAGAGGAGGATCTAGTAGAGGAGGAAAGTGTTTCGGCTAATAACTTAATACGGTAAAAATTCTTGGAGAGAATAGTGCACACCATGTGTTTGATGCAAGTCCTCAACATTGTGGGTTTTAATGGGATTGAAAGTTTATGTCTGTCAATGTCAATCAAGTAATAGAATTCATTCCCACTGTCTCAGAAAAACATGAAGAATTGCCATTTTCTGAGCTTGTAAGGCCCTTTTGTCAAATTTTCTAAACAGCATCTTGTTATTGGCATCAGTATGGTTGATGACAATGTGATCCTCTATAATCAAGAAAAAATCAGTCCTTCTAGTAAAAATATTATGAAGAGTGAATTTTAGAGAATGAATAAAAGGTGTATCATGAAGATTACTTTATCTCAAGTTGGTGCAAAAAATTTTAAATGGGATGTTAAAGTCATGCTGCAGTTTAGGAGAAAGAAGATTGATGACAGGTGTGATGATTCATCTTTTGCTATTGATAGGAACAAGATGGAGGAAATTTATTGCTTATTTGAAAGATCGAAGCAAAGATGATTTGGATTCAAGAATGGATTTTTTCCACCTTGGAGAGGATGATGCAATCCAGTTTGCACATGAATGGGGAAAGGTAATTTAAAAAAGTGGGAATATTTTTGTCATGTTTCTATAGTGGAAGCAATTTCTTGAAATGCCAGGGAGATAAATGCTTGTCTAACGAAATTCCAAATATTTCATGAGATGATGTTGGGTAAGTATGCACCAGAATTTCTCAATGTGCACGTAATGGTAGCATTCCAGCATCGTATTTCTCCCATCTTCGGCTTGCCAGCCACTCTTAGAGCTTCCACATGTAAACCAATGGGAGCAAAAGAGTTAAAAAAAAAAAACAATCACAAATTCAGAGTGTAGATTAGATAGTACCTTGCAGTAAACCTCCCACTCAAAAAATAGTAGAAAACCAGTCCCACTAAATAGAAAGTCCGGCTAGTTTGGATAGTATAGTATTTACTACTATTCATTATATTATTATTAATTTACACCTACTTTTCACTACTATTTAATGTTCTATCATTATTTTTTCACTACTATTCACAAAGTATCTAAGATCACTTGAATACCCCAACGCAACATAACTACCCAATTTGGTTTTAATAGCTAGTATGACTGTCAAACCGCTAAGAATTTAATTTACTATTTTTCAACTATCTTTTCTTTAATAACCATTTTTCAACTATCAAGCCGCTAGTTATGACTATCAAACACGTAACTCATACAAGATTTCCAATATGTAAAGATGAGAATTTCTCTGTCGCCACATTATTTCTCACAAAATAAAATGCACAACAGAAAAAAAAAAATTATATATATATATATATATATATAGTTTATAGCTGCAGATAAGGAAAAAAAATCAATCACAATTCTGTAAGGAGGGAAAAATCTGAAAAGAGAAAAAAAATAAATCAAACAAACAACGGTCACCACAAGACAGCGCATAAACAACAATATCAGAATCATTAGCATAACGCACTAAGAAAACAAATCAAGTACAGATCAAACTAACCGTTAGCATCCTTATCGGCTTGAATTGGCGAATTTGACAAATCCAACTCGTCCTCCCTATCCACCTCCACCTCCTCTACCACGTCTTCTTCTTTTTCAACGTTCCCATTTCCGTATTCTTCCGCCTCTTGATCTTTCAGTTCTTCATACTCCGGTTCTCCTTGCCCGTCGTTCGCGATATCAGAATCTGAAGCTTCTACAGGACCTCTGTCCAAGGGCGAGGGACGCATCTTATGGTGAGAGTCCCTGGGATGCGGCGACGTGGATTCGGTTCGTACAATTGCTGGGGCAGAGTTTTGAAGGTGAGAAGGGGGGGACGGTGAGGTGTGTTTGGGGGGAGCGCTATTTTGGATACGAACTCGAGGGTCCCACGAAGAGTCGTTGTTCTGTTCTGGTTGGTCTTTCGATCCGGTTGGAAACGAGAGAGATCGGGCCGGGCAAGCAGACACCGTGAAAAGCCCGTCTTGGAAGAAAATTATTTAAAATTACGGTGAAAAATATTATTTTTAGTTTAAAATTTAATATAATAAATTCTATTATTAAAAAATTATTTATTATTTAAGATTTATATATCTAAAGTACTTTTAGTGTTAATTACGATAATTTTTTAAAAATATATAATTATTTACAGAAGTTTTTTTGATAAAAAATTTAATTTTGTGTTTATTGAAAAAGTTGATTTTTAGTTTTTTTAACCGACTAAAATGTTTTTAATAAAATTACTCAAACATGTCATTTTTCTTTAAAAGTACTTTTAACTGATTAAAAAAATTTTTAAAATCTCAAAACGTAATCTCAAATATGTTCTTAGAGCTTTTCATCGTTAAATTATCCTACTTTGGCCCAGTTGTAAGAAGAAATGATAAACTCACAATATTTTTTTATAATATTTTATATAATATATAATATAAAATAAAAATATTTTTATAAACGTTTATAAAAATATTTATTTTTATAATATGTATGATGTAAGTATTGTAAAATATCATATGCATCACTTCTCATTTGTAAAAGATCATTTTTCGAAGTGGATGGGCTCAATCATTAGAGATACTTAAGAGAGGTTGGGCTAAAGTTACACTTATTTCCCGTGTAAAATGCTTTGGATTTTTTATTTTCTGGGCCTATAAAAATGGGGTCGCATGCATGATTGGCTGCAGTTACGTCACTTGAAAATACCATATAAACAAAGAGAATATCGTGCATGAATGTAATCATCAAGAGCCCAACATCCGCAATGCTCCACCGAATTCCGAAAACCTATTTAACATATAACCATATATAAAATGGTTGAGCCCCGAATCACGTCCGAACAAAAACAAGCTAAAACAATTTATAACTTTCCACTTAGATTCGTTTTTTTATTATTATTATTATTAAAACAATTTATAACTGTCCATTAGGTACGTTTATTTTAAAGCAATCTTAACTGTACTGTTTGGAATTAGCAAATGCAGGAATGAAAGTATCCACCTAGCTTTTGAAAAACGGAATCAAATTTATTCAATAAATTATGGGATGCAAGTCAAAGCAATTAATTATTTTATGACTTGTGATATTCGTACAATGGGTTATCCAACATTTTTATAATTTATGTGTATTTGAGTTTTTTTATTTTATTTTTTTATCATTTTCTTTGAAGTATATTTTTAATATTTTTAATCATTAAGGAAAAAATAAATAAAAATAATAATTTTATTAATATTCACAATCTTAGTTATTAATTAAAATTATAAAAAAATTATAAAAATTATTGTATAAGTATCATTTTCGATAATGTAATATTATATTGCCTTGAAAAACAGTCCTTTTGGGCCCGAATGATCAGTTTGGTGCACGCATCATATCAGTTTATTTCGAAAGCACATTTGCCTGAATTTACAGCCACATTTGATTGAATCGCCTTCGACCCCGAAAAGCTGCTCCAATTCATGAGAGCGCGCACATGTTGCTTTGGCCGAGCTTTCACCATTAAAGTCTCCACCAAGATATTGGGTGGGCCACAGCTAGGAGTGACCCCAAATGATGCGGCACCAGCTCACCATCACGATCCTTAAAGTTGGTTGTTTTTATATATTGGGATGAGTTAAATTAATTTAAATTTTGTATGAATAATAATAAATTAAAATATTTAAATAAGTTTTGTAAGATTTATTTAAATGAGTTTAAAATATATTTGAATGTTTAGAAAATTTTACATATATTTATGAGATATTGTAAAATTTATAGAAGTCATATATTATTCACTGTACATATTTGTCCCTCACATTTGTTCACTTACAAGAAAAAAATCTTGTTTGCTCGCTACTGATTTAAATTGAGAGAGAGAAGTTGTTGCTCAAACAGACAAATAAAATTTGCATCAGTCACCAATGCAGTGTAGCAGTTGTGGGGCTATTCATATTTGAGTTCTACTGAAATTAGTTTATTTTGTGCATTTAGATGCTAAAATCATTCTAAAATGAAATAAATTGAGTTGAATGTGACATCTAAATTCAGTTTTTGGCTCAAAATTATGATTATGGTGACGGAAATTTACCTTATATGCCCACATTTTCTTGCTTTTTTTAAAGTTAAATTTATTATGAAAAAAGAATTAAGAAATTTTAAAATATATATATAATATTTATTACTTTAAAGAAAATGCACCTAACACCAAATATGCTTGAAATATATAACAATGCGCAAAGCACCAAATTGATATATTTAAATAAAAATGATAGGGAGAAGTCACGTATAAGAGTACTCACTTATATGAACAGTAATATATATTATTTATATCACTATTTATATGAGTGAGTACTCTTGAATGTGATTTCTTCCTAACATATCTCATATTTAAAATTCTTTACCACCTCTCATGTATACGAATAGGCCTACTACAACAAAAAACGGGTTTTTTTTAAAGGTACAATGATTGACGTAATCCCCAACTTTTTGTAAAGTTTGAACAGATGATTGACTTTAATCCCCAACTTTTCGTAAAGTTTGAACAATGTTTTCAACTTCTATCTTTTCATGATTAGTTTCCTTAATAATGTTGATCAATTAATATAGCCTTGTTTTGCCCTTTTCGGAAAATAAATCTATGACAAGATTGTCTTTCACGAACCAAATCCTAGTTCAGCAACAGTGCAACACACCCTAATTTCGACTAACCCAGTGCCCACTTTCGGGGCCTTCTGCTTCGGGGCAGGTTGCTGTCCGATGATTGCGCACCAATCCAAGCGTAAAAAAAGTCAAAAAGCTCCTCAAAGTCCCGTCTTCCGAATTCTAAAGACTATCCTCGACCGTCAGATTTAGCATCGATTAAGACAGATCCAATGATAATAATCCCCATTAACACTCCTAAAGATCATTTACGTAAATATCAAACCATCAATTTGATTTTTCCTGGTGAAGCTCTCACGTCACATGGCTTATTAAGTTCTTGTAATGAAACGATTGGAAAATAGATACGTACTAAATGCCGAAGAAGCTGGCCCAGAAGGTCACTGTACGTAGCTTAATCATGACCGTTCAATTTTGGGCCCCGCAATTATGCCAGATGTACGATCATTAGGTGCGGATGTGCCTCCCAATGCTTATTGAATGTTGACGTGCACCGTCCGATTAGAATAATACATCAGACTTGATGAACCTCACCGGTACCATTGATGATGATCCCACCCGACTTACGGGTCAACTAAATTGAGAAGAATATTTATTTAAATAATCTTCAACTGTATATATTGTCATTGGCATATTGCTCACACGTCCGAGTACCTTTTTTTTTTCTCTCTCTCTCTCTCTCTCTCAAAAGAAAGGAAGCTGCAAAGGGGGAGAGAGAGAGTGAGAATGAGGTTGTATTGGTGGTAGAGAGAGAGAGACAGAGAAGGCAATGCATTTCGTAGTTACGATGCTCAGATTTCGCCTGCTATGGCTGCTCGTTTTCTGCTCAGCTTTCTTTTTTTCATCAGCTGGACGTGGTCAGTTTCCACTTTCCGTTACTATCTATCTCGCTCTGTTATTTACCATAGTTAAATTTTGAGTTCTGGAACGCTATAAAGCATTTGAATTAGGGCTTCCAAAGTGAATTTTTATGGCATTTTGATCTATTTAATGATAGTTGCATTTTTAGCTTTGAGGAAGAACCAATGCTCCTAAATAGCTTTTTGGCCGCTTTTAGAGTTTGGTTCTTCGGGATAGATCTTCATTGTTCTGCGTTTAGTAGCCTTCATATGGTTTCTAATTGAAATGATGTATCAAAGAACAGAATTGAATATCAGTATCCAATTTCTTCTCGAATACTAATAATTCGTTTTTTCGAAAATTGAAAAACAATCAGTTTGAAACGGTTTGGTTGTCAGTGAAGATTTTCGTAAAGAAAAGGAATATAGACGAACAGATCTTCACAATTTTAGATATCACAAGCAAGAAATCACTAAGCTGCTCCAGAGTTGAATTTTCAAATCTGGAAAGGAAAAAGTAATTGCAAACAATTCGATTTTCTTTTTGTTTGTTCTTCTTCTTCTCATTTAACTTATGGTTAATAAAGAGTTACCACAGTGCCTATATCTTTTATAAGTACTAATATAATATTTTTTATAAGTAATTTTATAATATACCTTCATTAAAGGCACGAAAGTTGCAATCCAACCACAAGGGATCTAACATGAAATACTCTTATTTAGAAAGAGAAAAAGATACAAGTAAATTGTGAAAGTTAAGCCCATTGAAGTCTGTAAAAGCTTTCCAACCTAAAAGAGTGTTGAAAAATAAAGTTTTGAGCTTCTCCCACGTTTGTTTACAGTCCTCAAAATTTTACGTTCATTTCCTTCCAAACGCACCATTAAGGCAAGTATGAACCTTTTTTTTTTTGGATAAGTAAAAATATTATTAATAAAAAGAGGCAAAAGCCAATTACAAAGGAAACAAAATAAACAAGAAGCCCTTTAGGACGACGCATTGGATACAAGGAAGTTATGAAGGTCCATGCCTTGAAAGTCCAGGGCATTGGACCATGTACACAGAGTTCTAAAAAAGAAAACTATCAGCTCCTCTCAAGATCCTCTCCTTGTCTTCGAATGTCCGCTCATTGCGCTCTTGTCAAAGACACCATAAAATGCATATGAAGCATTTTTCACACAATTACTATTTGTGGGCTGCTACCTATCCCGCTCTGGGAATTAAACAGATCCATTATTCTTCTGAGCATGACCCAAGCCAAGCAGCCCGTCTGAAAAGATTACTCCACAGCACATTAGTAATCTTGCAATAGAGTAAAAGATGATCCATAGACTCCCCACTTCTCTTACATATGCAACACCAATAATGTCTTTTCCTTAGGTTATCTGTAGGGAGAATCTTTCCTAGACAGGTGTCCAAGCAAAAAAATGCAGCTCTTTAAGGACCTTAGTCCTCCAAATACTCCTCCAAGGAAACGAATTGTCATTATGGGTAAAGACTCCATATAAAAAACAAACACTAAACACCTCTCTCTTGGCTGAGGCCCAGTGAAGCTTGTCTACACCTACCCGCATTTGGCAGCGCACTTATAATATGTATATGCATGAATATACTCTTGTAGATTCTATTGCTATAAGTTATCATCACTTGCTTATTGGTACTTTGATATTTATTCAAAAGTCATTGAATCAAGATTACCAAGGCGATCATAAGTTAAAGGGATATACAGATTGAACCATCTTGGACATTTTAGTAAATTAGCATGTTGCATATTAAATATGGAAGTGGGTCATCTTGATCCAATTATTACTAATTACTTGGTGAAATTGAGTATTTACGAACCTCCCTGACTAGCAATGTATGCTTAAGGTTTAGATAATCATAGTTTCTTTTGCTTAGCTACTTGTCCTTGTCACTTGATTTTAACTGTCTAGTTTGAATTTGTGGAATCTTTTCTCTCACTACAGCACCATTTGCTATGCGCATAAGCTGTGGAGCTCGTCAAAATGTCCATACACCACCAACAAATACACTTTGGTATAAGGATTTTGCATATACAGGAGGGATACCTACTAATGCAACACGTACAAGCTTCATCTCTCCTCCTCTTAAAACACTTCGCTACTTTCCCCTATCTGGAGGTCCAGAACATTGCTACAGCATTAATGGAGTGCCAAAAGGACACTATTCTGTCCGGATGTTCTTTGGATTGGTTAAGCTGCCTAATTTTGATAATGAACCTCAATTTGATGTTTCTGTCGAGGGCACCCAGGTATTTTCTTTGCAGTCTGGCTGGAGCACCCAGGATGACCAAGCATTTGCTGAAGCCCTTGTGTTTCTTATGAATAATACGGCATCTCTCTGCTTTCATAGTACTGGTCATGGAGATCCCACAATCCTTTCCATAGAAATTCTTCAAGTTGATGATAAAGCATACTATTCAAGTCAACAGTGGGGCCAAGAAACAATTTTTAGAACAGCAACAAGACTGAGTTGTGGTACTGGGAAGTCAAAGTTTGATGTAGATTATAGTGGTGATCACTGGGGCGGGGATAGATTTTGGAAAGCCATATCAACTTTCGGTCAGAGTTCTGATCGGCCTAGATCTACTGAAAATAGCATTGAGCAGGCTTCAAAGTCACCAAACTTTTATCCTGAAGCTCTTTATCAGTCAGCTCTTGTTAGTACAGATGATCAGCCTGATTTAACGAATATTGTTGATGTGGAGCCCAATGGAAACTACTCAATTTGGTTACACTTTGCAGAGATTGATTCTTCAGTAACCGATGTAGGGCAAAGGGTATTTGACATTTTAATTAATGGTGATGTTGCATTCGAAGATGTAGACATTATCAAAATGAGTGGGGGTCGTTATACTGCTCTTGTTCTGAACACAACTGTTGCTATTAATGGAAGAACTTTGACAATAACCTTACATCCTACAAAAGGTCATGCAATTATCAATGCCATTGAGGTCTTTGAAGTTATTATAGCAGAGTCTAAAACTTTACCAGAGGAAGGTACACATGCTATGTTTTTTCTGTTAATATCGTATGTTTAGTTTCCGTCAAATCTCCCAATCTAAAACTAGGATGAGGCCAGCTAAATAGTTTGGAAGCATACATAGATAACGTACTTGCATGCTCTACTCATGTATGTATGACTTCAATATGATATATTGTATTATGTTGGTACGTTATTGCTGAATGATAGCTCTACTTCGGTAAACTATTCACCTGCCTTCAGTTAAACTGTTGAAATCTAGTTTGATATTTTTGCTGCACCCAAAGACCAAGTCCCTCATAAATCTTATAATTTGGTGACTTCACATCTGGTGCTTGTGTAGGGTATCCTATCCATGGGACTTATACATACGTAGCATGTTAGATCACCATCTTTTTTAAAGAATAGACGGATAGTTTTGCTGCATTGTCCATAACCAAAGCTGAGTTCCTCTAACTGAAATCGCCATCAACTGAAATATGTCTTTCAGCCTACAAGGCTTGAGAATATGTATGCTGCCAAACCAAGTCAAAGTTTTCAGTCAGTCCACATATTCAAAATATCTTGCTTCTCTGGGTGATTGTGGAAATCTCTCTTGATGTAAGCTTAAAAGATCCATTTGGAAAAGAAATGTTTATGCCTAAGAAAGCCACTGAAACTGTGGAAAACTACCACAGGTTAAATCCTTTCATGAATAACATATACCATACCTTGCCAGGAAAACTTATTTATGGACCAAACAAATTCCATCAAAGTCTCTCCTATCTCTAAAAGTTTCAGTAACTCATATTGATGTTATGCCATAATGACAAAGAAAGTAAGAGAAACATTTGATGGCATCTACAGTGTCATGGTCCTTGTCAGTAATTTTCAATCCATGAAACAACACTTTAGCTCCTTTAGATCTTGCTGATAATGCTGTTTATCATTTGGCCAGTAATAATAATCCAGGATGACAAATGAAATTTCAGAACCATCCATGTTTTGGCATAGATAGTCCTTCTTATGCGGCTTCAGTCCATGAAACAGCTTTTTGGTCCGTTGAGGTTGTCTTAATAGTCCTGAGCACCACTTGTTATAATAGTAATTCACTCCCTAAGGACATCCAATGCTAGACTGCTAAAGGGAAATTAGTGAATGAAGTTAAAAATTCAAATGCAACCATGTTTAGCCTCTTCCCTCGTTTTCTTTTACTAGTCATTCAGTTTTACATGTTTCCCATTCAGTACTTGTTTCGATTTCAGTTTTAGGGCAGAACTCTTAATTACATTTCAACAATATGTAAGAAATGTTCTTATAAAAAAATGTTAGCATGCTTGTAAATTATTATTTAGCTCAACAAATTTGGTAGAATAAAAGTCTTGAACTTTCATGTGAATAAGAAGTGGCTAAAATTGTAGAAGGGGCTAAAATTTGAACAGGGGAAAAAATTCTCTTTATAGATAAATTATGTGGTTTCTTTGGAAGTTGGAATCTGTAAAGGACGTCACTAATTTATCCTTGTCCCATTCCAGTTAGGGCTCTGCGAACATTGAAGAAAGCATTGGGGCTACCTCTTCGGCTTGGATGGAATGGTGATCCATGTGTTCCCCAACAACATCCGTGGAGTGGGGCAGATTGCCAATTTGACAGTGCCAGTGGGAAATGGGTCATCGATGGACTGTATGTTCTTGATCTTTAGCTCATATTTACCATGTTTGTGCATTGAACTGCCTGAGAAAACTACCAGATGGCAACTTTTAAGATTCTATACAGCAACTGAACCAACTCGTTTTGCCCCCTTCGACACTAAGCTTTAAGTCTGCACCATTGCCAGTTCATTCCATTCCTGTTGAAACACTGTCATCTATAAAACTAAGCATTCTTGCTCCTGCTACTGGATGTATGTTCCTTTAAATTGGGATTAGTAACCAATCAAACGTTTTTTATGCCAGTTCCAAATTATTAACCATGTTTCTGCTTTGTCTGACCAAACTATTGACATTAACCATATGGAGTTCAAGTCAAATGTCCAATCAACTGATATGACCTGGATAACATGGGGCTCAACACCATTGAATAGGACCTTATTTCTATGATTCTATATGTTAAGGTGAAACAAAAATCATGAATTTTGCATGAAGTGTCTATTTTTGTTTTTAATTATCAATTATTGGAAGAAGTGATTTGATCCATATTTCATGGTGTATATATCTTGTTCTCTCATGGAAATAACATGTGTTTCAAAAGTAACTGAACTGTACTCTTGTGTAGATTTTGGTAGTGAATAATACGTTGATTTTTAGCCTTAATGTAATGGACCACTTACATTGCTTCCATGACTATTAAGCTGGATTTTGGCACTATCTTTTCTGTATTTGGCTTCATTTTCCAAGCAAGAAAGTAGAAAGTTTAATTTCCATTTGAAGAATAACTTCAATAGAAATATGCACTGATTAAGAATCATGCTTTTCCACTCATGCACACATGCATTCCGCAAGTATATCACAGCCTCTGTAGTTTGTTCTCATCATCATGGGTGGCCTTAAAGTTGAGTAATTTGATGTTTTCTTAAGATTTTAAGATGCTGAGTTGCTAATATCTTCCGTTGTAGTAAATGTGTTAATTAACTAGAGCTTTACCGTTGCGTGACCAGTGGACTTGACAACCAAGGTCTGAGGGGTTTCTTGCCTGGTGAAATATCCAGTCTGCGTCATCTACAGAGCATGTAAGTTTCTGAAAGTTTGCTCCTTCAATTCCAATGATAAATTGGGTCCACAAAGCTTCTTCTGTTTATCATTCTCAAACGGTTCAAATTTGTAATCTCAATATTTACTACTGATAAGATGCAATGTGAAAAGAAAATTCATGATCACATAACAATTTGAAATGATGTGATAAAAATGGCATATTTTTGTGTAACGGTCCTTGTTATGTGTTCATTCAGATTGTTAGTCCAACATTTCTGTTTCATAAACCTTACAATGGCACAAGTAGTGAGCCACACTTATTAGCTTTGTTTATGTTACCTGTTATCTTTGTGTGTGCAGAAACTTGAGTGGAAACAACGTTCATGGTATCATTCCATCCTCACTTGGAACAATGTCTAGCTTAGAAATACTGTGAGTTCATTGCTTCTCTCTTTTCAAATGTTTATTAATGTTTTGGGGCCGTTTGGGAACACAACTTTTTCTCAAGTCTTCTCAGATATTTCTTTTCCAAACATCACTCAAACACAAAACACTTTTCAATTTCAAATCTTTAACTTTTTCATCTAATAGTTACCTAATCATTACAACTTTTCCAAACTTCCAAAAAAAATACAAAATCCTATACAAACTTTCCACACAAAATAAAATTAAAAATTTATATTCAAACAATGTTCTAACTTTATATTATTTTATTCAACTTTTTTTTTTATCATTTCCCAAAATTTAATAAAATATATTAACTCAAACTATTTCACTACTATTCACATACCATTTCGTTACTATTCATAGATATTTTGAGATATTCTTAGTATCCAAACGAGCCCTTAGTTTCTACAGGATAAAGACAACTCTCTGTAAATGGTATTATTTGCCGTGCAAAGAGCAGCTATGTCGTTGACATCTGGAAACCATAATATGAAGTGATTTGGAGTCTTGAGATATGATATCTTGTCTCTTTACTCACTTGTGTGAAGCTAGTAAAACCAATTCCATCAATTTTGCTTTTGGATCATTCAAGTGTCTTACTGTTTTTGCTGCAATTGATTTGCATAAATTCTAAAAGGGATGCTTGGGGAATGAGATGGGATGAGAAATATGTGAATAGTAATGAAATGGTTTGAGTTTATGATGTTTTATAGGGTTTTGGGAAAGAAGAGAGAAAATTTTGAATAAAAATATTATTAAGTTAAAATATTGTTAGAATATAATTTTTATTTTGGGACTTGAAAAGATTTGAAATTGAAAAATGTTTGTATTTGGGTATGTTTGAGAATAAAATGAGATGAGATGAGTTGGGACATCCCATCTCCCAAACAACCCCCAAGTACAATGTCTGAATGCATATGCTTCCATGGCAGGGATTTGTCCTACAACTTATTTAATGGATCAATTTCTGAAACCCTTGGACAGTTGACATCATTGCGGACACTGTAAGATCCTTGAAGCATCTCGTTAACCCATGAACTTATTCACGAGAGAAACTCTTATTCAGTCATGATGGTGCAGGAATCTTAATGGAAACTCTCTGTCTGGAAGAGTCCCAGCTGCACTGGGAGGAAGACTTTTGCATAGAGCTAGCTTCAAGTATGTTCCAACTATTTTTAGTCTCAAGGTTTTTGGGGCTTTTAGAAATGATTATCATAACTTGTAGACACAGAATTTTCTTGTTTTCAAGATTGTGAAAACGTATTGTCCGTTACATTTTGGGTATAGTGGTATTGTTACAAGGTCTGCTACAAGTACTTACCAGTAAGAGATTTGCAGTTTTACCGATAACGCAGGGCTTTGTGGCATACCTGGACTGCCTACTTGTGGACCCCACCTTTCTGTAGGTGCTAAAGTTGGCATTGCTTTGGGTGCATTGTTGTCATTGCTACTCATTGTTATCTGTTCAGTATGTTGGTGGAAAAGGCGGCAAAATATCCTCCGAGCACGACAGCTTGCAGGTAAGGACATTCATATGAAGTAGAGATGAGATTTTTGGCAAAATGCTTTTCAGAAACATATATATACACACTCTTGGTATGCATTTTGTGTCCAAAAATTTCATTAAAAGTAGGATGGAAGCGAGTTGGCATGCCTTGTTTACCATGGAACATAGACTGTCAAAGTTGATGCATTTTTATATTTTACAAGGCCTTTTAGGTTTGTATAATGTTTCATATCATTAACAAATTCATATTAAATGGTCAAAATACAAAAATGACAACAATTGAACATTGAAAATTAGCAACACCCTCAAAATCCCCTGTTCTATTTGTGTCCAGTTTGAGATGGAAAATAACCATCTGTCAAACCTTGGGTTGCCTACACAAGCATGCTTTGTTGGTCCTTTTCCTTCGAACTCATATTGTGCCTACTTTCATTTTTTGTACAGCACGAGATGCTCCCTACGCAAAGGCAAGGACCCATTTAGCACGCGATATCCAGATGACAAGGCACAACCACCATGGCCATTCTCGGACTGCTGCTGAAACCGGGCCTATTTTGCTATCATGATTAGACACCCATCACCTTGGGTGTTCTTATTCAAGTCGTCGTCGAGGTGTGCTCCTGTTTTGTGAATGGACACTTCATTTTGCTTTCACAAGTCCAGGGACAGGTTCGTTGATTCGGCCTTGCAGATCTTGTTCAGCTCATGCTACTGCCTGTTTGTGCTTTCAAATTCTTGATAGCTAATACCACATCCATCGGATTCAGATCTTACCTGGGTGGCACCAAAATCTCTAAATATAAAAAGTAAAAACTTTTGTATATTGCTTCCATTCTTTTCGTTCCAATTTGTCAAAGAAATGTTGTAACAAATAGAGAATAGACGCATATGTAGAAATTGACGATGCTTACAAATTAGCCTCTCATCTTTTTTTTTGTTTTTCCAATTTTTACGTCTTTGGGGCTACTTTGCCGCTGCAAACTTCTATTTTTTATCATTTGTCGTTCTGTAATCACTATCACGATTTGTCCTACTAAGAAAGCCGGGAAAAAAGAGAGATAAATTTCAGCCATCGTTTACCTTATTTATTTTTTATTTTTTGCCAGCAAAAGAGAAAAAAGCGAAAAGCTTAATTGGAAGGTTTGCGTTGGTCCAAGAAGTTAATACTTTAATTAAAGACAAACAAAATGAGAAGAGAAGGGCAATGAGCAATGGGGGGCTTCATAATGGTAATTATTTTGTGTCCAGTTAAGTATGCAACTTGTACTATCTACGGAAAACAAAAACAAAAAATACCCAAAGAGGAAAAAGAAGAAATATTATTTTTTGGAGCACACATGTCCCCATAAACAGTAATTAAAGGCAACCAAAAGAAGATGGAATTTTTTCTTTTTCTTTTTCTAATATTATTAAAACAAAGGAAAAAAAATAAGAAAAAGAAAAAAGTATTCACGTGAACATTGGGTGTGGTAGCTGCAGTAAAGTCTTCAGTCATTCACCTAAATCACCGTACGACCTTCACATTTTACCTTTCGGTACCAAAATCCAGCCATTTAGATTGGACCACCACCATCACCTCGACACCACCCCAACCCAACCCCACCCCTACAAAAAAGCCGAGTCAAACACGCCAACCATAACTAAGCTCCCTCCCAACTCGGCCTGTCCCCTGCAACTCAGACACCATCTATGTACCTTCCACGTGGGGGCTCTCTGACAACTCCCCCATCACAACCATTACAACTCCTATCCTCCATTCACTATTCGACACGCCACCCCCCAAAAAAAATCTGATAGAATATCATTATCGTGTATTCTGCAACGAATCAAACAAATATAAAATAAATATATAAAATAACAAAAGGCAGGCGCCGTACAATATGGGTAGGGCTTACGTCAAACGTTCTCACATATATAATCCTCCTCAATATATTTTGACAGCTCCACACCTTACCATCCCAGCGCACACGTCTTATCAGGCGGCGGCTCTGTGCTTTTTCTGGGTCCCTCTTTCCTTTCCCCGCCTCTCTCTCTGTCTCTCTCTCTCCATTCTTTCTCTCCCTGATTCTCCCTTTTCGCACAATCTCAGACGTCAGTCAGTGACGATCCAACGGTGTGGATAACGGGTCCATTATCAATGCGAGGATCATAGGAGGTGGGCCGATTTCAATTCGTTTATATAAGCGAGAGGTCATGCCGTCCAGCCGACGATTACGGGTGACTTAGTGGGTCCCCTCACCTTTTATACGCGAACCTCTTCTTCCCACTCCCTTCTCTCTCTCCTCGCGTTCGCTATCTTAGGCGCTCTTGCTTTCTCGTGTGCGTGTGAAAGGGTTTGAAAGTTTTCTTCGTTTCCTCTCATGGCGTCCGCTCGAGAGGGACACTATCGGGGGGTTCGCAAGAGGCCATGGGGTCGCTACGCCGCTGAGATACGTGATCCATGGAAGAAGACTAGGGTTTGGTTGGGTACATTTGACACTCCCGAAGAAGCTGCTCTCGCCTATGACGGCGCCGCTCGCAACCTCCGCGGAACCAAGGCGAAGACCAACTTTCCAGCTCCGGTCACCGCCGGTCTCCCCCTGGACCTCAATCTACCCTCAACCGGTCACTGGAACTCCCACTCCGGCCGTCTCGTACTCGGTGAGTTCTTACACACCGGCGTTCTCAAAGACATGAGCTGTGGTTCCCAGTCCGAGTCTTCGTCATCGCCGCCTAAACGAGAAGTTCCGGTTGCCGTCTCTTCTGGCGTGTCCCAGGTACAGGGTAGCCCTGCGACGGCGTCGTTTCTGGGGTTCGTGCGCCGCGGATTACCTGTTGATCTGAACGAGCCTCCTCCGTTGTGGCTTTGAATGTTTATGCATGTGAGAGCTGTCCACCCTTTTTTTAGGGGGATGGTTTTGCGTCTCTGATCACTTAGAAATCTCCCTGTTTTATTCCTTGTGTTTTCCCATTCTATGGCCTAGTGCCTAAGCTAGTTTCCTTTTTTTTTTTATCCTGTTTTGAGACTAATCGGGAGGTAGTAACCGGGAAAAAATCATTAAGAAATGAAAACCATATGTAAATACTAGTGTATGTTTTTGTTTCTCCATTAAACAAGACAGTTCCAGTTTATGATGGTTTCAATTTATCCACATCTTCTCGCTACAAAGTTGGAGCTTTTGCGCTGAATATCATCGGCGAAATGTTTATCGGTCTTATGACCGTTAATACGATCGTTTGGTCCTAAAGCATGATGATCCACACAACAATGGATTCAATGGATTCTTTCTTTCTTTCTTTCTTTATTTCTGGTGTTCCTAAGTAGAAGAAATGAAGAAACTAGTAGCAGCAGTCCGTCCTTTTTGCCTACGCTCAAAGCATGCATATGATGGCGTTTTCCGTAACACAGAGATCCGGTTCCCATAATTTTCAACAGCATCGGATAAGTTCAATGAATCTAGGACCCCCACCCTCTCTTCATTGGGCGCGTGTGGTTCGCCAATTGCAATGACGGAATTGTCCCCTAGAAGGGGTGAAACATGTTAAGCGACGAACTCGATGGTGGAGCGGGATCGAGAGAGGGGACTACTTTTCAAGGGTTTTCTTGTTTTTTTTTTTTCCTGCATATTATAGATAAAATAAAATAAAATTGATAAAACATAAGTTTTAATGGGATGAGATTTTCTGACAGTTATTTCAAAATATACAATGATATAGCAAATATTAAAAAATAAAAATAATTTTAGAATCATAAATATGACTCCTTCTAATTTTACTAATAAATGTTATCTAAAACAATTTTTAAATAGTCTGATGAATAAATTATTTAGTTAAGATAAAAAGTCATAGCATAGGGAGATGTGCTGCATTCTATTGAATTAATCTGGTTGAAGAAGATTCTCACATCTATTGGATCTTGATTATTAGTTAGAAAAATAAGAAAATAATAATTGAAAAAAGTACATACAACACTAGAACGAGAATTGGAAGTGCATATTAAGGTAGCTAAGGTCATTGAATCCATTAGTGTTGCGTGTGGCGGCATAAAACGACATCTAGTTCGACAACGCGTGGCTAAAGAGCGAATTGATGCACGCATCTGTGGCACATGTGGCAAATATTTCGACAATCTTCTTCGCCCCTCCAGTATATCGGCGGTTGCATATTTCAAAGGTCTAACATGTGACAATCATTGACTTTCGACAAGCACCAAATTGGCACTTTTGGGTGCTATAAACATAAAGTTATGAAAAATTTTAAGAAAGTATGAAAAAAATACTAGAAAAATGCCTACTAAGGCCGAATGGGAGGGGAAGCTCCTCCCCTCTCTAGACTGAGCGTCGATAGTGTTGGTAAGAGGAGAACGAAAGGTGGAGCCGAAATAGGTAGAAAGAAAAAAGAGGTAAAGGTTGCTCAACCTTTCAAGGTCTTATTTATTTTATAAAAATCTTTATCTTATTTTATTTAATTATTATAATTATTTTGAAATTTAACATAAAATAAAAGTAAAAAATTTATTTTTTTCAGATTTTAAAATAAAAATAAAAATATATATTTTAATAATATCTTATTTAATTCTTAACTTTTATTTTAATTCATTTTATTTCATTATTTAAAATAAATGAAGTCGTACATTTGAATAACTAAATAAATTAATGAAATTTGAATAAATTATTAGTTTAAAAAAATGTAATAAAATTAACTTATTTATTATATTTTATATAACAATTTAAAATAACTAGAATGATAAAATCGATCAAACATTTTACTATTCAGAACTAATTGTTAGGAGGTGGGGGGGCGTTGTCAATATGCCCTGCCGGCTTTTCTGGTTCTTTATCTTTACTCCCTCCTTTACGTACCTCTCTTGGAATCTGTGATTCTGTGGTCCAATTCCACCGTCTTACACAAAGTTGAACCCCTTCAAAAAAATAAAAAACCTTTATTTTGATTATTCAACTGAAAATCCAATAATCTCTCTCTCTCTCTCTCTCTCTCTCTCTCTCTCTCTCTCTCTCTCATGTAAATAAATTATCATAACCAAACAATCTAATTATATCCTTGATTAAATGGAAATGATGTTTCCTCCGACCATCCCCCACAGACCACGTTGTTTTGATGGCACGAGGTTCTGGCTATGAAACTTCCCAATCAAAAGATCAGAATCTTAAGTCTGAAAATTGAGGGTAATGTGTTGTAGTTGCGTGTTCCCTTTTATTTAAGTTTCATGCAGTAACTTCAACTATAAGACAATACCTAATCCCTGTATTTGATATTGACCTATCATCACATCATGTTTGTCTTTAATTATTATTAGTATTATGGTTGTTACTTTTTACGTCCAATGACAACGCCAGACATCGAATATATAAATATAATATTTATTCTAATTATAAATGGAACCGTTTGATTAGGAAATAATGTTTTAAGATATTAATAATGGTTTTGTTAAATTATTTTTAAAAAGTATAATTTAATTTAGAAAATCTTAAAAAATTACTATTTATAAATAGAAAAATATTCATTTTTCTCCACTATTAATTAAATCTAATTAATTTATCTAATTAATTTTTTTTAAAGTATGCAAAATTATACTTTTTTTAAAAAAAAAAAAATTTACCAAAATCATTACTAATGCTCGTAAAATTGGTTACATGTAGGGGTGAACATCCGACCCGACTCGACCCGAGAAACAAGTTTTCGACCCGACCCGTTAACAAACCCTTCCGTTAAACCGATTACCCGATAAGTCTACTACCCGACCCGATAGCCCTTATCGGGTAATCGGTATTCCGTTTCCAGGATAGATGGCGCTCTGAATCCGCTTACCTTCAGAGATGGCGCTCTGAATCTCTGCGCATTTGAGGACGACATTCTGGTCGTTGATGCCTTCCTCCTCTTCAATCAGGTAGTCGCCGTAGCCGTTCTTGTTTGCAGACGAGGGAGCGTTGCGCTCAGGAGTGAGTTTCACGCGCGATACAAAAAGCCACTGCACGAGTGAGAACGCGATTCCGACCAAGGCGCAGACCGGGATCACGATCTCCGTTGCAAGCTCAGAGAGCAATGCCATTCTCACAGCCCCTCTCCGGTGTACTTAAACGCCGGAAAATGCAGAGCCTCAGCTAAACACAGAACAGAAATGAAAAGACAACCGAAGAGTTAAAAAGAGTGGGAGAGACACACAGGGAGGAGCTCTACGGGTGCGGCTCGGGTACGAAGAGCAGCAATCGATCGAGCAAGAGAGATGGGTACGAAGACGAAGACCTAAACTAGTTCAATTTGTTTAGCTGAAGCGGTATCGGGTATTAGCCGTTTCGAAAACAAACGAGTCGGAACGGATAACGGAAGAATAATTCCGTTTTAATGCTTATCGAAAACGGGTTTTCGGGTCGGTAACGGGTCGGCATAATGGACGGGTCGGGAAAACGGTTTTTTTGTTCACCCCTAGTTACATGGGAGAAAAAATCACATCCTCTTGTTCTATGTATTTATATTTTATAAATGTTTTATCGATCTAATATATTAATTTATATTTATTATAAAATAAATCTTAAATCTAACATATTACAGTAAACCACGCGCCACATCATGACTTTAGATTTGATATATTTTAAATGGTTATTATTAAAGTAGTCGGTATATATTCGATGTACAAAATCAGTTGGTATAATTGAAACAATCAATAATGAAATTAAAAATAAAATCTTACTAACCAAAAAAAAAAAAAAAGATATTAGTGTGTGATTAATGATATTATCTTTTAAAATATAACCTCTTTGTCTTCCTGTTGCTTAACTTTTGTTACACATATATCACACAACAAAAGTACCTTCGGATAAACAAAAAAATATTAAATCAGAAGTGGATGAGACGGCTAGAAATCTATATAATATATTCGTCAACGTTACCTTTTCGGACGGCGGTAGTTACAAATTTATGCAATTCTTTATATATATTTATATATATTTCAAATTTTGGTTGTCCTTTTCAGATAAAGCAAAAGCAAAACAAATGCACAATCTTTTGATATAAATTTATTTATTTATTCTTATAGTACTCTTATCATACTCTACGTAGTACGTAGTACGTAGTGTCAATTAAGCATATTAAAATTCTGACGTTAACTTATTAAAAATCTAATTAAAAACTCAAATCCTTGCATTTCAGGAGAAGAGTGATTACGTCTGAATAAATAATGTATATATATATATAATGTGACGGAAAACAAGTGAAAGGACATCAAGCGTTATTACTGCCCACTTATATTAGTTAATTTACTTGCTTGTAGGTCCCACTGTATATCCAAAGCGTTGTCAATCAAATCTGCCATTGATTCCAAAGTGCTCTCACCTTTTGTTGAATTAAAATATATTAAAAAATTAAAAAACAAAAACTCGAGAAGCACAACTTTACTAATTCGAAGTTTCTTAAACCAAACAGAAAAATATCATTTTAATATTTTATATACATATTTTATATTTATAGCATATATTATAATATACATGAAAGTTAAAAGATTGGATAAAATAGTATTAAGATATTATTATTTAATATTATTATTATTTTATAATTTTAAAAAGTTAAATTATTAATTATATTTTGTATAAATGGAATCGTTTCTGTATGTAAAAATATTTTTAAACAACATAAAGGCATACTGCATACAGTTTGCTTAGAGTGATTATGTAATAGACGTGGGGATGAAAATTGAAAGGTTGGAGAAGTGCAGGGTGCAAATAGCAACAGATTGAAAAAAAAAAAAAAAAAACAGAAGCAGAAAGAACACCCAACACACACGTAAAGTGACAACCTTTTTTTCTTAGTTTTTGTATTCTTCTTACAGATTCACCTAATACTATCGTCAGCAGTACTGAGTTTGAAGCTCTCTGCAGGCTGCTGCTCTGCATCATCAGGGCCGCTGAACCTGCGCCTGCACCTGCGACGAGCCGGCCGTCATTTCACCTCTTACAACGACCGATTTGACTCATGTCGTACCCATTCTCACGCTACCTTTTATTATTTCTCTTATTATTATTTTTCCGCGACTAGGAATTCTGTTCTATTTGTGTCATGCGAGGTGGGGTCCTCGAGATGCACGTGGCGAAACCGCACGGCAGGTCAGCTTTTAGTGTGGGACCCACCCACGAGCGAATCTGTCCTGTCGGCAGCAGAGGCGTCACGGCGGTCTAACGTTACCTCACGCACCCACATAACGTATAAACAATTATTTAAAAATAGAGAAGAGAGAGAGAGAGAGTGGGAAAACCTTTTTCGTGTTGTTGTTGGGTGTCGTTTGTCGTACAGAAACTCCGTGACTCTGTCGGTGACGGCGGCGGCGGTCCGACGTCGTTTTCCGAGTCGTGCTCGTCCAATCAGGTACAGTTTATTAACCCGCTCCGTAAAGTTGGCTGCCATAAATAAAAGAATAATGATGGTAAAAGCTGAAATTGACAAGTGTTACATAAATTCTTTCCAACAAAACTGAAAATATATATTTAATTTTTTAGTATAAAATCTCTCTTTCATAAAAATTTGGATAAAAGTTTGTTTGTTTATAATTTTTATAAAATTTTTTTAATAAAATATAAAATAAATGACATGTCGCATGGAGAAATGTCGTCGAGAGAATCAAATATCATAATGACAAGTTATGGGCATGGACATATTAAACATCGTCATCATCATGATGAGCCATCATCCATAATGGATGTAAGAAAGAAAGAAAAAAAAAAAAAGAGAGAGAGAGGCGTTCGGAGTGGCTATGAAACTTCTGGCGGTGGCAGAAGCAGCAATCTCATTATTGAATGGTCTTTTTCTCTTAAATTCATTTTCTTGCCTGTCAACATCTCCTTTTTCATTTTTTTCTCTTCTGTAAGAAAAACAAATATTTCTTTTTTATCTTTCTTTAATATTATTTTTTATTAGAAAGCCAACCCTTTCGGCTTTCGGATTCCAAATATCCAATCCACTATTTCTTATTATTATATGATTTCACTTTGTAGGCGACATTAATAATTATTTATCAACTCCAATTTCTTCCTCCCTTATTTTTAATGGGGCATGTTCTAACTTTCTATTATTTTTTGCATCTTGCGGAAGGAAATATATATATATATTTTGAATATGGTAATAGTAAGATATGGATGAAGATATTTAAATGAAATATTTAAATATTAATATCATTTTAGAATAATTTATACATAAATATATATATTATATTTCAAAATAATAGTTATTATATAAATAAATAAATTATATAAATATATATAATTAGTCTAATTTGAATTGAAGTAAAAAATTAATAAAATAATAAAAAAAATGATGAAAGATCAAAATCTTTAACAGAGTCATTACCAATGGATATTTCAACCAGTACGAAACATGTACTTATTCTATACCGAATAATCGATTGATACATATATATTATATTTCAATTATATTAGCTGGTATGGTACGAAATTATATTTATATAAAAATATCTATCGAGCCTTGACTTTTTATAAATAATAAGATATGATCCTGAGGGTTGATTGATAACAGCACGGCGCAAAAAGTTTATAATATATAACATAGCTTTTTTTAATCGTAACGTTTTTGTAACTTGTTTTAATTTATCATGTATGCTAAGCTAATACTTCAAACTCACCTCAAATAGACATTTTTCAACTAAATCTATATCGAAAAATGCTACGATTATCAATGGTTTCTTTCGAGTGGCGTGGCATGCCACCGGGCAATTGCGTGTAATTATTTTAAAAAAAAAAAAGATCAAATGGATTGGAAGTTTCTTTGTCCATAACGTGCAGCTTCCAAAACCTCTTACGGATCTGTTACAAGAAAAGAAGTTAGGAACATGTCAATCCTGAGTATTTTTTTCACATTCTATTGCCAAGACTCAACTCTTTCTATTCTTCTAATTTCTTTTTTAAGCAAATATGTTAACAAATCTCCCTTCGTCCATCCTTGACTGTGTTCGCATAAATTAGTCTCCCATCATTACTAAAAAAAAAAAAAAAGGAGTTTTGGTGATTGATTTTTTACCATTAAAAAGATGATTTACAATTGATTTTGACCTAGTTTGCAAGTTTGGTCGTCCATTCTTGACTGTGCGTTTGCAAGTTTCATTTTCTTTCAATACCAAACATTTTTACAGGATGCAGGTTGATGTTGTCCCATATTACGGCTGATTTATGGCTAATAAAAAAGTTTAATATTACTTAAAACGATTTTGCAACACTAACATATCCTACGACTACGACTGTTTTTAATATTACTCAATAATTAAATATCATCTTTTGGTTTTGACGGTAGAAGAAACAACTGGTCCAAACCACCGATAAATAGCATATTCAGTGCATCTGATAAGGATTTTAAATTATGGGGAAAAAAAAGGATCAAATCTCATTTCATTGTTCTTAAATTTATAGTCCAAGCCAATGGAAGATCATGAAACAGTCTCCAAGTTCCAGCATTTTGAGGACACCTACAAGGTATTAACTTAGTGGGAAAAGTTTAGATTACCAAAATGGAAGGCCATAAATGTTAAATTCAACGTACCAGACACCAAGAAAATTGTAAAGATTAGGGTAGGTGCTTTTGTTTTTTGTTTTTTTTTTTAAACTTAATTCCTACTATCAGTGGCACCCAATGCGATATACTGTAAGAGACCCCCCAATCACTAAGATTAAACCTTTAACTAGGAGTAGGAGATAAATACAGAAAGAGCTAGCATGCATTTCATGACTTTAAAACATCTATTTTCTACTGTTTAGTTATTTAATATTTTCCCATCTAAAAAAAAAAAGTTATTTATATTTTTTTTTATTGAAAAACAGCACCTTTCTAAGGATTTTCTGCATGATCACTCGCTAAACGCTTCAACTATATATCCTCCATCTGTTATCATATGGATGTGCGGCTCATGTGCCTGAATATACAAATTAAAGAATGTGCGACACAGTCCAAATGTTCCAAGTGGGCGGCTCATGCTGATGGTGGCGGGTAGTTGACCTTAATAAGGCCTTCTCTATGGGTAGCTACACTTGTGACTTTTGTCTATATCGTGAGAAAATATATCATCTCAAGATCACTATTACAAAGACCATAGCAAAATATATGAGCCTTCTCTTGGGGGTAGGGAAGTGTTTTCTAATTAGGGTTGTTCAGCCGACCCGACAGAACCACTTCCGACCCGACCCGACCCGATTGCAAACACGTGCCAATTGCATGCTTTTTGTTTGGCTGATTCACCGAGTGATAAGGTTTTTCGGAAACTCAATCGAACATCGTCTCTGAAAATTCAAGCAAACCTTGGGAGATTTGGAGCCACCGTTCCTGGAAAAAGCAAGCGAATGCGAGGGGAAGGATGATGCTAGGAAAGAAAAGCTCAAGAACCAGACTTAGCCCTTGGGTGGCACGACATCATGAAGAAGAGCTCAATTCTTAGCCCTTGGGTGCCACGACGTCGGTAGTATACGAATGCGAGGGGAAGGATGATGAACGGAAATCCACCGATTTCAAGCCAGCTCAAGAACCAGACTTGTTTTCCACCATGGAAGAAATAACGACGCATTATCAATTAGTATACATAGAAGCGGGTATCAAATCGGCTAACCGACACCAATTCTCTACTTAACGAGTCGAGATTTTCGAATCATAATGGGTCGGCAAAATAGATGGAACGTGTTGGGGACGTATTCTGCTGTCTTGTTTACCGATCCCGCGGGGCTGTAACCTGCAAAACAAGGACAAGGGAGGTCGGGGTCCGGGACCGCTCCGACGATCAAGTTAGCGCACGGGAGAAGATATATGATAGGGGGAATAAGAGAGTTTGTGAGCGTACCGTACCTCCGTCGTTGGTGGGGTGTTATTTATAGGTGCTTCCCCCGGGAAGAGGGTCCGTGTGACGAGGGCGCCGAAATCGGGGCATCACCCGTCCGTCATCTTCGATAAGGAAACCCGGTCTGATTCGGTTGGTCTCATCGCATTGATTGAGTATCCTCCCATTTAATGCTCGATTAGCCCTTTTTGGACAGGGGCATTAAATGCAGCGGTATCTTTTGTCAATTTAGTAATTAATACCGTGTGTTTGTGGCGTCTCTGCATTAAATGGGAGGGGGGTCTGTAGACCGGCGGCCGTCTGTCGGTCATAAATGAGGGAGTGTCTCGATGGGAGACGGACCCAAGAGACATATCGGTACGTGAGCCGCCGTTCTGCTCTTAGCGTGTTTTTGAGACCGATTTTGCCATCTCCTGCCCAGATCGGGGTAACCAGGGACTTGGCTCGTCCCCGGTTTCGGTCTTCCCAGTTGAATTCGGACGTCGCGTCGAGGTGGGTGCGGATAACGGGCCGTGGGCCTGCCGACCTCGTGGGCCCGGGCCCGGGCAAGTTTGACCCCCTTTCAGTACCCCGCGAGTTTTCATCGAAGGTACTTCGATGGAAAATTCCGAACGTTCCAGAGTTAGGGTCCTCCTTTCCTTCGATTGTACTGTCTTCTGACACAGGGCAGTGTTCCCCTATCTCCCCTCCCGAGCGGGAACACGAGGTCGGACGTGTTCGGGCGGTACCTGCTGACGTGTCGTTCCGTTTGCCGTTCGGACTTCAGAGGGACGATTTGAATTCTGACCAATTAATGCCGACTCGTGACCTGTCATATTCCGTATCGGGCATTTAATGCAGTTTTGAAACTCAATTATGCCGTCGTTCCGATTCCCGAACCGTCAGTGATCCGTTATTAAATGGCGGGGCGCACGCGCGTGGCCATCATTAACTGTCCTGTCATTTCGGCGCACGCCTCTTTCCTTTGATTGGTCAGTTCGGGGCGTGCTTTCTGTTCCCAAAGCCACGTCTGAGGTGACGGTTTCGGCGCGGCCTCGTTTCCCGCTCGCATTAAATTCGGATTCTGGGTATAAATCACCCGGCGGTCTTGTCACTGTCCTCGTTTCACTGTTTGCTTTCTTGCCATCCTGCTGTCGTTCTCCCTTGCCCCTGCTTTTCTTCACTTTTCATTCTTTTCCTGTTGCTGTCTTGCCGCTCCCTGCTTTAGCTCCCATGGCTTCCTCTGACCCATGCCCCTTCTTCGCCGGCAACGGCTGGGTGTCCACCATGCAATCCTCCGATGTGGACACGCTTAGGAAGAAGCATCATGTTTCCTGGCGGCACACTTTGGAGGCCCCGGGGGATGGAGTTAGGGCCTGCGAACGTGACGGGAGGGCTCAGAAAGTCGTGCTCTTCTCCCTCATGTTCTCGAAGGGACTGCGCCTTCCCTTCATCCGGCCGGTTCGGGAAGTCCTGCACTTCCTGGGTTTGGCCCCTGCCCAACTTATGCCGAACGGGTGGCGTATCCTGCTGGCCACCTGCGTGGCATTTAGGATCGTTCTGTCCGGGAAGAACGATCCTTACCCCGATCTCACCGCCCGAGAGTTCTTCTCACTGTACCGGCTCCTCCGTCGGGACGGGAACGTGGCCGGCTTCCAGATAAAGCCGAAATGTCGGCTGATCAGAATGGAGGAGAGGCATTCGAGCGCCCGGGACTACCATAAGAGGTTCTTCTTCGTCTCGGGCAGGGAGTGGGAGTTCCCGGAGGGAGAGGGGAGCGACTTCCCCGTTCAGAAAGACTGGGGTTTCCTCCCCTCCCAGACACACATGGAGGTCACCCTCTCGGCCCAGGAGGCGGAGAGGGTGAAGGCGGTGCTTTCCTGGGGGGCGGAGGATCCTGATCGGCTATGGTCCGATAATCTCCTCACCGAGGAGAACATCGAGGAGTTCTTGACCCGACCGGATCGGTCCTACGCCGAGGGTCAAGATTTCTTTGCTGCCCCGGAAGGGCCTCCTGTCTCCTCCCGTAAGCGAGCCTCTGATCGGGAGGTGGAACAAGAGAGGCGCGCCAAGAGTCGGGCTGGTGAGGCTACCTCGAGCCGTGGCGCCCGACCCAAGAAACAGAGGAGGGGGAAGGGTCCACGGGCCGAGGGTCCGGGCGGAGGCGCCCCCCCCGCAGACTCTCCTGCAGGATGTCCCGAGGCGACCTCCTCGTCGTCATCCTCGGACGAGATCCGGTTCCTGCAGACCGAGGAACGGAGGGCCGAGGCTGGGAGGACGGTCATGGAAGCCCAGATCGAGGCAATGGAACGGGCCGGGGTCGACTCCTCAGACGGAGAGGAGATAGAGCGCGCCTTCCAGGAGGCTCTGGAACATGCTGCCGATCTGACTCCGGGGGCTACCCCCTTTGCGCAGGTCTTTCGACAGGAGTCGGAGGAGCAGGCCGCTAGGGCGAATCAGTTGCCCACTCCCCCCCCTTCATCTTCCGAGCGCCATTCAGATGTCTCCGAGGGGGAAGATGAAGTATCTGGCGGGGAGGCCCATTCCCAGGACGCTCGCGAGGGGGCCGAGCAGCAAGGGGCTCCTGCCCAAGAAGGTCGGGACGAGGCCACCTCAGAGAGGTCGAGGGGGTCCGACCATCCCGAGGAAGGGGGCCATACGGAGGCCGGAGGCGAGAGCGGTCGGGCGGCCACTGGGTCCGAGGAATCCCCTGAGCGCCCACCTCCGACCTTCGAGAGGGGGTCTACCTCGGGGGTTCATGCTGAGGACGCAGGCCCATCTCCGGACTCGGAAGTTCCTGCCCGGCCCCCATCTCCCTTTCGGCTCCGAAGTGGGGTCGCTGTGCTCGGGCAGCTCTTCGGGTCGGGCTCAGAGGAAGGAACTCGTCAGGCCGATGAGACCGGTTCTGAGCGGCCTTCCCGATTCGACCAGGCGAAGGCGGATGCTACAGCCCGGGTGGCCTCAATGCTGGAGCCTCTGCTGACCCAGGTTTGTTCGGTAGGCCTTGTCGAATTTCGGGTGGTCTTCTCTTTTAGTTTTGCTAAGTTTTTCTCTCTTTTCTGCACGTTCGGTGTTCTAGGTTGCCATGGAGATATCCCGGACAGTGGGATCCGAGCTGGCCGAGCTCGCCGAGTTCAACAGTGAGCTCGGAACTGTCTGCAAGTTCGGGCTCTACAGGTTGCGGCAGGCTCGGGACCAGTTCGAGCAGTCGGAGGAAACTTGCAGAGGGCTGATAAGATCGGTCGAGGAGCTGGGGGTGGAGAAGAGCAGGCTGGAGAGAGCCAACTCTTCCCTTCGAGCCGAACTGGAGGCGGTTCGGGAATCGCTGGCAGTGGCCCATCGGAGGAATGCCCGTCTTGTGGACGCACGATCGTCCACCGAGCAGGACAAGATCCTCCTTCAGTCCGAGCTAACCGCTCGGACAGCGGAGCTGGCGGCTTCTTCTCAGATTCTATCTCTGAGGGAAGAGGAGTTAGCAATGTCCGAGCGGGCTCGGGTTGCTCTGGAGGAGGAACTGGTCGATTCGAGGCGCGCCCGGGAGATCCTGCAAGCGGAGTTGGCGCGGTCTGAGGAGGTCCAGGCTGCTCGGGAGTCCGAGCTTGCGGGTGCTCGGAGTGCTCTAGAAGAGGCCCACTCTAAGATTGCCGATCTCGAGCCGCAGGTATCCCGAGTTGTGGCGATCCGCAACTCCGCCTGGGGGCATGGCTACGCCGAGGGCCTACGCCGACTAGGATCCCAGCTCTTGGTGGATCCCCAGCTCGATCCTCAGAGGATAAGTGTGAGGTCTCTTCGTCCAGACCGGGCCGCGAAGAGGTTCGTCAAGAAGATCGGGAAGCGCGGTTACCCTCCCTTTGACGACCTCAATCCTCCTCCGCCCCCTCCTGAGGCTTGACCTGATTTTTGTACAAGTTGTTTTTTTTTTTTTTTTTTTTTTTTTTTTTGTAATGATGCTCGAGCTCGATTCGAGCGAGTCTGTATGACTGATAATACATATGAATTTTGACTTAATCTTCTTCTGGTGTTTTGTTCATAACTTCTTTCTTGCCTTTACCCTGCGAAATTTTTTGGATAAGTGTAAACTTAAAAGAAAATTTTCTCAAACGTACCCGGTGGATGTGCTTAAGATCGGGATTCAGGGATTGACCGACCCCGCGGGACTCCGAGTCGGACACATCGCGTGGGTGGATTGATTGACCGACCCCGCGGGACTCCGAGTCGGACACATCGCGTGGGTGGATTGATTGATCGACCCCGCGGGACTCCGAGTCGGACACATCGCGTGGGTGGATCGATTGATCGACCCCGCGGGACTCCGAGTCGGACACATCGCGTGGGTGGATCGATTGATCGACCCCGCGGGACTCCGAGTCGGACACATCGCGTGGGTGGATCGATTGATCGACCCCGCGGGACTCCGAGTCGGACACATCGCGTGGGTGGATCGATTGATCGACCCCGCGGGACTCCGAGTCGGACACATCGCGTGGGTGGATTGATTGATTGACCCCGCGGGACTCCGAGTCGGACACATCGCGTGGGTGGATTGATTGACCGACCCCGCGGGACTCCGAGTCGGACACATCGCGTGGGTGGATCGATTGATCGACCCCGCGGGACTCCGAGTCGGACACATCGCGTGGGTGGATCGATTGATCGACCCCGCGGGACTCCGAGTCGGACACATCGCGTGGGTGGATCGATTGATCGACCCCGCGGGACTCCGAGTCGGACACATCGCGTGGGTGGATTGATTGATCGACCCCGCGGGACTCCGAGTCGGACACATCGCGTGGGTGGATCGATTGATCGACCCCGCGGGACTCCGAGTCGGACACATCGCGTGGGTGGATTGATTGATCGACCCCGCGGGACTCCGAGTCGGACACATCGCGTGGGTGGATCGATTGATCGACCCCGCGGGACTCCGAGTCGGACACATCGCGTGGGTGGATCGATTGATCGACCCCGCGGGACTCCGAGTCGGACACATCGCGTGGGTGGATTGATTGATTGACCCCGCGGGACTCCGAGTCGGA
The DNA here is from genome assembly GCA_036898215.1 of Platycarya strobilacea. Classification (NCBI taxonomy): domain Eukaryota; kingdom Viridiplantae; phylum Streptophyta; class Magnoliopsida; order Fagales; family Juglandaceae; genus Platycarya; species Platycarya strobilacea. The sequence goes on from CM072547.1 coordinate 8,560,101, forward strand.
CACATCGCGTGGGTGGATTGATTGATCGACCCCGCGGGACTCCGAGAGGCGTTTGTCGAGAACTTCACAAACGGGGCTAATCGAGAACTTCACAATGCATTGGTTATGAATAACATCGGTCTTTTTATAATTTCAAGGAGCAAATTACATCAGCGGGAATAAATTATATTAGTAATTGTTACGCGTAATACCTCTTAAGGCTCTCACTATTCCAGGGGTGGGGTAGGTCGGCTCCGGAGCTGTCTTTGAGTCGGTAAGACCCAGGTCTGTTCGTTGCCGTCACTACGTAAGGCCCTTCCCATTTCGGTCCCAGTTTTCCTTGTGCTGGAGTCGTGACGCCCGTTTTTCTTAACACTAAGTCCCCGACTTTGAAGCGGCGCGGCTTTACTCTTTTGTTGAAGTATTGTTCTGCTTTGCGTTTGTTGTTGGCAAGTCGGATGCTGGCCTCTTCCCTATGTTCTTCTAAAGAGTCCAAACGCTCCATCATCTTGGCATTATTGGAAGCAGTGTCATAGTGCTGGATTCGTAGGGTGGGCATCCCGACCTCGACTGGAATCACGGCCTCGCAGCCGTAGGTCAGGGCAAACGGTGTTTCACCCGTGGGGGTTCGGACCGTTGTGCGATATGCCCACAGGACCCCTGGAAGTTCATCGGCCCACGCGCCTTTGTGCATTCCGAGCCTTTTCTTTAGCGCATTGTGGATGGTTTTGTTGGTTGCCTCGGCTTGTCCGTTAGCCTGCGGGTGGCCGGGAGAAGAGTACTTCACCTTGATTTTCAACTCGGAGCACCATTCTCGGTAATGACTGCAATCGAACTGTTTTCCGTTGTCTGATATGAAGCTCTGAGGTATCCCGAACCGGCAAACAATTGACTTCCATAAGAACTTTGTGATGGCTTGGGAAGTGATACTGGCAAGGGCTTCAGCCTCTACCCACTTCGTAAAATAATCCACTGCAACTATTATGAATTTAGTCCCACCCCTCCCCACTGGGAATGGTCCTATGAGGTCGAGTCCCCATTGGTCAAAGGGCCAGGGGGATGTTATCGAAGTGAGTTCTTCCGATGGGGAGTGCAACACTGGGCTGTACTCTTGGCACTTCGGGCACCTTTTAACGAAATCTTTCGCTTCCTGAAACAAACACGGCCAGTAGTACCCTGCACGGGTGGTGCGGGCGGCTAGCGTTTTAGACCCCGTATGGGCCCCGCAGATTCCTTCATGGATCTCGGCCAGTATATATTGTCCTTCTTCTTTTGTTACACACCTGAGCAATGGTTCAGAGAAGCCCTTCCTGTACAGCGACCCGTCAATCAGTGTGAATCTGGATGATCTGTTCTTTATCTTGCGGGCCTGGCCCAGGTCAGGAGGTAATGTGCCTGTACGGAGGTATGCTGTGATATCGGTTGCCCAGTCGGGATCTGCGACAGCCACTACTCCGACTCCGCTGCCCGTGGAGGGAGTATCTATCGTTCTGATCTCGGTGTTCTCTGGGGGAGGATGCTCATCCTTTCCCGATGCAACTTTTGCCAGCCGATCCGCTATATGGTTCTCTTCCCTTGGAATCTGCAGTAAACGGAAGTAACTGAATCGGTCTCTCTCGATGCATACGAGCTCCAGATATCTTTTCAATTTCTCGCTCTTGGTGGTGCACTGGCCGAGTACTTGGTGAAAAACTATTTGAGAATCAGTTCGGGCCTCCAGCTCAGTCGCCCCGAGGGCCCTAGCAATTGTCATTCCGGCTATGAGGGCCTCGTATTCAGCCTCATTGTTGGTTACCTTAAAGGTTAGGCCTATACCGTAGTTGTGTTGGACGCCCTGATCGGTGACGATGTGCACACCTGCTCCACCCCCGGCTCGGCATGAGGACCCGTCAACGTACAGCTGCCACGCCTGCTCCCGAGGTTCACTGGGGATCTCTTCTGGAAACCCCGTGTATTCCGCGACAAAATCTGCCAATGTTTGCGCTTTCATCGCTGTTCGGGGCTGGAACGTTAGGTCAAATTCGCTCAGCTCGATTGCCCATTTGGCTAACCGTCCGGACGTGTCGGGCTTCTGAAGAATGGTTCCGAGGGGCTGATCGGTCATTACCCTTATGGTGTGGGCTTGGAAGTATGGACGCAGTCGGCGCGCAGCCGTCAGTAGGGCGAATACCATCATCTCCGTACGGGGGTACCTGGCCTCTGCTCCTTGGAGTGCCCTGCTGACATAGTACACAGGCTTCTGTCCCCGATCGGTTTCTCTTACTAAAACTGCAGATGTTGCATGAGGCGAGACTGCCAAATAAGCCACAAGGGTCTCTCCGGGAGCTGTCTGGCTAAGTAACGGAGGACAAGTTAGGTAATCTTTGAGTTGCTCGAATGCCTGCCCGCACGATGTGTCCCACTCGCGTGCTTTTCGGAGGACCTGGAAGAAGGGAAGGCATCGATCGGTCGACCTCGCTATGAACCGGCTGAGAGCAGCAATTCGGCCAGCCAATCGCTGGACTTCATTCAGGTTCCTCGGTGGTGCCATTCCGAGGATAGCCTGTATCTTCTCGGGGTTGGCCTCGATTCCTCGTTCAGAGACCATGTACCCTAAGAACTTGCCGGACTCGACCCCGAAGGTGCACTTGGCGGGGTTGAGCTTCATCTGATAGTGTCGCAGGGTAGAAAAGGCCTCTCTCAGGTCTGCCATATGATCGTTAGGAGAGCGGCTCTTGACCAGGAGGTCGTCGACGTAAACCTCCATGTTTCTCCCGATTTGCTTTTTGAACATACGGTTAACCAACCGTTGATAAGTGGCCCCCGCGTTCTTGAGTCCAAACGGCATGGCGGTGTAACAATAGAGCCCTCGGTCTGTAATGAATGCCGTTTTTTCTTCGTCGGCTGTGCTCATTCTGATCTGATTGTAACCCGAATAGGCGTCCATGAAGCTGAGGAGAGAGTGCCCAGCGGTCGAGTCCACAATGAGGTCGATGCGCGGTAGAGGGAAACTATCTTTAGGGCAGGCCTTGTTCAAATCGGTGAAATCCACGCACATACGCCATTTCCCACTGGTCTTCTTTACCAGTACTACGTTGGACAGCCATTCCGGGTAGTGAGCCTCTCGGATGAGGCCAGCGGACAGGAGTCTGTCCACCTCCTCAGCAATGGCGGCGTATTTCTCAGCACAGAAACTCCTTCTTTTTTGCCTAACTGCGCGGGCAGTCGGGTTGACACATAGTCGGTGTTCTATTACAGACCTATCGATCCCGGGCATATCTGCGTGTGTCCAGGCAAATACATCTTTGTGCTCGGTGAGGAGAGCCTTGAGTTCTGCATGTATTCCCGGGTCCATTCTGGTTCCGACTCGTACTGTCCGATCCGGGTTGTCGCTATCGACCGGGATCAATTCCAGAGGCTCGTTGGGTTCCGCTTGGCGCAGTGTTGCTTCGTCTCTGATCTCGTCGTCCCATACTGCTCGGGGAGGTGCCGGCGGAATCTCAACATGCTCGTCCTCCAGGGAGATCGTAGCCACGGAACTATCCTTGTGTTTCAATTCCCGGGCGTAGCATTCCCTGGAGGTTACCTGTTCTCCTCTGACTTCGCCCACTCCTCTGTCGGTCGGGAACTTCATCTTGAGGTAGTAGGTGGAAGTGACTGCCCTCAAGTTGTTTAGGGTCGGCCTCCCTAGGATGGCGTTGTAGGAGGAGGGAGCTTTCACGACCAGGAATTCAGTCATGATGGACGCGGTCCTGGGCGCGGAGCCCATCAAAACCGAGAGAGTTATTAGGCCCTCGGGGTGTACTGCCTCGCCTGTAAATCCCTTAAGGGGGGCTCGGATAGGCTGAAGTTGGCCGGGGTCGATCCCCATCTGCACGAAGGCCTCCCAGAACAAGATATCGGCCGAACTCCCGTTGTCAATCAGCATCCTTTTAACTGTGAAGTTGGCCACCAATGCTGATATCACCAAGGCGTCATCGTGCGGAAAGGCGATCCCCTTCGCATCCTGCTCGTTGAACACTATCGATTCCCCTCTGGGACCCGGGTAGCCCTGTCTCGGTGCCTGCCCCAGTGAGTAGACTTCCCCATATCTGGCTCTCCGCGCGTGTGCCCTCTGAGAGGAGGATGTAGTCCCTCCTCGGGATGGTCCCCCGACGATGGTTCTGATTTCTCCTGCTGGGTGGCCGGACGCAGGTTCGCCTTGGCGTTTACTTGATTCCCGTTCCCGACGAGGGGTCCTCGATCGAGTTCGGTCTCTTCGGTCGTTCATCCGTTCATCCCTCTGACTATTTTTCAAAGCCTGGCAGTCTTCAGTGTTGTGGCCCTTGGACTTGTGATATTCGCAATACATTTCCCCTCTTCTTCTTCTAATGGACTCTTGCCTTGTTTCTGCCCGACTCTGATCTTCCACCGCCAGGCTGGACTGAGGCCACGACGACAGTCTGTGTTCCCGTGGGGGGTCCCTTCTCCTTGTCTCATCTGGGAACTTCCTACCTTCCCGATGCTTGCTGGATCCTTCCCCGGCACTAGTTGTCTTTCGATCGTGCTGTCGGAGCTCTCCACGCCGCGGGGCTACTAGGGCTTCGAGCGTATCCTCGGCGTTGATGAACCCGTCAGCCTGATCCATGAATCCGTTCAAAGTGGTGGGAGTCTTGCGGGCTATCTCCGCCATGAAGGGGCTCCTGGGCCATATGCCGCCCAAGAGGGCCGCTAGGGTGATCTTTTCGTCCTGGTTGTCGGTGGTCATCCTTTCTTTGTTGAATCTGGACAGGTACTCTTTGAGGCTTTCCTTCTCTCCTTGCTTGACGGTCAATAGGTACGCCGCGGGGCGCCTTCGTTTCCTACTAGCCATGAACTGGGTGATGAAGAGTCGGGCCAACGCCTCGAAGCTACTGACGGATCCCGGAGGAATGGTTCCGAACCACGTCCTAGCCATCCCCTTCAATGTGAGAGGGAATGCTCGGCATGCTACCTCGCCGGGATAGCCATGTAGGCTGATATGGGCTTTAAAAGCTTCTATGTGTTCCACAGGGTCCTGAGACCCGTCATACAGTTCTACTTGTGGGACCTTGAACTTGGGCGGGAGAGGGACGGCCAGGACGTCCGCGCTGTAGGGTGTTCCTATGCTTCCCTGTGAGGAGAGATGCCCTGCTGCTGGGCTGATCAGTTTTGCCATTTCAGCGTACTTGTCTCCCAACTCCTTTAGCTCGGTGTGCATTCGGCGTCGTTCTCCTTCAGAGGCTTCGCTCTCCTCAGGGAGTCGGGAGCTCGCATTCTCTCCCAGATTGGTTTCGCCGCGGGCCGATGCCTCTTCGCGCGGCTGCCGAAGGGCTGCATTCTCCTCCTTCAACCTCCTCACCATTTCTTCCAACGCTTCCAGTCTTTCTTCCATCGACGGGTCTGTCCGCTGGTCGTGCTTGGTCGTTTGGGATAACGGTAGGGTAGACATGCAGAAAGTACGTTGATCAGAAACGATCGGATCCCACAGACGGCGCCACTGTTGGGGACGTATTCTGCTGTCTTGTTTACCGATCCCGCGGGGCTGTAACCTGCAAAACAAGGACAAGGGAGGTCGGGGTCCGGGACCGCTCCGACGATCAAGTTAGCGCACGGGAGAAGATATATGATAGGGGGAATAAGAGAGTTTGTGAGCGTACCGTACCTCCGTCGTTGGTGGGGTGTTATTTATAGGTGCTTCCCCCGGGAAGAGGGTCCGTGTGACGAGGGCGCCGAAATCGGGGCATCACCCGTCCGTCATCTTCGATAAGGAAACCCGGTCTGATTCGGTTGGTCTCATCGCATTGATTGAGTATCCTCCCATTTAATGCTCGATTAGCCCTTTTTGGACAGGGGCATTAAATGCAGCGGTATCTTTTGTCAATTTAGTAATTAATACCGTGTGTTTGTGGCGTCTCTGCATTAAATGGGAGGGGGGTCTGTAGACCGGCGGCCGTCTGTCGGTCATAAATGAGGGAGTGTCTCGATGGGAGACGGACCCAAGAGACATATCGGTACGTGAGCCGCCGTTCTGCTCTTAGCGTGTTTTTGAGACCGATTTTGCCATCTCCTGCCCAGATCGGGGTAACCAGGGACTTGGCTCGTCCCCGGTTTCGGTCTTCCCAGTTGAATTCGGACGTCGCGTCGAGGTGGGTGCGGATAACGGGCCGTGGGCCTGCCGACCTCGTGGGCCCGGGCCCGGGCAAGTTTGACCCCCTTTCAGAACGGAAGGTCGGGCATTTTGAACAACCCTACTTCTAATGGACGACTTCTTTATATTGGTTCCAATGGAAGGTCAGAAAAAAAAAAATTTGGAAGATGATGTAATTTTTCTCAAGAGTCTCTGTATAGTTCTTCAAAACTCCCTTATGAAAATGATGTAATTGTTCATAAGAAAGTTTTTGTGATTTATGAAGAAGGAAGCTTACTGCATATTCGAACCAACATATTGCCCAAAGCAGCAGCTGAAGATATCTTCTACAATATGCAAACCAGAGAACATCGGCCTCTCTTTTTTAGGTCCAACATTATATTTTCCCTGAATTAGGCTTCCATTGGCCAGAAATTACTACGGACTAAAACATCTTTCCAGATTTCTTCATGTATCCTGAAAGAGATCCATGCTATCTCCTCTTATTGGGCAATTTGGAGGTTTGTAACTACGAAACGACCACAAATAAATCCAAACGGAGGTCATGTAAAAGTCAAAGGTAGAAAAGGTCATATTTCATCACTGCTCTGCACTCTTTGGATCTCTCTCCCTCCAGCCAAAATTAAAAAAGAGAAAAAGAAAGGATTTGCACATTAATTCCTTGTTCTAGCTCCATATGTTTAGGACCATTTTTGTTGAATTGTTTAAAGTTAAACTTTAAAAAGTATAAGCTTGTACACATATTAAAAAAATTTGATCATATTTGATTAAAAATGAGAAGAAAAAAGTAGAAAAAAAAAAGAATAAAAATATTTTTTATCTTCAAAAATAAATAATAAAACTAAAAATTTGTGCAAATTTCTTATTTTTGATCAAATATAACCAAATTTTTTTTTATATATGCGTAAACTTATACTTTTCAAAGTTTAGTTTTGATCAATCTAATAAAAATGCTCTAATAGGCCCACACTATCATCCTTTAGCCCCCATGGCAAGCATGTCAACTTTTTTATTGTTTCAAGAGAAACCCTTATAATCGATCCAACTTATAAGCTCATACTAATGGCCCTCCATTCATGGGACGCCACATTAACTTTTGCACATAAGAAACAATACATGCACCCATAGCCAATCAAGTTTTGATGCTCTACCCATTTCGAGCTACATACTCCTTTCAAAGTGAGGTCCTCACTTTATTCCGCTCAGCCCGAATCAATCCTGTGGAATCAGTTTTGGCTCAAAGGCCCAATAGTGATAGAAACCCACCAGAAAGAAAAAGCACACAAAGGGCCCAACTCTGCAGAGTCTAAAATACATATCAAACCCGTTGCCACCTTTATCGGGATCTTATGCAGATACGAAATATCACCAAATTCATAAAGATATCTTATGCAGATACGCGATCACGATTACGGAAGGCGTTATAAAGGATATGTATCGCCCCGAAGACTTATAAATAGACCAGGTAAACCCCAACTATGGGCATTGATAATTTTTTCCGTAAATACGTGACCACTAACTTAAGTATCGGAGTTTTCTCGAGTGGAAAACTACCATCTTCTCTTGATTCTTCTTACAGGTTTCGGGAACAGGAGGCCGGGGAGACACGTCCTCAACATTGGCGCCGTCTGTGGAATCCGACTTTATAGACTATTAATGTGGCTCTCGCATGCCAACTACGATACGTTCCGTAGCAAGCTGATTGACAGGAGCATCGATGGAAGCACGATTAGCAGCGGCGGAGGAAAGACTGAGAACAACATTGGAAGCCTTGGAAGCGCTTCAAAAGGAGAACGAGACTTTGCAGCAAAGGAACGTTGAATCCAGCAACACAACCGTACTGCCTGGCAACGGGCAATGAGAGCAAGAGGCAAACAGTAACGCTGGGGTCGAGCTTGAGCACGTGGAAAAACAAAAACTGCACGACGAATTGAAGGATCTTGTAGGCAAATATGAAGAAATAACAAAAAAAATGGGGGGACATTCTTCGGTCGACAGCTTACTAAGCCAGACTGACCTACCATATAGCGAGCGCATCATGGGAATCCCTTTGTCGCCAAAATTCAAACTTCCTCAAATCAAACTGTACGATGGGTCCAAAGTCCCCGTGGACCAATTGGAAAACTTTAAAACTCACATCACGCTCCACGGCTTCCCAGGCGAGATCGCCTACCGGGCTTTCCCTTTAACCCTGAAGGGGATAGCGAGGGGCTGGTTCAGAACCCTCCGGCCAAGGTCAATAGACAGTTTCGAGGAGTTAGCTAAACTTTTCATAATCCAATTTATGCCAAGCAGAAAGCGTCGGCGACCAGCCACCTACCTGCTAACAGTCAAGCAAAAGGAGGATGCGGACCTCAAGACCTACCTCACACGATTCAACAAGGAACGCTTAACAACGGATGACCAGGATGAGAAGATCATTTTGGCCGCCCTCCTGGGCGGAATCTGGCCTCAAAGTCCCTTCATAGTCGATCTAGCAAAGAAGACTCCCTCCACCCTAAGAGAGTTCATGGATCAAGAAGACAATTTTGTCAACGTCGAAGACATGTTGTAAGCATTGGTAGACCCCTGCAAAAAAAAAAAACAGAAGGGGCGAACGGCGAATCGGGCGTGATTACAAGAAAGCGGGAACAAGTCGGCAGGAAAGAATGTGAGAAAGGTACACGGATCAACACACTAGGTTAATGCATAACAACCTAAGTGTCAAGGAGGAAGAGGATGGCAAGGCCGAAGGGCGCCCACATCAGATGGGAGATTGGTATTGCAAGTACCACCAGACAACGTCACATTGGACCGAAAATTGTACAACCATGAAAAAGAGGGTCGCCGACCTAATAGGAACAGGCGAATTAGAGCACATGATCGCAAAGCGATCAAAACCTAGGAGGCGCCAGGAAACCGGGCAAAGAGGTAAAAGGAGCTTCAGCCCCGAAGGGAGAAACTGCGGCAACAACTCTCGGAATGATCGCAACTGGGCGAACAACAGAGGGAATAGTGGCAGAAGCAGGACCCCTACCAGAGGCGGCAGGAATAGGACACCCCCGAAAAATAACAATAATAGAGAACCCCGATCGAAGAAATCAGGACAATAGCCGGAGGATTCGCTGGAGGCGGGATATCCACATCCAATCGCCAGGAAGGAAAATCATACTAAGGGTACAACTCTGCAGAATCCAAGATATATATCAAACCCGTTGCCACCTTTATCGGGATTTTAAGCAGTTACGGGATATCAACAAACTCGGAAAGATATATCATGTAGATACGCAATCACGATGATTACGGAATGCGTTACAAGGGACATGTACTGCCCCAGAAGCCTATAAATAGACCAGGTAAACCTCAACTATAGACAATGAAAAATTATTCCCGTAAATACGTGATCACTAACTTGAGCGTCGGAGTTATCCCGGGTGGAAAGCCACCATCTTCCTTTAATTCTTCTTGCAAGTAACGGGAGCAGGAGGCCGGCGAGACACGTCCTCAACAGTTTTGCAAGCCCATCTTAAAAGATTTGATCCACTAGAATTTGGTTTATAGGTGTGCGAAAATATAATGTTAATAGACGAGATTAAATGAAATTATTTTTTATCCAAATACAATCATTTTGATTGACTGCATTTACAGTTGAATTTCATCATTTTATTTAAACAGTGTTTTATTAAGACGTGTGTTTCTAACTTTGTTCCTTTTTTTTTAAGTAAGTGATCTTCATTAAATTAAAATAGATAATACAAGAGCAAGGGACTGATAATTTGGAACCTACTCTTGTCCTATCAGATTACGTCTTCTTATTTAAAGATATAAATAAGATATTTGCATAAATGCGAACTATTGAATCACCACACGAAATAATAATTCCTTTGCACGGAGCGATATAAGTGGTAAGTGTACTATAGCTTGTTGTCTAGAAATATTTGTTGGAGAGATTTATGATCTTTATGTTGAAATTATCGGTTAAGGAAAATGGTAATATAGGGGAGAAATCAAAATCTATGTTGAGTCGCAGGTAGAAAATCAACCGTAGTGATTGTGCGTGCTACTGGAAGTGGATAACAAAGTGGCCAAATTCGACAAATTTGAGGCTGCTGAAACAATTGGAGCCGCATATTTGGAGTATGTAGTCACTAAACATATAAAATATAATAAATAATTTAATTTTTTAAAATTTTAAAATTTTAAAATAATTATAATATAAAAAAATATTATTATAATATTATTTTATTCAACTAATCTCATCTAAATTTAATTCAATATCTAACCAATAACTCGTTACATTTATCTAAATTTTAGATTTGATAAATATTACAGACAAAAAACCGCTCAAAATTAATTTATGAGAGAGAAAAGGTGTCACCTCAGCGTCCGGGCCATTTAAAAACCACAGAAAAGATGGCAGCGGCAGCAGCAGCCGCCCCCACACTCAAACTTATGTTTATTTATTCGGCGGTTGCCTTTTGTCTTGTTTTTTTAGTCAAATTTTCTTTCATAAATAAACGTAGCGCATCACCAGAAAATCTAAATCCAATCGCGGTGGGCAGGAATGGATTGGGTCCCACCACCCAAATGTATCTTTTACTCCAACACGCCGACCTGCCCGCGTAACTGTCTGTCCCAGTCCAACACGTCACCCTTGCCTCACGTCTATTACCTTAGGCCCAGCTCACTTTATTATTATATACTCTGTCACACCCAACCTTTTATCATGCCCTTAAGTTACGACAAACAAAAAAAACAATTAAGTATTATGTTCTTTACTTTCTTTTTCTTTTTATTTTTTATTCAATATTTACCAACCAATGATAAATCGTTCAAAAGTTATTAAACAATGCTCCTCGTTGTTATCTATATTTTATCTTCAAACGCGGAAGAACCATTCTCGTGAAGAACTCCCTCTTTGTGCCGGTAATCATGCTTCTCACGCTCCACATGCTTACGTGCGAGCAGTGGTTTAAATCTTAAACAAAACAAAACAAAAACACTTGAGACTCAGAAGAGAGACAGAATAAACGACAAAATAATATATTATTAAGGTACTAAATTAGGTGCTATAAAATAAATAAATAAATAAATAAATAAATAAATAAAAATAATGTTGAGAATTTAGGACGGACTTTTTCTATTATATTAAAAATGGAAAGCAAATCTTTTCTACTTTTTAAAGCGGCCGTAGTAGAGATCGACGACCAATGACTGGGTCCTACCTTACAGCGGCAGCCGCGCTTTCCTTCCTCTACTCCGACTTCCCACTCCAAGCACCCGCGTCCACGTGGGTCCCTTCCCTGTCTCCTGTTCCCACCGTTTTCTCCACATTTATACATCCGATATTATCTTTTTGACACGTGCATGAGCACTCGAATCTCGAGGTATGCTAACACATGGTCTATCTTGGACCCTACAAAACCACGCGCCCTTAGACTTGCACCCTCCCACTCCCTCAGGTACTTTTACACTAATGCCATTCCAATGTATTTTGGTCTTTTTCTTCATTCCCATTAATTGTTTTGAGAAATGGTTTTTATGATTCTTATAAAATATATAAGAGTCGTATCTTTTATTTTCTAAAATAAATAGATATGAGATTTATATATAACAATAATTAATTATTTTTTAATAATAAATTAATTTTTTTATAAAATAAATGCATTATATTTGCATAATTTGTGACTATATCTAATATTATTTATTGATTTTTATTCAAAAATATAATTTTTTATTATAATATTTAATAATTAAATTTTAATTATTTTTAAAAGCAACGATGTAAAATTATTAAAGAAAACTGAAAACTAAAAAATATAAATAACTTTTTTACATCCAATATTAGATCAACAATTAAGTAATAATAAAAATAATAATAAATTTATGATACTATTTTAAAGGAATGATTTTTAAGTAAAATCAAGATTCTTTTAATAAAATGTCATAATTATATTAGTTGATTATGTAATAACAATTAAAATAACTTTAGATCATATCGTTTAATATAATTAAAAGTGACAACCAATAGTATTATTTCAAAAAAAAAAAAAAAAAAGTTACTCATCCAATGTGTATACCATAGTGCACAATGCACTTGCTTATATACATCTTTTGACTTTTAAGAACAAAATGTTTCGAAAATATACGTATGCTAACTTAATTGTGTAAAAGTCATGATATCATAAAAAAAAATGTAGATAATATAAATGATATAAACATGGTAGAAATAGATGACAAATACATCACTGACCGTATTTTAAGTCAATAATTGTAGGCAAAAAAAAAAGTTTGAAGAGTTTCAAAGGACTAATTAGCAAACACGGATACATGGTGCATGCTTCCTCGCAATCCCACCAAATGAATTAGTATTTAAGTACCTTGATGATCGGGTGATCTTCTTCAATTGGCTGCTTATTGTACTATTCAATTTATTTTGGTCAAAAAAGCAACTTTCTGAAAAGCATGGCTGCATGATTATCACTTGCATTCATTCCCTACCCTCTATAACCGCTCGCCAAAAAAACAAAGCGGAATAGCGTCGGTCGCTGTTAAAAGTAATGGTATTAGTATTTAATATTTACTACTTGCCTTATATTTTAATTTTTTATAATTTCTTTAAGTATTTTTTTAATATTTTTAATTATTAAGAAAAAAACTAAAAATATATATAATTGTATTAATAATCACATTCTTAATCATTAAATAAAATTAAAAAATAATAAAAAACAAATAATAAAAAAATTATAATCCTATCATTCATTTCGAAAGTAATAGTGATAGAATTACTATTTTATTATTATCTATTTATTTTTTAATTTTTTAATTTTTTAATTTTTTTAAGTATTTTTTAATATTTTTAATCATTAAGAAAAAAATATAATTTTATTAATAATTACTTTTTTAATTATTAAAAAAAATTTTAAAAATCCAAATACAAAAAGAATAATACATAAATAATAAATTTATAATCCTATCATTTTCCAAAATAAAAACAAACCTAGCCGATAAGAAAAGAGGAGTAAGGGACGATCACCCATCGACAAAATGATGCATCTTCGGATAAAAGCATTCGTGCTGAGAGAAAAGAGGGAATAAAACTGTACTAAATGTATATGATTGACACCTGTCCTCCCGCCTCCACAAAGAGAAGAATTTAGTCGGTCAAAAGGGACACAATACCACATGGCACGATTCTATGCCTCCAGCATTTTTATCAAAATTATCCTTTGTATCAAATGGTACAAACAACTACACTCGTGCACAAGCCGTACTACTTACATGATTCCCACGTACCATCAATCCCTACTGCCGACATATTTACCGGCGACCGCCGGCTGGTGAGAATCAAGCAAAAACAAATCTAAAAATTACACGCGGTAATATAACAAATTTTAGGTTAATTTCATTAGGATAAAAAGCAACTTCCGAAAACGAGAAATTACAACCGAGAAACAAAAGAGGCTCTGAATAAATTCCGAATAACAGAAAGAAACTATTGGTTTCACTCATGTTGCAAAAAAAAAAAAAAAGAGAGATCAGCCATGTATTCACATCGAGCTATGATTATTGCTCATTGATTTTGGAGTTCGGTTTTTGTTTTTGCTAGTTTTCCTAAATTCGAGAAACTAAAAATAAAATCCATATCAACGACAAGAAGGGAAAAATCGATTATTTTCATTTCATTTTAATGGCCAAAAACTTAGGCAACTTCCGGCGGTGGAGGAAAGTTGAGATCGATGACTCTCCGAGGCTTGAGATCCTGATGGTTCAAATCAACGATGGAGGAGGAATCCGAGTCGCTCTGTACCCCATGGGCGGATGCCGCTGCATGGATATCGCTCGCCACGGGAGCGCGATCGAAACTCAGCCGTTGATAGGGCTGACCCTGCACCATCCCGGCCCGAAAGATCGCGTCGAAAAAGATCATGTGGTTGGCCGCCGGAATACCGCCGGCGAAAACTTGGACAGTCGGCGCCTGGCGGTGGTGCTGTTGGAAGGGGAATATTAAGTTGGGAGGGCCAGATCCGGCTCCATGACCGTGACCAAGGTTGAGATCCAGCGGCGAGGAATCGACCATCAGAGCCGGCTCGCGGCTCGAGGACTCCACCGTGCTGCTCTGGCTCGGACTCTGGTTATTACTATGACTATTTTTCTTGTTATCCACATCCTCCGATGCCAACGGAAAGTTGGTCTTTGCCTTAGCGCCGCGGAACTCTATGGCGGCTGCGTCGTAGGCCCGAGCGGCTTCCTCCGCCGTGTCGAAAGTACCAAGCCAAACACGGCTCTTCTTAGATGGGTCTCTGATCTCGGCCGCATATCTTCCCCATGGCCTCTTCCTCACTCCCCTGAAATGCACCTCCTTGTCGTTACCGTTACTGCTACCTTTAACAACGGCCGACTTCGCCCTCGGTGCCATATTATTTTCCGGCGAACTGCGTTTTGGCAGCGGGTATGGAGATAAGGAAACGAGAGAAAGCAAGGGCAAGACGGGTAAATCCAATGTGGGAAGTGGGAGGGAAGGATGCTTTTATAGAGGGCGAGACGGGAATCGGCGAGGAATTGAGCAGAGAGTGATAAAGGTCCAGTCAACGAGGGATTTGACTGATAAATTGGGAAAAAAGAAAGGAGGGGGCGGCTGGCAATTTTAGTGTTTCTTGTCCCCAAATTACGTGGCATGTTGTGGCTTTGTCTATTTCTTTTGTGGGGGGTATCAAACATCATTATCTTTATCAAACGGCTGCAAACGACACACAGTTCTTTGCGTGCGGGGGAACTACTACTATCCACACTCTCTTTCCGCGCGTCTTCCTACTCGCTGATTGGCTATTGTCCTTACCATAAAATGGATGTTATATAAGTCTATACACATCATAATTTTTTTTTTTACAATTTTTTTTTTAATATATTTTTTTAAACTAATTGAATTGTCTACTTATTATTTATATATTAAATATTTTATAAAATAAAATATATATATATATAAGATGTATAATGTGTAGAATTATATAAGTAAAAAAAAATTATATAATATATAATATGTGATGTGTGAATTTATGAATAACATTCCTCTTTCCGATTTACTTTTCAGTTCATCTTCTCGTGGGTAAGGAATCCCTACTCCCTAGCTTTCAATGTCCCCCGCGTGCTAGGATGTTAAAAATGTGTTAAATGCGGTATCTTCTGTTTTGGGAAAAAAAAAACGACGTGATGATGTTATAAAATCTGACCTATTTAAGATTGGAATATGTTAATGAGTTAAATATGCATTAAATTTAAGATCAACACTCTCTATAATCTTCAAATATTCTATTTCAAGTATTAATATTTGGTTTCTACGATTTAAATTTATTCATTTTTTAAATCAATTAATGTCATGTCGCATTTTATTACGGTGTTTTATGCAACACCTTATAAATATAGTTTTTCTTACTTTTTTTTTTTAAATCAAAAATTTTGCTTCACGCAAAACAAGTGGATTAAAGTGGGACTTATTATAATTTAAAAAAAATTAAAATATCAACTATTTATTGATATAGAGAAGTGTTATAGCCAAAAAAAGATAACATAAAAGTAAATACATAAAATAACATGACTTTATATGATATGTCTTTAATTTATTTAAATATGAACTAGAAAAAAAGAAAGTAATGTAGGAGAAAATTCTAGCTATTTAAATAATTTCCTTATGAACAAACGTGACAACGACATTGAGTTATCACACTAAATTAATGTTGAACCATTCGTATATTCTTCATGAAAAATTGATGTGCGTTAGGTTTGCATGCATGAGTTGTATAGCTTTATCCGTCGGTCGGATGAATGAATTAATACGTGCAAACTAAAATATAATAAGATAAAGCAGATCCTTATGGATACGCTTAATCAAGCTGCATTATTATTGATCTTCGCAGAGAATCTTTAATTATATAATTAATTAATTACCGGCTGGGCCCAGGGTGTCCATTTTTGAAGTGTACGCAAACATGCGAATTTATAAATACCCATTTTAACAATTTATAACAAAGTGCATAAGCCCCATTAATATATTATTTTAATCTTGGTGTGGTCATTGGTGTGATCATTAGTATGGTCTAGCGAATTAATTATATTGATACAACATCATTACAACCTGAAAATTGGAGGATGCTGATCAATTTCTTAGAACTTGATTCTTTTGGAAACAATTTATACTACATCTAGCTAGTATGTACGTAAATACTTTATAATTTATTGCGTGACTTCTTATAATTTTAAAAAAATATATCAAAATACTAATAATCTTTTATGATAGTTGGCATGAAAATTTTTATATTAGTAATTCATTTAGAATCATGTAAATACATGTCTCAAAAATTTAAACTGATGAGAAATATATAATTAAATGATATATAATGTAAAGTCAATATTTAAATTAGGGACTTTTGATCTTATACCATGTGAACTTCTCATTTGTTTAGAAAATTTGTTGTTGATGTCACGCATTTAAATATTTGTATTATACGATCAATCAACATTTATTAAATTTGGAAAAAAGCCAAAAAAAAAATTGTTCGCTTTTCATATTTTTATTTCTCAAATTGAAAGATCTATGAGAGTTTTAAATAATTAAAAAATTAAAAATTTTCGTTATTTCTATTGTATTATTAAACATAATTCATCGTGTAATGGATTTATTATTTTAGAAACTTTATGATTACAGCCCCTGTAAGTACGGTCAAGCATGTTATGATCACAGCCTGCAACATGATTTTTTTTTTAATTTATAGAAAAAATATATAATATTGATTAATAACAGAAATTATAACTGGATTTAAAACATATATAACAAATCTATTAAAAATATTAATAGCTATTGAGTAGACAAAAATGACTAATATTGAAAGGGCGATCGGCTTCAACCCTAAGCCTCTAAAAGTCGGTTGGGCCCAAGGCCCATGATCGAGACCCAGATGACGGGATGTCCGAATTCAACCAGAGATATCGGATCCAAAAACGATCCGAGTAGCTGGTTATCCCGAATCAAGAAGAAGAAAATAAATCGACTTCCAGAATACGCTAAGGCTAGAAATGACGGCTCATTTATTGACATATCTCCTTATCATTTCGATATTTATGAACAACCAGACAACAGCTGGACTATAGATTGTCCCTCTTAAATGCGAAGATACCATAGACACGTATCATTAATTGTTGGATTGAAGAAGGGAAGAACAACATTTAATGCCCCTCTCAAAGAAGGTCTAATTGAGTATTAATTAAGAAGATACCCAATTAATGCGATAAGGCAGACCGAATCAAATCAGGTTTCCCCTTCTCAAGGATGACGATCGAGCGACGTCCCAATTAATAGATCTTTCACCATCGAACTCCCCTTCAGGGGGGTACTTATAAATAAGACCGAACTAAAGATGAAAAGGGGTACATTCTGACAATTCTCTCAAACAAACTTTCATATATTTTCTCCCTGAAAATAACTTGATTGTCGGAGCGGTCCCGGACCCCGATCTTCCTTATTCTTATTTTGCAGGTTCCGGTCGATCGGGATTTGATAAACCATACTGCAGAATAAGTCCTTAACAGTGGCGCCGTCTGTGGGATTGCGTTGTTTCTGATAAACGTATTTTTTGCATGTCTACCTTACCATTATCCCAAACGACCGAACACGACTAGCAGTCGGACCTGGCCATGGAAGAAAGACTAGAAGTACTGGAAGAAATGGTGAGGAAGCTGAAGGAGGAGAACGCCGCCCTTCGGCAACCCCGCGAAGAAACATCGGCCCGTGGTGAAACCAATCTTGAAGAAAATGTGAGCTCCCGACTTCCTGAGGAGAGCGAGGCCTCTGAAGGAGAACGACGCCGGATGCACACCGAGCTAAAGGAGTTAGGGGACAAGTATGCTGAAATGGAAAAACTAATCAGCCCGGCCGCAGGGCACCTCTCCTCGCAAGGAAGCATAGAGATACCCTACAGTGCAGACGTCCTAGCCGTCCCTCTCTCGCCCAGATTCAAGGTCCCACAGGTAGAACTATATGATGGGTCTTAGGATCCTGTGGAACACCTAAAAGCCTTCAAAGCACATATCAGCCTGCATGGCTACCCTGGTGAAGTAGCATGTCGAGCGTTCCCTCTCACACAGAAGGGGATGGCTAGGACATGGTTCGGAACCATTCCTCCGGGATCAGTCAGTAGCTTCGAGACGTTAGCCCGACTCTTCACCACCCAATTCATGACCAATAGGAAAAGAAGGCGCCCTGCGACGTACTTATTGACCGTCAAACAAGGAGAGAAAGAAAGCCTTAAGGGATACCTAACCAGATTCAACAAAGAAAGAATGAAAACCGACAACCAAGACGAAAAAATCACCCTAGTGACCCTCCTGGGCGGCATATGGCCCAGGAGTCCCTTCATGGCGGAGATAACCCGCAAGATTCCCACTACTCTGAACGGGTTTATGGATCAAGCTGACGGGTTCATCAACGCCGAAGATACGCTCGAAGCCCTAGTAGCCCCACGACGAGGAGAACTCCGACAGCATGATAGGAAAACAACCAATGCCAGGGAAAGTTCTAGCCAGTATCGGGGGGGAGGAAGTTCCCAGATGAAACGAGGAGAAGAGACCCCCCACGGGAACACAGACTATCATCATGGCCTCAATCCAACTTGGCGGTGGAATATCAGAACCGATCTTAATTGAGACAAGAATCCATTAGAAGAAAGAGGAGGAATATGTATTGCGAATATCACAAGACTACAGGCCACAATACTGAAGACTGCCAGGCTTTGAAGAATAGACATAGAGATGAACAGATGAGCGATCGAAGAGATAGAACCCGGTCGATGACCCCCCTTCGAGAAAGAGAATCAAGCCGACACCGAGGCGAGCCCATACCTAACCACCCGCCAGGCGAGATCATAACCATTGTTGGAGGACCGTCCCAAGGAGGGACTACATCCTCCTCTCAAAGGGCACATGCACGAAGAGCAAGATATGGATAAGTTTACACACTGGGACGAACACCGAGACAGGGCAACCCAAGTCCTAAAGGAGAATCAATCGTTTTCAACGAACAGGATGAAAAGGGCATCGCCTTTCCGCACGATGACGTATTGGTGATATCAGTATTGGTAGCCAATTTCATAGTCAAGAGGATACTGGTTGACAATGGGAGTTCGGCCGATATCTTGTTCTGGGAGGCCTTCATGCAGATGGGGATCGATCCCCACCAACTTCAGCCCATCCAAGCCCCCCTTAAAGGATTTACGAGTGAAACAATACACCCCGAAGGCGTGATAATACTCCCGGTCTTGATGGGTTCCGCACCCAGAACCATGTCAGTCATGACCGAATTCCTGGTAGTAAAAGCCCCCTCCTCATACAATGCCATCCTAAGGAGGCCGACCTTAAATAACTTGAGGGCAGTCACTTTTACCTACTACCTCAAAATGAAGTTTCCGACCGACAGAGGAATAGGTGAAGTCAGAGGAGAACAAGTCACCTCCAGGGAATGCTACGCCCGGAAATTGAAACACAAGGTCAATTCCGTGGCTACGATCTCCCTGGAAGGCGAGCGTATCGAGTTTCCGCCTGCTCCTCCCCAAGCGGTTTGGGATGATGAAATTAGGGACGAAACGACACTACGTCAAGCGGAAGCCAATGAGCCTTTGGAACTGATTCCGATCGATCACGACAACCCGAATCAGACGATGCGAGTCGGAACCAGAATAAATTCGGGAATACATACAGAGCTCAAGAATCTCCTCATTGAGCACAAAGACGTATTCGCTTGGACGCATGCTGACATGCCCGAAATCGACATGTCCATAATAGAACATCGGCTGTGTGTCAACCCGACAGCCCAGACAGTTAAACAAAAAAGAAGAAGCTTCTGTGCTGAAAAATATGCCGCCATTGTAGAAGAAGTGGACAGACTCCTGACCGTTGGGTTCATTCGAGAAGTTCACTACCCGGAATGGCTATCTAACATAGTATTGGTAAGGAAGACAAGCGGGAAATGGCGTATGTGCGTTGACTTCACCGATTTGAACAAGGCTTGCCCTAAAGATAGCTTCCCTTTGCCGCGCATCGACCTCATTGTAGATTCAACTGCTGGACACTCTCTTCTTAGCTTTATGGATGCCTATTCGGGTTATAATCAGATTAAAATGAGCACAGGCGATGAGGAAAAAACGGCGTTCATTACAGATCGCGGACTCTATTGCTATACCGCCATGCCTTTTGGGCTCAAGAACGCAGGGGCTACTTATCAACGGTTGGTCAATCGTATGTTTAAAAACCAAATCGAGAAAAACATGGAAGTTTACGTCGATGACCTCCTAGTCAAGAGCCACTCCCCTAACGACCATTTGGCGGACCTAAGAAAGGCCTTCTCTATTCTGCGACATTATCAGATGAAGCTCAACCCAGCCAAGTGGACCTTTGGGGTCGAATCCGAGAAGTTCTTAGGGTACATGGTTTTCTGAACGAGGAATTGAAACCAACCCCGAGAAAATACAGGCTATCCTCGAAATGGCATCCCCGAGGAACCTGCAAGAAGTCCAACGATTAGCTGGTCGAGTCACCGCTTTCAGCCGATTCATAGCAAGGTCAACCGACCGATGCCTTCCCTTTTTCCAAGTCCTCCAGAAAGCACACGAGTGGGACACGTCGTGCAAGCAAGCATTCGAACAACTCAAAGGCTATCTGACATGTCCTCCGTTACTTAGCCAGACGGCTCCCGGAGAAACCCTTGTGGCCTATTTGGTAGTCTCGCCTCATGCAATGTCTGCAGTTCTAGTAAAAGAAACCGATCAGGGTCAGAAACCTGTGTACTATGTTAGCAGGGCACTTCAGGGAGCAGAAGCCAGGTACCCCCGTACGGAGATGATGGTATTCGCCTTACTGACGGCAGGGCGTCGGCTGCGTCCTTACTTCCAAGCTCACACTATAAGAGTAATGACCGATCAGCCCCTCGGAACCATTCTCTAAAAGCCTGGTACCTCCGGTCGATTAGCCAAGTGGACAATCGAGCTGAGCGAGTTTGATCTAACGTTCCAGCCTAGGACGGCGATGAAGGCACAAACACTGGCGGATTTTGTAGCAGGGTACACCGGGTTTCCAGAAGAGATCCCCGGTAAACCTTAGGGACAGACATGGCAGCTGTATGTTGACGGGTCCTCATGTCGAGCTGGGAGTAGAGCAGGCGTACATATCGTCACCGACCAGAGTGTCCAGCACAACTACGGTATAGGCCTAACTTTCAAAGTAACCAACAATGAAGCAGAATACGAGACCCTCATAGCTGGGATGACAATTGCTAGGGTCCTTGGGGCAATAGAGCTGGAGGCCCGAACTGATTCTCAAATAGTATTTCATCAAGTACTCGGCCAATACATCACCAAGAGCGAAATATTGAAAAAAATATCTGGAGCTAGTATGCATCGAGAGAGATCGATTCAGATACTTCCGTCTGCTGCGGATCCCAAGGGAAGAAAATCATATAGCAGATTGATTGGCAAAAATAGCATCGGGAAAAGATGAACACCCGCCCCCAGAAAACACAGAGATCAGAATAATAGACACTCCCTCCACCGGCAGCGAAGTCAGGGTAGTGGCTGTTGCAGATCCCGACTGGGCAACCAATATTACAGATACCTCCGGACAGGCACATTACCTCCTGACCCGGGGCAGGCCTGCAAGATAAAGAATAGATCAACCAGGTTCACACTAATTGGAGGATCGCTGTACAGGAAGGGTTTCTCTGAACCATTGCTCAGATGTGTGACGAAAGAAGAAGGGCAATATATACTAGCTGAAATCCATGAAGGAATCTGCGGGGCTCACACGGGGTCTAAAACGTTAGCCTCCCGCACCACCCGTGCAGGGTATTACTGGTTGTGTTTGTTCCAGGAAGCAAAAAAGTTCGTTAAAAAGTGCCTGAAATGTCAGGAATATAGCCCAACGTTACATTTCCCAGCGGAGGAACTCACTTCGATAACATCCCCCTGGCCCTTTGATCAATGGGGACTAGATCTTATAGGACCATTCCCAGTAGAGAGGAGTGGAACTAAATTCATTATAGTGGCAGTGGATTATTTCATGAAATGGGTAAAAGCTGAAGCCCTCGTCAGCATCACTTCTCAAGCCATCACAAAATTCTTATGGAAATCGATTGTTTGCCGGTTCGGGATACCTCAGAGCTTTATATCAGACAACGGAAAGCAGTTCGATTGCAATCATTACCGAGAATGGTGCTCTGAGTTGAAAATCAAAGTGAAGTACTCTTCTCCCGGCTACCCGTAGGCTAACGGGCAAGCCGAGGCAACTAACAAAACCATCCTCAATGCACTGAAGAAAAGACTCAGAATGCACAAAGAAGCTTGAGCCGATGAGCTGCCGGGAGTCCTGTGAGCATATCGCACAACAGTCCGAACCCCCATGGGCGAAACACTGTTTGCCCTTACATATGGCTGCGAGGCAGTAATTCCAGTTGAAATCGGGATGCCTACGCTACGAATCCAGCACTATGACACTGCTACCAATGATGCCAAAATGATGGAACGCTTAGACTCCTTAGAAGAACACAGAGAAGAGGCTGGCATCCGACTTGCTAATAACAAATGCAAGACAAAACAATACTTCAACAAAAGAGTAAAACAGCGTAACTTCAAAGTCGGGGACTTAGTACTAAGACAAACGGGCATTACGACTCCAGCACAAGGAAAACTAGGACCAAAATGGGAAGGGCCTTACATAGTGACAGCAACAAACAGGCCCGGATCTTACCGACTCAAAGACAGCTTCGGAACCGACCTACCGCACCCCTGGAACAGTGAGAGGCTTAAAAGGTACTATGTATAACATTTACTGATGTAATTTACTTCTTGAAATTATAAAAAGCTCGTTGTTATTGATATCCAATGTAATATAAATTATAAAGTTCTCAACACACACTCGGAATCCTGCGAGGTCAGACCACCCACCCATACGAAGTAACATTCATTCAAGAATCCCGCGGGGTCGGACCACCCACCCACGTGAAGTAACATTCATTCAAAAATCCCGCGGGGTCGGTCTACCCACCTACGCGAAGCAAGCACTTGGAATCCCGCGAGATCGGTCTACCCACCTACGCAAAGAAACATTTACAATCCCGCGGGGTCGGTCTACCCACCCACGTGAAGTAAATACTTGGAATCCCGCGGGGTTGGTCTACCTACCCACGTGAAATAACATTCATTCAAGAATCCTGCGGGGTCGGACCACCCACACACGCAAAGTAACATTCATTCAAGAATCCCGCGGGGTCGGTCTACCCACCCACGCGAAATAACATTCATTTACAATTCCGCAGGGTCGGTCTACCCACCTACGTGAAGAAACATTTACAATCCCACGGGGTCGGTCTACCCACCCACGCGAAGTAAATGCTTGGAATCTCGCGGGGTCAGACTACCCACCCACGCGAAATAACATTCATTCAGAATCCCGCGGGGTCGGACCACTCACCCACGCGAAATAATATTCATTCAGAATCTCCGATCGGAATCCCGCGGGGTCAGTCCACCCACCCACGTGAAATAATTCACAACCTCGATCTTAAGAACACATATTACGCTCGATAATTTTTTTTCTCAAGTTAACACTTAACCAAAAAATTTGCGGGGTATAGACAGAGCAAACAAAGCATCTAAAGAAGGACCAAACTCGAATGTCATATATTCAGTTATACAAACTCGCTCGAATCAAACTCGAAATGTTATGTTCAGTTACAATATCTCGAATGGCAAAAAAAAAAAAAAACTTATACATCGATCAGGTCAAGCCTCAGGAGGGGGAGGAGGAGGATTCAAGTCGTCAAAAGGAGGGTAGTTGCGCTTCCCGATCTTCTTCACATATCTCTTCGCAACCCGGTCTAGACGAAGAGATTTCGGACTTATCTTTCGGGGGTTGAACTGAGGGTCCACCAGAAGTTGGGCTCGTATCCGGCAGAGGCCCTCGGCATAGCCGTACCCCTAGGCCGAGTTGCGAATGGCCACCACTCGAGATATCTGCTGCTCGAAATCAGCAATTCTCGAATGTGCCTCTTCTAAAGCATGACGAGCCCCCTCCAACTCGGACTCTCGAGCAGCCCAGATTTCTTCAGACCATGCCAACTCTGCCCCCAAAACCTATCGGACACGCTTCGAACCGGCCAATTCCTTCTACCGAGCAATCCGAGCCTGCTCAGAAATTGCCAGGTCTTCTTTCCTCAGTGAAAGAATCTGGGAAGAAGCGGCTAGTTCCGCCGTCCGAGCAATTAGCTCGGACTGAAGGAGGATCTTGTCCTGCTCGGTGGCCGATCTAGCATCTACGAGGCGGGCGTTCCTCCGATAGGCTGTCGCCAGTGAATCCTGGGTCGCCTCCAATTCGGCCCGAAGTGAGGCGTTGGCCTTCTCCAGCCTGCTCTTATCCGCCCCTAACTCCTCGACCATCTTGATCAACCTCTCACAAGTCTCCTGCGACAGCTCGAACTGATCCATCGCCTGCTGCAACTTGTAAAGCCCGAACTTGCAAACTCGGAACCCATAGTCTGGAATATCTCCTTGGCGAATTGAACACAAGGAAAAGAACTTAGCAATTCAAAAAGAAAAAAGACCATGCAAAATTCGACAAAATCTACAAGTCAAACCTGTGTCAGTAAAGGCTCCAGCATCAAAGCCACTCGTTCGGAAGCATCCGCCTTGACTTGTTCGAAACTAGAGGGGCGCTCTGAACCAGCTTCACCGGCTTGATGCCCTCCTTCCGAATCCAGCTCGAAAAATCGACCGAATACTGCGACCCCACTTTAAGATCGAAAAGGGGACGGGGGTCGAGGAGCAACTTCCAAGTCCGGGGAGGGGCACCCATCCTCGAAATGGACCCCCGACATCGACCCCCTCTCAAAGGTTGGGGTGGAAGTTCGGGAGATTCATCGGGCTTGATGACGGGTCGCCCGCCCTCATTTGAGGCCTCCACTTGGATCCCTTCCACTGGAGTGCCAGACTCGCTCGACCTTTCGGGGATGGCCTCCCGCCGGTGTCCCTCGTCTGAACCTCCTTGTTGATCGACTTCCCCATGATCACCCTCAGAGTCGGATCCACCAAAAACTTCATCTTCCCCCTTGGAAGCATCCGAGTGACGATCGAAAGATGAAGGAGGGGGAGTGGGCAATTGATTCGCCCTGGCGACTCGCTCTTCCGACTCCTGTCAGAAGACTTGCACGAAGGGCATGGCACCCGTAGTCAAGTTGGCGGCGCGATCCAAGGCCTCTTGAAAGGCACGGTCGATCTCCTCTCCATCTGATGACTCGACCCCGACCAGATCGATCGCTTCAATCCGGGCTTCAATGACCAGCCTCCTGGCCTCAGCCCTTACTCCCTCAGTCTGCAGGAACCAGAGCCCATCCGAGGATGATGATGAGGAGGCCTGCTCGGGATTGCGAACAGGAGAATCCGTGGGGGCAACGCGTTCGTCTGGACCTTCGGTACGTGGACCCTTCCCCTTCTTTTGTTTCTTGGGACGGGCACCATGACTCGGAGTGGTTTCGTCGGCTCGGCTCTTGGTGCATCTCTCTCTCCCTACCTCCCGATCGGAAGCCCGCTTGTGAGAGGAGGTAAGTGACTCTTCCGAAACATTGAAGAAGTTTTGACCCTCAGCATAGGACCGGTCTGGTCGGGTCAGAAACTCCTCAATGTTCTCCTCGGTCAGAAGAGCGTCAAACCACAGCCGATCGGGATCTTCTGCCCCCCAAGAGAGGACGGCCTTCACCCTCTCAGCTTCTTGGGCTGTAAGGGTGATCTCCATGTGTGTTAGGGAAGGGAGGAAGCCCCAGTCTTTCTGAACAGGGAAATCATTCCCCTCTCCCTCTGGGAATTCCCACTCCCTGTCCGAGACAAAGAAAAATCTTCTATGATAGTCCCGAGCACTCGAATGCCTCTTTTCCATTCGAATCAGTCTGCATTTCGGCTTTATTTGGAAACCAACAACATTCCCGTCCCGACGGAGGAGCCGATACATCGAAAAAAACTCCCGAGCAGTCAAGTTGGGGTAGGAATCATTCTTCCCAGAGAGAATGATCCGGAATGCCACGCAAGTGGCCAACAAAATACGCCACCTGTTTGGCATGAGTTGGGCAGGGGCCAAACCCAAGAAATGCAGAACTTCGCGAACGAGCCTGATGAAGGGAAGGTGGAAACCCTTCGAAAATATAAGATAGAAGAGGACAACCTTCTGTACCCTCCCATCGCGCTCACAAGCCCTAACGCCATCCCCTGGGGCCTCCAGGGTATGCCGCCAGGAAACACGATGTTTCTTCCTGAGCGCGTCCACATCAGAATAGTGCATTGAGGAAACCTAGCCATTACCAGCAAAGAAAGGGCATGGATCAGAAAAAGCCATGGGAGCAAGTGGAAAGGAAGGCAACGGAAGAACATGGAAACAATAAAGAACGAGTTTGAGAAAGCAGACTGCAGAATACGTCCTTAACAAATATGATCTAATTTTTACTGTGCAAATATTTACAAACCACCCATATCCGAGAGCAGCATAACTTTATTTAAAACAAAATTAAAACAAATCTCATACATGATCTAGGACGGGAGAGTGGACATATTTTATGAATAAAAATTAGTTCAAGAGATTCACTCTATAAACTAAAGGTCCAAGAAATTATGTGTGTTTTTTTTATCTTAATTTGAAAACAAAAAACATAACAAAAAAAATCATAGAAAAAAAATGAATTACATTTTAAAAAGATCTAAATCTGCATTTTTCATCTTTGAAGAAAGGTAAAATAAAACTGCAAAGCAACTATGGTGGCGCGTTTCAAGTAGGCAAGCGATCAGGTTTGAAGAGGCCGATGATGATCTTGGGCTCAAAAAAGTCACATATGATGGTAGAAAATCACCATCAGTTGAAGGTGGGGCGTGAATATCACGCTCCATAATCAGGATGCGCGTGTGGCTTATGTCACTCTATTCAATACAGTTTTTTCTGCGACTACATGTTAGCGCCTTGAAAATCTTTTGATGGGGTGCGTGGGGTTCCCCTAGATACCAAAAAACACCACCAAAAACCCACCACTTCGTGGCCTACAACACGAACTTAAAAATTACTTTCGAATATAAATTCAAGGTCCAAAAATGGAAGTGGACCTCTATGCGTTCAGCGGCCATGAATGGTTCGACAGTTGCACAACACGTACGCCGTACGAGTACCCTCGAGCTAGCATAGAAGCTACGTGTTCGCTTTTAATTGGTCCACCATCAAAAAATTTAATTCCAAGGTAAAAGTACTTCTTAACAAATTGTATGAAGAAAAAAAAAATCAATGACGTTTGAACCTATATTGGGCGAATCTATACCTACTACATTGGTTTTAATTTAAAATACCAAATCATTGGAATATATTGATTATTTATTTGAAAAGTTTATAAGGGTAAAAAAAATAATTTTATTCTTTTATATCATATTTTAGACATTTTAAGACACTCTCACATGTAAAATAGATTAGGGGTGCTCCTCGCATAGGCGGAGGTGGGGTCAACCCCACTCCGCACCTTATAGAGGGGGCAAAATTTTCTCCACCTCCCGCCCCCCGTGTGCAGGGGTAGAGTTCCCCGCTTTGCCAATGGGGGGTAGATTCCGTCTCACCCCCCCTCGGTTATTTTCCCATGTTTTCCAGGCAAACAAACGGGAAAAACCAAATAAAGAGAAGATCTTGAAATAAACGAGGAGTCTTACCGTTGGTGATGACAACCATCATTTCTTGAAGGTGTGGAGGCCGGATGACAACAATGCACAAAGAGAATGAGAGAACGCGAGAGAATTCGAAAGGGAGGCAAGGAATTGGGAAGAAGAAGAAGGGGGGATTTGAAACCCCTAGACAAAACACACCGTTTTGGGTTGAGGTTTCTTTTAACCCTAGTGTCGTTTTGGTCTAGAGTTAAAAAAAATAAAAAGAAAAAACCCAACCCAAAACGTTGTTGTTTTGACTGGGAATTTAATTCCTCCCTCCCTTTCTTCTTTCTCTCAAAACCCAGCTTTCACAGTTCATAGTTTATTGTGTTTCCCCTCTCTCGAACACCATATTTCTCTCTCTCAACATATATATGTTGTAGTTGATATATATATAATATATATTCAATAGTAGAGCGGGGCGGGAAGCCCCGTCTCCCGCCATGTGGGGCAATGAATCCTCCCTGCCCAGGCGGGGGTGGCGCGAATGGAGCGAGACGGTGGGGTTCGGATCCCATATTGCCCAGCCCTAAAATAGACTCTTTGAGCCTAACACACTGAGTATATATTTTTTTTGAAAGGGGATAACACATTGAATGTTAATCCTTATGCATGGTTGATATATTAGCATGTATATACTTAACAGCGAGGAGATCATAAAAAATATATATATTATATTAGTTCTTTCGTCTAATAATCAGAGACAAATTAATATTTTAAAAAATTTGTAGATCAATCGAACTGATCTCTACCAATAAACAACCCTCTAATATAAATCCACCACATAAGCATTTTTTTACTGCTACCATACATTTGTCTACACCCAAGCAACACTACCCTGCCTTCCTTTCTTGGTTTAATTTTATCTGAGTTAGAGTTCGGGTCCAAGACTAGCAGTATAAAGTGGTCAAATATTTCAAGTTTTTAAAGATATACACTCTGGGAAGTGGCACCACTTGAAGAACTGAGCATGTTCCTTCCGCATGCCATCGGAGTTTGTTTGGGAATTTTGTAATTGGAATTCTTCATTAACTTGTTAAGCTTTCCAATGGTTCTATACTTATCCGTTCTTTTGATCTAGATAATGAGAAATTCCTATTCTAAGTGTGTTTAGCCACTTTCCCAAAAAATAACTCCATTAATTATGTTCGTACCCCTCTTCTCTTTACAACTTTTTGATGCGTGTTCTACAATTTGGACTACTTGGCGATCCTAGCAAATCAAACTTGCAAAGATTCAAAGGGAGAGGGGGGCTTGGAAGCCTTATAAGCACTTCGACGTTTTAGTTAGAGGGTTGGAAGGTCAAAGTGAAAAATGAAAGAATGAGAATATTTATTACCTGCGAATTGTAGCATCTTTTGTTATTTATAAAGGCTGAGATGCTGTGCAGATTTATGTCTAATGATTGAAGCAACCGGCGAGAATGTCAGTTTGTCAAGTCATTTATTCTTTTTATCTTGAACCATCTATTACCTTTGTAGTCCTTGAGTAAATCCCTTGTCATCTTAATTCTACTCGAGTGAGTCATCTTTGATCTAGGGTGACCTGTGTCACATACTAAACACCATGTGTCTGGTCCGCATTGAATGCGGGATGCGGTTCTGCTAGTTATTAAATATGACCTGCTTCTCTGAGTAGTTTATTGTTAAGGTGACATGACCTGGTGTAGACTGTCATTTAATGTCTTCTTCTTAGTTTGTCTTTTACGACCTTGATGAGGATAGAAACAAACTAGGTTGGACATGGGGGAATATCCTTGCCTCTCTCGTCGTTGGGAGTTGTCTTGCCCCAGGTTTATGACTACTGTTGTTGGTACTCTTGAAGGTAATGCCTCTCGACTTCCAGTGAACCTTGGTCCTCTCTTAGGTTACTGGCGGGCGCCCCTCACGACCGACCTAGAACATGCTCGCCTTGCCAAACCTAGAGTTCGTCCTTCCATTCCTTCAAGCTTCAAAGAAGAAGAAAATGTTGCGACAACGAAACACCTAAATCAATACAATGGATTTTCCTTTATTTTGAAGAGCTTCTAAGAGATTATGATTATAACCTTGCTCGCATAACATTTTTCTTATTTACTTCCCAATTTTTTTTATAATTTTTTCTACTCCTGGATTTTGGGAGAATCTGTGATAGGTGATTGGAAGTGAGGTAGGCGATGGACCAACTAGTCGGATTCCCTGGTGACTTTTTGCCCTTTTGGTTTTAATCATCTAAATATTGGTGTATTGTATTTATTGATCCTTTTTTATGTGTCTAATGTTTACTGAAGGGTTTTTGTTTTTTTTTTAAGAAGAGTCAGGGCACATATCTAACAGTGACCCTTATCCCAATTTTATTAATAAAACCTTTATTTGTGACGGAGAAAAACTGTGGTTACATCAAGACGCCTGAGAGTTACAAAATATCAAAAGACCCAAACCCAGACATCGAAACAAAAACAACTAAAAATCAAACCACTAGTCCATTACAAGGTATGAAAATTAAAACTTTGCAACAAAAAACCATATGCAAAAAGAATGGAGCCAGTAAAGATGTGACACAACATTAAGAGATTTGTAGGTAAGGAAGGCCAAATTTTGTTCATACGAAGAAGACCTCTCAAACTTCTGGGAATCATAGTTTCTCTAGACCAATTCAAGTTCAAACACTTAACTCCCCACTTAGCTAGAAAATCTACAGTAATATTTTCTTCAATAAAAATGAGTCACAATATACTCCATGCAATTAAAATATTCATATCATTCGCCTAAAAAATCTTCTAAATACCAAATATTACACTAACCCTTTGTTATCGAATTAACCAGAAACCAAGCTGACAGCATCTACAGGCTCCTTCTAGTAAACTTTTCATTTCAGTAGCATTGTTGAAGCCCATGCTCAAACTCACAGAGTAAGTTGCAATTAAATTTCCACAATTGTCACGATTAATGCCTCCAGCTCCAGAAGGCCAAGGATTACCAAAACTAATACTATTAGAATTTAGTTTAACCCAACCTCGAGGAGGTCGAATCCATCTCGCCACACGAACCCATCTAGGCTTAGGAGCTAAGAACACGATATCTAGTCTATTTAATATCGCAACATCTTGGGTAAAAACTCTAGATACTTTTATAGTCAAATCCATAATCCAACGGAGCCACACTTTAATAACATGCCAAATCGAATCAACCGTGTTAGCTTTATCCTCATACTGGGCCTTAGAGCATCCATCCCAAAGTTTCCAAGAAATAATAGATGAAATAAGACCAAAGATAATCCACAATTGAGTAGACTTACTTGTACGACAGAACCAAAAACTTGTTTGCTCTTGCCAGTTTGAAAAACACCCATATAAGCCCTTAATTGATTAGCAACCAATCTCCAAATTTTATGAGCAAAGTCCCTAGTACAAAGCACATGATTCAGATATTCAACATGACCTGTAGAGCATCAATCATATTTAGAAACCATAAAGATTCCAACCATTTTGATCCTTTTATCAACACTCAAACAATTATTAAAGCCTTCCACATTATAATATAAATTCTTTTAGGAATGTGATTATGCCAAATCCAATTTGTCCAAGGAAGAGGAGGCGCTCTAAGTCGAATACATTCCCAAGCACTATTAGTAATAAAAATACCCCCTTTATTTTTGAGCCATATAAGGACATCTTGGCCCTCCTTCCGCCTAGCCAGAAAACGATAAAGATCATTAGCTTTTTGATAACCAACAAACTTTTCCAAAAGATCCATATCCCACTCATTTTCAATACGATACTCTTTTGATTTTAAGTAAAGGTTGATCAATCACTGGATATTGTCCACTAATAAGACCACCCTCTTCCCAATTATCATACCAAAATGAGATATTGCATTTTTTACAATTCATTTAAAACCATTTAACACTTATAGAATATTATTGACAATCGCTTTCAAAAACCGGGTGCCTCTATTAGGCACCACAAGGGACAAATGCTTATCCTTAACATATTTGCCTCTGAAAAAATTCGCCCATAAAAATTGACACTGCAAAAGACGCCAAACAAGTTTCATATGTAAAGCTTTTTAAATCTCAGCAAAATTCCTCATACCCAGACCTCATTCTTCTATCGATTTATTGGAAGGTTGTTTTTCATTTATTAGCATATGGGTTATCTACTAGCATTTCGCTTAATATTAAGTTTAGTGTGGTCGGATATCTTTCGATTTGAAATACATATTTGAATTGTAATTTTTTATACATACATTTTGACAAAGTAATCAAAATAAAGTAAAATATAAGAAATGAAAAAATAAATCTCGAATTGGCATTCTTCCATGAATACGGCTAGTATTCTATCTATGTTTTTCATATTTTGCAATTAAGAAAACATGTTGAATTATGGAAACGATCTATATAAGAATTATAAAAGATAGGATGTAGGATGATGCCGGAAAGAACTTTCTTCCAAACATTAATAATATATGTAAATCATAAAGTAAGTTTCGTATTTTACTGAATAATGTATACAAGTAACGTCATATATTTAAAAGTTTTGAAGTAACGCAATTATATGATCCAGTAAACGTGAGATTTTTGTTTTTTGTTAAATATGTTACCAGATAATTACAAATCTTAAAAGATAAAATAATCTAATGTGAATATTATATTCTAATATATTTTCTTGAAATAAAATAGGAATAAAAAAAAATTGTAGCCACCATAAAATTTTAAGAAGGAAAAGTTATTATTTTTTCCAAAATTCTAATAAAACCCTAATTATGATTAATTAGTATTTTAAAATATAAATAATGTAGTTGATCTCTAGCCTAGCCGTCCATTTGGACTTTACAGTTTACATAGGCGCCCCTCGCCCCCTTATACTGTTAACTGCCTAACTAATCCCCCTTTCTACTAACATATCCCATAAAATATAAATAATAATAATAATAATAATAATAATAATGAAATGTATAAAAAGTATACCGTTTTAAAAGTGCCGCCGTAGGTTTGGTATAAAAGGAGCCCACAAAGCCCCCACGAATATTGATCTGATTGACTCTCTCTCTCTCTCTCTCTATATATATATATTTCCATGAGGTCCACACGATTATAATACATTCATATTTATATGTATATATATATTGGCAAGTGCATGCATATTGGAAAAGGAGAAACAAAAATAGGTATATATATATACATGTAATTACAAAACGTGTCAAATAATGAGTGGATAGAGAGTCTGTAAAAAAAAATGGAGATCTTGGCAGGAAGAGAAACAATATAATAATAATAATAATAATAAAGCAGTAATTAATCATTAATCATGTTGGATGTAAATAAAACGAGTTTCCTCTTGCGTTACGTGTTGACGCCGCAATTATAAATGGGAGAGGATCTTATTCTTCTCGAATCTTCATCATCGGTGGAAAATCGTACATCATATATATATATATATATATCATTGCCATCAATCAATTTCTGCTGCTTTATAATAATAATGATAATAATAATAATAATAATAAACCGGCCAGTACGTACCATGTAGTATATAGTAGGGTATGGGTTCATTTTGTCCACTTCTTATTATAAAATGTCACGCTTGAACAATTAATTTCATGGTCCAAAGACTTCTTCTCAGTCTTTAGAATATAGAACAATTTTTTTTAATTTTAATTTTAAATTAATAACTAGTTAAAAAACAAAAGTTAATATAAATTTTAATATTATTTTTATTTTGAAATTTAAAATTTAAAATTTAAAATATTTATTATATTTTGTTTACAAATTTTAAAAAATTATAACGACTCAACGAGATGAAATTAGATAAAATAATTATAAATTTAAACAACTTAATATTCACACACACATGCTTGCAGTGTTCATCGTTTGTATAAGTAATAGTAGTTGGATGTTATTTCGTAGAAGGCATCCAAAAATCAATGCAACCACGTGCTACTCCTGCCCTACATATTATTGTCTTTGTTTCCGCGGTTATAACGACGTTTTGTCCCGATTATTTCCACAGACAAAAAATTTGAAAAAAATTAAAATTAAAAATAAAAAAAAAGTGTGATATATGATGTGTCACATGTTTGTAAAACTCTCTTTGTATCTGAGCTATTGAAGTCCTGCATCTTAAAAGATTTCATTTTTTCGTTTCACACCCTCTCTCTCTCTCATCAAATCTCCATCCTTATTTCTCTCTCATCAAATTCCCTGTCCAAAGATGCTCCCCAACAAATCTCCGTTTCGGTGGAGTTGAAAAATTGGCAATTTAAAAGACAAAATTAATGAGAGTGGGGTGTGATGGGTAACACCCTCAACTTTGGGCCTCAATTCCATCCGAATGGATCTAATATATTGTGGGCTCAGGATAATGGGACACAATCTACTGGATTTATAATGTGATGCGTAGTTTAGAAAATTAAGCTCTGATCTGAGGGTTGATAGTTGGTTTGAACTTTGATTTATGGGGTAGGAGTTCCAAATTCCAATCCGGATTCAGATAATCAACTCTGCAACTTTTAATAAGCATTTTAATATGTTTTAAAAGTTTAGGGATATTGATCTTTGATCATCATCCAATCTCCATAAAGATAATCACTCTTTTAAGTATTTTTAATATTTTATTTGTGTATGAAATATTCCTTCATTTTAGTAATTGAATCAAACAATTAGCAAATTGGATACAAAGTCTTTTCATGAGTTTCCTTTCGCCATTAATTGAACGCCAAATTTCTTTATGTCCGGTTACAGAAAATGAAATAACAAGTAAATTAGTTCCCCTAGATCAGGCAATATATCCAAGAATATAATATTGGGAATGTGAATTAAATCCAACTTCACATAAAAAAAACTTCACAAAAATTTCGAGAGTAAAAAGTAGGGTGATTCTATGGGGTTCCGGCGTTGGATTTCCTTTGCGCCTCTATAGTGTAAAGTTTTTTTTTATACTTTTTTACATTTCAATTTTTTTTTAACAAAATCAATAAAAAATATATATGGAGATAAAATATATGTGATTTTTTTAATTTTTTAATTTTTTTTCTATTTAAAAAATCTTATTAGGGCGCAAAGGGGCCCCAATGCCAGGGCCCATATAATTTCTCGTAAAAAGTATTACTCTCAATTTCTATTAAACCATGTTTAAAATAAAAATATTTTTATAAAATGTTATTATTTGCATAAGTTATTTTATCAAAATATCTTATTTAAAATAAAATAAAGAATCTGTGTCCGTATTTTTCAAAGTTGTTATTGCTTTCTTAACTGTAATTTGAAAACCCACAAGTCCTCATGTTTTTTTAAAAGAGTACTGCAACCAAATTTGTCTCAAATAGGCAAACTAGATTTTTTTTTAAATTTTTTTGAATTTATTTTCATTCATTTATTTGGTGTTTAAATATTTTTTAAAAATAAAAAATACATAATATTATTAAAAATACTTTCTTAATTAATTAAAAAATTAAAAACAATTAAAAAAAAATTATTTTGGCATTCGATTTTGAGACAAATTCTCGATGAAAATAGCATTTCTGTTTTTTAAATGACGCTAGAGCCACCATAATCAGTAATAAATCTGGTTCGACAGTATCATTTTATCTTTTTCTAAAATATTTTCTTATATATTTATTTTTTTCAAAAATAAAAAAATAGAATACTAAAATGCAAACAAACCCAAATCTTAAAAAACACAAAAAACAAAATCGATACATTTTATCCGTACAAAATATAGGTGGCTGGTGGGCCGCGGGAGTACCATTTTCCTTTTTTAATTAACCAGGACGACCCTAACATCCGACCGGCGCAATGCAGCCGGCACACGATCCGTATACACAGACATGCATTGCCTTTCAGCCGCCAGCCGAGTCGCACTTCGCGTATATTGTCCGCAGTCCACGCTTTGAATTTTGAATTTAAAGCCTGTCGCACTCAGTAGTAAAGAAATGAAGAAAAAAATGCCCTCCAAGGCTGTGTGGATACTGAAAAACCCGAAGGCTACTCCAACTTCAATGGGTCGTCTTCTTCTTCCTTGTTCAACGAAAACCTTAGAATCCTATCGAGAGAGGGGCACAACATCCAACCTACGACTGGGCATCAATGGCTCTCAGCGGCCCTCCCTTGAACCCCGAGTTGGCGGCCGAGAAAGCTGTTGCGGCGATCGGCCTCGGATACGATCTCTGCAACGATATCCGCCTGTTGTCGAGCAAGTCGAGATTGATCGAGCTGGACCGTACCGTGACCCGAGACCTCGTGCTTCCCGGCGGGTTGGTCGTCCCTCAAGTGCCCACATCCATCAAGTGCGACAAAGGTGAGCGCACCAGGTTTCGCTCCGGTGTCGTTTCATTTCACCAGGTACCTTTTTTCTTTTTGGTTATAATTATGCTAAAAATCGAAAAAGAAAATAGAATTATAGTTAAAGAAAAATCAGATTTCCTGGTGTTTCGGAACCATGTCTGTATACTTTGTTTTTCAATAACGTGTAAAACTTCATTCAAACTAAAAATATAGTGTGCAGATTACAAGAGAAAGTCCACTGTCTAACCAATGATGTTCAAATGAATGCAACAACACAATTAATGAGCAGCATCGAATAAAACCCGTCTAAACATCATATCTGGACAAGTATTCCACCATTATAGGGTATCATCAATGTTTGGCTTCATTACCCTGTCTTCCCACCTGTAAAATTTCATATTCTGGAAAATAATGACTGAGCGCTGCGAGAAAATAGAGAAAAACAAAGGATTTCAATCAGATTTGGCAGTGTAAACTTCAAAAAAACAATGATTAGTGTTGAGGACGTGTCTCGCCGGCCTCCTGTTCCCGTAACCTGCAAGAAGAATCAAGGGAAGATGGTGGCTTTCCATCCGAGAAAACGCCGATGCTCAAGTTAGTGATCACGTATTTACGGGATAAATTCTTCATGTCCATAGTTGAGATTTACCTGGTCTATTTATAAGCCTCTGGGGCGATACATGTCCCTTGTAATGCCATCCGTAATCATCGTGATTGCGTATCTGCATGATATATCTTTCTAAGTTTATTGATATTTCGTATCTGCTTAAAATCCCGATAAAGGTGGCGACAGGTTTGATATATATTTTGGATTCTGCAGAGTTGAACCCTTTGTATGCTTTTCTTCCTGGCAGGCTCCCATCGTTGTTGGGCTTTTGAGCCAAATCTGATCTCACAATTACCCCGCAAATTTTCTTCGTCTTGAGGCGTAGGAAATTTAAATATATATATTTTTAATTTTCTGCGAAGGCAAACTTGGGAATTCGCTCATTTCCCTGGATCATCGGGCGTGTGCTGTCCTCCCGTCTTCACATATGACGGTTACACCTCTGTCTTCATGTCAGGTCATCATATCTCCGCCTGTTGGTATGCCGCATTTGTTTTTTTTAAATACCTATTCTCTTTCTCTTTTCATTTTGCTTTTCTGCATTATCTCGTTATTAGACTTTTTCCGTCTCTGCCCTTTTTGTTGCTTCTTGCTTCTTGCATTCTTCTTCTTCTTCATTACTTCTCATGGTAGACCAAGACAGCGGTTGGTCCAGCCTTTTGATATTCCTGAGGGCACGACCTTTGAAGGTTATGCTTGGCGCTCCAGTGTTCGTGAGAAACACTTGGCTAAGATCAAGGAAGAGTTCAAGATTCCCAGTTCAGTTGTAATAAAAGCTCCTGATTCGGGCTGCTGTGATGATGAGGGGTTCTCGGGTTGGGTGGCCATTTCCATCGCCCTGTTATCGCATGGCTTGAAACTCCCCTTCTGCCGCCCCCTTCGAAACATTCGAGACCTTCTAGAGTTCGCTCCTATTCAATTTCACCCTTTTGCTCTGAGGGTGTTCTTGTGTGCTTGCATCGTTTTTTGGATGGTACTAGAGCCCCTTTCGCGATCCTTACCCCAATCTCACTGCTTGTGAGTTTTTGGCCTTCTACGATGTGAGGGCGGCCACTAAGGGATGCGTGGCAGGTTTTCGCAAGAAGGAAAAAGGCCAGTCCTTGGCAAAGTTCAAAGGAAGATACTTTAATGCTAAGGCATGGACCATCAAGTTCTTTTTTATCAGTGGGCAAGGATGGGAGTTCCCTGGTCAGGAGGAGGTCTTTAGGAATTTTCCCGTTAGGGCTATTTGGCGCTCAATCCCGGATGGTAAGCGCTTGTGGTCAACCATGCCCTCCTTATCCTGCCAAAAACTTGACCGGATTGATGCTGTTAATGCTTGGGCCGCAGATCATCCGGAAGATCTCTGGACTGACAAGCTGTTGACGCCTGCGCATATTGATCGGTTCTTGACGTCTCCGAACCATTCTTTTGTTCAGGGGCGTGACTTCATGATCACTGATGTCATCCCCGCCCCTCTGTCGGCGCCCTTAGAGAAGACGGCGAGGGGTGCCTTTTTCGTGCTGGATGCTGAGGGCAAGCCTAGGGAAGCTGAATGGCTAGAGACTGCCGCGGCGGAGGGCAAAAAAGAAAAAAGGTCCAAAAAGAAGAATGATGAGGGTCATAAGAAAAGAGACCGCCCCGAGAGCTCTTCCGCGAACCTCCCGCCCAAGAAGAGCAAGGGGCTCTCAGTTGGCGACCAGAATTTGACACAGGCGGCTCAAATTTTGGAGGGGAGCTCGACGCCCGAAGTGAGCGCCCCTGAGCCAACCCTCTGAGATGTGGTTTCTCCAGAGGGCGGTGAGGACGCGACGCCAATTCCGCCTGAGGGGTCTAAGTCTTCCGGTGACCAGACTGTGGCGCCCATTTCCTCTACGGGCACTTCCTCCGTGAAACCACAGTCCGCCGGCTTGGGGGACAGAGAGATGCTGGCCAACATAGAGCTCTTTGAGTTGGTCCCTGCTTTTCAGGCTCCCGCCCCCTCCCAGTTGAACGCCCAGGCGTCGGCCCCAGTTTTTCTGGCGCCAACCGCTGAAGGTCCAGTGCGGGGCGGCGAGCTTCCTCCCTGTGTTGCTGCCGCCCTTCACTTGGAAGGGTTTGAGGAGGCGGGCGTTCCTCCTGCGGGGACAAAGGAGGCGAGCCGTGAAGGAGAAGGAGGTATTTTATCCCTCCCTTCTGAAGGCGCTCGTGGCCTTTCAATGGCTGGGTCGCCCAGCTCGGAGACACCTCCCACGACCGTGTCTGGAGGTAAAACTCTATCCCTGGTTTGGAGCGGAGAGCATTTTTCTCCGCCGCCACTGCACGCCCCTTCATTCGAAGGGGGCCGGGAGTCCCTCACTGATGAGGAGCTAGACCAGTTGCGAGCTGTGACGCCAAGCCTTCAACCCCCTGCAGAGAAAGGAAAGGTAATCCAAGTAAATGGCAGGCAACAAAAGCAAGCAAAACCAAAAGATAGTAAGAAATAATGTTAATCCGAATAATACCGTGGAGAACCACTCCCTCAGCTGGTTTGCCATGTTGGCAGCAGCTTCCTCATTAGCAAATACATGAAGAGGGGAAGCCTCTCGGTGAGCCACGCCCACTGCTGGATCCGACACATGCTGAGATACGGGCAACAGTCCCGGATGAGCCGGCCCGACCCAAGCGGCGTGGGAGTCATCACGGAGCATCTGGTCTAGCTCCTCATCAGTGAGGAACTCCCGACCCCCGTTGAATGAAGGGGCGTGCAGTGGCGGCAGAGAAAAATGCTCTCCGCTCCCAACTAGGGGTGAAGTTTTACCTCCAGATACGGTCGTGTGAGGTGTCTCCAAGCTGGGCAGCCCAGCCATTGAAAGGCCGCGGGCGCCTTCAGAATGGGGGGATAAAACATCTCCTCCTCCTTCACGGCTTGCCTCCTTTGTCCCCCGTAGGAGGAACACCCGCCTCCTCAAACCCTTCCAAGTGAAGGGCGGCAGCAATACAGGGAGGGAGCTCGCCGCCCCGCATTGGACCTTCAGCGGTTGGCGCCAGAAAAACTGGGGCCGACGCCTGGGCGTTCAACTGGGAAGGGGTGGGAGCCTGAAAAGCAGGGGCCAACTCAAAGAGAGCTATGTTGGCCAGCATCTCTTTGTCCCCCAAGCCGGCGGACTGTGATTTCGCGTAGGAAATGTCCGCATAGGAAATGGGCGCCACAGTCTGATCACCGGAGGACTTAGAC
The DNA here is from genome assembly GCA_036898215.1 of Platycarya strobilacea. Classification (NCBI taxonomy): domain Eukaryota; kingdom Viridiplantae; phylum Streptophyta; class Magnoliopsida; order Fagales; family Juglandaceae; genus Platycarya; species Platycarya strobilacea. Next base: position 8,599,985 of record CM072547.1, read on the forward strand.
CCCTCAGGCGGAATTGGCGTTGCGTCCTCACCTCCCCCTGGAGAAACCACGTCTCGGGGCGTTGGCTCAGGGGCGCTCACTTCGGGCATCGAGCTCCCCTCCAAAATTTGAGCCGTTCGTGTCAAATTCTGGTTGCCAACTGAGGACGCCTTGCTCTTTTTGGGCGGGGGGTTCGCGGAAGAGCCCTCGGGGCGGTCTCTTTTCTTATGACCCTCATCATTATTCTTTTTGGACCTTTTTTCTTTTTTTTTTTTCCCTTCGTCGCGGCAGTCTCTGGCCGTTCAGCTTCCCTAAGCTTGCCCTCAGCATCCTGCACGAAAAAGGCACCCCTCGCCGTCTTCTCTGAGGGCGCCGACAGAGGGGCGGGGATGACATCAGTGATCATGAAGTCACGCCCCTGAACAAAAGAACGGTTCGGAGACGTCAAGAACCGATCAATATGCGCAGGCGTCAACAGCTTGTCAGTCCAGAGATCTTCCGGATGATCTGTGGCCCAAGCATTGACAGCATCAATCCGGTTAACTTCCCTAAGGTGGGATAAGAGGGGCATGGTTGACCACAAGCGCTTACCATCCGGGATTGGGCGCCAGATAGCCTTAACGGGGAAATCCCCGAAGACCTCCTCCTGACCAGGGAACTCCCATCCTTGGCCACTGATAAAAAAGAATTTGGTGGTCCACGCCTTAGCATTAGAATATCTTCCTTCGAATCTTGCCAGGGACTGACCTTTTTCTTTCTTGCGAAAACCTGCCACGCATCCCTTAGTGGCTGCCCTTACATCATAGAAGGCCAAAAACTCACGAGCAGTGAGATTGGGGTAAGGATCGCGAAGGGGCTCTAGCACCATCCAAAAAACGATGCAAGCACACAAGAACACCATCAGAGTAAAATGGTGAAGTTGAATAGGAGCGAGCTCTAGAAGGTCTAGAATGTTTCGAAGGGGGCGGCAGAAGGGGTATTTCAAGCCATGCGATAACAGGGCGACGGAAATGGCCACCCAACCCGAGAACCCCTCATCATCACAGCAGCCCGAATTAGGGGCTTTCATTACAACTGAACTGGGAATCTTGAACTCTTCCCTGATCCCAGCCAAGTGTGGAGCGCCAAGTATAACCTTCAAAGGTCGTGCCCTCAGGAATATCAAAAGGCTGGACCAAACCGCTGTCTTGGTCTGCCATGGGAAGTAATGAAGAAGAAGAAGAATGCAAGAAGCAACAAAAAGGGCAGAGACGAAAAAAGTCTAATAACAAGAGAATGCAGAAAAGCAAAATGAAAAGAGAAAGAGAAGAGGTATTTAAAGAAAACAAATGCGGCATACCAACAGGCAGAGATATGATGACCTGACGTGAAGACAGAGGTGTAACCATCAGATGAGAAGATGGGAGGACAGCACGCGCCCGATGATCCAGGGAAATGAGCGAATTCCCAAGTTTGCCTTCGCGGGAAATAAAAAAAAAAAAATTTAAATTTCTTATGCCTCAAGGCTATGAAAATTTGCGGGGTAATTGTGGGATCAGATTTGGTCCAAAGGCTCAACAGCGATGGGAGCCCACCAGGAAGGAAAAGCATACAAAGGGCCCAACTCTGCAGAATCCAAAATATATATCAAACCCGTCGCCACCTTTATCGGGATTTTAAGCAAATACGAAATATCAACAAACTCAGAAAGATATATCATGCAGATACGCAATCACGATGATTATGGATGACGTTACAAGGGACATGTATCGCCCCAGAGGTTTATAAATAGACTAGGTAAATCTCAACTATGGACATGAAGAATTTATCCCGTAAATACGTGATCACTAACTTGAGCGTCGGAGTTTTCTTGGGTGGAAAGCCACCATCTTCTCTTGATTCTTCTTGCAGGTTACGGGAACAAGAGGCCGGCGAGACACGTCTTTAACAATTAGTAATTATTGTTTCTGGCCAGTTCAAATATTACAATGGCGTGAGAGGCATTTGCTGCTTTGTGTAACTTTGGCCATCATTGTTAAAGGTAGTAACATGATTTTATAATCTAAGGATCAGCTTTATGTTTTGCGATAAATCCATAAAATAAAACGAGACTGGTATGTACCTCTCTCCATTATTATTTCTAGAGAATTGTTTTGAAAATTAGAAAATCACCGCCTAACGACTAGATCTTAACACAAATTAAGTTTTTGGCCAGCAAAGAAAAGTCCTGGAATGTGTGTTACTCATTCTTAGTCATATTTTTAATCATTTTAATTTCCTATACCTTTTTTAGGATGGATGGAATGTTTGGAAATCTTATAAAATCAATTTTTCTTACAATTTTATGCTAATTTATGCCAGATGTCGGAGCAATATAATCATGAAATATCATTATCTGGCAACATACCATCTGGGCTATTCAATGCAATGTTTGACTTCAAGGGGTCATGGCAGAAGGATGCAGCTACCACAAGGAGTGTTGCATTGGATGGTTGGTTTATAGCTCTATATAACATTGAGTTGGACAGATCCCAGATAACACTCTCCGAGCACGTTAAACAAGATGTCCCTTCTTCATGGGATCCTGCTACTCTTGCCGAGTAAGATTTTGTATACTGAGAATGTTCGATATATAAGTGCCCAGAATGTGTTACACTAACAAAGCTGCGATTTTTATTTTTTAAACAAAAAAAAAAAAGATTTGGAAGTCATCACGAGCTCAAAGAATGAAACCTGTGCATGCCGTAACTTCTGGAAATCCACTGTGGTCTTTGGAATGGCCTTGTTGAAATTAAGGTTTTTTTAAGTGTAAGGTTCTCCCTACGGTATTTCAATTGTTAATGTTTAGTAATGTGATTTCTCAGGTTCATTGAAAAATACGGTACTCATATTATTGTTGGGGTAAAGATGGGAGGCAAGGATGTTATTTACACAAAGCAATTGGAAACTTCAAATATTCAGCCCACTGAAGTGCAGAAATTATTAAAGCAATTGGCTGATCAGAGATTTTCTGAAGATGGGAATGGAAGTTTCTTACCAAACTCTGTTGAGTTATCAGGAAAATTGAAGGTACTTAGGATCTTGACAATAACATCATTATTATTGTTAAAAGTGTTTGTAAGATGCATCATGGTGATGGGTAATATAAGAGAAGTAATAGAGTGCTACCAAATTAGGATATATGATAATGTTTGGCTGCTAAGGAAATTCCCTATTTTTTTTAAAAGAAATCTAATTTTCTGCGAGTTTTTAGCCACAGGACAGGGTGATGTTTCTACATTTTAGCTTATCCTGACTAAAAATAATGAGAACATACGACATACTTAAACGGAAAAACAAAAGAGAAGAAATCTCTGGAAAACTATTTTCCAAACCATTTTTTATGCTGGACTGTTGCCGCTGTCTGAATTCTCAGAAGTTCCAATAGCATCAAATGTCACTTGCCAACTTCTTCATTAATTTATTGAGTCCTAAGATAGCATAGGACACTTTTATCATCGGTTTCCTTAAAAATTGGTTTTTTTCTCTCCCTTGTTGTACTTTAATATTTCTATTTGTTGCTCAGGAAGAACATTCTATCCCCTTGGATCTTCGTAAAGCCTTTTCTGCCTCTCTTAGGCCACCAGGTGTCACTTACTCGAAGATTGATGTAAACCTTTCTTCATAAAGCATTCCTTTATTGTTCTTGTTGGGAAATAGGCTACTTTGAAAAGGTGCTCAAGATTGGTATTTTTATGCAGGATGTGGTGTTCATCTATATCCGAAGGGGAGGTGTTGATACTGGTCAAGATCATAACCAGTGGCTCTCAACCATATCACAATCTCCTTATGTCATATCAATGTCGTTTGTGCCCATAACTTCACTCTTGAGTGGTGTCCAAGGTGGATTCCTAATTCACGCTGTGAATCTCTACCTTAGATGTGAGTATGGGTATCTCTAATCTGTCTGTTTGATCTCTATGGTTCCAAGTTTCACGTGAGCACTGTTGTATTTCAATTTCATAAGATGGAGAGATTTTTGAGTTTGTGAGGACCATGGGGATATTAATTTTCCTGCATCTTTTGCAAATGAGGTGTGGCAGTTTCTCTTGCTGGATAACCAAGATAGCATCATGGATGTGAGTTTGGCCTAATTGAAGGTTGTCTAGACTGCCCCAAGTTCAGTCCAAGCATGCATTTGCTGAAGCACAAAATGTGATTTAAAAAGATTATAACTCAAAAGAATTTTCATGTTAACTATTTAATGGAATAGCATTTATCATTCTACAAATATGGGTGCTGTGTAAGAATGTTGGACACACTGGAGGTGACCATCTAATTCTTGATTTTGCTGGCAGAATTGTGTGAGCAAGACACTTCCCCGCTGGATAGACCTTAAATTTTTGCCTGCATTTTTCTCTGCTTCATTCACTGTATAAGTCTGTCTCTGATTTCAGTTCTCATCCCTCTTGATGCTATGAATCCAACTTTATATCAGTTAGGATTGGTTCATGTATTGCATATATTTTGAGACTATTACACAACATTTTGGTTGCTGTGATTAATTTGTTGTAGCCTGTGGATGGATTTGCAAGTCTGGAATTACCATATTTACTGGAATCACAGTGGCGTTTTCCTATCAAATATCCCTTATATTGGTCTCTGATGGTTGTTAAATCATGCATATAAACCCTGTGTACACGGGCCTTGCCTATTACATGTTGATGAATAAAATTTTAACTTATCAAAACAAAAAATAATCATGCAGATAAACCACAAATAGAGGAACTCCATCAATTTCTTGAATTTCAACTGCCTCGTCAATGGGCTCCAATGTATCTACCACTCAGTCTTAGGCACAAAAGACAAGTTTCTCCATCTCTTCAGTTCAGTTTAATGGGCCCCAGGCTTTTTGTCAACACCATGCAGGTAAGTCCTTATGTTGCATGTTGATACCATTAAGCTTAAGATCTCAATTTACCCGTGTTCATTATGTGGATTCCTTAGTTTTAGAGAAGACTGTCTAGAATTACATGAAGATTGACAGTGACTATCATTTCTCTGAGTTGATAAGGTTTATATCATACTTGACAAATCCGTCTGAACTCCAAAGGTGCATTTCACTTCCAGTCTTAGTACTTGTTTTTTATGCATTGGGGATTTGAAATAGCCAAGGTCTGGGCATAATATCATTTGCTGTTTTTATGAAGTAGATTTTGAACTTAAGGAAGAAACTCATAATGAACTTTCACGTAACTGCTGCATGCCCCTTTGTTACTCCTTTAAATGAAAATACAATTCTTTCAACCAAAGAGTCAACAAACTTGTGACTTAGTTCAATATGTGTTCTATTCTTTCAGAACTTTTTATTTGGGCTATAGAAACGAAACATGTACCATCCTTACAGCATTTGCTTCGTAACGAACTGGATGCCGGCCATTATTGAAACAAATTGATGGATTTGTTTCCAGTATTCAAGCATGTTGTTACATTACACCATATTTCAACTTATATACTGGTTGATAATCTTAAAATTTGTAGGTTAACTCTGGAAATCGGCCAGTGACAGGCGTCCGTCTATACTTGGAAGGCAAGAGAAGTGACCATCTTGCAATTCATCTTCAGCATCTCTCAACTGTTCCCAAGATTCTCCAACTCTCAGATGACCACAGTTTTGAGTCCATTGAGGAACCAGCTGACCGAGCCTACTTTGAACCTGTCAAGTGGAGCATATTCTCACATGTCTGCACTGCCCCAATGCAGTACAATGGTTCTTACATTGATGACTCAGCTTATATTTTGACAAAGGCCTGGTTTGAAGTTAAGGTTATTGGAATGAGGAAAGTTTTGTTCTTGAGGCTTGGATACTCCAAGGTGGCATCTGCAAGGATACGTAGATCAGAATGGGAAGGATCCACATCTTCATCTCGAAAATCTGGATTCATCTCAAAGATGATTAGCACAAGATTTAGTGCTGGACTGAATCCACCTGAGAAGCCAGCCAAAGTGGATATGAATTCAGCAGTTTATCCAGGGGGACCACCCTTACCACCAAGGGCACCCAAAATGGAAACTTTTGTTAATATGAAGGAAATGGTGAGAGGCCCTGAGGATCCACCTGGATATTGGGTGGTCACCGGAGCCAAGCTCTGTGTAGTTGGTGGCAGAATATCAATCAAAGTTAAATACTCACTGTTGACCATAATGTCAGAGGAGTCAATGGTGTTAATGTGAGAATACCGAACAGGGAGCAAAGTCAATTTTTTCCGGTGTAAATAGATTGTGTATATTTATTATTTTGTATTTAAATCAGTTTCAATATTATTATTTGGCCCAAATCCATTTCGGGTTGACGATGCTATTCATTCCAAGGAAACAACCTTTTTCAATCTTGGTGGCACAACTTTTTCCCCAGTGAACCTTATTCTCTTAAACCGGATGAAGTGAAATCAGTCTCGGCCTTCAAGACAAAAGAGCAAGCTGTAGAAGAAGATAGATCATATATTGTCGAATAATCATTGTCAGGAAATTTTAAAAAAAAAAAAGTCTCAGGAAAGTAATCATTTCACTTTCCCAGGTCCCTCAAGTACATGTGCTAATTACTGATAATTTTTTGCCCTGAAAATGGTAGGCACAACATAAAGCAAATAATTTTCTATTGATAAATTCACTTGTGGAGAATGTAATATTATATTTAAATAAATAGATATCAAGGAATACAAATTAATTTTTGGGGTTAGTTGGGTAAAAGCTGTAAATTCATGACAGGCCTCCAATATACCTCTCTATGTCCAGATGATGAATGGGGTAGTGTCTGCATAGTGTGTGTACTTGGTAGCAAAAGGAGAGCGCTTCACCTCCACAGGATGGACATGAGTGGTAAAGGGATCACTACACTACTCCACACAGATCACCAATAATCTCCACAAGAACACAAACCTCCTTTAAAATGGTGGAATCTATTGATGTCTCTCACGATAATCTCCCTCGAGACAATTTTACAAATGAACTTGAATGCAGTGTGGCAGTCGATGCAGATTCGAAGATTCTTCTTCACCCTAATGGGAACTCCTGGTGGAGTAGCAATTAAACCAAAAGCCACTGCAAGTTTTTCGCTGTGGTGGAACAGAAGCCGCTCCTTTTCACTCTGTTCAAGATCATGAAGGTCAATCTCTACCATTGGAACATAGCCAGCTTTATTCATCAAGGCAGCGAGCTCATCAAGTTTGGCATATATTTCCTTGCTTCTAGAATGGCTTCTATCTCCTACTATAAAGGTGTATACTTTGTCTTTGACCTCAATCCAACTCATTCCAGGTTCCTTCTTCACCATGCTCTCTCTCATAAGCCTTCTCATCTTTGCAACATTTTCCCACATGCCAGCTGATGCATAAATGTTTGCAAGAAGCACATGGGTACCTGATTTCTCTGGTTCAAGCGTTAGGAGCATCTCAGCAGCATGTCGGCCGAGATGAACATTTTTATGGATTCTTGCAGCACCAAGAAGGGCACCCCAAACCGAAGCATTAGCTTGAAATGGCATTGTATTTACAAGTTCCATTGCTTCATCTAATTTTCCAGCACGGCCAAGGAGATCAATCATACAAGCATAATGCTCTTGCATTGGTTCAATACCAAACAACTCTCTCATTGAATCAAAATATTCTCTGGCTTCGCTTACCAAACCTGCATGATTGCATGCACAAAGGACACTAACTAAAGTTATATGATTTGGGGAAACATCATCTTTAAGCATCTGGTTAAACAATTGGAGGGCCTGTTTCCCATGGCCGTGTTGTGCAAGTCCCCCAATCATTGCAGACCATGATACTATTCCTCTCTCGGGTATCTCAGAGAAAGCACGATCTGCATCGTCTATGCTTCCACACTTTGCGTACATGTTAACTATAGAATTTCCAGCAAAGACATCAGACATGAACCCAAACTTCAGAGCATGAACATGTATCTGTTTACCTTGTTCATATGCCGATAAATTTGCACAAGCATTTAGAAGGGAACTACAAACAAACGGGTCTGGCTTGATTCCCCTGTCACGCATTTTCAAATAGAGCTTTAGAGCTTCCTCACCTTGGCCATACTGAGAATAAGCAGTGATCATGGATGTGAAAGCCACCAGATCTCCAATTGGGCATTCTTCAAAAGTTCTGGTTGCATCATCTAGATGACTACACTTTCCATATGCATCAAGAATGCTGTTTATGACATAAATATCTGAATGAAAACCAAATTTCACTGAAAGTGCATGAAGTTGTCTAGAAACATTGATAGCCTCCAAGCTAGCTGTGGATTTGAGGACCGTGCATAAAGTAGTCTGGTTGAATCCTATTCCTTCCTTATGTATCTCAGCAAAAAGTGATACAGCTTCCATGTCTTCCCCATTGAGTATATGTCCAGAGATAACAGCATTATAAGCAATCAAGTCCTTGCTTGGCATCAAATTAAAAACCATCCTTGCTTCACCCATCATATGGCACTTTGAGTACATATCTATCAGTCCCACACCCACAAACAAATCTGATTCTGTGTCCATTTTTATCAATCTAGAGTGCAACTGTCTACCCAATTCTTTGAGCCCCATTCCAGCACAAGCTTTAAGAACACTTGATAAGGTAAACATATTTGGACGTGTTTCTGACCTTCTCATTTGCCCAAATAACTTCAGAGCCCAATCATGGTTCCCATGAAGAACGCAGCCAGCAATTACAGCATTCCAGGAAACAATATCAGGTTGTGCAATTTCCTCGAAAACAATAATTGCATCTGTGATATCTCCTACTTTTGCATACATGTCAACAAGTGCGTTTGCTGAGAATGGATCATAATCATATCCAAGTTTTACCAAATACCCATGCATTTTCTTTCCTTGACCACCATTCCCCAAACCTGAGCAAGCATTAAGTATACTTGACAAACTAAACTCATTTGGGCTTATTCCATTTGTAACCATCTCCTGAAACAAATCTAGCGCTTCCCCACAGAAACTGCTCTGCACATAAGAAGAAAACAATGCATTCCATGAAACAACTCCCCGTTCTGGAATTGCATAGAACAGTCTCCTTGAATCCCCCAATTCCCCACATTTTGCGTACAATACAATCAAAGTATTTGCAACAAACACATCGAATTCAAACCCTGTTACCACCACAATTGCATGAACCTGCTTCCCTAGCCCCAAATCCTTCGTTACAGAGCATGCCTTAAGAACACTTGGAAACGTAAACTCGTTGCACTTGACACCCAACAAGTGCATCTCATGAAAGGCCAATATAGCTTCTTTCCCAAGCCCATTTTGCGCATACCCAGATATCAAAGCAGACCAAGAAACCAAATCCGGTTCAGTACTTTCCTCAACCAGTTTACGGGCATACCCAAAACACCGACACTTTGAATATAGATTTACCAGATGGTTCCTAACATTCCGGTCCTCAGATAATCCAAATCTAACAACATGGGCATGAACTTCCATGCCTGAACTTACAGACTTGGAAGCAGTGCATTGTGAGAGGAGCTTCGAGTAGGATATAGAGCTGGGTGTTAAACTCCCCTTGTGGATTGAGCTTAGAATAGTTGCAGTTTGTGGGTCTCCGCCAAATTTAACGTAGGTTTGGATAAATTTAACTGGGAAGAGGTAAGTAGTCGGGAGAGTAACGGGTTCAACCGTTAGGTAAGGTCGTTGGCGAAGATGATTTTGGAGGGAAAGGAGGCTCCAAATCTTCATGGTCCATTTGATCATGGAATGCCTCCGGTCCTTGTAAACAGTTTCGGTAGAATGATCATAGCCGTCAAACACCACTTAATAATAAGAAAAATTTTAAACAAAAGCCTGCATATTTGCACACCTACTTAAAATATAATTTTATTTTATTTGAAATTTAAAAACTTTTAATATGAAGAATGTACAAAATTTTGTATAGCTCAATAATAATTATAGCGTACTCTGAAGAGTATGTTTAGACCACTAGCCTCGTTTTAAGTTGATTTTCAGCTCATAGTTTAGATAATATATATATATATTTTTTTTTTGCTTTTTGCTGATCACTCGAAATTTGATTTCTTAACTATCTCACACTTTATAATAATTAAATATTATTATTTCCTAAGAATTTTTTAAATACTTTTATTTTCATTTTCTAATAATTTATGCATCAAAATACTTAAAATGCAAATGTTACTATTTTTAAGTTTTAACACCCAGGTAGAGAAAAAATATTTATATTTTTTAAAATTTACTATTTATACTTATATTGTTTTATCATATATAACAATACAGGCTCTTGTTAGACTTTCGACTTCTCCTAAAAGATCATTTGTTTTCTCTTATACTTCACTTCATTTAAGATAATTCACTTCATTTATCAAACATAAACAATTATCCTTAATGACTAAAGTGATCGACTCTTTCTATTTTTAAGGGTCCCAAGTCTTACTTTTATGAAGAGGTTTGTGTTTACTATTAAACTCACTCAAAAAACTCTAAGGCAAAATATTAGAAATCCATTTCCTACACAAAAACTATATATATATATATATATATATATATATATTTTACAGACTTTTCAGTTTTTAAACTCAAATAATTTGAGATAAAAGATTCTATAAATCTCTTTATTTTACAAGATATTTTTACAGCACACATATCAATTATTAATATATAGAAAATTATAAAGATTAAAATTTAATATTCAAATTAAAAAAATTGGTAAAATGATTCTTTTACTCCGTAGGCAGGTGTAATATTATACATGGATAATTGTAATTTGTAACTACTCATAAATTATCTAAAAGGGATGGCCATCTAATTTGTCGAGTAACTGTAGTAAAAGGACGTTTTGACTCCTCAATAGCTAAGCCAATGCAGCTCACCGTTTAGCAAAAATTATCATTTTATGAACTGCAAGGGCATTTAGCTAAGCCAATGGAGATGCGAGCATCTTCATTGCATTAGCAATTTTTAAAATTAAAATTTGGTCAATATGTCATTTTTTGACTTTTAACTAATTAATTTAAAAATAATTTTATTTATTATTTCCACACACTACTACATTTATTGTATTTTATTTCTTTATTTTTCCTATAATAACTATTTAGTGTATGGATGACAAGTAAAATAACTTAATTAGTTTAATAAGAAAAAAATAAAAATAAAAAATAAAAAATAATTTTTAAATATGTAAAATATAGTGTGGAATAATAAGTAGCATTCCTCATTATTATTATGTTATTTACATAATCTTCAACAATTATTTCCATTTTAACTTTTTACAATCCAACGTCTATTTATACAATTAGAAAATAGAGATTGTGAAAAAATGGATATAAAATTATATTACTTTGCTACAATAGCATTAGCAAGTCATATTTGTCTTTAGTTTTGGCTTTATTGTAGCTCATGGGTTGGATAGCTTTGCTTTGACTAATCCAATATATTCTAAGTTATGATGAGATAAGCTAAATTAAGGACTTATTTGGATAAATACTATACTACAATTTATTATTATTATTTGTATACTTTTCAATATTATTCTTTACCATTTATTACTTTTTTAACAAAATATTTAAAATGACTTATTATTCAAACATAACCTAAGAGTTCTAACTGCCATTTGATTAATCCAATAAGGATGTTGTAAAGACAAAATTAGGCATTGATCATGTGCTTAAATTGGTTGTGAGTCTTGGAATTCAATACTCAGCATATATTGTCTCATTTTTCGTTCTACTGCAGTCCAAAACTTACGAGATTAAAAAGCTTAATGAGAAGATCGATGTACTTCAACAACTTGTTCGTGAGTTTAACAAAAAAATAGTAGATTTAAAATAATAGAATAAGGATTTAAAATCATTACTTGCCTCTTCATTTCGATTGCCTAATTCTTTAGACAAGGATGACATATTGATCTATGAAAATCAAATATATTTGAGAGATGAGGTTAAAAGTTTCAAGTTTTTATAAGTCATTAAGCATTCGAATAAAAATATCTTTCATTTCCAAATTCATTTTTTAAATATATAGCAGTTCTTATAATTTTTTCAAGAGTTCTAATAAGGTAAATTATCAACGTAAACTGCAATAATGACAAATCCGCATTCTGATAAAAACACATAGGCATATAAAATTATTCTCAAATTCTTTTTTCAATAGATATTGGCTAGGGCGATTATACCACACGTGTCAAGGTTGTTTTAACCTATATAAAAATTTTTGAAACTTAATAGAGTACATACTTCTAGATGTACTTAAATTATATGCTTCTGACATTTTATATCTTTTAGAGATTTTCATATATATATATATATATATATATCATAATCTAATGATCCATATAAATATGCAGTGACCATATCCCTCTTATACATATCCAATCCTTTTGTAACAACCAACCCAATAAAGAAATCTAAATGTGATTGCATCCATAATGGAAGAATATGTTTCTTTATAATCAATCTCGAATTTCTTCAAGAAACTTTGTGTGACAAGTGGTGCTTTGTACCGCACAATTTTATTTTCTCATTACGTTTTTGTACAAATACCGACTTATATCCAATAGGTATTACACCATTTGGTGTTTAGACAACATATCCAAATACCTCTCGCTTTACTAGCGAGTTTAATTCACTTTCAATAGCTACTTTTCATTTTGATCAATCATTTCTACGTTGACATTCTTCAACGATTTTTGACTCACTTTTTTCATTACTTCTGGTAATGTCAAGAGCCATCTTATATGAAAATATGTTGTCGATAACAGTTTATTTCTATTTAGAATTTCTCCAGTACTCATGAAATGTATAGAAATCTCATTATTTTCAAGTACTTGTTCTTTTTCAGGAAAAAACATTTCATGAAATATCTCTTCAGGAGATTTCTTTTCAGGAGATTTTAGAATAAAAAATTTGTTCTCTTTAGGAGCATCAACTATGCTTTTGGCCTATATTGTGGGTATGGGTTCTTTGGGAACACCACATTCATTTTGTATCTTTTTCCTTCGAAAATTTTTATTTTTTACACTAATAAGTCGTTCACGCTTTAGGCGTATCTTAAACTCATCTATTACTATCTTGATAACTTGTTCTTCAGGAACTATAATCCTTACTGGAGCAATAACAATAAGAATATGTGATTTTATCATATTTTTAATGTCAATAAATACATCTAGTAATTGATTTGTAACACTTTACAAATGGATAATTTTCTGAATTTCTAGTTTACATTCATTTGTAGGAGGATCAAATTGAGATAATGTTTTATTTTCCTAAATAATTTATTATCTTGCTTCAGGTACTGATTTTTTGTTATTGTAAAATATGAGAAAATATTAAAAAAAATTTAATATAATATATAAAAGTTTAGTATAAGTGAATTAAGTGCTTGACCGTAAAACACGTACGTGACTAATATCTAGTCATACCACATCTATGACATACATATTCATTTTTCTATGAAAAATTATTCTGAGGGCCTTTACCCTTTTCTAAGTTGGATCAATTCTGGTGATACGGTGTATTTCTATTATCATCTCCTTTAGTGTTGTTTCTTCTGGAATCCACACTTCTATAAAAAATTTCTATTATGTTCACGCTCTCGATTCCGTTAAAAGGATGCATTGTTCACTTTTAGGAATGATGTAAATCCAGTACTACTCACTTCAGGGAATGATGTGGAACCAGTAGGACGTGATTGATGATTTATTAACAAAAATTAATTATTTAGTTTAACCACTAGAAGATAAGATAAAAGTTTATAATATTTTTTAAACTTTCGCTTTCGATACTGCTACTGCAAGAGCACATTCGAGATATGAAAAATAATATGTCTTTTTTAACATATCATCATCAGTAACTTTTTCATTGCATAATTTTAGTATTGAGCTGATTTTAAAGAGTATAAAGTTATACTTATTATCTCTCTTAAAACCTTACAATTTCATGTGCAATCAATCATAATGAGTTTTTGAAATATTACATCTTTTGGTGTTCATATCTCTCCCTTAAATCATTTAACAAAATAAGAGAATTTTTCACTGTGAGATACACAACACGGTCCTGCGGGGATATGTGACTTTCTTTTTTGATTGTATCTCCCAAGTTTATCATATCCAAATAGATCTCATCAAGAATTTAGGATAAATCACTTTTTTCATAAATGTTAATAGTAACAAATTTTAATTTTGTAAGATATGACATTTTCTACATATATGAATCATGAAAATAAATATATGGGTCTAAGAAATATATTCACATAATCATAAAAATAAAAATAGAATTTTATCAATTAATATTTAGCAATATTATTTTTTATATTCATCTCGAAAACTATAAATAATATATTAAAAAACTTACTTAAAGTAGAAGATTACTAACTTCAGAATTAATAGAACCTCGTGCTGATAACGTGTATAAAACTAAAAGAAAATATTATTATAAAAGAAATTTGTAAGAGACTACATAAAACTTCTATTTATACTCAAGCACCGAATGAATTCGTGTGTTGAACAAATGATTGAAGGCTCATATATAAAGAGCTTAAAAGTGACTTATGTGTCCAGAATTAAGCATCAAAATGCGGTGCACTACAAATAAAGTTAGATATTACTGTAATCATTCACTACAATATTTGACTATTCTTTCGTAAGGATAATTGTAATTTGTAACTACTCATAAATGATCTAAAAGGGATGGCCATCTAATTTGTCAGATAACTGTAGTAAAAGGACGTTTTGACTCTCAATAGCTAAGCTAATGCAGCTCACCTTTAAGCAAAAATTATCATTTTATGAACTGAAAGGGCATTTAGCTGCTCAAAAAAAAAAAAAAAAGAAAGAAAGAAAGATAAAAAGAAAGGGCATTTGGCTATGCCAATGGAGATGCGAGCATCTTCATTGCATTAGCAATTTTAAAAATTAAAAATTGGTTAATATGTCAATTTTTTGACTTTTAACTAATTATTTTAAAAATAATTATATTTATTATTTCCACACATTACACACTACATCTATTGTATTTTATTTCTTTATTTTTCCTATAATAATTATGTAGTGTATGGATGATAAGTAGAATAACTTAATTAGTTTAATAAGAAAAAAATAAACAAAAAATAATAATTTAAAAATATGTAAAGTGTGTAGGGTGAAATAATGAGTAGCATTCCTCATTATTATTATTATTATTTTATTTACATAATCTTCAACAATTATTTCCATTTTAACTTTTACAATCCAACTATGTATACAATTAGAAAATAGAGATTGTAAAAAAATGGATATAAAATTATATTACTTTGCTACAATAGCAATTAGCAAGTCATATTTGTCTTTGGTTTTGGCTTTATTGAAGCTTATGGATTGGATGGATTTGCTTTGACTAATCCAATATATTCTAATTTATGATGAGATAAGCTAAATTAAGGAATATTTAAGATGACTTACTACTCAAACACAACCTAAGAGTTTTAACTGCCATTTGATTAATCTAATGGGGATGTTGTATAAACAAAATTAGGCATTGAACATGAGCTTAAACTGGTTGTGGCAATACTAGCCCCCGGCCTAGCTATTGTGCCGACTTCGTGTATTTGTGGATTGATGTATTTCTATACACTTTTCTTTTGTTTTGAAAAGGGAATAACCCAACTTTCCATTAGAAAGATAAAATGAAGAAGAGCTACAACCCTAGTTGGAAAACTAGATTTTACTCACCTTCCGCTAGCAATTTAGACAAATTTGCTAGATTATGTGCCTCATTGTTCTCTTCTCTCCTAATAAATGCAACAAACCAATTCATACAAGAGAGGAACATTTTAGCATCATTTAAAATAACTCCTACACTGTCCACACGTTCGGATTACTCCTTCAGAAGCTTCACAATCTGAAAGCTATCACCTTCAAGGATCACAATTGACACGATCATCTCTGGGGCTAATTTTACTGCTTCTAGAGCTCCAATTGCCTCAGCTATGAGTGGATCCATCAAGGAAGCTTTTGAGATTCTCTTCACCGCCAACACTTTTGCTTCATGGTTCTTGGCAATAAGACCAACACCAATCCTGTTAAGATCTTTAAAATGGAAGCATCCCAATTGATTTTCACAGTGTCTCTAGGAGGAGGACATCAAGAAGATGAAAAGCCTTGGACCTGGGGTGACACTAGCTTCTTCTCTGAATTTGCTGCTCTAAAATCTTCAAGTGAATCCATTGCTTTCTTAACCACCAGATTGGGATGCAAGAACTGATCCTCAAACAACCATCTGTTTCTTCTCAGCCAAATTGCTTTTGCCAGCACAGAAAAACATTCCAACACTTGTTTATCATAATTTGAACAAATAAACTCAAATAGGTCCCTGAAAGAGCCCTCTGTGCAAGCCATTTTCTGGATCTTAGAATGGCTTTGACTCCATACATCTCTTGAAGCAACACAGCTCCATAAAGCATGGTTAATAGACTCCTCTCCATTGATACAAAAGGGATATCAAGGAGAATTGATCACATTTATTTGATACAAATTAAGCTTTGTTGGAAGAGAGTCTAAACATGCTCGCTAAATAAAAACTTTAGTAACACTAGGCATATTAAGACTCCACAGCTTTTTCTACAAATCTCTACCTTTGATTTTCTATGAAGACTCACCCTTCTCCTTTTCTAATAATTCTAACTGTTTATGATAGGCTGAATTGATAGTAAAATCTCCATTTTTATTACCCAGCCAAATCAATTTGTCCTCACTCCCTTGCAAGCTAATAGGTATTCTAGAAATCAAACTACAATCCTCCTCATTAAAAGCTTCATTCAACAGATCAAGTTTCCATTACTTAGTCCCACCATCAAACAGATCTTTTACCCGAGAGTTTTCAAGTAAGGGTCTCAAAGGTGACTGGATTTTATAAGATGAGGGTTTTGGTATCTATTTGCTATTCCACACTTCAATCCTTTCCCCATTTCCCATCCTCCACATAGAACCTTCCAATATTAGTTTTCTTGCAATACAGATTCCTCTCCAAATCATTGAAGGTCTATCACCTAATTTAGCTTTGAAAAAATCAATAGTGGCAAAATATTCATTCTTAAGGGTTTGGGCCACCAAAGATTTAGGGTTTTGAAGGATACGCCACCTCTATTTAGCTAACAAAGCTAAATTCAAACTTTCTACCTCCCTAAAACCAAGACCCCCTTCCCCTTTTGCTTTCCCCATCTGTTTCCAACTCATCTAGTGCATCTTCCTCTCCTTTTCCATAAAATTTCACCAAAATCTTTCATCAATTTATTGATTTCTTTTACTAAATTTTTTGATAGTTTAAAGACCCCCATACAATATGTAGGGATGGATTGCACCACTACCTTAAGGAGGATTTCTTTTTCGGCATGAGAAAGGAAGTTAGTTTTCTAGTTACTAAGCCTTCCCCTAATTCTATATAACATACCTTTAAAAGGTTTGAATTTAGTTTTCCCCACTAGTGCTCGTAAGCTCAAATAATTTTCATAAGAGCCCAATACACTAGATCCAGCAATACTCAATAAATATTCCATGGTTTCTTTCTTAGTTTTGCTGCTAAAGAAAATCAAAGATTTATTACTATTAACTTTCTGTCCAGAAGCTGATTTATACAGCATAAGCAAACTATTAATGGCAGCCCATTCATTTGCTTTGGCTCTACAGAAAATCAAGCTGTCATCTGCAAAAAACAGATGACTTACACTAGGACAACCTTTACTAATCCGAAACCAACGAATATCACCCCTACTTTCAGCATTATTATTTAACAAGGTTAGAACTCTAGCTATCAAGATGAATAAGTAAGGGGAGATAGGGTCTCCTTGGCGTAGACCTCTAGAGGGAATAATTTGTTCTTGGGGGGCACCATTAATAATCAAGAAATATTTGATAGTTGACACACAATTCATCACCAAATCAATCCATCTCAAGTTGAATCCCATTTTCTCCAAAGCTTTTCTGAGGAACACCCATTCAATTCTATCATAGGCCTTACTCATATCGAGTTTAATGGCCATATGACCTTGTTTTCCTTTCCCCTTAGCTTTTATAGAGTGAAGTGCTTCAAACGCAATTATCACATTATCTTGGATTAACCTCCCAGGGATAAATACACTATGATTAAGGGAGATTAACTAGGGAAGAATCTTTTTTAACCTATTAGCAATGGCCTTAGAGATCCACCTTATAAATGACATTGCATAATGCTATAGGTTTGTAATCAGCTACCCTACTCGGCTTCTTAACTTTGGGGATAAGGCCAATAAAGTCTCATTTATATTTTTCATACTATCACCATGATTAAGAATGTCTGAAATTGCTCTAACAATATCTGTACCCACTATTTCCCACTGGAATTGGTAGAAAATAGGAGGGAAACCATTGGGACCCGGAGATCCCAAAGATTTCAACTAAAAAAGAGCTTCCTTGATTTCTTCCTCAGAATAATAACACAAAAGGTTAGAATTCATATCATCAGAAACAGAAACATTAATATAATTTAGGCATTCATCAATATTACTAGGAGATTGAGTTGAGAAAAGCTACAAATAAAATTGATTAAATACCTCTTCCAGATTTGTAGTTTCTGTCTCATCCTCCTTTATAACTGACTTGATCTCATTCAGCTTCCTTCCTGGTTTGCATAGCTGTGGAAGAATCGAGTATTCCTATCTTCATTAGCCAACCAAGCCTGCTTAGATCTCTGTTCCCATTTCTTGTTTTCCTTAGTTAACAGGCAATGGACATCCCTCTTTAAGCACACCAACTCATCCTTGCTGCCCCTTGAATCTTTATCCTGTATTTCAGCTAAAATCTTCATCTCTGTTGTAGTTCTCCTCTTTCTCTTCTTTGAGAACTCTGGTTCCAGTGAACAAGGAACTTTTTATTGTTTTCCAGCTTACTTAGAAGCATGTTTATCCTGATGTCTTGCATCATTTGCTAGCTGTTCCAGCTTGCCCTGATTATATCTTTGCACTCTTCATTAAAATTCCAACTTGCTTCATATCTAAACAACTTCTCTGGGCCTCTGAAATGGTTACCTCCCTTTTTAATCTTTCTATATACGTTCCAGTCTAGTATAATAGGGCAATGATCAGAGGAAATAACCGCTCCATTGTAGAAATTGAACTCCTTATACAATTCAATCCACTGCAAGTTTCCCAGCACTCGGTCCAACCTTTCTTTTGTAAACTGTCGCCCCATCCTTCTATTACTCCAAGTAAATTTTATCCCCTCAAAACCAAGATAATTTAAGCCACAATTATTTATACACTGTCTGAATTGTTCCATGTTTCTGTATGAATTATATGCAACACCCATCTTCTCGTCTTGGCTTAATATCTCATTAAAATCCTCAAAACAAAGCCATGGCATCTTATCCTTAGGCATAATCTTCCTCAACAAACCCCAACTAAGAAATTTAGAGCTAGCTTCTTAGTAACCATAGAAGCCAGAAATCAAAATCATTTTTCTCAAATTTTCATCAAAATATCTCATAGAGATGTGGTGTTGGGAGTAGGTATCCAAAGAAAAATCATACCCACTATCCCACAAAAAAGCTAACCCACCACTTAGGTCGACACTATCTACAACAAAGCTGGTATCAAAACCCAAAAAATTCCTAACCTTCTCCACCTTTAAACGGCCACACTTTGTTTCTATTAGGAAAACAAAAGCGGGAAATTTATATTTGATCAAACTTTTAAACTCCATAACTGTAAGGGTGTTCTCGAGACTCCTACAGTTCCACAAAACACTTCTCATGGCTCCTAGTGGGGCTGCCAAGCATTCTCCACCAGATCTATATCAACCAAGACTAACCCATCCTCAACCTCTTCTTTGAGCTTCTTCATCTTACTACCACTTGAATCAAACTTATTCAAGAGTCTTTTACCTAGCAGGTTAACACCCTTCTCCTGATATACACCTTCCGAGCTACCCACATTCCTTGCCCTCCTCTTCTAGGTAGCCAATTTCCTACTCAGGTTCTCTATTTCTATGATTGTTTGGCTGGTTTGCTCCTCTTCCTTTTCCTCATTATCCACCCGAGGTTTGGGCTCAGCCTCCTTCTCCCTCATATCTTCAATAAACTTACTATTCACCCCTCTTGTTATCTCATCATATTCTTTCCGCTTATCAGTTTCTTTTTTAATTATTATATGCTTCTGTTTGACCCCTATTGACTTCTGTGGGGTTCTAGGTGAAAACTTACTCCTCACCTATTCTGATTGCCCATCAGGATTTCTACCCTCACCCTTATTTTAGCCAAGCCCCAAACTGGTTGGTTGTTTCTTCCTCGTCTGAATCCACAACTCTTTGGTTACTACATTTTTTACCCTTATGCGCTAGGATACCACATTTATAACATAACCCTT
This sequence comes from Platycarya strobilacea, assembly GCA_036898215.1. NCBI lineage: Eukaryota > Viridiplantae > Streptophyta > Magnoliopsida > Fagales > Juglandaceae > Platycarya > Platycarya strobilacea. The sequence continues at coordinate 8,620,302 of CM072547.1, forward strand.
GTAACCTTTCATACTTCACTCCCATCCAATAACGATTATTCTCTAGTTGAACTCATTTACCCCTTAACAAAAGCTTTGACATATCTACCGCCACCCTTACCCACAGACATTCATCCCAAGCTAGGCCATCTGCGTCTGATTCCACTCTAATCACGTGGCCTACAGTCTCTGCTACCTCTGTTGAACTCAAGATTTCAAGTTTAATGTAAATCTACACATGGATTTTGATGATAACAAATGAATTCAAAGAATAAAGGAGTCTCAAACTTAAGTTGTCCACATGATAACAAATGAATTCAAAGAATAAATGTGAATGATGATGTCTTTGACATGATAACAAATGCATAATATTCTCTTGCATGTAGTATTTGATAAATCTAATTCTTTACTCTCCAAGAAATCTATTGATAAAAAATAAGAGGTGTAAATAATATGGAAAGTCTCAATCTCAACAAAGAGAACACCATAGAGGAAGTCCAACATGGAGACATCAGAAAGATCATCAAAATTTAATACAAGATGCAACCAAACAGTGGAAATTTGTGAAAGATCATCCAGTGGAACAAATTCTGGGAGAACCTTCACGAGGTGTAAGTACTCGATCATCTCTTAGAAATATTTGCAATCATACTGCTTTTCTATCTCAGATTGAACCTAAAAATATTGATGAAGCACTTCTTAATGAATCTTGAATTCTAGCTATGCAAGAAGAGCTTAATCAATTTGAAAGAAATTATGTTTGGATACTTGTTCCTAGACCCAAAAATCATACTATTATTGGAACAAAATGAGTTTTTAGAAATAAGAAAGATGAGTCCGGAGTCATTACTAGAAATAAGGCTCGACTTATAGCCCAAGGTTTCAATCAAGAAGAAGGAATCGATTATGATGAGACATATGCACCAGTCGCAAGATTAGAAGCTATTTGAATGCTACTTGCATATGCTTGTTATAAAGATTTCAAACCTTTTCAAATGAATGTTAAAAATGCTTTCTTAAACGGTTTTATAAATGAAGAGTTATATGTTGAGCAACCTCCAGGTTTTGAAAATCATATTTCTCCAAATCATGTTTTCCAACTCACAAAAGCACTATATGGACTCAAACAAGCTCCTAGAGTGTGGTACGAGAGACTTAGTGGTTTCTTGATTGAAAAAGACTTTTCAAGATGAAAAATTGATACAACTCTTTTCATTAAATACGAAAATGATGATATTCTTTTGATTCAGATTTATGTTGATGATATAATATTCGGTGCTACTAATGAAAATATGTACCAAGTTTTCGCTAAGACTATGCAGGAAAAATTTGAAATGAGCATGATGGGAGAGCTTACATTCTTTCTCGGATTGCAAATTAAGCAAGCAAAAAGTGGGACATTCATCAATCAATCAAAATATATTAAGGAATTGCTGAAGAAGTTTGGGATGGAATGTGTTAAGGAAACTGGAACACCAATGAGCCAATCCACTAAACTTAATAAAGATGAATCCGGTAAACCAATTGACTCGAAGGTATATCGAGGTATGATTGGTAGCTTATTATATTTGACATCCAGTAGACCAGATATTATGTTTAGTGTGTGCTTATGTGCACGCTTTCAATCATCTCCAAAAGAATCATATTTAATTGCAGTTAAGTGCATTTTTAGATATCTTAGTGGTGCAATTAACTTAGAGGGTTATGGTACCCTAAGCACACATCTTTTAATTTAATTAGCTACACAGATGCAGATTATGCTGGCTGTAAAATAGATCGAAAAAGCACTGATGGAGCATGTCACTTCTTAGGTCGTGCACTAGTTTTCTGGTTTAGTAAAAAAATAAAATTCTGTTGCACTATTTACTGCTGAGGCAGAATATGTTGCTGCGGGTAGTTGTTGTGCTCAAGTTCTTTACATGAAACAACAACTTGAGGATTTTAAACTTATGTACAATCATATTCCAATCAAATGTGATAATACAAGTGCTATAAATCTTTCAAAGAATCTAATACAACATTCTCGGACCAAACATATTGAAATTAAATATCATTTTCTTATAGATCATGTGCAGAAGGGCGATATTGTATTAAAATTCACTAGTACACATGATCAATTGGCAGACATTTTCACAAAACTCCTACCAGAAGATAGACTATGCATGATTAGAAGAGAAATAAGAATGATACATGCCATGAATATCTGCTAGATACTTTTATTTCATTATCTTAAATGACTTACAGAAACTTGAGACGTTTAGCCTCATCATTCAAATGCATTTGTTCCTCATAAATCATCATGTCATCCTTGTCTAAAGGATTAGGAAATCGAAATGAAGAAGTAAGCAAGGATTTCAAATCCTTATTCTGTTGTTTTAACTCTATTATTTTTTTATTTGACTCATAAACAAGTCTTTGAAGTACAAAAACAGTCTCGCTAAACTTCTCAATTTCGCGAGTTTTGGACTACAATAGAGCAGAATACGCGACGATAGATGATGAGTATCGAGTTTCGAGACCCACAAGCTCGTAAATGGCGTCATGATCTGATTTATTAGCTAAATCAGTCTCTTGTTGCTTCATGGCACCCACGACAGATGCAGAAATAGATTGAGACTGAATGAAGGATACCTTAAATCTTGATCAAGAGAAGCACTGAAGGGAAATCTACGAGCCATTAAAAAATTGTAGAATGAGAATGCAAGCAAATTGCAAAGATGAGAAGAAAGCTTGATGCGAAATAGATAAATCTAAGGATTGCTCTTATAGAAACAGAAATAAGAATAAGACAAACTTATAAATCATGATAATATCTCATTTTTTAGCAACATCAAACGGATCAAATCTCTGCACCGAATTGCCAGAGCTACGCCTCCAGCCTTTGCAGGTTTTGTTGGGTACGGGTGGTTTCAATTATTCAGCTCTTTACAAAATCTCCTTCCGCATCGAATTACCGAAACTAGGCCTCTAGCCTTTGCAGGTTTTGTCGAACACGTGTGGCTACGCACCGAATTCTCTACAGTCTCTACTAACGCAGCGTTTTATTTGTCTATTGGTTATTGTAGGAATATATCTTATTGAGCTAATTATGATTCATTTTTAATGGTGCCAAAAGGGGGAGAAGTTTTAGACTAGAATATTAACATTGTTTAAATTGCTAAACTTGTTATATATGCTTGGAATTATATATATATTTTTGCTTGAAAAACTAACGCACATTCTCAGGGGGAGCTTAAGTATTAATACAGGTTTCAGGTTCTATCAAGTATTTGTCATCATCAAAAAGGGAAAGATTGTTGAACTCAAGGTTTCAAGTTTCGTGTAAATCTACACATGAATTTTGATGATAACAAATGAATTCAAAGAATAAAGGAGTCTCAATCTCAAGTTGTCCACACAATACAATCAAGCACATCAAAAAACCAAGCATGAGCAAGAAGGGAACAAGTTCACATTAAAGTCATAAAATAATATTGTAAATCTCTTAAAAATTCGAAATTAGGATTAAGGCTCAAAATTAATATTTTATCATAAACCATTAAATACATTTTCCACATGTGCATGAATATTTTGAAAATTAAATTTGAAAATATTAAGATGATTGATTGTCATCTTTCACATATGCATGACATGATTAAAGGTTTGAATTTTGAAAATATTAAAATGATTGATTGTCATTTTTCACATGTGTATGTTTTATTTGAATATTTTCAAAAGTGATGGATACTTTTCTTGACTTATGCAAAAGGTAGATGTCTTTATTTGAAAATTTTAAAAAGTAAAGTGTGCTTCTTTTGTCATATGCAAAAAGTAAAAGATTAGATTTGAAATTTTTGAAAAGTAAAGTGTACTCCTTTTGTCACATGCAAAAAGTAAAAAGATTAGATTTGAAATTTTTGAAAAGTGAATGATGATGTTTTTGACATGTGAATCTTTTTAAATCTGAATATGAAGTCTCATATGCCTATAAATAGATCATTTGAGAGTTTCACGTTTACAACACCAAGAGCATACAATATTCATTCAAAATTTTCATTCTCTCTTCTCTAAGCATTGAGCCTTAACCCTTGTTCATTTTGAGAGATATAGTTTGCACTGTATTGTTTTTATTTCACTCATTGAGGAGTGTTTTCTGATAGCCTACCCACTATCAATTCTTATATCAGTAAAAGGGTGTGTATAACACTTGTGTGTGTAGAAGGTGTTCTACACGGGGAATAGTTAAATCACCAAGTGTGAGGTGATTAGAAGTGTAGAGGGTGTTCTACACGGATTCTTTGGAGCAGTGCTGCTCAAAAGTGTAATAGGTTTCTATCTCCACCTGAAAGAGATTGAATAGTGAATTCAGGAATCCTCAAGGGGTAGCTTGAGGCGAGGACGTAGGCAGTGGGGCCGAAGCTCGTTAACATACTGAGTTTGCTTCTCTCTTACCCTTACTCTTTATATTTATTGTTGTTTCATATTTTGTTTATATTTTATATTATATATTTGATTTATAATTGTTATTTTTTTTAAATACAACTCAATTCACCCCCTTTTTTGTGTTAGTCATCTGGGCAACAACCTCCTTCCCTATTTCATTGTTCATAATCGCTAAAGGCAGCCCATATAGTTGAACCCAGAAATGTTCATATTGAAACCCTATATCTTTCAAGGGGACTGCTTCATTAACTTCTTGCATAGAAATTAGGCTTCTATCGTAAAATCAAGGGTGTCCACTCATAACTCTCTCCTTATCAACGAGAAATTGGAACTCGATCAGATATTTTTGATCCCCCATTTTTTTAAACTTAACCTAGCCCTCAAGATTCCATACCTGAGTCATGGTCGTTCTGAAGGCATCGCTATTAATGCTTTTCCCGAACATCACCCCATCGATGAGGCAGAATCTCCCGCGTGAGCCTTTATCTTTTAAATCCTTCCCTTGGACTATATATATTTTGTTCTCCTCTGTCGATAGCTTCAAACGTTCCCATCTTGTCAACAGCTCATCCTCCATCGAGAACTAAAGCTCTGCGGTTTTGCAGGACTAGGGTTCATTCGAGAGAAGGAAACTTTACCTTTCTCTATCTATCGAAAGAAAAAGAAGGACCTCGAGATTCTTTTTTATCCTTCTCTCTCTATCGAAAACCGTAGTGGATTGTTATCCATTACAATATGTTGGTTTGGATTAGTTGAATGAAACTTTTACTATCACTTGATCTTAATCCTTGGTTGGAAAAAATGAGAATATAAGAAAATAACAATCGAAAGATGGGTCGAATCGTCGGTAAATAACCGTCACTAGTTGTGGAGGTGTGGATAGTCCACATGCCACTCTTTGGGAAGAAGATAATGATTGGATTTAAGAGATCTGAGGCCGTTGACTCTGATGGTGTCGTGTGTGATAAATACGCACCTCTTTTGGTCAATTTTCTTCTGCCATCTGAAAGAACAATGACTAAGAATTCTAGTGGTGGAGTACATAATGATTGTAAGAGGTTGATAGGCACCAGATTAGAGCATCTTGATACTATGGATAAAAACAAACAAAAATTGAAAAAAAATGATGGATAGATCAAGAGTGAGCTGGACAATGGGAAGATAGGTGGTGTAGGGCCCATTTAAATTCAGAGGCCTGGAAGCCCATCAAAATGAGAGCCCGTATAAGAAAAAAAATAATACGGTTGGCCTAATTACTAACCTAAGAAGATGAATAAGTATAGAATCCTGCAGAGTCACGTAAATAAGCTAATACTTAATTTTGGCCACCATCTGCAGGATTTCATACAGATACGTGATCACATTAGTTACAGGAAAATAACTTATAAACGGAAATCACTACAGAGGATAAGCATCACTACAAGGCCTATATAAACCAAGTAACCCTCCATGAATGGGGACTTCTCTCTCTGATTCTTAGGCTACTTTTCAAATAATTAGCAAGATTACTAATTTAGGTATCAGAGCTTTCCTAAGCGGGGATCGCTGGATCTTTTCAATTTCTTGCAGGTGAACAGTTGCAGAAGGAGAGCAAGACACGTCCTTAACGTTGGCGTCGTCTGTGGGATTCTTTAACAGACTATTAACGTAGTTCTCGCATGCCAATTGTAACTCGTTCTATAACAAGCCAAGCAACAGGAGCATCCATGGAAGCACGATTAGCAGCAGCAGAGGAAAGACTGAAGAATGCGTTAGACGCCCTGGAAGTGTTGCAGAAAGAAAACGAGGATTTACGACGGAGGAATGTTGAAACCAACGATACCGCTGTACCTGCTCACAATGAGTAAGGTGAAGAAGAAGTAGATAGCAATGTTGAAGCCAAACTGGAACGCACAGAGAAACAAAAGATGCACGACGAACTGAAGGATCTTACGGAAAAATATGTGGAAATATAAGAAAGATGGGGCGATCTTTTTCAGTTGACTGTCTGCTGAACCAGACCGACCTACCATACAACGAGCAGATTATGGAGGTCCCACTCCCGTTGAAATTTAAAGTTCCCCAGATAGACCTGTACAATGGGTCTAAGGATCTAGTGGACCATCTAGAAAATTTTAAAACCCACATCACACTCTATGGTTTCTCGGGCGAGATTGCTTGCCGGGCCTTTCCTTTGACCTTAAAGGGGATAACAAAAGGATGGTTTGTGACTCTCAAACCAAGGTCGATCGGTAGTTTTGAAGACCTGGCCAAACAATTCATAACCCAGTTCATGCCCAGCAGAAGGCGCCAGCGCCCAGCCGCCTACTTGTTCATGGTCAAACAGAAAGAAGATGAAGACCTTAAGAGCTACCTCACTCGCTTCAACAAGGAGTGGTTGACGATAGACGACCAAGACGAGAATATCACTTTGGCCGCTCTCTTGGACGAAATCTGGCCGCAAAGCCCATTCATGATTGAGCTAGCTAAGAAGTCCCATTTCGCCTCAAGGAATTCATAGATCAGGCAGACACTTTTGTTAACGTCGAGGATACATTACAGGCCTTGGTAGATCCACGGAAGGAAAACGGAAGGGGCGAACGAGATGATAAAAGGGTCACTAGTTTGGCGGGAACTAGGGAGTTGGAACAGATGGTGGCAGAACGGTCAAAACCCAGAATGCGGCAAGAGTATGAGCAGGGAATTAAAAGAAGCACTAGCCTCGAAAGAAGACGCCGAGGTACCAGCCGCCAGAGCAATAGCAACTGAGTGACAGCAAAAAGAGACGGAAACAAAAAGAGGGCGCCCAGGAGAGGCAACATGAACAGATCGCCCCAAAGAGGTGACAAGAACAGATCACCTCCAAGAGATGATAAGAATAGAGTGCCTATTGGGGAAATCCGAACGATAGCAAGAGACTTTGCTAGAGGCGGGATGTTCACATCCAATCGAAAGACGTATACACGAAAGGCGAGGTATGAGGAAATCTATGTAATGGACAGGGCGCCCAAATATCGAAAACTCAACAATGACCGGGTAGTGATATCCTTTGAAGAGGCGGGTAGGGAAGGGGTGTTGTACCTACATGACGATGCTCTAGTAGTCACTCTTATCGTAGCCAATTACGTGACTAGGCGGGTGCTGATTGACAATGGAAGCTCAGCCGGTATACTTGTTGAACTCAAGGTTTCAAGTTTCATGTAAATGTACACATGGATTTTGATGATAACAAATGAATTCAAAGAATAAAGAAGTCTCAAACTCAAGTTGTCCACACAATATAATCAAGCACATCAAGGAAGCAAGCATGAGCAAGAAGGGAATAAGTTCACATTAAAATCATAGAGTAATTTTGTAAATCTCTTAAAAATTTGAAATTAGGATTAAGGCTCAAAATTAATATTTTATCATAAAGCATTAAAATACATTTTCCACATGTGCATGAATATTTTGAAAATTAAATTTGAAATTTTTGAAAGATGATTGATTGTCATCTTTCACATGTGCATAACATGATTAAATGTTTGAATTTTGAAAATATTAAGATGATTGATTGTCATCTTTCACATGTGCATGACATGATTAAAGGTTTGAATTTTGAAAATATTAATATGAGTGATTGTCATCTTTCACATGTGCATGTTTTATTTGAATATTTTCAAAAGTGATAGATGTTTTTCTTGACTTATGCAAAAGGTAGATGTCTTTGTTTGAAAATTTTGAAAAGTAAAGTGTGCTCCTTTTGTCATATGCAAAAGTAAAAGATTATGTTTGAAATTTTTGAAAAGTAAAGTGTGCTCCTTTTGTCACATGCAAAAAGTAAAAAGATTTGATTTGAAATTTTTGAAAAGTGAATGATGATGTTTTTGACATGGGAATCTTTTCAAATTTAAAATTGAAAACTCATTTGCCTATAAATAGCTCGCTTGAGTTTTGCAAAATATACAACAAGAGCTTACATATCTATTGCTAAGTTTTGCATCATTTCTTCAAAGCTCTCGTTCTCTCTTTTCTAAAGTTTTGAGCCTTAATTATTATTCTTGTTGAGAGAGATATAGGTTGCGCTGTATTGTTTCTATCTCACTCATTGAGGTGTGTACTTTGATAGTCTACCTACTATCAACTCTTGTATTTGTAAAAGCTTGTGTATAATCCTTGTGTGTGTAGAAGGTGTTCTACACAGGGAATAGTTAAATCACCAAGTGTGAGGTGATTGGAAGTGTAGAAGGTGTTCTACACGGAGAATAGTTAAATCACCAAGTGTAAGGTGATTGGAAGTGTAGAGGGTGTTCTACACGGATTCTTTGGAGCGGTGCTGCTCAAAGGTGTAATAGGTTTCTATCTCCACCTAAATGAGATTGAATAGTAGATTTGGAGATCCTCAAGAGGTAGCTTGAGGCGAGGACGTAGGCAGTGGGGCCGAACCTCGTTAACATACTGAGTTTGCTTCTCTCTTACTCTTACTATTTATATTTATTGTTGTTTCATATTTTTTTTATATTTTATATTATATATTTGATTTATAATTATTATTTTTTTAAATACAACTCAATTCACCCCCCCTCTTGTGTTAGTCATTTAGGCAACAATACTATTTTGGGAAGCATTTAACAAAATAGGGATCGACGCTGACCAATTACAACCTTCTCCGACATCTCTAAAGGACTTTTTCGGTGAAACAATCCAATTTATTGGGGCCATCACACTTCCAGTAATAGCCAGAACTGGAACACAAACGGCGACTACCATGACCGACTTCTTGGTGGTTGAAGCTCTATCTTCTTATAAATTATACTGGGGAGGCTAACACTCAACCATTTAAAGGCAGTAACCTCAACATATCACCTCAAGATAAAATTCCCAACCGACATGGGGTTAGAGAGTTAAGAGGCGAGCAGGCATTGGATCGAGAGTGTTATGTGCAAGAACTGAGGAAGAACAAGAACGAAGTTTGTATCGTGGAAGAGATGAAAAGACATCCACATCACCTCTTCCACCACCCATAGCGGAAGACCAGGAAAAAGACGTAGAGATCAGAGATGAATAGAGTCAGCAGCACACCGAGATCAATGAGCCTTTAGAGCTCATAACTTTATTCCTTAGCCGCCCAGAAACAACCGTATGAATCAGCAACAATGCTCCCCTGACAGATAAAGAAAGTCTAAAGCAACTATTAGTGGAACACAAAGACGTGTTTGCATAGAGTCATGAAAAGATGTCTGGCATGGACAATGCCATCATTAAGCATCGCATAGGGGTATACCCTACACACAAACCAGTACGCCAAAAAAGGAGGTCATTCAGCGCAAAAAAATACGCCGCCATCAGTTTGGAAGTCGAAAGACTACTTGTCGCCGGCTTTATTAAGGAAGCCCACTACCCAGAGTGACTATCTAATGTATTTTTGGTAAAGAAGGCGAATGAAAAGTGAAGGATGTGCGTAGACTTCACTAACCTCAACAAGGCTTGTCCAAATGATAGCTTCCCCCTGTCACGCATCGATCTTATCGTGGACGCAACGGCGGGACACCGAACATTGAGTTTCACAGATGCCTACTCAAGATACAACCAGATACGGATGCATGCGGCGGATAAGGAAAAGACTGGGTTCATAACAGACTGCGGGCTGTATTGTTACCAAGTAATGCCGTTTGGGTTAAAGAATGTATGGGTAACCTACCAAAAACTAGTCAACTGAATGTTCACGAATCAGATAGGGAGAACCATGGAAGTTTATGTGGATGATCTCTTGGTAAAAAGTAAGGAGCCTGCCCAACATATCCACGACCTAAAAGAAGCATTTGATGTGTTACGTCAGTACAAGAGGAAGTTGAAACCTGCCAAGTGTGCTTTTGGAGTCGAGTCAGGAAAGTTCTTTCAGTAATTTTTGTTTTACTATTCTCATTTCAGTTGAATTCTTGAATGATCATAATTATCACATTCATATTTATTATTTCGAGAATCCCGGTGTTCATCTATTATCAACTCCACTAGTTCTCATGCCCTGTTTAAAGTATTAGTAATTACTTGTGGTGCCCTGTACAAAAAAGAGGGGGTGCGCGGAGGTCAATAGACCACGCCACCCTTGAACACCAATACCAAGTTATCACACTCGAGGAATGCCTTAATAATAGAAGATCCACAACAAGCTATCCAGCTTACGGGGTTAAGGAAAAGGTTGGGGACCGCCCTACTAATAAAAGACCCACAACAAGCTATCCAGCTTGCGGGGTTAAGGGAAATGTCAAGACCGCCCTGCTAATAGAAAATCCACAACAAGCTATTCAGCTTATGGGATTAAGGGAAAGGTCGGGGATCGCCCTACTAATAGAAGACCCACCACAAGCTATCCAGCTTGCAGGGTTAAGGGAAAGGTCACAGACCGCCCAATCCATAAAAAAAGGCACAGAGGCAAGTGACCCCGTCACCCTTAAACAACAATAACGAGTGATAACGCTCTCGATGCCACAAAGAAAGGGCGCGGAGACAAAATACCCCGCCACTCTTAAACACCAATGACGAGTGATAACATTCGCAATGCCACAAAAAAGGGTGCGGAGGCAAAAGACCCCGCCATCTTAAACACCAATGACAAATGATAATGCTCGTGGTGCTATGAAAAAAGGGGCGCGTAGGCAAATGACCCCGCCACCCTTAAACACCAATGACGAGTCTTAACACTCGCGGTGCCATGAAAAAAGGGGTGCGAAGGCAAGAGACCACGCCACCCTTGAACACCAATACCGAGTTATCACACTCGAGGATTACCTTACTAATAGAAGACCCACGACAAGTTATCCAGCTTGCGGGGTTAAGCGAATGGTCGAGGACTGCCCTGCTAATAAAAGACCCATAATAAGTTATCCAGCTTGTGGGGTTAAGGGAAAGGATGGGGACCTCCCTGCTAATAAAAGACCAACAACAAGTTATCCAGCTTGCGGGATTAAGGGAAAGGTCGGGGACCGCCTTGCTAATAAAAGACCCATCACAAGCTATACAGCTTGTGGGGTTAAGGGAAAAGTCATGGACCGCCCAATTCACGCAAAAAAAGGGGTGCAGAGGTAAAAGACCCCGTCACCCTTAAACAACAATGACGAGTGATAATGCTCACGGTGCCACAAAGAAAGGGCGCTGAGGCAAAAGACCCCGCCACCCTCAAACACCAATGATGAGTGATAACACTCGCGGTGCCAAAAAGAAAAGGCGCAGAGGCAAAAGATCCCTCCACCATTAAACACCAATGACGAGTGATAACGCTCGCAGTGCCACAACGAAAAAAGAAAGGGCGCGGAGGCAAAAGACTTTGCCACTCTCAAACACCAATGACAAGTGATAGCGCTCGCGGTGCCACGAAAGAAAGGGCAGTGGCAAATGACCCCGCCACCTTTAAATACCAATGACGAGTCTTAACACTCGCGGTGCCAGGAAAAAAGGAAGCTCATGGGCACTTAAAGCAGGTCTTCTCGCTAGAAAACTCCTCGCCACAAGAGCAAAGACATGAATGCTTCTAGTCGTAAAGCCATCCGAAAGTCTTAAAATGAGCAACTATGACCCATGATGGCAAATTAAAAAGCTCATTGTCGCCATTCTAATGACGACATCCAAGACTTCTTGCCGCCTTCCATAATGACAACCAATACTTTGTGTCACGAATCACTACAGAAGAATGATTCAAACAAAAGCAAAGGCGAAAGTAAAAACAGACAGTAACAGAAATTGAGGCAAATACTTGATGACTCGCAGAAAAGGGCAAGTACCCAAACATCTTGCGGCGGGAACTTAAAAACTTAAAAAGTCAAAACAAATTGAATTTCCTACGTCTCGAGGCGAAGAGAATTTATGGGGTAACTGTATGACCTATTTAAATCCAGAAGCCTGAAAGCCCATTAGAATGAAAGCCCGTATAAGAAGAAAATAACGCGGTGAACCTAATTACTAACTCAAGATGGTGAATAAGTATAGAGTCCTATAGAGTCACGTAAATAAACTAATACTTAATTCTCGTCACTTTCTACGAAATTTCATATAAATACATGATCACGTCAGTTACAGGAAGAAAACTTATAAACGGAAATCATTGCGGAAGATAAGCATCACCACGAGACCTATATAAACTAAATAACCCTCCATGAAGGGAGGATTTCTCTCTCTGGTTCTCATGCTACTTTTCAAATAATTAGGGAGATTACTAATTTAGGTATCAGAACTTTTTCAGGCAGGGATCATCAAATCTTTTCAATTTCTTACAGGTGAACAGTTGTAAGAGGGGAACGAGACACGTCCTTAACAAGTAGAGCCGAAGCTCAACTCTCATCTGGACAGAGATGGAAGGGTAATTCAGTTATGATCTAGAGATCAGAAACTACCAATTGGAGAGAGAGAGATTATCGAGTGAATTCACGTGCTTAACTTGAGATCATGTGTTACTCTTTTAGAAAACATTAAAGCCATCAATGATGGGTTCTGATAGGTATTTTTTATTTAACTATTAAATAAGTATTTTTGTAATAATATTATAATTTTTTTAAAAAAAATATTTAACAGGATAAAAAATGTATGAAAAAAAATATATTTCCAAATGGCATTCTCATGAATACATTTTCTCGGATTACACTCTGATCGCTAGGAATAGCACGATTCTTCTCTTTTTGATATAAAATTTAACGGTATTTGTAACTCACTTGAAACTCACTCCAACGAGAAGAATATCATTCTTTTATCCATTGGTTGTTGGATTAAACTCTTATTTTTTTAGTAGACACCCAAAGCATGCATGTAAAAAGCTCACTATAAAAAATTATTTTTTTATAGTCAATTAATTTCAACTAAATAATTATTTATATATAAAATTAATCACAAATAATATTTTATTTACTATTCATTAGTTACAACAGCTCACATTTCTTGTAATGAAGTGTCAATTGCTCAGTTTGAATAATAAAAATATTTTATTTCATCTTATCTCAATTTATTATTATAATTTTTTTTTAAATATAATAAATAATTCAAAATTTCAAATATTAAAATAATAATAATATTTTATTCAATTCTCAACTTTTACCTAAATTCAATATCCAAGCTTCTCCTTACTCTTCCTTAAGTCCTGGGTCATACCTACCTGCAAGTCATGGTTATGCATTCCTAAGAGTATTAATAATAGACTTGTTATAATTTTTTTTCTAATTGAAAGATTACTATTCACAAGCAAAAAAATATTTTTTTTTTTTATTTTTTTCCCTATTATTGATCAAATTTAACGAAATTTTTTTAAAAAGTACGTAAAAGTGTACCATTTTAAAGAAAATTATAATAAGTCTATTGCTAATAGTTTAATTAATTACTCACTCGCAAAGCAATGGTATGCGTAGCAAAACTGAATCACGAGATTCACAGTCTTATTGTTCCCAAATCATGAGAGAGAGAGAGTACAGTAAATGAAAATCTAAATGTTAAAATAATAATAATATTTTATTTAATTTTTAACTTTTACCTTAATTTAATATTCAAACTTTCCCTTACTCTTTCCTAAGTCATGGGTCGTGCCTACCTGCAAGTCATGGTTTATGCATTCTTAACTAATTACTCACTCGCAAAGTCGCAATGGTATGCGTAGCAAAACTGAATCACGAGATTCACATAGTCTGTTCCCAAACCGTGAGAGAGAGAGAGAGAGAGAGTATAGTGAATGGAATTGAAGAATGGATTGACAACTCTAGGCTACAGCGTTCATGTTGGAAGATTAGAAGTAATTAATGAGAAATTACAAGATGGTTTGGGTCAACTAAAGCTAGCTTCCCATTTATTTCAAAGCTTTATTCCCCCACTCAGGCCTCAGCTTTCTGATAACATAATGTAATAATATATACAATGCGCCGTCACCGCATGTCCAAGCTGCTAAGTTGCTAACTACTCTTAAGTCCTATCTAATTTCCACAAAATTAGAAAAACAAATAAATAAAAGTTGAGCTTTGGACAGCCATCTTTCTCCATATTTCACGCCAAAGGCTTAACCATCTGGGCGTTGTCACGGAGATCACGACACCGCAGATCTCATTCTTGATTCCCGTTTTCCTCTACCATCCAGCAAATCCCAAGAAACTGAAACAGCAAATAAGAAGATAATAATTAACTCCCTTTGCTTATGTACTAGTAATGGCTCATTCCACACCTCGTGCACAAAGGAGGCCATTATTTTAAACAAAATATTAATAAACATTAAAAAAAAAAAAAGTTATGAAACCGACTTATGAACAGATTCTGGACTCTTGATGATAGGCACCAAACTCGTGAAGTTCTGGAAAAGAAACGTTTTCCCAATAGAAGAATTCAAACTATTATCCATCTAGGGGATCATCAAGGAGAAATTAAAAACAATAAAAAAGATAAGAGAGCTCAAAACCTGAGTGATCGGACGGCGACATGTTTGGTAAGAACGTGAAAAAAGAAATTAGCACCGTGGAGAAACAATACAATCCCAGTACATCCAAGAAGGAATAACTCAACCGGCATCTCTCGATCGATCTTATTCTTACCACCACAAAGAGCTCTTTCTTTCTCTACAAAAGAATCAACGAAGTCTCTCTGTTTGCGCACCCGCCGACGCAGAGATGAAACGAAGTCTCTGTTTGCGGCAAAGAAAGACCAAGTCCTTTTATAGAAGGGGGGGCTTTAATTTCTCTCTTTTTCTGTATATATAATATCATAATTATTATAAATCGATTATATAAAATAAATATATAAAATGACGTAATTTTATAAAATTTATTTTATAATAAAAATATCATATAAAATTATATATATTATATTATATTAAATTATATCAATATATAAATTTTTATTTTTATAATTTTTTTATGATAATATAATATTAATTAATTTATCAAAGGCGGTGCGTTGACGTCATTGTTCATTTCCTATTTCAGACAGCGATGGGTCTTCACTGTGTGCTCGCTTTAGCTTTCACTTTCACTTTTTTTGTTTTTGTTTTTTGTTTTGTTTTAGCTTTTCGGGCGTGGATGACAATATGATTGGATGTTTTACTTGGGAAGTAAATTTGATTGGCCGTTGATTGGTGCGGCAATGATATTATGATGAGTAGTCGGGTGGATTAGGTGGTGGGAGTCGGGGTTATGGAGATTGATATACCGCAGGCTGCAGCTGAGGACCTGAGGAGAATCTCACAGCGGCAGGTCAGTGGGTCTCCGCACGTGTTTTTCACCATATTTTGTTCTCGGCTGATATTTAACGGCACCGACCTTCGCCGCCTAACCAACCTCAGTGGTTTAGTCTTTTTGACACTATTGAATTACAAAGATTTTGGCATGTTGTCGATCTCACGTCGGTGCCTGATAAATGGTTATTGCGGCAGGAGAGGTAGTCGTCCACCGGCCCAGTGAGCGAACTTGCACGGAGACGATGACCTTGATTTTTTGTTTTTTGATAGGTACGGAGACGATGACCTTGATGATCATAGCTTCTTTATTTTAGAGCGGTGCTATATCTTGAACAGATATAGTTCGATGATCTTTTGAAAAAGAAAATATATATATATAACTGTAAATTAAAATATTGTCACGTAATCATTTAAAAAAAATAAATAAAATATAAATTTCACATAAAATAAAATTAATTTTTTAATAATAAATTTCATTATTTTTCAAAAGGATTACGTAGCAATTATTCGTTGATAAAGATAAGCATTTATGTAGAATTATTCGTTTGTTGATTTTCTTCATGTGCCAAAGATAAGCATTTATTCATTGACTTGAAATGAATTCATTAGCTGAAGTTTTCCATAAACTGATTGATCATTTTGGAATATTTCTTCAGAATGGAGTACATCTCTGGCACACAGAGAGAGAGAGAGAGAAAGGCACTAACAAGAATGGGATACAATCATCAGGCACTCATAGTGCTGCATCGATATCCATATGAGGCACGGATTGCCTTGCCAAGACAATATAAACTACAAGCATCCCACCGAAAGGTACCCACTTATCTCATGACTTTTTAATAACTCAGCATTCAATTATTCATAATGCAACTTACTGCTTCTATTAATCACCTAAGAGAGTTGAGAAAAGGACATCTTGCAAGAAACCAGCTCTCACGGCAGCTTGTCGCATCCTTTTTTCCCGCTCTTCGTAGCTCAAAGAAGGGTCAAAGCTGCAAGAGGGGAGAGATGTTAAACAGTTGGATCCATACAAGGGTTTTTACAGGAGTGTGTAGGTGTCCATTAATTTGATTGAAACAGATGCAGCTCACTGCCTCTCAGTCTCTCCACCAAAGGTTGTAACTCCCAATTTATCTGATAGTCTCTGCTCCTTGATGTAAACAAAAACCGGATTGCCTCGTCTAGGATATCAAAGCATATAACAATCTCATCGAGAAAGCTGGCCAACATATTATGGATTAAATAAGCAAGCCAAACCCTGTCCATGCTTACGTTGGCAAAGTGTTGGGTCCCAAGTTTCAAATCATGCATAAAATAGAACAAGGAATTCAAAACAGATTTTTATGGAGTGAGGATGTTGAAAGCAAGGGACAAAAATATCTAAGAGGGTATCATTACATCTCACCAGAGACTTTTGGAAAAGGGTGGGCACAAAAGCGATGTTAGATGATGACAATTACTCAAGGCATTTTAACTAATCAATTAAATGACTAAATAAGTGTGCTATAATTCAATGGAAATCACAGGTTTCTCTGATCATGAAAGAAAATATATGCAAACCAGTACCTTGATTTCCATATATGCGCTGGTGCCTCATTTTTTGCAGAAGCGTCCTCAGCACCGGCAGCCACAGATTTTGATATTTCTTCCGCTTCAGATGCAGGAAAATTCAAAATAAGTGATGATAGGAATGGATCAGTAGCTGCAGTAGACACATTAATGCTGTTTGACCGATATCCACCACCCCCTAGAAGGACTTGCAGATGAGCCTCACGAAGATCCCGACCCAGTAGAGACAGCGCCTGACTGTTAGGAATTGCCACTCTGCGTAACCTGCGACGTCTCTGCAAGTAATCCTTAGTTAAAGAAAACTTATATGATGGTTCAGTTTTGTCAAGATAATTGATAATTTTTGTTGGTATTTTATTCAACAAGTCGTACAAAGATAGAACGTGGAATGAATTTTTCAGTTTAAAGGATATCTTGAACAAATGTCCATGTTGCAGGGTGATATGGCTTAACATGTCCCGAGCAACTTTAACAGAGCAAATAGGACAAACCTGCAAGGAAAAAGTGGATAAGGAGTGAGACTATTTTATCAAGAAAGCATCATCAAAACCAGAAATTAAACAACTTAACATACCATCCACCCCTAATTGTAAGGAATAAGGTAACAACAATAGATAACTCTACAAAACAATAGTTTCATTTTGTTCAATTTTCTTTCTCCATTTCCCCACTCTTTTTTTTTTTCTCCATTTCCCCCCTCTTTCCATTGATTCAATATGGACTTGGAACCATATCAAAGAAACCAACATTAATTCTAAAACTTCCCTCGCATCAAAGGCATCAACCACATATATATCAAATATTTGAATTCTTCAGCACCATATCTTTGGATTTAGGTGCTAGCATTCACATGTGAAAATGGAGATCTCTTACATATTGAATCCATGAATGAAACCATACAGACTGCACGACACTGGCCATGAAAATTGTGTTTTATATACTAACTGCAAATAGATTGAAAACATAATAATTCCTTACCAGAAAATTCTGTTCACAGTTGAAGTAACTAGAGTAACATGGGTCTGGGACTCTGGATCATGATATGTAACATCTGAGAGATGAATTATACCATTCCTCTTTGACTTAGTTTTTGTATCTGTCCTAAAATTGTGTTCATAGTTGCAGTGTCTGCCTCTTAGTAACTTTACTTTGCACGCATAAACCAGCATTACTTCCACGTTTCTTACCATACCATGATGAAATTACAATATCGTAAAGGAACGCACGAATTAACCAACAGAAGCAGATAAAAAAGGAGGGTAACAAGTTACAACTTGGCTTTGAAGAACTTATGGAATCAGCTGATTTCATACTCCTTTCAAATCAAGAAGTGAACCACCCACAGACGTAGGGTATGAGGTATGTGCGTGGTGGCAGATACCAAACTAATTTAACACTGATTCAGTCTTCTTAAGTTTGCCAGCCCCAATTCAACCAAATAATTTTCATGTTCGTTCTTTTTTTGGGTTCCTCCTTTATGTACCCAACCAAACATCCAACCATTCTAAGTTCTAATGACACCAATCTATGACCAAACATCCAACAATCGTCTGATTTTCATGTTTGCGTTTTATCACAAACGCAAACACAAAAAAAAAAAAATAAATAAATCAAAGCACTCGATGAAACGATAAAAATCAGACGATTACTCAAAAAAGGGCAGACACAACTTTATTAACAGAGATTGTAACCCTCCGACATGAACCGGATAAGGAAACCATCTCGTCTCATAGACCGAATACCATCGAAGAGATCGTTCTTCAGAGAGAGAAGACAACAATAGAAGAAATCGGAGGGCGTGTCTAAAGAAATACGTACGGCGACTTTGGACTCGAACGAGTGCTCGTCTTCGAGATGCGAGCACAGAGACACGATGTCGAAGTCCTCATAGCAATACGGGCATGGGAAATCGGGTCGGACCTCGTCATCTACCTCAAACTCATCGATGCTCAACCGATCTAATCCAAAAACACAACATATTTAAAACGACGAATGAAAAAAAGATGGAGAAGAGAGAGGGATCGGATACCTAAGTGGGAACTCTGATGTTGGTGCTGGAGCGTGTATTGGCGCTTGGCGGCGGCGAGGCGAGAGGTCCAGAAGTCGGAATCCATTGAATATAAGGATCAGAGATGAAGCTCACTTTTTTTTCTTTTTCAAAAAAATAATTTCTTCTGGTTCTAAATACCTCCAGGGAGGAAAAAAGAATTCAACTTGGCTTCCGATCTTGAACCTCTTGGGTGCCCCTTTCGTTTCTGAAATTTTTGTGATTTTTTGATTAGATATTCTGTCCAAGTTGATTGCAGGGAAGCTTACGAAAGCAGAGACAGCCGACGTATGATTATTTTATTTTTTATTTTTCTTTACAGGTTGATGGATGGATATTATTTCATGAATATGACTATTTCTTAGAATCGTTTATTAATTGTGAGAGAGCCTCAAAAACGAGGATTAGATTAGGCTGTGAAGAGGAGAGAGAGATGGGGAGGTTTGTGTGGTGAAGACCAGAGGTGACGTAAAGTCAGTGAGCAAATGTCGGGTTACTCCTTCGTCTTCATTGCTTTCTGTCTTTTGCTCGAGTGGTCTGTTTGTGGCTTCAATTTTGTTTCCGTACTTTAAGTTGGTAATATAAATTTACTTTTTATTTATTATTTGATTTTTCTTTTCCTTTTCTTTTTTAAATTTAAACTAAAAATTTTAAAATATGAGATTTTTACAAAGTTTTAAAAAATAAATTCAATCAATCAATATAATTATGTAATTTAAGTAAAAAAATTTTAATTTTTATAAAATAACAGTTATTTTTAATTAAATTATATATTATATTAGTTGATCGAATTTATTCTTTTTTAGATTATACAAGAAAATCAAATTCTGAAATTTTTAATTTCAATTCAAATAAAAAAATTTGAATAATAAATTTGTAGTGAAAAAGCAAAAGTTTAAATTTTACTTATTTTTAAAAAAATGATTGTGTCTCGTTTGGATAATAAATTTAGATAAAATATTTTAGATAAAAATTAAAAGTTAAATATAATATTAATAAAATCTTATTATTATTTTAAAATTAAAAAAATATTATATTTTATATTAAGATTAAAAAAATAATAATAATAAGAATCTAAACCAAAACTAAATATGACTACTCTATTTATTTATTAAAAATGATGTAGACTGTAGAGTGGGGAATCATAGGTTCACGTGTGGCCAACGTCAGATACAAAGAGAGAGAGAGAGAGAGTTTAATGATTAAGAATGTTTAAAAAAATATTTTTAAAAACAAAAAAATATATAAAAAATTTAAATATACTAAAAATAATAAACAAAGAAGTATATCATTATCCTTGTCACATTGCACGATAAAGATCGGTTGTTCTTTGTTTGTTTTTCTATTTCTTAAAAAAAGTTATACGAAAAGTTGTCAACTAATATATCAAACAAAACACCCTAATTATCTTTTTTGTTTACTTATTTATTAACTGAAATAACTTCCAAATCCATAAAAAATCTCCAATATATTTTACCTGTTTATTTTATCATATAAACTTCGACCATAATATATATTTTTTTACTAATATGATTTAATATACTAAATTTAATCTAAAATTATACAATGATCAAATATTTTTTTTAACCCAAATTTAATTATTTTTAGCTTAATTTACGTATTTATCATAGAATTAAGAAAACAAATATTAAAAAAACTTACTCTAAAAAAAAAGACAAAAAAAAAATCAATCTTTAAAAACCCAAATAAAAATCTTAAGACTTAGGACACTAGGAGTCTAAATAAACAAAAAATAATATGTTAATATTATAAAAGTATATATTATATATTAATATATATTATATATTAAATATGTTAATAAACTATAATTAATAATTCTATTGCATTAGTATATTATATATTTATATATTAGTAAATAGTGATATATTAGGAATACTATATTAAATAATATTATAATTTATATTTTTATACTACAACTAATCAACTACTATAAATTATAATATATTATTATTAATATTAATATTATAATTTATATACTATTATTTATATATATATACATATATATATATAGTAGGAGTTCGATCCGTCGGTTCGATTCAGTCTTTTTACAGTCCTATCTACATATATCATTCCGCTTTCAAATTAATATTTCTTAAATTATATTATAAGATTTTGAGGGTTCTCATTTTGTATAGTAACTTGAATTTTGTATTCGATTTGGTTGTTTTCGCACAAAGTATGAAATTTTGCTTGATATTAGTATAATTTGAAATGATTTGATTTAAATGAGTGAGAATCTAGACAATTGTCTTAGAAATTCACTCTTCAATGAAATTTAGATGGTGAGTGTGGGGGAGGTGAAGGGCAGAAGTAGGTTGCTGTCGCTCTGCCAAGGCCGATGTGGGACGGAACGGTGGGTTGTGGCTACTTTCATAAATTGAATGGTAGCACCCGTATGACTCGTATTATTTAGATGAGTAATTATATATAACTGTAAAAAATATAAATATTACATAATCTTTTTTAAAATAGAATGTGATCTATTTTTAAAAAATTAAAATTTTTATATGAAACTTAAATTTTACTTTATTTTTTTTAAGTAATTACATGACATTTATACGATTCATGATTGTAAATATTATTTCTCTAATTGAATTTATGAGTTCACTCATTTTCTCATAAAGATAAGGAAGCAATTATAAAAAACTTAACAAAACTTTTAGGTACAATTATTTTTACGTACTCTTTTGCGTCCTTCACTAAGGTGATTAAATGCACACTCTACTAATAATTGTATTAACCAATCATATTAATATTAATAGGATATGAAAAAAATGACTTATGTAACATAACTCAGAAATGAAAGTCCGCAATTGAACATCTCGCTTTATTATTAAAAGAACGCAATTAAATTATAACTAATATGAAAAAGTACTATTTTGTTGCATGAGCAGCATCGCTCATTTTGATATTTAGTTCAATTTTTTTTTAATTTTTATACACAATTTTTTATTATTTTAAAATATTTAAAAAAATAAAAAAAATAAAATTATTAATAATCATTTTCTTAATTATTAAATAAAAAATACATAAAATATCATAAAAGGTGTCAAATTGAATAGGCATGCCGCATAGTAGCATTTTTCTTATGAAAATGATTAGACTCGTTTGTATTAGAGGATAAGATGAGTTGACATGAGTTTAATTTATTTTTTAATATTATTATTATTTTAAAATTTAAAAAATTTGAGTTAAAATTTAAAATATATATATTGAAATTTAAAAAATATATATTTTATTTAAAAAATTAAAAAATATAATAATAAAATAATAATTGATCAGTTGGGATGAGTTGAAACTCTAATCCAAACGAACGAACCTGAATGACGTGTTTAGCAACTAGGAAGCCAAGGCCATGAAAGACGAGACAAAAAAAAAAAAGAACGAGTTTTAAACGACGTCGCCCTCACCTTCACCAGGGAAACGACGACGGACCTTTGTCAACAAGGAACGTGAGAATCAAGCGAAGAATCTGATTCTACAGTCGTGCAGTCGTTGACATATGTGAGAAGAAAGTCCCCAACAATCTGCCGCTAGGGTTTTTTTTTCTCTCTCTCTCTGTGAACCTCAGCAGGAAAGTAACCAAACCTTCGGATTCTATCAATGGAGACAATTCAGCCTCAGCAACAAGAACAAGGGAGTGCGAGCAGATCGGAAAAGAGAAAGCCGGTGTTCGTGAAAGTGGATCAGCTGAAACCAGGAACGAGCGGTCACACACTGATCGCCAAGGTCTTGACCTCCAACAAGGTCTTGCAGAAGGGCCGCGCTGCTTCTCAGCACCTCCGCCAGACTCGCATCGCCGAGTGCCTTATCGGTGACGACACCGGCACCATCCTCTTCACCGCTCGCAACGATCAAGGTCCCTAGCACTAACTCTATATATATATCTCTCTCTCTGTTCATTTTTGCACATCCATATATGTGTATGAAAATTGAAATGATTTGGTTTCAATGTGGTTGGTAATTTGCTCTTAGGACTCAAGTTTTGTTGTTGCTCTGGGGTTTTGGGGAGGGGGGGTGGTGGAGGGATTTGCTCTATTGTATATTTTCTGGAACCAAAGTTTGAGTTTGGTTCTCTGTATTCTCTTGATTTAATCAGAAGCCGGGAGTGATTAGTTGTCCGTTTTCTTTTATAATCTTGGATAAATAAACGGATTTTTGGCACCTTTTTTGTCTCTTATGTAAGCATCCAAACCGCATTTGTGACTAATAATTTGAAAAAAGCATTGTTTGTTAGAAAAATGACTTCAAGAAGGAGAATGAAAGAAAACCGAGGAGCCAACAAAGGAGAGAATGTTCTGAGATTCTCATTAATCTTGAAGAAAAGAATACAACCTTTATCAAGCTAAATACAGAAAAGCCAAAAGATTGTAACTAAATTCTGACATATGCTCAAGCACGTATTCACCTATGTACGAAAATGAAAGAATATTCTACCACGTCCACCCTAGTGCTAAGAGCAGACTGCAGACCCTCATGATCTCAGTGTACTGTCTGGTCTTGCAATTAGCAGCTGCATCTTCATCTGATATAGTAGCAGCAGAGTTGGATCTCCCTTCTATGAGCCTTAACGCATTTGGCTTTTGTGATTATTTTTAACTTTTTTTGGTTGATATCTTGAAATGCTATGTTTGTGCTGTCTAGGATGAAGCTTGAGATAATGTGTACGAACTTTATTGATAAAAAAGTGTACGAACTTTATGGGAGCTTTATGAGATGTACCCTCTTTTACATTGTTTTCCTTGCAATGTGGATATGAAATTGAATCTTGTTGTCCATAGTTTTCTTAGCCATACTTCCACACCAGTGTAGGAAGCATGTCTAGAACTACATGCTGGAGAATATATCAATTCTTTAGCTCTTGCTGTTTTTGAACCTGTAATGTTGAATTTGTTGCCGTTAGTATCCTTTTTTTTTTATGAGTAAAAGATAAATTTTATTAAAAGGAATGAAATAGGCATAGCCTGTATACATAGGAAGTATACAAGAGAAATGCCTAGTTACATTCTATGACCAGAAAAGAGAGACAAGAAGTTATGAATATTGTTCCCATTAAGCACGATGGCTGAAAACCACAACAATAAGGTGTGAAGAAAAAAATCCTGCAACTCCGCCATAGTGCGCTCCTTGTCTTCAAAGCAACGATCATCCCGTTCCAGTTAGTATCTGAAGTTGGTTTATCATAAATTGATTATGATTGTTGCAGTCAGTATTCTTCAGAATCCCTATTTGGAGATTTAAGATTATCAGATTCCCCTGAGCAAGTGTGCGAGACAGCTTCGAGAATCCTGGGATGTAGAGGGTCTTGAAGTGTATGTGTGTGTGCAAGTGTGTGTGGGTGGAATATTTTATTCAACTTTAGCGATTGAAGGTGTATGGTACATGCATTAGTCCAATGGTTACAATGCTTGGCTACTAATGATTTTATCAAGAAAGATAATAGCATGACATTGAGCATTAGGTAATAGCATGTATATCCACTACTTGACACTTGAATTAGGTAATGGAGATACATATAATGCAAAGAAAATGATCAAAGTGATTTTCCATCCCAATGTGTTGTAAACTGGTAGAAGGGGTTATGAGAGTGGCTTTTATTGCTTTGGGGTCTTCTATTTTAACGATTGAACATTTAATGTTGAATCCCATGTTGGTTTTTCCTTTATTTTTTTAAATGCCTCAAAGTAATTATGGGTTTTTTGTATGTTTTAGTTGCAGTTAATAAATATGGTGAAAAACAATTAAAAGCTCTACCAAAATAAGCCAAAATTTGGTGTCGATCTCAAAAACTAAACATTTTAAAGAAGTCTCTTTGATTGTAATCTTCCTGAGGTATCTCCACTAGACTCCCACTCCATCGAAAAAGTTATGGTCCATCAATTTCTTTACTTGTTTGTAATGATAATGGTTATATCTTTTTTGCAGTTGACTTGATGAAGCCAGGTGCCACTGTAATTCTTCGTAACGCAAAGATTGACATGTTTAAAGGTTCTATGAGGCTAGCTGTTGACAAATGGGGCCGCATTGAAGTTACTGAACCTGCTAAGTTCGTAGTTCAAGAGGATAACAATCTCTCTCTGGTTGAATATGAGTTGGTGAATGTAGTCGAAGAGTAATTGTTGTGAAATCAATCATATGATACTAAAAAGACTGCTTTATAGGTTGGAAGTCCCATAATTTTTGCCCATATTCTCGTGGCATGGGGGTTATATTTTCTTTGTGACGATTGGGTTTGGTATACAAATATCAATCAAATAGTGTTTCCCTTACATATATAACACCTACTAGGATTAGTCTAATGCTTTGTGAACGGTTAAAGTGTGTAAACAAGACTTATGAGGAGTAAGATCCTTACATATCGTGGAATGCTAAGCTATTTTAACTGATGACAATAAGTTCCTTTGGAATCTTCTAATTTATGTTCTACATTTTGGCTTTAGATTTATGAGTTGGTTTTTCATGATTTTTGGATATTGTTTTAGTGAGGTCTCGAAATTGTTGATTGGATTCGGAAGTTAACAGTTTATAGCCCGTTTTGAGTGTTTTTTTTTTTAAAAAAAATCTTTAATGTTACTTTACAGATCTTGAATGATTCGTGGCATGTTGACAAGAACGTCTAGGATTTCACCAGCCAAAAATAATAATTATATTACTAAGATACTAGTTGAATTTTATCTTTCTCTCATTTTGGGGCTCTAGGAGGAAAAACTCTAGGAGAATCCAAAGAGAAGAACTCACTACAAGAAGGTGAGAGCTTCGACTCTCCCCCTCCCTCCCTTCTCCATTCAATCATCTTTTTTTGCTTTCATTCTAATTCGAGATTGTGGAGTTTGGTATTTTTTGATGGCCAGCAACATATCCCATTAAAGCGTTTCCTCCTCCCTCCCCCTTTTATCTCTCCCTTTCTCTTTTTTTTTTCCTTATATTTTTTATTGTTTTGGTTGCATTTCTTATTGACAAGTTATGGTTGGTTTTTGGTCTTGGTTGGTTTATGGTGAGTGGCTATGCTTCGACGTCAATGGTTGAGCACCACTATAGGCCTCCCAAGTTGTCGATCTATCAAATGGGGGTAGAATGACGCTGAACGGAGTGATGGGTGGGTTGTACGCACAATTCGAATCGGGGGCTCAAAACCCACGCGCCCTTCTAAGAGTATCTTACAGCTGCCACACGCGACCGATCTTAGTCCAAGACTTCAGCTTCATAGGATTCGATTGTCTGTCATCCTCTAGGGACATGCGCCATCACAAACGCTCGTATTTTGGTGTTTTGAGTTATTTTTTCAAGGTTAAAAATACGAATTTATGTCTTTCTAAAATGTAATTCATTTTTTCTTAAATTTTTTAATTTTTGTTATGTTTTTTGTTTTAGTTTAATAAAAAACACACTTAGTCTCTAGATCTTTGATTCGTAGAGTGGATCTTTTAGACTGTTGTTCGCAAAACATGCCTTCTTCTTTTTCAAAAAATGAATAAATGTTAGTTTTCACTATCTTAAATAAAATTGTGACATCTCTTAAATGATGGTATGTAAAAATTTATAATAAAGATTAGATCATGTTAATTATTTTTATGTCTTTGAGAATTATAAATATTATAGTAAGTCTGTAATATATATTTTAGATTTAGTTATCATATCCGTTATTAATGCAGTATATTTTATATATTAAAAAAAAAAAAGATTCGAGTGGATGCTTTGTATATTCTCTTTCGGCCGACTCAGGATTTTGTTGGTGGCCAGTCATTAAGCAATGTGACGTGGCATCGAAATGAAAGATGAGGTGGTGCTATCACTTGTTTAGTACTTCTATGTAATTCTGTGATGAATTTTAGGTAGACAAGTGTCAAAGGAAAAATGGGAAACAGAGAGGAAAAAAAAAAAAAAAAGAGAGAAGAAGATTAACTTCAGGTAGACTCACCTAAGCCGCTTAACAAGAACAAGAGGCAATTTTCTTTTTCACATCGTCCAAAATGAGCAAACGAATTTATCTTAAATTTATTATTATATTTTTTATATTTTTACATAAAATATAAATTTTAATACAATTTTTTTTAATTTTCAAATAAATTTTTTTAAATTTTTAAATAATAAAAATATTAAAAATTAAATTTAACTCAACTCATCTTATCTCGTATTCAAATTCAAACAAGACTGTTGGTAGTTTTAAATTTTAATATTGTATTCGGTGAATCGGTAGCCTTGGCCTATTTGAATCACTGACACCGAAATGATCCACCCGGTCGCCTAGGAAACAAAAAACCCCATCACCCAGCTTCAATGCTTTGCTTCAATCCACACTCCACGGTATACATTTCGGATTCTGGAAACCAAGCCCAGCCTAACCCATCAACAAGCTTGAGGATTCTCTTATTATGATTTGGTAAACATGCCTGTACCAAACTCTCTCCTCGCAATGAACCTCTTTCTTTCTGTTTCTGTTGTCGGTTTCATTTTCCTCTTAAAGGTGAGAATTTGTGTATCAGGCTTCGTAGTTGGCAGCAAAAATATTGATGTAGATTGTGTAGATTATGGCGGACCAACTTAACCAAATATTGTTCCATCCCATTCCCATAGCATGGAAATGGCCTACCAAGAAGAAACGAGTCCTCAGTACCGAACCAAATGACTAGTCCCCAAAGCTGCTCCTACAGTAGAGCATAGAACTCCAGGCTGAGGCTTATTTAGAGATTGCGTGCAGTCAAATTTGATTGCCCTCTTTGCCGCCGACAGTCTAAGGTGTTCCGGGGTTTTGATTTACAAGTTTTCAAAGATCCTATCAGAAACCAGGTGCTCATTTTTTTCATCTAATGTTTCTTCAAGGAGAAAAAAAGAAAGAGGAAATCTTGTATGTACATGGGACCACGGCGCTAATGCCTTCAATCCACTAATCCACTAAATCATGCTGAATTTCGAGGATTTTGGGTTATGTTTATGAACGTATGCCTCATCCAATGAATCTCAGACTGGCGTGCCACCTAGCCTATACACAATCATAAAATAGGCAACTGGATATTCTAAATCACAATTCACAGCTAATCTATAGAGTCTACCAAGTACGTGAAGTAATGCAAGCATTTCCTGAAGTGACAATCTTCCATAACTCGTATAAGAGAGTTGATCTAGCACCGTTATGCAGTAAAGATAAGAAATATCTAGTCTCATTATGATACCTACTTCTTCAGTGCCTGTAGAACGACTATTAATCTTTTGACTTTCATATCCGATCATTGAGAATAATGCCTCAAGAAAGTCTTACAAAATCCATTGAAATCCATGGGAATTATGATCAAGGTACGGCACCCCAACAACAATCATCCATCTACAACAAAGAACAAGAAGAATACTAATCAAGGGCAGAACAAATGCTTAGTCACTTTACTTGTAATCAGCAACAAAAAAAAAAACATAGATTATTAACCTTATAACATAGTATATTTCTTTTTGGAGTTTGCAGGAGCAAAAACCCAGAGATGAACTTCTAAGGCAAAACAAACCAAATAGACATATGGGCGTGGTGAGCCACAAGGCTGAAAGCCATTAGCAACTCTTACAGCCCCAAAATAAGAAACAACTGAAGTCAAGAAGAAGAAATGATGTAGGAACTGTGGAAGCTGAAGATGTGGTGGCATGACCAGAAAGAAAAACTTTACTATCTAGGTTCAGAATGGTGGGTTCAGATGAGGCAGAGGTGGAAACAAGATCACGTCATCCTCAAAGCAAATTTTGTCAGGCAGCACATTCTTATATAATCTTTATCTTAGAAACTTATACTAAAAATGATATGCAAACAACAGTAAAGTACACTTAGCATAACGAAGTACCTACTTAAATGGCAGATATCACAAAGTTGGCTGAAATAATGCACTGAACATTCACAATGTCATTCTCACCACCTAAGACACTCTAGTGTCTCTTCTCCTTGTCCTTACCGTCTTTCACATGTCAACCCAAACCATAGAATCCAAACTATTAACAGAAAAAATCAATTTCCATATTCAGGCCATCATGGACATCTAGTATCTACACCCTGAGACTGTTGAATTCTGTATGTTACTCCATTAGGCTTTTTGAAATATTAGTAGACGGTTGAATTGGTTCAAAATTTATTAGAGTCAAATGGAAGTATTACAGACCCATCAATTAAAAGTGAAGACAAAGAACTACTTGATGAGGAGGGAGCATTGTTATCATCATTATCATACCCAAGTTAAAACTTTGCCTGATTCTTCTGCCATTCATCACACATCATCATTGCAAGCTGAGCGAATACAGCACAAATCAGTATGATCCTCATATGACCATAGTGACATTAATAAATGAAACAAAATAGTTCAACCTAATTAAATACGAGGAAACACCTATCTACTCAAATTCATTGCTCTAGTGTTTATACCAGCCATAAACATCCAAGTTTTAACTTACAAATAATCAATGAAAATCACATACATCACACATACAGAAGCAACATCTGAACAAAAATGGACTAGCATTTTTGTGCATAACAGCAACAATTTCTACAAGATAATGTATTATTTGGGGCTTTTCAATCCTTCCACGCCCATGATAGAATTCTTTAGGGGAGAAAATAAAGGGATAAACACTTTCTCTACTAGTTAGAATGAGAAGGAAATGAGGAAGTAACTCCATAATTTGTTTCATAAGTTCACTGACCTAGTCAAGATCATTTTGGAGATCTAGCTAGAAGTTCTGTAGAATTTCAAAACTTTTTTCTGACGTCATAACATTGTGATATTAAGTGTTCAATCTCTCGTTTCTCTAGGCAAGTTTTCAAAAGATGGTATTCCCACCAAACCATCCGAGAACATTCACCAATACTATCAAAGCACACAACAAAAACAAATCCAAGGAAATCTGAATTTGATGCTTGATCTTCATCTAGTCTTCTCTTGCCCTACAAAAGGAAAGAGGGTAGCCATTCTTTCATTGACAGATACAAAGAAAGAGAAATGGGAGTACCTAAAAAAAGTGGGGAAACTAATGAAGAAGAAAAATTGCTTAATTTCAAACCCCAACTCCCAATCCAAAAGTACATAAAATGCATTCCACTCGCTTGAAAAAAACAGACATTACATGTGGCCATCTAATACTTGCCCATAGATTGGACATCTTTGTGCTTGCAAATTTCCCCATATCTCCATTCACCTTATGCAAAAATGATACTTAATAACATAAATATAGCAGGTCAATGCAAAAAATACTGAGGTACTGTAGTGACAATTCATCTGAACATAGTCAATGATAGCTATGACCAAACCGTATGACCATTTAATGTATTGTTTTGCAACTAATCTACATCAACACCACATGATACCCCATATAAGCAAATATCATGAGACCATGAAGTATATATGCTGAGTTTTCAACTGGTAATTACTTACTGCTTGAGCTCTGGTAAAGAACTTTCAGGTTTTGAAACTTTGCATCACTACCTGACTATCATTCAATTGAAAATGGGGGCAGTCATCACATTACTGCTATTTAGTAGATGATTCCTTTATGTTTGATGTGGTGCCTATGGCTGATGGTGTTTTCATGATAGAGAACACTCGTTGGGAGAGGTTAGAGAGTTTTTCTTTCGAACTATGTCTTTGGGCGGAAGTTCTTGTATTGAATGGGTATAATCTCTATAAAAAAAAAAAAAAAAAAAGAATGGGTATAATCTAATTTTTTTTTTCTTTTAGCATTTCCTAGCTCCTAGTCTTTAGTTTGTATCTAGGTGTTTCCACTTGTATACTCCCTGTGTACTTGGACTATCTCTATTTACTTGCCTTCGTAAAATCTCTTATTACTTATCAAAAAAAGAAAATGGGGGGAGGGGGAGGAAGCAGACACTTCACTTGCTAAACAAAAGTCCCCCTATCTTTAGTACCTCATAAATGTTTCTTTATAAGTAAAAGAAAGAACCATTAGTGTACCCCATAAATGTAACCATCTTCCTGATAAATTATTTAGATATTCTAAAGTGATTTATTTCCAATCTAGGTGATATGAATATAACAAATTAGGTGAAAAGTATGAAAGTTCTGAGTTAATGAAAGCCAAAGGATTTCCTATTTCACTTGAGTGACAACAGAAAACAGTGATGCTTAAAATCAACCACAAAGGCCCGAGACCCTTTCAATATGATTATTTAATTTTGTCAAACCAAACTTTGGTTGAATCCACAAATCATAAATTACTGCAAACATAATAAAGACACATTTACAATTCCAAAACCGTCCAAAAAACTAAAATCTTGTCTAGTGTAAATTAGAGTGTCACTATGACAATGAAGAGTACAGTGGTGGCCTCTGAAGTTCAGCTGTCTGCATCATTACAACAAACTTTATTAAAAACAAATTCTCTCTTTGTCTTCTTCTTTCTCCACCTTTCTTCCCTCAAGAATCTACACACCAACATATTAAAAAAGAGAAGAAAGTACTGATTTGCATACAAAATAAGGGGTTAAAGAGAGAAGCAAAAGGAGAATCTGCATATGAAAGCTAGGAATAAGCAGACTTGAAGGGTAAATTCCATGATTAGGATCAAATTTGCACCCAAAGCCGATGTATATGTTGCGAGTGCGAGCTTAATTTCTCTCCTACTTGAATTAATGATGGGATTCAACGTCAAACCTTATATAAATTTCCATACACAATTCCAATACACGGATCTACAGCTATGAATTTGGAAAAATCGAATATAAAGGGGTCAGACCAAAACGTAATAGCCAAATTCCTATATTAACGCGTAGTTTCCACATTCACATTGGAAAAATTGAAAAAGCAGTAACCACGCCACTAGAACAAGCGGTTCACCAATGATAACTCAACAAAGCAGTTCCAGCACCACATAATAGACAATCGAATAAAACTTCATGGTGAATTATCAAGTCCAATTCATTGGAATGTAAACAGAAAAAAGAAGAAGAAGAAATTACCTTCAGGAGTCCAACAGTAGCTGCGAAGAGAGGCGGAGAGCATGGAGTTGAGCAATGCGGAAGCAGTGGCAGTGTGATACGGAAGCAGCGTTTCCACACAGCAGCTCATCTCCACAGGAGACCTTTATCCCAACAAAAATACATGCTAATTATCTCAGATAAATATCTATCTATCTATCTATCTATACCAGGAGTTCAAAATCATTCATTTAACAGAGAAGGCAAGTGTATTTAATGTATGTACCTGAAAATGCGATGTGCGAGAGGGTTTTGTTTGGGGATACGAAATGGTGAGCTTGCCGGTCTGGCCCTAGCTCCGGCTCCGGCTCCGGCGGAAAGCCTCGCCGCAGAGGCAGTTCGTGCCGATGTGGAGCGGAGGACGGATCTGGCGGCTGTGGCGGCGGCGAATGACATGACTTTTGGGTTGGCCAGCGACTATGAGGAGGGGCTTCGTTTTGTAACGAGGGTTTTGCGTTTCGTTTGGGGTTTTAGAAGTAAGATCTCTCCTACGACTACGAGGTTTGAGAAACGTGTTTTTGTGTTAAGAAATGTTATACACCGTATTATCATTTCATATTTTTTAATTTATATTTTATTTAATAAGATATAATCTATTTATTATCATTCATTATTGACTATTGCTCTTATGGTATATAAAAATTTTCTTATATATATTTGCTTGCACGAGAATGTGGCATTTCGTGATTACTGACTGTTCTCTTTCCTTTTTAAAGTCAAGTATTTCATAAATAAAATTAAACGATTATAGGATTTAAATTTTAATAAAGTGAAAGTTCCAACAATTATTCAAAAATAACATATATGCCACAAATATCAAAATATTAAAAAAAAGATTTCAAAGTTATAAGTGTGGCTCTCACCAATTTTATTAAAGGGATGCTGTCCAAACAAGTTTTAAAATAGTCTGATAAACAGATTATTTGACTGCGACTAAAAATTACAATAAAGAGAGTTGCGGTGCATTCTATTAAACTGATCTAGTTAAAAAAGATTCTCACAACTACTAGATCTTAATCCTTAATTAGAAAAATAGAGAAATAGTTTCTGGAAATCTCAAAATAACGTATATGCAACAAACATCATAAATGTGGCTCCAACCAATCTCCTTAAAGGTAAACTAGTTTTAAAATAGTCTAACGAACAAATTATTTGATTACAATTAAAAATCGCAACAAGGGAAGGTGCAGTGCATTCTATTGAACTGATCTAGTTAAAAAAGGTTTTCACATTCAATAGATCTTGATCTTTAATTAGGAAAATAGGAAAATAGCAATCGAAAAAAGAATTGATGCATTGACGAAAGACCACCTGTTGTAGCGGCCTGTAAATGACACATACCACGCTGAAAAGAAAACTAATAGGTGAAATTGAAGAATTCGAGGCCGCTGATTTCATTGGTGCCACGCGTGACCACAAGGGGTCCATCTTGGCATTGTGAGACATGATTCTCATGCGGATTGACACGTGCACCTGAGTAGGGGTGAACAAATTTTTTGACTTTAGAACTCTGATCGGAGTCCGCTCCGATTTCGACTTCGATCGGAATCAGAATTCAGAGTTTCGAAATCGAAATTGCTCTGACTCTGAAATCAAAAGTTCGGAGTCAAAAACCAGAGCTCACTTGGGTTCCGAATTCCGATTTCGAACTCCAAATTTTTAAAGATTCCAAATTTTTAAAGATTATATATATTATATATTGTATAACAATTATTAATTGCATAAATATCCTAGTGGTAAAACACGTTTTACATTCGCAACTTTGCCAATCCATTTTTGAGTTCAAGCCATGAGTTCACATTCTTCCATTTTTTTTAGAGAACCTTAAACGACATCGTTTTAAATTTTAAATGAGTATATATTCATCTCTTTAACTTGAAAAATCATAACCCTACATTTCCTCACTTCCTCTCCCATTCGCGCATCCAGTCGACTCTGACAGATTCTTGGAAAAGCTTCTCATCGCCTTTGAAGAGTTTGCCTCTCTCTCTCTCTCTTTCTTTGTCACGTGGAGTAGGGGTGGTAGTATGTAATACGACACGTTAACACAAAACGAACACGACACGAAAAAAGCGGGTTGGTGTTTAACCTTAACGGGTTTCGTGTCAAATCGTGTCAATCCATTAAGACACGTTTTGATAACAGGTCATAATGGGTAAAATCCGTTATGACCCGTTAAGACACGATTTCATATATAATTTAATTTTAATTTTTTTTCACATATTTTCAAAAAAACCCTAGTTTGTAACCTTAGCCTATTAGTCATTACCGCACGCCCCTGCCCCCCTTCTCACTTTCGATTTCCCTTCCAAAGACTCCCAAACTCTCATCTCTCATCTCCTAACTCCTTTGACTTCTGCAGTTCGCCGAATTCAGTTACAGAGTTCCATTCAGCAGTATGGCTCCGCCGCTCCAAGCTCCTTCCTTCTCGATCTCGCCTTTTCATGGTCTCACCTCTCGGCTTCGGAATCGGCTTCCAGTTCCACACCTCTTGCCTTCTCGATCTCGATCTCGCCTTCTCACCTCTCGGAGTCGGCTTCCAATTCCACAGTTCCAGTTCCAAACTTCCACACCTCTCGCCTTCTCGATCAATCTCGCCTTCTCACCTCTTGGCGTATTGCCGCTTCTATCATCTGAGATCTCTTTGTTTTTTAATTTAATTTTTGAGTCTTGGACGGTCGACGAGCGGACTTTCGAATTTGGTTGGTTTTGTGGTTTCATGCTTTTAATTTATTTTTTCGTCTTAATGTTGTGGGTTTCTAATGTGAGTGTTTTCATTGTTCTTGTTTTTGTGCAGGTCTTTTCTTCCTACGATTTTAGAGCATGAATGTGGACTTCACAAAGTGCTTGTAACAGGCACTCTTTTCTTACTAAAGGTCAGATTTTTCTAGCGAGTTAGATTGATCTTGTGCATGTGTCTAATGGTATGTCAAGAAAACAAAGTCTAATAAATACCAAATCTATCTATGCAAAGAAGATCTCTCAGATTACTAGGCAACAAAACTTTGTCTTCGATCCAATGCATGTCTAATCCCATAGTCCATGCTTAGCTAGAAAATCAGTCACAATGCTTTCCTCATGAAATACATGACTCACTCTAAAATCCATGTTAAGCTATAGTTAAAAGCTTATGCATACCTAATTCAATGTAGATCAGTCACAATACTTTCCTTTGATTCTTGCTGATAATTACTGGTAGATCAGAGAATGATTTATTAACTTTTGGTTTGAGGAATGGAATGACAGTGGTTGAACCTTCTCTTTTACTAAGGTATCTTAGAGTGAGTGTACTTTGGAATTTCTCAATATTGAATTAGCTTGGAGGTCATTCTATAGTACATGAAATATAAGTCATCCAATTTCATTGCAATTTGGTTTGGATCAAAGTGTTTGGCAGCATTCTCGATGGGTCTTTTTCATTAAAGTTTGCTTGGCAGGCTATAAGAAGAAACATCCTGAGTTTCAATTAGCAAAAATGATTTGGAATGCTATTGCTATTATTCCTTCTAAAGTCTCAATTTTGGTTGGAAACTATATTTTGGACCTAATCTAGTGGATTCAGTTGTTAAAGGTTGTGGTTTTCCTAGTCTCGATGCCTATTGCTGTAAATTTGCTTGACAATTTATTAGAATATGCCTTAAAGTAATTGTGTGTCTAATTGTCTTGGTAAAGCAAGGGGTGATGATGTTTCTGTTACATATTTTTTGACCTTTCATCTTCTAAAAAGGCATTGGGGGTGAATATAGGCTGGTTACATATTTTTTGACCTCTCATATTTTTTAACTCGATTCAGTCCCTGATTTGTTAAGCTGGTTTCTTGGTACATTTTATTTTGTTGGTTATTTATGGCATAATTGATTGCTTTAATTACTTGTGAAAAAAAATTGATTGCTTTAATTGGTACTTGTAGTTTTCTGTAATTGAAGTGGTAATTAAGTTGGTGAAATAAAATGTCAATGTACTTAAGATCAATCGCCTACAATTGTCATTGCCAACATATCTTATTAAATTATGAGTGACCTTCATATTGTTATTGACTTTTATCACTATTTCTTTATTTATTTTTTTTTTAAATTTGCTTTTTACCTAATGATTAAGATAATGATTATTATCCATATATGATTGGGCATTTTGTTAGGTTCTGACTCTTGGTGTCTTACTTGCTTTTTATTTATTTGTTTTTTAAATCTGTTGAAGCATTAGTCTACACACGAGATTGATTATATGGCGATGAGTAAGGTAAGATTTTAAAATCATATGTCAAGGGGTTCGCTGAATAATGTTGGTTGAATAATTTAGTTACTTTTACATTTTGTTTGCATTATCAACTTGTAGAGGAAATGCTTAATAATTTGTTTACTGATATATATATAATATATATATTTATTATAGAAATATAAGAAAATCTTGAATTAGATGAGATAACCAAAGATGTATTGGAGTTGAACATCAACAAAGACAATGACGATTAAGGCTGTGCACCCGGGTTCTGGATCCGGAAACCCGAGTATCTTGACCCGGATCCGGATTTCAAATCCGGATCCGGAAATCCGGATATCTTAAACCGGATCCAGATTTGAAATCCGGGCTGGAACCTATAAAAATCCAGATTCGGATTCCGGATTTAAATCCATTTTTTTTAACCTATTCTCGGTTAGCTAGTAATTAATTAGAAGTTAAAAAAAAGGGTTAGGGAAACCTCGATTTCTGGGTGATGGTTTAATAGATCGGAGAATAATTAATTATTAGCATCGATATGCTTTAAATTATGATCTTCTCGATCGATCCCCCATTATCTACTGAAAAGCCTCCTTAATTATATATGCAAACAATAAACTTTGGTTTACGTGGTGGGCTAGCTAGACGTTCAATTAATAATTAAATATGATAGATGATCAACTGCGTAGTACTGCATATAATATGAAATTGATTTTCAGTTCTCAAAACAATGGATTAAAAAAATTTTAAAAAAAATCTTCAAAATGACACATATAACTTTTAAGTCCTGAGCAGGGAGGGAATGAAGCAGCTTTTAATCTAGTACTTCCAAAATATATTGAGCTCCCCAAACCCATCTCAAGAGGCCATAGCAGATTGCCTTGTTCCTGTAGAGCAAAAAGTGACTAGTGAAATGTATATGGATCTACAAAAGAAGTTCACAGCTGAAGAGGTGGAGGCAGCACAACAGCATATGGCACCAGTAAAATCCCAGGTCCTGATGGTATGCCAAGCTATATCTTAAGTTTTCAAAATGGGGAAACTTAGATCAATGTATTAATCTCAACTTATATTGCTTGAATCTCAAAAGTGAATAATCCATATGTTGTTAGTGATTTAGACAAATTAGCTTATGTAATGTATTTTAAAAAAACTTGTTACTTGTATCAAAAGTGCTAGCAGACAGATTGAAAAAAGTATTGCCCTCCATTATATCCAACCACCAAAGTGTGCATTGTATCTAGGAGACTCATCATTAACAATGTAATGATTGCTTATAAAACTTTGCACACCATGAATGCTAAGAATAGAGACTTCCAAATAGTAGTTCATCAATCATTTTTTTTAATCATGCTCAAAATATGTTTATAAGTCATAAGAAAATGAAAATCATGCTCGAGTCTCCTTTGATAAGTTTCTGGGAATTCATGCATGATTTTGACTTGACTCAAATCATTTTAATCTAGTCTTGTTCAAAGATGCATCTTGCAAAAGTTGTTTACAACTGTGTAATCCACCAATTGAAAAGAAAACCGTGTAATCCAAACAGCAATTCCCATCCATAAAAATGAACTCTGTAACTCTTCACTATCTGTCATTAATATCAATCAACGTCTTCCATAAAAATGAACTCTGTAATTCCCATCCATTCAACAACAAAGAATAATAAGGCAGAACAAATGAATTAAAAATTTCATACACATGCAGAATATAATAATTCAATTGATTAAAAATCTTAAGAAAACTAATCAGCTTAGTTCTGTACACCTACTCCAACCCCAATATTACACGAATCAACGAATAATAGAACCATTATCCAACCTAGAACCCTAATGTTTTTTAAACCATTTTCCCATCAAGTCATTCACAACCAAAACTAAATAAAAGCATAGAAATCCATTGCACGAAAACAATGATTGATAAGGTCTAAATAAAACCCTAAAATCAAATTGGGTTTTTGTCCTAATCCATTCCTAATCCTCACGCAGACTCGTAGTTGTAAGGAGAAGAGAGAGAGAGAGAGAGTACCGAATAACACGGGGATGGAGGCTAGGGTTTCGGTGATTCGGAGATGCAGATTCGGCGATGAAGATTAGACGATGGAGACGACGGTGGGTCACGGACTCAACACGGGGATGGAGGCTAGGGTTTCGCGTAGAGGGATGGAGGCTAGGGTTTCGCGTAGAGGGATGGAGGCTAGGTTTCGCGTCGAGAGAGATCGAGAGAGAGATTGAAGAGAGATCGAAGAGAGACGATGGGGGTGCGGGTGAGAAATGCAGTCGAGACTCTGAAGAATTGATGCCTGTGCAGAACGGCGTCGTTTGTTAAAAGCCGGTAATGGGTTAAAAAGCGGGTATCTGGTTGCCGATCTGGTCCGGGTTTGAACCGACCCATATATAACCGGATTTGTTTAAAACGGGTATCCGGCCCGTTTTATTTTATTCGGAACCCATATATTAAATCCGGATATCCGGTTATCAATCCGGACCGGATTAACCCAGCCTATATGAACAGCCTTAATGACGATAATCCAGTAGCTCCACCTCCTTCTGCAAGTTCTAAACGTCTTTAACTTTGTGTTTTATCATATTTAGGATTGTAAAATTAATTTGTTTACAATATGTGTTATTTATTATTATTTATATTTGAGATGTAATTTTAATATTTTACAATGTTTGGACTGTGGTGGTGTGACTGTGGATCATATTGATTATTTGTGGTATATTTTAATATTTTAATATTTTATGTTTTATAACTATCAGCTTATCATTTATAGTTTAATACTTGTATAAAATAATAAGATAAATTACTCAGCAAACGAGCCTAAACAGGTCTAAACGTGTCAACGGGTCTAAATGTGTCAAACGTGTTAATGGGTCTAAACGTATCGGATCATGTCATGTCGTATAAATTTATTGTATTGGCTAACGTGGTCTTAACATGTCATGTCGTGTCGTGTCGTGTCAACACATTATCTTAAAGGGTCGTGTTAGTATTGAAATTTTTGACACGAAATCCTTAACGGGTTGTGTTCGTGTTAACCCTTTTAGTGTAATGTATATGCCTTGATATGATATGAACACGACACGATGACATGTTTTGACACCCCTAGCGTGGAGGATCCTCTGGCAGTATTAAATTATTCGACGATGTTGCCCAGATGACTAACACAAGAGGGGGGGTGAATTGAGTTGTATTTAAAAAATAACAATTATAAATCAAATATATAATATAAAATATAAATAAAATATGAAACAATAATAAATATAAAGAGGAAGGGTAAGAGAGAAGCAAACTCAGTATGTTAACGAGGTTCGGCCCCACTGCTTACGTCCTCGCCTCAAGCTACCTCTTGAGGATCTCCAAATCCACTATTCAATCTCCTTTAGGTGGAGATAGAAACCTATTACACCTTTGAGCAGCACCGCTCCAAAGAATCCGTGTAGAATACCCTCTACACTTCCAATCACCTCACACTTGGTGATTTAACTATTCCACGTGTAGAACACCTTCTACACTTCCAATCACCTTACACTTGGTGATTTAACTATTCCCCATGTAGAACACCTTCTACACACACAAGGGTTATACATACCCTTTTACTGATACAAGAATTGATAGTAGGTAGACTATCAAAGTACACTCCTCAATGAGTGAGATAGAAACAATACAGCGCAACTTATATCTCTCTCAACAAGAACAAGAATTAAGGCTCAAAACTTTAGAAAAGAGAGAATGAGAGCTTTGAAGAAATGATGCAAAACTTAGTAATAAATGTGTAAGCTCTTATTGTGAATTTTGCAAAACTCAAGTGAGCTATTTATAGGCAAATGATTTTTCAATTTCAAATTTGAAAAGATTCCCATATCAAAAACATCATCATTTACTTTTCAAAAATTTCAAATCTAATATTTTTACTTTTTGCATGTGACAAAAGGAACACACTTTACTTTTCAAAAATTTCAAACATAATCTTTTACTTTTTGCATATGACAAAAGAAGCACACTTTACTTTTCAAAATTTTCAAATAAAGACATCTACCTTTTGCATAAGTCAAGAAAAGCATCCACCACTTTTGAAAATATTCAAATAAGACATGCACATGTGAAAGATGACAATCAATCATCTTAATATTTTCAAAATTCAAACATTTAATCATGTCATGCACATGTGAAAGATGACAATCAATCATCTTAATATTTTCAAAATTCAAACCTTTAATCATGTCATGCACATGTGAAAGATGACAATCAATCATCTTTCAAAATTTTCAAAATTCAAACCTTTAATCATGTCATGCACATGTGAAAGATGACAATCAATCATCTTTCAAAATTTTCAAAATATCATGCACATGTGGAAAATGTATTTTAATGCTTTATGATAAAATATTAATTTTGAGCCTTAATCCTAATTTTGAATTTTTAAGAGATTTACAACATTACTCTATGATTTTAATGTGAACTTGTTCCCTTCTTACTCATGCTTGCTTCCTTGATGTGCTTGATTATATTGTGTGGACAACTTGAGCTTGAGACTCCTTTATTCTTTGGATTCATTTGTTATCATCAAAATCCATTTGTAGATTTACATGAAACTTGAAATCTTGGGTTCAACAATCTCCCCCTTTTTGATGATGACAAATGTTTGATAGAACCTGAATCCTGTATTAATACTTAAGCTCCCCCTGAGAATGTGCGTTAGTTTTTCAAGCAAAAATATAAATATAATTCCAAGCATATATAACAAGTTTAGCAATTTAAATAATGTTAATGTTCTAGTCTAAAACTTCTCCCCCTTTTGGCATCATTAAAAAGGAATCATAATTAGATCAATAAGATATATTCCGGCAATAACCAATAGATAAATAAAACGCTGCATTAGTAAAGACTGTAGAGAATTCGGTGCGTAGCCACACGTGTTCGACAAAACTTGCAAAGACTGGAGGCCTAGTTCCGGTAATTCGGTACGGAAGGAGATTTTGTAAAGAGCTAAATAATTGAAATCACCCGTGCCCGACAAAACCTGTAAAGGCTGGAGGCGTAGCTCTGGTAATTCGGTGCAGAGATTTGGTTCGCTTGATGTTGCTGAAAAATGAGATATTATCATGATTTGTAAGTTTGTCTTGTTCTTATTTCCGTTTCTATAAGAGCAATCCTTAGCTTTATCTATTTCGCATCAAACTTTCTTCTCATCTTTGCAATTTGCTTGCATTCTCATTCTACAATTTTTCAATGGCTCGTAGAATTCCCTTCAGTGCTTCTCTTGATCAAGATTTGAGGTATCCTTCACCCCAGTCTCAATCTATTTCTGCATCTGTCGTGGGTGCCATGAAGCAACAAGAGACTGATTTAGCTAATAAATCAGATCATGACGCCATTTACGAGCTTGTGGGTCTCAGAACTCGATACTCATCATCTATCGTTGCGTTTTCTGCTCGATTGCAGTCCAAAACTCGCGAAATTGAGAAGCTTAACGAGACTGTATCTGTACTTCAACGACTTGTTTATGAGTCAAACAAAAAAGTAGTAGAATTAAAGCAACAGAATAAGGATTAGAAATCCTTGCTTACCTCTTCATTTCGATTGCCTAATCCTTTAGACAAAGATGGCATGATGATTTATGAGGAGCAAATGCATTTGAATGATGAGGCTAAACGTCTCAAGTTTCTGTAGGTCATTTAAGATAATGAAATAAAAGTATCTAGCAGATATCCATGGCATGCATCATTCCTATTTCTCTTCTAATCATGCATAGTCTATCTTCTGGTAGGGATTTTGTGAAAATGTCTGCCAATTGATCATGTATATTAGTGAATTCTAATACAATATCGCTCTTTTGTACATGGTCTCTAAGAAAATGATATCTAATTTCAATATGTTTGGTCCGAGAATGTTGTATTGGATTCTTTGAAAGATTTATAGCACTTGTATTATCACATTTGATTGGAATGTGATTGTACATAAGTTTAAAATCCTCAAGTTGTTGCTTCATGTAAAGAACTTGAGCACAACAACTACCCGCAGCAACATATTCTGCCTCAGCAGTAGATAGTGCAACAGAATTTTGTTTTTTACTAAACCAAGAAACTAGTGCACGACCTAAGAAGTGACATGCTCCACTAGTGCTTTTTCGATCTATTTTACAGCCAGCATAATCTGCATCTATGTAGCTGATTAGATCGAAAGATGTGTGCTTAGGGTACCATAACCCTAAGTTAATTGTACCACTAAGATATCTAAGAATGCGCTTAACTGCAATTAAATGTGATTCTTTTGGAGATGATTGAAAGCGTGCACATAAGCACACACTAAACATAATATCTGGTCTACTGGCTGTCAAATATAATAAGCTACCAATCATACCTCGATATACCTTCGAGTCAACTAGTTTACCGGTTTCATCTTTATCAAGTTTAGTGGATGGATTCATTGGTGTTCCAGTTTCCTTAGCACCTATTTCTTCAGCAATTCCTTAATATATTTCGATTGATTGATGAATGTCCCACTTTTTGCTTGCTTAATTTGCAATCCGAGAAAGAATGTAAGCTCTCCCATCATGCTCATTTCAAATTCTTCCTGCATAGTCTTAGCAAAAACTTGGCACATATTTTCATTAGTAGCACCGAATATTATATCATCAACATAAATCTGAATCAAAAGAATATCATCATTTTCGTATTTAATGAAAAGAGTTGTATCAAATTTTCCTCTTGAAAAGCCTTTTTTAATCAAGAAACCACTAAGTCTCTCGTACCACGCTCTAGGAGCTTGTTTGAGTCCATATAGTGCTTTTGTGAGTTTGAAAACATGATTTGGAGAAATATGATTTTCAAAACCTGGAGGTTGCTCAACATATACCTCTTCATTTATAAAACCGTTTAAGAAAGCACTTTTAACATCCATTTGAAAAAGTTTGAAATCTTTATAACAAGCATATGCAAGTAGCATTCGAATAGTTTCTAATCTTGCGACTGGTGCATATGTCTCATCATAATCGATTCCTTCTTCTTGATTGAAACCTTGGGCTACAAGTCGAGCCTTATTTCTAGTAATGACTCCGGACTCATCTTTCTTATTTCTAAAAACTCATTTTGTTCCAATAATAGTATGATTTTTTGGTCTAGGAACAAGTGTCCAAACATCATTTCTTTCAAATTGATTAAGCTCTTCTTGCATAGCTAGAATCCAAGATTCATCAAGAAGTGTTTCATCAATATTTTTAGGTTCAATCTGAGATAGAAAAGCAATATGATTGCAAATATTTCTAAGAGATGATCGAGTGCTTACACCTCGTGAAGGTTCCCCCAGAATTTGTTCCACTGGATGATCTTTCACAAATTTCCACTGTTTGGTTGCATCTTGTATTAAATTTTGATGATCTTTCCTGATATCTCCATGTTGGACTTCCTCTATTGTGTTCTCTTTGTTGAGATTGAGACTTTCCGTATTATTTATACCTCCTGTTTCTTCATCAATAGATTTCTTGGAGAGTAGGGAATTAGATTCATCAAATACTACATGCATAGATTCTTGTACAATCAAAGTCTTTTTATTGAATACTTTATAAGCTTTACTATTAGTAGAATACCCGAGAAAGATACCTTCATCAGATTTTGCATCAAACTTGCCTAAATTATCTCTGTCATTTAAAATAAAACATTTGCATCCAAATACATGAAAGTAACAGATGTTGGGCTTTTTCTCATTCCAAAGCTCATAGGGAGTTTTATCTAATTTAGACCTTAGCATAACTCTATTTATAACATAACATGCAGTACTTACCGCTTCAGCCCAAAAATAACTAGGCAAGTTGTTCTCATTAAGCATTGTTCTTG
This sequence comes from Platycarya strobilacea, assembly GCA_036898215.1. Taxonomy (NCBI): domain Eukaryota; kingdom Viridiplantae; phylum Streptophyta; class Magnoliopsida; order Fagales; family Juglandaceae; genus Platycarya; species Platycarya strobilacea. The sequence continues at coordinate 8,664,506 of CM072547.1, forward strand.
CCATCTCTTGAAGAGATCTATTTTTCCTTTCTACTACCCCATTTTGTTGAGGAGTTCGAGGAGCAGAAAAATTATGCACAAAACCATTTTCATCACAAAATGTTTCAATATTTTTATTAACAAACTCTTTTCCCCTATCACTTCGGATACTTGAAATAGTATAACCCTTTTCATTTTGAATTCTCTTGCATAACTTGGTAAAAGCATTATGTGCCTTATCTTTATGAGTAAGAAAGATGACCCAAGTATATCTAGAGAAGTCATCAACAACAACAAATGCATAATATTTTCCTCCTAAACTTGCAACTCTATTTGGTCCAAAAAGATCCATGTGTATCAGTTGCAGTGGTCTAGTAGTGGAAATATGTTTCTTGATTTTAAAGAAGTTTTTGTTTGTTCACCAAATTGGCATGCATCACAAATTTTGTCTTTAAGAAAATTTACCTTTGGTAAACCTCTCACAAGATCATTTTTTGAAAGTTTGGAAATAACTTCCATATTGGCATGACCTAGTCTTCTATGCCATAACCAATTAGTTTCATTTTGAGCTGAAAAACAAATCGCATATTGTGAGGTAATTTCTTTAAAATCAATTGTATAAACATTGTTATTTCTAAAAGCAATAAAACAAATATTACAATCATAATCATTCAATATAATGCACTTATCCATTTTGAAAGTAACTGTAAATCCTTTATCACATAATTGACTTATGCTTAAAAGATTATGTTTTAAACCTTCAACAAGTAGAACATCTTCAATTATAAGAGAAGACTCATTACCAATTTTACCTATTCCCACGATCTTCCCTTTCGAGTTGTCTCCAAATGTCACGTGTCCTTCTTCTTTAGATCTAAGATCAAAGAACTTAATCTTGTCTCCCGTCATGTGTCTTGAACATCCACTATCTAAAAACCATTTATTTTTGTTCGTGGAAGACATCATGCACACCTATAAAAACAATTAAAATGATTTTTCTTGGTACCCAAGTTCTTTGGGTCCTTTATTTATTAGTATTAGAAGAAATAAGATTTTTAAGTACCCATATGGTCCTAATAGTCATTGTATGTTTTCTTCTAATAGGACAAGCAAAATAATTATGACCATTTCTATTACAAAAATTACAAATAGCATGTGACATATATGAAGAACTTGAGTGATTATAATAGTATCCTTTTTTAACAAAATTATTTTTATGAAAAAAATTTTGAATATTGGACTTTGATGTAGAAGGATTATCAAAGAAGTTTTTATAAGGTTTGTATTTTTGTTTTGGCATATATCCCAAGCCTGCCTTATCAAAAACACATATTTGACTACCAAGAAATTTTTCAAAATTTCTTTTTCCATTCGTAAAGTTTTCAATAATATTTTCTAAATCAGTTTTCTTTTTCTTCAACTCAAAATTTTCATCTTTCAAAACAATATTTTCTTTTCTTAAAATATCAATTTCGTTTGTTAAAGAAGAATTTTTCTTTTTCAAAACAGTATACTTAATACCCAATTTTTCAAATTCCTCATATACTTCTTCTAAAACATTTTGCAATTCTTCATATGAAGGATTTTCAATATTATCAAAATTTGTTACCTCAATATCATCTTTAGCCATAAGACAAAGATTTCCTGATTCTCCATTGCTTGCTTCACTATCTGAGCTACTTGAATCATCATTCCACGTAGCTTTCATTGTTTTTTTTGCATTTGTTTCGATCTTTCTTTAGCAGAGGACAATCTGGCTTGATATGACCGGGTTTATTGAATTTATAACAAATTAAAGTGTCATTTTTACCTGAATCTTTCTTGGAAAACTTATTGAAGGATTTCCTTAGAGGAGTTTTATTTTTCTTTAAGAACCTCTGAATTCTTCTTGTTATCATCGCAACTTCTTCATCTTTATCGTCATTTTCCTCATCTTCATCACTTTCACTTTCATGTGGAACAGCTTTAAGTGCCAAGCTCTTCTTTGACTTTCCTTCTTCTTCTCCTCTTTTCAATGTGTACTCATGGGTGATAAGTGACCCGATGAGTTCATTCACTTCGAGCTTTTTGAGGTCTCTAGCTTCAAGAATCGCTGTCACTTTTGATTCCCAACGTTTTGGTAGAGAGTTGAGAATTTTTCTTACTATCTCCACTTTGGAATAAACTTTGCCAAGAGCTGTCAAGCTATTTATGATGTTAGTAAAACGAGTGTACATACTAGAAATAGATTCATCATCATTCATCTTAAACATTTCATATTCATGAGTAAGAATATAAATTTTTGATTCCTTGACTTGAGAAGTTCCTTCATAAGTAACTTCCAAGTTATCCCAAATTTCCTTTGCTGTAGCACAAGTCATTACTCTATTAAATTCATTACCATTGAGAGTATTATATAATAAATTCATAGCAGTTAAATTCAAAGTATAAAGTCTATCGTCTTCATGATTAAACTCTTCTTCTTCCTTTTTGACCTTTACTCCATCAACTACTTTTGTTGGAATATAAGGTCCATTTACAATACATTTCCAGATTTCTCGACCTTGAGCCTGAAGGAATATTCTCATTCTAACTTTCCAGAATGAGTAATTGTCTCCACAAAAGAGTGGAGGCCGACTGCTAGATTGACCTTCACCAAATGAAGCTGCAATGTTAGTCATAAGATCTTAACTCAAAAGATAGTTAATCTTATAATAGAGCTCTAGCTCTGATACCACTTGTTGCCCAGATGACTAATACAAGAGGGGGGGTGAATTGAGTTGTATTTAAAAAATAACAATTATAAATCAAATATATAATATAAAATATAAATAAAATATGAAACAATAATAAATATAAAGAGGAAGGGTAAGAGAGAAGCAAACTCAGTATGTTAACGAGGTTCGGCTCCACTGCCTACGTCCTCGCCTCAAGCTACCTCTTGAGGATCCCCAAATTCACTATTCAATCTCCTTTAGGTGGAGATAGAAACCTATTACACCTTTGAGCAGCACCGCTCCAAAGAATCCGTGTAGAACACCCTCTACACTTCCAATCACCTCACACTTGGTGATTTAACTATTCCACGTGTAGAACACCTTCTACACTTCCAATCACCTTACACTTGGTGATTTAACTATACACACCCTTTTACTGATACAAGAATTGATAGTAGGTAGACTATCAAAGTACACTCCTCAATGAGTGAGATAGAAACAATACATCGCAACCTATATCTCTTTCAACAAGAACAAGAATTAAGGCTCAAAACTTTAGAAAAGAGAGAATGAGAGCTTTGAAAAAATGATGCAAAACTTAGCAATAGATGTGTAAGCTCTTGTTGTGAATTTTGCAAAACTCAAGTGAGCTATTTATAGGCAAATGATTTTTTAATTTCAAATTTGAAAAGATTCCCATATCAAAAACATCATCATTTACTTTTCAAAAATTTCAAATCTAATATTTTTACTTTTTGCATGTGACAAAAGGAGCACACTTTACTTTTCAAAAATTTCAAACATAATCTTTTACTTTTTGCATATGACAAAAGGAGCACACTTTACTTTTCAAAATTTTCAAATAAAGATATCTACATTTTGCATAAGTCAAGAAAAGCATCCACCACTTTTGAAAATATTCAAATAAAACATGCACATGTGAAAGATGACAATCAATCATCTTAATATTTTCAAAGTTCAAACATTTAATCATGTCATGCACATGTGAAAGATGACAATCAATCATCTTAATATTTTCAAAATTCAAACCTTTAATCATGTCATGCACATGTGAAAGATGACAATCAATCATCTTTCAAAATTTTCAAATTTAATTTTTAAAATATCATGCACATGTGGAAAATGTATTTTAATGTTTTATGATAAAATATTAATTTTGAGCCTTAATCCTAATTTTGAATTTTTAAGAGATTTACAACATTACTCTATGATTTTAATGTGAACTTGTTCCCTTCTTGCTCATGCTTGCTTCCTTGATGTGCTTGATTATATTGTGTGGACAACTTGAGCTTGAGACTCCTTTATTCTTTAGATTCATTTGTTATCATCAAAATCCATTTGTAGATTTACATGAAACTTGAAATCTTGGGTTCAACAGACGAACTTGAAGCTTTTAAAGACATCTCTACCTCTCCAAGTGTATTTCTTTCTTCGTGAAACGAAGGTTTTCTTCGATGGTGAAACTGAATGATCGAAGTCTTCAAACTGAACATCGCATGGAAGAAAATTTCGATCGAACTAAGATCAGGGTTGAACTTCAACTTCATTTTAGAGTCAGAACTGTATTTCGACTCCAATAGTTGTCAGAGTCGGGAACTCCGAATTCCAACATCTTCGGAGTCGAAGCACACCCCTATACATGAGATTCACGCGCTGTACTTTTGGGCAGTTTTCTCTGTATTGTCAACTGAGCATTCTAGTGGTCCGGTGTGCAGTTAAGAAAAAAGCTATGAAAGCTGAAAAAAAAAAACAAAAAAAAAAGATTGCCTACTAAAATTGGACAAGAGGGAGGGAGGAGCTAAAGCTCCACCCCATTGGACAAAGCAACGATGGCTGAGACGGTAGGGAGGCAGAGCCAGTAAAGAGAAAACGGGTTGGGAGAAAGAAAAAATAAAAAAACTATTGTGATTATTGATTAGCCATGCGGTCAAGTATTCTTTACTCATTTGAATTTAGAGATGAGATGAGATGAGTTATGAATAGTAATAAAATGAGTAGTTGAAATGAGTTGAAATTTGAAATGAATGGTTGAGATGAGTTGAAAGTACGAAATGAGTTGTAACTAATAAAATCCAGTTTATTCAACAAACCGGCCCGAGTAATTGTTAAATACAAATTTCAATTAAATCTCATACCAATTTTTATAAAAAAAAAAAAAAATTATACTTTTGTACAAGTCTTAAATAAATGAGAAATACTATGTCACCCGAATTCCGGTGATATGCATTTCTCATGAATGTCTTTTTAATTTTTTTTTAACAAAATGATTAAAATAATATTTTTTAATAATGATGTAATTTTTTTAAAAAAATTATTTAAAATCATCAAAAAAATTATTAAATATAAAGACAAAATAATACAAAAAAAAAAAAATAGTTGCCCATTCGAGATAAATTTGGACAACATTCCCTAACACCACTCTAAATAAATACGCCTTACAGAAACTCTTATAAAAAGTAGATCCCATCTAAAAAACTATTTATTTTTAGTAAAATTTATTTTTTTTACAAAGAATTTATATAAGAACTGTCTATTTAAAACTTATACTTGTGAATTGTCTATTTAAGACTTTAAAATAACAAATTTGTAATTGTCTATTTAAGACTTTAAAATAACAAATTTACAAATTTGTGAATCATATATCATATAATTACTACGAGATAAAAATAAGATGAAAATATAGTAAATGATATTTTTCTTCTATAATTTAGACAATACTTTCTATTTGTCAATAAATTTGTATATCAGAGCGTAAAAGTTAACCCGGTGAATTTATTAGACACTGAGTAATTACAATGTCATTACCATTAAATTACATCTAGATGCTGTTTTTTTTTTAAATTAACTACAACTCATTAGAACTTTTTGGGGTAAAAAGAAAAATAGGAAAGAATTAAATATGCTAAATTCATCTTACATCTTATTTCAACAAGCCAAGTTGGAATATCTTCACAGACTAAAGGAGCATGATTTGCTTAGGAAGTCCAATCTGCCTTAAGTTTGTTATCTTTAGTTTATCTATCAATAACTTGATGCTGCTACATTAGGAGATGATGAAACGATAAGACTTAAATTTACATTAATGAAAAGCAATTTTCATTGGTAAAATTAATTAAAATGAGAGATCATCGTTTCTAGATACAAAAAAACAGCAACACTGAACAACATCAACACGACTTTCTTGACTTGCGCTTACTTGGGCTAATCTTTTCTAGCGCACCAGTTAGAAGAGGCATGCAAATTCCTTGTGAAATATCCACCTCTCTTTGTCCTCCTCCTCCTCCTCCTCCTCCTCTTCTAGAGACATCAGATGGTGCATTTCTTTTAGATATTGTATCATGGTCTTGGAAATTGATTGATTTTGGCATGTATAAGCTTCTTCTTTCACCTGGTCCAAGTCCAATTAGCCGACCCAGCGACACACTTCGATCTTGAAAGAAAGATGCTGTGGACTGCTTTATCTCGCAATAGAAGCATGCAGCACCAACAGTGTCTTATTAAGGCCAGTCGTGTGGGGTGGGCTATATAGCGCCCCCTTCAATTGGTTTTTGAAATCATCTGAAAATATAAAAGCTTCCTCTATTTTTGTTTTTTTCTTGAAATAGTATTTTAGTTGTGAATTTGTTGAGTATTACTCTAGTTTATAATACATAGTACATTTTGCCACTGAGGAGAGACGCTTGAGGTTTGTTAAATTGGATAAACTTGTAGAGTAATTCAATAAGTTGTGTTTAAGGTATTTTTTCAGTGTGCTTTCGTATAGTTCTTATCAGGGATGTTTTAGGCCTCGTTTGTATTCGAAGATGAGCTCAACTCATCTTCATTTCATTATTATATTTTTATAATTTTTTATATAAAACACAAATTCCTATACACATTTTTCAAATCTCAATACACATTTTTCAAATCCCAACACACATTTTTCAAATTTCAAAATAATAATAATATTAAAAAATAAACTAAACTCATCTCAATTCATCTCATCTTCGAATCCAAGCGGGATAATTGCTTGAAGATTCATTATTAAATTTCAATAGAAAACTTAAGTTTGAATAAGAGTTAAAACCAAGTATTCACATATGTAAGAAAAAAGGTTAAGACTTTGGGTTACCTCAGTATCAAGGTTGGAGGATGAGAATGAAGAGAAACTAGATGATCCCATGTGCAAAGTGTGAGGCTCTATTCCAGCAGCCGGTAAGCTCTGCACAACTCTAAGTCTAATGTTGACAATCCCAAGCCCGAGAGGCCATCCACTGGGTATCTCATGCTCCTGATAAACAGTGATGATCGGTTCATACAAGTTTCAGAACAATTGTCAAAAATATTTGATGAACATAAGATATTAACGTGGAAAAATGGGTCATCCTTCTTTGATTTGGTCTACTTTTTAGTTTTCTTAAAAGACAAACTTCAATTCTGAAACATATGCCAATGCTGTCGAAACAAGTAAGAAGTTTTTTCCTTCCTTTTAGAGAGCAAAAACCAAAGCACTTTTGGTTCACAAAATCCAATGTTTTTAATCGCAAACTAATCTTAAAATGGCAAGTCCGAAACAGAAAGATGCTCGGAGCAAAACCTTTTTTTCACGCATTCCTTTGTCAAGGGATGAAAGATCTCAACAAAACCCTGTATCTTGAATGAGGACATGCATATTGCAGGATGAAAGGAAAACAATGTCTAAACACAGTTTTTGGTTTGTCAAAAGAGGACCGCTTGTTGCCATGTGTTAAGATATAAAATAAATAATAAAATCTAATAGAATGAGTGAGATTCCTTGTAAAGATCAGTATGAATTTGTTCCTAAGTGACTTCTCAACACGGCCTCTCACATGTGAGCCAGTATTTCCAATACCATAATTGTAAGGAGGTCGTAAGAGTCCATACTAAAATAAACACTCATTTTTCATTTTAAAAGGCCTAATTGGAAGGGTGAGATAATTCCTTATAAAGATTATAATGAGTTTATTCTTAAACTTCTTAACACGATAGTGCTGAAGCCTGAAATCAAACTCCTTTACAGCTACTCAAATTACGTCGGGTTGAATTTTCAAGTATAGTTCAAAGACGATCAGAGCTCCACTCCTTTTGGGAAAGGAGATTAGCCAAAAGCATAAATCATCTTGTAATCTCCTGAGAATACTATGAAAGGATAAGAAGGCTGCATCATTTACAAACAATCAATGTTTTGTTGTACTGTTCGGTCAACCAATAGAAAGATATTACTAGAAAAAATAAGGGAAAAGCGAACTGGCCAGAGGATTAATTATCAGAAAATTGTGAAAGAGAGGAAGTAGTGAAGTACTAACATGATTGCTTTTTGGTGGTTAAACATATTCGCAACCAAAAAACTAGTTGAAATCCTCTATGATAAAAAAAGACTGCTGAATCAGGTAGCCTTTCATTTGGAATAGAGTCCAACAGGGCAATACAAATGAGTAAAACCAGAAGTTAGAACAACCAGAGGCAGAGAGCTTACGCTTCCGATCCAATCCAAACAATGAAAATCGAATGTCTATGATAATACCCAGAAGAGAAAAAGGAAGCAAACCCTGAAGGAAATGACCTTTCATTCTCCCCAATAAAAATGTAAACAGACGAAATAGAAAATTCAAGAAACCACCAAATTTACTTGTTCTGAACCTAAAGAGTCCCAAGAATAAACATCACCTCTGCGACCATGGCGTCCACAAGAAAGTGCAAGAAAATGTCGTTTAAGAGACACCAATGTTGAAGAATTAGGAGACTTTCATGTCCTTCGTGATCCGTGAAGCAGGACACCATTTTAATTTAAGCAATGCTGGGGAGTAGCCACACTCAGGACACTCCCCTACATGAACAGTATCATGAACAGTAATGACACTGTTCATGTGAAGGGGACTGCACTAAGTGTGGCTTCTCCCCCTCATTTTTCTTTTAATTTTTATGAGCTTGGGTCCCACCCGGATGTTCACCCTGAACTATCATTTAGAACTTCTGAAAACAATTTCTTATTATTAGCAACTGACAATTAATTACAACCGTTCAGACATACAACAACGGTTTAACCGTTAGTTTACCGCCAGATTTCAAATCTAATTATGGACACGTACATCAATGGCTTATCAAGTGGATTATTTACGATATTTCATTATGCAGCTGGCGCGATTAGATTTTGGGCATTCAGAACTGTGTAGAAACCAAATAGTTGGGATCATAAAGACCAGTAAGAGAGAATATTTATTAGGAACATGAAGGGTGATGGGAGTGTTCAGGTATTCCTTCTACATCTTATTAATTACTAATTGGTGAGGTTCAATGCAACTGTGACATGGCACCGCTTGTTGTTGCTTTTGGAACACTTTTAAGCTGCACCCATCAAATTTTAAGTAACAATTTAAATAGTTCGGAGATCAAATTAAAAATATTGGATGATTTGAGAGGATAAGGTGTGATTTTCACCGAGTTTTCTTGCAATGGAATCTTCCCTTCTGCCTGCCTCCTTGTCTGCTTGGGAGCAAAATGACCTAAAATGTGAAATTTTAGAATGCATCTCAAATGTATCAAATGTATTGTATCACTTTCTATTTTATTAAAATTAAAAAAGATGATATATGAAGAGGGAGTGGAGTTCTTCAACAAATATCCCAAAATAATAATTACATTGCAAGAAGATGAAAAAAATAAAAGAAGAAAAAAAGCATGCTTTAGTGATCAATTTTTTACTCTTCACACAAATCTTATAAATATGACACGATCTTAAAAGATAAAAATAAGGTGTTTGTAAAAAATTACAAATAATGCAACTACTAGTAGAAGCGGTGGAACTTCTGTTAAAAGTGTCGAATGCATTGTTCTTTATTATCTTGAGATGATCTTTAGAGAGATCTGCCGTCCTTTTTTCTAGATAACTGACTAGAAAAAATAATAATATAGCAGAAAGCATAGCACTCCAAAGGGACAGTTCATAGCAACGGCACTATTGTGAGTTCCAGCTCTATCGACTGTCGAAGCTCCTCGCACCTCACGTTCAAAACAATGCTTAACGTCAACCTTATAAGTTATTCAATAAACAATATGATGATAGAATTTTATAACATGTGAAAAGGCCAGAAAACATAGAGCAAGTACTTTGAATATGGATTTTCACATAAAACATGATGATGATGTGTTTGATTAAATCAGGAACACTGAACAAACACCCACGACAAATGTAACAAATGCACATATTGTCTCTTTGACACCCTGTAAACTGTGTCGTATGTTGTTGTTGAAACTTAGGCTCATCACTAAAGTCAGTGAACAACCAAATGCTGCTGGCCACTATCTCACTTCACATGAAAACAGGAAATGCAGGGAGGGAAGTGGGTGTCCGGCGTCCGGTGCTGGCGTTGAATGTAGCAGCTCAGTGAGTGGTTGATATACGGAGGTTGATCAGTTTTCTGTAGTGAAGGTGAAACTGACAACTCAGTCTTATCGGCAATGATTATTTTTGTGTATTTGATAAAATTCATGAGGTTCTTCCAACAACAACATTAAAACATTAGTTTCGAAGTCAGATAGATTAGTTGGAGAATTGGGCCTTTCCCAACGTGGCTAACAGATGTGAAACACAAAAAAGTCTTGTTGGATAGGGAAGGTTTGGTCGCTAGCTAACTCACGACTCCCCTGCGATGCCTGCCGCCCCCCGCCCCCACCACACCACCCCCCCCCCCCCCCTCCTCTTTTCCTTCTTCTAATATCCCAAACCACACGACACTCCTGCTTTTATTTTTCTTTGATTTTTCTAGACATTGTTTTTTTTTAATTAAAGAAAAAACCATTCCATATTATATTTATTCATTAATTTTTATAAAAATTATTTAATTTTCAAACCGGTACTAGTTAAATCATACTATCCACATAATTTAAATTGTACGATTTAAATTTTAAAATTTAATTTAAAATTAAATTATACATATAATAATTATATTAGATATGCTCTTATACCCACCTTTGAAAAAAAAAATCATTCTACAATCTAATTTTATGTTTACTTCCAGACGAAAATTGTTGGTTCCTTCTACAAAAGATGAAAATGACAGCTTTTGCCCCTCATTTGTTTTTGTAAGAGATGATAGATCTGTGATGATTGGGATCCGAGATAATACTTTTCATGTAATGATATTGATGCTGTATGTTAAATTAGCATGCTTTTGTACCATTTAAGTTTTCTATGATGATTGGGGTCCAACTGTAGTTCAAATCAAGTGTGTCATTTTCAGTCCGAACCAGGCACCTTAGGCTTGGGCCACCGAAATGGGCTTTAGGAGTGCTACTAGATCCTTGGGCTTGAGTAGTCGCAATGGCAGGGCTCAGTTTCGTTGTTATTACGACTCACCTTCTGAAGCAGCTATATATATATATATATATGGCCTATAGGGCTGCTTTGTAGAAATACGTTAGCCCTCGAGACCATCCAAGATTCTAAATCAAAAAAAAGATAAGAAAAAATGGGGGAAAAAAAGTCCCCTAACTTTATTCCAAATTTGAGTCGGTACATCTTTGTTATATAAAAAATGATAAACACAATATATTTCATAATATTTTACATAACAATATTGTAAAATGAGGACTATTTTTGTAAATCATATTATAAATTTAATATAAATTTATAAAAATATTACTGTTGAACTACATTTTATTGTGTAAAGTATTGTAAAATATATTATATGTGTTATAAAACTAAAAAAAAAACTACTACTATTGCAAGAGAAATCTAAAAGAAACTCTCTGAAACTTTCTTCTTTCTCTATATTTTCTTATAAATTTTATTAAAACTGAAACCCATATTTTTAGGCGTTGAAATTACTATGCAAGTTACTATGCAAGTCACTGTGCAGATTTAAAATAATAGTAGTGGGGTCATTCACATAATTTTTAGTGGTGGGACAAGGCGGCTGCCGACTCTTCATAACACTCCCCCTTGAATGACCACCCATAAAGAATCTGCTTCGTTAAAATTTTGCCAAGGAAAAACCCAGTGGGAAGAAAAACTAATGGCGAAGGAAAAAGAGTACAGTCTCTTTATATATCTACAAGTGCTTTAAGATTGCCTCATTAAAACCTTGCAAAGGAAAATCCAATGGGATAAAACTTTAACGAAAGAAAAAGAGTACAATCAGCACAAGTTTTCAGGACTTTTACTCCCTCTGGAAAGTGCATGACAATAGTTTTTGAGTTTTCACATTTTAATATTCTGCACAATTTTCTTGAATGTTGCAGTTGGTGATGTCTTCGTGACTAAATCTGCCAGATTATCACTTGATCGTATATTTGATATATCCTCCTTTGATTTGAGTGATATAAGCAGCATTGTCTTCGTAAAAAATATTGAGCTATCAAAATACCACACTTTTCTTGAATATGTTGAGTCATTGATCTCAGCCAAATATACTCTCAACTTGTTTCATGAATTGCAATAATCTCTGAGTGATTTGAAGATGAAAAATAATATCTGGTTGACAAACTTAATAGAAATCTGATACCTGCAGTAATACTTAAACTCCCCCTGATAATATGCGTTAGTGTTTCAAGTAATAAGCAAATATGATTTCAGTATATATAACAAGTTAAGAATTCAAACACGATCTCCAACTAAATAATGCATTAGAGAGAGTATGATAATATTTTCATCTAAAATTTTCTTCCCCTCATTCGGCGTTATTAGGAAGAACTTGTTTATATACGGCGGAAATAACATTGGAAACCATCTATGTACGATAAAAGCTGTAAAAGCTTTGAGATTTAATATTATCGGTTCGGCGGAAAATCAAATCCGCTGGATATTGTGGATAAACGAGATCTTGAAGAGATTTGAAGGCTTCGGGTTGTTGTTTAAATATAACCAATTTTACCATTGGTTTACTCCAGCAAAAAGATTTCGCATTCCTCATAGATTCAGTTGTTGTTCATCCAGAACGATATTATGTCTAATAGAAATTCTAATGTCCCAGATTTAAATCATGAACTTTTTATACCTCAACCGCTTATATTTTCTCCTGATGCTGTAAACACCATGATAGGAGCAGAGATATATCTCTCTAGTAAATCTGATCCTGAAATTGTTGCAGTATCAAGAACCCTCAGTGCTCAATATGCTGCTTCTCTTACAACCATGTCACAGAGGCTATTGGCGCGAACGAGTGAGGTTGATCATATTAAAAATCAAATATCTGAGTTGCATCAAACGCTTGCAACTAAAGATAGAAAAAATAAAGATTTAAAATAAGAAAACAAGGAGCTGAAGAAACTTGTAGACTGGTATTCTCGTGTCCTGAAAACACGAGTAGAAGAGCTGGAACGAGAAATAGCTCAGATACAAAGTCAACAACAACAGCTAACGGCAGAGGTTCAGCGTTTACAAGAAAATAGGGATAGCTGTAATTAATCTCGCTAGCTTTTGAAATTATGCATCCAGCATATCTTGTAAAGTGAGATTTGAAGAGATGATGGTTTGTCTTGTTCTTATTTCCATTTCTATAAGAACAGTCTTTAGCTTCATTTAGTACGCATCAAATCTTCTTCTCATATCTATAATTCATCTGTATTTGTATTCTTATTCTACAAATTTCCAATGGCTCATCAATTTCCTTTTACTATTTCTCACAATCAACATATGAGGTATCCTTCACCTCAATTATAAGTTGATCCTGCATCTTCTGCAGGTGCAATGTTGCAGCAAGCAAATGATCTGGCTAATAAGTCAGATCGTGAAGCTGTTTATGAGCTGGTGACTCTCGGCACCCGATACTCCTCCTCTATTGTTGGATTTTCCAACCGATTACAATCCAAAAATCGTGAGATTGAGGAGCTTAACGAGAAGGTTTCTGTACTTCAACGACTCGTTCAAGAGTCTGACAGAAAAATTGCAGACTTAAAACAAGAAAATAAGGATTTAAAATCCTTACTTGCCTCTTCATTTCGAGTGCCTAATCCTTTAGATAAGGATGGTATGTTGCTTTATGAAAAGCAAATGCATTTGAGAGATGAGACTAGAAATCTCAAATTCTTGTAACTCATCTATGAATTGAATAAAAAGATATTTCCTTTTCAAATGCATTCCTTGAATTTATAGCAACCCTTGTGATCTTTTCAAGAGTTCTAACAAGGTAAATCATCAACGTAAACTGTAATAATGGCAAATCCGAATTTTGATAAAACACATGGACATATAGGATTATTCTTAAATCCTTCTTTCAATATATACTTGTTGATTCAATTATACCACATGCATCCAGATTGCTTTAACCCATATAAAGATTTTTGAAACTTTATAAAGTACATACTCCTAAATGTACTTGGATTAGATGCTTTAAGTATCGTAATAATCTAATGATGCTTATAAATATGCAGTGACCACATTCATTAACTGCATATCTAATCCTTTTGTAATAATCAATTCAATTAAAAATATGAATGTGATTGCATTCATACCAAGGAAATATGTTTCCTCATAATTGCTCGGGTTTCTACTGGAAACCTTGTGCGACAAATTATACCGCATAATTTCATTTCGCATTACGTTTTCGTATAAATACTCACTTATATCTGACAAATATTACACCCTTTGGTGTTTGGACAACAGGTCCAAATGCATCTCGCTTCACTAGCGAGTTTAATTCAGTTTTAATAATTGCTTTCCATTTTGGCCAATCATTTCTACGTCGACATTTTTCGACGATTTTTGGCTCACTTTTTTCATTACTTCTGGTAATATCAAGTGTTATCATATATGTTGTCGACAACAGTTTTATTTCTATCCATAAATTTTCCAGTACTCATGAAATGTATTGAGATCTCATTGTTCCTCTCCAGGGGAAAACATTTCATGAAACACCTCTACAGGAGGTTCCTCTTCAGGAGGTTTATACTCTTCAGGAGTTTTCTCTTCAGGAGTTATACTCTTCAGGAGTTACACTCTTCAGGAGGATTATATTTTATACAGAAAATATGGTTTCTTCATGAGCACCGATTTTTATTTTTCTTGTGCACCAATAGGTCTTCAACGCTTCAGGTGTATCTTAGACTCATTTATTGTTGTTTTAACAACTCGTCCTTCAGGGACTTCAATTCTTGCTTAAGCATTAACAGCAGTAATATATGATTTTACAACACCTTTAGTGTCAGTAAATACATCATGTAATTGATTTGCAACACTTTACAGATAAATAATCCTCTGAACTTCTGGTTCACATTTATTTGTAAGAGGATCAAATTTAAACAGAGCTTTATTATTCCAAGTAATTTATTATCGTGCTTCAGGCACCAATATTTCATTATTTCAAAACATGATGAAATATTAATAAGCTTATATATAAAAACTTAGTATAAGTAAATCAAGTGCTTGGCCGTACAACAGGTACGTGACTACTGTTTAGTCATATTACATCTATGACAAACATTTTCATCTTTTTATGAAGAATTATTCTGAGACCCTTTACCCTTCTCTGAGTTTGATCACTTCTGGTGATACGATATATTTTTATCATTTTTAGTGTTGTCGCTTTTGGGACCAACACTTTTATAATTTTTCTACCACGTCTACGCCCTTAGTTCCTATTCACTTCTGAGAATTGTGTAAATTCGATATCATTAATAGGACGTAACTGGTGTAACAAAAACTCATTATTTAGCTCAATCACTGGAAGACAAAATAAAAGTTCAGAATATTTGTTGAACTTTCACTCTCGATATTGCTACTGCAGGAGCACATTCGAGGTATGAAAAATAATGTCTTCTTTTATATATCATCATTAGTGACATTTTCACTGTATAATTTTAATATTGAGCTGATTTTAAAGAGTGCAGAATATTCAATACCACTCTTAAAATCTTGCAACTTCAGGTGCAATAAATCATAATGATCTTTTGAGAGGATTACATCTTCTGGTGCTTATATCACTCTCTTAATTCATTTCACACAGTAAGATGATTTTTCATCATGAGATACACAGCACGGTCCTTCAGGGACACATGGTTTCCTTCTATGATTGTATCTTTCAAGTTTATCATCATATCCAAATAGATCTCATCAATGATCTTGGATAAATAACATTTTTCAGAAATGTCAATAGTAATAAATCTCAATATTTGACATTATATTACAAAAATAAATCTGTGAATTTAAGAAATATATTCACATTATCATGAGAATAAAAATAAAATTTTATCAAGTAATAATTAGTAATATTACCTTTAATATTTATCTCAAGGACTGTAAATAATATATTGAAAAACTTACTTGAAGTAGAAGACCACTAGCTTCAGTATCGGTAGAATCTCGTGCTGATAACGTGTTATAAAACTAAAAAAAAAACTACTACTATTGCAAGAGAAATGTAAAAGAAACTCTCTGAAACTTTCTTCCTTCTCTATATTTTCTTATGAATTTCATTACAACTGAAACCCATATTTATAGGCGTTGAAATTATTATGCAAGTTACTATGCAGTCACTGTGCAAATTTTAAAATAATAGTGGTGGGGTCATTCACATAATTTTTAGTGATGGGATAGGGCGACTGCTGACTCTTCGTAACAATATGTGGATTATTTCTCTTGTTGATCATGACTTGTTGTATAAACGTAGAAGGCCGAATATTGGATCCTCATAAAAGAGGGCCGAACCCACAATCTAGATGGGCCCAGGGAATAGAGAGCCCAAGGCCGCAGTCCATGAAGGCGGCACCAGTACAGCCACAATTTCAACGGTCATTAATTACTAATTAATTAAGTATGTAATAGAGAAAATAATTAGCAGCGCGATACACAATTGATCCATATATCCCGGATATTAACACACCCCAGCGCATAATGGCTAATTTGGAGTCGGCCTACAGCTTTCTGATTGCATTTTACAGAAAATTGTTATTATAAGAGCTACGAAACAGATCCGCAACAGTAATACTTATCATCATTGTACTGTTGTATTCATGGGCAAGATTCATGGATTGATTATCATGAAGTGAAGTTCAACTTCGTTAGATATCTGCATCGATCATGGGCTGGCTGGCTGTCAAAGTATAATTAGATGGATGCCATTCTAGAGTACTCTGCGAACTTGTTTGAATATGAGATCAGCAAAAAGTTACAGGCAATTATGCTAGCTAGCTAGCTAGAGACGTAATTGAAACACGGCTTAATTAGCGTCATAGGCTTGAATAGTCAAAAATTAAGGCTGATCTGATCTGATATGATCTGTCCATTCGTCTAATTAATGTTTGGTAAGGGTGCACTCAATGGATTGAGAATTGAGATGCTGCATCTCATCATCTATATAACGCTTCCTATATAAGTCTAAACCGGCAACCACATCCTCAATCATATTCATGATTTACAATCATGATCTACTACTGCTATCATATCGTGAATATATAATCCCCCATCATTGGATGGAATAAAACCAAATAATCATATTGATGATCGACATGCATCCATCAATAAAAAAAAATATTTTTCGTTTAAATGAAATTTAGTTGTGGAATAATATAATACGGCCTATATATGATCAAATGCATGCATGGGATTTTAAGATGTTCGTATATTAATTTAGAATAAAAAAAAAAAAGCTACAAATTAACTAGTTACGCGTATGTTTCGTACGTTAAGTTCAATATTGAGCTATCTGACCTAGAAAATTACTTGAACCCTCAAAATTAATGGACAAAACTCATTTTGCACACTTCTCCTGATCAAGAATAGTTTATTAATTTCTTATATGTAATAGAGATAGGCGTCGGGCTTACGCAACTGGCCAGCCGGTCCTCTCTTGTCCGGCCCCTGCTTGGGACGGGCGGGAGTGCAGACGGCCCCCCCAACCCTCCACTCATTTGGGTGTCGGGGGACAGGCTCGATCGAGCTGGGTCCAAGCCTGCTCAATTCAATATATATATATATATATTAAAAAAAATATCTATATATTTTTTTAAAAATAAAATGATGTGGTTTTGATATAAGGTTCTATTTTAAAACCATTCCATTGAAGTCTCTCGCGTCTCTGACTCTCTATCTCTATTTCCTCTCTCAGACGTTTGATCTCTTGGATCATGCATGGTTGCACACTCCTGGCCTCTTTCCCTCTCGCCAAGTATCTCTCTCCTACTTATTTGTAGGGTTTATTTATTTTTTAAAAGAAAAAATCTAATTGTAAGTGATTTTATGTATAAATATGCGTATTTATTGATTAAAGTGATTGGTTAAAAAATTAATTTTTAATTAAAATGATACATATTTGAATTTTAAATATAAAGCCAAAAACATTAGTACGCATGAGATTAATCTGCAAATTGGCTTATACATAATAAATCCTTTCCAAAATATATATCCTACGTACATATATCACTGACCCTCGAAAATATGAATCTTTAATATTCACACCGAAAGTGGTAGTCGGACGACCCAATATTAGATAGTAAATACGCGTTAAAGACACGACCCAGCTTTTTCTCTCCGACGATTAAGGAAAAAGTAATGGATTAATTAAGTTTATAATGAAGTGGACATGATCCATACTGAAAGATATCATAGATGAGGAATAGTGAAGGGGGACAGAAGTAGGTGGGAGTACTGATTATTAGTTACTATTATTTAAGTCTCCTAACTAGCTAGCAGCTTAAGTCGATCGATGCCGCTTGATCCTCTTATTGCATGCCCATTCTATCTATCCCGGCAAGCATCATGAGTAGTACTGCTTCTGCATGCAATTATATGCCATCATTACTATATTTATAATGCGTGTCCAATGCCAATTTCATGTCCGTAAAAACGCACGACTTTATAATTAACTCCAAATACAACGACTCTCTACGGGCTATTATATACGTAGCCTAGAGCTAGCGCCTTTGACTATATATAGCTAGATAGATGAGATAATTAGCAATATGTATCCTAAAAAGTTATCTACACGTACATGAACAAGGCTAGCAATATACATATATAATATATCATGGGTAGGGCTGCAAACGATCCGATCAAAGACGAGTTCGAGTCGAGTCGAGTCGAGCTGGACTAAAATAATTCGAGTTCGAGTTCGAGTCGAGCTGAGAGTTTGCCGAGTCGAGTCGAATTCGAGCCGATCAAAGACGAGCTCGAGTCGAATCGAGTTATTTATCGATCTTTGTTTTTACTCTCTAACGAACGAGCCGAATTTAGTCGAGTAATTACTCGAGTTTCTTACTCTTTATAAATATTTGACTCAATAATTTTTTTGTGAACTTAATAAATTATTATTGTAAAGAAATAAAATGCTACTTCTACATAAAGTAACAAAATATATTACTTATACAAAATATCAAAAATAATATATATAACACAGAAAATATATATAATAAAAGAATATATGTAAGAATATATGCAAGATTATATATATGTATATAGAAATATTACGAGTATTGTTACGAGCTCAAAACGAGTAGAATCGAGTTTATACGAATCTTGTTCACGAACACAAACCGAGTTTATACGAGTCGAGTCGAGATTATACGAGTTTAGCTCGTTTAATATTCGAACCAATATTAGTGTTCACGAACAACTCATTTATTAAACGAATCGAGTTCGAATCGAGTTTATACGAGTCGAGCTCAAATTGTTCACGAGCAGCTCTGTTCGTTTGCAGCCCTAATCATGGGTATGTATGTATATATAATATATATAATATATGTGTATGTATGTATATATTATATATAGTTTTACGAACGGTACCCATGTGATGGGAGTCTATCCCTAAAAATACCCTCTACGACAACAAAACCAAGCAAGAAAGTCCAAGAGTTTCTGGACTAATAAGATTTTTCTAGTCAAAAAGTCCAATACCTTGGATCGATGTTAGCCCGGCAAGTTGAACAAACATTTAATAAATTAAGTCATGAGTCCGTCAATCACGGGGACAACAATCCCAAGTGATCAAGTCCGCATTGCTGATCATTTTCAGAGCTTCAGTTAATTTTTAATAATTTTTTTTATTGTGTTGAATGATTTATTGGTCAATGTCCCTACCCGATATATCATAGTGCCAGTACTAGTAGTTAACCAACCATCAACTCGGCCATTGAATTAGTGGAAGTGTCCTGGGGTTCTGGCTAATTAAGAACAGTGAGATAAGTAGGATGGTGGACGAACGACGATGGAGAATAATAAATTTGCATCTAAAAGTAAGGTACAGCCAAAAGCGGGAATAGGCCGGTTAATTTGTTCATTTGTCTTTATCACGGGAAAAATTAGGAGATGGCCAAGATTAATAGAGAGGAAAAATATATAATTAAATGGATACATAATATGTAGAACATGATCAGAGAGAGAGAGACGATCGAACATCGATCGAGAAGGGTTTTCGTATCATGCATGTTCTTAAGGTAAAGTGGTGAAATCGATAGGAAAATAACATGCATGTCGTTTCAAGGATCAGCTGCGCCATTGTTAATGGAACTGATAATGACTTTGATGAAGTACGTACGTTTTTTTTTTTTTTTTTTAATGAATTAACTAAAACAAGTAGATAAATGAAGCAGCCTTCAATGTTTCCCTTTTTCTTAATCCGGTGGCCATTTACCTTATCGTTAATTAACTTTCTAAAGTACTCTCCTTTTAACGCTGCCGATACAGTGATCTGCTTTTCTATATTCGTCTTTCACTTTACCTTTTCTTTTCTTCCCCGCGGCTTTCGACAAAGTTTGGTATAGTGTTCATTCTAATTCTATAGGCGCGAAGTGGCCGTATACCATATCGTAGCCGTAT
Organism: Platycarya strobilacea; assembly: GCA_036898215.1. Taxonomy (NCBI): domain Eukaryota; kingdom Viridiplantae; phylum Streptophyta; class Magnoliopsida; order Fagales; family Juglandaceae; genus Platycarya; species Platycarya strobilacea. Next base: position 8,684,948 of record CM072547.1, read on the forward strand.
ACCATATCGTACGTCATCTCTGACTAGTTAGGAATAGCCAATTATACGCGTGGCTCTCACTAAAAATTTTGGTGCATGTCATGATCATCAGTAGACTACAATATTGGAGTACCTGATCTACTGGCCTCACCTAAAGATCTGGAGGAAATTTCCTTGTTTGTAGTTGATATTTAATTTCTTAACAAGTAATGCATACTTCCATACTGCCCTCGACCGTGCAGGCCGGAATTACTCTAATCTAATTGGTCCCAACTCCAAGCACGAGAAATGTAAAATCCCTGAGATGTTTCATTCACCAAAATTGGTTTTTTTTTCTAGATTATGCATATTGAATTCCGACTCAGTACTGCATGAAAGACAAGTTTATGGGACCAGTACCATGACTCTTAACACAATTTGGAAACTACGCAGTACTCTCATGCTCTCTTATATCTTGCCATCTTTTGAGGGGATTGATACGGGAGATCAGAAGAAGCGACAAATTAATTATTAATTAGAGTGATCACTATTGCAATATACATATTATTTAGTTCTTCATAACCATTCAAAAGAAAAATTATGCTTTCATACTTTAGCTTTTCAAAGCATGAAGATTAAGACTATGCAAACCCAGAAACATGACACAACAAATCAACAATAAGAACCCTGCATGCGTAAATTAACCTAATTTTTTTTTTCATCAACCAAACCAGATATAATTAAGTAGTATAAAACATCACTGAATGCAGAGTCATGAAGATATATGCCTAGAACCAATCTCGATCGGTCCTTGCACTTTAATTATGTCGAGGCAGCTAGGCAAGCTCACGGCACGAACTGATCGTCTTCCTCATTTTGGTACTCTTCCATGGATTTATTGTTCTCAAAGGAGTTTTCCCTGTTGCCATAATACACCTTGTTTCCGTACCCGTTTGTTGGGACGTTCACAGCTCTTGAGTGGCCATACTGGTTAGGATTGTAATTGAGATTCTCATTGTTGACGTCGTAATAGTACTTGCCATTCTCCAAAAACCTCGTGTCGCTCATGCCTTGCCTGTTGTTGTTGGCACCGCTGTAATAGTTGTTCTCGTTGGCCGGGGTGGTGTACTCTTTCTCCGTAAACCTTGTGTCAACCAAGCCATTTTGGTTGGCTCCGTTGAACCTCGTGTCGCTCATGCCTTGCCTGTTCTGGTTGGCACCGCTGTAATAGTTGTTCTCGTTGGCCGTGGTGGTGTACTCTTTCTCCATAAACCTTGGGTCAACCCAGCCATTTTGTGTGGCTCCGTTTCTGTTGATCTTGTTGTTGTAATAGTTGTTGTTGTAGTACTCATGTTTGGCACCGCTGAAATAGTTGTTGTTGTTGTTGTCGTTGTTGTCGTTGGCGTTGAGGTACTTGTTCAAGGATTCCTCGTCCTCAAACTCGTTTTTGTTAGGGACATTGGTGGGGTTACTCGTAAACTGGGTTTTGTAGGCCGGGACATTGGTGGGGGTGGTGGTGGTGGGAGAGAGCGTAGATTCGTGGCCGTAGAGGCCGTAGCCACCTTGGGCGTCTGGAATGAAGGCTGGCTGCTCTTCTTGTTCGCTCGAAGTAGGTTCTTCTGTTTTGGGGAGCGGTGTTTTTTCCTTGGCAGGGATGTTGAGAGTTGTGACTTTGCTGAAGAACTGGCTTTCTCTAGCATAAATTTGCACAGAGAAAGAGAGGGTCATTAGGAAGAGAAAAGAGATCATGAGTTTTGCAGAGGGAGCTGCCATGGCAGGCAAGAGAGAAGAAAAAAGGCTAGTGTTGTATAAACTGATCAAGTAGTGTATAGTGAGCTAGACATGTGTAAGAGCTTGTCATGGTCCATTTCCAATATATAGAGACTTTTCTTCTCTTTCTCTCTCTCCCTCCATTTTTTTTTTTTCCACTCATTTGGTGCAAATGGACGGAGGAATTGTGATCATTGTGGTCCCTTGAATGGGTGAACTTTAGCACCGAGCTCTTTCCTACCAATTGACTATGTCTCATCATGAGAAGATTAACAAAAAAACAGAAAAATACAATTACAACTTGTTTTGACAGAAAATTATGGTTATTAAAAAAAAAAAGAAAAAAACAGAATTATGTGCTGTTTTTACTCAGAATGTCCAATGAGTACTGCTTATAACTATTTATTCGCGATGTATATATTTCGTATCTTGTAAGCAAACCTGCAACCTTAAATATTGAGTTATAACAAAACTCATTACTATCGATCACTTTTATCACAGCACTAATGCATGTGGATTAAGTTGGATATTATAATACACACGCACACACACACACACACACATATATATATATATATAGTTAAGGTGATGAATTAATTATAAGAAAGCAATAACGTACGTTTCCCTCAAGCATACATTAATTTATTTGCTGTGTGGAGTAGTGCAATTTATGAATGAGATGATTAATAGAAATCACACACGATCGAACATATATTAATATACATGATGCGCGCATGATCTACCGATCGATTATCGACCGAGCTGGATTCCACTCGCCCGATCACTTACTGTCGATCGTTATGGTCACTATCTCTTGTTCTTAACCACTGTTAATGGTGTTCATTATTTTCTCGGAAAAACAAGTGTTTTATATATGATTTAGCAGCTAGCTCTAATTAAGATAATCCGGGAAAAACTAGCCAGCTATAGAGATTTCAGTGAAAATGGATCATTATAAGAATTAATAATATTTTAATTGCCATCAAAATGATTATTTGTGATTAAAATAAATTATTTATGATTAAAATAATCTATTTTAATCACAAATAATCTTTTTAATCACAATTAAAATATCTTAAATACTTATATTTTTTTGTAGTGGTCCTGAGACTCCTAACTCCTAATTCTCATTTTACACTTCAAAATCACTGGCTCATGATTTTTATTAAATTGAACCGCAAAATATTTTATTTATTTATTTGTACATAAAGTCCATCTACACAATTAACTTGACATATTTTTTTTTCAAAGTAGTTTGATTTGGGTCACTCATTGGGAACATTGATCTTTTTTTCTTTTTTGTAAATTATTTATATTTGTTATATATATTATTAATATTAATTTAGATGGCATATCATGTAATTTAAAATTGAAAATGAAATTCACCCAGCTTTGAAAACCAACCATGCGTGGATTGTGGAGTGGGTGGGACATGCATATAATGGTATTACAGCATGCATGTGCCCCTCTTTGCTAGCTTTGCCTGAGCCCTGAGGTTACACCTAATCTTTACGAACGCTGGTTCCCTGGGCCCCCACCTCTCAGAAAAAGCATGAATTCTTCCATGGGACCCACACAACATGCCTACCCAATTTCTTGACGCCTGCGGCACGTGCAGGATTGATAAAGTTTTATACGGATTCAGAAAAGAGATAACGAGAAAAAATAATTTTAGATGAAAATTAAATAAAATATAATAAAAATATTTTTTTAAGTATTATTATTTTTTTAATATTTAAAAAAATTTAATTATTTATTATATTTTATATAAAAATTTAATAAAATTATAATAATAAAATAAGATGAAATACTTTTTAAATCTAAACGAGAATTAATGGTTATGGAGTCATGCATTATCCATATGTATAAAAGTAATGTTTGGACAATTATTACAAAACAATCATATTCTTATTTTTAAATTTAGATATCTCGAATTAAGTATGTCGATATAGCGTAACTTGGTAAGTCAATCATTTAAAAGAATTAAGTTTAATTAGAAAATGAATAAATTATCTAGAATAAATTATAATGTTTTTACATTAAAAAGAGTTGATGAAAACATTGAAGCACTCATAAACTCCTAGCTAGGCGGGAAAGGAACTGTAGCTAAAATTTCAATTCATCTTTAATTTTAAGAAAAGAGACCTGCGCCCCTGATCTTCAGAATGCAGTTGATCATTGACTACTAATATTTGTTTATTCAATATTACTTGAAAGTTAAACGGCACTAGTCCATCATTGGTGCAAGATCAATTTGGGTAAAATGGTATTCAAATATCTTCATGATCATCTCAATCTATAGCTAGCACAAGAAGCAAAGTCAGCCAAAGCCAAGGCGTTCTCAAGAATCACTTTAAAGCTGCAGTACACTATATATATATATATATATATATATATATGAGCTAATCAATATAAACTTTTGACCCATTTTAATTTACAACTCATGAAAGTAGTGCATATGCATGCAGTTGCAAATTAAGTAGGGGTCTAAGAGGTCCAATTTGATCTACTTTTAAACATATTTTATGATCGGACGAGTATATACCAATTTTAAATTTTGAATAATTGATAATGCATCAATTACATTTTTAAACCGATACTTTTAGTTTTATTGGTTTCAGTTTAATTTTTTGATTTTAGTAGATTATATAGTTAATGTAACTATAGTGATATAGTGATATATAGTGGATTATATAATATAGTGATAGAGTATTTGATTATGTATGTTAAAGATAATATGCTAATGATAATAATATTGTTGGTGTCCGACTTATTTATATATTTGATTATATATGTTAGTCATGATAATATGACGGTTACATACGGACACTTTTGTATGTTAGTGCATATCATCAAATATATAGAAATTTATTTATCCTTAATATATTTAGTTTATATTGATAATATATGAGCAGATGTTCATGTTTAAGATTAAAAGTTTATGTTATATTAATATTATAAAATTAAATTTTTTAATAATAATGTTATATCAAATATCATATTGTTATAAAACTAAAATAAAAAATACTATTGCAAAAGAGAAATATATAAGAAATTCTTTTGAAACTTTCCGAATTTTTTTTTCTCTCTAAATTTTTCTATGAATTTCATAATAACTGAAACCCATATTTATAGGCATTGAAATTATTATGTAACTTACCATGCAAATTACTATACAAGTCAGTATGCAAGATTTAAAATAATAGTAGTGGGGTCATTCACATAATTTTAGTGGTGGAATAGGGGGCAGCAGCCGTCCCTCCACTCTCCTTCTCGTTTCAGTACATTCCCCCTTAAATGACCACCCATAAAGAATCTGCCTCGTTAAAATCTTGCCAAAGAAAAATTTAATGGGAAGAAATACCAATGGCAAAAGAAAAAAGAGTACAGTCTTTTTATGTATCCACAAGTGTTTTAAGATTGCTTCATTAAAACCTTACAGAGGAAAACCCAGTGGAACAAAATCTCAGCGAAGGAAAAAGAATACAATTAGCACAAGCTTTCATGACATTTACTCATTCTGAAAAGTGCATGACGATAGATTTTTGAATTTTCGCATTCCAATGTTATGCACAATCTTTTTGAATGTCGTAGTTGATAATGCCTTTATGAATAAATCTGTCAGATTATCACTAGATCGTATCTGCTTGACATCAATTTCACATTTCTCTTGAAATTCATGACTATAAAAGAATTTAGGTGAAATATGTTTAATTTTGTTATCTTTGATATATTCTGATTTGAGTGATACAAGCAGTATTATCTTCATATAAAATTGTTGAGCTATTATTGATCATGGGAAGTCCACACTTTTCCTGGATATGTTGAATTACTGATTTTAGCCAAATACACTCTTGACTTATTTAATGAATAGTAATGATCTCTGAGTGATTTGAAGAAATAGCAGATAGTATCTGCTTAACAGATCTTCATGATATAACAGTATCTCCATAAGTAAATAAATATCCAGTTTGAAATCTACCTATGTGTGGGTTTAAAAGATAACCTGCATCTGTATACCCAATCAATTGAGGACTTAATCCACGTTGATAAAATAATCTCATATCAATCGTATCATGAAGGTAACAAATGATATGTTTAATGTCATTCCAATGCTTTCGAGTTGATGCAAAACTATATCTTGCAAGCAGATTAACTGAAAATGTAATATCTGGTCGAGTGCAATTTGCAATATACATCAAAGTTCTAATTGCACTAAGATATGGTACTTCAGGACCAAAAAATTCTTCATCGTCATCACAAGGACAGAATGAATCATTCTTCACATCAAGTGTTCAAACAATCATTGGAGTATTCAGGGGATAAGATTTGTCCATATAAAAATGCTTCAGAACTTTCTCAGTATACATGGACTGATGAATAAAAATTCTATTTGCCAAGGGCTCGAGCTGCAGATCGAAACAAAATTTTGTTTTGCCAAGATCTTTCATTTCAAATTCATTCTTTAAATATGTAGCAGTTCTTGAGATCTCTTCAAGAGTTCTCACAATATTTAAATCATCAACATAAATCGCAATAATGACAAATCTAGATTCTGATTTTTTAATAAAAACACAACACATGGGCATATAGGATTATTCTCAAATCCTTCTTTCAATAGATATTCGCTTAAGCGATTATACCACATGCGTCCGGATTGCTTCAACCCATATAAAGATCTTTGTAGTCTGATAGAGTACATATTTTTAGATGTACTTGTAAATGTTTCAGGCATTTTTTTATCTTTAAGGGATTTTTACATATATGTCATGGTCTAAAAATCCATATAAATATGCAGTGACCACATCTATCAACTGCATTTCTAATCCTTTTGTAACAACCAGATTAATCAAAAATCTAAATGTGATTGCATCCAAAACGGGAGAATATGTTTCTTTATCATCAATCCCAGGTTTATACAGGAAATCTTATGCAACAAGGCATGCTTTGTACTGCATAATTTCATTTTTCTCATTACGTTTTCGTACAAATACTCACTTATATCCAAAAGGTATTACAGCCTTTGGTATTTGAACAACAGATCCAAATATTTATCACTTTGCTAGCAAATTTAATTCAGCTTCAATAGCTGCTTTTCATTTTGGCCAATCATTTCTACGTCGACATTTTTTGACGATTTTTTACTCACTTTCTTCATTACTTTTGGTAATATCAGGGGTCATTTTATATAAAAATATGTTGTCAATAACAGTTTTATTTCTATCCAGAATTTCTCCAGTATTCATGAAATGTATTGAAATCTCATTATTTTCAGGAGATTTATACTCTTCAAGAGTTTCCTCTATAGGAGGTTATAGAATATAAAATTTGAACTCTTTAAGAGTACCAATTATATTTGTAGCCTGTTATGTGGATACGTGTTCTTCAGGAATACCAAATTCATTTTGTATTCTTTTTCTTCTGAGAATTTTATCTTTTGCACCAATAGATATTCCATACTTCAAACGTATCTTAGACTCATCTATTATTGTTTTAAAAATTTATCTTTTAGGGACTTTAATCCTTGCTGGAGCATTAACAGCAGGAATATAAGATTTTATTACACCTTTAGTGTCAGTAAATACATCCAATAATTGATTTGCAATATTTTATAAATGAATAATCTTCTGAGCTTCCAGTTTACATTCATTTGTAGCAGGATCAAATTGAGACATAGTCTTATTATCCCAAGTAATATCTTGTTGTACTTCACGCACCAACTTTTCTTTACCCATTAATGGAAAAGTGGATTCGTCAAACTGACAATCCTCAAAACATGCTTTAAACATATTTCTTGTAAGGGGTTCAATGTATCTAATAATAGATGGAGAATCAAAACTAACATATATCCTAAGTCTACGTTGAGAGCTCATTTTTATACGTTGTAGAGGTGTAATTGGAACATATACAGCACATCCAAAAGTACGAAGATGAGAAATATTTAGTTGTTGACCAAATGCAAGCTGTAATGGAGAATATCTATTATATGCAGATGGTCTAATGCGAATTAAAGATGCTGCATGAAGTATAGTATGTCCCCAAGTAGAATTAGGTAGTCTTGATTTTATAAGTGAAGATCTAGCGATTAGTTGAAGCCTTTTGATCAAAGATTCAGTTAAACCGTTTTGTGTGTGTATGGACAACAGGATGTTCAATATTTATTCCTATTGACATGTAATAATCATAAAAAATTTGAAATGAAAATTCACCTTCATTATCCAATCGAATGATCTTAATTGGATACTCAGGAAATTATGCTTGTAGTTTGATTATCTGAGCAAGAAGTCTAGCAAATGCAACATTTCTAGTGGAAAGCAGACAAACATGTGACCATCAACTAGATGTATTAATCAAAACCATAAAGTATCTAAATAGTCTACTTGATGGATGAATAGATCCACATATATCTCCATGAATCCTTTGTACAAAAGATAGAGATTCAACAATAACTTTTGAGGGAAATGGTCTGATAATCATTTACCTTGAGAACATGCAGAGCACAAAGATTCATTGAGTAGAAATATCTTTTAATTCTTTAAGGGATACTCATGCGAATTTTCAATAATTCGTCTCATCATTATAGATTCTGAATGTTTAAGGTGATCATGCTAAGTCATAAATATTTTGGGGTCAATGTGCTTCTGGTGCATTACCACATATGATTCAATTGTTCTCATCTTTGTATAATATAATCCAGAATATAGAGCAGACATTTTTTCTAATACGAGCTTCTGGCCTGATATTATTTTAGTAATAAGAATGTACTCTTTACTGCCTTCATTGGTTGTTTCAATATAGTAATCATTACGATGTATATCTTTGAAACTCAATAAATTTCTTCTAGATTGTGAAGAGAATAGAGCATCATCAATACAAAATTTGGTGCTATTAGGCAACACAATATAAGTTCTTCTGGAACCCTCAATTAAATCTGATGAACCTGATATGGTATAAACATAGACTTTGCTTAGTATTAGATTTTAAAAATAATTATTTTATTTGAGAATACTGTAAGCCAGACATATATTTTTATTATTCAACTCAGAGATAAAAAGTTCATCAATGTGATCCATGATTCTACAAAATATACAAAATTTTTATTACATATAATAAAAAAAATACATTAATTGGGTGGAACACTTCCATCTCCAATGAAGTAGTCAATTCTACCTTTAGGATGATTAAAAAAATCAAAGATATCAAGATGAGTAACATCTACATCTACTAAATCTAATAAATCATCTGATACTTCTACTAAATTTGTTTCATGCATTTTATTCTTTCCTTTAATAGATGCTTGATATAAATCAGTTAAATGCCTGGCTGTATGACAGATACGTAACCAATGTTCAGTCATTCCATATCTACGACACACCTCTTCACTTTTCTTTGAAGAGTTATACCACTTCTGGTGATACGGTATTTTATTATCCATTTTAATGTTGTCACTTATGAGACTAACATTTTTATAATTTCTTTTACCATGTCCACGCCACCGATTTCTTCTAAAGGATGCACCATTCACTTCTGGAAATGATGCAAACCTATTACCATTCACTTCAAGGAATAATATTGAGCCAATAGGGCGTAACTGGTAATTTGTTAATAAGAGCTCATTGTTCTGTTCAGTTACAATAAGACATGATATAAGTTCAGAATATTTATTGAACTTTCTCTCTCGATACTGCTGCTGCAGGAGCACATTTAAGGCATGAAATGTAGTATAAGTCTTCTCTAGCATATCATCATCAGTGATTTTCTTATCACATAATTTTAGTACTGAATTTATTTTAAAAAATGTAAAATTATACTCACTAACACTTTTATAATCTTGCAACTCAGGTGCAACTATTTAAAATGAGCGCTTGGGAGGATGACAGTCTTTTGGTATTCATACATCTTCCTTAAATTGTTCTACAAAATATAAGATTATTTTATTGTAAGATATTCAGTTTTTAATTCTTCGTGAAGATGGTGGTAAAAGAAAATCATTACTTTAGTACAGTCCTGTAGGGACGTTTGATTTCTTTTGTTAATTGTTTCACCCAGACTCATCGCATCAAGATGAATTTCAGCATAAAGTATCCAGGATAAATAATTTTTTCCAGATATGTCAAGAGCAACAAATTCTAATTTTATAAGATTTGTCATTTTTTACACATATAAATAATGAAATAAATATGTGTACCTCAAAAAATATATTTATAAATTCACAAAAACTTTAAATAATAATTATCAATAAAATATAGTAAAGATTGCAAATAATATATTGAAAAACTTACAGAGAAATAAAATCACTAGCTTCAGAATTGGTAAAACCGTCGTGCTGATAACGTGTTATAAAACTAAATAAAAAAATTATTATTGTAAGAGAGAAATATATAAGAAACTCTTTTGAAACTCTCTAAAACTTTTTTTTCTCTTTATATTTTTTTATGAATTTCACAACAACTAAAATCTCTATTTATAGGTCTTGAAATTACTATTTAAGTTATTATGCAAGTTACTATGCAAAATTTAAAATAATAGTGGTGGAGTTGTTTACATAATTTTGGTGGTGGGACAAGGGGGGCAACCGTCCCTCCACTCTTCTTATCGTTTCATTAAACATATCAATTTATGTTATTAGATTATTATTAGATACGTATAGTAGGATTTTAAGATTTAATGTTTCATTAACTAGTATTTTAGCATATAATATAAAACTATTTTATATATAATTATAAATAGTATAAATAATTTATATAATATAAAAAATAATATATTTATAAATCAGTCCAGTCATGTGTCAGAAAAAAAAATCTAAAATCAGACTGATTTCAAGAAAAATAAAATCAATACCAAACTGAAAGTCTTTTAAACCAATAGAATCGGTTCGTTCTGATTCACCAATAACTCATTTAAGAATATGTCTGTTTAATTAATCGACACATGCATCATCCATAATTTTCCGATGCACATGTGCTATTTAAGGTCTAATAAATGAATTAACTACTGGTTGCTAGGTTTTTAATTAAGTGCGCGCAGTAGTAGTACTTGATATGTATATCTTAAGCATCAATGCAGCAACTGTATACAGTAATATACATGCATTAGGATAGGATAACTGCAGGTTTGTACGTATATAGAAGATGCAGCCAGCCAGCCAGCCAGCTGCCTTCTTAATTATCTCACCATCTGTTGGGTGAATGGGTTGGTTTTGACATTTTTGTCACCAACTTTTGGTTATTTGGATGAGCTAGCTGTCATCACTACTACTGGCTGTATATATATATATATATATGCAAAATGTTAAGCTTCTTGAATTTGTCTACTTATTTTGACTGTTTATATATTTTAATTTTTAAAAATAATTTTTAATATATTGATATATTTTTTTATTTTTAAAAATATTAAAAAATATTAAAAAATGTATAAAAAAAAAGGAAAAAAATGCTTATTATACTAGTAGTAGGGGACATTTGTGAAATGATGCATTTGGTTGAGAATAATACATCTCTCCCCTTCCATTACAAACTTCTCAAAACAAAATCTTGGATCGAATTTTCTATAATATTCAACTCACTCCCTTCTGATTAAAGAGAATTTATTAAGCGGATTATAGAAATTCGGAGACAAGAGGGAAGGATTGCAATCAAGGTCTTCTCCAACTTCTTTGTCTTCCTTTCTTATTTTTATTTTTCTTCATTATTTCCCATTCTTCTATCATTTCTTTGAGCTTTTAGAGCGCGAATAGTAAATATTTACAAACATTTGTTGCCAAGGAGCACAACTTTTAGCTGGGAAAAACAGTAGGATATGCTGTAAGGAGACAAATGTGAAGTTTTTAAAGGTTAATGAACAAAGGGCCTGTAATCAAATTGCTCATGGCACTGACCAAGGAGTTGATGTATTGTTCCCTTTATGTCAAACCGACTCAGTAATTTGTGTGTGTTTGATCAAGGTTGTAGCAGTAGAATGCATCCATCTTACAGCTAATCAAGGTTGTGTGGGTTTTCAGACTTGATTTATTCCTTTATTCGACTTTTGTCCCTTTTTTTTAATAGTCACCCCACGTCAATATGTCCGCACCGTATACACAAAGCCGTGTATAGCTAGCCCCACTCATAAAAAAATAAAATAAAATAACGAAAGTTTGTATTAATAGGAACGCCCATAGATTAAAATTAGACAACACAATAATAGCACTGCCCAATTCGTGATTATGGAGCCTGCAGACTGCTGACTGTCCCAAAGTAATGGGAGATGTTGGGAAGTTTAATAGAGAGAATCTTTTATGTCCATTTAATATATATATTTTTTTGGCATTGTATTTTTTTACATTATTTTTTAAACACACTTAATTTTTTTTAAAAAAAATAAAAAATATTTAAAATATTCTTAAATAATATTTTCTTAATCATTAAATAAAAAAAATAAAAAAAAACATAAAAAAAAAGAAGTGTGAACGGGGTTTAGGTGTTGCAAAAAGAATCTTCCATGCTTATTGCTTGGTGCTCCCAATTCTGTGCTCCCAGTCCCACCTAAAACTTACCAACAAATTGCACCATGCACAATGAGAATTGATGAGAGGGGAAACCGAAAGAAAATAGGTACATGAAAGTCGATTAATATCCCAAGTCCCAAGTCCTAAATCCAAAAGCATATTAAGCCTAATATTGTTTGACTACTGAATAATACTGATCCAAGCTGGCAGCGGCCATGAAAATTCAAGAGGTCTTGAGTTTTAAATATGGGAGTTGCTGGATCCAGGCTCGCAGCCAGAAAAACAAACATACAATTCTGCTACATTAATTGTCATTATTCTAGTAGGCAGTCAGCAGTGAAAATTCTCTAATTTAATTTAACAATTCAATATATATATATATAAAGGCATGTGACAAATGCTTTATTGTCAACGTTTTTGATTTACCAATCAACCTAAAATTACTTTCTTGCTTTTTCTTTATCTTTTTTTTTTTTTTTTTAAAAAAAGTCTTTATTCCTGGGGTCAAGACTCAAGACAGACCTACGCGTGATTAGCGGAACGGGGATTTTCAACCCTTCATGGTTTCTTTTGGCCGGCAATTAGTTGTTGTGTCCTAAAACCAAAGGGAAATTAAGGAAAAGAAGATAAAAGAAGACAAAGTTGTTGACTGTTGTTTCATATATAGCATCCAAAGTCTCTGCTCGTTAACTCCCATGTTTGCCGCGGGGGATCAGATTATATCAATCTATATTGTACGTACCATGCCAATCAAGTCGAAAATATTACTATGATGTTTCAATTTGTTCATTCAATTTAATCTCTTGTAAATTTAATTTTTATTTTTATTTTATTTATTTTTTTACTTAATAGCTAAAGAAGTGACAAGTAGTATATTAATATATTTCTTTTTTATGAACAAATTGTTAATAGAATAATGTCAGGTACATACTGCAAACAGACCAGTTTCGAATAGGCCATTTGCTAAAAATTAGATCCTACTAAAAAATAATAACTTTTTATACATTTTAATATGAGGTCTTTTTTATAAAAATTTAGATAGATTTTTTTATCTATTTAATTTGTAAACATATTTTTCTCATAATACGATTCACATTTACATGTACAGATGTTACAATGTTGCTTCAAGTCTTTTAGGAATCTGTGTCAAGGAAAAGGATTCCAAAGGAGATGACCATACATCAAAAGATTTGAAACCAAAGTAGGAGTCGACGGGTAAACGTCACTTCCAACGCGTTTCCTTGTGGGCCTTCTCTCGACGTACTATCCACGAGGTCCGAGGGAGCCCAAATCTGGAGAGCCTATTAAGGAAAAGAGTGGAAGCCCATATTGTATATTGTAGGAATAAATAGTTTTACCATTTTTTCTTTCTTAGTTGACTGTGATGTAAATAAAGGCTGTGATGTAAATAGGACTGCTATTAAGGTAACGTTAGCAGGTTACTTAATAGTTAGATTTCAGCTGAACTATTCCGTTCCTTTTTTAGTTCAGATATAACATGGTATAAATACCATGTTACTTTGCTATGTAAAATTAAGTTTTAATAAAAGCATTTTTCTGATTCCGCAGAACTCGATCTCTCACTACTTTACTCTTTTTAATTGTATCATGGTATCAAGAGAACGAATAAATCTAATTTTTGCCAAGATACTTCCTGATTTTACTTTCAATAAAAATGTACATGATGATCATTATACTGTTTGTCCTTTAGCAAAACAGAAATATTTGTCATTTCTTGTTCATTCATATTAAAAATGTAAATTGGCTTGAATTAGTGAGGTGGAATTCAAATGAGATAAAATTGCAAATTTTGTATTATTCAATTTGAATTCAAATAAGATAAGATGGAGTCTTATCTTTAAGTTGTAATTTTTAGATAAGTGTAATTCAAACTATGAAGTTTATCCATAACTTTTTAAGTCCATTTAGGAGTCTTGGAGTCTGGTAAAAAGGCTGAAGGCTTGAATTTCGAAATCTGGAATGATAGACTCAAAAGACAAATTCGAAATTCAAATAGCAGCAGTAAATCCGGAAGTCTGTTAGCAACCTATCAGCAGACGGATTCTGATGAAGAATGACCTGTCAGCAGACGCGTTTCAGCAGCACTTTTTGGATAGACTATTTAAATGAAGTCAGATCATAACCCTATGTGGGGTTTTCGACCAGAGCATCTATCTTGAGATATTGGAGAGTCTTTTTAAGGAAAAACGGTGAGGAGAACTCAAGGGAGAAGATCTATACACTTGTGAAGTGTGATTTTGCTTCAAGGTCGGAGGAAGATTGTTGATTGGAATATATAATCAATCACTGGAGGTTCCAGTAGGAAAGACATAGATTGAAGATCGTCAGAGGTTCTGGCTGCTACTACGGTAGGGATAAACGGGTCGTTTATCCGGTCAAGTAAGGAAGTCAATTGACAAAAATTTTGTAATTGAATAGCTTACTTGTAAACTGATTTTCAATCAATAAAATGGACTTTCCTGAGTTTGGTTGCCCCGTAGGGTTTTACCTTTGAAAGTTTTTCAGAGGGTTTCCCTTCGTAACCAATCGACGTGTTAATAATTAGTAATTTATTCATTACATGTTTATGAATATTTATACGATTGATAGCTAACAAATTTGTTTGAAATTGTTAGAAATATTTGGACATACAGGGGTAAAAAGGGAATTTCAATTGGTATCAGAGCGGGTTCACTCATCCGAGTGTGATTCGTTCCCCTAGTAGAGATGGCATCATTGAATATTCCACCACAATTTGATGGTGAGAACTATGCATATTGGAAAGTACGCATGCGAGCATTCCTCAAATCATTGGATGAACAGGTATGGCACACTGTTGAAACTGGCTGGAAAAGACCCGAGACTAGTGTAGAAGCTTGGTCGAAGGATGAATTGAGCAATAGCAATTTTAATAGCAAGGGATTGAACGCCATATTCATGGCGGTATCACAATAAGAGTTCAAAAGGATCTCTATGTGTGAGATAACTAAGGAGGCATGGGATATATTGGAAATTACACATGAGGGAACCAAGACTGTGAAAAACTCAAAATTACAATTGCTAACCTCTAGATTTGAAGAAATTAAAATGCATGAAGATAAATGCTTTAATGATTTCTATGCTAAACTAAATGATCTTGTGAATTCCAGGTTTAATCTTGGAGAGAAGGTTGAAGACTCAAGAGTTGTAAAGAAAATCTTGAGGTCATTACCTGAGAGATTTTGACCCAAAGTTACAGCTATTGATGAAAGCAAAGACTTGGACACAATCAAAGTGGAAGAGCTAGTCGGGTTCCTACAAACATATGAATCCTCCCTCCCTCAACCAAGAAAAGGTAAGTCCATTGCCTTGAGAACTATGAAAGAAGAAATTGAGAATAGCTGTGGTGAGGAAAGCCTAAATGATGATGATATAGCCCTCATTGCTAGGAAATTTAGAAAATTCATGTTCAATAAGAAAACAAATGGGAAACAAAAGAAAGCTAAAGAATTTCTAGCAAAGAAAAATGACTTTGAAAATTTGAACAAAGAAAAAATTGAGAAAAAGAACAAAGTAAAATGTCATGAATGCTCAGGTTATGGTCATATTAGAGTAGAGTGTCCAAACTATAAGAAAAATAAAGAGAAAGCACTGAATGTGTCATTAAGTGATAGTTCGGATTTAGAAAGTGAAAAGTCATCCTCAGATGATGAAAAGTCATTCATGGCTTTTCTATCTAGTGTGACTGACTTACTTGAAAATTTAGTGACAAAATCTGAAAGTGGTGGTGACTCAAGTGACTCGGACATTGCTGTAGTCGATACCGATCAAGAGTTGTATGTTCAAGATGCCTACAATGAAGTATGTGAAGAGGTAGTCAAGTTGAAAAAGCTCACTAAAAAGCTGTACAATAATCTTACCACGTTAGAATATGAAAAAAACAATTTGTGTGAGGCTTTAAAAGTGTCTGAGGTTGAAGTATTGAGATTAAAAGATCAAAAATGTGCATTAGAACAAAAATTAAAAAAGGCTCAAGAATGGAATCAAAATTCAGCAACACAAAAGTTAAATGAAATGTTGAGTTTCCAAAAGTCAAGCAATGATAGGACGGGTCTAGGATATGTGGTGTCCAAAGGAAAAGAAAAACAAATACCATCATCCGGTGCATCAAGTTCCAAAGGTATTGTGTTTGTTCAAGAAAGTCAAAAGGAAAACCACAATATTCCTGACATGCCGAACGCTGCCCAGCCCAGAAACTCTAGCAAAAGCTCAGCACCTAGCTTGGTGGGAAACGGTAAGTATAAAGGTAAGAAGACCCCTATTTGTTATCACTGTGGAATAATTGGTCATATAAGACCACATTGCTCTAACTTGTCTCAAGCGCAGAAAACCAAAACTGGAAAAACTTCAAAAAGAAAAAGAAAAAGTTTACAAAATCAAGTTGATGATTTAAGTCATTAAATTAATTTTGTGAGTCGTGAACTTGGTCAATTAGTGAAGATATGCACCCAGAAAAATGAGAAAAGCAAGCTGGAAATTAAAGAAAAGTGGGTGATGAAAGACAAGACCGTAGGCCACATAGCTCACACGGCACTTAAAGTCAAGGAGAACTGGTTTTGGTACCTGGACAGTGTATGTTCAAGGCATATGTCTGGAGATAAAACCCTCTTCAAAGAGATGGAACTTGCAAATGGAGGCACAGTAACTTTTGGAGATGGAAGCAAAGCTATTGTAGAAGGAAAAGTGAGTGTTAAAATACCTGGATTGCCTGTTTTATCCAATGTTTTGTTTGTCAATGGTCTTAAAGCCAATTTATTAAGTATAAGCCAATTTTGTGATGAAAATTTCTCTGTGCAATTCACAAGAGAGGAGTGCAACATTTTCAATTCAGCCGGAGAATGGATGCTAAAGGGCCTAAGGACCACAGACAATTGTTATGGAGTGTCTCCAATCTCAAGATTGAGCTGCCATAGAGCCTTGCTAGATGAGGTTGAACTATAGCATCAACGACTCGAGCACATCAATTTCAGAGATCTAGCTAAAATCTCAAAAAGAGAAGTGGTGGATGGATTACCAAAAGGCATGAAAGACAAGAAAATCGTGTGTGAAGCATGCCAAGAAGGGAAGCAAACAAGAACACAACACAAGAAAAATTCCCTCATTCACACCTCTCGACCTCTTGAACTTTTGCACATGGACTTGATGGGTCCGACTCAAACCGAGAGCATGGGTGGAAAAAAATACATCTTGGTGATTGTGGATGACTTTACACGATATACATGGACCATCCTCTTGAGAGAAAAATCTGAAGCATTTGATCTTGCAAAAAATCTGTTTAAAAAACTGCAAATAGAAAGGGAAGAATCAATTTCTAGAATTCGTAGCGATCATGGTAGGGAATTTGATAATGCTAATTTCACTACCTTTTGTGATGAACAGGGAATCCACTAAGAATTTTCAGCACCTATTACTCCACAACAAAATGGAGTGGTAGAGAGAAAAAATTGAACAATACAAGAGATGGCCCAGACCATGCTAAGCAACAAGAAAATGGCACTACATTTTTTGGGAGAAGCGGTTAACACTGTCAATCATATCTTTAATCGAGTAATCCTAAGACCCGGCACACAGCAAACTCCCTACAGTTTGTGGAAAAACAAAAAATCCACGGTAAAGTATTTCAGGACTTTTGGTAGTAAGTGTTACATTTTAAGAGACCGAGAGAACAATCATAAATTTGAAAGCAAAAGTGATGAAGATTGGTTTCTTGGTTACTCTTCAAACAGTAGGGCTTATAGAATTTACAACTTACGCACAAAATTTGTTATGGAATCTTTTAACGTAGTTGTAGATGACGTCTCAGATGAAGTCACCATGAGAGAGCTGGAAAAATTAGAAGGGGCTGCATCAACAAGTAAGGAAGATGCTCAAGAACGAAGTGACCAAGAGAACATAGAAAAAAGCAAACTCAAATCAAGGGAACCCTCATCAAGAGTGACAAATAATCATCCAAGGGAAAATTTACTGGGTGAATTAGATGAAAGTATGAGACTAAGAAAAAAGAGTAATTAACCAAATCTCATTTGTGTGCTACTTATCGCAAGTCGAGCCTAAAAGGGTAGAAGAAGCACTACGAGATGAGAGTTGGATCAATGCAATGCACGAAGAACTCCATCAATTTACTAGAAATGATGTGTGGGAACTAGTTTCAAGACCAAAGAACCACAACATAATCAGGACTAAATGGATCTTCAAAAATAAGTTCGATGAACATGGATCAATCATAAGGAACAAAGCAAGATTGGTTGCTCAAGGATACACTCAAGTGGAAGGGGTCGACTTCGATGAGACTTTTGCCCCAGTAGCACGGATAGAATCTGTCCGAATTCTATTAGCTCTTGCTTGTCATCTAGACTTCAAACTCTATCAAATAAATGTCAAGAATGCCTTCCTGAATGGCATACTCCAAGAAGAGGTATATGTTGAACAACCAAAGGGTTTTGTTGACCACTCACATTCTGATTCTGTTTACAGGTTGAAGAAAGTACTCTATGGACTAAAACAAGCACCTCACGCCTGGTATGAGAGATTGACAGCATACCTCTTGGAGCACGGATTTTGTAGGGGGCAAGCCGATAGAACATTATTCATAAGAAGATCAGGTAAGCAACTCTTAATCACCCAAATATATGTCGATGACATTGTATTTGGAGCTACTCTTGAGTCCCTAGCACATGAGTTTTCAAATGAAATGCAATCTAAATTTGAAATGAGTATGATAGGGGAGTTAAATTTTTTTCTGGGAATACAAGTAAAACAATGCAAAGATGGAATTTTTATCTCTCAATCCAAGTATGCTAGAAATCTTGTGAAAAAGTTTGGCATGGAGGGGAAAAGCAATGCCCGTACACCTATGAGTACATCAGTGAAAATTTGCAAGGATACTACAGGTAAAAGTGTTGACCCTACTCTTTATAGAAGCATGATAGGAAGTCTTTTATACACATTGCCAGTAGACCTGATATAGCATTTAGCGTAGGAGTATGTGCTCGGTTCCAAGCCAACCCAAAAGAGTCACACCTCACTGCAGTAAAAAGGATAATAAAATATCTTAATGCAACTGTGGATTATGGGATATGGTTTACTAGAGACACCAACCTAACTATTGCTGGGTATTCAGATGCGGATTGGGCTGAAAATGCAGATGATAGAAAAAGTACCTCGAGTGGATGCTTCTATGTAGGAGGAAATCTAGTTGCATGGCTAAGTAAAAAACAAAACTCAATTTCCTTATCAACTGCCGAGGCTGAGTACATAGCTGCAGGAAGTTGTTGTATTCAGCTATTGTGGATGAAAAAAGTCCTATAAGACTATGGATTCCCTCAAGATACCATGATGGTCTATTGTGACAACTCGAGTGCTATTAATATCTCAAAAAATCCAGTGCAGCACTCAAGAACCAAACACATTGACATTAGACATTACTTCATTAGAGACTTAGTGGAATCCAAAACAGTGTCCCTAAAGCATGTTTCCACTGAATATCAATTGGCCGACTTGTTCACTAAACCTCTAGACGGTCTAAGATTTGAATTTTTAAGGAAAGCCCTTGGTATTTGCAACATCCCATAAAATATATATATATAAAAAAATTAATACATAAAAAATATAAAACAAAAAAAATCATCTCTTCGTCTAGGACATGCATTTTCTTTTGTTTGCTGTTTCTTGACTTTGAACCTTCTGATTACATGTTTAAAAAAAAAAAGGGCTGACATATAGTATTTCAGCCAAATGATATTAGAGTGCATGGTTAATCGTGGGTTGAAGGCTTTGAACATGTCTATATCACTTTATAAATCCCTGCACTCATGCAATATTCTTGTATTTTGCATCCCACATCGTGCATTCTAACCCTATGGGTCATCATAGTAAATGTTCACTCTTAATGCACTGTGAGAAACTTGTGTGAATGCACTTTTGTTTGATTAAAAAGGGGGACTGAATAAGTATATTGAGATGCTCATTATAGAGAGAGTCTACACTTTAAATTGACTAATACTAGTTGAACCTAGTACAAGTATGAAAAATGCCTCTCCTTGCCAAACACCACTTGTTGATCCATATAGAAAAAGTCGGTGTGACATTCATTGCGGAAAAAGACTCACATCCCACACGGATCCAACCTTGGAAGTTCTTATAGAAAAAATCATTGCTCCTATCATTGCGGAAGAAGATGAGCAATAAAGTTTGCCTTAAAGTGAGTGATAATCTCTTAGGAACATCTTTTAAAATAAGATTCCTATTAAAATGATAAAACAAAAATCATGAAAAAAATTAAGCAACAAAATCATCAAGAAAAAATTGCTACCTTTCATAAGTTGCTTACTCACACACTCACATGAACCTTGACTTTGATGATTTTACGAGGAGTGAAAATTTAATGTGGATGCGCAACCAAGATGAGGTGTGGTCTTGGCTTTATCTTGTGAAGAGCACATGTATTAGACCTTGATGTCCCTCAACATGCCCTCTCCATCATTACCACATGTTTGACAAAATTCTGCATTTTTTTAAAAAAATAAAAAATAAAATAAAAAAATATATATATATATATTTAACTGTGATGTGAATAGTGCATATAGGGCAGTGTCTGAAAAGAAAATTTTAGGGTGTCTTGAGGTTTCACAGTGAACAGGCCGTAAGTAGCTTAGCCACTGTTGTTGAAAGGATGAATCTTCAGTGCTTTTAAAGCAGCATGCTGTGTGATCTAATCCCAGTATAATATGCCCTCTCAGTGCTGAATGCTTAAGTGTTTCACACCCAGTAGGACTCAACAAATTAAGAGTACCTGCCGCAATGCCACGGCACGTGACCCAGGACTAAGCCACTTAAACTTAAGAGTCTCTCCCCGCGCAGGCTCAACCCCACCTCATTCACTCGCATCCTCTCAAACGTCCCCTGTGTCTCGTCTCTCTGTGATACGGGTTCTGTGATGCCCTAGCACCCCAAAACTTGGGCATTTCGTCTCCCTTGCTTCACACACCACTTTGGGATCAAACTCTCTTCATTGCTACATCAATCTCACGGTAAGTTCTCGGATTTCCATAAGACATTTCGTGAACCCTAAGGTTCGGCGAGCGATGCTTTTTGTTAGGATGGATGGATTGAAATGAACTTTTAAGCTAGATTATTCACTTGTTTGAGTTGGTAAATGATTAGTGAGTGTTCTAAGAGTATTTTATGCATATATTAAGGCCGATTATCATGGGTATCGAACCTGTGCATTTCGACTTCTATCATATGCATACCACATGTTTGATAATCTGTCTCAGTCAAGTCTACTGTATGCTTATGACATGGTTACTCTTTATTTCATACATCTATGCATTGTTCCTCACTTAAGGATATGTCTATGACCATTCTCAGAGAAGATTGCTTGTTTTTGAAACCAGGTGTTCTATTGCTTTCTTGCCACTCGGCATAAACCAGTTGCTAACTTGTGTACTTATTTTTCCTAACTGGCTTTGTTGAGTCTCAAATGAGGACAAAGGAGCGTGCCAAGCGCACCAAGGCTCCTATGCCCACTCTTCACGACTCTTCCAGCAGTGACCATCCAGAGGAACCTTCCCCGAATCCTCAGCCTATTGGTGAAGCTTCAACACCCTCTTCTCCACTCTTCCCTCAGCCACTGCAAACATGCTGTGGGCGCTTTATTTCCCCCACTGCAGAGAATGTCTATCGCACTACATTCTCTAGATGTCCAGTGTTGGGAGAACAGGAAGTTCTTCTTAATGACTTTCCATCCGAGGACTTCAAATGTATTAAGAAGATGTTTGTTGATAGAGGCTGGGCTAAACTCACTCATGCACATACAGCTCCATACTCGGAGATGGTGAAGGAGTTTAATGCTAATATTGCTCATTTCAACTTGGATTCCCATAGCATAACCTCCACCATTAGAGGTGTTCAAGTTGAGATCACCCCCGAGCTCATTCGCAGAATGTACGAACTGCCAGAAGTTGCCTCCCCTGAGTATCCTTTTTCTGGCCTTGATGTGCCTTCCAAGGTTGCTCTAAAAAACCTATTGGTGGGTCCCATGAGCTCCAAAGGATCAGTCAAGCTTGTACACCTTCTTCTGAAGCAACTTCTGCCTCAATATCGACTTCTCTCTCAGATCGTGCTCTCCAATCTGTGGCCAATCAGTCGCAAAACAGAACTGACTTTGGATAAGACTTACTTTGTCTATGCTCTGGCTACTGACCTGTTTATTGACTTTGCTACACATGTTATAAATGTGATCTATCGAGCTCAGCAAGATCCAGAACAAAGCCTTCCTTTTGGTAGTCTCATTACACGAGTAGCTTTGGAGGCTAAAGTCTCAGTACGGCCAAGTGAACCCACTACTAAGATAGCAAGTCCAATTTCAGCACTCATCTTGGTCAAATCTGAATCTGTTTTAACTAATGTGTCTAAAAAGCGCCCCCATGAGCCCGAGTCTGTCTCCTCTCCACCAGAACCCACTGTTTAGCCACCACCATTTTAGGAGCAATTTAATTTGCGCACTCAAAAGCTGGACAGCTTGGCAGATTTCTACAAAACAGAGTTTCTATCTCTTAATGATCAGATTGCTCAACTCTCAAATGACATTCAGCATCTAACTGAGTATGTGATGCCCGAAAGTGATGATGAATTTTGATTTTCTTTGTCTGATATTGCTGACAAAAAGGGGGGGACATTACATGAGAAAGGGGGAGCAGCAAAGAGATAGGGGGAGCTGGAGCTGAAGCTGCTGCTATGATATTTTGCTGCTATGATCATTTTGAATGTGTCCTTGAATGACTCTGAATGATTTGTTTTGTTGACTTTAGTGACTTCCTTTGATATGTTCCTAACCAATTTTTTTGTTGGAACAATGTTGAACATATTATGAAATCTATCTCATGGACATATGAAATCTTATGGACAATACTGATGATCATCTTAAAAAATTTGACGCTGTTAATTATTTTTTTTTATCACAGGAATTACACATTCATCAAAAATGTTTTGTCACCAATCAGCCAAAGGGGGAGATTGAAAACGCAAATTGGCTTGGATTAGTGAGGTGGAATTCAAATGAGATAAAGCTGCAAATTTTGTATTATTCAATTTGAATTCAAATAAGATAAGATGGAGTTTTATCTTTAAGTTGTAATTTTTAGATAAGTGTAATTCAAACTATGGAGTTTATCTATAACTTTTTAAGTCCATTTAGGAGTCTTGGAGTCTGGTAAAAAGGCTGAAGGCTTGAATTTCGAAATCTGAAATGATAGACTCAAAAGACAAATTCGAAATTCAAATAGCAGCAGTAAATCCGGAAGTCTGTTAGCAACCTGTCAGCAGACAGATTCTGATGAAGGATGACCTGTCAGCAGACGCGTTTCAACAGCACTTTTTGGATAGACTATTTAAATGAAGTCAGATCATAATTCTAGGTGGGGTTTTCGACCAGAGCATCTATCTTGAGATATTGGAGAGTCTTTCTAAGGAAAAATGGTGAGAAAACTCAAGGGAGAAGATCTATACACTTGTGAAGTGTGATTTTGCTTCAAGGTCGGAGGAAGATTGTTGATTGGAATATATAATCAATCACTGGATGTTCTAGTAGGAAAGACATAGATTGAAGATCGTCAGAGGTTCTGGCTGCTACTACGGTAGGGATAAACGGGTCATTTATCCGGTCAAGTAAGGAAGTCAATTGATAAAAGTTTTGTAATTGAATAACTTACTTGTAAACTGATTTTCAATCAATAAAATAGATTTTCCTGGGTTTGGTTGCCCCGTAGGGTTTTACCTTTGAAAAATTCTTCAGAGGGTTTCCCTTCGTAACCAATCGACTTGTTAATAATTAGTAATTTATTCATTACATGTTTATGAATATTACACGATTAATAGCTAACAAGTTTGTTTGAAATTGTTAGAAATATTTGGACATACAGGGGTAAAAAGGGAATTTCACATATAAATCTAACTCTCTTTTTCATTTGATTCACTGTGACATTTGGGGTTTCTTCTCTTTGACAATTCATAATGGTTTTAAATATTTTTTAACCATTGATGATTCTTCTCGATCTACTTGGGTCTATTTGATGAGAAATAAGTCTAAAGTTCGATCTTTGTTTATCTCCTTTTATAATCTAGTTCTTACACAGTTCAAATAGAAAATTTAATTTGTTAGAACTAATAATGGTCCTGAATTCAAGATGTCGGATTTTTTTTCTTCCAAAGGCATCATACACCAAACTTCTTATGTTGAAACTCCTCAACAAAACTCCATTGTAAAAAGAAAGCATCAACATCTTCTTAATGTTGTAAGGGCTCTTAAATTTCAATCCAATGTTCCATTGAAATTTTGGGGTAAATGCATTCTAACTGCAACTCATATCATCAATCTAATTCCTTCACATATTCTTCCTGAAAAATAACCTTATCAACTTCTTTATGGTAATGTTCCTTCATATTTCCATTTAAAGGTGTTTGGATGTCTTTGTTATGCTTTGACACTCAATCAAAACAGGTCAAAATTCTCACCTCGTGCCAAAAAATGTGTGTTTGTTGGTTATCCATTTGGAATGAAGGATTACAAATTGTTTGATCTTAATTCTCAAACATTTTTTGTTTTTCAAGATGTCATTTTTCATAAATCCAATTTTCCATTTCAACAAACTTCTACACCTATTTCCTCTCTTTTTTTTTTTTCTGATATTGTCATTCCGAATTCAATTTCAAATTTTGACATTCATTTTCTAGATTCTGTCCCTCCAGTTACAGTTTCAAATTCTTTATCAACTGATGACAGTTCTCACATATCTCCTCAATCAAATTCACATTTTCCTTCCTTACAAGATACCAATCATTTTCCTCCACTCAAAAGATCCACAAGAACACATAAATCTCCTGGTTATCTCTAGAATTATCACTATAATTTGGCAGCCTCTACTGCTTCTTCCTCTTCATCTTCTGCAGGCCAATCTTCTCACTCAGGTAAACAATACAATATTTCTGATGTCTAATCTTACAAACATTTATCTCATTCTCATAGTATTTTCAGTATCTCTATTTCATCACATATTGATCCTCCGTTTTACCATCAAGCCGTTAAGCACTCTTATTGGAGAGATACTATGTCTCTAGAATTGATTGCTCTTGAATCTAATCATACTTGGACATTAACTGACCCGCCACCCAATACAACCCTCAATTCAGAGGTGAAGTGTGCATGGAATAGGAGGATAGTCCCAGTTGATGATTTTACTGTTTTTCATCTCGTAAGTATGGTCAGTTTTGCTTAACCAAAGCTAAAGCACAACACCAACTTTTCTCAACAAATGTTCTGGCAGAAAATGTAACGAGCATTCCTTCAAGCATGTTAAAACCAATTAGGAGAGGAATCGAATATGTTTTCTGAATTAACGGTATTGAAACAAGAAAACCTCCACCATCATCTATCAAGACACCTCCACAACTAGCAAGGCCTGGTTTTTTGTTTATTGTTAAGTTAAACTTATTCTCTTCATTTAGGAGAGGAATCGAATATGTTTTCTGAATTAACGGTATTAATGATGTTATAATTGAATTTGACTCAGAGTTTGTATATTGGTTCGATCAAGTCTCCTCTCCAACTTGGAAGTTGTAGAGATTTGGGATGATATAATTACTTTTGGTCAATCTTTATCTTTCTCATTGCAGCACAAATATAGGGGAGGTAACTTAGTTGCTGATCAGCTAGCAAAAGCTAGTGCTTGAGGTTTGTTTGAAACTTGTTTCTGGTCTTCTTTTTTGCCTGGATTAGCACGGGACAAATTAAAAGTGGATTTAATTGATTTGCCAAAGTTTAGACATAGATTGTAGTTGGTACTATTTTTTTATGGGGGTTAATTCAGTTTACATTTTAGTGTCTTGTATTATAGCTGTTAATATAGTTTTCTCATGCGTCTGTTTCGTACATTGGATATTTTAGACTACATTTTAATGGTGTATAGATAGATAATATAGTTTTATTTTGTATAGGACTTGGTTTGGGTTTTTTGTAACCCCCAAGTTCTTTCTTTGTACATGGTATTCTTCTGCCGAAAGTGATAGCTATTAATAAAATTGGAGATATAGCCCTTCTTCTTTAAAAAAAAAAAAAAAAGCAAACAAACAAACAAACCAGTGCTCACTCTGTGATGCAGTAACTCCAAACTTGAGGCATGCCTAATACATTCATCAGTGATGGAGTCATGGTGTACAAGCAAGCAGAAGAAGATCAAACAGCACAGTATAGGGTTAACCATATATGATATTTGTAAAGTTTTTGACTACTAATTTTTGCAAGTTAGATCTGAAATCCTGGTAGAAAATGTCCTTCACGAGTTCTCTCCATGAACTCATGGTGTGAAAACCCATGGCATGAGAGAAAATACAGGACAAACTTTGCAATCCTATGGCCTCGGTATCACAGGAGCTGTTTCACCTAGCAATTAGCATTGATTTAGATTAGAGTATGACAATAGGTTTTCTCGATCCTTCGAATCAAGGACAATAAAATTTTAGTATTTAAGATGGAAAAGCAAGCATTGAAATAAGCATGACATAAAAGCACATGAATGGGAAAATATTACGACATTTCCTTTTGTGGACTCAAGGTAGGCATTTCGCCAAATAAATAAGTATCCAGCAATCCAAACACCTTTTGATAATGATTACCAAGATATGCACGGTTGTTGATGAACTACGAGACTCATAAAAATTTAATTAGACCAAGACGTGCAAAGATACATGCAAATATAAGAAATGTCTCAGATCATTGAGAATGTTTGGTACTGTTGCTGCTGATATTGTACGAGTACACATTTAAAGTTTCAATTCCATCTCAAGCAATTTCAAAACGTGAACCCATCAATAAAGAGCAAAGTTTGGAGCACAAAAAGGTTTGGGAAGCAGACAAAACATCTCCATATAAATTTGGCTTTCTGAAAACTCAAATTTATCATATAACTAAAATTGAAGAGCCTGCACAAGCTGCTGAATTCAAATCCATGCTCTGTAACAAAGGCAGTCGTTAGTTGCTTCATCTTGATAGGAAGTGGCGTCCAAGTTGAGTTTGGAAAAATCAGAGGTGAAGTGGTCGGTGGCAGCTGTGTCGGGGAACCACACTCCTGATTGAGGTGAAGAAGAGGGTAAGGCCGTGAAGTGACCTGCAAGAGAGGGAGGAGGGGAGGAGGCTTGATACGCTGGGTTAAAGCGATTGTAGCAAGTCAAGGCTGTGTGTCCCGGTTTGTGGCAGACTTGGCATAGGGGTCGAGTGTCTGGTCTGTTTGAGAAGGATGTAAAGGAGCCTCGACCACGGCCAGAAGGAGAATTAGAGGGGAACTGGCGAGTGACAGTAGCATGGGCAGCAAGCTGTGTTCCTTCAAGTAAGTTAGTCTGATGTGCCAACCTCGATTCATGATTTACCAAATAGCTATACACTTGAGGAGTGGTAAGAGGGCCAGACCGAGTAGTGATAGAAGTCACAATGGATTCATAATCGGTTCCAAGACCAGCTAGTAAATAAATTATAAACTCAGAGGAGGAAAGGGGTTGGCCAACAAGGTTGCTTGTGAAAATATTCGGTAATGGAAGAGGATCCTTTCTTAAGTGTAGCTAGTTGAGATCGGGTTTGCTGGGATGAGGTCTGGGCAGCAAAGAGGCTGTGCAAAGTAGACCAAACCTCATGTGAGGTGGTGCAATTCAAGACCTGAGTGAGTACAGTGTCGGAAAGAGAGGCATTGAGGACTGAAATGATAAGTTGATCTTGAAGAAGCCACTTTGAGTGGTCGGGGTTAACACTGCCATCAACCATGGGAGGAGGTATAGGCAGAGAACCATCAACATAGCCAAACAACTGATGACGTTTAAGAAACGGGACAATCTGGGCCTTCCACAAAAGGTAATTATCAAGGGTAAGTTTGATGGTGACAAAGTGAGTGGAGGAATGGATTATGGAGGGATTTACAATGGGTAGGTGGGAAGAATTGGATATGTGGGAGGTTTCTGGGGACGGCATGGTGATGGCCGAAAGGAAGAAGGGACGCTATTGTCCTTTTTGAGCTCCGGTACCATGAAGAAACAAGTAGAAAATGTGTGCACGCAAACTGTTTGAGAAAATACTCAGTAGAAAGGCTCTGTTTTGCTACTTCTATATTCCTTCTCCGTCGAATACAATTAGTTCTCCCAACTTTATACAGTTTTTTTTTTTTTTTACAGCAGAGAATAAAACTGAATGCACCACTCCCAGAGCTACACCTCAACAATTCAGTTACATAAGAATATTCTAGAATTCAAATCTACAAAAGCTTTAATAGTGATTTTATTTTTTTCAAATAAATTACTGAGAATGAGGGATACCGTCATAATTAAAAAAAAAATGTGCTAATCAGTTTAATTATCATGTGGAATCTGAAATTAAAATAATAAATTTAATTTAAAAATACTTTTGCAATAAACAAATAATTTTAGAAAATCAAGTATGTTAGAGCATTAGCAGTAGACTGGATTAGCTATAGCCCACTGCATCTCTAAAATTTAGACTTAAAGACTCAAATAATATGCACATTGATTTGACCATCCCATTTCCATTATAGAGTTTTGTTACAGTAAATCACAAAGTCTATTTATATTTAAAGAGTCCCTTCTCATACTTCTATTTATATATTTTATTACATTTTAATCATAAAGCTGGACTATCTTAATATTTGAGAGAAAATATAGTAATATATATAATTAATATATTTCAAAATCTGACTATATTGAGAGAAGATACAATATATATATATATAATTAATATATTTCAAAACCTGGCTATATTGGCTATATATATAAAATTAATATATTTCATGCTTTCCTATATTATGAACCCCCTACAATTTATTGAGAGAAGATATAATAATATATATATATATATTTCTTACTAAAATTAATATTTAATATATCAAGTATATTTTCAAAATTAAAAAATATATATATATACTAAAATATATAATATTATATTATTATTTTAATTTTAATTTAACTAGACTAATATGAACTCATTGATTGACTAAACTATATAAATTATAATCAAGAGAGTAAAATTATACTTCATTTTAATTAAAATTTTAATAAGATCATTGCTAGCGCTCTTATCATCTCATAATTACCTCGTGGCAAACTTTTTAGAACTTTATATAATTGTTAATGACATATTAAATCAAGTAGACCAAAACATTTGAGATTGAAATAGAACTTTATATAATTTATTATTAAGACTTATAAATTTATAAATTATATTTAATTTATAATAAAAGTAATTTTTTTAATAACGTGTCAAATTAAATTATGTTAATTTATAGATTAGTTTGTTGGCGGTGGAGATGTGTTTGGTAGGTGGAAATGAACGAATAATTGCGTTGGTTGGACATTGGGGTGGAGCAACCAACAATGATGGCATCATTGATATGACCGAGTCATCCTCAACGATGGGTCTGTGTGGGATGGATGGTATTGGACAATAAAGATTTTACGGTTTTGCCTCATGATGAAGAACGTCATATAGTTTATTCAAAGCGGCAGGTCGTTTGAGCGCGAATGACAGTTACCGTAAAGTAAACCGGCTTTTCGTATCATTCAAACTACGACAGCGGAGAAAATGCCCCACTTGCTGTGCTTTGCCCTTCGCATCTGGATAGTTCTACACTCTTCTCGTAATCTCATTCTCCTTCCGGACAAATCCTTCTCTCTCTCTCTCTCTCCTCCTTTCTCTTCTCCCTCAAATTCGACATCACCCTTCAGTCTGAGCCGACGACATTAACACCAACAGACCCATTACCAAAGATCGAGTTTTTTTCTTCTTCTTTTTTTTTCCTATTTTATAGACTATCAAGTCACCTCAAAGTTCCAATTTTTAGCTGAATAGGAAGAACAAGGATATGGGTGTGGATTACTACAAGGTATTGCAGGTAGACAAGAGCGCCAAGGATGATGATTTGAAGAAAGCTTACAGGAAGCTTGCTATGAAATGGCATCCTGATAAGAACCCAAACAATAAGAAAGAAGCAGAGGCCAAATTCAAACAGATCTCTGAGGCGTATGAGGTATTATGCTTTTCTGTTATTCGCTTTCTCCTTCATTTGCTCCCTCTCAGTCTCAGCATGTATTCTCTTTCATGCTCTGATAGAATGTTACGCATGATCAAATAAATCATCATTGTCTTCAATTAATATATCGCCGTTTGTCCAGAATCCTAAGCCGATGGGCAGTGGGAAATTAATTGTGAAGACTTTATCTAACGCTCTTTCTACATATGTAAACCCTCGATGCCTAGCATAGATGAACGTTTTTTAGTAAAACATCGATTTTTAGTCACTGATTATGTTTTGGTTTAATGTAGGTTCTAAGTGATCCCCAAAAGAGAGCAATCTATGATCAATATGGCGAAGAAGGGCTGAAAGGTCAAGTGCCACCACCTGATGCTGGGGGACCTGGTGGTGCTTCCTTCTTCCAAACTGGGGATGGCCCAACAACATTCAGATTCAACCCCAGAAATGCGGATGACATTTTTGCTGAATTTTTTGGGTTTTCAAGCCCTTTCGGAGGGATGGGCGGCAGTGGCATGAGGAGTAGTTCAAGGTCCTTCGGCGGGATGTATGGGGATGACATCTTTAGCTCATTTGGGGAGGGCAGACCGATGAGTCAGGGTCCGCGAAAGGCTGCTCCTATTGAAAATACGCTGCTCTGTAGCCTCGAGGAGCTTTATAAGGGGACTACCAAAAAGATGAAGATCTCAAGGGTAATTGCGGATGCAAGTGGGTGAGTGTTTCTCACTTGGTTAATTTATTCAGTTGCATTCTATTTGTAGAGTTTCCATATATGAACAAATAGGGAGTTTCAAGTATAGGAATGGAATCTCTTGAAAACATGAACAAGGTTTTTCCCAACACTGAGGTCAGAAGGAACTTGTTCTAAAGCCACAGCAGAAAATATCGTGTTATAGTTTGTGGGTATGTTTCTCTTGTTGAAATAAGTTATTGGTCCTCACAGCCAAATGTGAACTTGTGCACATATACATAAACACACAAAAAAAAAAAACATGCATAGGTTCAGCAGATTGAATAGAATCAATGTCTCTACCATTGGCGGTGCTTGTTTGATGAGCATTGGGAGTATTTGTTCTCTCAATGCACCATATCTGATGCAGTTGTAGCAGGCATATGTCTATCTATATACGCATTTATCTCATGCCATGCCCTGTTTCTAGAAATGGAACCACCTTTTTTTATCCAGTTTTGGTTAAGTAACCAACTGTAAAATCTTGTTTTACAGGAAGACCTTGCCTGTGGAGGAAATTCTAACTATCGAAATAAAGCCTGGGTGGAAGAAGGGAACAAAAATCACCTTCCCAGAGAAAGGGAACGAGCAGCCAAATGTCATTCCTGCGGATCTTGTATTCATAGTTGATGAGAAACCGCACAGCACATTTACGAGGGATGGTAATGACCTTATCATCACACTCAAGATTACGCTTGCAGAAGCTTTAACAGGTTACACAGTCCATCTCACAACCCTTGATGGAAGGAGCTTGACTATTCCCATCACCAATGTAATTCATCCAAACTATGAAGAGGTTGTGCCAAAAGAGGGTATGCCAATACCAAAAGACCCTTCAAAGAGAGGCAACCTAAAAATAAAGTTCAACATTAAATTCCCAACAAGGTTGACTGCTGAGCAGAAGTCTGGAATCAAGAAACTTTTGGCATCTTAAATAAGATTGTGAATTAAGAAAAGACCCTTGAGAGCTGTGATTTGTTATCTCCAGTTTATGTTTGGATATTTTATACATTTGTTGCCCGATATAACAACTTCTAGCAAATTTAGAACCGGCGAAGAAATGAAAGCACCAAATAAAAATTTTAGTTTTATCAGCTGCTCAATGCGGTGATTGTGGTTAACTTCAATGGAACTCTTCATATTTAATAATAATATGTTGGGTATCTAGTCGAAATTTGATTCTATTTGAATACAGAGCTATCAACATATTTTATGACATTTCAATATGATAATAATCACGTAATCATATATTTATGTATATATTTATAAACGAACACAGGCATAGAAAAGCATTGTTGCCAATATGCTTACAATACAGAGCCTGATTTTCACCAAGGAATTATGTGACTCATCCATTCATGTGTTCCGAATTCCTCTTTCAAATATCATTACTCTATCCCTCCCCCATTAAATGAGACGAAGTAATAAGTGGGAGAAAAAAGAGGGACGGTGCTGTTGTTTCCAACCCCCCCATCCATGAATTCTGTCGCGAAGGAGGCAGAAGCTGCACCATCAAAAATTTTATGCAGCCTTGTATCCATTTGCTGCTCTAATGCGTTAGCAATCTTTGGGAACTTTTATCACTTGAAAATCACAACTTAATCACTATAGTCCTCTGAAACTGAGGATTCTGTGCCTTCGTCATTTCCAATCCCTTTCGCCATTCCATCTGAACCCTCACTTACATCTTCATCTGCCTCTGAATCTTCTTCTCCTCCCTCTTCAACGCCATTATCATCTTCAGAAACATCCACATCTTCGTCACTCACTTCCATTAGATCCCCTGTCCACCCATTTGAGGCACTTGCAAACCCTATCTCCCAATTTCCTTGATCATATTCCACTGCCTGGGCATTATCATCAGACTCCATGGCTTCTGTATTAATATTATTTCCATCCTCCATATGGAGCAAATTTATTCTTTCATCATCCCATTCCTCCCCCATGTTTCTTGGTGATTCACCAATGCTTTTGGGGCTACGTGTGTCAGCCCTAGGGCTCGGTGACCTCTCATCCACAGCTCTCTTTTCTACTCTCCTCCTCCTAACTGTTCGGCGACCCCGTGCACTCCCTTGTCCATATGTTCTCTGGCCTTGCTGTCTTAGTCCGTGAATTAGATTTTCATTGCTCCTAGCGTTTCGCCTGCTGCTAACATCAGAGTTGGAAACCCTAGCTTTTTTCTGCCACCTTCTACCACGTCCTTGGTCACGTGCCCCTCGCCCACGCTTATAGCTGTTTCGCGTGTTTTTCATCTTAGCACTGTTCTTTTCTGTGACGTCTTCAACATGGTTCAGTTCTGTTAGTTCAACCTCCTTCACATTATTGACTGGGCCATATCTTGAAGGAAGCTTCTGTGGATAAGAAAATAGGTGTTAGGTAATAATTTCTTTTACAAGATGGTGAAAGACTCTGGCCCCAAATGACATCAATTTACACACAAAGAATTTCCACACTGAAATGTCAGAAATAGTAGCCTGTAGATGTGTTATCTAATCAATGGGTTATCACGAATGAGAGGCCAACAGAAATTCTATAAAGATGCAGGACGCTGCGACACTATGCAAAAGGAAAATTTTCCCTTAAAAAATCACGCCCTAAGAAAAGAAAGGAAAGGAAAGGAAAGCATAGAACTCACTATGAATTCTCTTATCTCCTTGTCCTCACAAGGGTCAGGTTTGGCCTGATTTGTGTATATAATCGATGCATCCAGCTCAAAAAGTCTAAGAGCCACAGCTGCAGTGGTTTGTGGTACCCATGGAAGTAGAGGAACTGATTTAGGATCAGCAAAATCATGTAAAGCACTTCCTGACTGAGTACCTGACTGAGTACGGAACCCCAATAGCGCCTCTGTTGTTGCAAACTTCGATGAAAGAAAGTCTTGCTTCAGCACTCTCTCAAACAGAGTCAAGATCTGCAACAAAGCTCTTATCGTTGAGCAAATTATCTTAACAAGAAACAAAAAAGACTGAACTATATACGTCAATCAATAAAAAGCAACAGAAGCAATATGAAGTTGTATCTGACATCACTTGTGATACGAGCAAAGTGAAGATATATAATAGTCCATTAAAAAAAAAATGACATCCAGGTAATGGTCCAAATGCACACATACAATTTACCTCCATATAGATGCATAGAAACATAATGTAAAGCATGACTAGGAATAATTTCTCCCTTAAAAGAGCAAAAATAATAAATGATAATTCTCTAGCCTAGATGCAAAATAAAGCAGTAATATGATTTTTTAAAATTTATTTTGCTTCTCTCTAACACTGAATTTCAGAGTGATAATGCATTTATGTTTTCATATAAAATTTCCAGCAATTGTACTTGTAAAAAAATCTGTGTTTTCATATAATTTTTCCAGCAATTCTACTTAAAATTTTTTTTTTTAAAAAAATCCAGCAATTCATGCCTGAACAAAATGGCCTTTGATGCATGTGAGCTTCTTTCATGTCTTGATTACAAGGCCATGTCTTACCATGTGTATTTTTGCACTCAAAATCCCATGAAACAGATATATCTTAATGCTTGCTTATGATGAGTATAGGGTGTTAGCTCGCTTCCTTGTTAAGACAAAAAAGTGGACCTGTGTCTTCACATCTATAATTATAGATCATGCACAAGACATCTCAACTTGCAAAAATAAACTTCAATAGTGAGCACATCAAGTTCAGTAGACAACTCAAATCCTTTTAAATGTGCTTCCACTAGCATAAACAAACAAAATGCATTACAATCAAATCAATGGAATTGTAATTTAACTCAACCAAAGACCAAAGACTCCCAGTCCTTGGTGGAAGAATTTCGCTAATGTCCTAACAAGTGACTCTAACCATTCTACGGTGAGAGTACAACAGAAGTTGAATGCAAAGCAGATTTAGCAAATCAAGTTACATAAAATTCCATCAAAGGTATTAACACAAAACCTGTAGAAGTTCCTCAACGGTCGATGATGCATTCAATTTCACACCCCAAGTTTTTCGAAGGTCTTCCATCCAATATGATTGAAGAGCTTCTGAAGGGACAGATACCTGTCAATGAAAAACTATGTAAATGCTTTCTACAGATATTAGGAACTAATGGCTAAACTATTTCTACACAAGTTTCTTCAAGGTCAGTGTCGTCTAACCTCAATGCAAGCTAACAAAGCCTTGAGCAATCTGGTTCCAAGGGGAAGAAGAGATTCTAATATACGGAAATCCCCAGTATCTAACTTCCTTTTCCCTTCACATTGAATTGCATGCTCCGAAACTCTAAAACCAATAGTTCTGGTACTGAAATTTCGGTGGCAAGAAAGGCAGTGGAACTCTTCCGAGTAATAAGTATTAAGACAAAAATCACAAACGCCCAACAGCTGTACGCACCTCTTCTTTCCATACTTCATTGCATGTAAGGTTAATGAATAAAAGCACTCTTTCCACATCCACTTCTGAAAATCTTGATACCTATTCAGAGCAGCTCTCTTCTCAGCTTCATTTCTCCCAAGCTCAATCTTGAAAGAAGACGAGGTCTCCAATAGATCCAAATTTATACCACAAACAGTACTACTAGGACTGTCAAACGCAGCTGGGCAATCTGGACTAGAATTCATTTCATCAGTTTCATTTTTCATATTGATTCCACTCTTGACCACAACACTAGCACACTGCATATTCCTTCTAAGATTTTCTTTGTAGGAGGTTTCAATCTTTTGCAGCATTAAGCGCAAATGGGATTCCCTTATCCCACGTGCATCCAATGATGTCAAAATAGCATCAAAGGCCTACACAGAAAACGGATTATTGCAGTTAAGTGATGGAAAGTATTGTCACAGCAATAACAAGTTTATCAAGATTATAATGCTAAAAGTTCTACATTTCAAACATTATTTAATCCCCTTTTGTTCGGAGGGCTGCTCATTTTTTTTTTTTTTTGATAAAGTAAAAGTTTATTAAGGCAAAAGACAGTTACAAGGTACACAGGCCCATAAATTAGGCTTCCTTGTCCAGTTCGGAGGGCTGCTCATAATAGCTACCTTGTCCAGCTTTCTGTAATTTTTTAATTCCTGTTCTTTTTCTTCCTCCCTCTAATAGCATGTTCTCTCCAGTATACTTTTGTAGTTGGGTTATACCCCTTTGCACTTTTAACACGATTGCTTACTAATAAAGAATTCAAAAATTATTGAAACAATAAGCCAATTTCTAACTCTCATTATTCACAAGTAAGAAAAGAAAAACCCAAGACAATAGAAATCTAAAGCAAAGAAGGCATGCCAGAGATGGAAGGCATGCCAGAGATGCAAGGCACAAAGTCCCAGGAACCTTCTGCAGTCTCATAAGTACATTGTCAACTGGCCAATCCTAAACTATGTTTAGTTAATTAACTTTTAAAAGTTACAAATAAAAAATCAACTACAATCCAAAACATCTTTCAATCTCGAAAAAAAAAAAAAAAACTATTTCAACCTTTTGCCCAATCATTTGCCTAGATTTTCAGTGGAACATAAAAACACAAACCAAAACAAAGACAACCCTAAAAAGGGTTATATTTTTGGCTTTACTTATATAAAAAAATAATAATAATAACTTTTCAACTCTAGCTATCATACCCCTCAATTACCCACCTTGTGCCAAGAAGCAAAAACAAGCTTCTACTGTTTTGGATCCCCTTTATTTTTGAATAGCTGAAGGGCTCAATAATAATTATTTCGAATATACAAACACATGGACAAAAGTAAGCATCAAGGATATTTAACAATATTCATCCAGATCGAAGAAGAGAAAATTCTACCTAATCTAAAATATAAGACTGTCTATTTCATCAGTAAATATTTTTATTTTTATTTATATGTAAGTGCATCAATAAAGGTAGGATTTTACTACTTGTGACACAAAGGACTCCATTAGAAGGTGGGAAAAAAGAAGATTCAAGCCAAAGTAATGTATGAGCTATCACCACACTATCCATGCCATCAAAACTTACAGAGTGAAAGTTGGCCTAAACCCATCATATACTGATGCAGAGCATGATCAAGGAGTATGCTTGCAACAGTTGATGGGCCAAACTGACATCACTAAATTCTAAAACAGCATAAATGTTATTGCCCCCCCACCCCCCAACCGGAACATTTATGCCCCCCCTCCCCAAAACAAGAAAACCGGGCCTAGAAAACAAATCGACTCAAAGGGAAAAAAAAAAAAAAAAAAATTGGCACGTGATCTAAAAATTCATGTCATACAGGAGCAGTGAGAAAGATAATAACAACAATAAGACTCAGTTTACCTCTTCAGAATCAATAAGCCTCCAGTTGCCATCATGCAATTCAACAAAGATCCTGCCAGAACCAGGATCACTGCTAGAAGCAGATGCAACAAACTGCCAGTATCGATTCCGTCTACGGTCTTGCCCAAGAGGCAAGGACCTGTATACATACATCTCTTCAGCTCTGTGTGCAATATAAGATTTCAATTGTGAGCGTGACCTTTTTGAAGCATATCCAAGTTGCTGAATCAGAAAATTATCCGGACCCACAGAGAAATCTTGAACAACAGGGGTTCTTTCAGCAGGCAAACTGTTGAGTGGATCCTGAATGCTCTGCGAACCTAGTAGGTTTTGGTTTTCAGCTGTGCTGGGGGATGCTTCAATATTTTGCTCATCAACATTAGGCAATGGGCTTTGGTTGCCCCCAACTACAGAACTCATAGGTAGTGTTTCTACTTTGCTCCCCATAATAGGTGACGTAAAATCGGCTTTATTTATAATCTCTTCTCTCAAACGACTTTTATCTAGCTGTGCTTCTGCCCACATTTGTTTCTTAAGAGCATTTGCTGCTTCCATACGATCCTGTAAAAAAATCGATGTCAAATTCAAGACCAGAGAGAGAGAGAGAGGAGGAAAAGAGAACACATTTTCCAGATTATAGAAAAATTTCTAAATTACAAAACTGGCAAGACATGTTTACCTCGAGTATACCACGAATAGAGTTCCCCTCATTTGCAACACCAATCAGGGCAACAAGGGCATTAAGGCGCTCCTCTACACTGAGATCAGAGTATTCCCCTTCTGTAAGTCCTTGAATCCATGAGTCGCCTGATTTACTTTCATCAATCTCCATGTTTTCTTGACCAAGATTATTGGCATTAATACATTCACCAGCAACAAATTGTTCACTGGCAGTAGTTTGACAGTTTTCATCTTTGGATTCACTCATGGCAATGGACAAAAAATCCTTCTCCAACTTATTTAGCAGATTCAGCGCAACGTTGTTGCATATGTTTTGGATTCCCAAGCAACTTTTTCCCTCGCTACTGGCAAGGGAGGTTTTATTTTCAGTTGAAAGAGAAGCAAAATCATCTACATCAGGATCCTCATCAACATCATCACATTCAGAATCTTCATCTCTTTCAACATCCTCAGCATCTTCTCTTTCAACATCTTCAGCATCTTCTTCAGCTAGAAACCCATTTTCAAATATCTGAATTTTCTTTCTCGCAGCTGAAAGAATTTCCTCAGCATCAGCAGGATCCTTTCTGAAAGCAGAACGCACACGATATGTTGAAGGAGCTATTCTTTCAAAAAGTTTAGCATCCCTGGTCAAAGCAACGGAAATCGAAGCCTCCGGTGTCTTGCTTGTTGTCAGGTCCCGAAGTCCAGATTTCTAGTGGCATACAATTAGGAAGAGTCATAAATTGAGAAAAAAATATGAATCCCTCTTTCCCTCCCCTCTCTCCACCATCCCTACAACCATGTACTTGGGGTCTATCATTCATAAAAATAAAAATAAACCCAACAAGGGCCAGTAACTGACAATTTTAGTTGATAACAATTTAAACTCACCTGAATCTTGTCTGCAAGTTCTAAAACTGTTAATCCCTCACTTCCCTCTAGTGAAAGAACATGGAAGGCTGCAAATTTAACAGTTCCAGGAGTCAGCCGATGCCTAGATCTTCGTGGAAGCAATAAACCTTTTTCTTGCATTATTGTAAATGCATTTTCAGCTGCTGAACCATTACGAAGAGTAGAAATTATGTCTTCACAGCCTTTACCCTGCAAATACATATAAATCATGTCATTACTTTTTTTTTTATTGATAATTAAAAAAAAAAAAGAAGACCAACACAGGTGTTACCAAGGCACACGTGAATCTGCATCAGAGAAATTGAGAGAAAGGAAAGAGAGAATATCCTGCTAAAACTAGAAAGACATAAGTGGGCTGCTATCTGCTGGTAAAGTTTTTTTTTTTTTATAAATAAAGTGAAATATAAAGAAACCGTTGAGGAACTCCATGGTCCTTCTACTATCT
This sequence comes from Platycarya strobilacea, assembly GCA_036898215.1. Classification (NCBI taxonomy): domain Eukaryota; kingdom Viridiplantae; phylum Streptophyta; class Magnoliopsida; order Fagales; family Juglandaceae; genus Platycarya; species Platycarya strobilacea. The sequence goes on from CM072547.1 coordinate 8,724,295, forward strand.
TCATAACTAAGGTAAGTTCTTTCCCTCATTCACCACATCAAACAAATCAGAATCATTTTCCTCAAGATCTCACAATGAACACTATCAAACTGCCCTTTTCAGCACGCTAACAGATCAACCACCTTTCTACATAGAAGTCTGAAAAGACTAATAGAAAGTTTCCATAATGAGCTAGCTACCTCACAGCGGAGTAAAAGAAAATCTATAGATTCCTCACAGCCCTTGCACACACAACATAATTGTATGACTATCACACATCTCCCTTTAAAATTATGCCAGGCAGGATCTTTCCTTGCCTTGCATAATCTTTCCCAAAAATGATGAATGCCACAATGGACATGAGAAAATATGAGACGTGAATGCTAAAAGAGAATATGGGAACCTCATAATTACATGTGTGCATGACCATTTGAGTGCCAAACTAGAAGTTTAAAAACCCAATGCACAAGGACATGAATGCCAAAGAAAGAACAGTGAAAACCTCATCATTCTCATGTGGGTATGACCAAGTGATACTCCTTTTCCTCAATTGTGGCCCAAATCCAGCAGAAAGGGCTAATTGTCGAAATATTTCAGGCCATGTCAGTGTATTTAAGTGCTGCTGCCAGTTGAATATGTCAAAGCCCCATACATATGCCTAATACAGAAACAACATAAAAAAGGTTCCACAACAATCAGGGGAAAGTAGTATGGAAAACAACTAAACTAATTCAAGTATGTATAGAATAGACGTTACCCCTTCAACAATCTGTGGATGTCCACCTCCTGGATTAGCAGCACCATTTTGATTCATTCCCAATCCATTAGAAGGCATCCTCGCAACATCTTCAATATCTTTTATTATCAACTTAAGAAGAGCAACGTGTATCTCACCCAACAACCTTGAATCCTGAGATCAAAATGGCATGAATACCGTGTCCAGGCAAAGAATGATTACACGTAGAAAATTTGAAAGCAAAAACCATGTATGAATGACTCACATAGTCATGGAAAGCTTGAACAAACTCATCTAGAGTAAACGGCCATAGCTTAAGAACATCAGCAAAAGTAATAAAAAACCGCCAGACCTGAACACAACCAAGATAAACACATCAGATGGATTAATTAATCTGTAAGCAAATATTATCTCCTTTAACACAACAGATATGAGAGAGAGAGAGAGAGAGAAGTGCATTCATTGGTTATCTGCAGTAATATTAACATTAAAAAAAGACATTGTATCACAAACCCGCCAATTCACATTCACTTAACAATGTAGTTATTCGGTTCATTCTTAAAGCTACAAAGTTGCAATATATAATTCAGTTCAACATAAACCAAGGGCTTAATACATAACCCTCAATTACTCTATACGGTGAGCACAAAACACAGCAGTAAAAATAAGTACATTATGATATAATTCCTGTTCCACTAGAATCTTTCCCCATCTACAAAGCAAAGAAAATGATCATTAGGACATACCATCAGAAGGTTTCCAATATTCTCCTCCGAATTGATCCAGGGTTGGATCGCAAATGGTTTTTTCAATTTCACCGACTTAGGTGGGAAAGCACTCAGAGAATCTACAACACAGAAAGTATCAGGATCACCCAAAAATACTGAAAGAGTAATCAAAGTGAGAAGAATAAAAGGCTAACAAATTTATGGGGAGAGCACATCATCATCAGTGGAACTAATCATATGATGTTGAAGTACATTATCAAATTAGAGATTTCAGTTCAATGAAATTCAATTCAAATTGTTTCTATATGGCCGTATTTGACACCTCAATCATAATCATCCCGGCTTATTTCTCTTATAGAATGCATATCAAGCTTAAACCACTAGAAAAGGGGGCACATTATCTAAAACGTTGTCAAAATTCCACGCACAGACAGGAAGACATAGGCCTAAGCTCCATTTACTATGGTCTAGGTAGATTAGACTGAGAACTAACTAATTGAAAGGCAAGATTCTGATGCTCTACTAAATATTGCCAGAACCCTACTCTGCTTATTTTACCAGACTGTTTTCAAAGAACTTTATTGGATAAAAATGGTGTGCAATGGACCATGACAAAGTTATATTTAAAGTGAGATTTCATGATCTGGAACCAGAATAACATGAATAAGAAGAGCCAATATTTATCCTTTTCCGCAGCATCCTATAAAACCAGATGAAGGCTTAGAAAAAAGCAATCAAGTAAATGCATGAAGACTGAACCAAAAGTTCTTGATGGGGTCCTACCTCTGAATAATTCAAGATTTTGCAAACTGTCATGATCAAGATGGATCATCGAGGATAAGCCCTTGCTTGCAGCAGCTAATTCCATCAGTTCCAGCTGTTCATCCTCAATTAGCTCCATAGATTCTCTAGCTATTTTGCGTGCAGTAGCCTTCTCAATGGCAGCTTTGCGTCTCACCGCCTCTTTTTCCTTGCGGAGCTCTTCTTTTTGCCTCCTTTTTTCAGCCTTCAGGATAACGAGGGAAGGGGAAAGGGAAATTTAGAAGGCAAAGACAGGGTGTGTAATTTGGTCATTTATCCGAAAAGTAAAAAAGGGTTAACTCCAAATAACTTGCATCACAGATGCTTACTCTTAAATACTCTTTCTGCACAAATTTTTCCCTTCGTTCGATTTCACGCCTTTGCTCACGCTTTGACCTCTCCTCCTCTCGCTGCTTTTCACGCAGCAGCCTCTCTTCTTCCTTTCTTCTTTCACGATCTTGTCTTTCCATTTCTTTCCGGATTCGTTCTTCACTCTGGCAAAACAGGTACATAATATTAGCTAATAAAGAGGCAAGTACCTTCTGGGAAGGGAACAACAAGTTCACTTCATAGAACACAGATTCATGAAATATAAGCTCAAACCTTTCGCCTCAGAATATCTTGTTTCTCGAGTTCTTTCCTTATTCGGATCTCATGGGCTTCAACTTCTCTTGCAACACTAGCTTCTTCACTCTACATGAGGCAACAAAAAGTGTAGAATAACCATTGCCAAAGAAAAAAAAAACACCAGCTAAATTGATTAAGAGTGGTTTAAGATACCTTGCGTTTCCTCTCTTTCCGTATAACAGCATCATTATGAAAGATTTTCCCATCAGAGAGTACAAATGAATCATCTGGTCCAACAACCAGATGGTCACTAAATTGAGCATTTGTTCTAACATTTGTAAGGGAGTCCCTTTCTGGGACACGATCATCATCCCTAGGAGGTGACGATAAGGCAAGCCCCTGCCTATCTTGCTGAGACAAAAGACGAACACGAGATCCGTGACCTTGGACACCATGAACTCTAGGCAATTGTTCATTTCCAAGCACCAATGATGAAGGTCTGGCAGTTGGTCCATCAACCATTGGTTCATGAAAATGAGATTGGGCAACTTGTCCAAATGCATCAGATCTAATACCAGACTGGTCTTGGAGAAATGGATATTCACGGAGCACCCTTGGAGCCTGGGATAAATTTCATTTAGCTTCAAGATATTAACCAAGAAGATCAGGCAGTACAGAAATACATGCTTCCATCAAAAACAATGTTCAGTTTTAAATACAAATATCGGATGAAGACGAGCTACCAACAACATAAAAGATTCATATATGAATCCATTCAGAGCAAGATTTCTATTTCATGAAGGGAAGATGAAATCAAAATGAGGAAAAATATAGCAGCGACTACAGTTGGTCCAAAAGATTATGATGCTTTTGCACATGGCCATAGCATTAGAAAACAGATGCAAGTGCTTTTTCTTTTTTTTTTTCAAGAAGTCCTATTTTCTAATTAATTTAAAATTCCAAAGCATAAAATCTTGTAGCAAGCAGGACAAGAAACTAGACACCACAAGAATAGTTTCTTCCTGCAAAGAAATTCAAAATACAAACAACTCAGAAATTTAGGATATAATGAGTCATAATATTTAAATGAGAATCAGAGCCAGTATAGCATCTAATGAAGCATCAAGAATCTTAACTACATCCAGATTTACAACAAAATGGGCCAAAATAAATCTCATCCATCAGTCTGTGTGCCAAACTAACGAAGCGTGATGCATTAAACAAATTATTTCATTGAAGAATTAAGTGACGAACTTTATATGGCTTGACATCACGTTGCTCGTATAATTTTCCCTCAAAAGACTGCCCCGACCGCTTCTGCTGCTCTGGAACTGCTGCTTCACATGCAATACCAAACGCTTAGTGGGAAAACAACTTACAAGCTGGAAAATGCAATTAATATGCTGCAACCAATTATTTACCAGTAAGGCATACTGAAGAGGACAATAAAAATCCTTCTATACACAAAGACTAGCAAGAGCCAGATGAAATGATCTCCCCACATACATAGGCTGCAGCTACTAACTTCTTGTAGCATAAAAGATAGATCTTAACTCTAATTCTTTTTAGCTAATAGAAATGAATGGTGATGAAATGTTGGAGTTTTCTAGTTTTTTGTTTCTTTTTTAGACGCTGTATGTAGGTAATTTCAATACTTCCAGTGTACTTGGGCTATGCCTATTTTTGGTAATAAAACTCTTATTAATTATTTTAAAAAACGAAGCAAATAGAAATTATCACATTAATTTTGAACATCAAAATCATTATTGACCTTCTCTAATCAAAACAGACCAAAGTTTTCTTATCAGTAAATAAGGATTTTACTGATAATAGGCGAAGCCAAGTACATGAAACATATACAACATATCACACCAAAAGTTATCTTTTGATTGGTAAACTACATAAGCATTCCATGGTGTCATTTAACTATAAATATTTGGCAACAGAACAAAGAAAAATTCAAACTTCATTATTTACTGATAAATTAAGTGCCATGAGCATACAATTCAACTAATCAAGCATCCAAATTAAATTGGAGGCATCAAGAATAAACCACAAAAGACAAAGTTACATAAAACATTTCAAGAAAAAATCATGTTAAGTAAATAAAATCACTCCATACTAATCTACCAAAACTCATAACAAGTTAGTAGATTCAAATGAAATATTTCATGAAAAATTGAAAGAGAAAAGGTTATCACAACAACAATTCAACCGTTTTTCTCTTCTTTATATTATAACTCATCAGATAAAACTTTAAAAAACCCATGAGCCTTACATAATTGGACTTTAGATATATAAACTTATTAAAAAAAGTCTTGACACAATTGACATGTGCACGCAGAATCTCTAATGGCACAGAATTACAAGCTGGCTAAACCTGCATGAAGCAAAAGCCATCCAAGTACCTATTAGGGTATAAAAGAACGCGGGACAACTGATGAGACAAGCAGCACTTATATGCCACGACAAAAAGGCCAATTGGTGATTTAGATGGCGCTAAATATGTGTATGGATCAATTCAACAACACTCAGCTCAATGAACAAATTAAGCTTTCCCGTTATCAAACCTCAGAGAAACCATTATAAGGGACATATATATATATGGTTAAAAATTCATATGATGGGGGCACAGATTAATTTGAAACCTTTGAACACCAAGTAATTTGCTTGATTAAAGTTTTGAGATTTCACACATCAACAATGCCAATCTCATCAATGCAGATGCAATTATACCCATATAAATATCCAATACATAGTAGAAAGGAATTCTCTGAGTCAAGTGGTAAAAAACAATATGCCACAAGTGCATCAAAATGCAATGAAAAGACACAGTAGCTATACCTATAGGTGCCCCAAAAGCATCTGGCGGCAAGGGATCAAATTCTATCCCAAGGATTGGCCCATCATCCCTCAAGGGCTCCCCCAACTGCGCCTCAACACAGGCAATGGCTCTACGCTCCAACATCGACTGCCGCGGCTCATAATACCTCCTCCCAATTGGCACATCATCCACCACACTCCTTGTCATCGCATTCCGAAACTCCAAACGGCCAAACGGGCTTGACCCCGAGCCTGACCCGTAATCACTACCCGGTTCACCCCCTGCCCTCAACTCATCCACAGGAGACTCCGGCAAAGCCATTGCTGCCGCTGTTTTCCGCGGCCTCTTTGCTGGAACTTCCTTTTTGTCTTTCAACCTTCTGTGACAAAACCACATCTGCAACTGCCGATCCGAAAGCCCCAATTTCTCCGACAGTTCCACCCTTGTTGCCTCCGACGGATACGTCTCCACTGAATCAAACCACCAAGAATAAAATATAATAATCCAAGAAATAAATAAAATCAACATAAAGTCAACAAAAATAATAAAATCATCCAAGAACAAACACAAACACAAACACAAAAAATTTGCTTTTGTTTTGAAAAAAATAGAAATCGAAGGGCAAGACGAGCACGTACAGGCATAGGCTTTCTCGAGGGTTTCAAGCTGAAAGGGGGTCTTCATCTGGCGCTTGGGCTTGCTTAGCCCTTCGCTGGAATTACCGAATTTGCTGTTGCTATTGTCATCGTGGGCATCATTCTGGTTGTTGTGATTTTCTCCTTCCGAAGCGGCATCCATTGAAGAAGAAGACGATCGAGAGATCGAACAGACAGCCCCTTGGAAACCCTAGAAAAAAATCCCAAGATCCAAAAGAACAAGGGGCTCCAAAAACACACGATTTCCTATCTTCAGTAAAAGTCAGAGAACGGAAAGGCGGAGAAGAATTATCATGGTCATCTACTAAAAAGATAAAAACAAATATCTAAAGGAATTGATACGAAAGAAGAAGGAAGAAATAATAATAAAACAAACGAAAAATAGGAAAAGGCACAATAATCAGGAGCAAACAAACAACAGTAGTCCTTCTTGACGACTCCCCTAATTCCACCTTCCATAATTCTTATTCTTATTATTAATTCTTTCCTTAAAAAAAAAAAAAAAACAAGCAAACTCTTTTTTCTTTCTTTCTTTTTAATGAATGGGTTGTGTTAATTGTGTCAAACGAGGCGTTTATGTTTGCTTATTAACAGTAATTATCAAAAAGGAACGATTTTTATTTTATTCAAGTTTTAACGACATGCCCTTTTCTCTGGTGTTTTAATTTGATTTGATGAACCATTTCTATTGGTTCTTCTTTTATCTTTTGTTTTGTTTTGTTTATTTTTATCTTATTTTTTAATTTTATTTTCAGAGTCATATGAAAATTTCGGTTTCGTGGTACGGGTTGCTTGGGATCTTCGGCGTTCGAGGATCGAGCTGGTGTTTGCGGTTTGTGTTGTTGTGGGACCCCCACCAGGTTTCAGTTTTCGCTTTAGCCCCTACATTTGTACATAATTCGGCCTGCTCGCATGTTGATTGTTGTGGGCTTTTACCCAGAACAAAAGGCATCAAAGCATATAAATTTATAATAGTTTTGAAGTTCATCGAAATTTTTTACCTTTTTTTTTAAGATGGAAATTTACTTTTTATAATTATTATTTTTTACTAAAAACGAAGTTTAGAGACCACCACTTAATTACCTCATAAATGGGTTAAATAGTTACATAAAAACTCTTGAGTCTTGACTCCGTTTTCTATGTGAGGTCAAGCTACACGGCAATTCGTCTGCAGTATGTGTTCGTAATTCGTATAGTACAACAACTACATCAACTAGGTTTTTGTCGACCACAGATTACAACGGTCAATACCATATCAACAATATTGCTACTATACCACCTTATTTTATCCTTTTATTTTAATTGTTCATGTACTTTTTTTTTTTTAAACTTTTTTACTTAATAATTAAAGAATTAACGATTAATGTAATGGTATTTTTTTTAAATAAATATTTAAATATACTAAGAAGCCATATTATCTAACAAAACTCACCATCCATTGTATACTTCATGTCAAAAACATAAAATAGCTTAATTTAAAATTAGATTGAGAAGTAATTTCCTATATAGAGAAAAGCATGAAAATGTTGTCTGACTTTGTTTGGATTCAAAAATATTTCAACTCATTTTATTTTAATTAATTATTATAATTTTTTTAAATTTTTAAATTTTTAAATAATAAATTATTTTATTTTTTCAAATCTCAAAATAAAAATAATATTAAAAAATAATATTTTAAAAATATTTTTTTCAACTTTCTTTATATCTTAACTCACTATCCAAACATTTCTTAAAAGTGTTCTTTTTTTCCTTATCTTGTGAGAAATGTTTAACTATAAAGAAGCTTTATAAAAGAATTTATAAATTGACTTAACTTAGTCTATTATGTTAAATTGTAAAACTATTTTTATTATAAATTAAATATATCATATTATATAAAACTATATCAATCTATGATAATTTTTTTATAAAATTTATATATAGTCATGGTACTGCTCTTATCTTATTACTGTCAACCCAAATTCTATCACTAACTACCACAAATTGTACGATGAAATTTAATGAGTTGATGATCCAAAACATTAATTAGTATCACTTGTTGAGAAATAAATTCTACATTATTTGTATATAAAGTTTTGGACATGCTTATAAGTAATGTGTAAATATTTTTTGTTGAATCAGTTTTATGAGATGAGTTAGACTTATAAATTTCTACATGATATCAAAATCTGTTATAGAACGATTGGGGACCCATACTATTTATCACATAATAAGGACCAAAAAAATTATTGGCCTGCATGTGAGGAAGAGTGTTGAGGAATAAATATCACATTGTCTGTAAATAAAGTCTTGAGTTTACTTATAAGTAATATACAAATATCTCTTATTGAACTGATTTTATAAGATGAATTAGATCTATAAATTTCTACACCACTTATTTATATAAGGAGGAAATCTAGAACTAATTGAAGACAATTTTACCTTGAAATAGAAAAGAAATATACTATTAAATGATAAACATGTTTGAAAAAGAAGATTGTGGCACTAATTAATAGTAATTGAAACCTTGATTACTAACCAAGTTTACCATTAGTTTTACATTAGATATGATTTAATTAACCAAATCTTCTAAGTTAATTATAATACTTCGCATTTTGGAAATATTGTAACTTCATCATTTTGTGCTAAAGAAATGCATCATCATATAGATTTTCCATAAAACATTTTTTCAAACCAAAAAAAAAAAGCTTCAAACACTTAGAAGTAGAATCGTTTGAGTAGATTCAAATCGAACACATATATAAAAGTATGGAAAAAAAAAAGAACTCACTGATAAAAATCACGAATTACATCTAATTGGCATGTTGTTAGGTGTCCTTGAGGTGCCGCACGCACCTGGTGGTTTTGCGGCGGCACCAATTATTCCTTTCCGGCGACAGGTAACAGTTTCCGGCATAAAAGGATGCTAGTGGTGATTGTTCTTGGTTGCTGGAGATAGGGCACCGTTCACATGAACAGTGTCCAAGCTGAAAGTTGAAGATAACTTTGTCATCTGATCTGAGCTTGGGCTTGGCTTGGGCCTTACGGCCCATTTGTTTTTTAATGTATCATGGGCTGGGTATTTCAGCCCAGTTTTAAAAATAATTAAAAAATAAAAAGAAAAAGGGAAGGAAGGATGCTGTCGTGGATTTCGAACTCTGGATCACATGATCACATAGATCATTGCCCACTACTGGACCGTGAGTGTCTTCTGGTCTAGGTGAAGTTTTTTTTTTAAAATTTGATATACACTATTTTTTTTCTTTGTTTAACAAAAAAAAAAGTTTTTTTGGCATGTTTTAATATATGCTTAGATATATTTCCTGTGATAACATGTGATCTTTTATTTAATGTTGAGATTAAATGTGACTACATGTGAATATATGGTGATATTCATGTTTTTTTATTGATGAATTCCATAATGTTAAATTACATGTGATATTATATTTAATTTTTTAGATTAAATGTGATAACATGTATATATACAACGTGTGGATGTGTTATTTTTTTTTATTATGTATAAATGTTAGGCTTGTATAATTAGACATTAGCCTTAATTTATTCTAGTGATAAAATAGAATATTCCCACTAAATAGTTTTAGTTAGAGTTGTCAGTATAGATTGGTAAGCTAAAAAAATTGCAGTGACTCCAGTAAAAACTGTAAATGCACTGTATAGCGACAACACCATGGTAGCCCCAGTAAGAACTGTAAATACACTGATGGAATAAGAAAAATGGACTGTAATAGTCTTATATGAACCATCTTTGTAGACTGACCCAACAATCTGTTGTGGTTGTTGTAGCTGTCTTTGTAGACTGGTCCAACAGGTTACTGTGATTTTAGTAGGATCTATCTCTACGCGTGCCTAGGACTAGGTGACTAATTTAGATAGTAGGAGTATGGTTGAAATTTATGATTAAATCTCTCATATTTTTTAAATTTGTGCGAAAATTAGGTTAGAAATTTAATAATTGGATATTGTGGCGCAAGAGATGATTCTGAAACCTAGCAATTTTTCGATTTTGCGACATGTCTAAATTATTTCTTTTCTAACTTGGATGGACACGGCAGATTTTTTAAGTGTTTATGTAATATCCCTCATTTGCAATTTGTAGTGAAATGGCATCCAAGAGTATAGTTGTCGATTTAAACAAATGTGAGAAATTAGATGATGAGAACTATGACATATGGCATCGCAAGATCCAATATATTTTAGATGAGCAAGAGATCGTAGAGGTCTTATCTCACTTCCTGACTAAACCTAAGGAAAGGGACTCGAAACAACACAAGTTAGATAAGTTAGCCTATAATGAATGGACTAAGAAAAATTGGTGTGCGCGTATAATAATGTTAAGCAGTATGCACAATGATCTAATGTATGAGTTCGAGACCTATGACACTGCCCAAAGCATGTGGGAGGCTTTGAAGTTGAAGTTTGGTGGAACTTTAGCTACTAGGTTGCGTGGCTTAACTATGAGGTTTGACTCCTATAAGATGCGCTCTGACCACACGATGAAGCAGCATCTTAAGGCTATGTCGACTATGATCCACGAACTTAAGTCGGCAGGAAACAACTTGACTCATGAACAACAAGTCCAGACAGTGATAAAATCACCACCGAATTATTGGGAGAATATGAGCCAGAATCTGAAGCATAACGAGAATATTAAAAACTATGATGATGTCTCGCGTCACTTGGAATTGGAGGCTGAGCACCTAGAGGCTGTTAAGCCCAATCATACGGCCTATGTGGCTGATTTTGGTTCACATAAGGCATCAAAGCCTAAGCGCAAGAAGTCCAAGAATCGGGTAGCTGCTGGAGAAGTTAAAAAGGTGTCAGGAACTTCTTAGCGCAGCAAAAGGGGCAAGCGCAGGAAGAACAAGTCAAAATTAGAGTGTTTTAACTGCGGAAAGAAATGCCACTTCACTCGTGACTGCACTGAGCCGAAGAAGGTATACTCTGATTTTTCTCATATTATTTTTGTAACTAGCCATGTGATGGTTGTTCACTCCTATCCTGTGTGGACTGTTGATTCAGAAGTAACCAAACACATAGCATAAGATAGAGTCGGATTTGTAGAGTATCGCCGGATTCCAGCTGGGAGCCGTGATATCAAGGTGGGGAATTGAACTAGCGTGGAGGTTTAGGACTTGGTACCTATAAGCTGGACTTGCGGGGTGGCCGCACTCTTTTCCTCCACAATGTGTTAAATGCTCCCAAAATCTGACAAAACAAACTTTCTGTAGTTAATGTTTTAAGACTTAGTTTTCGAATTGTATTTGAAAACAATTATGTATCCTTTTATTTGAGCCATGTGTTTTACAGCAATACTTTTTTTCAAGATGGTTTTATAATAATAGATTTGGATTATTCAAATATGAATAAGTCTATTGTTTTTCTTTCTACATCTAATAATTTGGATTCATATAAATAGCATGCTAGGCTTAGCCATATAGGGTAAGATAGAATGACTCGGTTAGCTAGAGAATGCCTGATGAGCAATCTTGCTAAGGTCATCTTGCCCACATGTGAACATTGTCTAATGGAAAAAACTAAGAGAAAACTGTTTGGTAAAGCCACTAGGGTATCTTTTCCACTGCAATTAGTCCATTCAGATATCTGTGGTCCAATGAGTGTGAGGGCAAGAATATCTTTGGTAAAGCCACTAGGGTGTCTATTTTATCACATTTATAGATAGATGATTTTTCACGTTATAGTCATATCTACTTAATCTTCCATAAGTCTGAAGCATTAGAGTGTTTTAGACGATATTTAAGAATGGTGGAAAATCAGTTAGATAAGAGTTTAAAACTCTAAGGACGAGAATATCTTTTTGAGTAATTTAAAAGGCTCTATGATGAAAAAGGAATCAAAAGGCAGTTGACGATGCCGAGTACGCCACAACAAAATGGCATGGCGAAAAGGAGAAATCGAACACTACTTGAGATGGTTAGGTCAATGATGGCGCAAGCAAACCTACCAATTTCTTTTTGGGGATGCTCTTTTGACTACAAATACTCTCAAAATCAGTAACTTCCACCCCATATGAATTATGGATCGGCAAGAAACCCAATTTGAATAACTTGCAACCATGGGGTTCAACGAGTTTTGTTCACAATCTTTCTTATAAGTATGGAAAGTTAGGCCCTAAAGGAAAAACGTGTATCTTTGTAAGATACTCAGAACACTATAAAGGGTATGTATTAATAGGTGAACAAACTGATAGAAGTATGATTGAGAGTGAGTCTTGAAGATGAGTTTCCAAGTAGAAGTGAGGTTGATAGGAGTTTAGAACTTCATGAGATTATAGAACAAGAGGAAAGTGCTCCTAAGAATTTAGTTGAGAATGAGGAAGAAATTCTTCAAACTCCTATAAATTATAAAAATGACTTGAATCCAAGTGAGAGCACACCACTTGTCAATCAATCACAATAACCCCAGCCGCGTAGAAGCACACATGAAAGTATTTCTCGTCGTCGTTTTGAGATTGAAGGGGAAGCTTTCATGGTAGCTCCACATGATGATGATGAGCCTATGACAATTCATGAGACTCTCTTATCTTCTACTAAAGATGAATGAATGAAAGCACTTAATGATAAAATTGAGTCTATGAGAACTAACTAGGTCTAGGATTTGGTTGATCTACCGACAGGGTGTAAGGCTATTGGGAACAAATAGGTTCTTAAGATCAAACGAAAGTCGGATGGATCAATAGATAGGTACAAAACTCGCTTAGTGGCGAAAGGATATACCCAACAGGTGGGTATAGACTATGAGGAAACATTTTCACTAGTAGTGAGGTTTGCCTCAATTTGCCTGATTCTAACTATAGTAGCAAATTTAGATTTGGAACTCTACTAGGTTGACGTTAAGACAACATTTCTCAATGGAGAACTGGATGAGGAGATCTATATGAATCAACCCACGGGTTTTGTGGTCAAAGGTCAAGAGCGCAAAGTGTGCAAGCTCAAACGATCTATATATGACTTAAAACAATCATCTAGACAATGGTACCTCAGATTCCATCAAGCCATTCTCTCGAATGGGTTTACGATGATCACAGAGGACCATTATGTCTATGTCAAAAGGTCTAAGAAGAGTTTCATTATGTTGTCATTATATATTGATGACATACTACTAGTTGGAAATGATAAATGGTTGATAGTTGTCATAAAAGAATGGTTATCCTTCAATTTTGAGATGAAAGATATGGGTGAGGTAGAATACATTCTGAGAGTTAAGATCTATAGAGATTGCTCTAAGAGACTTTTGTATTTGTCCCAACAGACTTACATAAATAAAGTTCTCAAGCGCTTCCTAATGAGTGGATGTAAGCCCATTGACACCCCTATTACAAGAAGCGAGAACTTATCTAAAGAGTTGTGTCCTAGAACTCAAAGAAAAAAGTAAAAGATGGCTCGTGTCTTGATAACGCCCAAAAAATAACACAGTAATTATAGTCCAGTTTTGGGGTGTCGATTCTACAGGGAGACAATTAAAAGAATAGTAAAATAGCAAAAAAAAATAATAATTAAATAATTAATGAGGAAAGAAAAAATTATTTTAAATTAAAATTAAAATTAAACAAAGTAATTAATGGAAAAGTAATCAAAGTTGACGAACAGTAGAGTGTCAGAAATCCCTTGCACATATCTGGTATTTCAACTATTTTCAATTCACTGATAACTCAATTGAGAATTCAATTCCGTAATTCTCAACCAGAATATATAAAATTATAAACCAAAAATTAAATCAAATGTAATTCTTTAAAAAATCATTCATTATTTTAAATTATACAAATTGTTATTCACATTGAGAAAATCCAACGACGACAACATACCCAAGGAATAATATTACAGCAGAGAATTAAATTAATATTAATAATCAATAGATCCAAAATAATTAAAGAACAAATCCATTCCATAAAAAACTATGACTGAATCTATAAATAGAATAAATTCTAAAATTATTCGAAAAAGAAAAGACTCATAATATTTTGAAAATGATAAAACAAAGAATTTTAATAAATTGAAAATCAAAAACTTGAATCAAAAATAAATTAAAAAGTACCATCAAGTGTGCAAGTTCATCCCTAACCCTACTTAAAAATTTAATTATTCATGAACATGATGGACAACATAAATTTTAAGAAAATCAATTAATAATATGTCATGAAGAAGAGAATTTTTTTTCGTCCGTACGCATCCGCGTCTACTTCCTCTTGCGTGGCACTTGTCTCTAGCCTTCCACTTTGTTCACTGGCTTCGGTATATATATATATATATATTGTTATGAAATTTAAAAAAATGAACTACTATTGCAAAAGAGAAATAAGAAATTCTCTCTGAAACTCTTAAGAATTGAAACTTTCTTTCTCTCTCTATATTTTCTTATGAATTTCATTACAACTGAAACCCCTATTTATAGGCTTTGAAATTACTATGCAAGTTACTATGCAAGTCACTATACAAGTCACTATGCGAAATTTAAAATAATAGTGGTGGGGTCATTCACATAATTTTAGTGGTGGGACAGGGGCGGCTGCCGACAACTGATTCATTACACTCCCCCTTGAATGACCACCCATAAAGAATCTGCCTCGTTAAAACCTTGCCAAGTAAAAACCCAGTGGGAAGAAAAACCAATGGAGAAGGAAAAAGAGTACAGTCTTCTTATGTATCTACAAGTGTTTTAAGATTGTCTCATAAAAACCTTGCAGAGAAAAACCCAGTGGGACAAAATCTTAGCGAAGGAAAAAGAGTACAATCAGCACATTTACTCCCCCTGAAAAGTGCATGACAAAAGATCTTTAAGTTTTCGCATTCCAATGTTATGCACAATCTTCTTGAATGTGGAAGTTGGTAACACTTTTGTGAATAAATCTGTCAGATTATCACTATGACATCAATTTCACCTTTCTCTTGAAGTTCATGAGTATAAAATAATTTAGGTGAAATATGTTTGGTTCTGTCACCTTTGATATATCCTCCTCTGATTTGAGTGATACAAACAGTATTATCTTCATATAAGATTGTTGGGCTATTATTGATCATGGGAAGTCCACACTTTTCCTGGATATGTTGAATAACTGATCTCAACCAAATACACTCTCGACTTACTTCATGAATAGCAATGATCTCTGAGTGATTTGAAGAGGTAGCAGATAGTGTCTGCTTAACAAATCTCCATGATATGGCAGTATCTCCATAAGTAAATAAATATCCAGTTTGTGATCTACCTCTGTGTGGGTCTGAAAGATAACCTGCATCTGCATATCCAATCAATTCTGGACTTGAACTACGTTGATAAAATAATCACATATCAATCGTACCATGAAGGTAACGAAGGATATGTTTAATGCCATTCCAATGTCTTCGAGTTGGTGCAGAACTATATCTTGCAAGCAGATTAACTGAGAATGTAATATCTGGTCGAGTGCAATTTGCAAGATACATCAAAGCTCCAATTGCACTGAGATATGGTATTTCAGGACCAAGAATTTCTTTATCATCATCACAAGGACGGAATGGATCATTCTTCACATCAAGTGTTCGAACAATCATTGGAGTACTCAGGGGATGAGATTTGTCCATATAAAAATGTTTTAGGACTTTCTCAGTATACATGGACTAATGAATAAAAATTCCATTTGGTAAGTGCTCGAGCTGCAGGCCGAGACAAAGTTTTGTTTTGTTAAGATCTTTCACTTCAAATTCATTCTTTAAATATATAGTGATTTTTTAGATCTCTTCAGGAGTTCTCACAATATTTAAATTATCAACATAAACTGCAATAATGACAAATCCGGTATCTGATTTCTTAATAAAAACACATGGGCATATAAGATTATTCTCAAATCCTTCTTTCAATAGATATTCGCTTAGCAATTATACCACATGCGTCCGGATTGCTTCAACCCATATAAAGATCTTTGTAGTCTGATTGAGTACATATTTCTAGATGTACTTGTAGATACTTCAGGCATCTTATATCCTTCAGGGATTTTCATATATATGTCATGGTCTAAGGATTCATATAAATATGCAGTGACCACATCCATCAACCGCATTTCTAATCCTTTTGTAACAACCAGACTAATCAAAAATCTAAATGTGATTGCATCCATAACGGGAGAGTATGTTTCTTCATAATCAATCCCGGGTTTCTGCAGGAAACCTTGTGCAACAAGCCGTGCTTTGGATCGCACAATTTCATTTTTCTCATTACGTTTTCGTACAAATACCCACTTATATCCAACAAGCATCACACCCTTTGGTGTTTGGACAACAGGTCCAAATACTTCTCGTTTTGCTAGCGAATTTAATTCAGCTTCAATAGTTTTTTTCCATTTTGGCCAATCATTTCTACATCGACATTCTTCGACGCTTTTTGGCTCACTTTTTTCATTACTTCTGGTAATATCAAGGGCCATTTTATATGAAAATATGTTGTCAACAACAGTTTTATTTCTATCCAGAATTTCTCCAGTTTTCATGAAATGTATTGAGATCTCATTATTTTCAGGTACCTGTTCCTCTTCAGGGGAAAATATTTCATGACACACCTCTTCAGGAGGTCCCTTTTTAGGAGATTTATACTCTTTAGGAGTTTCCTCTTCAAGAAGTTCTGGAATAGAAGATTTGAGCTCTTTAGGAGCACCAATTATATTTGTGGCCTGTATTGTGGGTACGTGTTCTTCAAGAACATCAAATTCATTTTGTATTCTTTTCCTTCTGGAAATTTTGTCTTTTGCACCAATAGGTCTTCCATACTTCAGGCGTGTTTTAGATTCACCTATTGCTGTTTTGACAATTTGTCCTTCATGGACTTCAATCCTTGCTGGAGTATTAACAGCAGAAATATAAGATTTTACTACACCTTTAGTGTCAGTAAATACATTCGGTAACTGATTTGCAACATTTTGCAAATGAATAATCTTTTGAATTTCCTGTTTACATTCATTTGTAGGAGGATCAAAATGAGACAGGGTCTTATTATCCCAAATAATATCTTGTCGTGCTTCAGGCACCGACTTTTCTTTACCCATTAACAGAAAATTTGATTCGTCAAAATGACAATCCTCAAAACGTGCTTTAACATATCCTCTGTAAGGGGGTCAAGGTATCTAATAATGGATGGAGAATCAAAACCAACATATATCCCAAGTCTACGTTGAGGGCCCATTTTTGTACGTTGTGGAGGTGCAATTGGAACATATACAGCACATCCAAAAGTATGAAGATGAGAAATATTTGGTTGTTGACCAAATGCAAGCTGTAATGGAGAATATTTATAATATGCAGATGGTCTAATATGAATTAGAGATACTGCATGAAGTATAGCATGTCCCCAAGCAGAAATAGGTCGTCTTGATTTCATAAGTAAAAGTCTAGCGATTAGTTGAAGCCTTTTGATCAAAGACTCAGCTAAACCGTTTTGTGTGTGTGTATGGGCAACAGGATGTTCAACATCTATTCCTATTGACATGCAATAATCATCAAAAACTTGAGATGAAAATTCACCTGCATTATCTAATCGAATGGTCTTAATTGGATACTCAGGAAATTGTGCTCGTAGTTTAATTATCTAAGTAAGAAGTCTAGCAAATGCAACATTTCTAGTGAAAAGAAGACAAACATGTGATCATCGACTAGATGCATCAATTAGAACCATAAAATATCTAAATAATCCACTTGATGGATGAATAGGCCCACATATATCTCCATGAATACTTTGTAAAAAGGATGGAAATTCAATAATGACTTTTGAGGGAGATGGTTTAATAATTAACTTACCTTGAGAACATGCAGAGCACGGAGATTCATTGGGTAGAAATATATTTTGATTCTTTAAGGGATGCCCATGCAAATTTTCAATAATTCGTCTCATCATTATAGAACCCGGATGTCTAAGGCGATCATGCCAAGTCATAAATACTTTAGGGTCAATGCACTTCTAGTGCATTACTACATATGATTCAATTGCTCTCATTTTTGTATAATACAATCCAAAACATAGAGCAGACAGTTTTTCTAATACGAGCTTCTGGCCCGACATTGTTTTAGTAATAAGAAGATGATCTTTACTGCCTTCATTGGTCGTTTCAATATGGTAATCATTACGACGTATATCTTTGAAACTCAATAAATTTCTTCTGGATTGTGAAGAGAATAGAGCATCATCAATACAAAATTTGGTGCCATTAGGCAACACAATATAAGCTCTTCCGGAGCCCTCAATTAAATCCGATGAACCTGATATGGTATGGACATAGGCTTTACTTAATATTAGATTTTGAAAATATTTCTTTTCTTTGAGAATTGTGTGAGTTGTAGCACTATCAGCAAGACATATATCTTTATCATTTAACTCAGAGATAAAAAGCTCATCAATGTGATCCATGATTCTACAAAATATACAAAACTTTTATTACTGATAGAAAGAAAATACATTAATTGAGTGAAACACTTCCATCTCCAATTAAGTGTTCAATACTACCTTCAGGATGATTAAAGAAATTAGATACATCAAGATGAGTAACGTTTACATCTATTGAATCTAATAAATCATCTGATGGTTCTACTAAATTTGTTTCATGCACTTTATTCTTTCCTTTAATAGAAACTTGATATAAATCAGCTAAGTGCCTGGCCGTACGACAGGTATGTAACCAATGTCCAGTCATTCCACATCTATGGCACACCTCTTCACTTTTTTTTGAAGAATTATTCTGAGGATTTTTACCCCTTTCTGAATTGTACCACTTCTGGTGATATGGTATATTATTATCCCTTTTAATGTTGTCATTCCTGGACCAACATTTCTATAATTTCTCCTACCACGTCCACGCCCCCGATTTCTTCTAAAGGATGCACCATTCACTTCTGGGAATGATGCAAACTTATTACCATTCACTTCAGGGAATAATATTGAGCCAGTAGGCCGTGACTGGTGGCTTTCTAATAAGAGCTCATTATTCTGCTCAGCTACTAGAAGACATGATATAAGTTCAGAATATTTCTTGAACTTTCTCTCTCGATACTGCTGCTGCAGGAGCACATTCGATGCATGAAATGTAGTATAAGTCTACTCTAACATATCATCATCGGTGATTTTCTCACCGCATAATTTTAATACTGTGCCTATTTTAAAAAGTGCGGAATTATACTCACTAACACTTTTATAATCTTGCAACCTCAAGTGTAACCATTGAGAACGAGCTCTTGGGAGTATGACAGTCTTCTGGTGTTCATACCTCTCCTTTAAATTGTTCCACAAAATATAGGGATCTTTTACTGTGAGATATTCAGTTTTCAATTTTTCATGAAGATGGTGGCGAAGGAAAATCATTGCTTTAGCATGTTCCTGCAGGGATGCTTGATTTTCTTATTTAATAGTTTCTCCCAGGTTCATTGCATCAAGATGAATTTCAGCATCAAGTATCCAGGATAAATAATTTTTCTCAAATATATCAAGACCAACAAATTCCAATTTTGTAAGATTTGTCATTTTCTACACATATAAATAATAAAATAAATATGTGTATCTCAGAAAATATATTTATAAATTCACACAGATAATCATCAATAAAATATATCAAAGATTTCAAATAATATATTGAAAAACTTACAGAGGAATAAGGCCACTAGCTTCAGAATTGGTAGAACCGTCGTGCTGATAACGTGTTATGAAACTTAAAAAAAGGAACTACTATTGCAAAAGAGAAATAAAAAATTCTCTCTGAAACTCTTAAGAACTGAAACTTTCTTTCTCTCTATATATTTTCTTATGAATTTCATTACAACTGAAGCCCTTATTTATAGGTTTTGAAATTACTATACAAGTTACTATGCAAGTCACTATGCAAGTCACTATACGGAATTTAAAATAATAGTGGTGGGGTCATTCACATAATTTTAGTGGTGGGACAGGGGCGGCTGCCGACGACTGATTCATTACATATATATATATATATATATGTCTCTCCAAATTCTAGTGGAATTCAATTACCCATTCCGGTTTAGGTAAATGGTCCTGACACATGTAGAATTCTTGTGCAAGCTTGAAGCCCATATGTTAAAGTGCTAATGGGCTCTTATATCTCCCAATGAAAAGTGACGTGTAATTCATGAATTACGTAGGCCCAGTACTTGAAGTATGGTGCTTCTTCAAAGTGAATTTCAATTGTGTATGCAAATGGATTGTGGGCCATGGTTGACTTCAAGGTGTTGCTTTATTCTTCAAGTCCAAATATATCACCATCCTTTTAACTAATTGCAAACCATGCAGCCCATTTATTCGAATTCAAATCAAAATGTGACCCATTGATCTTTTTCTCACTCCTTCACACAAAAATAAATAAATTAATTAATTAAATTGAAATAAAGTAAAATAAAATAAATAAAGAATTAAAAAAAAGAAGACAAATAATACTTAAAAAGATCTCAATGTCAATAGAAATCTAATTAAATAAAATAAGTGAAATTCAATCATTTCTATTTTCATTCTTTGCAATTTAATCAAATATTAGGGTATTTAAAGTGCACTTTCGCGCACTTATCATATCTCCTATGCTAATGTTGTGGGTAGTCTGATGTACACGATAATGTGTACCCGACCTGACATATGCTATGCAGTTGGTTTAGTAAGTAGATTCCAATGTAACCCCGGATTGACTCACTGGAAAGTAGTCAAGATGATTATGCGATATTTCAAGGGAACTGCAGATTATATGTTGTACTATCAGGGTTCGGATTGGCAGCTAAGAGGTTGTAGTGATGCCGATTGGGGCAGTGATCTAGATGAGCGCAAATCAACCACTGGGCATGTCTTTTGGGGCAGTGACCTTGACATATGCTATGCAGTTGGTTTAGTAAGTAGATTCCAATCTAATCCCGGATTGACTCACTGGAAAGCAGTCAAGATGATTATGCGATATTTCAAGGGAACTGCAAACTATATGTTGTGCTATCAGGGTTCGGATTTGCAGTTAAGAGGTTGTAGTGATGCCGATTGGGGCAGTGACCTAGATGAGCGCAAATTAACTATTGGGCATGTCTTTATGCTCAACAATGGCGTTATTACATGGAGCAGCAAGAAACAACCCTGCATAGCTCTATCCACCATGGAGGCAGTATACATAGCTTGTTCTGCAGCAATTCAAGAAACTGTTTGGTTACGGAGGTTCCTCAAGCATTTAAACATTGACACGGATACTTCAGATCCGGTGACGATATTTTGTGATAGCATGGCAGCTCTCACATATGCTAAGAACTCAAAGTATCATGAAAAAACCAAACACATATATATCAGATATCATTATATCAGAGATATGGTAGCGTAAAAAGAAGTGGTTCTAAAACACATTTCTATGAGTCGCATGGTTGCTGATCCCTTGACAAAACCTATTGCAAGAGATGTATTTGTGGCTCATGTTAGGAATCTAGGACTACGTAGATTGTAAATGTAATTTGTGTTTCAAATGACATTGAGATGTAACATTTCCTTTGGGATATTAATACAATATGAAACAATATTGTCTTTTACTTATATACACACACAGAATATATGTCAACAGGCTTAAATTGGCTCACTCACACGAGCAATCGTCTCTAGCGCTTAAGTAGCGAGTAGAGATGAGATATTGTGTCCCTAAGTACTTGTCCAAAGGGATAAGTTAGTTGATACAAAAATATGTCTCCTTAGTGGGAGTTAAGATGAAGTTTTCTTTGCAAAGACTGTGAATGGATTACCCACCATCCATATAACCTGAGGTTAGCCAAATGCGATATTTTCTTTGATGCCTTGGAGGCGTGGAAATAGAGAAACTTGGATTAGACGCTTAAGGAGCGACTACACTAAGATCTGTACGGTGTTGATATAGACATATGCTCTTTGAGAAAGAGAAATCCACCGTAGCATGTGTTTATACTACATGTGCTTATTCGACCATATGAGTAAGTGAGTTAATGGTTCTCCTCTTTCTCACTGTGTGAATCTCATTATTTTTAGATGTCTTTTACTTTTAACTATGTCACGAGATGGAGGTTATAATGTCTGCTACTTTCGCATGCTGTCTATGATTATGATTGATTCGGTCTAAAGAGGCAATGCTGGGAAAGCGGTTTGACCAAAGTTGAATGATATGAGTACAAAAGGAAAACTCTTAGATATCGTATCTTCGATAGTGTTTGCTGGCGTCAAACTATGACGCTACATACTGGTAGCGACTTAGGTTGTGAACACATTAAAATGATTTAAAATAAGTCAAGCATTGTTCTTAGTTTATTAACTCAAGAGGGTTTGAAAATGCTTGACTTGATGTGATTGAATAAGTCTAGGACATAATCATACACTTCAGGGATGTTACTATGCTGGTCTTCTCTGGGAGAGCTTTGGTATATGTACTCCCACCTTCTGTAGATGTACTTGGTGGTCGCACGACTTATTTACTTGTATGAATAAGATTGAGATCATAAGAAAGATGAAAAATGCAGACTTGGAGTCATACCCACTGTGTGCCAGTGGAAGATGTAAACAAGAGGGGCGCCCAAGTGGGCTGCCCCCTCCCTTTGCCAGTAACGTATGACATTTAAATATCATACGTTACATGGTTTGTAACGTATGTGGGTAGACTATAAATAGTAACTGCAATTTAATTGCAGTATAATGGCTGGCCTTTAAGGCCAACCGTATGTGGGTAGACTATAAATAGTTCCCATCAGTTTGATTTTTGGAACCATCTGAAAAATAAGAAAATCTCTCTCTTTTTGTTCTCTCTTGAAATTCTTCCTAGGCTGTGAAATTATTGAGTGTCACTTTAGTTTTATACTACGTAGTGTACTTTACCACTAAAAGGAAACGCCGGTGATTGGCCAGTCTAAAAATATTTATGGAGCAATTTATTAAGCTAAGTTTGAGGTAATTTTTTTTTCCGTTGTGTTTTCTAACAGTCGACCTTATTGAAATGAAAGGCGACTCGATTGTTTTGCAAGCCAACCAAGCAAGTGTGGTGCAACTCACCGGTCACAGATTGGAGCTATCTATCAAATGCTTAACACAAGTAATCCAAACTTTGATTAAACAAAAGACATGCTTCCAGACTAAGAGTAAAGTGAAGGGGCCCACTTCCCAACAAGCAACGGTCGAGCGTGCTAGCACGAAAGCCGTTGCACGATATTTTATATAACAAAAATTCTATGTGCAACTATTTTTGCCTACTTTTCATATGCTCTATTAATGTGATTGTTTATTGTTAAGAAAAGATACATTAAAACATACTTTTTGTAAGTTGAATAAATGGTAAAATAATACGAGGATGTGTACAGTGTTTACAAAGAGTAAAGTAGAAAAACTACAAGTAATTACATATGAGGACACAGTTATAATAAAAAGAGAAAATTTTTAGATAAGTAACACCTACAAATGAGGATTATTGGAAGCCAAAGAGATGCTACCACATCTAACTAATGAGCGTACTCTAATGGGCTCAAAAGCATAGGATCCCATCCCCCCCTATTTTCTTCACCTCTCATTCAAGTCTCTCTCCCTTCCATCTCTTCAGGTTTCTCTCCTCTCCATCTCTTCAATCGAAACCTTAACTCATTATGCGAAAACATCCACCCCGCATTTTGAAGAAGCACAAAATCTCTCAAAACTCATCTTCAACCCACCAAAGTTTCTCTGGTGAACAAAATCCACATTTTGGTTCTTTAATCTTTAACCTGCGAAGGCTATGCCATGTCCACCGAGTTCTGGTTCTTGAGGAACCACGACAAATTCAGGGTTTGTAGAAAACAAAAGAGACAGAGTGCCGAACTTCATTGGAAATGGGTAGAAAGCATGACCGATTTGCCTGTTTGGACTGAGCTGAAACAAAACATAGGGTGAATTTATGCAATTCCATCAAGATATAGACCATTGATATGGCTTCTTCAAGAGAATTACTGTAAATTCCTGGCGATGGCTTCTTCAAGGGAATGGGCAAGTTTCATATCCTCCATTGCTTTTTGCATATGTTTCCTTATCATCATCTTTCAAGTTCCACATTTCAGGTAAATGGCTTTACTTTGAAAATTTATTTTATTTCAAAAAAGTTCTTACTTAATAGTATATACTCTCATTTATAGATCTCCTTTTAACCTCGATTGTTTCTCATGTGAGAACTTGAAGATTTTGATATTGATAGGGCATTTTCAACCCACCGAAACTTTTGATTTGGTGAGAGAGAGAGAGAGAGAAAGAGCGGGGAGGAGGATTCTAGTGAGAAGCAGGAGTTATTCCTTGCTATGCGCGTGAAAATGGAAACATGTGAACTCCATACATGGCAGCTTCCCATTTGCTTCCGATAAATGGCATTTATAGGTGCCACTTGTCCAAAGAATATTCTAATAAAAATAGTAAATCAATAATAGATTGTAATACTCCCCCTTAAGATAAGTACTCCCATCTTGATTATCAAATTAACAAATTGTTGACTACCCAAGGCTTTAGTGAGAACAACAACAAGCTGATGTTGAAAAGCAACATGAAACGTCATAATAACTCCAGCTTACAGCTTATTCCATACAAAATAAAAATCAAGTTCAATGTGTTTTGTGCGTTTATAGAAAACAAGATTAGAAGCAATGTATAAAGAAGTTGTGTTGTCATAAAACAAATTAGCATTGTTAGAATGGAACCTCGAAACTATGAAAGTAAGGTTATCAGCCAAATAATTTGGCAAGTTATAGTGGCCATTAAATGATATTTAGCCTCTTCAGATGAACAAGAAACTGTTCGATATTTCTTGAAATTTCAAGATATCGAGGAATCTTTGAAGTTTCAAGATACCGAGGAATACCCAAGAAAAATGGAATAACTAGTTATAGATCGTCGAGTATTAAGACAGGAATCGCAATAAGAATTCATAAAAACTTTAATCTGAATAGAAGAGCTAGCTGAAAAAAATAAACCATGTTTTGGAATGGATTTTACCTATTGTAAAATACAATAAGCTGCTTGCAAATGAGACTCATACGACTTATCTATTTATTGACTAAGTTGATGGACAGAAAAAATTAGATCAAGCCTTATAATTGTAAGATATAAAAGTATACTAATTAATCAATGAAAAACAGTAAGATCATCTATTAAGGCACCATTATCTCGACTAAATTTCATATTCTATTACATAGGAAAAGATGTTGGTTTTGGCACAAAAAAACTCAGCATCTTGGAGTTTTCCAAGTGCATACTTACGTTTGCACAAAGAAATACCTCAACGAGATTGTGCAATTTCTAAACCAAAGAAGTATTTAAATTGTCCAAGATCCTTCAACTTAAATTTGGTGTCTAGTAACAATTTCAATTAATCAACTGAATGTATTACAGCAATCAAGATATCAGCGACATACAAAAGGAGTGCAATAAAGAAATCACCATATGAATTTGTCAATAAGGAATAACCAACTTTGGACTGATTAAAACCAAGGTCATTGAAAGTATTGGAGAACTTAGAAAATCTTTGACGTAATGATTGCTTCAATCTATAAAAGGACTTGTTTAATTTGCATACTTTAAACTCCTACTTAGTATGACAATTAGGAGAGAGTCATGTAGACTTCTTCTAGTAAGTCATCATGTAAAAAACCGTTATTCTCATCAAGTTGAATAAAAAATCAATTTTGATGTAGTTATAGCAAGCAGTGCACCAACAGAAACCATTTTTATTATAGGTGAAAAAGTTTCGAAATGGTACAACCTTCTTATTGGGTATACTCCTTAGCAACTAATCTTGCTTTGTAATATTTAATGGAACCATTAGCTCTATATCTATTTTATAGGCTCATTTACATCCAATGGATTTTGTTCCAGGAGGTAAAGAGGTAACGATTCAGATATTATTATTTTGTAAGACTACAATTTCAACAGCCATAGCATTTCTTCAATAAAAATACTTGATTGCTTGATGATAAAACTTAAACTCTATATCAGCAGTTATAGCTAAAGCAAATGATTTATGGCTAGGAGATAATTGATGACAAGAAACAAAAATATGAAGATCATATTGACTACTTGTTGGTATATGAACATAATCTTTGGAATTTGATAAAGAATGTGCAGTAAGAGAGTTACAATAATAAAGTTGCAAATAACCATGAGGTTCTCTAGTCTAGATGATTTACAGATTGGCAAAATTGTCTGAGAAGTTGTGTGTGGCAAAACTAGATCAGAATTTGTATGTGTTTGTGATGAAGTTGGTTAATTCTGTATAGTTGCATCTACAGGAGAATAATCTTGAGTGGTGGGAAATGACACAGTTGAAGGCACATTAAGTTGTTCAAATGTTAATGTTTGACTGAGAAAAAGCAATGAAATAGAGTGAAAATGCATTGAAGTTGAGTTAGAAAGAGATACAAAAGGTTAGGAAAGAGAGGTTTTGTAAGGGAAAAAATGCTTGTGAAAAACATGTTTTGAAACAAAAGTAAGTGTTATAGCAAGATCTAGAGCTTATAATCCTTTATGCCAAAATAATAACTAATAAATATACACTGCCTTGCTCTAGAATCAAACTTAGATCGTGATTTAAGTTAAGAGTATGCAAAAGAAAGGAAATCAAAGATTCTAAGATGAGTACAAGTGAGAGGAAATTGAAAAAGTAACTCACAGTATGATTTATTGTTCAATATATGTGTAGGTAATCTATTTATAAGATCAGTTGCTATAAGAATGGTATCACCCCAAAAAGAAAGAGGCAAGTTTGATTTAAACATTAAGGTCTGAGTTATGTCTAACATATGTTGATATTTGTACTCAATAACAGAATTTTATTAAGGAGTTTCAACACAACTCAAATGATATATCACACCTATAGAATTGACAAAGGATGATAAAAGAAAATCTAGTACCATGATCAATATGAATTTTTTTAATTTTGGATTGAAACTATATTTTGAAAATTTCGAAAATTTGAGGAATGAGAATAGAAACTTTAGACTTACATTTTAAGAGATAAATCCATGTAGCTTGTATGTAATCCTAAACAAATGTTAAAAAAAATTGTGACCTTCAATAATGGGGATAGAAAAAGATCCCTATACATCATAGTGAATCAAATCAAAAGGAATTTCATAGATGCGAAGATTATTAGGAAAACAAGGAATGGACAATTAGAATCTAACATAGCAGCAACAAATTTTTTGAGTAATTTCATCCTTGAAGTAGAAGGATGACCTAATCTATGATGCCAAAGTTCAAACAAGGCATATATAGATGTTTTTTAACAAACAAACAATTGCTTAGCTAAATTTGAAGAAGACTTAGGTTTAGAATGAGAATGAAGTAAATCACTAGAAGAAGAACCTGTTTGTTGCAGAAAGTAAAGGCATCCCTTGTGTCTACCTACTTCAATCACTTTCATTAAGTCAGGTTCCATATAAAAACAAAATCAAAAAAGAAAAACAAGCAGCAAGTTAGAGACAATGTTAACTTGCTAACATAGATTAAATTGAAAGAAAAAGCTGGAATACAAAAACCATCTCTAAGTATCAAATTCTTAAAGAGATAAATAGTGCCAATGTGTGTAATAGATACAATTAGCCATTTGGAAGCTTGACTATAGTGTTTATATACTAGAGTAAGTAAAGAGAAAAAAGATGTAGATGGAACCATGTGATCTGTGGCCCCTAAATTAAGGATCCAAGAAGAAGAGTCAAGGTTAATAGGCATAATACGAGTAGAAGAAGAAATTGATGGAATATGATAAGGAAAAGAAACTATACTAGCAAATGGAATAGAGGAAACTACATTAGCAACGTGTTGTGAAATATTAGATGATATAGCAAGATTGGATGGTTGAAGCATAGCCAATAATTGCCGATATTGAGACTAAGTTAATGAAATAGAAGATGCAACCGAAGAAATGTTGTTAGAGACAACTTGATTTGCTATGGTCTGCCTTGGCTTAAACTTGTATTAATATAGAAATATATGAAACTTGAAACATTTCTCAATAACATGGCCAACAATATCACAATACTCACGTACATGATGTTCTTTCTTGAACACAAATTTCACAGATCGATTAGCATCAAATTGAACAATAAAAGCACCATTCTCATGTGAAGAAACAGGGAGAAGCAAAATCTCACATTGTCATTCCTCTTGTAAACAAGATTGAAAACCTTGTTAAGATGAGGCAATGGTCCCATTGAAATAATCTGATCTCTAACAAAGGCATAAGTCTCATTCAAACTAACAAGAAATTGAAGAATACGTTCTTGTTGAACATAAGAATTTAGTATTTAAATAGTGTCACAAGAACAAGTCGAAAGTGGTTTGTAATTGATTAACTCGTCCCAAAGTCTTTTCGGATTGGTAAAATAGGCATTAACAGTCAACTGGCCTTGAGAAATAGTTGAAATTGACTTTTGTAGTTGAAAAATATGGGGGCCATTCTTTTGAGAGAATCACTCCTTGAGATCATTCCAAATCCCATGTTCTGTATTGATATAAAGGATACTAGTAGAAACCTTAGATGTAATAGAGTTTAAAATTCAGGACATTACCATATTATTGCATTGCATCCCTGAAGCAAATGTTGAAATGTTGAAACTAAAGGTTTTATAATAGTTCCATCAACTAATCTTAACTTGTTCTTTGTAGACAAAATCAAGTCTGTCGATCGAGACCACGAGTAACAATTTCACAATTAAGAGGCTAAGTAACGAAAACAATACCAGGGCTATCTCCTGGATGGAGAAAGAAGGTACTAAAAAATTCTTCCATCAAAGAGGAAGAAGAAGAAGAAGAAGAAGAAGATGAAGATGAAGATGAAGGGTTTGGAGCCATGAGAGAAAGATTGAAGGTTCTAGAGGATTTTAGAAAAGCTCTAATACCATATTAAGAGAAGACACGTGAAAGATTATTTTCTGTAAATTGAATAAATGGTAAAATAATACAAGGTATTTATAGTGCTTACAAAGAGTAAAGTAGAAAAACTACAATTAATTACATCTAATGACACATTTAAAATGAACACTTAATAATAAAAATAATAAATCAATTGTAAATTGTAATATTTGCATCATTTAAAAAAAAAATACTCTAGTGACAAAAGTATTATACAAAAAAAAAAATTCATAAATTGATGTGATTCGATACCGTTTGTCAAATTTTAAAATTATTTTATTATAAAGTAGATCTAATATTTTAAATGAAGTCACATCAATATGTAAAATTACTATTATATAATTTTTTTGTAGTTGTAGTACTCTTTTTTTTTAATATAAAATAGAGTAGAATATGCAAAAACTCATAAATGACAATATGGAAGAACTCAAATTACAGAAACTCATACCATAAATTTCCCTAAGACATTTTGAGTACTTTTATTAATTTCTTTATTATTTACATTAATTGCAATATCTGCCATTTAGCATGCGTTAGAAAAGGAAGAAGATAATAAAGAAATTCAAGTCCTTCAAGACTCATTATGAATTGTGACAGACAAGCTGATTCATAAAGTTAGCTCATCTCAGCACCAGATGATTGCAAATTAGCAACTGTCTTTACTCTGACCAATGAAGATCGATCAAGAAATTAAGAGCTACCACAATGAATCAAAGATATTAAGATAATAGGATACACCCTTTTTAATTTCGGATACTCAAATTGTCATCCTTTTTTCTTTTAATGAAGGAAACATTTAAAAATTTACATCGCATGATTCTTTTCTTCCCCATGTTCAGACCTCTTTTCTTCTCATGCTGCTTTCGGTTGCTGCCAAAAGGAAAATCAGATCGAAAAAAGTCAGTTTGATACCAAATGTACATCAAACCATAGCATAATATGCTTGGGACAAATAAAATCACATCAAATTGCATGCTGAACAAAAATATGTCAATTTTTCTGGTTTCTGGAGAATCCTAATTTACTGGAATATCAGAGGATCCACCTAAACGGCAATCAAAAGGCAACTACAGCATGGATCAATTTAATGGGTGGTGGCGCAAACAAACCAACATGGTGAAATATATGATCAACAGTATGCTCCACTTAAGACCCCATTTGGATAGTAAAAGTGTTTCATCTCATCTAATATCAACTTATTATAATTTTTTTAAATTTTCACACAAAATATAATAAATAATTCAACTTCAAATTTTAAAATAATAATAATATTAAAAAATAATATTTCAATAATATTTATTTAATTTTCAACTTTTATATAAAATTATCTAACCTCATCTCACCATCCAAATGAGCATTGTTGATGAAAAATATTTTCTGAAGTATAATTGCAGCCCATTGCTAGGTAGTTGAGATGTCTTTCTACTACTTTAAGGTTTTGGATTGAATGCTTCAATGCTAGTAACCTAGGACTGGCATAAAATTTGGTTCCTCCATAAGGCTATCCTTTCTTTTCCTTTTATTTTTTATTTAAGTTTTCTTTAATCTAAGCTAGCTAAGAAACTCACTCGTTTCTCTTCTTCAATCTTGGCCTTGATGTAAGAGTAGGTTGCTACACCAGCAATTGCAATGGCTGTTCCAATACCAGTTTGTGTTGAAATCTTGTTACCTGCCAGGAATCATATGTTAGACATCATTCCAGAAATAAACTTCTAGAGACAAATTAAGACTAAAAGCTTACCGAAGACCAGGATTGAGAATCCAATCACAAATACTCGTTTCAACACGTTGCCAACTGCATGTGTAAGAGGTGCCACCCTCTCCAGAGTGTTGGTGGCCAACTGTTTTCAAACATTCGAAAAAATAAATTTAAAGAGGACTCACATAATTGCAAGATTAACATCGGTTACCAAAGAATATGCAGAAAACAAATTTACCTGATTGTAAAGGTGGTAAAACATCCCCACCCAAAAGAGGTCTGTGATGAACTTGGTTAGACCTACTTTTGCAATTGCATCATTAAAACCATGCTTAAGTAGTTGAGGTCCCTCCAACTGTAAAATAAAACAAGGACAAAAAACAATTAGAGACTTTAGAATATAAACTTATCAGATGCATCCAAATCTAGGGGTTGCAAGAGAAGTTTACTTACAATGATGGCAGGTGGAATACAGACGAAGAGGGCGATGATCGAAATATAAGCATAGAGATTAGTACTATCCATGTCCGTCTGCAAATTAACATTTGAAAACAAAAAGATCAGTAGAGAAACTTTTGATTTATGGAAGTTAAGTAAAGGGGTTAATGAGAGTTGCATAATAGAAGATAACCATGGCTTTCTTTGAATAGATACTCCTGTAAGTAAAGGAGATATTG